>CAKJTW010000012.1:41862500-44262500 GCA_917880005.1 Nanger dama | reverse complement strand
TGACTTTCACTTTTTCACTTTCAACAGAAAACTATAAAAGCAGGGTGAATTCAATGATTATAATTATGTGAAAAGTTTAACACATAATGACTACACAGTAATAGACTTCTCTTTGCTCAATAGTCTCTAAACAAAACTTTGCAATTGTCCAAGTTTGAGAAAACAAACCACAAATACCCACAGCAGTACAGCCAAATACTTAAATCTGGACAGGCAGGATGCTTAAATATTCACCTTTACTACTAAAAATGTCTTGGCCACAAGCCAGCAAGTACAGCATGACATTTATGTTTTAAATTTTGAAAGGTAGAGAAAGATACTTTTATTTATTGTTTGACATGATTTATTTATTTGCTTATTTGGCTGTGCTGCATAGCTTGTGGGACCAGTTCCCTGAGCAGGGATTGAACTTGGATCTGTGGCAGTCAGAGTGCGCAGTCCTAACCACTGGACTGCCAGGGAATTCCCTATTTTTGTAACTGAAGTATAGTTGGTTCACAATGTTGTTAGTTTCTGGTATATAGCAAAGTGATTCAGACAGACACATACATTCCTTTTATATTAAAATATGAAATCTTCATGATTTATCATGCATGCTATCCTTGTGCAGAAGCCATGCTAATTGTTCCAATATTAGTATATGTGTTGCCAAAGTGAACACTACTTTACATGATTTTTGAATGACGGAAGCATAGCAATTATTTTATCTTGAGAAGAGAGGAGTTCATTTTTGCAAATTAAAAAAAAAGTGAAACACAGTAAAACCAAACCCCAACCTCTGTTAATTCTATGGCACACAGCACAAATAAAAACACATATGAAAATGTACAGAAGAAATACAGTGTTTTCTAGCTTTCTAAACTTGAAGATCATCTCCCAATTATTATGTAATTAAGTTGATCACATACTGCCTTTCTTAACTTGGAAGAGTTTAAAATCATAATTTATTCTCTGCTAATGAATATGAAAATAATAAAGTAGATGGATTTGGGGTATGTTACAGATTACCAAAAGATCAACTATACAAGTATTAAGTCAATAATTATGAAACAAAGTTAAACTTCTTGAATAATTACTTCAAAAAAAGGGGAGGACTTAATTTTAATGAGAAAACTCAAATTTTTAAGGTACAGATAATTTCATTATTTTTTAAAAATTTATTTTATTGAAGTATAGTTGATTTACAATGCTATGTTCATTTCTGCTAGTGATTCAGATACATATATATATATATAGTCTTTTTCATACTCTTTTCCATTATGGTTTATCACAGGATATTGAACACAGTTTTTAATGATTCCATTCTTTTTTTCTTTTCTTTCTGGCTGCACCATGTGGCTTGTAGGATTTTAGTTCCCAGAAGAGGGACTGAATCTAGGCCATGGCAGCGGAGTGCCAAGTCCTAACCCATGGACCACCAGTGAATTCCTGACTCCATTTTTAAAAACACAGAAAACAAAGAAAGCAATTTTATAATGCTAACATGAAGCTGACACAAAAACATAAAATACAAAAGACAGTACAAAAGAGAAAGCCATTAAACAATATAAAATATAAAAATAAAAGTATACAAATCTCACTAGCAGATATTTAAGAATATATTAAAGACAATTGCTTACCAACAAGTAGGTTTTATTCCAGACATATAATGATGATTAAAAAAAATTGAAATAATTAGATTAAAAAATGAAAAAAGTAGTACAGAGTGCCTATTACCTAGCTTCCCCTCCAACAGTAACATCTTGATTATCTATTGTACATTATCAAAAACTGGGAAAAACAAGGACACTGGCACAATATAATTAACTACACTAAGATCTCAACAGTTTTGCATGTACTCATTTTCTGGTATGTCTTTATGTACAGTTTTATGACCTTTTGCTACATACACAGATCCACAGTATCAGCACCATAATCAACACAATGAAACTCTCCTATGCTACTCCTGTATAGCTACCAAACCCCTGCTGTTCTTTTTAAAAACAGTAATTACACATCATACATTTCAAATGTTTAATTGAAAAGCATAGGGATTAGACTTTCAGATCCAAGTAACAACTTACCTATTTGTCTCTTGCTATCATTTCTGAGTGGCTCATTTTCTGGTCTTGAGACTTTATGTACTTCAGCTATAGAATATACAGAAAGTGACAGTCAACTTGGGACACATAATCAAAAACTTCTGTAAAGTCAGAAATGGAAAAACAAACAAACCCAGAACAAAACCAAAAATCTATATAACCCCACCACCATCACTACTTTGTAGAATTTGAAAGACTGAATGAACATTCTCTCAAGTTCAGTTTAAACCTTCTAGGATCATTTCACATAAAGTAAATCTTTTTAATGAAAATAAGTTGAATGGAAGATGCTGACCGGTCAATCAAGAAATAGTAAACAGCTAAAGTTCTACCTCGCCTGTGCTCTTGATTCTCTATTGGTTTTTGGCTGGTAGATGGTAAAGGCCTGGTTGATACAGGGCTCCTTCTCCCAACAGGTGCTGGAGCAGGTAAGTGAGCCGAGGCGGTCTGTACTGCTTGTTCCATGGTTGGGCTTTTTCTCAAAGGGTCTAACTGAGGGCTTGAACGACCTAAAACGTAACCAAAAGATAAGAAACTACCCTAACCTTTGGGGGTTTCAAAATAATCTAGACCCTAAAAACATCTAGAGCTTTATTTCCACCAATTCAAATCCTCTGCATAATTTGAATCCATCTACTCATTAGACCAGAGCTTAAAATTGTTTATCTTTTAGTGGGCTGGTCACTTAACTACTGTAAAAAAAAAAGAAGAAAAAAAAGGTAAAAATAAATCCCACCCAAACAAAAAAAAAAAACTGTGAAAACTGAATCTGTATTGCTACTTAGTAGAATAAGATTTAACTTTTGTGGGTGGAACAAAATTCCCCATGAATATTATCAAAGAGCATTTAGGCAGATCAGATGTAGGCTTTCCCCAACAACCACAATCACAAGATTATATTGACACTTTAGTCATTATTTTCAGAGGCTTTAACTTTTTTGGTGTTTTCTGAAGATATATCTAAAGTGATACACTTAAACCTATAAGTATTATAAAGGAAGTAAAGAATCAGAAAGTACAATGAAGTTCTTTAATACCTTAGGAGCTTGGGTAATTAATACTAAAAGACCAGTAACAAATAAAACCTTTAGACAATTACACAATAACTACACTCAATCTTTGCTATTTGAATGATCTCTAGGCAGGTTTTTGCTTAATATGGGTTTTGTACTTAGAAATTCCATTTTTCCTTTTATGAGGTCAGAGCCTGGTCACAGTATGAACAGAAGAATGTAACACTGGGTGCTCCCATCATGCTTTTTGTCCCCTATGTTTGCTCTAAATCTCTGCTCAAGGTGCTCTCACATCCCATGATATTGTACCAAAATAGGTTTTGCTTTAAAAAATTATACTCATTTTTATGTAAAAGAAAAAAAAATCCCAAATGTGCTACAGTGTTACTATCCACCTGTGCTGTAAGCACAGGCTCCAGCCTGGGGACCTGGCTGCTGGGCACCAGGTGCTTCAGGGATTATTTCTCAGTGTCCTCCCTGGTTTATGGTTATCTAAAGTATGCAGAGACAAATGCGTGTCACTATTTCCAGCATTACATTAATGTCACAGTGCAGTCTGCCATTAACAGAAACACTGCAATTTTCCCATTGATTATAATGGGAAATCATGGTGCAAGTTTATATAAGCTTGGACCTAAGAGAAAAATTTCTGTAATTATTTATCACCTTATAGAAGTATTAATTTGATAAAATAAAGGTGATTTATTTATTGAACAAATGTGTTTTTGAAAAGCTTGTTATTTAGGTAATTCTCTCTTTAATCTCTATTTGTTTACTTAGTCACATCAGGTCTTAGCTGAGGCATGCAGGGTCTTCAATGTGTCATGCGGGACCTTGTGGCACAGACTGTTGTAGCGCACGGGCTTAGCTGCTCCACAGCATGTGGGATCCTAGATTCCTGACCAGGGATTGAACCTGTGTGCCCTGCAATGTTATACAGATTCTTAACCACTGGACCACCAGGGAAGTCCCTGTGTATAGGTAATTTTAGTACATTAAATGATCTTATATAGAGGCTTCCCAGGTGGTGCTAGTGATAAAGAACCCACCTGCCAATGCAGCAGATGTCAGAGACATAGGATTCAATCCCTAGGTTGGGAAGATCCCCTAGAGAAGGACATGGCAATCCAGTCTATTATTGTCTGGAGAATCCCATAGACAGAGGAGCCTGGCAGGCTATACAGTCCATAGGGTCACAGAGTTAGATACAACTGAAGCAACTTAGCATACATGCAAACATAAAACTCAAAAGCTCTTATTATAAACACACTCCCTCAAGTTACCTTCATTCTTATCTTCCCAGTTACAAAGAAAATTCTAGGTGTTAACATTTGATAAATTTCAGAAATTTAGTTGGTGAAATTAAAATGCAGAAGCCCAGGCTTCCTTTCTCATTGTTTCTTGTAAAAATTAAAAAAACAAAAAACAAAAAACAACATTTTAACCTATTTAAGACCTATTTTAGGCTGAAGTACGAGGGAAGAATTCTGGAGTTAACATTCCAAATGATCAGACAGTTATCTGTTAACATCATTTACTGGACAACAAGTCTTTCTCCACTAATTTAAAAATAGTATCCTTATCATATATTAATTACTTACTTATACCTGGATCTGACTTTTGCTCCATTCATCTCTAAATTTATTCCTGCGCTACTTTATGTATATATTTTATTAAGAGGTAAGCCCTATCTCATTACTTTTATTTTTAAAACATGTCTAGGTATATTTGCATGCTTTTAACACAGTCTGTGTATGTGTTTTATTAGGTTCTCTTACAAAGTACAGTGAAGTTATTATGCAAAGTAAAGTCTTCCTAAAACTAAATCTTTGTATTTAGAGATAAGATATGCTTTTCTGATTATAGGTAACTTCTTTTATGTCCCTCTATTACACTTTCTTTCATCAAAGGCTGGTCATATTTATTATATATTTTCTATATAATTTCTATTTCTCATCATTGTGAACATCTTCTTTTATCCCCATTAATAATCAGTGGGTTAGGTTTTAGGACATCTATTGATTTTTGTACTTATTCTCTACATTTTACCTCTAATTTAAGTCCCTTATTAGTTTTAGGTTTTTCAGTGAATTCTCAATTCCAAAAGAAAGTTAGCATTGACAAATAATGCTAATTCTAGTATTCATACTTCTTTCTTTTTCCTGACATAGCTAAAAATTCCAGAACAATGCTGAGTAGCAATGAGATCCAGAGTTCTTTATTATGATTTTAATAAGAATCTTTCTGGTGCTTCAATATTAAGGTTAATGCTAGTTATTAATTAAGACAGCTAACATCTACTGAGCATGTTCCCTGTCAGGTATTATGTGAAGGGTACTACATACATTTAAAAGAAATTAACCCTTACAATAAGTCTGTTAGTTTATCAGTAAGGTCCTATTTTATAGTACAGAATATTAACGCTTAAAAGATTAAGTATTTTCTCTCAGAAGAAAATCTTATGTTAAAATCTGCAAATAAATGTTATTTCTGGGTAGTGACATTGAGCATTTTTATTTTCTTCCTATGTTGAGTGTATTTCTTTCTTTAAAGATTTATTTGAAATACTTGCAAAGTTGTATAATTTCTACTGTAAAGCAAAATGATTCAGTTATATACATCCACACACACATTCTTTTTTCATGCCTTTTTTCTATTATGGTTTATCACAGGATATTAAATATAGTTCCCTGTGCTATACAGTACACTTAGTCTATTTCTAATTTATTAATACTTACAAGAAATCTTCAGAATGTTAACAAATTAAAAATTAAGTTATTTTAAGTTAATATGAATAAAAGTACCTACAACTATTTCAAAATATCTAAAGTGAGATACACAGGATTATGTTTAGCACTGGCTTGATTTTACCCTGAAGAGTTTTTGAAAATATTGTCCTGATTACAGCGTATTTCTGAAATGACTTTACACTGTTTTATTTGAAAGTAAATATCCATATAAAGCTATGGGCCAGAATCATCTACTTTAGCAGATAAAGAAAAGGAATCTTAGAATCACTGAAGGTTATGAGACTGGCTGGTAGAAAAACAAAATTAAAAACAAATGAAACAGGATCCTTTAAGAAGTTTATTAAAATGCAGATCTCTAAGCTTCCAGGATTCTTATGTAGCAGTTCTCAGGATCTACATTTTAAAGAAGCCTTCCAAATTAGATGATTTGGTTCTAGGGGAACCCACTGAGAGCCACTGCTCTAGATTATGAGGATAATAGGAAAGATGCAACACTTGTTTCCTCAGCTACTGTTTCAAATTCATAGAGAATTCATCCTCAGTGGTGAGTCTGAGACTAACCTATAATATTTAAGTATCACATACAAGTACGTATTATATATGGCTTCCCTGGTGGCTCAGCCAGTAAAGAATCTGCCTGCTATGTAGGAGACTTGGGTTAGATCCCTGGGTCAGGAGGATTCCATAGAGAAAGGAAATGGCAACCCATTCCAGTATTCATGCCTGGAAAATCCCATGGATAGAGGAGTCTGGTGGGTTACAGTCCATGGGATCGGACATGACTTAGTGACTCAACCACCATATATATACAAGTAATATAATCGCTTTGTTAGAAAAAAAAATTCAAACAGTGTCCTCCATTTTCGTTTTATGATCTAAGAATTACGAAAAGTCTAAGCAGTGGAAGTCATTCAATAATATACTTCTTGGAATAACAATGTAAAAGAGCTAAATAGAAATTATACACATGATTTACAAGCTGCAAAAGCTCTTCCATTCAAAGAAAGACAAAAACCACCACAGAAATTTAGAATGGAAATTTTTGAAGGAAAAAACAGCTTACCTTGAGATAGCTGTGTTTTTAGAGCTCTTGTATCCTGTGTAAAGGCAGAACCAACTGCACTACTTTGGGAGAGGGCACTGCTGCTTGATGCTTCTGTTCCAAAGGATGTCAAGGGGCTTCCGGCTTTAAGAAAAAAATTATAATGACAATAAAAAAATTTTTAACCTTTCTATTATATAAAGTAATATACCATGTTAGTGATGATAAATGTCCTTCCCCATAACACTTGAGCAAATTAATAACACTAGAAATCAATGAAACTCAATCAAAAAATAATTCTGAAAAAATCTTGGCAGTATATACATATAAAAGCAAGCCCATATGTACTTCAGCTTCTTTGGATGCAAATGATTTTGGTAACATGCAATACTGTCCTGAGCAGTTATGCAGGTAGCACAGCAGAATGCACATCAGATAGAGAACCTTCAACACTAACATGAAGGTTCAATTATTTTAAAACCAAGTATCTGCATAAATAGCCAAATCAGCAGACAGGTCTACAAAGAGTTTTTCCAGTATTTCCAATGGACAATGGACTCCAGTCCACTTTAATGCTTCTCCTCAGGACAGCATTGTGGGGCTATGTTCTGCCTAAAGCAACCACGAAAAGTTCTGACAATAGGAAAAAAAAAATCCCTCAAAAAGACTCAATTCTTTGCTATATTAGGTTATGTCAATCTTCTCTACATTTCTTCAGAATTTATGAATCAATCACTTTCCACATGCTGTGATCTCTTAATATTTAATCTACATAGGTTTTCAACAGTCTTCCTTCCCCACCTCTAAATTAAACCTAAAAGTGCTACTCAGAATAATCTTTTATGAAATAGAAACATAATCACATCACTACAGTGCTTAGGACCCTCTAGTGGCTTCCCACCATCCTCAAGATAAAAAGTTCAAATTATTTGCCTTAGTTTATAAGCAATCGCCCCCGCCAATCTGCCTACCTCTTCCCTCATTATTTTCATGTCTACTCCACAACAGAAGTTTAACTATCCGCTTTTAAATTACTTGAACATTACGAACATGTAGGTCACATCTTATTTTCAAGCTAAGCAACTCTAGTTCCTTTGACTTCTCCCTAATTTAATGAATTCTAGTTGTTCATATCCCTCTTAAAATGGGGCCGCAGAACTTAATCACAGCACCTGAGATGGTAAGAATGAATGGGATTCTGTTAACAGTTGTAATCCATTCAGGCTGTGGCCCCAGTCAGCTAAGGAGAGGCCTAACATAATCTCCCACAACATGCCCAGAAATGTTGAGACTAGTGCTCTCAATAATTCTGTAGAATGCTGAACCCATCTTATTAACCCTAGTATTTCTAGGTAATGACCAAGATATAGACTACTCTGATAATGCGTATTCAGCCTCCATCTTGCTCTGTGTTTTCTCACCTGACTTAACCTCCCACTGCTTGCCCTCTGGTTAGAAAACTCTTCTGTATCTTCCATCTCTTTTCTGAGTTCTTGGTCATACAACACCCACCTCCTTCATGCCAATTCTGCTACTGATTTATCTCAAATTACCTTTTATGTATAGGGTGAGGGAGAGATCAATGTTAATTTTTTCCAAATAGATACCCAGCTGCTGCAACATTATTTGTTGGAAAAACTTCCTCCTTTCCACTGAACTGTATTGGCATCTTTGTCTTAAGTCAGCGCTTAAATAGGTCTATTTAACCCTCTATTCTCTACCTGTGTTTGTCTATTGTTGTGTTGATCACTCCCTGTCCTCAATCTTGAAAACAGCATATACTTCAAACTTCCTCTTCAAGAGTGTATTGGTTATTATAGAGTTTATATTTTCATACAAATATTAGGATCAATGTGTTAATTTCTGTTTTTAAAGAGTGATGGGATTTTTACTAAAATTATGTTCAACCTGTAAATTTGTAATTTGGGGGAAAAGTGTCACTATAAAAATACTGAATCTTTTAACCCATAAGCATGGATTTATGTAGATTTTTAATCTCTCTCAGCAATGTTTTGTCATTTTTATTGAAGAGCAGTTTTCCCAGCGTCAGCACTACTGACACGGTGGGCTAGACAATTCTTATTTGAGGGGTTGTCCCATGCATTGTAGGATGTTAAGTAGCAACCCTGGCCTCTATCCACTAGCTAGTAGTAGTCTCCAAGTTGTGACAGAAAAAAATGTCATCAAACATTATCAAACGTCCCCTGAGGGAGGGAGATGAAATGAACTTCCCTCTTCTCAGAACCACTATTACAGAGGCTTTTAAATATCTTTTTTATATTCATTCCTAGGTATCTGATGTTACTGATGCTATTATAAGCTGCATTGCATTTTATACTTCATTTACCAATAATCTGTTCTCGATCAGCAAATTTTATAATTTGTCAGATGGTAAATAAAATATTCTAGGCTTTTCAGGCCACATGATCTGTTACAACTATACAACTCTGCACCTGTAGTGTAAAAGTAGCCACAACATGCAAATAAATGGGTATGGCTGTATTCTAATAAAACAGGAGTCTGGCAAGATTTGGTCCACAGGCCAGTTTGTCAACCTGCCTATTCCGAATATAAAAATTTGGTTGATTTTTGTGTGTTTACCGTGTGTCCCTTACCACGTTAAATTCACTTATTCATTCTAGTGGTTTTAATATTCCTTTGCATTTTCTATACACACAATCATGTCACCTTCAGCTAATGACACTTTTAGTTCTGCCCTTCCAATCTCTGAATCTTTTTTCTTGCCTTGTTGGACTGACTAGGACCTCAAGAAGAACACTACATGAAATAAGATACAATTCTGCTTTCACTTCATTTCGTAAGGGAACAGCTTTCATTGTCCCACCATTATGTATGCAAGGTTTTCATTATCCCACCATTACGTATGCAAGCTCTTCATTGCACTGATCAAATTAGGAAATTCCCTCCTATTCCTTAGTTGTTGATAAATGAGTATCAAATTTTATTGAACACTTCCTCTATATCCTTTGGGATTACAGCTTTTCTGCTTCATTCTGTTAATGTGGTAAATTACCAATGATTTTCAAATGTTATAACATCTTTGCATTCCTGAGATAAACTTTGTCATTATGTACTAACCTTATGAATTGCTGACTTGCACTGATAGCACTATGTTGAGGATTTTTATATGTACGCTCATGGAAATTAGCTGTAATTTTATTTTCTTGTAATAATTTCACTTACATTTTGGTATCTTATCTTGCCTTCATTACCTGGTTAGGAAGTAGTGTTCTTCTCCTTTATTCTCCCAAAGAGTTTGTAAGATTGGTAAAATTATTTCTTCCCTAAATGGCAGAATTTACCAGTAAAGCAAACAGTCTAGAATTTTCTTTACGAAGATTTTAAATTGCAGTTTCAACTTCTTTAACAGAGTGCTAGTGAGATTATACTTTCTCTTTTATTGGTTTAGGAAAGTCGTAGTTTCAAGAAATTTGGCTATTTCATCTAAAATGACAAGTTTGTTGACATAAAGTTGTTCATAATAAAAGTTGTTCATAATATCTTCATATCATCTTTTCAGGATCTACAGTGATGTCTACTCTTTCATTCTTGATATCAGTATTTGAGTTTCCCTCCTCTTGTTTTGCTAGAGGATTATTAATTTTATGAAACTTTTTAAAAGCCAATTTCTGGCTTTATTGATATTATATATATATATATATATATATATATATAGGATTAGTTTCTATTTCCTTTCGTTTTAAATTTTTTCTTCTTTCTATACTTTCGGCTAATTTTCTTTCCCTTTTTTTACCCCTTAATAAACTGGTAGCTTAGAGCACTGATTTTAAAATATTTTTGTTTTCTTATATATGTGTTTAAAGGTATAAGCTAAGCAATGCTTAAGCTCCACTCAAAAATTTTGATACGTTGTGGTTTATGATCATTATATTTTAATATATCTAATTTCTCCTGTGATTTAATTCATTAATGATTTTTATAAGTTTGTTCAACTTCTAATTGTTTGTACATTTTTTCAAGTTATCTTTATTATTAATTCCAAACTTAACTTCTTTGCGGTTTGAGAAAATACCATGATTTCAATCTTTCTGAATTTAATTGTAACTTCTTTTATAGATCAAGATTTGATCTATCCCATTGATTGATCCATATTTACTTAAAAAGAACCTGCTGCTGCTGCTAAGTTGCTTCAGTCGTGTCCAACTCTGCGATCCCATAGACAGCAGCCCACCAGGATCCTTTGTCCCTCGGATTCTCCAGGCAAGAATACTGGAGTGGGTTGCCATTTCCTTCTCCAACGCATGCATGCATGCTAAGTCGCTTCAGTCGTGTCCGACTCTGTGCGACCTCATGGACGGCAGCCCACCTGGCTCCTCTGTCCACGGGATTCTCTAGGCAAGAATACTAGAGTGGGTTGCCATTTCCCTCTCCATGAAAAGAATCTGTATTCTGCTAGTGTTGGTGTACCATTTTATAAAAGTTACATTCACACTTAGGATTGTTACAGCTTTCTGATGAACTGCCTGCTGTACTGTTATAAAGGATCCTTCTGTATCTCTGGCAGTACTTCTGACTTTTAAGCAGCGTTGTCTGACGTTAATTTTTCTAACATAGTTTTCTTGTTATTAGTGTTTATATAGTATGCCATGCCTTTTTCTATTCTTTTACTTTCTTTTAAAATTCATCTTTTATAAATATCATATAAATGGGTTTTAAAATTTTAATTGGAAACTAATTATTTTATGATATTGTGGCGGTTTTGCCATTATTCACTCGAATCAGCTATGCGTGTACATGTGTATGCTCCCCATCCCGACCCTCCCTCCCCATCCCATCCCTTAGGGTCGTCCCAGTGCACCAGCACTGAGTGCCTGTCTCATGCATCAAACCTGGAATTGCGATCTATTTCACATATGATAATATACATGTTTCAATGTTATTCTCTCAAATCATCCCACTCTTGCCTTCTCCCACAGAGTCCAAAAGTCTGTTCTTTACATCTGTGTCTCTTTCGCTATCTCGCATATAGGGTCATTGTTACTATCTTTCTAAATTCCATATATATGCGTTAATATATTGTATTGGTGTTTTTCTTTCTGACTTACTTCGCTCTGTATAATAGGCTCCAGTTTCATCCACCTCATTAGAACATAACAGAGTCATTTTTAAAAAATTGTTTGATGATCTCTGCCTTTTAACCAGAATGTTCAATTCCTTTACACATTTCTGAAGTAGGTCTTTTATTTTTGGCCACATCACATGTCATGTGGGATCTTAGTTTCCCCCAACCATGGGTCCCCTGCAGTAGAAACACAAAGTCCTAACTACTGGACTGCCAGGGAATTCCAAAGTAGATCTTTAATAATCCTTAGTCTGTCATTCTTAATGCATGAAACACTCTCCTGGTTTATACTAACTTTATAAAGTTCATAAGCAAGTTAAGTGTTCATTAAACTCAGTGATTAAAAATTAATCTGTACAAAACACTAGAGACCTAAGAGAATCACTGTCCAATATGATTTGATTATTTAAGCAGCTAAAATGTATTCATTTGCCTGACTGTTCAGGCAATATACCTCCTCTTGCCCATAATAGTAGTATGAGAGAGAGCATGCCATGGCTGTTTGCTGCTTCAACTTATTGAGATAATTAATTTTCCCTAAAGGCCTATGAATTAAAGGCAGTAGTGACCTAATCTTTGCACATAAGAACTATCTGAGTGTCAGCTTAAAAAACAACATTTTAATTCTACGCACTGCATCATTCCATTCAAAGTATGAGAGTATCTGTTTCCTCACAATGGTGACAAAACAGAATATATCCAAACTTCTGGGTTTCTGTCAAATTGATAATGAGAAATGGTGTTGTGGTACTGATTTAATTATCTCACCATAAGCAAGATTTAAGCATCTTTCCATGTTTAAGGGCCATCTGTATTTTTTTTTTCTGAAAAGGGCAAAGTTAGTTCCTAATCTTAATCTATTTTTCAGTTGGGTTGTAGATCTTTATTTTCAGAAGCTCTTTAGATATTAAAGATACTAATCCTTCATGATATAAACTGCAAATAAAACTATAAAAAATATATGAAAATTAAAATGGAAAAAATTCCCCAAACAGCAGCAGAGTAATCCCAATTTATTTAAACCTCCTCTTTACTTCAGAATACTAGGCACAGCAAATGAAAACAAGAGGCTTAGATTAAAATCTGGCTTAATTTGTATCAACACAAACTATATCTGAGTTAATTCTGTTTCTAAAGAACATCTGCCACCTTAATCAATGCTACAGTTTTCCTCCTCCTCATTTAACTACTTCTAAATACTATATATAGTTCTTTAATTAGCCACTCCACAAATTATTCTACCAGTATGGAAATCAAACAATCAAAAATAATTTGCTACTGCAAAAACTAGTCTACTCATATGGAAAACACAAGTAAAAACTACGTTTTGACATTCAAAGAACACTAAACCAGCAAACCCCAATATAAAAATTAGATTAAAGTATTTATAAGAAATACATTAATGTATTTCACCACCACAAAATACTCTGATCAGAGGAGCAGGATGTGAGGAAGAGCAAAAGCAGCATTTGCTATGCAGATATTTTGTGCTAGACTCTGCTTCAAATGCTTTTATAAATACTGTCAAGCAACTTCTCAGTAATGTAGAAGATAAGTACAACAATCCAGATGTTAGCTAACTATTCAGCTTAGTGAAAGGAATCTCAAAAGGATAAAATAATTTGCAACTGTCCCCTATTTTGAATCCTTAGAACAGGATTCTAATAGTCATAACTAACATAGGGTATACCTTGATTTAATATGGATAAGTTAACATTGACTTTTCCTTGAGTAGGACTAGGAGGTACATGGACCAAAGTTATTTCACCTATCCAAGAAGTAATTAAATATTTAAATTCTGATTAGAGATGAAAGAACTACCACCCCCAACAAAAATATATAAACTTGAAAAATGTCAATCCTATGTCAAAAAAAGGGAGTACACTGAATATCAATACATTTCTCACCTACCTCACCAACTACTAACTTCTCAACTACGCCTATCCCATTTTTTCATTTCTTCATATTGTGATATACAGACTTCTCTTTTACCTACATATGCCATTATCAATCTGACTCTTCACCCTTCAGTACTAAAGTCATCTCCCTAAAACATATTCTCCTATATGGTTAACTACAATACCATTATCACATCTAAGAAAATGAACATCATCCTACATTTAGTCCTTACTCAAAGTTCCTCAATAGTCCCTAAAACATTCTTTATTACCAGCTTTTCCTAAAACTTGGGATCTGACCATACATTACATTTGGATGCTATGTTTCTTCAGTCTTCCCAAGTCTAAAACAGCCCTGCTCCCTCTCCTCTTCACAACACTGAATCCTTTGAAAAACTTGACCTTCTGAAAATGTACATCAGTTTCTTCAAGGTTAGAATCTGCAGTTTTAGCAAGAATGCCCAGAAGTTGTTTACACCTCTCCCCTGTATCATCACACCAGAAGACATATAATCAATAATTATGGCAACACCAAGCTTGATGAATTAATTAAGATGGTGACTGACCATCAGATTTCTCCATTATAAAGGTACATCTTATCCCTTTGTAATTAAGAAGTAAACTGTGCAATGATACTTTAGTGGGGAGAAGTATTTAGAAACCAAGAACTGGGTCTACACATGTCCTTTGCTACTGCGTATCATTGCTTTTAGGCCTTTTCTATGAACAGATTCAGGAAATCATCAGTTTTTAAAAAATGCGTTCACACCTATACCTCCAATTCACATTCACTACCACAACACTGTTCTTTACCTTTCTCCATTCAGTATGTGTATCTCCCTTCTCCAAGGTAAAAATACCGTTTATCAACATCAATCTATTATTCATATGCCTTATCCTATTATACATATGAAAAATAGATTCAAAATGAATACCACCAATACTACTATCAATTATAAACCCTAAATCACATTTTCTAAGAGTTGTATTTCTTCTTGTAAGAGTGTAAAATATCAGTGTAAAAGTTTACTTAATTAACAAAACTATTAACATACTAATGAGTTTCAAGATAAACTTGAAAACTAGATTTGTGAGTCAGAAATAAACTGATAAGTGATTATATCAATGAAATCAATAAAGGTATACTTAAAAGGTAAAATGCACAGCTACAAAAATACAAAAAAGTTAATCTAACTATATCTAGTTGTACATGAGAGCTTTTGTCTTCTAGTCACAAGCAGGACTGTTATTAGCCTGTCTGTATTTTCTTATAGTGTTGTGTATGTTAGTTGCTCAGTTGTGTTCAGCTCTATGCAAAGGACTGTAGTCCGCCAGGCTCTTCTGTCCATGAAATCCTCTAGGAAAGAATACTGGAGTGGGTAGCCATTCCCTTCTCCAGGGGATCTTCCCAATCCGGGGGCTGAACCTGTGTCTCCTGCACTGCAGGCGGACTCCTTTACTACTAAGCCACCAGGGAAGCCCACAGTGTTGTTTACTATTCCTTAACAACAGGATTATCTCCATTTCCCTTTTTGAAAACCCATCCTATTGGAAAAAAATGTTTATTTTAAATGGCTATATCCTGTGTAAATTTAAAATAATATTCAATAAAATTTGGTAATTGGATATACCTAGTTTTAAAAAGTTACAATTCTAAGAGATGGCCTTTATAGAACCACTAATCATTAAGGACTGAAGTCTTCAAAATAACAGGTTACAAAAGGAAGATCAAACAATGTCTGAAAACTTGTGGAAGGTTTTATATATCTTTATGATAAAGACAGGAAAATTACAAAAAAGAAAGAAAGGGGAAAAGTACAACATACCAACACCAACAGCCCCAAACTGCTGCCCAACTAATGAGCTTGGACTGAACTGACTGTACGTTGGCATCCTGCCAAAAGGTCCATAGGAGCCCACTGACTGGAATGAAGAAGTAGATGAACCTAGTGAAGACTGAAGAAAAGATTATGGGTTAATTTATAGGCTCTAAACAATATGTACATAATGGAAATAAATTTGCATATTTACATTTTAAAGGAAACTATTAAATTACAATTACTAGACACAGAAGCAACTACAACAACTTGCAACATGCATTTAATGTTATAACAGTTGAATAATCTGACTGCAATATTTGATATTTGTCAATTATACTTACTGTGATTTATAAATACTTTTTCTACAACCAACTCCTCTTTTAGGTTTCACTTTAGAGCAGATTTAGGAAAGAACCAAAGAAAAGTTACCTGCATAAATACACTTTGTTTAAAGAAAAATCAAATTTGGTTATATCAACAGTACTAAGTTTCAGTCTTGTGCTGACATAAGATATCTCACTTTTGATTTACTCTTCAATGGTTAGAGGTATACCATTACATTTACAGGAAAGAGATGCAGAACAAACTATCCCATAAAAAATCATTTACCATCTATAATTTAAATATAGTTAATATTATGCTGGGGCTTCCTTGGTGGCTCAGACAGTAAAGAACCGGCCTGCAATGCAGGAGACCCAGATTTGATCCCTGAGTTGGGAAGAGCACCTGGAGAAGATCCCCTGTTCAGTGCAGGCAACTATTTCTACGAGAACATGTCTCTTCTCCCTTCATTTAAGAAGTTTACATTTTCTCAGGGATCTTCAGTTGTGAGGACTTTAATTGTGATATGTAGGATCTAGTTCCCTGACCAGGGATCGAACTCAAGCCCCCTGCACTGGGAGTGTGACTTCTCAGCCACTGGATCACCATGGAAGTCCCAGCCATTTCTTAATAAAAAGCTTATCTTGTATTCAGAAAAAAACAGTAAATAAATGTTAAAAGGTACTTTTTCTCTCCTCGCTGCCCCCCACCATTTTAATTTTACACAGCACTTAATACTTTCTTTAGGAGCGTTCATTAGGTATGTCCTTTTAAAAGCTGGAAGGTACATTCTATGCAAGATAATGCATATACATTCTGTGTATTTTTAACGATCAATCAGTTTTATGAAAAACTAAGATTTTTATCACTCACAGCATAAAAGAGTAAGTTAAAAAAGCCTACAAGCATAATTTAGTGCAAATTACCAAAGACTTCTGATAAGAAAAAAGTTGGTAAGAAAATGGATTCAGGAGGAAAGTCACATGGGGGCAACAAAGCTTTTAATGAGTTAGGCCCAAAAAATACTCTTATGTTAACCTGTCTCCTGTGCTGCTGCTATAGTAGAAATCCAGAGTTTCTATGTATTTCCAATTAACATATAAACGGGTACTATAATGAACATCCTCTTTAATTCATAATTTGCAATCTATTAGATATCACGTTTCTGTTTTTAATAAAATACACAAATTTTGAAATTTCTCTTAATGAGAAGCCTTAGGATCTTTTTAAATATGTTATTACAGAATTGAATACTGTATCTGTTTATGTTAAAATCTTTTTGTGTTTGTGCTGACTATATAACACTCCATGTACACTATACAAACATATAACATGATTCAGCATTTTTCTCATAAAACCTAGTAATCATACCTAAGAGTAGCCATCATCACCCTGGTTTGTAAAATGAACCACGTGTGAATAATAATAGAATATACGTGAATAATATAGTGGAATGGATCCTGGATTCTGGAGCCAGAATGCCTGGGTCTGTTCAAATTATGGCTCTATTTCAATTTCCTCACTTATAAAAAGAGAATAACTATAGTACCAAGCTCAGAGAGTGTTGTGAGGTTTGCCTTATATGTGCAGTGCTTTTGACAGTGCTTCTCATAAACTCAGAACTCAATAAACATTAGCTACTTTGTTGCTGTAATCAGAGAATTCTTATGATAAAAAATTAAATCCTGGTTTTCTCTGGTGATCCAGTGGTTAAGATTCCAGGCTTCCACATGGGAACTAAGATTCCACGTGCTGTGTGGCAGAGCCAAAGAAAAAAGAAAAAAAAAAATCCCTCAGCTATTTCTTACTCTATTTAGTTCTGATTTATCATCTAAAGAGAGAAACCTGGACGAGAACATTACCCAGTTATTCTGAGTATCTAGGTAACTAGAAAATGGTAATAAGCTCCATGAATATTCAATAAAGAAAATTTAAAAGACTAAAATGAGGAGGTAAAATCCAAGGCTAGTTATGTGTATGAAATTTATTTGTACTCCAAGACAGATTTACAATGTTACCTGAACAATAGCTGGGTCCTGAGGCAAAGAACATTGTGGTTTTGGTGGCTCACAAACAGTAAGGTCTTTAATATCACTCCCACGGAATATTATGTATTCAAAGACTTCATCTCGAGGTGGTATTGGACGATCTGTTGGTCTGTCTTCTGTACCAAAGGACCGAACTGGTAAGAAAACAGAGGATATGAGACAGGCGTCTACTCACTGTATTCAGGTAGCGCCTCTTACAGTGCACTGTTTCCAGTACTAAGGGGCACTTAAATGACCTCCATGAGGAAGTATTCATTAATTTGTAGCTAAATTTTTTTAAAAGTGGAAAAGAAAGTGGGTTTTGCATAGAGTTACATGTGTTCAATTTAAAAGACTATCAGTATTATGAATATTGTATTAGAAAGTATTGTGTTCTTTCTACATTGTCACTTACTTATATCTTTGGTGGTTGTGGTAAGAGGTGCTTAAAAAGCCCTTTCATTGTTGATTTATTTTTAATGCAAAATTTATTTTATTTTTATTTCCCATTCAGCAAAATAAAAAACTGGCAACTGGTATGATATTTCCTGTGTGTGTGTGTGTGTGTAGTTAATCTTCACTGAGTGAAGATTTTCCCAATCTACAAAAATCCCAAAGTAGGGAAATTGAGCTTCAGGTTTAAGATACGACAATGAAAAGATATCTTCCTTGGTTAGTATGTCCTCTAGAAACCACGTAAAGCCTCTGTGAGCTACTCGGCTCCATGGGACAGCCTGAAATGCCCTAGTTACCTAAAATATCTACCTCGTAATTAAATCTGACTATTCTAACACTCAGGATGGCATTATTTAAAGTTGAACTGTGACCAGCTGTTTCAGGGTAAACTAGCTAAAAAAAAAAAGATTCTGGAATCCACTGACTCAGATTTTCTGTGAAGAGGATACAGAAATCTATATATTTTAAATCAATTCCTCAAGAGTTTATCAATACTAAAGTTTCAGGTTCACTATCTTAGGAGACTTCTGAAAATGTTGACATCCCCATAGAAGCTCCAAATAAGAAAGCCTGCCATATCAGATATTATTCATTTAAAGAGTATCCTAGAGGAAGCAAATCCCTTAACACTGTGCAAAGTTTTATATTTTTCTGCAGAACTTATCCATAGCTAGACTGAAGATAATATTTCAGCTTAAATGTCTTTTTTAAATCCTAAAAATTTTTGAGGTACTTATGAGACTTTCAGGAAAAAGATGATGGCATAGTTGTAGGTTTGCAGATGACTATTCCACCCTATAACTAAAGAAAATTAAAAGTTAAAATACCCCTAAACCAAGAAAATACCTCAAACCTATACCATAAAACTTTATTTAAAAGTATCATGCAGATATTTTTTGAGTTAGTCCACTCTGGAAGGCCAACTCCAGAATCCACATACAGCATGCTGAGAAATTTTCCCAGGCATACTCCAACTTGATGGATGGGGACACAGGTGTGATTAAGGAAAAAATATAGAATGTCAGAGCTGAAGTTCCTCTCTCTCTCTCTGGTGGCCAAACAATACTGTATCAGGGCAGAGGTAACAGACATGGTTTTACGTTTTGTCCTTTAACCAAAAGAAAGCTAGGAAAATTACAAATGGATCAATCTCACTCCTAAACTCAGCAGCAGCACTATCATTACCATACAAAGTTTTATAAAGTCCTAGACCTCCAAGGGAACAAATCAGCTCATCCTGAAGCTGCAGGCAGGTGGGGTGGGGTTAAAGGTCTTTCATCTATAAAACCAAAGAGAAGCACTATTAGGCTATCCAAGGCATAACAATACCATTCAAATGATATGCATGTATCCAAAAGAAAGATGAAACAAGAAAATTTCAGAAAGAACTGCTTTATATTTTCAAGAAAAATAAAACTCACATACTGAAAACACATAGAGTTAAAGAAAGAAAAAGAAGAGGTGAGACAAATATAGCTGCAGAATAAACATAACAAGAACAGTCTCTGAGAAAGACAACAGAACAAGTAAGACAAAATGCAACTAAAGATATAACAAATTTCCTGATATAAGGACCTAAATATGATCAGAAGGTTTCACTGTTCCAGGAAAAAAAAAAGAACTTTAGTGCACTATAAGCCATACAGACTTATCCTTTGCTACACCAAAATAAAGAACTCACAGAGACAATGGCATTAAAAAATAAGAGACGGACAATAAAATCATTTAAACACATTAATGTATGTGACAATTTACCAAGGTATGAGTGTGCGTGTGCGTTCAGTCCCTCAGTCATGTCCAACACTTTGTGACCCCATGCCTGCCAGGCTCCTCTGTCCATGTAATTTTCCAAGAAAGAATACTGGAGTGGTTGCCATTTCCTACTCCATTCCCCACCCAAGGATTGAACCCATGACTCCTGCATAGGCAGGCAGATCTTTACCACTGAAGGTGCTAGGATAGGATGTAAATTTAATAGTTCTGAGAGACTACAAAGTTATAAAGTGTTAGAAAAGTTAAGTGAAATTGCTCAGTCCTGTCTGACTCTGCAACCCCGTGGACTGTAGACTACCAGGCTTCTCCGGCCATGGGCTATTAAGATGTTATCTATTTCACACTCTATTCTCACAAAAGTTGGGAGATGAAAATAAGAAGCAAAGGAAACATGAAAGGAAATTCATAAATGAATACTCTCAGCTTTTACAGTAAGGAGTTACCTAATAAAAGTTTGGGGGAAGTTGATAAATTCACATACATTGGCTTAAAAATTTGTTATCTGCGGTCGTAAAGATAACCCACAGTAGAGCTGAAAATTAAAAGCATACCTTCCAAAATATGGTATGAAGAAAATCTCTATCATCAGCAAGAGAGTCAAAGTAAAAAATCATGGCAACAGACACCATGAAGAATGATTTGCACACACTAAGAGTTTGAGAAACAGGTTCTAATGATAGAGACTATCTGATCAGATTTAATGTTTTCAAGACAGTTCTTGCAGTATTACAAAAAATAACTTAATTAGAACAGCAATCAGAAGGGTATACATGTCTGGAAGATAACAGAACAAATGAGAGGTAGTGAAGGCTGGAACCTGGATGCTAAGAGCAGAAAGAGAAAGCAGGACAAGAACAGAAAAAGTAGAAAATTACCAGTACTATTTTGCTACAAATAATTTTAATACAAGAATTAGCTCATGTGCAACTGGCTAATAAGGGAATTATGTCAGTACAGTCAGAAATCACATTGTTACATCTCTAATTTATTTTAACCTGCTATTAAGTAGCAGACTCAGCTCTTTGTTATACTTTCTTTCATCATGCAACCTTTTTTTTTTCCCTTTCAAGCTGGCAGACAACTCCATTGTTAGGTATACTTCACCAGCAATTTTGTTAATGTTATCTATTAAAGCTTTTTCTTTTTGTTCACATCACCCAGCTTGCAGCATCTTAGTTCTCTAACCAGTGTTGAACGCAGGCCTCAGGACTGAAAGTGCCAAGTCCTAACCATTGGACTACCAAAGAATTCTCGATTTTTCTTAATTGCATTGTTGTTGTTTAGTGGCTAAGTCATGTCTGACTCTTTTGCAACCCCATGGACTCTAGCTCATCAGATTCACTGTTGTAAGAATACACCACATGAGATCTACCCTCTTAACTAAATTTTAAATGTACATCACAGTATTGTTAATTACAAACAAAATTACAGCAGAGTTCTACAACTTTATCACCTTGCTTAATTGAAACCTTTTGCCCATTGAACCACCATGCATCTTTCCCCCTACTCCTAGCAACTACTATTCTCCAGTATTTTTCTTCTGTGACTTGGAAGATAAAATGAAAAAGGAAGTAGAGGGTCAGTTTGGAAATTACTGGACAAGTGATGGTGAAAAGGTACTTAAAGAGGTCAAAATATAACATGATTTATTAAATGTAATTTCTTACTCAGAATTGATAACTCTGTCCACATTTTCCCCCAAAATAGACTGCTATATTATTTGTAACATCAAAAAATTAGGTAAACATACAACAACATTAAACATGCTATGCATGAGGCAGATTATAAAACTATTAATTTCAAAAGATTACAACTATTTAAAATAAATACATAGGCGTGAGGGGCATCATGCAAGATGTTGGAGAGTAAGAAGATCCAGGAATGGTCTCTCCACCCAAACAACTACTGGGCTGGCAAACGATCTGAACAAACCATTTTGGCATTATGGAGTCTAACCAGATGCCTGTAGAATCCAAGTGAGCATCTAACAAAGAAAGAGGTTGCTAACTTTTGGTGAATTCTGGCATTTTGCATAGCAGCTGGCTATTACCATTCATCATCTCCCATCTCTGTAAAAGGCAGCTATGGGGACAGTAGCCCATGTTTCTGGCTAGCTTGCTGGTGCCATGTGGGGAACAGGGATATTTCCTATAAAAATTTAGGGTTGTATGCTATGATCTACCTAAAATTCACTGAGAAGCCAGCCAGAGAGGCTGACCATTGTTTTAACCTTCAAGGGCAGGGCAAAACTGACTTCTTCAGTAGTACTGGAGGAGGCATTTAAAAGATTTAGAATATCTTTTCTCCCCCTCAACAACAGCAGAATGCATATTACTTTACATTGCACATAGGACATTCTTCACAACAGACCAAATTTTAGGCCAAACCAACCCCCAATAATGAAAAAGATTGAATTTTATCAAGTATCCTCTCTGACTGAAATGGAAATGAGGCTAGAAATCAGTCATAGAAGAGAAATTAGAAAATCACAAGTATTTGGAAATTAAACAGCTGACTCATAAAGAACCAATAAGACAAAAAAGATACCACTAGGGAAATTAAGAAAAATTTTGTATGGCCGATTCATGTTGAGGTTTGACAGAAAACAAAAAAATTCTGTAATGCAATCAACCTTCAACTAAAAAAATAATTTAAAAAAATAATAAAGAAAAAACTTGAAGACAAATGAAAAAGAAAACACCACCTGCCAATATCAGGGGATATAAAGAATGCCATACTCAAAAAGAAATTTTTAATTATAAATGCTATATTTAAAAATCTCAAATCATCTATTAAGAAACCAGAGGAATCTGCGTGTGGTCCAGTGGCTAAAACTCTGTGCCCTCAATGCAGGAGGCCCAGGTTTGATCCCTGGTCAGGGAACTAGAACCCTGAACAGGCCACAACTTAGAGTCTGCACGCTGCAACTAACGAGCGGAGAAACCAAGGGTTGCAACTAAACCTGGTGCACTCAAAGACAGAAAGAACAAAAAGAAGAAAGAAATCAGAAAAAGAGCAGACTAAGCCCAAACCTAGCAGAAGGAAGGAAATAATAAGACTGAATTCAAGCCAAGATAAACAACACAGCAAAAAGAGTCACAGAACCATTAAAACCACAAGTTGGTTCTTTGAAAAGATCAACAAAACAGACAAAACTTTAGCTAGTCTGCCGCTGCTAAATCGCTTCAGTCGTGTCCGACTCTGTGTGACCCCATAGATGGCAGCCCACCAGGCTCCCCTGTCCCTGGGGTTCTAGTCTAGACTGTATAAAAGATGGGGAAATGTAAATAACTAAAGTCAAATGAAAGCAAGAACATTACTACCAACCTTACACAGATTTAAAAACTTATAGGAGAATACTACTAACAAGTGTATGCCAACAAAACAGGTAATCTAGACAAAAAGAAAAATTTCCAGAAATATGCAAATAACCAAAACTGACTCAAGAAGAAACAGAAAATCTCAACAGATCTTTAACAAGTCCAACAAGAGACTGGGCTGGTAGTCAAAACCCTCCAAAGAACCAGGACCAGACTTCACTGGTGATACCAAATTTCACTGGTGAATTAACATCAATCCTATTCAAACTCTTCCAAAAAACAGAAGAAAAAGAAATACTTTCTAACACATTCTATGAGGCCAGCATTATCTTGATACCAAAGTCAGACAAAGTTACTGTAAGAAAACTACATGAAAATCTGTTAAGAATACAGACACAAAAATCCTCAACAAAATACTGGCAGGCTGAATCAAACAGTATATCAAAGGGACTATACTTCATGACAGTATAGTCCCTCTGACTAACTGTGCTGGCTAGGCCTTCTAATACATTGCTGTGTAACAGTGATGGAAGTGGACAACCTCGTCCTATTTCTGTTCCTAGGGGAATGTTTTCTGTCTTTCACCATTGAATATGATGCTGGCTATCATGGAGTAAACTCCTGAAAGTCCCTTGGACTGCAAGGAGATCAAACCTCTATCCATGGAATTTTCCAGGCAAGAATACTGGAGTGGGTAGCCATTCTCTTCTCCAGGGAACCTTCCCAACCCAGGGATTGAAGCTGGGTCTCCTGCACTGCAGGTGGATTTTTAACCATCTGAGCCACCAGAGTGAAAGTGAAAATGAAGTCACTCAATCACGTCTGACTCTTAGTGACCCCATGGACTTGTAGCCTACCAGGCTCCTCTGTCCATGGGATTTTCCAGGCAAGAGTACTGGAGTGGGCTGCCATTTCTTTCTCTAGGGGATCTTCCCAACCCAGGGGATCGAACCCAGGTCTCCCGCATTGCAGACCCGCGCTTTACCATCTGAGCCACCAAGGAAGCCCATATAAATAGGTTCTCATCTCTAGCTTCTGACCAGAGCTCCAGAACTTCTCTAATTTTTTAAAAGATAAATGTACTAAGGGCATCTTATGTTCTAATGTTTGGTCTTTGACCCTGGTTTCTGACACAGAGCTCCTAAATCTCTTGGAATTTCCTGAGTGATATCAGAGCATTACCCAGGAACTATGGATGGAGGTTTGTAACACTGTACAGGAGGCGGTGACCAAAACCATCCCCAAGAAGAAGAAATGCAAAAGGCAAAATGATTGTCTGAAGAGGCCTTACAATTAGCTGAGAAAAGAAAAGCGAAAGGCAAAGGAGAAAAGGAAAGATATAACCATCTGAATACAGACTTCCAAAGAACAGCAAGGAGAGATAAGAAAGGCTTCCTCAGCAATCAATGCAAAGAAATAGAGGAAAACACTAGAGATCTCTTTAAGAAAATAAGAAATAACAAGGCAACATTTAATGCAAAGATGGGCACAATAAAGGACAGAAATGGTATGGATCTAACAGAAACAGAAGATATTAAGAAGAGGTGGCAAGAATACACACAGTGTGTTAGTCACTCAGTCGAGTCCAACACTTTGTGACCCCAGGGACTGTAGACCACCAGGCTCCTCTGTCCATAGAGATCTCCAGGCTAGAATACCGGAGTGGGTTGCCATTTCCTTCTCCAGAGGACCTACCCGACCCAGAGGTTGAACCCAGCTCTCCTGCACTGCAGGCACATTCTACACCATCTGAGCCACCAGGGAAGGCCCCAATGTATCCGGTATAATGGAAGACTATTTAGCCATAAAAGGAATTAAATTCTGAAATACACTACAATATGAGGAATCTTAAAAACCCACTAAATAAAAGAAGTCCATCACAAAAGATCTCATATTAGGATTCCATTTATCTGGAGTCAGAAAATCCACTGAAATAGAAAGCAGATTAGTGGCCACCAGGTGCTGGGGAAGGGGAAATGAGAAATTAAAGTAAGAGTCCTTCAAACTGTGGGCAGAACACAGAAGAACTACACAAAAAAGATCTTCATGAGCCAGATAACCAAGATGGAATGATCACTCACCTAGAGCCAGACATCCTGGAATGTGAAGTCAAGTGGGCCTTAGGAAGCATTCCTACGCACAAAGCTAGTGGAGGTGATGGAATTCCAGCTGAGCTATTTCAAATCCTAAAGACGATGTTGTGAAAGTACTGCACTCAGTTTGCCAGCAAATTTGGAAAACTCAGCAGTGGCCACAGGACTGGAAAAGGTCAGTTTTCATTCCAATCCCAAAGAAAGGCAATGTCAAAGAGTGCTCAAACTATAGTATAATTGCATTCATCTCACATGTTAGCAAAGTAATGCTCAAAAGTCTCCAAACAAGTCTTCAACAGTATGTGAACCATGAACTTTCAGATGTTCAAGCTGGATTTAGAAAAGGCAGAGGAAAAGGCCAACATCCGTTGGATCACAGAAAAAGCAAGGGAATTCCAGAAAAATATCTACTTCTGCTTTACTGACTACGCCAAAGCCTTTGACTGTGTGGATCACAACAAACTGTGGAAAATTCTTAGAGATGGAAAAACCAAACCACCTGAACTGCTTCCTGAGAAATCTGTATGCAGGTCAAGAAGCAACAGTTAGAACTGGACATGAAACAATGGACTGGTTCCAAATTAGGAAAGGAGTATGTTAAGGTTGTATACTGTCATCTTGTTTATTTAACTTATATGCAGAGTACATCATGAGAAATGCTGGACTGGATGAAGCTCAAGCTGGAATCAAGACTGTAGGGAAAAATAATCAATAACCTCAGATATACAGATTATACCATCCTTATAGCAGAAAGTGAAGAGGAATTAAAGAGCCTCTTAATGAAAGTGAAAGAGTAAAGTGAAAAAGCTGGCTTAAAACTCAACATTCATGGCATCCAGTCCCATCACTTCATGGCAAATAGATGGGGAAACAGTGACAGATTTTATTTTTGGGGGCTCCAAAATCACTGCAGATGGTGACTGCAGCCATGCAATTAAAAGATGCTTGCTCCTTGGAAGAAAAGCATGACCAACCTAGTCAGCATACTAAAAAGCAGAGACATTACTTTGCCAACAAAGGTCCATCTAATCAAAGGTATTATTTTTCCAGTAGTCACGTATGAATGTAAGAGTTGGAACCATAAAGAAAGCTGAGCACCGAAGAATTGATGCTTTTGAACTGTGGGGTTGGAGAAGACTCCCGAGAGTCCCCTGGACAGCAAGGAGATCAAACTATTTAATCCTAAAGGGAATCAGCCCTCAATATTCATTGGAAGAACTGATGTTGAAGCTCCAATACTTTGGCCACCTGATGAGAAGAGCTGACTTGTCTTCTGGAAAAGACCCTGATGCTGGGGAAGACTGAAGGCAGGAGGAGAAGGGGCAACAGAGGATGAGATGGTTGGATGGCATCACTGACTCAATGGACATGAGTTTGAGTAAACTCTGAGAGTTGGCAATGGACAGGAAGCCCTGGTGTGCTGCAGTCCATTGGGTCTCAAAGAGTCAGACACAACTGAGCGACTAAACTGAACTGATGGTTACACAACACTGTGACTAGATTAACTCATACATTTTATGGTGGTTAATTTTATGTTATATGAATTTTACTTCAATAACACACACAGGGACTTCCTGGCAGTCCTGCACTTCCACTGCAGGGGTGTAGGTTCCATTCCTGGTCTCCCAAGTAGAGGAACTAAGGTCCCACATGCCTTGAAGTGAGGCAAAAACAAAAACGAAACACACACACACCCCCTACAAATACAGCAGTAAGAGAATATACAAAATGACAGTAATAGTTCGAACAGAATGCTGAAACTAGGAGAAGTTGTCCTCTATATGCTTAACTTCACGTTGTCACATTGTTTTAGTAAGTATTCTAGTTTTTCTTATTTCCCAAAATAGAAAAGTCCACATTTTAGGCTAAATGTTAAAAAGAGTGTGAAGTAGGGAAAGTATTTTTCCTGCATTAATCTTAAAAGAATATAATCAATTCCCTACTTCTGGCTACAAATAGCAAAGATTTATTAATAGAAGTGCATCCCATGATATTTTTAAATAAAAAAGAAATAGGGTCAAAGTTCTGGCAAAATCATTTATCTAAAATATCTCTATCTCTGAAGCTGAAGTGAATACGCTCAGTCGTGTCTGACTCTTTGTGACCCCATGGACTGTAGCCTAACAGGCTCCTCCATCCATGGGATTTTCCAGGCAAGAGTACTGGAGTGGGTAGCCATTTCCTTCTCCAGGGGATCTTCCCAACCCAGGGATTGAACCCAGGTCCCCCATGTTGTAGGCAGACTCTTTACTGTCTGAGCCACTCTTATCTCTAGATCATGGCAAACTCAAACATACACTAATGTCAAACTTGGTTCACAGTGTATTAATACCCACGTGCGTGCATATTCAGTTGTTGAATCATGTCCCCATAGAATGCAGCCGGCCAGGCTCCTCTGTCCACAGGATTTCCTAGGCAAGAATTCTAGAATGGGATGCCATTTTCCTTTTCCAGGGGATCTTCCCGACGCAAAGACAGAACTAACTTCTCCTGCATTAGTAGGCGGGTTCTTTACCACTTGGCCACCAGGGGAAGATTCTTAACACCCATACATATAGTCAAAGTACACAACAAGAGGGAAGAGCTGTAGTGACCAAATTCCCAATACGGTATCTCCATTATAAAATAGCAAAGCTTTGTTAAGTTTAAATACAATAAATATATCCATAGTTAAATGTAGTGGCACCATCAAAATGACATTAATATTTTCCAAAAGCCTTAACTTTTGGACACAAACTAAAAATTATAAATTAGGCTCTGATACTGATTGATAAACAAGAAAAACAAGTCTCCTGAATACTAAAATGTTAGAGCAATAAACAAAAGGTTGATTATTCAAGAAATGTCCAAAAGTAAGTTGGGAAACTAAGTTCAAATGGAAATCCATAATAACATTTATGAAGTAGTCTTAAAATTAAAACTCCTCTCAAGTATCAGTTGCAAGACCTGGTCCCAATCACTTATCTGAATATAAGTTCGAACCAAGCTCATCATTCTCCATACACAGACCAAGTTTTCTGTCCTCCACCAAAGCGCTTCTCTACACTTGACCTATCCTAAAGTTCAGCTTAGATACTACTTACAGTCATCATAGTTCTGCAGAGAAACAGAACCAACAGAATGCACATATATAGACACAGGGAGATTTAAGAAATTGGCTCATCTGAAAATCCAAAATGTGCAGAGTAGGCTAGCAGGCTGGAGATCTGGAGAAGAGTTGCAGTTTGAGTCCAAAGGTGGTTTGCTGGTAGAATTCTTTCCATCTGGCTCAGAGGAGGTCAGTCTTTGTTCTATTAGCCCACCCACATCCCACATCATGGGGGAGCAAATATGCTTTACTTAAAGTACAATAATTTAAATATTAATCTGTTTTTTACAAAAACAAACAGACAAACAAACAAACCTTCAGAAACATCCAGAATATCTGACCAAATATCTTGGCACTGTGGCCTGGCTATGACTGGGCTTCCCTCATGGCTCAGAGGGTAAAGAATCCATCCGTAATGCGGGAGACCTGGGTTCCATCCCTGGGTTGGGAAGATCCCCTGGAGGAGGGCATGGCAACCTACTCTAGTATTCTTGCCTGGAGAATCCCCATGGACAGAGGAGCCTGGCAGGCTACAGTCCATGGGGTTGCAAAAGTTGGACATGACTAGACAACTAAGTTCACAGTGGCCCAGGCAAAGTGACATAACATTAGCCATCACCCAACTCCACCAGTAATATTCCCAGGTGCTGGTAACATATTCTTCTTTTAAAAATCATATAGCATTCTACCACTGTATTCAGTTCAGTTCAGTCGCTGTCATGTTCGACTCTTTGCAACCCCATGAATCGCAGTACACCAGGCCTCCCTGTGCATTACCATCTCCCAGATTTCACTCAACTCATGTCCATCGAGTCCGTGATGTCATCCAACCATCTCATCCTCGGTTGTCCCCTTCTCCTGCCCCCAATCCCTCCCAGCATCAGAGTCTTTTTCCAATGAGTCAACTCTTCGCATGAGGTGGCCAAAGTACTGGAGTTTCAGCTTTAGCATCATTCCCTCCAAAGAAATCCCAGTACTGATCTCCTTCAGAATGGACTGGTTGGATCTCATTGCAGTCCAAGGGACTCTCAAGAGTCTTCTCAACACCACAGTTCAAAAGCATCAATTCTTCCGTGCTCAGCCTTCTTCACAGTCCAACTCTCACATCCATACATGACCACAGGAAAAACCATAGCCTTGACTAGACGGACCTTAGATGACAAAGTAATGTCTCTGCTTTTGAATATGCTATCTAGGTTGGTCATAACTTTTCTTCCAAGGAGTAAGAGTCTTCTAATTTCAGGGCTGCAGTCACCAGGTGCAGTGATTTAGTGGCCTTTTTAAAGTCGAAACATCTTCAGGACAAAGATTTGTATCCTTGCAATTAACATAAGTAGCTAACACAGTGCCCTAAATAGTGCTGACATTTGACTATTTCTTGAATAAATTTCACAGTGGAAAAAGCTATTAAGTAAGCTATTTCCAAAATTACTGAGCACTGTTTAATACCAAAGGAATTGAATTAAACTACACAATAAACCTACTTAGAATAAAATGGGAAAATGACTATGTACAGCAAAAAGAAATAACAGCTGGACATCACTAGAATGGGAAAACAGAAAGCATAGCACATGGATTAAAAAAGCATCCAGTGGGGGATAGGGGAAAGTGCTGAAAAGCTACATTTGGGGGCTTCCCTGGTGGCCTAGTGGTTATGAATCTGCCTTACAATGCAAGGGACACCGGTTCAATCCCTGATCCGGGAAGATCCCACGTGCCATGGAGCAACTAAGCCCATATGCCCAGAGTCCATGCTCCACAAGAGAGTAGCCTTTGCTCTTCGGAACTAGAGAAAGTCCATGTGTAACAACAAAGACCCATCACAACAGCTATGGTAAAATAAATAAATCTAAAAACAAACAAAAAGCTCCTCTTGGTATTTTTATTTTCCTTACATTTATCTTTAAGTACAGTTCTTAGTGCATATCTAGTATGCTATACAAACTCTTGCTGAAACTATCTGAGATACTACATATTTGGAATAAGCTGTTATATAAGGGTTTAACACAAGGTTTAATTAAATATTAAAAGATCTTCATTTATCAAACTATCTCTTCTACAACACAGTACCCACAGACCCTGGGAGCAGTATGGTGGTCAGTGGGCTCTGGATTTTTTTACTTGGGTGGGGAGATTTAGAACATAAAATTCCACAGGGCTGCTCTTTGAGATCACGCCACAGCTTGTAACTGCAAACCCCCACTTGTGGCACACCTCGTACTCCCTGCTTTGGTCCATTCTTCACCCTTAGCTACACTCCTCTCTGTTAGGGTCTAATACTGTGCTAAATAAAACCATCTGTCTCCAGCCTCTGTAATCCTTTCTTGTACGTACTTCAGACCTGTCCTCCCCAACAGTGACTTTACTCTTGACCTCTCTGCAGTATTCTCAATCTCCTCAGTGTCACATGCCAGTCACTGGAGACTCTAAGATAACAGAGTTTATGGCCCAGATAACTTTCCTCTCACCTTTCAAACATATTCTTAAAACCAACTCCTTTATCACTTAATTCTAAAAGGGAAAGTAAACTCCTCTTTGACTAAAAAGACTCCAAATGATATGTCCTTCTCATTAATACATTTCATATCTTCACTCATTTTCTCCCCTCTTCCACAGTTTTGGGGGAAGAAAGACTTCTCCATTTCTTTCAGCCCAATGTCATCTTCCATGATTATAGATTTGAGACCCTGCAACTTCACTTGCTTCCTCCCAGTGGATTATTAATATGTGCAGATTTACTCAAGACATACCTTTCTTTGTTCAACCATTAGCATTTCAGATTGAGTACAAGGAAATAATGACTAGCCTAAGAATTTAGAAAGAGTGCCAAGAAGAGAATTATAAAACCAAAAGGCACTTTGATAATTTAGATGGTGATACAAAACAACAGCAGTGGTAATGCAAAACACAAAAATTAGGACTTTTCTGAAATGGCAAACAGGAGAGATCCTGTAACAGTTCTGTAAAGCATATGACAGCAAAAGTAAATATTTACTTATTAATACTTATTACTTATTAATACTTCTTAATCTGAGAGAATAAAATATCCTCAATACCATCTTCATTTATCATAGTGTCCTTTCCTATAAAACATCAAGTTCAAACACACATTTTCTGACGAAGGAGGCTTTTCAGAGATAATAATCCTTCATGTTATCGATAGTTAATTTGTTAAGCACAAAGGACACAAGAAGGGAAAGATGTTGAAAAATAGTCTATAGCAAAAATAAAAGTTTGCCAAGCACAAAAGAAAACAGAAGATAAACCGCAAACACAGAAGATGCAATATACAGTTTCTGACTAGGGTAACTGGGGAAGGCTTTGTAGGGGTGAGGATGCTCAAGTAGCATCTAGAAGGATAAACCTGATTCCCTCTTGCTTCTTTCCTAATTTTGGTAGACAGGAATCATTATAGATACTATCATTCAATACTGTCAGCTCCAATTGTCCCTCACTCACAATTTTTGCACAATGCTGTCAGCATAAACATCCTACAGCTGGACTCTGACAAATCACTGTATTGGCTAAAAACTTTCCAGGGATCCTTACAATCTACCTGATAACTCAGTTGGTAAAGAATCCACCTGCAATGCAGGAGACAGGGGTTTGATCCCTGGGTTGGGAAGATCCCCTGAAGGAGGGAATAGCTACCCACTCCAGCATTCTGGCCTGGAGAATTCCATGGACCGTACAGTCCATGGGGTCACAGAGAGTTGAACACGCCTGAGAGACTTTCACTTTCACTTTACAACCCACCAAGAAAACTGACTTGTTAGCGTGCTATTCAAATGACAAACTGAATAAATTAAGATAAATGTAGCAGGGGAAGAAAAATAAAAGGGGAGGAAGGGGCTTGAGTCTGTTATTTTATACATTTTCATTGGGACCTTCCAGAGCTGTTGGCTCTCTTTCCTTTGTGACTTTGTGTTCACTTTCCTGACAGACTGCAAAACTCCCCGTGACCTAGGACTGGACACTTCTTCCTAGACATCCTCTTCCTGTGGCTAACTGTGACTATCTGTCAGGCCCTACCTCAGCTGCTGGGTCCTCAAGAACCTTGTCTCTGGCTCTTTGGTTTCCTAGCATATAGCACAGTGCCTAACAGAGAGTCATGAAAGGTGCTCAGCAATTCTCCTGAATGGATGTAATAAGCCCTAGGCATGCACAAGCTGCTCTTGCTGCTCTTATGCTCCCTGTGCTCCGTGCTGTCTTTGGTGTGGTAGGTACTTCTGCACCTAAATGTGTTGAGGTTTCTCCAGAATCTCTAGTTTAACCTCACCAGAGTACCAGGATTGGAGAGAAGTAGCTATCCATCCAGATGTGGGAAATGCAAAAGGGGCTCTGGAAATCTGACCACTGTTGAAACAAATTTCAAGTTAATCTTCCAGTTCTGACCTCTATCTTCACCCAATTACTATAGTCCTTGTTTTCATTGCATATGATGATGCCAATTCCTGAGACTTTTAGGGGTTTGGGTACAAACCAGGTTTACTTTTAGTTTTACCCACTGCCTCCTTAGTCTGCAGCTAAATTCTGCTAAGAAGACATTTAAACTCAAAACACAAAAACTTTTTTTCACCCTTGAAAATTTTGTTGCTATTGTCCCCTTTCCAGTTCTACTTTCTCCTTTACAGGTTTATGTGTTTTTTAAAAAAATGCCTTCTCATGTAGTTTAAGACTTATAAACAGGAAGAAAAAGGAAAAGCATGTCCAATTTGCAGTCTAAATTCAGCCTCAACCCTCTAAGCTGCTTTGTTGGGTTATTCTTCATTATGGTTGGTTTTGTATTTTAATCTCCTAAAGATATAACCAACAGGGATATAAAAACATTTTTAAAAGCAAATTAATTAAAAATAACTTTATCCAATAGGAGTTTAAAAATAAAACAAAAAACACAGGAGTGAAAGAAAAATTAATCTGAGAGTTGGACAAAGAGAGCAAATTTACTAAGTTAAAGAAACTTGAGTCTTCAGATTTACATGACCCACTGAAACCACTCAGGAAAAACACACTCCAGTGTGGCAACATTTTGAAACTCCAAGAACTTCCAGAGAGAAAAGTGAGAATCAAATTGGTATCAGCAACATCAGAATGTTAGAATACAATAATCCAATAATTTAAAATGTCCATATGAAAAAACAATGTGAATTCATAATAATATAGCCAGTCAATCAAGCAATCAAGAAAAACATAGATTCACTAAGAAAATTTGTCACCCACACATCCCACCTTTTTTTTTTTTAATGACAAAGATGCACTTATGCAAAACTGAGGTGAAAAGAACCAAGTAAGAAGTCAACATGGTAAACAAGAAACAGGAACCCCTGGATGTCTCTGAATAGGCTGGACAGAGATAATGCAAAGTAGTAAAGTAGCAGAGGCGGTAAGAAGTAAAATTCTTATATCTTGGAATTAGTTGACAAGATCAGAAACACGTACTGTGAGAGAAATTTAAGGATGACTCAAAGATTTTTTCATCTTAACCAACTAAAAGAATAAATTGTCTTCAATTGGAAGGAAAGGACTAGATGAAGAAATAGGTTCGGGACATATTGAATGCGAGGTGCCTAGCAGACATCCTTTCAGGTGGAAATATTAAGGAAGCCGATGGATACACGATCAGGAGTCTGCAGGAGGGGTGCAGGATGGAGACAGTAATCTATAGACTGCATCTGAAGTCATGAAATTCAGAATGAAATCAAGAGAAGAGTGCATATGATACAACAAGGAAATAATCTGTAAACAACACAAATGAAAAGAGAGAAAGAGAGTAGGAGAGTGAAGATGTGAACTAAGCCCTGGCACCCTCCAACAATGGGAGGATCAGAAGTTGAAGAATCACAAGGGAGACAGCGAGGTCTAAGAGAAAACTAGGATGACATCAAGTGAAAAAACAGTTAGAAGCAGAAGAGATAGATTGTACAGTTACTGCTGATCAGTCAAGTAGACTGAGGATAAGAACCAGCCACTGAATTTGGCAACATGCAAATCTCTGGCACCCTTGATATAGACAACTTCTCCAAGGAGTGTTGGTGTAAAGGGAAGGAGAGAGAGGGGGCAGTAGATAGAAAAGAGTAACTGCATTAAGAATAACAGTGTTTTTGTTGTTGCTGCTGCTGCTGTTTTTAAGATGGGTGAAATAACAGTGTATCTGTGAGTAGACAGGAAAGGTCTGGTAGAGAAGGAGAAACTGAATATGGAGGAGAGGCTGTTGGAGCAATGTCCTTGAATCATCAAGAGGGGATGAAACCTACTGCACAAATGCATGGGTGACCTTAGGAGAGAACAGTTTATCTAAACAGAGAAAAGGAGAGGTTTGGGACAGATGCAGGTTACTGGGTACATGTGGGATGAGTTGAGCAAAATTCTCTTCTGTTTGCTATTCTCTCCTCAAATAAAGAAGCAGCAAGGTTCACAGGCTGAAAGTTAAGATGGGGGAAGAGATGACAGAAGTCTGAAGAAAACAAGGAATGGAATGGTCAGTACAAAACTGGAATGAATGGACTAAGAACATACAATATATGGGCAGTAACTATGACTTCTGGGCTTAGTGAACATAAATGTATAGTGAAACTGGCCAGTATGTCTGTGCTAATATAATCAGGGCTGTGAGGTTTATACAAGAAAGTGGGAGGGGAAGGGGTTGACAGTATAAGCTCTGTTCTGACTGTAACAACTCCTCATGGAATTAAAACAGGTGGCAAAGTTATAAGGAGAGTGTGAGTCAATGAAAGGTAGTATGATCAACAGGCTGTAGGCTACGGTAGATCTGAATCTGAATGACTGATGGAGATGGGTTACCTAGACAAAGATGGAGACAGTGGTTGGAAATAACAATGAGAAAGCTACTCTATTAAGCAGTAACAAACTAGTTCACTTCTGGTATTATTTCATTTAATTCTGAGAACGACTCTGAAAGATGCACGTCACTATCCTTACTTAAAATATAAAGTTAAAGCTGAGATTAAATTACTTGTCCAAGGACACTACTAAGTTTTCCAACTGGCCTTTTAGATCACGTTTGCTTCCGAAAGCAAACACTCCACAACACCAGAATAAATCTTTGTGAGTAAAATACTTCACAGACTAACTCACACTTGATCCATTAAAAATTTTACTTCATTGACACCCAGTTTTTAAAATAGCTAAATGAAGTACTACTTTAAAGTATTACAGAGAAAATAAAAGGTAAATTGCTCCTATAGAGAGCACCTTCGATCATGGAGTAATAAATTCAAGTTAAACCATCTACAGTTACTGCTATTACTACTTCAGCACTGAGTTAAATACAAAACTCTTGCTATGTGTTACACAGGTAAGATCTCTTTACTCTTACTATTTCTTTTCTTCTACTATTATTTTCCTCAGGCTTTATATTGTTTTCTTTACTTCCAATTCAGATAGCCATGTCTTGGGACATCCCTGACGGTCCAGCGGCTTCCCTGAGCGCCCAATGCAGGGGGCCTGGGTTTGACTCCTGGTTAGGCAACTAGATCCCACATGTCACACCTAAAGACCGCACAGACTGCAAAGACTGAAGATCCTGGTGGTGCAACTAAACTAAAGAAATAAATATTAAAAAAAAAAAAAAGAAAAGAAAGAAAGAACGAAAAAGAAAGCCATGGCTTTTCTTACTCTACTGGAAAATGTACACTTAGTTTCTGGCACCTGACCTGAGACTCTCAGAATTACCAAGAATTTCTGTGGACTATGCAACAACAAACTGTTTCCAAGGCTCCAAGTTCTGGCAATCTCACTAAATAGGGCAACCAAAAGAAACTGCAGCATTAAGTTTCACTAGATCTTTGCTGTTCCTAAGTAGTGATTTTGTAAATTGCTAGATTCAGATCCCCCAAATCAGAGAGAAGGCAAGAAATCAATAAAGCACTTCACAGGCATTTCATCCAATACAAGCTCTCCCACTCTCTCTGGAGTTTATGACTATGTGGATAATTAACAATCAAGAGGTGAGTAAGCTATGCCAATAGGCAATATAATCCATTACCCACTTACCTACCAATTTACCCACTTTTATATTCCTCCACCAATCACTTGATTCTTTAAGAACAAACTGTTTGTTTTAAAAGCAGCTGGCTTATATAATCATTCTTCCTCACAAAGTCTCTTTTACTAATTCAATGGCAACATGATTTTCATTTTAAGGGTTTACTAACCAGGTACAGTTACCTAAATGCATGTTAGATAAGAATTTTACTCACTTTTGTCTATTTAGTTTATTTTGGCCACCTGATGCGAAGAACTGACTCATTGGAAAAGACCCTGAGGCCGGGAAAGATTGAAGGAAGGAGAAGGGGACAACAGAGGATGAGATGGTTGGGTGGCATCACCAACTAAACAGACATTAGTCTGAGCAAGCTCCAGGAGCTGGTGATGGACAGGGAACTGGCATGCTGCAGTCCATGGGGTCGCAGAGTCACGACTAAGGGACTGAACTGAACTGAGTCTATTTTACTTAAATACTTTTAAAATCCACATATGTAATGCTTATAGGATATGTGAGTTTCCTCCAACTTTGAGATTCCCACAATGAGAAACCTTCAAAAGCTATGTTTCCCTTCATTTATTCAAATATTTACCAAGGGTCTGCTCTGTGCCTGGCACTATTCCAGCCGCTGAGGACAGAGCAATGAATGAGACAAAACCCTTGCCTTTACAAAGTTTCCATTCTGTGGGGAATCTCTTGGTATCCGGGATCTATTATGTGTTTGAGTGTCACAGTCACAAATACAAGTGCATATACAATTGGAAGTATCCTACAAACTATCACTTTGCAGCTCCCTCAAACATTCTGAATTGATTCTTCCTTTAAATTTTAAATGAAAATTATAATTAAGCTTGAGCCATAAGGTGAAAAACTCTGTCTCCCCAACAATGTCATTTATATCATGCATGTCGTAAGATTTTTCCCCGGACTTCTCTGGTGGTACAGTGGATAAGAATCTGCCTGGTGTGGGAAGATTCCACATGTCACAGAGTAACCAAGCCCATATGCCACAACTACTGAGCCTGTGCTCTGGAGCCTGTGAGCTGCAACTACTGAAGCCCATGCACCTAGAGCCTGTGCTCTGCAACAAGAGAAGCTACTGCAATGAGAAGCCCATGCAGTACTGTTCGCAGTAACTAGAGACAGACTGTGCACAGAAAGACCCAGCACAGCCAAAAAAAAAAAAAAAAAGATTTTATTCTCTTATATTCCCATTCTCCAAAATTTCTTATTGTTGGTGGAGGGAACATACTTTATGTATTTTAATTTTAAAGAGATACAACTGCAAACATTTGAAGATATCCCCAAAAGACTTCTATAACTTAATAAACTAAAATGCTAAATAATTCTCATTTATTCATTCATTTAATAAATATCTGTTTGTCCCAGGGGCTCAGACAATAAACACATGCAAATTAAACAAAGATGATTACATGTAGGTCATGATAAGTACTAGAAGGAAAAAGACTCAGACCCATGATAAAGACCTCAAGAAACAAACAACAATCCAGATTATCTATTAACATACTTATACTGACATTAAATTCTTCCTTACTTGCCCTTAAAACTTCCTGACATTGATTTAGAAGATTCCAATGAATTAAAGTTCATCAAACTTACCTCAATTTCACTTTAATAGAACTAAAGCTAGTCTGTGAAATCTCTAGCGGAAAATAAAAGATAACACCTATTTAGCAGCACCTCTGGCATTGGGCTTTTGACTACATACAGTGGGACCATACAATTTATTATCCAAACTGCAAGATTTTCAAGAGAGAAAAAGAATGTTTTAACAATTTCACCAAAATAACAGGCACAAACAAGGACTTTCCACCAGGGCAAAACAGGCCATATGGTCATCCTAATTATATACTACATCCAGCAGAGCTAGCCCAAAATATCAAGAGTATTTCATAGTTTCAGATGGATTTAAATTGTAACTAATATCCAAGTAAAGAAACTAAATTATAACCTGGACCATATAAGCCAAGTGACTTCCTTACTAAATGTAAAGATTTAAATACCTCACAACATACACAAAATCAATTACAGGGGCATCATAGTTGAAAAGATAATCAAAGTAAGTCCATGACCCTTGGGTAGGGAAAAGCTCCTTAAAAAAAAAGGACAAGAAACACTAGTCACAATGGAAAAGAGTGGTAACACATTTACAATAAAAGCAAGAACTTCTATTCACCAAAAGAAACCATTAAATGGGAAAAGATACTTGCAACAGATATATCCAGCAAAGGATTCATATTCTGATATTGAACTCAAGAAAAACACAACAACAACAACAACAACATGCATTTCAACAGGAAAATGGGCAAAAGATTTCAAAGGCACCTCATGGAAGATGAAATCCAAATGACCATATCAGGAAGATTAAAACCAGGTACAAATACAAACCCACCAGATTGGACAAAACTAAAACACCTGATACAAACTAAAATACCTGACTGGCTAGAACTAAAATACCTGATAAAAGTGGTGGTTACAAGTATTACTGTTGGTGAGAGATGTGGAACAACTGTAACTCTCATATACTTTACTAATAACTGAAATAAAAATTAGTAAACAACTACTTTGGGAAACAGTTTTTCATGATCTAATAAAGACATACTCCCCAGGATCCTGCAATTCAAAGTACATAGCATAAAGAAAATCACATAAACATGTATCAGTAAACTCAAACACAAAGTTATTGCTCATAATTGCTCAAAACTGTAAACAATTTGAATAGCTTCAGAATATCCAAAGCAACTGGATAAACAGATAAACAAGTTGCATGACAGAATATTATGTCACAACAAAAGCCAAAATAAGTATACGCAACATGATTCCATTTATATAAAGTTCAAACAGGGACAAAACTCTTATCATTCAGAGATGTAACTAAAGTGATAAAACGATCAATGCTTAAGAAGGCAGCAGTTGTTGATGGGAAGATGCAGGAGTGGGAGGCTTGTGGGATGTTGGCAAAGCCTGTGTTTCCCGGGTGGTAGTTACAAGGACCTTTGTTTAAAAATATTTCATTTTTATCCACATATCTTTACAACATATGTGGTTATATTTCACACTGAGGGGAAAAAAACACCTTTCTCTAAAAGGGAAAAGGATTAACGTCCTAAATAGAATTCTAAGAATGTTAAAGAGATAACTCAATTCATAGTTTTCAGCAAGGATCTCTAAATCCAAATACATACTGTATTCTAACACACTGTATTCTAAAATCCATGAATAAACTTTTGGTTTCATCGGGTAGGCTGCCACTCTTCATCCAAATTTTGAAAAAGGTGGAATTTCAGATATCAAATTACTCAACAAATCACGTAAATTCTAAAATCTTAACACCAAACATCCCACTTCTAATTCTGAAATCTGAAATAAGTACCCGATTGGTGATTGCACAGTTACAAAGCAGTTTTAGATTAAAAACTGCCAAGTAGAATAATATCCACATTTGGTAACTCTAAATTTTTGCAAACACAATTCCCAAACCTTTGTTATACATTCAATAACTCAAATTTCTTTAGAAAAAAGAGTATATTACGTACGTGGGATTACGTATCAAAGCCATGAGAACAGACATAAATTAAATCAATGATGAAAAAAGCCTTTTCATTGCTATATAGATGTTTTTAAGTTTTGCATAAAAGAATATATTTATAGGTTTTTGTTTTTAAAAAGACAAATGAATACATCAGAAATCTTAAAAATGCATAGGTTCTTTTCTTTGTAAGAAGTAAAGGTACCACAGCCAACTCACGGATAAGTCACTAACCTGGCAAGAAACCTTAAAAGTCAGATTGGGCCAAACAATGCTTTTTAAAAAAACAAACTATTAAACCACTTTAATGAGAAATACTATTTTCAGCTTGTATGTGGCTCTCATCAAAAACTTTAGAGGGCCCTTTTCACAATTCCACAAAACCATAAAAATTAAAACTATACAGCTAAATATGCACGCGGGTGGGGGGAGGGACCGGTGGGAGAGGAAAGAAAATTTAGATAAAATAATTTTAAGACTCCCTACCTAGATAGAAAATTTGTCCCAACAAGAGTGTTTTGAAAAGGATGTACCAGGGAATCTAAAATGTATCTTTAAATACTTGCGTGATACCGCGAAATGACTCTATCGGTCAAAGACGAATCTTTTTCTTAAAAATAGATTTAGAAAATTTTCTTCCTATCGCCGGACTGCTCTCCTTACTATGCTATTCTTTCTGTAACTCTCCCAGATGTGCTGCGAAAATGACCTTAGTTATCTTGTTTCCCTCTCCCTATACGTTCCCAAAACTTGTGAGGTTTCTTTGAAGATCAGGAGCTAAAGTTTATTTTCTTCCTGGTTTCCTGGCGGAACAAAACCCCAGACTTGTGAACGGAAACAAAACCCACAAGACTGGGCGATGGTACGTACTTTGGGATAGACACCTTCCTCCCCGACCCCAGAACTCTCGGACCCAGTGAGCCTCCACCGGGGTCGGTCAGCGCCCACTGACCACTTAGATCTGCCCTGGGAACCAGGGACCCGGAAAAAGCAGGCACCCTTCTTCCCACCGGATTTCCAAAAACAAGGCCGAAAGGAGAGCAGCAAACATTTGAAAGAGATGGTTGCACAACAGGTTTGGAGAAGGATTCCGGTTTAACAGGTAAATACCACACTGGAGACAAGTGGGATGTGATCTGCTCCAGGTACCAATGGCATTTTGAGGCCGTCTGCGTCGCAGGGGAAACCCAAAGTTCGGGCACATTACTTAAAGTTCACCTGAGGAATATGCAACGAATTGAAATTAAAAACGCGAGAAAATGGGTGCTGGAAAATCAGCAAATCAGCGCTTTAAACTCAGGCTGGGCGGAAAAATTCTTTGAATACTCAGGCTTTGTTTGGTGATTAAGAAGATAGAATCACCGAATTTCGGAGTTGGAAGACGCGTATCTCCGTGTTCTTCGGCCCGTTCTCGGACTTCAGGGCTGCCCCGCCCGGCCCGGCCGCGGTCCTTAGTCCCCGGATCGAAGGCGGAAGCCTGGGAGCCCCGGGGAGGCCGCGGCCCGGCCCGGCCCGTGACGCTGGGGCCCGGACGGAGGGAAGAGAGCGGCCCCCAAGGAGGACGGTGGAGCGGGGAGGGAGCGAGGAGGTCGCGAGCCGAGAGCTCGGCGCAGCCCCGAGCGCTCGGCCCGGCTTCCCACCCCGAGGCCCGCCCCGGCGTACCTTTGGCGAGAGCTACGGTAGAGTTCTCGGTGTCGATAGTGTAGAGGATGCCCTCGTAGCGGATCTCCGCCTTGGAGATAAGGCTGATCTTGCTGCCGATGTAAGGGGTGCCCCCGCTCATGGCGCCGCCGCCGCCGCCGCTCCCGGCCGCTAGCAGTGAGGCAGATCCCACGCCGCTGTGGCCGTTCTGCTCGCCCACTTGCTCGGTAGGCGCCTACAGCAGCCGCCTCAGACCCAACATGGCGGCAGCGCCGGCTCCGCTACCCTCCCCCAGCCTCCCGCCCTCAAGCCGCGGCGCGGCGGCGGCGGCGGCGGCAGCAGCGGCGGCGCGGGGCATGCTGGACCGGGAGGCCGAGGTCTCGCGAGACTCGCCTGGTGGCCGATGGCACAGGTCTCCTTCGCTGCCTCGGAAGTCCTAGCAGTGCCTCTTGGCCTGGTCTGTCGCTGTTGTTCCCCGAGGCCTGAGAGAAGATCCAGGGAGAGGCCAGGAGCCTCGGAATGTAAGGATACTGTGGGGTGGCATGGCGCCGCGCGCCGTCCTCTTGATCTCCGCTGTGGCCCACGCCATTTTCAGACCCTTTGTAACCTAAGTCCGGTTTCATTGCAAAAGCGGATCCCTCTAACTAGAAAGTTACAACGTGCCTCGAAGCTCTTGGTGAGCACCTCTGAGACCTGGTCATTTTCCTTTGGAAGCAACTGCGCCCCTCATGGAGCCATCATTACAGCATCTGTCACCAAGCGAGTCTCCCCTCTACTCCCCTTCTCTGCTTCTAGACGTGGGATTCTGTCCAAAGCTTTCAAATAGTTCTCATTGCTTTCAGTGCCATTGCACACAGACCAAACCCTACTGTCTGCAGTTTTGTTCAGTTCTGTGAACTCTGGATTCATTTAAGCCATAGCATTGTTAACTTTAAAAAAAAAAATAAAAGCTCAACCTAAGCGTGAGAATTGTGCTTTCTTCCGGAGGCGGGGGTAGGGGCGTTTGCTGAGGACTTAAGTCTGGAGATAGCCTCTGAGCTCTGAGGAACTGCTCGGAAGAGGTAAGGGAGGAGCCAGGATATATAGGAGTTTTTTAAAAACACCAAAAACAACAAACCTAGGTAGTTTAACATCAAAAGATTACTCTTAAAGAAAAACCGTACATCTCAAGCTAATGAATTCAACCCTTTTCTGTGTATGGGAAGAAGTTAGAGTCTGGGCTCATTGAAATCATTTCCTTAACTATCTAACATTAGTAAACCTTTTCTCCATCCTCAATCCCCTCAGGGTTCACAGTTGGGGGTGACTACAGTGGCTGATGGCTTGATAGCTGCCAAATCGTTTGATTACTTATATGTCAGGGGACATCCACAGCCTCTTCAGCATCTTTAGTTGAATTTCTAATTGACAAGTTTATGTGTCTGAAGATTTACCCTCTAAACCTAATCTTGCCACTCAGCTGTTCATCCTTATAATAGTGGGACTTCTCACTCAGGCCTGTATCTGTTCTGACTGCAAAATTCTGTCCTTTTCAAGTATAGACTGTATCCTGAATCTGATCATTTCTCACCATCTCCACCCCTGCTCTACAACAAACTGCCCAGAATTATTGAAACATCCTCCTAGAAGACCCTTCTACCTCTGCTTTTGTCCCCCTAAATCTCAACACAGCAGCCAGAGGGATCTTGTTAAGATAGAAGTTAGATTGTATCCTTTCTCTACTCAATACTCCTCTCCCCAGTGAACTCATGTCACACAGAATGAAAGCTAGCTAGACTCCTTACTTTGCCCTGGAGAGACAGACGTGATTTGGTCCCTTGTTTCCTTGCTTCACCATTCTGTTCTAGCCATCCCCTTTTCATCTCAAACTCGCCCACTTCATTCAGATCTCTACTCAGATATTGCTTCTGCCGATGACTCTTTATTGTCCTGTTTATAATGATACCACCTGAATCACTCTACATACCCTTGCTCTGCTTTCTTTTTATTTATAGCATTTTATCTTCCTCTAATTGTTTAGTTGCTCAGTGTGTCTGATCTTTTGTGTCCCTGTGAACTGTAGCTCACCAGGCTCCTCTGTCCATGAAATTTCCCAGGCAAGAATAATGGAGTCAGTTGCCACTTTCTTCAAAGGATCTTCCTGACCCAGGGATTGAACCCATGTCTCCTGCATTGCAAGTGGGCTCTTTACTGCTGAGCCACCAGGCAAGTCCCATCTCTGTCTAGTATGTTTAATTGGGTCTCTCTATCCCCTTCACTAGAATCTAAACATTTTGAGATAGGGATGTTACTCTGGTCAGTACTATATGATCAGAACCTAGAACAGAGCCTGGAACAGAGCAGCTTTTCAGTAAGTTGGATGAAGGCAGAGCGTAGGTCAGATGTCTGTTGAGTTGAGTGAATAAATGGTGAGAAGCCTGGCAAGAAACAGACAGGGAAGCAGTACAGAAGACTAACAGCGGTGTTGGGTCTGGTTCACAGTAGCTTCAAAGGAAGAGTGAAATACCTGCTTCAGTACAAGATTCCTGCCAAGGAGCTGAACTCTTATTTCCTCCCACTTCCAGGCCTGGGACCTGGATTATCTTCCACGCTTCCTGAGTGATCTGATCCTTTTTCATATAGTAACTAATTCCCAAGTTTACATCTTCATTCCAGACCTCTTGACTTCCAGGGTCACACTAGTACCTACTTACTGGACACAGTTGCTTGGGTGTCCCTCAGTTCAGTTTAGTTCAGTCGCTCAGTGGTGTCCGACTCTTTGCGACCCCATGAATCGCAGCACGCCAGGCCTCCCTGTCCATCACCATCTCTCAGAGTTCACTCAGACTCACATCCATCGAGTCCATGATGCCATCCAGCCATCTCATCCTCTGTCGTCCCCTTCTCCTCCTGCCCCCAATCCCTCCCAGCATCAGAGTCTTTTCCAATGAGTCAACTCTTCACATGAGGTGGCCAAAGTACTGGAGTTTCAGCTTTAGCATCATTCCTTCCAAAGAAATCCCACAGTTGATCTCCTTCAGAATGGACTGGTTGGATCTCCTTGCAGTCCAAGGGACTCTCAAGAGTCTTCTCCAACACCACAGTTCAAAAGCATCAGTTCTTCGGCACTCAGCCTTCTTCACAGTCCAACTCTCACATCCATACATGACCACAGGAAAAACCATAGCCTTGACTAGATGGACCTTAGTTGGCAAAGTAATGTCTCTGCTCAGGCACTTCCAACTCAACATGTTCAAAAATATATGCATCTGCTCCATTCCCACAAATAAACCTGCCCTTTATCCATGCTCTCTGTCCATATCACTGGCCCCAGGACTCACTCAGGTGTCCAGGCTTGAAATCAGAATCCTTATCTGACTGCTCCCAGTCAATCACCAATCTTGCTGATTCTATTTTATGTTTGCAGTTCATGGCTTCCTGCCCCCGAGGGCACCAGGAACTGTGCATAAGTGCAGCTGATCAGTGTGATAGCCCATAGTGTATTATGCATGTGAATCTCTAACTTAGGTTCTAGAAAAAGCTGAGAAAGTGGCACCTTTCACTACCATTGTTTCTGAAAACCCAAGTCCCATGTCGCTCCCCTGCTTAGGAGCCATCAGTTATGTCTGCTGGCCAACGGGGGAAAAAAAGAAAAAAAAAACTTTCCATTAATGTTTTCAACAATAGAAAGTCTAGAATTTCTACGCTGGAGAGGCAGTCAGGTTGGAGGAGGAGTTGAAAAGCATGGGAAGCTTGTCCAAAGTTATGTTTCTAGCTGGCACACTGTTTTTTAACTTATATTTGTGTTTGCTTCGTGACGCTGGGGATTGGGTCATGGAGAATATGGGAGAAACAAGGTTCCTGCACCTCACTGTCTTTGGGTGTGCCCACAGATATTCATTGCAACTCTGAACATATTCTCTGCGTGCCTTAGGCTCTGGCCGTGCTGAATTCAGTGCTTCTCAGAACATATGTGTCACTCTCCCACCTCTAACCATTCCTTTGTCTCCTGTTTGATACGAAAGCCTCTTTATTCCATCTCCATGTGACAAACAAGACTCAAAATCACTTTCACAGTATATATAAAAATTAGAATAAATCAAAGACCTAAATGTAAGAGCTAAAACTATAAAATTCTTAGAACAGGGGTCCCCAATCTCTGGGTTGTGGACAGGTACATCCTGTCAGATCAGTGGCAGCGTTAGATTGGAAATAAGAGCACAAAGAATGTAATGCACTTGAACCATCCCCAAACCATCTCTTCCCCCCACCCTGGTCTATGAAAAGTTGTCTTCCAGGAACTGATCCATGGTGCCAAAAAGGTTGAAGATGACTGTCATAGAAGAAAACACTGGGGTAAATCTTCTTGACCTGGATTAGGCAGTGATTTCTTGGCTATGCCACAAAAAGCTCAAACAGTCAAAGAAAGGTAAATTAGATTTCATAAAAATTAACTTTTGTGCTTTAAAGGACATTATCAAGAAAGTGAAGAGACAGCTCACAGAATGGGAGACATTATTTGCAAATCATAGAGCTGATAAGAGATTCAGGATATATAAAGAATATGTAAACAACTCTTACAACTAACAGAAATTATAACACATTCAATTGAAACACAAATTTCCAGATTAAAATTTGTAAACTATCATGGAACACAATATTAAAAAAAATGTATATATATGTATGTATCACTTCACTATACAGCTGAAATTAGCACAACATTGTAAATCAACTATACTTCAATAAAAAGCAAATTTTAAAAAATGTGTAAAGGATTTGTATAGACATTTAAAAAGCACAGAAAAAGATGTTTAACATCACTGATCTTTAGGGAAATGCAAATCAAAGCCATAATGAGATGCCAGTTCATACCTTCTAGGTTTTGGCTTAAAGCTCAACTTTCAGAAAACGAATATAATGGCATCTGGTCCCATCATTCCATGGGAAATAGATGGAGAAACAGTGGAAACAGTGTCAGACTTTATTTTGGGGGGCTCCAAAATCACTGCAGATGGTGACTGCAGCCATGAAATTAAAAGACGCTTACTCCTTGGAAGAAAAGTTATGACCAACCTAGATAGCATATTCAAAAGCAGAGACATTACTTTGCCGACTAAGGTCCATCTAGTCAAGGCTATGGTTTTTCCAGTAGTCATGTATGGATGTGAGAGTTGGACTGTGAAGAAGGCTGAGCGCCGAAGAACTGATGCTTTTGAACTGTGGTGTTGGAGAAGACTCTTGAGAGTCCCTTGGACTGCAAGGAGATCCAACCAGTCCATTCTGAAGGAGATCAACCATGGGATTTCTTTGGAAGGAATGATGCTAAAGCTGAAACTCCAGTACTCTGGCCACCTTATAGAAAGAGTTGACTCATTGGAAAAGACTCTGATGCTGGGAGGGATTGGGGGCAAGAGGAGAAGGGGACAACCGAGGATGAGATGGCTGGATGGCATCACTGACTCGATGGACGCGAATCTGAGTGAACTCCGGGAGTTGGTGATGGGCAGGGAGGCCTGGCCTGCTGCGATTCATGGGGTCGCAAAGAGTTGGACGCGACTGAGCGACTGAACTGAACTGAACTGAACTGAGGATGGCTAGTGATTATAAAGGTGGACAAGAACAAATGTTAGTAAAGTTGTGGAAAAATTAGACCCCTCATACAGTGCTGGTGGGAATGTTAAGTAGTGCATCCTGTTCGGGAAAGTTTGACAGTGCCTCAAAAAGTTGAATATAAAGTTACCATATGATGCCACTGTTCCAATCCTGGGTATATAACCATGATAATTGAAAATACCTATCCCACAAAAAAACTTATACGTAGATGTTTATAGCAGTGTTATTTATAATAGAGTGAAAACAACCTAAATGTCTATTAACTAATAAATGGGTAAACAAAATATATACCCATTCAATAGGATATTATAGCCATAAAAAGAATGAAATACTGGTATATGCTACAACATGGGTGAACGTCAAAACTGTTATCCTAAATGAAAGAAATCAGACACAAAAGCCACATATCATATGATTGCATTGATATGAAATTTTCAGAGTAGGAAAACTCATAGAGACATAAAATAGATTAAGGATTAGTGATTGCCAGGGGCTGGGGGTTATGGCTGGGGTCTAGGAATGGGGAGTGACTGCTAATAGTTTCTCTTTGGGGTGATGAAAATGTCTGGAATTATTAGATAGCGGTGAAGATATGAAGATTCTAACTTATACACTTGAAAAAGTGAATTTTATGGTATGTGAATTGTATCATCATAAAAGTATATCTCCTCATTTTATGACTGTAAAGTTACATGGCAAATGGGCACAGGTGTATAAGAGAATTCCTATTGCTAAGTCACTTCAGTCGTGTCCGACTCTGTGTGACCCCATAGATGGCAGCCCATCAGGCTGCCCCGTCCTTGGGATTCTCAAAGCAAGAACACTGGAGTGAGTTGTCATTTCCTTCTCCAATGCATGAAAGTGAAAAGTGAAAGTGAAGTCACTCAGTCGTGCCCGACTCTTCGTGACCCCATGGACTGCAGCCTACCAGGCTCCTCCATCCATGGGATTTTCCAGGCAAGAGTACTGGAGTGGGGTGCCATTTCCTTCTCCAGTAGAAGAGAATACATACATATATATATATATAATTCCGTATAGTTGATTTGCAAAACTAACCTGTTAGTTTCAGGTATACAATAAAGTGAATCAGTTACACATAAGAGAATATTTAAGATAAAAGCTAGATACAAACTTATATGAATATGAAGACTTCTTTAAAAGAAAAAAAAACAGGCAGCATGTTAAAACAAGAGAGTAATAGTTTCCAAATGCTACTGTATCAAGGTATTACATTATAAGATTTTATGGTAATTTTTTCCCCTCTATTAGTTAGGCGATTCAGATAAGGCAATGGCAACCCACTCCAGTACTCTTGCCTGGAAAATCCCATGGACAGAGGAGCCTGGTAGGCTGCAGCCCATGGGGTTGCTAAGAGTCGGACATGACTGAGTGACTTCACTTTCACTTTTCACTTTCATGCATTGGAGAAGGAAATGGCAACCCACTCCAATGTTCTTGCCTGGAGAATCCCAAGGACAGCAGAGCCTGGTGGGCTGCTGTCTATGGGGTCGCACAGAGTCGGACACGACTGAAGCGACTTAGCAGCAGCAGCAAAGGGTTGAGTAGAGTTCCCTGTGCTATACGGTAGGTTCTCATATGTTGTTGTTCAGTCACCAAGTCATGTCCAACTCTTTCCAACCCCGTGGGCTGTAGCATGCCAGGCTTCCCTGTTCTTCACTATCTCCTGGAGTTTGCTCAAATTCGTGTCCATGGAGTTGGTCATGCTATCTAACCATCTCATCTTCTGCTGCCCTTGCCTCCTTTTGCCTTCAATGTTTCCCAGCATCAGGATCTTTTCTAATGAGTCAGCTCTTTGCATCAGGTGGCCAAAGTATTGGAGCTTCAGTTTCAGTATCATTCCTTCCAATGAATAATCAGGGTTGATTTCCTTTAGGATTGACTGGTTTGATCTTGCCGTCAAAGGAACTCCCCAGAGTCCTCTCCAGCACCACAGTTCAAAAGCATCAATTCTGGGTGCTCAGCCTTCTTTATGGTCCCACTCTCACATACATACATGACTACTGGAAAAACCATAGCTTTGATTATATGAATCTTTGTCAGCAAAATGATGCCTCTGCTTTTTAATACACTGTCTAGGTTTGTCATAGCTTTCCTTCCAAGGAGCAAGCATCTTTTAATTTCATGGCTGCAGTTGCCATCCTGCAGTGATTTTGGAGCCCCCCTAAATAAAATCTGTCACTGCTTCTACTTTTCCCTTTCTATTATCCATGAAATGGTGGCACCAGATGCCATGATCTTAGTTTTCTGAATGTTGCATTTTAAGCCAGCATTTTTTCTTTCCTCATTCATCCTCATCAAGAAGCTCTTTTTAGTTCCTCTTCACTTTCTACCTTTAAAGTGGTATCATCTGCATACCTAAGACTGTTGATATTTCTCCTGGCAATCTTGATTCCAGCTTGTGGTTTATCCAGCCTGGCATTTAGTGTGATATACTCTGTATATAAGTTAAATCAGCAGGATGACAATATACAGCCTTGTTGTACTCCTTTCGAAATTTTGAACTAGTCAGTTGTTCCATGTAAAGTTCTAACTGTTGCTTCTTGACCTATGTTCAGATTTCTCAGGAGGCAGGTAAGGTGGTCTGGTATTCTCATCTGTTTAAGAAGTCTCCACAGTTTGTTGTGATCCACACAGTCAAAGGCTTTGGCATAGTCAGTGAAGAGAAGTAGATATTTTTTGAAATTCCCTTGCTTTCTCTGTGATCCAACAGATGTCAGCAATTTGATCTCTGGTTCCTCTGCTTTTTCTAAACCCAGCTTGTACATCTGCTTCTCATTAGTTATCTATTTTATACATAGATCTGTAAATATGTCATTCCCAATCTCCACAAATCCTTTCTTAAAGCAAGTAAAACTAGGTAGAGTCAACAGTTCCCTGGGCTGCCCTGGTGGCTCAGCAGTAAAGAATCCACCTGCATTGCAGGAGACTCAGGAGACGAAGGCTCAGTCCCTGGGTGGGGAAGAGTCCTTGGAGGAGGGCATGGCAACCTACTCCAGTATTCTTGCCTGACTAATCCCATGAACAGAACATGGGGTCTCAAAGAATCACATCCGATTGAAAGGACTGAGTACGAGCATGCTGCAACAATTCCCTAAAGTCTTTTCTGTGATCACATTTTACTTTAGCAAGTGTTAGTGAGTTTGATCCCCATTTAATAAGTTTCTTTTCTGTAAAACTTTATATTCATACAGTAGAACTTCTGAGATTTTGTATTTCTTCTATCATTTTCCCTGTTTTTTTTAAAAAGAAATGTGCTCTAAGTTGTGGAGTGTATTGGCATTAACTTAGTCATAATATCCTATTAACAAACTTTTAACGTTTGTAGGCTCTGTAGTCATGTTTCCCCTATAATCTTAGTCTTCTTTCTTTTTTCCCTCTATCAGTCTTGCTAGAGGTTTATTAGTTTTATTAATCTTTTACAAAGAACTAGATTGGGTTTTGTTAATTTTATCTATTGTTTGTTTTCCATTTTATTGACTTCTGTTATCTTCATTATTTCTTTCCTTTAGTTATTTTGGTTTTAATTTGCTGTTTTTTTCTCAGCTTTTTAAGGTAGAAGCTTAAATTATGGGTGTTAAAGAATTCTTCTTTTCTAGCATAAGCATTTAAACCTGTAAGTTTCCTTCTAACAACTACCTTGGCTGTATCCCACATGATTGATATATATTGCTTTTATTACTGTTCAGTTAGAAATGTTTTCTAACTTCCCATTACCATTTCTTCTTTGACCCATAAATGATTTCCAAGTGTGTGGGATGATTTCCAGACATTGGAGAATATCCTAGTTGTCTTTTGATAATAATTTCTCATTTATTTCCCTCATGGTCAGCGATTATATTCTGCATGCAATCCTTTTAATTTATTGACACTTGTTTTACAGCTTGACTTCTTAATGAATGTTCTATAGGCACTTAAAAAGAATGTGTATTCTGCAGTTATTGAGTGTGCTGCTGCTGCTGCTGCTGCTGCTAAGTCGCTTCAGTCGTATCCAACTCTGTGCGACCGCATAGACAGCAGCCCACCAGGCTCTGCTGTCTCTGGGATTCTCCAGGCAAGAACACTGGAATGAGTTGCCATTTCCTTCTCCAAAGCATGAAAGTGAAAAGTGAAAGTGAAGTCGCTCAGTCGTGCCCAACTCTTAGCAACCCCAACTCTTAGCAACCCCATGGACTGCAGCCTACTAGGCGCCTCCGTCCATAGGATTTTCCAGACAAGAGTACTGGAGTGGGGGTGCCATTGTGTAGTATCTTATAAATGTTAAATTGGTTGAGAATGTTCTTCAAACATTTTGATTTTTTTTTTTTTGGTCTGCTTGTTCTATCAATTACTGAGAAGGTTATGTTAAAAACCTATATGAGTATATATTTATCTATTTTTCTGTTTTATCTATCGGTTTTGTTATTTAGTGAATGCAGTTTGGATTGTTACTCTCTCCTGATGAAGCAACTCTTTTGAAATGTCTATGAAAATAATCACTATGAAATACTTTCTTTCAGGTGATTTACCTGATACTAACAGAGCTTTCTCATGACTAGTGTTGCTTGGCATTTCTTTTTAATCCTTTGACTTTCATCTATCTGTATCCTTTTATTTATAATGTGTGCATTGTAATAGCATATAACTAAATGTTCTATTTATATTTAATTTGAGAAGTCCTAATTTTTACTTGGAATGTTTAGTCCATTTATATTTAATGTAATTATTGATATGATTACATTTAAGTTTGCTATTTGTTTTCTTTTGTTCTTCTTTTGTTTTGTTCTACTTTTTGTCTGTTTGTTCTTTTCTGCTTGCTTTGGTATTAACCAAATAATTTTTATTGTTCATTTTTACCTCCTCTTTGGAAATCTAGCTCTACTTTTTGCATTTATATTAGTGGTTGCCCTAGAAATTATAAAACGCATCCATAACCTACTATAGTCTAGGCTGAATTATCTTTTTATTACTTTATAAATGATGTAAGGACCTTTAATATAATTCTATTTACATCCTCTCTTTGTATTATTATTGTCATATATTTTACTTTTATGTGTAAGCTCCCACAAGACATTATTGCTTTTGCTTTAAAGAACCAATGTATTTTAAAATTTAATTTAGTCTAATTAAATTAATTAATTTTTGGATGCCTTTGTTGGTATGCTTGGGCTTTCTTAGTTGTGGCAAGCAGGGTCTGCTCTCTAGCTGCCATGCAAGGGCTTCTGACTGCAGTGGCTTCTCTTACTGCAGAGCATGGGCTCTAGGCCCCCAGGCTTCAGTAGCTGCAGCACAGGCTTAGATGCCCCATGGCATATGGGATCTTAGTTCCCCTTCCAGGGGTCAAACCCATGCCCCCTGCACTGGAAGGCAGATTGGCAGATTCTTAACCACTGGATGACCAAGGAAGTCCTTAGCTCTGTGTTTTAAGTTCTTTTATGTATTCTTCTCTGCTTCTCTAGCCCACAGAGATATTTAATCTATCAGTGGTGTCTTCTTAGCCAAGCAGAGACTTCTGACTATGGCAGTTCCCATCATCTGCCAGGCTGTGCCCAGACTTGGCCAATGCCCCACCGTGGCCACTAATCCCTTCTCATCTCTGAAGTCTTGTCCTCCTTCTCTAGCATTTACATCCTTTAGACTAATTTGTGATAACTGTAAAGTATTTTATCAATTTTCCCCCTATATTTACAGTAGAAGAGGTACTCTGTTGTGACTTTTACAGCTTAACTGGAAGTAGAATTTGGAAGATTTAGTGAAAACGAAAAGTGTTAGTGGCTCAATCGTGTCTGATGCTTTGCGACCTCGTGAACTGTAGCCTGCCAGGCTCCTCTGTCCATGGAATTCTCCAGGCAAGAATATTGGAGTGGGTTGCCATTTCCTTCTGCAGGGGATCTTTCTGACCCAGGGAATGAACCCAGGTCTCCTACATTGCAGTCTGATTCTTTACTATCTGAGCCACCAGGGAAGCCCTTGAAAGATTTTGGGGCCATATTTATATTCATTAGGAATATGTCTATTATACCCTCATAGCCAGTTTTTGCTCCAGAGTTAGGATGGGCTGCTAGGCCTTCAGTTAACATATGGCATTTTTGACTAGCCTTTAAGGGCTATGATTTTCTTTCAAAATATGTCCCTTCAAATACCTGAGCCACTTTCAGCACAGTAAGATGCTTATTTTACGAGAAATGTGCTGAAACTGAGACTAATTAATGCTGATGTGGAGGATGGTTTCCATCCATATTTGCTCTGAGTGCATGCACGAGTGGGATTGTTACTGATACCTGTCTTTATAACTATCTCTTTTCAGAGCATGGTTTTTAAACTCATATAGCTAAATGCGCAGAAGACATAATTTCATTGTTTCAATTTATAGTAGTGTTCTGAGTTATGTATCTCCCATTACACAAGGTCAGAGTGATAAGATCAGGACCAAATTTCCATCTATAACCTAGGTATATGCAGTGGCAGTACATATGATAAAGCACTTTATAAACTTAATAACACTCTAGACTGTATAGCACAGGGAACTCTACTCAAATGCTCTGTGGATGGCCTACATGGTAAGGAAATCCACCCCCCTCCAAAAGAAGAGAGGATATGTGTATATGTATAGCTGGCTTACTATGCTGTGCAGCAGAAACTAACATAACATTGTAAAGCAGCAATACTCCAATAAAGTCTTAAAAAATTTAGTACTCTATAGTTAATTACATGTTCTTAGCATTATTCAAATGTTTATCCCTTGATCTTAACAACAAACAATAGAAATGGGTAAGAAGTGGGTTTGATTGGAAAGTCTTATCTTTCCAAAATAATGAAACTTAATTTATAATGAGTTTATCTGAGGAAAATGTTTCTAAAATGCAAATCTGATGATGTCAGAACTGGCCTTCAAGCCTCTCCCCTCAATCTTACTAATTCTTAAAGTAAGCCAGGGTATGTTGTTTACAAAACCCTGTAGAAGTTGGCTCCCATCTCACCGTCCCCATTCTCTCCACTTCTCAGACTTTGTCCTCTGTTCCACAAGCCATGTTAAACTTCTATCAGATTCTCTCCCTGAGCCTTCCCACTGCAGCTCTCAGCCTAGGTACCATGTCAGTTCAGCAGCTCCCTCATTGATATCCTGAGAGCAGCATCTGAAACAGTTGCTCCTCTCACGTGATCCTATCCAATCTGTACTGGCCTTTGTGCTAATCACATGGTGGTGAAATTGCTTGTTTCCATATGCACATTCTACCCTAGTCTGTAAGTTGTGCCTAGTTCAGTTCAGTTCATTTCAGTTCAGTCACTCAGTCGTGTCCGACTCTTTGCAACCCCATGAACCACAGCACGCCAGGCCTCCCTGTCCATCACCAACTCCTGGAGTCCACCTAAATCCTTGTCTGTTGTGTTGGTGATGCCATTCACAGGAACTATATGTGCTTTTCCACCACTGCATTCTTAGCACCAACTCAGGGCCTTGCATAGAGCAGACATGCAAAATATCTGTCAAATGAATTAATAGTTGTTGTTCTCCCCCTCCCCCCTCTCCCATGGAGCTTCCTTGGTGGCTCAGACAGCAGAGAATTTGGCTGCAGTGCAGGAGACCTGGGAAGATACCCTGGAGAAGGGAATGGCTACCCACTCCAGTATTCTTGCCTGGAAAATCCCACGGACAGAGGAGCCTGGCAGACTACAGCGAATAGTTTCTCTTTTTTTTTTATCATTTTGTGAATTTACAACAAAGATACTCACAGTGGGATGTGACCTTTAAAAAAAAAAAGCCAGAAGATATAGAAGGAACTATTTGTAGTTTTGAGGATTGTTTTCATACATGAAGGCTTAAATGAGTTGTGTGGGACATCCATTATTGCACCTATGTTCTAAGTTTGGCTTTTAAAATAAAATGTTTTGCCCCAAATCCAAGCATTTTTATTCATTTCTTGTTGTGTACTAAGTTAACATGCAAATTTCAATTGCCAGTTGAGTGGTTCTCTATGGCAGACACCCATGGCTTTCTCATTCACCCCATCTGGGCCTCCAGTGTGGTCTAATTATCCTGAAAAGCGAAGATGTGTTAGAGCCGAGCTTGATTACTCTAATGGCGCACAATGCTTTTACAAATCTCCCAGTTTCCTGAATAATTATCATTATCATATGTATGTGTTTAGCCAAAAGCTTAATTGGAAAATTCAAGAACGAAACAATACTGCGTGAGAAAAAAATCTTCCAGTCATTTTCTTTGAAAAAATGTTTTAAAAATCAAAGTGCCACTAGTACATGCATAAGGTTAAACCATCATATCATGCGGAAGGGCTTATGAAGCATAGCAATTATTCCTAGCCTACCTCTCCCCAGCCATGGACCTATGGATGCCACCACTTCTAATTCTCTTTAGCTGCTTATCCTGGTGGTTATCTGCATCTCTAAATAATATGCTTATGGCATCAGTTCTTGATTCATCCATTATAGACATTCACTATTAATTTCCAACTATAATAAATGAAGATTTATCTCACAGAACAAATACTTAGAGATATTTAAAAATTATTTTCCTGAATTGATTTTATTTCCTTCGTGAAGGACAGAAGTCCAAGGCTATATGCATTGTAAGGTAGGCCTGACATGTCCTGGTGGTGCCTATTTTTGACTGTATATTCTTTGCTGTATTAACAGTTCCCCTTGCTTCTTGGGGACTTCCCATGGGCTTCCCTGCTGGCTCAAATGGTAAACAACCTGCTGGGAAGATAGGAGGCCTGGGTTTGATCCCTGGGTCAGGAAGACCCTCTGGAGAAGGAAATAGCTACCTATTCCAGAATTCTTGCCTGGAGAATTCCATGGGCAGAGAAGCCTGGTGGGCTACAGTCCACAGGGTCCCAAAGAGTTAGACACAACTGAGGGACTAACACTTTCTTCTTGGCCGTGATTTTGTATGCTTATTTTAGAGTGAGTCTTTCATATTGGAGGCTTTCACTGAAGTCTGGTGACCACTGGAGCACTTGTAAGAATGAGATCATGAATCATCCTTGTGATTGGGCCTTTGTGTTTGTAGTGGACTCACTGATGGAAGGACTTCACTGATGGTAATCAGGTGGGAAGTCACTCTTTTATTTAGTTAAAAAATTTTTAAATGAAAAAAAGTTTTAAAGGTTAGTTTTCCACTTATAGTTATAGAATATTGGCTATGTGCCCCATGTTGCATGATACATCCTTGAGCCTGTCTTATAGCCATTGGTTTCTGCCTCCTTCGCCCTCACCCTTATGTTGCCCCTCCCCCTCCCCCACTGGTAACCACTAGTTTGTTCTCTTTATCTGTGAGTCTGCTTCTCTATGGTTTTATTCACCAGTTTTTTATTGTTTTAGATTCTGCATAACAATGTTGTGAAGGGACTCAGCCATACACACAAGTATCCATTCTCCCCAAACCCCTCTCCCATCCAGGCTCCCACATAACATTGAGCAGAGTTCCTTGTGCTATACAGTGGGTTCTGTTGAGTCCTGCCCCAAGGCCATAGGTGCAAGACATTGCACCAAGGCCACAGAAGGGCCCAGAAACCTGGTCACCTCTGGAGCTGACTGAGCCCCTTTGTAAACCATTGCCAAAAGGCCCCTGATCATCACCAAGAGGCTTCCTGACCACAATCTGTTGAAAGTTCTTATCTCTCGGTGGTTTCTTTGCTCACTGTGAATGGTCATTTCCCATCTCTTGTTGCACCTTTTACCTCCTTTACTATTAATTTAGTGGGGCATGGGGATAAAAGTGTGGGTTAGTCATCTTTAGGGACTTCCCTGTTGGTCCAGTGGCTGTGACTCCAAATCCCTAATGCAGGGGGCCGGGATACAATCCTTGGTCAAACAACTACATTCCACATGCCACAAAGCAACTAAAGATCCCACCTGCCACAATGAAAATCAAAGATCTGTAGCTAAGATTTGGTGTGGTCAAATCAATCAATCAGTCAACAGTAAAAAGAAACAAAAGATCCCAGCTATCTTTAACCAGCAGTTCACTCATTTTGAAAAGGAAGTGTTCTAACAAAAGGACAAATATGTATGATACCATTTATATGAAGTACTAGAACAGTCAAATTCATGGAGACAGAAAGCAGAATGCTGGTTACTAGGAGCTGGGGGGCAGGCAGGGGTTTTTGTGGTTGTTGTTTAGCTGCTAAGTCATGTACTCTTTTGTGACCTCATGGACTGTAGCCCACCAGGCTCCTCTGTCCATGGGATTTCTCAGGCAAGAATACGAATACTGGCATGGATTGCCATTTCCTTCTCCAGGGCAATCTTCCCAACTCAGGGATTAACTCATGTCACATGTATTTCAGACAGATTCTTTGCTGCTGAGCCACCCAGGAAGCCCTAGGCAGACAGGGTTGTGGGGAATTTTGTTTCAAGGATATGGAATTTCAGATTGGGATGATGAAAAAGTGCTGGAGGTGGAAGATGATGATGGTTATACAACAAATAAGTATATTTAATACCACTTCAAAATGGTGAAAACAGTAAATTTTTCAGTTATGTATATTTTACACAATAAAAACTAGAAAGATTTATCTTCACTGTATGTGATTTTACTACAATTAAGTGTCTAAGGAAGAATCAGTTCAGTTCAGTCGCTCAGTCGTGTCCAACTCTTTGCAATCCCATAAATCGCAGCACGCCAGGGATAAATAAGCAGGGTGACAATATACTGCCTTGATGTACTCCTTTTCCTATTTGGAAACATAACTCATTTTAAATGCTATGGAAAGTGAGGTTTTAGTTTTGGAAATGGTAGTATCTTGTATTGAACTGACTTATCTCTTGATAACAGTTATTAACCCTAGACCAAAAAGCTCTTTTAAATGCTATTGCTTGAAGGCATTGGTGAGCAATCTAAAGATGGCAGGAATTAAAGGGAATATGAGTCTTGTAAGAAAGGAAAGAAAATTCGTTACTTCCAATTTATCAGGCTTTTCCATTAAGGGCACTTCTATCTTTCAGCAACACAAGACACATGGTAGAATAGAGCGAAATTAGAAAGTGACAGGAAAGTATACTCAATATCTTGTAATGACCTACAATGAAAAATAATTAAAAAAACAAAAAAACTATATTGAATATCTTCAGTTCAGTTCAGTCGCTCAGTCGTGTCCGACTCTTTGCGACCCCATGAATTGCAGCTTGCCAGGCCTCCCTGTCCATCACCAGCTCCCAGAGTTCCCTCAAACTTATGTCCATCGAGTCCGTGATGCCATCCAGCCATCTCATCCTCTGTCGTCCCCTTCTCCTCCTGCCCCCAATACCTCCCAGCATCAGAGTCTTTTCCAACGAGTCAACTCTTTGCATGAGGTGGCCAAAGTACTGGAGTTTTGGCTTTAGCATCACTCCTTCCAATGAACACTCAGGACCGATCTCCTTTAGAATGGACTGGTTGGATCTCCTTGGAGTCCAGGGACTCTCAAGAGTCTTCCCCAACACCACAATTCAAATGCATCAATTCTTCGGTGCTCAGCTTTCTTCACAGTCCAACTCTCACATCCATACATGACCACAGGAAAAACCATAGCCTTGACTAGACGGACCTTTGTTGGAAAAGTAATGTCTCTGCTTTTCAATATGCTATCTAGTTTAGTCATAACTTTTCTTTCAAGGAGTAAGCATCTTTTAATTTCATGGCTGCAGTCACCATCTGCAGTGATTTTGGAGCCCCTCAAAATAAAGTCTGACACTGTTTCCACTGTTTCCCCATCTATTTCCCATGAAGTGATGGGATCGGATGCCATGATCTTAGTTTTCTGAAAGTTGAGCTTTAAGCCAGCTTTTTCACTCTCCTTCACTTTCATCAAGAGGCTTTTAGTTCCTCTTCACTTTCTGCCTTAAGGGTGGTGTTATCTGCATATTGAGGTTATTGATATTTCTCCTGGCAATCTTGATTCCAGCTTGTGTTTCTTCCAGTCCAGCGTTTCTCATGATGTACTCTGCATAGAAGTTAAATAAGCAGGGTGACAGTATACAGCCTTGACGTACTCCTTTTCCTATTTGGAATCAGTCTGTTGTTCCATGTCCATTTCTAACTGTTGCTTCCTGACCTGCATATAAGTTTCTCAAGAGGCAGGTCAGGTGGTCTGGTATTCCCATCTCTTGCAGAATTTTCCACAGTTTATTGTGATCCACACAGTCAAAGGATTTGGCATAGTCAATAAAGCAGAAATAGATGTTTTTCTGGAACTCTCTTGCTTTTTCAATGATCCAGCGCATGTTGGCAATTTGATCTCTGGTTCCTCTGCATTTTCTAAAACCAGCTTGAACATCTGGAAGTTCACGGTTCACTTGTTGCTGAAGCCTGGCTTGGAGAATTTTGAGCATTACTTTACTAGCATGTGAGATGAGTGTAATTGTGTGGTAGTTTCAGCATTCTTTGGCATTGCCTTTCTTTGGGGTTGGAATGAAAACTGACCTTTTCCAGTCCTGTGGCCACTGCTGAGTTTTCCAAATTTGCTGGCATATTGAGTGCAGCACTTTCACAGCATCATCTTTCAGGATTTGAAACAGCTCAACTGGAATTCCATCACCTCCCCTAGCTTTGTTCATAGTGACGCTTTCTAAGGCCCACTTGACTTCATATTCCAGGATGTCTGGCTCTAGGTGAGTGATCACACCATCGTGATTATCTGGGTCTTGAAGATCTTTTTTGTACAGTTCTTCTGTGTATTCTTGCCACCTCTTCTTAATATCTTCTGCTTCTGTTAGGTCCAGACCATTTCTGTCCTTTATCGAGCCATGTACAGGAGACAGGGATGAAGACCATCCCCATGGAAAAGAAATGCAAAAAGAAAAATGGCTGTCTGGAGAGGCCTTACAAATAGCTGTGAAAGGAAGAGAGGCGAAAAGCAAAGGAGAAAAGGAAAGATATAGGCATCTGAATGCAGATTTCCAAAGAATAGCAAGAAGAGATAAGAAAGCCTTCTTCAGCGATCAATGCAAAGAAATAGAGGAAAACAACAGAATGGGAAAGACTAGAGATCTCTCCAGGAAAAACAGAGATACCAAGGGAACTCAATATCTTATAGTATCTATAATGGAAAAGAATCTAAAACAGAATAACTGAATCACTTTCACACCTGAAACTAACACAACAGTATAAATCAGCTATATTTCAATAAAAATTATTTTTTAAAGTGGTGGTCTTACTAGCTGAAGACTGAAATGAGATTTTAGGACTGTCAAAACTGCCCTAAAATTGAAAACTAATGGAGGACATCCTAGAAGGGAGTGAGTCATGGAGAGTAACTGCAAAATCTGCATATAAATTCCCCTCAAAGCTCTGGTTGGCTTCTAATAGGAATATATGCAGGGCGAGACTTCAGGGAACCCAGCTGAAAGTTTTAGCTCTTAACAAAATTTTAGGCAGAAATTTCTGTACTAATTTTGAAGTTCGGTTCTTGCAACTAAGATAGGCTTGCGGAACTTGTAAAGTTTTCTTGTTGTTGTTCATTCATTCAGTCATGTCTGACTCCTTGACCCCATGGACTGCAGCATGACAGGCTTCCCTGTCCTTCACTATCTCCTGGAGTTTGCTCAAACTCATGTCCTTTGAGTTAATGATGCCATCCAACCATCTCATCCTCTATTGCCCTGATCTCCGGCTTTTAATCTTCCCCAGCATCAGGGTCTGTTCCAATGAGTCAGCTCTTTACATCAGGTGGCCAAAGTATTGGAGATTCAGCTTCAGCCTCAGTCCTTCCAATGAATATCCAGAGTTGAGTTCCTTTAGGATTGACTGGTTTGATGTCCTTGCTGTCCAAGCGGCTCTCAAGAGTCTTCTCCAGCACCACAGTTTGAAAGCATCTATTCTTTGGTGCTCTGCCTTCTTTATGGTCCAACTCTCACATCTGTACATGACTACTGGAAAACCATAAATAAGTATAGCTTTCTATTAAAATCCAAAATAAATAAATAAAGCTTTCTGTTGAAATCCAAAGGGCATGGCCATGTCTTACAAGTAAGCTCAGGATTAAGGATTATCAAATGCATCTATGGTATAGACCTAATGTAGAATGGAGCTGCAGAACACAGGAGAATTAAATTGAAGACAGTTTGGTGGATTATTCAAATGAAGTACGGGGAGAAAATGGTTGAAAAACTTGAACAGAATCTCAGTGACTTGTGAAACAATATCAAGTTGTGTAATATATGTGTAGTTGGAGTTCCAAAAATGGAGGAAAAATATATCAAAGACCAGTGGTCCAGAATCCCCCAAATTTGGTGGGATACTTGAACCCACAGGTTCAAAGTTCCAAAGAGAATCTAGAGCAGAGGTTCATGAGTGCTCTTACATTTTTTTCCCCCTGAAATGTATGTGTAGATGTAAAGTTTGCAGAGAGCAAAGACTTAAGACAAGATGGGACATGAAGTTAAAATTCAGTGACTTTGAAGCCCACACTGTGAGCCCCATGCAGAGGAATGCAGGGGAATGTAGAGGGTCAGTCCCTCTAGGATGGAGCTTCAGGGCACACTAGACCAGGAAACAATTACACTAGCTTATTCCTACAGCTACAGGCTTTGGGTCTCCCTCCAAGGAATCAGGGCCAGGGCTGGTGTGAGACAAGGTAGGCATCAAGGTAGGGTGCAAAATTTAAGGAGATAATTATTCTCAATGTACAATTTAAGTAAAGAGAGAGGACCCCTCCTGCAGGCTGCCACACCAGTACAGCATGAGGGATCATGATCCAGTGAACAGACTTTGCATGCTGTGGGATGATCACAAATAGCACATTTATATACTGTTAACAAAGCAGTCGATCTTCATGTGACTTCATGTGTGGCAGAGCAGAGAATCAGTATTAGCACACTCCTCTCTTTACACTGGGAAAATCAAGGGCCAGAGAGGGTTTTGACCTCAGGTGGACGATGGTAGAGTCAAGACTTGTACTCATGAATTTTCAGTCCAAACCTCAGTTCTTGCTATGACAGCACCCAGCTAGAAGAGAAAGTGGCCTACTTAGGAACTGGATCTACTTTACTTCTTTGTGGGAAAAATTCCTGTTTTTGCTCTGTTGTGTATCTTAACTGATTTTGTGTTCTGATAGTTGACCAGGGTTATTGAAGATATAAATAAGTAAATTGTAGTAAGTAACCGGAATAACTATTGGCAAATACAAATGATGGAGTAACTATCAATGCATTGTTGCAAAACACGTTCATAAAAATTCCCTTTTCTGGAGATTCAAAACACCATAAAAAGAAACAAATTACAACGGAACAACTTTTAGAGTTTATGTGGGTGTAGCCTGGCTTCCCAGATGGCTCAGAGTGAAGAATCCGCTTGTCAATGCAGGAGCTGCAGGAGCTGGCAGTTCAGTCCCCGGGCAGGGATGATCCCCTGGAGGAGGAAGTGGCAGCTCACCCCAACACTCCTTCTGGGAAACCTCCATGGACAGAGGAGCCTGGAAGGCTACAGCCTACGGGGTCACAAAGAGCCAGACACGACTGAGTAACTGAACACGCATGCATATATATAACACACACATACACACCCACATTGGCCATACCGCAGCAGTCTGTGGTATCTTAGTTCCCCAGCCAGGGACTGAACTTGGGCCCACATCAGTGAAAGCACCGAATCCTAACTATTGGACTGCCAGGGAACTCCTTAGAGTTTATATGACATTTATAGAAAGTAATTTTAGGACAAAAGTAAAAAAAACTGAGCAAATTTATTCTTTTTAAGGGCTGAGTAGTACTCCATTGTGTATATGTACCACAGCTTTCTTATCCATTCATCTGCTGATGGACATCTAGGTTGCTTCCATATCCTGGCTATTATAAACAGCGCTGCAGTCTATGTTCAATGCAGGATGCAAGATGCATGGGGCTGGTGCACAGGATGATTCAGGTAGATGATGTGGGGTGGGAGGTGGGAGGGGCTTTGGCATTGGGAGATTGTGTTCACCTGTGGCTGATTCATGTCAATGTATGGCAAAACAAATACAGTATTGTAATTAAAAATAAATAAATAAATAAAAATAAAAAATAAAAAAAAACTGAGCAAAATAATGAAAAAAAACCCAAATTATATGTTCCTGTATTATGAGAAGGAAATGGCAACCCACTCCAGTAATCTTGCCTGGAGAATTCCAAGGACAGAGGAGCCTGGCAGGCTACAGTCCATGGGGTTGCAAAGAGTCAGGCATGACTGAGCAACTATCACTCACTCATAGTATTAGTAATTGTGTAAATCATGTGGCAGTAAGTACATTTGGATGTTTTTGGCTGTCTTACCAAAAGTATTACATTATCGAAAGTGACATTTACACACTTACCTCTAAACAACATTAAAAGTTAGAGGTACTTCATGGGGTAATATTTTATTTTATTTTTTAAATTTAAATTTATTTATTACAATTGGAGGCTAATTACTTTACAACATTGTATTGGTTTGCCATATATCAACATGAATCTGCCACGGGTGTACACGGGTTCTCCATCCTGAACTCCCCTCTCACCTCCCTCCCTGTACAACCCTTCTGGGTCATCCCAGTAATATTTTAAAGAATTGCTCATTTTCCCAGATACATCTCACTTCTAAGATCTGGGCACCATATTGGTGTTATTTACTTAGTTGGAATTCCGAAGTGTCTTGGACTTGAGTGTACATTAGTGTTGGTAAGATGTACCCCCTACAATATCTTTTGGATTTTGAGTGTTCTGGGAAAAGAAAATGAGCCTTAGGACCCTGTGCTGACCAGGGGCAGTTGTGGCAGTGTGGAGGTGGTATTCAAACAGAGCAGGACTGTATGGTCCTTGCCCCCATCATGTTCTCTGCCTTCCTTTTGCCTGTGGAAAACTTCAATCACAGGATAAGTTTAATCAGAGAAGTGAAAAATGCTGCAACAAAGCAAAATAGTCTAAGGAGACTAAATAATAATAATGTAGTCATTAAGAATAGTCAAGGACGTTCAGTTCTTTTTCAAGGGCTATAGATAATATTCTGAGCTGTATCCTGTGAGCTGTCTTGTAGATATCAAAACACCAGGTGGAGGAGTTAACTATATGATGACCAGACTGTACCTGGACTTGAGCTGCCACAATTCTGAGAACTGACTACAAAGAAATGGGAACAAATGCACCCTCGAACTGAAGATTTACTGTACCTAAAACAAGCAACATGATGCTCGTCAGAACACTGATGACCAATTGAAGATGACTGTCAGAGACGACTGTGCTGTTTCAGCATGTGACCCAATCCCCACTCTGTCTATAAAGCTCTTACCCCCTGCTTGTCAGCGGGGGAATAGACCTTTGGACAGATATCCTCCCCCACCAACCCCCGCCAGTTGCCAGCATCTGAAATAAAGCAAACTTTCCTTTCCACCAACCTGGCCTGCTTTTTGACTTTTGAGGGTGAGCATCCAGAACCCCCAATGCATACCTTTCAGTAACAGTAGCTGTGGTGGTGGTAGTAGTGTGTTAAATAAATAAGAGGGAGAAAAACTTACAAGGAGTCTTCCCTGGCAGTCCACTGGTTAAGACTGAGCTTCCGGGGGAAGGTTTGATCTCTGATGAGGGAACTAAGAGCCCATATGTTGTGTGGTGTGGCCAAAGAAAGAAAGAAAGAAAGAAAGAAATGTCTAGAGGTCTTAAGTCCATCATAGAGAATTTTTTTGTTTTTTTTGGTCACAGATCAAGCTGTTCAAAGAAATTAGATAAACTAGAAAGAAAAGATATTCCAGAGGTAGACAGTGGAAAGAATGAGGAACTGGCCAGTCTGGATTCTGCACTGTTGTTGTTGAAAATGCTGAGCACTAAGCCTGGGGCTTGTCACCAAACTGAGTGGTTGCAGGTAAGGGAGGCTGGGAGGCATTGCTACTGACGTTCCTGATTCTCCCAGGGGCAATGTGGAGACAGGAGTCAGCTTGCAGATTACCTTCTCAGGTAAACACCTGTGAGGACCAGTACACCCTAAGACTGTTCTGAGAAGTGTTTGTTCTTTTACACGGGGTATTCCATGGTGGAGCAGGGTCAAATTACAAATGGGTCGTGTATCATATGTTGAAATGTTTAACAGTTATAATTCAAGCAATAAGAGGTTAAAGAAAATGTTACTTTATTTTTCTAGATAAACTGGATAACATCACCAGTTCAGTGGACATGAATCTGAGCAAACTCTGGGAGATGGGGAAGGACGGGGAAGCCTGGCTTGCTGCAGTCCACGGGGTTGCAGAGTCGCACACGACCTAGAAACTGAACCACAGCAGCGGATAAACTGTACCTTCAAACTGACTGGGAAGACCAGGTCAAATGTAGACTTCTCTGACTCCTTGGAGTTCCATGTCAGAAGAACATGGAAGGTGAAGGGGGAGAACCACCCCTGACCGTGGCCCAGTCCCTCTTCTCTTCCCACTCTCAGCTCTTTCCAACAGTGTGAAGGCCCCATCTGTGCCTCTTGAAGTCACACTCAAGCCTAAGGAAAAACATCCTGTAAGTGACAATCTGTCATGCTTCAGGATGGTAGACATAGGAAGAGAGGCCTATGGAGGCCTATTTAGAAACAGGCTTGAGGTGGGACTACCCTGGTGGTCCACTGGCTAAGACTTTGTGCTCCCAGGGCAGAGGACCCAGGTTTGAGCCCTCGTCAGGGAACATGTCACAGCTAAACATCTTATGTGCTAAATAAGTAAATAAATATTAAAAGAAGAAGAAGAAATAGGCCTGAGGCTCTTTGGCCATGGAATTCTGGAGTCCTGGGCCACTAGGATCTATGGAAATTTTCATAGGTCTCTTAATTAGGTAATAGCATTGTATTAGGAGAAGGCAATGGCAACCCACTCCAGTACTCTTGCCTGGAAAATCCCAGGGGCGGGGGAGCCTGGTGGGTTTACATCTATGGGGTCACAGAGAGTCAGACACGACTGAAGCGACTTAGCAGCAGCAGCAGCAGCAGCATTGTATTGGTATTAATTTCCAGTTTGAAAATTGTACTGCAATTATGTACATAGATTTTTTTTTTTAATGTGGACCATTTTTAAAGTCATTATTGAATTTGTTACAATATTGCTTCTATTTTATGTTTTGAGGGGGATCTTAGTTCCCAGGTCAGGGATCAGAACAGCACTCCCTACCCTGGAAGGTGAAGTCTTAACTACTGAACCACTGGGGAAACCTTCATAGATGTTTTGCTTTTAGGACGTACACAATAAAATATTTAAGAATAAAGGAGTGTGATGGCTGCAAAGCTTACTCTCAAATAAAAATAATGATAATAAATATATATGTAGAAAGAGAAAAAAACATAAAGTAATGTGGTGAAATGTTAACAATTAATTTTCTGTGAATCTTTCTAGGAGTTCTTTATATTCTTTATTTTTTATTAATACTTTATTCTACATTACAATACTGTATTTGTTTTGCCATACATTTACATGAATCAGCCACAGGTGTCCACGATCTCCCAATGCCGAAGCCCCCTCCCACCCCCCCACCCCACATCCTCTCCCTGAATCATCCTGTGCACCAGCCCCATGCATCCTGCATCCTGCACTGAACATAGACTGGCGCTTCGTTCTTACAAGATAGTATACATGTTTCAATGCCATTCTCCCAAATCATCCCACCCTCTCCCTCTCCCTCAGATTCTTTATATTCTTTTTGCAACTTTTCTATATGTTTAAATATAGAAAATATGCTTTCATAATAAAAAGTGAAACAGTAAGACATAGGGACACGGCATCCCTTCTCCCCTTGTCACCACTGTACGCCTCTCTCCCTCCCCTCAGCATTATGCTGACTGTAATTCAACAAATTATAACAAATAACAAATGAAAAGGAAATGAATATAGTTACAGAAAACAAAAGGGAAAAAAAAAAAGTCATTTTGGGCAGCTGATGTAAGTACCTATGCAAGGCCGACTAGTGGTCTCTTAGGCTTATTTAGGAGTTCAATCCTTGGGTCAGAAAGATCCCCTTGGAGAAGGGAATGGTTACCCACTCTAGACTTATTATCTGGAGAATTCCTTGGACAGAGGAGCCTGATGGGCTACAGTCCATAGGGTTGCAGAGTCAGACACTACTGAGCGTCTAACAGTTTCACTTTCAGGCTTATTTAGACTCACAGGATGACCGCAGGCCACACTCAGTCTGTTTAGAGGGAGATAGGTTAGGGGAGTTTCAGACATTCTTTGCCACAGTTCACTGGGTAGGTACAAAGATGCTAGATGCACATTGGACCTCAGTGAGAGCTGCTTTGGTTTAAATGTCTCATGCCTCATGGCAACCCACTCCAGTATCCTTGGCTGGGAAATTTCACGGAGAGAAGAGCGTGGCAGACTACAGTCCATGGGGTCACAAAGGGTCAGACACGACTGAGTGACTTCACCTCACTTCACTCTCTGCCTCACAAGAGACAATCTCATAATTCCACAGCCACAGTTTCCAGGGTTTCTGCAAGGGATATGCCTAGTTATAAAGTCCAGTACTCACAAAGCCCCAAACAATGGCCTCCCGCTAGGTAGTTGCAGATCTGTCAGTACAGTTTACCAATGATGAAAAAATTTTTAATTAAAAATTTTTCGGTTATACTATGCAGCATGTGGGATCTTAGTTGCCCAACCAGGGGCTGAACCCATGCTCCTTACATTGGAAGTGTGGAGTCTTACCATTGGACTATCAGGGAAGTCCCACCAATGATCATTTTTAGACTAGCTTTAAAAAAAAAATTCTTTATTTTAATTGGAGGTTAATTACTTTACAATATTGTACTGGTTTTGCCATACATCAACATGAATCCACCACAGGTATACACGTGTTCCCCATCCTGAACCCCTCTCCCTCCTCCCTCTGCGTACCATCCCTCTGGGTCGTCTCATTTAATTTTTATTTTTGACTGCACTGGGTCTTCATTGCTGTGTGCAGCCTTTCTCTAGCTGTGGCCACTGGGGGTTACTCTGTTGTGGTTTATAGACTTCTCATTGAGGTGGCCTCACTTGTTGCAGAGTACAGGTTCTAGGCAAGACGGCTTCGGAACTTGGGCTCAGTATTTGAGGCCTTTGGGCTTAGTTGCTCTGCGGCATGTGGAATTCTACCAGATCAGGGATTGAACCCATGTCCCCTGCATTGGCAGGTGGATTCTTAACCCCTGGACCACTAGGGAAGTCTCTACCAATGACCATTTTTACTGTAAGCAATGTAGCCTTTCTTTCCTGGTGGCTCAGTGGTAAAAATCCACCTGCAATGCAGGAGACACAAGTTTGCTCCCTGGGTCGGGAAGATCCCCTTGAGAAGGAAATGGCAATCCACTCCCGTGTCCTTGCCTGGAAAACCTTCTGGGCAGAGGAACCTGATGGGCTAGACAGAAGTCCATGGGGTTGCAAAGAGTCAGACACAACTTAGCAACTGAACAATAGTAACAACAATATGGCCTAGCAACATACTTGACAAAATTTCAGGGAAATAAACCTAAGGTTAGGTTATCATGCAGAAGTGTTTTTTTTTTAAATCTTTTGCCATGGCTTTGATTAGAACTTAAAAAATTAATTTGTTTTAATTGGAGGCTAATTACTTTACAATATTGTAGTGGCTTTAGTCACCACATCGACACAAATCAGCCACTGGTGTACATGTGTCCACCATCCTGAACCCCCTTCCCATCTCCCTCCCTATCCCATCCTTCAGGATCATCCTAGTGCATTGGCCCTGAACGCCCTGTCTCACGCATCAAACCTAGACTGGTGATCTATTTCACATATGCTAATATACATGTTTCAATGTTATCCTCTCAAATCATCCCACCCTCTCCTTCTCCCACAGAGTCCAAAAATCTGTTCTTTACATCTGTGTCTTTTTGCTGTCTCACATATAGGGTCATTGCTACCATCTTTCTAAATTCCATATATATGTGTTAATATATGGTATTGGTGTTTTTTATTCTGACTTATTTCACTCTGTATGATAGGCTCCAGTTTCATCCACCTCGTTAGAATTGATTCAAATGCACTCTTTTTAATAGCTGAGTAATATTCCATTGTGTATATGCACCACAGCTTTTCATCTGTTCATCTGCTGATGGACATCTAGGTTGCTTCCATGTCTTAGCTATTGTAAACAGTGTTTCGATGAACATTGGGGTACATGTATATCTTTCAGTTCTGGTTTCCTTGGTGTGTATGACCAGCAGTGGGATTGCTGGGTTGTATGGCAGTTCTATTTCCAGTTTGTTTTTTTTAAGGAATCTCTACACTGTTCTCCATAGTGGCTGTACTAGTTTGCATTCCCACCAACAGTGTAAGAGGGTTCCCTTTACTGCACCTTCTCCAGCACTCTGTAGACTTTTGGATAGCAGCCATTCTGACTGGCGTGAAATGGTACCTCATGGTGGTTTTGATTTGCATTTCTCTGATAATGAGTGATGTTGAGCATCTTTTCATGTGTTTGTTAGCCATCTGTATGTCTTCTTTGGAGAAATGTCTGTTTAGTTCTTTGGCCCATTTTTTGACTGGGTTATTTATTTTTCTGGAATTGAGTTGCAGGAGTTGCTTGTATATTTTTGAGATTAAGTCTTTGTCAGTTGCTTTGTTTGCTATTGTTTTCTCCCATTCTGAAGGCTGTCTTTTCACCTTGCTTATAGTTTCCTTCGTTGTGAAAAATCTTTTAAGTTTAATTAGGTCCCATTTGTTTATTTTTGCTTTTATTTCTGATACTCTGGGAGGTTTGTCATAGAGGATCCTGCTGTGATTTATGTCAGAGAGTGTTTTGCCCATGTTTTCTTCTAGGAGTTTTATAATTTCTGGTTTGACATTTAGATCTTTAATCCATTTTGAGTTTATTTTTGTGTATGGTGTTAGAAAGTGTTCTAGTTTCATTCTTTTACAAGTGGTTGGCCAGTTTTTCCAGCACCATTTGTTAAAGAGACTGTCTTTTCTCCATTGTATATTCTTGCCTCCTTTGTCACAGATAAAGTGTCCATAGGCACGTGGATTTATCTCTGGGCTTTCTATTTTGTTCCATTTTTCTATATTTCTGTCTTTGTGCCAGTACTATACTGTCTTGATGACTGCAACTTTGTAGTATAGCCTGAAGTCAGGCAGGTTGATTCCTCCAGTTCCATTCTTCTTTCCAAGATTGTGATTATCACTTTTAACATAAACGACAAGTTTGAATATTTTGCCATCACCAGGATTTGTATTACAGTAAGGATGTTCCCTCCATATCCTATGAATCTAGAATGGTCTAATCATCTGTATTTATAGTTCCTACAATACCTTCTTTATTTTGGGATTTCTAGGTATTTTACAGCTAACAATATTACATGATTAATTTTTAGCAGATGGAACATACTACACTAAATTTATTTAACTTTTTAAGAAAAATAATCTGTTCTCCCTATATACCATTTGTATACCAAAGGTTTTATCCAGTCTGAAAGTGTACAGTGCAGGCCTTTAAAATAACCAATTATTGCTTTAACAACCTCTTCTCACTTTAGAAAGTGTTTGCATTCCCATCAAGTCTTCACTAGATGGCAGCCGAGGCCATTGGTCAGACTGTTGCGTAGCCTTAAGTGGCCTCAAGCCTTCTCAGTCCACAGCTTTTATCAGAATTATGAAAGATGTTTAGGTTTGACCCAGGGCTATCCCTTACCATTTTCTTCAATCTTTTATCGGTGACCCCACATGCTATTACACTGTTGTAGCTCTTTTTGGACCTGACGGCCATCACACAGCCTGCTGTCTGCTTTTGCCTTCTACTCTCTTGGGCACTCTCAAACATCTCTGTGTAGATTTCAGTTTGCACGGAATCAACCTACCTGGCAGTCACGCCCGCTTTATCAGGTAGCAGTCCCATCACAGGCAGGCATGGTGTCTTGTGATTCATTCTTTTGTCTTTGCCACCCCTGTCCAACACCCAACCAACTAATGTTTGTTAATAAGTTTCTGTGGCCCAGCTACAGTGGGTCCCACAGTGAACAGTGAGAAATTTCTTCTCTCAGTGTGAAGTTGGTTTTACTTCACCCCAAATCTGCTCCCCACAAGGGGATGATTTATCCCCTCTTATATACAGCAGAGTTTTCAACATCAGAGAATGGGTAGATGGCTTCTCTCTCACATTTAGTACCTTGTCATCAGTTTCTTCCTCATTCCCTTATCTCACAGTCCACTGGTCAAATTGAATGGAGGGTCTAAAAGTCTATCCCACTGCTGCTGCCACTCTGCAATGCCCATGAAGCTCCTTCTTAGATTAGACTAAATATCTTCAGACTCACAAGACTATTGCAGGCCACACATGATATAGGACAGGCCTATGTAAGGCAGGAAACACTGGTTTGATCCCTGGGTTGGAAAGATCCCTTAGAGAAGGAAATGGCAAACTACCCCAGTATTCTTGCCAGGGAAATTTCATGGACAGAAGAGCCTGGTGGGCTACACTCCATAGAGTCACAAATGAGTCAGACACACTGAGCAACTAAACAACAGCAACAACATTCAGGACGTAGGACAGGAACCACACATGCAACCAAGCACTGTCAGATTTTTCTAGCAGTGGGAATCTTTGCAGCAGTTCACTCAGCAGATGGCCAAGCGTCCCTACAAGGCACTTGCAGATTAAAAATGAACTACGGTGACTCCAAAGATGGAGAAGCTCTATATAGTCAGCAAAAACAAGACAGGGCGCTGACTGTGGCTCAGATCATGAACTCCTTATTGCCAAACTCAGATTTAAACTGAAGAAAGTAGGGAAAACCACTAGACCATTCAGGTATGACCTAAATCAAATTCCTTACAATTATACAGTGGAAGTGACAAATAGATTCAAGGGATTAGATCTGATAGAGTGCTTTCTTTACTTTACTAGCATGTGAGATGAGTGCAATTGTGTGGTAGTTTGAGCATTCTTTGGCATTGCCTTTCTTTGGGATTGGAATGAAAACTGACCTTTTCCAGTCCTGTAGCCACTGCTGAGTTTTCCAAATTTGTTGGCATATTGAGTGCAGCACTTACACAGCATCATCTTTCAGGATTTGAAATAGCTCTACTGGAATTCCATCATCTCCCCTAGCCTTGTTCATAGTGATGCTTCCTAAAGCCCACTTGACTTTGCATTCTAGGATGTCTGGCTTCATCTCACATGCTAGTAAAGCACTCATCTCACATGCTAGTAAAGAACTATGGATAGAGGTTATGACATTGTACAGGAGGTAGTGATCAAGGCCATCCCAAGAAAAAGAAATGCAAAAGGCACAATGGTTGTCTGGGGAGGCCTTAAAAATAGCTGTGAAAGGAGAGAAGCTAAAGGCAAAGGAGAAAAAGAAAGATATACCCATTTGAATGCAGAGTTCCAAAGAATAGCAAGAAGAGATAAGAAAGCCTTCCTCAGCGATCAATGCAAAGAAATGGAGGAAAACAATAGAATGGGAAAGACTAGAGAGCTCTTCAAGAAAATTAGAGATACCAAGGGAACCTTTCATGCAAAGATGGGCACAATAAAGGGCAGAAATGGTATGGACCTAACAGAAGCAGGAGATATTAAGAGGTGGCAAGAACACAGAAGAACTGTACAAAAAGATCTTCATAACCCAGATAACCACAATGGTGTGATCACTCACCTGAAGCCAGACATCCTAGAATGCAAAGTCAAGTGGGCTTTAGGAAGCATCACTATGAACAAGGCTAGGGAGATGATGGAATTCCAGTAGAGCTATTTCAAATCCTGAAAGATGATGCTGTGTAAGTGCTGCACTCAATATGCCAACAAATTTGGAAAACTCAGCAGTGGCCACAGGACTGGGAAAGGTCAGTTTTCATTCCAATCCCAAAGAAAGGCAATGCCAAAGAATGCTCAAACTACCGCACAACTGCACTCATCTCACATGCTAGTAAAGTAATGCTCAAAATTCTCCAAGCCAGGCTTCAGCAATATGTGAACCGTGAACTTCCTGATGTTCAAGCTGGTTTTAGAAAAGGCAGAGGAACTAGAGATCAAATTGCCAACATCTGCTGGATCATAGAAAAAGCAAGAGAGTTTCAGAAAAAACATATACTTCTACTTTAATAACTACACCAAAGCCTTTGACTGTGTGGATCACAACAAACAGGAAAATTCTTCAAGAGATGGGAATACTAGACCACCTACCTGACCTGCCTCCTGAGAAATCTGCATGCAGTTCAAGAAGCAACAGTTAGAACCGGACATGGAACAACAGACTGGTTCCAAATTGGGAAAGGATTACATCAAGGCTATATTGTCACCCTGTTTATTTAACTTCTATGCAGAATACATCATGGGCTGGATGAAGCACAAACTGGAATCAAGATTGCCAGGAGAGAGATCAATAACCTCAGATATGCAGATGACAACACCCTTATGGCAGAAAGCAAAGAACTAAAGATCATTTTGATGAAAGTGAAAGAGGAGAGTGAAAAAGTTGGGTTAAAACTCAACATTCAGAAAACTAAGATCATGGTATCTGGTCCCATCACTTCATGGTAAATAGATGGGGAAACAGTGACAGACTTTATATTTCTGGGCTCCAAAATCACTGCAGATGGCGACTGCAGCCGTGAAATGAAAAGATGCTTGCTCCTTTGAAGAAAAGTTATGACCAACCTAGTTCAGTTTAGTCGCTCAGTTGTGTCCGACTCTTTGCAACCCCATGAATTGTAACACTCCAGGCCTCCCTGTCCATCACCATCTCCCGGAGTTTACTCAAACTCATGTCCATCGAGTTGGTGATGCCATCCAGCCATCTCATCCTCTGTCATCCTCTTCCCCTCCTGCCCCCAATCCCTCCCAGCATCAGTCTTTTCCAATGAGTCAAATCTTTGCATGAGGTGGCCAAAGTATTGGAGTTTCAGGTTCAGCATCAGTCCTTCCAATGAACACCCAGGACTGATCTCCTTTAGAATAGAATAGTCTTGACTAGATGGACCTTTGTTGGCAAAGTAATATCTCTGCTTTTCAATATGCTATCTAGTTTAGTCATAACTTTCCTTCCAAGGAGTAAGCATCTTTTAATTTCACGGGTATAATCACCATCTGCAGTGATTTTGGAGCCCCCCAGAATAAACTCTGACACTGTTTCCTAGACAGCGTATTAGAAAGCAGAGACATTACTTTGCCAACCAAGGTATGTTTAGTCGAAGCTGTTTTTTCCAGTAGTCATGTATGTATGTGAGAATTGGACTATAAATAAAGCTGAGCACTGAAGAATTGATGCTTTTGAACTGTGGTGATGGAGAAGACTCTTGATAGTCCCTTGGACTGCAAGGAGATCCAATCTAAGAGAGATCAGTCTTTGGGTTTTCATTGGAAGCACTGATGCTAAAGCTGAAACTCCAATACCTTGGCCACCTGATGCAAAGAACTGACTCATTGGAAAGACCCTGATGCTCGGAGGGATCGGGGGCAGGAAGAGAAAGGGACAACAGAGAATGAGAGGGTTGGATGGCATCACTGACTCCATAGACATGAGTTTGAGTTATGAGTTGGTTATAGACATGGAAGCCTGGTGTGCTGCAGTCCATGGGGTTGCAAAGAGTCCGACAGGACTGAGGGACTGAACTATCTAACTAATGGTGATTCCCAGTCCAGATAAAAGTTACAAACCATGGGCATCATTGTTACTATAAACAATGTTGCCTAGTGGGCACTTACCATCTTCGTCTATTTCCAGGAAAATAGTTAGAAAATGGACCAAAAGTCAGATCTTCATACAAAGGAGAAAAAGTTTTAACATTTTACACATGACCTAGAAATGAAAATAGTCAAATGAAAAACTACTAAAATGAATGAAGGAGTTCAATAAGGTGGCCAGTTATTTTTTAAAAAGAAAAGAGCTTTTTAATATACCAACAGTGATTAGAGAATATAATGAGATAAATATTTCTTTATAATAGAAATCATAATTATGTAATTATATCATATACATAACATACCAAAAAAGATGTTCAAGTCCTACAAGTCAAAATTCCATGAATTTTCAATAATGAACCATGTTAATTGAATGGAGTCAGTATTGTAGAAGGGATTCCCAGGTGGCACTAGTGGTAAAGAGTCCACCTGCCAGTGAAGGAGATGTAAAGACATGGGTTCGATCCCTGGGTCGGGAAGATGCCCTGGTGGATGGCATGGCAACACACTCTAGCATTCTTGCTCATGGACAGAGGAGCCTGGTGGGTTACAGTCCACAGGGTCTCAAAGAGTTGGACATGAATGAATGCACACACAGACAGTATTGTAGAAATATAATTGCTTTACATATTAACTATATCACACAATCCCAATTAAAATCACAATAGAAAATTTCTAAGGAATTTGAAAAATTGATCCTAGAATTCACTTGAAAACATACATTTGCAAGAAATTTTTAAAGAAAAGAGCTAAACTTATTTTGTAGATATCAAACTTACTAGAAAGTTATAGTGATCAAAAGAGCAGTTTTGGCCCAGAAATAGGCATATATATCAGAAGAACTGAATAATTATGTTCAGAAACAGACACGTTAGTTTTCCTTTATGTTGATATAACTTGCATACATAAAGTGCATAATTTTACATGTAGAGAACAGTGAATTCTTACATATGTGTATATAGCAGCTTAGACACTGCTCAGACCAAGATACAGAGCATTTCTGGTTCCCCAGTAGGTTTGTCTGTACTTTCTTCCACTCACTATCACTTCCTCCAACAAAAGTAACTTTTTGGTGGGTTAGTTTTGCCTATTTATGAACTTCACACAAATAGAATCATACAGATGTAATCTTTTGTACTCAGCTTATTTTGGTCAATGTTATATTTGTGACGCTTTCCAGGTGGCGCTAGTGGTAATGGGCTGCTTGCCAATGTAGGAGATGAGGTTTCGATCCCTGAGTCGGGAAGATCCCCTGGAGAAGGGCATGGTAACCATTCCAGTATTCTTACCTGGAGATTCCCATGGACAGAGGAGCCTGCTAGGCTATGATCCACAGGGTCACACAGAGTTGGACCCAACTGAAACAACTCAGCACGCAGCACGTATTTGTGATATCCATTCGCATGCTTGCACATAGCAGTGATTTGTTCTTTTTCACCATTGTAGTATTCCATTCCATACAGTAGCATTCCACCACGTGAATATAATACAATATAGCCGGTTATCCGTCCTGCTGGTGATAGACATTTGAGTTATTTCCAGATTTTGGTCATTATGAATAAAACTGCTATGAACATTCTTGTACATGTCTTTTGGTGGACAGAAGCATTCACTTATGTTGGTTATACCCAGAGAAGGAACTGCTGGGTCACAGGATGAACATGTATGTTTAGCTTTTGTAGATTCTGCCAGTTCTCCAAAGTGGGTGCAGCATGGTGGAGGTTAGTATGTTGGTTTGTAGTGGTATCCCAATTGTGGTTTTAATTTGCATGTTCTTGCATGACTATTGATGTTGAATGCTTTTTCATCTGCTTATTGGCCATTTGGATATCTTCTTTTGTGAATATCAGTGCAAGTCTTCTGTCCCTCCGCTCTCTTAAAGTTGATTCAGATTAAAAAAAAAAATCAATTCATAGGAGTCCCCTGTCAGATACATGTTTTGCAAACCTCTTTTCCTGGCCTGTCACTAATCTTTCCACTTTCTTCATGGCAACTTTTTTTTAATAAACATTTCGTACCTTTTTAAAAAAGAAAGTTTAATTTATCTGAGGGTCTTAATTGTGGCATATAGAATCTTTAGTTGCATTATGTGGGCTCTTTAACTGAGACATGCAAACTGTTAGTTGCAGTATATGGGATCCAGTTCCCTGACCAGGGATCAAATCCAGGCCTCTGTGTTGGGAGTACAGAGTCTTAGCCACTGGACCACCAGAGAAGTTCCCTTCATGACATCTTTTGATGGACAGAAGTTTTAGTAATTAAGTTAATATGTAAATTAAACTTATTTAATTCATACATTAAATGGAATTAATTTATTAATCTTTTTTGTGTCCTATGTAATAAATTTTTGCCTGTTCTTAGCCCTTAACATAATCTCTTCTGTTTTCTTTAATAGTATTATTGTCTTACCTTTCAAACTTAGCTCTATAATACTTCTCCAATTAATTTTTGTGTGTTGTTTGAGATAGAGGTCAAGTTTCATGTTTTCTTACATGAATATCCAATTGACCCAGCCTCACTTATTAAAAAGACAATCCATTTCTCACTGAACTATACTGGAGGTTATAGCTAGTGCAAAAGTCATACAGATTAAAAAAAAAAGAAATTCATCTTTATTTACTGATAACTGATACTATGATTGTATCTATAGGAAATCCTATAGAATTTATAAAAAGCTACTCAGACTATTAAATTTAGCAGGTTTTCAGGATATAAGATATATATATATATATAAATCAGTTATATTTCTATTTATTAGCAACAAATTATTAAAAATGTAGAAACAGGGCTTCCCTAGTGGTCCAGTGGTTAAGAATCTGCCTGCCAATGTACAGGACACAAGTTTAATCCCTATCTGGATTAAAGATCCCATGGGGCAATTGAGCCCACAATCTACAGCCCAGGAGCTGCAACTACTGATTCCACATGCAGCAACTACTGATTCCACATGCAGCAACCACTAAAGCCCACGAGCCCTAGAGCCCACGCTCCATGACAAGAGAAGCCACTGCAATGAGAAGCCGCTGCTGCTAAGTCGCTTCAGTCGTGTCTGACTCTGTGCGACCCCATAGACGGCAGCCCACCAGCCTCCCCCGTCCCTGGGATTTTCCAGGCAAGAACACTGGAGTGGGTTGCCATTTCCTTCTCCAATGCATGAAAGTAAAAACTCAAAGTGAAGTCGTGCCCTGTAATAAAGAGTAGCCTATGCTTTACACAACTAGAGAAAGCCCTCATACACCGACAAAGATCCAGTGCAACCAATGAAGACTTGGTGCGGCCAAAAATAAATAAATGAAAAAGTCTTTTAAAAATGTAGAAACAATACTGTTTATACTAGCATACAAAGTATGAAACAGGCATACATCTGACAAAAGACTTGCAAGGTGTGTACACTGAAAACTACAAAACAATTCTGAGAGAAATTGTAGAATACTTAAGTATTATAGAATACTTAAATACTTAAATGGCGATATATACCATATTCATAGACTAGAAGACTCATTATTTTTAAGGCATCAATGTGCCATAGATTAATCTACAGATTTACTGAAAGACTAATCTAAACCCCAGCAGGCTCTTTTTTGTTGTTGAAATTGATAAATTGATTCTAACATTCATTTAGAAATGCAAAGGATATAGAATAGCCAAGACAACTTTGAGACCAAAAAACAAAGTTAGAAGATGTAAATGACCTGATTTCAAGGTTTATTATAAAGTTATGGTAACCAAGGGCTTTCCTGGTAGCTCAGCTGGTAAAGAATCACCTGCAATGCAGGAGACCCCGGTTCAATTATTGGGTTGGGAAGTTCCCCTGGAGAAGGGATAGGCTACCTACTCTGGTATTCTTGAGTTTCCCTGGTGGCTTAGAGGGCAAAGAATCCACTTGTAACCAGGGAAACCTGGGTTCAATCCCTGGGTTGGGATGATACCTTGGAGGAGAGCATGGCAACCCACTCCAGTATTCTTGCCTGGAGAATCTCCATGGACAGAGGAGCCTGGCCGTCTACAGTCCATAGGGTAGCAAAGAGTCGAACACGATTGAGTCACTAAGAACACACATGGTAACAACTTCAAGACAGAAAATAGATCAATGAATAGAATAGATTCCATAATTAAACCCACATTCATTTGATCAATTGCTTCTTAATCAAGTGGCAAATACAATTCAGCGGAGAAGGGATAATCTTTTCAAAAAATAATTGAAACAACTGGATTTCTATATGTGAAAAAAATTAACTTCAACTCATATCTTTTATTGTATATTAAAATTAATATAGCATAAGTGAAAAAAGGTGAAAGTTGCTTAGTCATGTCCAACTCTTTGTGACCTCATGGACTGTTCAGCCTGCCAGGCTCCTTTCTCCATGGAATTCTCCAGGCAAGAATACTGGAGTGGATAGCCATTCCCTTCTCCAGCAGATCTTCCCGACCCAGGGATCGAACCCTGGTCTCCTGAATTGCAGGCAGGTTCTTTACTATCTGAGCCACCAGGGAAGCCCATAATGCACTACTACTCAGGAATAAAAAGGAATGAACTGTTGATATACTCAACAACATTGATTAACCTCAAAATAATTAAGACTGACTCACCCAACCTCTCCCAAAGCTTGTAGCATATAATTCCACTTATGGTCAATTCTGTAAAATTTGAACTAATCTACAGTGACCAAAAGCAGTTCTCTGAGGAGTAAGAATAGTAGGTTGTGACTGGCAATAGAGATTACAAATGAGCAGAAGGAAGTTTGGGGGATGATGTGTATGTTTACTCTCTTGACTTTGATTATGGTCTCAGGGGTGTATACATACACACATAAAAATAAAATTGTACACTTCAACTATGTGCAGATTTTAAGTATCACCTCAGTAAAGTCGTTTAAAAAAACTATGGAGAAACACGGAGGCCGCGTGTGACCCAGATTATGTGACCAAAATTGGGCTGGTGTCCCTTGGCCAGTCACTCAAGAATCCTCTACCGTAGAGATAATACGGCCCTTGCGGCGCTTGAGAGACAGTGAAAACTTATGTAATGCATATGACTTGGCTAGACATTCTGTTGTTCCGCCATTCAAAGTGGAAGGGTAGTAGGCAGTCTGTAATCTATTTGAAGTTCTAGTACATCCTGGACCTTTGACTTGAAGCAAGTTCTTTAACTTGTTTCAGTGTCAGTTGCAGAGGGTATTAAAATGACACAATACATGGAATTGGAGAAGGCAATGGCAACCCACTTCAGTACTCTTGCCTGGAAAATCCTATGGATGGAGGAGCCTGGTAGGCTGCAGTCCATGGGGTCGCTAAGTCGGACACGACTGAGCGCCTTCACGTTCACTTTCATGCACTGGAAAAGGAAATGGCAACCCACTCTAGTGTTCTTGTCTGGAGGATCCCGGGGACGGGGGGAGCCTGCTGGGCTGCCGTCTATGAGGCCACACAGAGTCGGACAGACTGAAGTGACATAGCAGTACATGGAATTAGTGTAGCGCCAGGTATACAGGTGGGGAGGAGGTGTCAGTAGCGTTAGATCCTGGCTGGTTGCTGGGATCTCGGCATGGGTCTCGGCAGGAACTTTCTGGGTTACAGCCTGGGAGGTAAAGACGTCTGGGACAGTAGCAGTGGCAAAAACGATAGCCAGGGGCCGCGGCGAACATCTGAGCAGCGGAGCAGGTAACCAACCTACGCACCTCCAAGCCACTGACACCTCCCAGCCTGCCCCGCGCCTTCGGGCGCAGGCGCAGTGAGATAGGCGGTGGTGGGGGCCCAGGGAGGTCCGGCCCCGAGGATAGGTGGGCGTGGCTTGGACCCTGGCCCCGCCTTTCGACCTGGGCCGTGGTCGGAGGCGCGGCTGTGGGTCTGTGAGCTACAGTACCCCCTCAGGTGAGAGAGGCGGGGAGATTGCGGGAGCGCGGGGTTATTCGCACTAACTGGGTTGCTGAAGGGAAGGTAGGATGTTGCCGCTGCTAAGTGGGATGATATTCCCTAGTTCCGTCAGCTCACTTAGGACCGAGCCCCTGAGTCCGGCGGCAAGTGGGACCAGCTATCCAGGAGACGCTCTCCTCGTCCTCGATCCGGCTTCAAGAACGCTTTTGAAAAAGAGACGAAGCATTTGGGTGGTTTGTTTCTTCCTAGGTGGAGAGTTTTAGGCTTAAATATAGTTGTTCCTTCCCATGCTGATATAGTATGAGAGTGCATGAGGAAACTGAGGTACAGAGAAGCAAAGTTGCCGCCCAAAGATTTCACACCTGTTAGTGTGACAGATCTTGACTGCAAGATCGAAATCTCCACAGACTGGCCTCAGAGATAATGCTCTTCTTGACTATTCAGTATTGCCTCCAGGTTAATTCCGTGTCAGACTGTGTTAGACGTTTACTTAAATTTATTTTTTAAAAAAGAGAGAGAATAAAATGGCTGACTTCTGGATACTAATTTGCTTCACACATAGATGAAGCAAAAGTTATCCAGGGTAACCTGATGTGTTCCATTCATACTTTAATTAAAAACACATGGTTTAGGAAGTTGTTATTTTACATACCATCAAGTTAGCAAAAAAGTTCAGGTGGCCCAGTGGTAAAGAATCTGCCTGCCAATGCGGGAGACATAAGGGAGTGGGTTGGATCCTTGGGTTGGGCAGATCCTCTGGAGGGAGGAAATGGCAACCCACTTCAGTATTCTTGCCTGGAGAATTCCTTGGACAGAGGAGCCTAGTGAGTTACAGGGGTCGCAAAGAGTGGCAACAAGTCATGTCCACGGGGTTGCAGAGTCGAACATGACTGTGTGACTATCACACACAAGGAGTCTGTGGTGGTTTTAAGATATGTCCACAAATTATTTCAAACTCCTCTCTTCACTTCCTAATTCCTAATTCCTCTCTTTTTGAATGTGGGCAAGACTTGGCTACTTACTTCTCACAAATAGAATAAAGTGGAGGTAATGTACTTTGGCCACCTCATTCGAAGAGTTGACTCATTGGAAAAGACTCTGATGCTGGGAGGGATTGGGGGCAGGAGGAGAAGGGGACGACAGAGGATGAAATGGCTGGATGGCATCACTGACTTGATGGACGTGAGTCTGAGTGAACTCCAGGAGTTGGTGATGGACAGGGAGGCCTGATGTGCTGCGATTTGGGGTCTCAGAGTTGGACATGACTGAGCGACTGAACTGAACTGAATGTACATTTCAGAAACTAGGTCATAAGAGGCACAGAGTGTCTTCCTTGCTCTTTTCTTGACTTGCTTGCTTTGGAGGAAGTCAGCTAAGGAGTCATGAGGAAACGCAAGTGACAGATTAAGATATCCTTGAGTTGAGAAACTGAGGCTTTGTATCAACAATCACATGAGTGAACTTGGAAACTGGTCTTTCACCCCAAGTCAGATCTTAGATAACTATGGCCACATCTGATATCTTTTATTGTGTGTGTGTGTGTGTGTGTGGCTTTGGTTGTGAGGTATTGGTTGGAAGGAGGCTCATTTTATTAATATAGGCAACTCTAAAGAAAATTGTTTTGATGTACAGATAAAAGAAGGGCATGATGGAAGAATAAGGAAAAACAGTAAATTAAAAGCAAATTTTGAAATACTGATCGCCAAAAGGTGTTCTAGAATGAGAAATTCAAAGATAATGGTTAAACAGGGATCAGCAAACCATGGTCTGTGGGGGTGACAGTCTGGTTTTTTTCTTTAAATAAACCTCAGATATTATGATTTTATTACGGTGGTATAACTTTTTATTTACAGCTCTTGGAGATAGATTTCATGTACCATGCAATTCACCCATTAAAAGTATAAAGTGCAGTGATTTTTAGTTTATTTACAGAGTTGTAAAACCGTCACTACAATTTAATATTTCCCATACCCCAAATAAAACCGCATACACATTAGCAGTCACTCTCCATTCCTGCTCCATCATTTTTCCTGTTTCTAAGGGTTTACCTGTTCCAGATCTCTGCTCATTGAGTTCTGCAAATCTTCCAAATGTTGGCATATTTCATTATACAAAAACAAAACAAAAAAGCTTTATAATGATTACTTCTACCACTAACCTATCAGTGAAGAGTCGTTTTTTTTTAAAAAATATTTGTTTGGCTGTGTCTGGTCTTGGTTGCCAGATGCGGGCTCAGTAGTTGCTTGTGCCAGCTTGTTTGCCCCATGGCGTGTGGGATCTTAGTTCCCCTACCAGAGATGGAACCCGTGTCCCCTGGATTGGAAGGTGGATTCTTAACCACAGGACCATCAGGGAAGCCCCGAAGAAGAGTCTTAAGCAGTGTGAAATTGTCAAGCTCTTTGTGTCAGGTGTAAGTTTTCCAAAATAATTTTTGTTGAAAGCTTGACTTTTTTTTATTGCCAACAAATACTAAGTTGTTTTCCTTGAAGTAATAGGCTCACTTAAAATAGTTCATTTTAGAGGAAATGTGTGCCGGATACTCAAGACTGAATAGCCTCAGCTTGTCAATCATTCTTTTAAGTAAAAATGACATTCTTTCAAAAGAATGGCTATATCAGTTTACAACTCAAATTTTCACACAAGTGCTTTTCCTCATGACAACCATTGGACTTAAGTATGGGACAGAAGTGCCTCATGCATACTTCCCATTTCATCACATATTACACATTATATTAAAGTATTAAAAAGATGTATGTTGAAAAGCAAGATTTAATAAAGTTAATGATATTTACTGTTCATCAAGAACATTGTTTATTGAAGCAGGCTTTTTTTCCCTTTCTCAACTTGAGGGCATGGCTGTGAAGAATACAGTGACTAATAGTTTAGTGCCCCTGCTTTGATTTGTGTTAAGGCATCGTCCCCCTTCGAGTCGTATCTGCTCCCCCAGCCTGGGGGCTGAGAACCCTTATCCTAATGTCTTTTTGTTTTCAATTACTTATTTATCTGGCTGCACTAGGTCTCAGTTGCAGCATGCAAGATCTTCTGTCTTGGTTGTGGCATATGGGATATTTCTTCAGTTGTGGCATGCAAACTCTTAGTTGCAGCATACATGCAGCATGCATCAGGATCTAGTTTCCTGACCAGGGATCACACCTGGGCCACCTGCATTGGGAGCTCAGAGTCTTAGCCACTGAACGACTAGGAAGTTCCCTAACTTCCTTTTAAAAAAATACTTCTTTTAAAAAAATTTGTTTGTTGGGCTGTGCTGGGTCTTTGTTGTTGTTCGAAGGGTTCTCTTTAGTTGCAGTGCATGGGCTTCTTGTTGCGGTGTCTTCTCTTGTTGCAGAGGCTTCTCTTGTTGTGGAGCGTGGGCTATAGGCACACGGGCTTCAGTAGATGGGGTGAATGGACCCAGTAGTTGTGGCTAGAGGGCTCTAGAGTGCAGGCTTAGTAGCTGTGGTGCACAGGCTTAGTTGCTCTGTGGTATGTGGTATCCTCCCGTTCTAGGGATTGAACTGGTGTCCCCTGCATTGCAAGGCAGAGTCTTAACCACTGGACCACCAGGTAAACCCCTCTCCCTAATTTCTAATATGTAGGTTTTCAGCCTCATGTAATGGAATCATAGAGTCTGTACTTTTTTGTGCCCAGCTTCTTCACTCAGCATTGTGTTAATAAGAGTCACACATGTGTGTGTTGTTGTAGTTTGTTTATTCTCATTGTGATTTTATATTTTCTGTGTATATATATTTTATTTTCCATTATAGATAGACATTTGGGTTATGATTTTTTTTTGGCTTGTGTAGGTTGTGGTACTGTGAATATTGAACTTGTCTTTTGATGAACTCTTGTACATGTTCCTGTTGGCATTTACTAGGAGTAGAATTTCTAGGCTGTGTTGATCTTTAGAATAAAACAGCCAGTATTTTACGAGCAAAATGGGTTTATTAATATTTGGGAATAGTAGAGGAATTGCAATTCAGGATGTACAAGCTGTCGCAAAACCATAGGCAAGTCTGGAAAAAGGAGAGAAATATTACTTTTTAGAGAAGAAAGAAGTTGGAGGGGGCTGCTTTGAAAGAAAGTCCATTGGAGGAAAGACAGAGTTCAGGGTGATGATGGTTTCTTTTGGCTGAATAGTTTTTAGCCTAAGGCTGTTGCTGGGAAAGGAGAAATCTTTCTTTTTTGGAGTAAGGAAAGTAATAATCTTCTTGTTGGAGATCCCAGTTACATCTCTTTCTGTTTGGGATCTGCAGACAGTAATGAGGGATAGTACAGGAGATCTTCCCCCTTCACGACTTCTGCCTTCTTTTTATTTATTTATTTATCTTTTGGCCATGCTGCATGGCATATGGGATCCTAGTTCCCCCACCAGGGATTAAACCCTCTCTCTCTGTATTGGCAGTGTAGAGTCTTAACCACTGGACCACCAGAGATGTCCCCGGCTTCATTTTAAATGAGGTTTTCCTTTTACTTTTCAGTCATAGAATATGTATATTTTCAGGTTAAGAAACTACTGATAACATAGAAATCAACAGATTTTCTATGATTGTTTTGAAATAATGAAATTATTGAATTAATGAAACCACTTTGATTTTTTTAAATTTTATTTTTACTTTATTCTATGTTACAATACTGTATTGGTTTTGCCATACATTGACATGAATCAGCCACAGGTGTACACGATCTTCCAATGCCGAAGCCCCCTCCTGCCTTCCACCCCTATCATCTCTCTGGATCATTCCTGTGCACAAGCCCCAAGCATCCTGTATCCTGAATTGAACATAGACTGGTGCTTCGTTACTTACATGATAGTATACATGTTTCAGTGCCATTCTCCCAAATCATCCCACCTTCTCCCTCTCCCTCAGAGGCCAAAAGTCCGTTCTATACCTTTGTGTCTCTTTTGTTGTCTCACATAGAGGGTCATCATTACTATCTTTCTAAATTTCATATATATGTGTCAGTATACTGTATTGGTGTTTTTCTTTCTGGCTTACTTCACTCTGTATAATCGGCTCCAGTTTCATCCATCTCATTAGAACTGATTCAAATTTATTCTTTTTAAGGGCTGAGTAATACTCCATTGTGTATATGTAGCACAGCTTTCTTACCCATTCATCTGCTGATGGACATCTAGATTGTTTCCATGTCCTGGCTATTATAAACAATGCTGCAATGAACATTGGGGTACATGTGTCTCTTTCAATTCTGGTTTCCTCAGTGTGTATGCCCAGCAGTGGGATTGCTAGGTCATAAGGCAGTTCTATTTGCAATTTTTTAAGGAATCTCCATACTGTTTTCCATAGTGGCTGTACTAGTTTGCATTCCCACCAACAGTGTAAGAGGGTTCCCTTTTCTCCACATCCTCTCCAGCATTTATTGCTTGTAGACTTTTGGATCACAGCCATTCTGACTGGTGTGAAATGGTACCTCATTGTGGTTTTGATTTGCATTTCTCTGATAATGAGTGATGTTGAGCATCTTTTCATGTGTTTGTTAGCCATCCGTATGTCTTCTTTGGAGAAATGCCTATTTAGTTCTTTGGTCCATTTTTTGATTGGATCGTTTATTTTTCTGGAGTTGAGCTGCATAAGTTGCTTGTATATCTTTGAGATTAGTTGTTTGTCAGTTGCTTCATTTGCTATTGTTTTCTCCCATTCAGAAGGCTGTCTTTTCACCTTACTTATAGTTTCCTTTGTTGTGCAGAAGCTTTTAATTTTAATTAGATCCCATTTGTTTATTTTTGCTTTTATTTCCAGTATACTAGGAGGTAGATCATAGAGGATCTTGCTGTGATTTATGTCGGAGAGTGTTTTGCCTATGTTCTCCTCTAGGAGTTTTGTAGTTTCTGGTCTTACATTTAGATCTTTAATCCATTTTGAGTTTATTTTTGTGTGTGGTGTTAGAAAGTGATCTAGTTTCATTCTTTTACAAGTGGTTGACCAGTTTCCCCAGCACCACTTGTTAAAGAGATTGTCTTTACTCCACTGTATATTCTTACACTTTGATTTATAATCATCCCCCAGTATTCATGTGGGATTGGTTCCAGGACCCCCTACTGATACTCAAATCCGTGCTACTGAAGTCCCTTATATAAAATGATGTAGTATTTGCATATGGAGAAGGCAATGGCACCCCACTCCAGCACTCTTGCCTGGAAAATCCCATGGAAGGAGGAGCCTGGTGGGCCGCAGTCAATGGGGTTGCTAAGAGTCGGACGCAACTGAGCAACTTCACTTTCACTTTTCACTTTCATGCGTTGGAGAAGGAAATGGCAACCCACTCCAGTGTTCTTGCCTGGAGAATCCCAGGATAGGGGAGCCTGGTGGGCTGCCATCTGTGGGGTCGCACAGAGTTGGACACGACTGAAGCGACTTAGCAGCTGCAGCAGCAGTATTTGCATATAACCTATATTCATCCTCCTGAGTACTTTAAATCATCTCTGCTGCTGCTGCTGCTGCTAAGTCACTTCAGTCATGTCTGACTCTGTGCGACTCCATAAAGGCAGGCCACCAGGCTCCGCCGACCCTGGGATTCTCCAGGCAAGAACACTGGAGTGAGTTGCCATTTCCTTCTCCAACGCATGAAAGTGAAAAGTGAAAGTGAAGTCGCTTAGTTGTGTCCAACTCTTCGAGACTCCATGGACTGCAGCCTACCAGGCTCCTCCTTCCATGGGATTTTCCAGGCAAGAGTACTGGAGGGGGGTGCCATTGCCTTCTCCAAAATCATCTCTAGATTACTTAAAATACCTAATATAGTATATATACTATGTGGTATGGTGTTTAGTCACTAAGATGTGTCTGACTGTTTGTGACCCTATGGAGTGTAGCCTCCTAGGCTCCTCTGTCCATGGGATTCTCCAGGCAAGAATACTGGAGTGACTTGCCATTTCCTTCTCCAGGGTATCTTCCTGACCCAGGGATTGAACCTGTGTCTTCTGCTTGGCAGGTGGGTTCTTTACCCCTGAACCACCAGAGAAGGCCCAAATACTATGTAAATCATTGTAAATACAATGTAAATACTGTGTAAATAGTACTAACATGCAGCAGGTTCACATTTTGCTTCTTGGAACATTCTGGAATTTTTAATTTGTTCTTGAGTGTTTTCAGGCTGTAGTTGATTGCATCTGTGGATTTGGAACCCATGAATATGGAAGGCTGACTGTATATATACAAGATAAAAGATGTAAACATTTTGCTAGACTGGAGAGGCAGTTTGGAGCTGTACTGTTGAGGGCCTGAATGCCATGTGAAGGTAAGGTAGGCTGTGTAGTACAGTGAAGATGAGGCTAGGTGACTCTTGTATTCATTACTTACATTCTGTGTTACCTTAGCTAAGTCACTTCACATTCTTTTATTTTTTTAATATATTAAAAAAATTTATTTATATATGGCTGCACTGGGTCCTCATTGCTGATCACAGGCTTTCTCTAGTTGTGGTGAATGGGGGCCACTCTTTGTTGTGGGGCATGGGCTTCTCATTGTGGTGGCTTATCTTGTTGTGAAGTACAGCCTCTAGGGGGCATGGGCTTCAGTAGTTGCAGCATGTAGGCTCAGTAGGTGCTGTGTTCAGGCTTAGTTGCCCCCAGATCTTAGTTCCCCAACCAGGATTGAACCTGGGCCCCCTGCCTTGGGAGTGCAGAGACTTAGCCACTGGACCACCAGGGAGGGCCCTGTGACTTTTCTCCTTTAGCTTTATCATAAAGTAGAGCTTGAAGGTTGGAGTCGGAAATGGCAACCCACTCCAGTATTCTTGCCTAGAAAATTCCATGAACAGAAGAGCCTGATGGGCTACATACAGTCCACGGTGGTCACAAAGAGTCGAACATGACTTTGCAATTAAACAGCAACAGCAGCAGAGCTTGACCGTGTCAGCCTGTGACGTGGTTATCTGTGATCTCTTCCAATTAAATAAGGTGTTTGCAGCAGTGAACATCCTGGAAATGTTCATCCAGAAACTGTTTTTGGGGGGATAACTGTTCTCAAATCTTGAGTGAATAAAAAGGAAAGCTCCTTACAGAGAGGCCAAGTAGATTAGTGACAGCTTCCTCTCATCCATCTGTCTCACTCCATGTCAGAATAATTTTCCTAAAATACCACATTGATCATGAGAAAGCCCTGCATTAAACCATTAACTGCCTCTCATTGCCTATAAATTTCAGACTTCTCATCCTGGCATTAATGGTCTTTACTTGAATTGGTCTCATTCTTTTGTGAGCTTTTTTTCTGATTACCTTCTAAACCATACTCTCTTCTTTAGCAAAGCAGGTTTCCTTGAGTTTTCATGACGTTTTCAGTCTTTGTACTTTTATAAATCCTACTTGTCCTTCAAGGGCTAATTAAAATTCATTCCCTATCTTTCTTGAAGTTTTTTCTTTGGAGTTCAGCTTCAGGTATCATTCCTGTGAATTTCCGTAGCAAGTAATTTGTTCATATTTAATTTTGCAACTAATCTTATGCCACCCTATCATGATATTTTATATTAATGTTATTTATATCTTTTTCTCTTTGCTTCAGTTCAGTTCAGTTCAGTCTCTCAGTCATGTCCGACACTGTGACCCCATGAATTGCAGCATGCCAGGCCTCCCCTGTCTATCACCAACTCCCAGGGTTCACTCAAACTCACATCCATCGAGTTGGTGATGCCATCCAGCCATCTCATCCTCTGTCGTCCCCTTCTCCTCCTGCCCCCAATCCCTCCCAGCATCAGCTTACCTCTTCATTTTTCTTTTTCACTCCAGCCAGTTTGTGAACTCCTCAAACCAGATCCCTGCTATCTAGTTACTATTTTAAAAAAAGTCAATTTACTTTTTCTGTGTAATTATATCAAGCTAATAATTTGCAAGTAATAGACCCATAATAAGAGTATGTATATGTGTTAATTTGACAGTAGAAATAAAGATAAATAAAACTATATGCCATAAAACATGAAGGATATCTTACAAAACTAGATTTTCATAAGAAATGAGAACTAAATATTCCTGGAGCCAGACATGATGTGATGATGCATAGAATAGAGGATGCTGTGTATTCTGGAAGACGAGTCTTATTGGAAGACAGTCACATTGGGTGGATTCTTAATCCAGCCAGGAGTCTCAAAAGTGTATTACTTTATAACACCTGAAATGACTGTAAGTCCTAGGCATGCTGTAGATTTTGACTGTTGGATAAGTCTTTTGCCCCAGAAATACTTACTATGCATTTATTTATTTCATTTTTATTACCACCTGCTATGTTTCAGATACTGCTGTAGGTGTTTGTGATTCAGCAGTGAAGAAGACGGGCAAAATCCTCACTTTGTTGGAACACATGTTCTAGAGGATATATTCAAAATGAGGGAGGAAGAAAGAGAAAGCAATATATAAAATGCTTTTGGAAGTGTTACTGAATCAAACTGGGTTCTGCTTGCCTGTGTGCAGTGAAGCCAATTAAATGACACTGGGTTGTGATGAAGGAAAGTGCAGCATTTACTGTAAACGTTCTCATACAAGGAGAATGAGTGGCTTGTGCTTTAAACCCCAAGCTGCCCAAAGGGTTTTAGCAAAGCATTTGTAAAGGCCAGGTAAATGGAGAGTGGTCCCAGAGTGTATGATCAGCTTGTGTACAGTTCTCTGATTGGTTGATGGTGACGTAACAAGATGTGTCACAGGGGTTAACATTATCAATCCTTAGGTGCCAGTATATCTGGAGGTTCATAATCATCAAGTAATTAATTTCTTCCAATTGATGGTGGTCTTATCATCTGTAAAACCACCCAGTCAGTGTGCATCAGATACTATGATCTAGGTACTTCAGAAAGGTGCTACAGCAGAGCATATAGGGGAGGAGTCTGTCCCAGGAAGGCTTCACAGGGTCCTCCTTGGTTATAGAAGCAAAAACTAGGGTGATTGAATAGTAACTGGGTGGGGTGGAATAGGGAGTGGCTATGGGTCTACTTTAGGGATAGGGTAATCATATGCTTTTGTCAAATATATGAAGGGAAGAGCCACTTGAATTTAAAGCCAAGAAGACTTGGACTCTATTCAGCTCTGCCAGTGTGAGCTCAGGTAATATGCTCAGTATCTGTGAACTTTAGTGCCTCATATGTAGCATGAAGATATTGATAATTGCCTTACAATATTGTGAAAATTAAATGAGCTGATGCATATGAAAGGATATATATATATTTTTTTGCTGCTCTGCTTCTTGTTGGATCTTAGTTCTCCAACCAGGGATCAAACCCAGGTCCTCAGCAGTGAGAGCTCAGAGTTGTTACTGCTGGCAAGCATGAGTGCTAAGTCACTTCAGTCATGTCCAACTCTTTGCAACACTATGGACTATAGCCCGCCCGGCTCCTCTGACCATGGGATACTCCAGGCAAGAATATTGGAGTGGGTTGCCATGCTGTCCTCCAGAGGATCTTCTCAACGCAAGGATCAAACCCACATCTCTTGCATTGTAGGTGGATTCTTTACTACTGGGCCACCGAGGAAGCCCCATTAACCACTGGATTGTTAGGGAATTCCCTGAAAGGAAATGTCTGTTAACTAAAAGAACTATAGAAATATGATGTTATTTCATTTCTCTGTTGACTCTGTGAATTTCATGCAGCAATGAGGATTGTTGACCAGCCCTTTGGTGGGACTTTGAAACAAAGACCTGAGCTTCTGGATCACTGGTGTTCTCAGGAGAGCACAGGGTATGTGCTCCTGAGAAGGTGACTGCCTGCCTGGCTGCAGGAAAACAGAGGTCAAGGCTAGGGGGACTGCCACAGTAGGAACGGAGTAGCCACCAACTCTTTATTTACTGTCTGCATCCTGCCCTGGATCCTTGTGGGAACCATACTGGTTTTAATAAAAATCCTTTTGACTTTGTGGATCTTTTTCTTCACTTATACTAAACAAGTATAGCTGTTAGGTCATGAACTTGAAATTGTTTTAGGCAAACTGAGTAGTAAGAAAAATATGTACAGATGTTTAGGCTATTTGGAACTTATAAACAAAATTAAACTGTAACAATTCATAGAATTTCTGTTTTGATTCCTTATTATTTTTGATGTTAAAAGATGACAGCAGTGTGACTGCCATTTGTGTCCTAAAAGGCAGGCACGTGCTGCCATCTAGTTTTATATGTTTGATTGTTGTTCAGTTGCTCAGTTGTGTCTGACTCTTTGTGACCCCTTGGACTGCAACAGGCCAGGCTTCCCTGCCCTTCACCATCTCCCAGAGCTTGTTCAAACTCTTGTCCATTGAGTCGGTGATCCTATCCAACCATCTTGTCCTCTGTCTCCTGCCTTCATTCTTTCCCAGCATCAGGGTCTTTTCTCATGAATCACCTCTTTGCATCAGGTGGCCAAAATATTGGAGCTTCAGCTTTAGCATCAGTCTTTTCAGTGAAAATTCAGGGTTGATTTCCTTTAGGATTGACTGGTTTGATCTCCTTACAGTCCAAGGGACTATTATCTTTGCTGACATTTGGAATGAAGTTGCTGGAGAAACTTTGAAATACTAAACAGAGTTTTATGTATAAGGACCAAGCTGATTTTTCATTTGCAGCTTGTTGGAGTTGACTTAGCACTATTTTAATTATGAGGCATATTTAATATCTTTTGTGTGACCTTTTTACTAAAACTATCCTAGAACACAAGGAGAGCTTTTTTTTAATTAATAGGATGGAAAGGTACTGTAGCTGACTGAAGGACAAAGTTGTCTGTGAAGTTCACTGCTTTGGCCATGGTGGTGTGCAGACGACTCTGAACACTTAATTTTTCAGCATTTATTCATTTAAAAAAACTTCAAAAAATTTATTTATTTACTTTTTGGTTGTGCTTGGTCCTTGTTGCTGCAAGTGAGCTTTCCCCAGTTGCAGTGAGCAGGGTCTGCTCTTCATTGCAGTGCACAGGCTTCTTAGTAGTGCAGTGGCTTCTGGTGTTATGGAGCACAGGCTCTAGACACACAGGCTTCAGTAGTTGCATCATGTGGGCTCAGAAGTTGTGGCTCCTGGGCCCTAGAGGTCTCTTGTTGTGGGCCTCATTACCAAGAGGCATGTGGAATCTTCCCCAACCAGGGATCAAATCCATGTCCCCTGCATTGGCAGGTGGATTCCCCATCCACTGTACCACCAGGCAAGTCCAATTTTTCAGTATTTAAAAATTATTTTTAGTTGTGGGCTGAGAGTGGAAAGTGAGGTTTTGGGAATAGATTAAATTTTGATCAGGGGCAAGCTTTTATATGACTTTCTAAGTCTCCTATGTGGCCTGCAAGCTCTGCTGGTGGTTTTCCCACCCATCTACCTCACCATGTGTGACTTTCTTTTCCACACTGTCCTGTTCTTAGTTCCTGGATGATACCATCTCCTCCTCCTTCTAACTAGGTTCATGACAGTTCTTTCACCAGGAAGTTTTTTGTCTCTGCTCCTATTTATTTACTTGTTAATTTTTAGAAAGTAAAAGAAGCACAGCAAAGAAGAAAGCAATCATCCATGTTCCTTCCACTTAGGACAACACCACTGCTAACATCTTTGCGTATTTGCTTTAAATCTTTTTTTTTTTTTTAAAGAAAAATCACCATCAGTTTGTGCAATATTGTGATTGGTAAGAAATATATATTTTGTCATTCAGATAATCAAATGGTGTCTGTGGTTCCTGGCTCACAGCTCCCCAAACCCTTGGAGTGTCCTGCTGCTGCTGCTGCTCAGTCACTTCAGTCATGTTCGACTCTGTGCGACTCCATAGACGGCAGCCCACCAGGCTGCCCCGTCCCTGGGATTCTCCAGGCAAGAACACTGGAGTGGGTTACCATTTCCTTCTCCAATGCATGAAGCTGAAAAATGAAAGTGAAGTCGCTCAGTCGTGTCCAACTCTTCGCGATCCCATGGACTGCAGCCCACCAGGCTCCTCCATCCATGGGATTTTCCAGGCAAGAGTACTGGAGTGGGGTGCCATTGCCTTCATAATCTAGAACTATGCAAAGTGTTCTTAGCCTTGATATCAAAAGCATGATCCACAGCAGGAAAAACTGATAAACTGGATCTCATCAGAATTAAAAACATCTGCTCTTCTAAAGCCCATGTGAACAGGATAAAAAATTAGTTACAGACTGGGGAGAAAATATTTGTAAAATATATATCCAACAAAGACCTAGTATTTATAATATATAGAGAACCTTCTAAACTGAACTTTAAGGAAGACATCTCTGTTATTTTTTGTAACTACATGTAAGTCTATAATTACCTCAAAATAAAATAGTTAATTAAAAACCCCACATCTTCAGAATATCCTTTTTCTGGCCCTCCAGACTAACATTCTTGTTGAACTCTGAGCTTTTCCTTTGGAACATTTGTCATTATTTTGTTATTAGTTGAGTGGTTGTTAGTTTAATGTCCATCTCACCTACTATGCTGCAAGTTTTCTCCTACTGTATCTTCAGTGCTGAAACAATGCTCAATAAATATGTATTGAATGTGTTACATGGAAGAGACAATATTGACTCCATGTTGGATCTGATCTGATCAGATTTTGACTGATCTCTTTTGACTTTTAACATTTGCTTTTCATTGCTTTTGCTATTATAATTATACATAATGGCCTGCCTCAGGGAACCCTGACCCTCTGCCTGAATGTTAAACCAAAATACCTTTGCTCAGGACCCTGTCCATCTCTGGATTCCTACAGGAAGGAAGAAATTAACACATCTCTTCTGGTCATTCCAGAAGATATTTGTAAGATTAATGGCCTTTTTTTACTTTACTTCTTCACCTCCCCTCTCCCCTTCTGTAAACAAACTGGATATCCAAACCCTGATAAGATGGTTATTTTGAGACATTAGTCTGCCATCTTCTCTGTCAGCTGGCTTTCTAAATAAAGTCATATGCCTTGTCTCAACATCTCGTCTCTTGGTTAACTGGTTGTTACGTGGTAAGCAGAGTGAGCTTGGACTTGGTAACAAATGTATAAAAGTTAGTACCTTGAAGAATTATTGAAGTCTTTGAAATTTATATTTGGTAAATACTTTAAATCCATGCATCCTCCACTTTAAAAAAATTTAAATTTATTTTTAGCTGTGCTGGGTCTTCATCACTGCATGTGGTCTTTCTCTAGTTGCAGTGCATGGGCTTCTCATTGTGGTGGCTTCTCTTGTTGCAGAGCACAAGCTGGCTCTAGGGTGTGTGGGTTTCAGAAGTTGTGGCACATGGGCTCAGTAGTTGTGGTTCTTGGGTTCTGGAGCACCAGCACAGTAGTTGTGTTGCACAGGCTTAATCGTTGAGCGGCATGTGGGATCTTCCTGGACTGTGGGGATGAAACCTGTGTCCCCTGCATTGGCAGGAGAATTCGTAACCACTGGACTACCAGTCCACTTTCTTTTTTTGAACAAATGAGCACCTCATCCTCTTCCCAGGATGCCCCTCATCCTTTGATCCTCTTGGCTGAGCCTCACATCATCAGCAGCCTCTGTACAACAGCTGCTGTTTCTCCAGACTCCAAGTTGGACAGCTGCTGAGAATATCTGCCCCCTTGGCCTCCTCAGGGCTGAGTTTACCCAGTAATTAGTCTCATTATTCTGTGTTGGAATTTTAGAAAGACAGCATGGTGTTGTTATTACTCAGTGAATAACAGCATTTAAATTGATCCAATGCTCAGTGAAAATGACATTTCTAGGTCTGTTTAAACAACCTGTTCAAACATTTTGACTTATTACTAAAAGCAATTCAAATGCCTTCAAATTCTCAAACAACAAATTATTTTCAGTAAATATATGGAGGGGAATCCCTATGATGGGTAAGACCTTGTAACATAATGATTTGACAGGAAAAGTTAGTTTTAGAATTCTGTGTGAATTTCAAGCAGTGTTTGCATGAGAAAGAAAGGATGGTTTGGGAGGTTACAGGTGGCCAGCATTTCTGTTTGCTGTTTTGAACCAATCTGGTTGTCAAAGAAATCAGTATGCTTCTCTTAAGCAGGCTGACTTTGCACAGCATTATTATTATTATTTAGTATTTATTTTATTTGACCATGTCAGGTCTTCTTAGTTGAGGCACATAGGATCTTCACTGTGGCAAGTGAAATCTTTAGTAGTGGCACGTGGGATCCAGTTCCCTAACCAGAGATCAAATACAGGTCTCCTGCATTGGGAGCATGGAGTCTTGGCCACTTGAACTCTAGGGAAGTCCCTTGCACAGCATTACTGAAGAATATATATATATAATCTATTTGTATATCTTGAGAATATAAAACATTATATTAAGACAAGACAATAGAAAAAAATCCCACTTTATGATTACAGAAATATTAATCAATGCAGAGGACCTATAAAATAGTAAGAAAACAAATCCCCACAAATATTAACACCAAGAGATAATCACTCTTTTAAATTTAAAATGTTGAACTAATTTTAGTCTTTGAGAAAAGTTGCAAATATAGTTGTGATAGGAAAATGGTCCCCCAAAGATATCCATGCCCAAAATGCAGTACTTGGATGCAATCTCAAAAGGACAGAATGATCTCTATTAGTTTCCAAGGCAAACCATTCAATATCACAGTGATCCAAGTCTATGCCCCAACCAGTAATGCTGAAGAAGCCGAAGCTGAACGGTTTTATGAAGACCTACAAGATCTTTTAGAACTAAAACCCAAAAAAGATGTCCTTTTCATTATAGGGGACTGGAATGCTAAAGTAGAAAGTCAAGAAACACCTGGAGTAACAGGCAAATTTGTCCTTGAAATGCGGAATGAAGCAGCGCAAAGACTAATAGAGTTTTGCCAAGAAAATGCACTGATCATAGCAAACACCCTCTTCCAACAACACAAGAGAAGACTCTGTACATGGACATCACCAGATGGTCAACACCGAAATCAGATTGATTATATTCTTTGCAGCCAAAGATGGAGAAGCTCTATACAATCAGCAAAAACAAGACCAGGAGCTGACTGTGGCTCAGATCATGAACTCCTTATTGCCAAATTCAGACTTAAATTGAAGAAAGTAGGGAAAACAGCTAGACCATTCAGGTATGACCTAAATCAAATCCCTTATGATTATACAGTGGAAGTGAGAAATAGATTTAAGAGGACAGGTGAAGCGCGGCGAGAACCGTGAGTGAGAACCGTGTTCTGCATAGTTGTTTCCGAGGGACAGCAAGGGAGAGGGGTTAGCCATGTCGTCTTTGGTCAGAAGGATAATCAGCACCGCAAAAGCCCCGCGGCCATTGGTCCCTACAGTCAGGCTATGTTAGTCGATAGGACCATTTACATTTCAGGACAGCTAGGCATGGACCCTGCAAGTGGACAGCTTGTGCCAGGAGGGGTGGCAGAAGAGGCTAAACAGGCTCTTAAAAACAGGTGAAATTCTGAAAGCAGCAGGCTGTGACTTCACGAATGTGGTAAAAGCAACTGTTCTGCTGGCTGACATAAATGACTTCAGTACTGTCAATGATGTCTACAAACAATATTTCCAGAGTAGTTTTCCGGCGAGAGCTGCTTACCAGGTTGCTGCTTTGCCCAAAGGAGGCCGTGTTGAGATCGAAGCAATAGCTGTGCAAGGACCTCTCACGACAGCATCACTCTAAGTGGGCCAAGTGTTATTTAGTCTGGAAATTTCATAGTATTTTTTAACTAATGGCTTAATCCTTGTTGGAAAGTGTAAGGTTGAAATATCTGGAAATATTATGAAAATACCATATAATAAGGGAAACAATATGGATTGAAGATTAATAATGAATCTAGTTACTAATATTACAAATTATACTTCTGTAACACTTGTATTGCTGGATGTGGAAAAACAGACATGCCTTACTGACTTAACTCAGAAGAATAAAAGTAGAAGGAAATAACATGTAGGAAAGATGAGCTACTATGCCTGAAAAGTAAGAAAGAGCACACCTAATTCAACTAAACCCTATTAATTTAATGATGGGAAGTATTTTATTATGTCAGATATGTGATTTTTGCTTGAATAAAACTAAAGCATTTAAATTTGAATGGCAGAGATAAAGGAGAAGAAACTGGACCAAATTTTATATAGCTAATATTTTTCTAGTGGAAATAAAATAGCATGCAGATTAAAAAAAAAAAAAAGAAATAGATTTAAGGGCCTAGATCTGATAGAGTGCCTGATGAACTATGGAATAAGGTTCGTGACATTGTACAGGAGACAGGGATTAAGACCATCCCCATGGAAAAGAAATGCAAAAAAGCAAAATGGCAGTCTGGGGAGGCCTTACAAATAGCTGTGAAAAGAAGAGAGGCGAAAAGCAAAGCAGAAAAGGAAAGATATAAGCATCTGAATGCAGAGTTCCAAAGAATAGCAAGAAGAGATAAGAAAGCCTTCTTCAGTGATCAATGCAAAGAAATAGAGGAAAAGAACAGAATGAGAAAGACTAGAGATCTCTTCAAGAAAATTAGAGATACCAAGGGAACATTTCATGCAAAGATGGGCTCGATAAAGGACAGAAATTGTCTGGACCTAACAGAAGCAGAAGATATTAAAAAGAGGTAGCAAGAATACATGGAAGAACTGTACAAAAAAGATCTTCAAGACCCAGATAATCATGATGATGTGATCACTCATCTAGAGCCAGACATCTTGGAATGTGAAGTCAACTGGGCCTTAGAAAGCATCACTACGAACAAAGCTCGTGGAGGTGATGGAATTCCAGTGGAGCTGTTTCAAATCCTGAAAGATGATGCTGTGAAAGTGCTGCACTCAATATGCCAGCAAATTTGGAAAACTCAGCAGTGGCCACAGGACTGGGAAAGGTCAGTTTTCATTCCAATCCCAAAGAAAGGCAATGCCAAAGAATGCTCAAACTACCGCACAACTGCACTCATCTCACATGCTAGTAAAGTAATTCTCAAAATTCTCCAAGCCAGGCTTCAGCAATATGTGAACCGTGAACTTCCTGATGTTCAAGCTGGTTTTAGAAAAGGCAGAGGAACCAGAGATCAAATTGCCAACATCCGCTGGATCAAGGAAAAAGCAAGAGAGTTCCAGAAAAACATCTATTTCTGCTTTATTGACTATGCCAAAGCCTTTGACTGTGTGGATCACAATAAACTTTGGAAAATTCTGAAAGAAATGGGAAAGATAATTTACCAAAATTTATTTAATGCAGCTGATGCTACTCAATGCAATTAAATGCATATGGAGTCTTGAATAAGGTATGAGAACAAATAATGGACACTAGCATAAAATTTTGTGAAATTTGAACAAAATCTGTACTTTAGTTAATAATACTATATCACTTGTTCCATTTTTTAAACAACATAGTATTTCTTTATATCCTCAGAATTAGATGGGAAATTTCAAGGCTTGTTCAAAAATTTTTAAAAAGTCACCAAGATAATACATTTTCTAGACTTTTCGCAGTAAAACTAGATGTCAAAATGCATAGAACTGTATAAAGTTTTGAGTGAACATAAATTAGAAATCTAGCATTCTATTCATACTAAGTCAAACAAGTGGAATCAAAATGTCTAGTATTTTATCTATAAAATTAATCAACTTTATAATATATATTATATTATGCATACTATATTATATGTATACATATACATTCTATATGTATACATATAAATGTATACATATGTATACTATATGTATACATGGAAAATGTGTACATATACATACTATATGTATACATATAAAAACTTTTTAACTATGCTTGATAAAGGCTTGATAAGAACAACAACAAAAAAAAGAGGGAAATTTGAAAACATAAACTAAACAAAGTGGGAGCATTGAATATGAAATAGAAAGTGTATCACTGAACAGTTTTTAGAACATCAGTTCTAAAAGAGTTAATAGCACTAGTTAGTAGCATTTCATGATTTCATTATTTTTCTAGCCAGTTTACGATTTTTGGATGATTGGTTTGAATTATTTTCTCTTTTATATGGGGCACAGTGAATATCTCTATACATACATGTTTGCACTTGCCTTTGTTTTTCCTAAAGGATAGTTTTCTTGAAGCCAAACTGCTGGCTCAAAAGGTTTGCACATTTTAGAAACATTTCATACACATTGTAAACTTCCCTCTCTCTGACCAAAATGCAGAAGAGTGGCATATTTTCCCATTTACCCTACTTTTGACAGTATTTTATGTCAGGATTTTCAGCATTTTTGCTTGTGGTATAAGCATTTAATAATAATTATCTTCCCACAAAGTCAGCTCTTCATTTTCAGAATCAGTGACTGTGGGTGGAGATAAAGGTCACTCCACACATCAGCCTGTGGACTACATGAAGTGCTGGAGGTGAGCTAGGGAGGCTCAGTTCAGTCTAAAGTTAGTATTAGGAGTCTTTCCTGGTGGCTCAGATGGTGAAGAATCTGCCTGTAATATGAGAGACACGGATTTGATCCTTGGGTGGGAAAGATCCCCTGGAGAAGGGAATGGCAACCCACTCCAGTATTCTTGACTGAAAAATCCCATGGACAGAGGAGCCACAGTCCATGGGGTTGCAAAGAGTTGGATATGACTGAGTGACTGACACTTTCACACTTTTACTTTCACTGAGTACACTGGAGCTCACCATCAGTGGACTACCTGTTGGGAAATGCTGGCCTAGTGGTCCCCAGTATCTGGCTTAGAACACCTGGGAGCCTTATTAAAAATGTAGACATGTGGGTTCAAATCCAGATCTAAAGATCAGAAACTTCTGGGTAGGGTCCCAGGCATCTGTCCCAGGATCTCATCAGTGATGTCAAAAGAAGGTGATCCTGCACAACAAAGGAAACTATAAGCAAGGTGAAAAGACAGCCTTCAGAATGGGAGAAAATAATAGCAAAGCAACTGACAAAGAATTAATCTCAAAAATATACAAGCAACTCCTGCAACTCAATTCCAGAAAAATAAATGACCCAGTCAAAAAATGGGCCAAAGAACTAAACAGACATTTCTCCAAAGAAGACATACAGATGGCTAACAAACACATGAAAAGATGCTCAACATCACTCATTATCAGAGAAATGCAAATCAAAACCACAATGAGGTACCATTTCACGCCAGTCAGAATGGCTGCGATCCAAAATCTACAAGCAATAAATGCTGGAGAGGGTGTGGAGAAAAGGGAACCCTCTTACACTGTTGGTGGGAATGCAAACTAGTACAGCCACTATGGAGAACAGTGTGGAGATTCCTTAAAAAACTGGAAATAGAACTGCCTTATGACCCAACAATCCCACTGCTGGGCATACACACCGAGGAAACCAGAATTGAAAGAGACACGTGTACCCAAATGTTCATTGCAGCAGTGTTTATAATAGCCAGGACATGGAAGCAAAGATGTCCACCAGCAGACAAATGGATAAGAAAGCTGTGGTACATATACACAATGGAGTATTACTCAGCCATTAAAAGGATTCATTTGAATCGGTTCTACTGAGGTGGATGAAACCGGAGCCTATTATACAGAATGAAATAAGCTAGAAAGGAAAACACCAGCACTGTATACTAACGCATACATATGGAATTTAGAAAAATGGTAACAATAACCCTGTATCAGTTCAGTTCAGTCACTCAGTTGTGTCCGACTCTTTGTGACCCCATGAATCGCAGCACGCCAGGCCTCCCTGTCTATCACCATCTCCCGGAGTTCACTCAGACTCAACGTTCATCGAGTCTGTGATGCCATCCAGCCATCTCATCCTCTGTCATCCCCTTCTCCTCCTGCCCCCAATCCCTCCCAGCATCAGAGTCTTTTCCAAAGAGTCAACTCTTCGCATGAGATGGCCACAGTACTGGAGTTTCAGCTTTAGAATCATTCCTTCCAAAGAAATCCCAGGGCTGATCTCCTTCAGAATGGACTGGTTGGATCTCCTTGCAGTCCAAGGGACTCTCAAGATTCTTCTCCAACACCACAGTTCAAAAGAATCAATTCTTCGGTGCTCAGCCTTCTTCACAGTCTTGTATACAAGACAGCAAAAGAGACACAGATGTATAGAACAGTCTTATGGACTCTGTGGGAGAGGGCAAGGGTGGGATGATTTGGGAGAATGGCATTGAAACATGTATAATATCATTTGTGAAACGAATCGCCAGTCCAGGTTCGATGCATGATACAGGTTGCTCAGGGCTGGTGCACTGGGATGACCCAGAGGGATGGTATGGGGAGGGAGGTGGGAACATGTGTACACCTGTGGCAGATTCATGTTATGTATGGCAAAACCAATACAACATTGTAAAGTAATTAGCCTCCAATTAACATAAATAAATTTATATTAAAAAATTCATGTTGATCTGTGGCAAAACCAATACAATATTGTAAGGTAAAAATAAAGTAAATTTTAATTTAATTAAAAAAGAAAAAAAGAGCTTCAGAGTCACATTAAAAAGTGATCTTTGGGGCCATACTTTGAGAAACACTACTTTTGGCTATAAGCAACCTTAAGAAATTATTCTTTGGAGACTCTAAGAAAAATAAACTTAACATATGAATTTATGCCTTCAATTTCACCGTGTGCTAGGGCATGCCTTCTCTAGCCTTCCTCTCATAAATATCCACTTTTCAGTTAATCTTCTTTTTTTTTTTTTTTGGTCCAAGGATTTTTTTTTTTTGGAGACAGTATACTTTTCCCAAATAAAAACATTTTCTTTGTTTCAAATAAATAATCATATTACTCCTACCATTTCATTTCTCCTTCAGCCTATTCTGCTTTGATGCTCATATTTCTTCTGTGTGATTCCACGGGATGCTCACAGTGGCCCTTCAGGCTAAGGGGAACTGGTCTAGTTACCCGTTGCATTTGCAAAGACTAGGAAACAGGCTTAGACAGATGAAGGAATAATAATAATTACATTCGCTGAGCCTCTGTTGTGTCCTAGCACCCCTGCAGAGTGGAAATTAATATCCTTAGGCCTCAAAAGTTCATGAGACTGACCTAAGTGAGCTGATTAGAAACTGAGCTGAAGTTAATATCATAGCCTGGTTCAGACTGGATTCTCACTGTAGTTTATCAAGCTCACTGCTCCTTGATGGCAGAACTGGGATGAAAGCTCAGGGTGCTGCTTCTGATTGCTGAACCACAGCACCTTCAAGTATATTTAACATGACCCTAGGGTGTGAGTGTGTGTAGTGGGGGGTCAGGATCCTCAGAGTTCTGGGTTCTTGACTCTTGGTCTGGTGTAGTGTCTACTTACAGTCTTAGTGTATATATATTTGGTGAAGGAGAGTTTGTTGTTGCAAAAGTGAAGTGAAGTGGCTCAGTTGTGTCCGACCCTTTGCAGCCCCATGGACTGTAGCCTACCAGGCTCCTCTGTCCATAGGACTTTCCAGGCAAGAATACTGGAGTGGATTGCCATTTAAACTCAGGCTTAAATTTAAGAAAGTAGGGAAAACCACTAAGTCATTCAGGTGTGACCTAAATCAAATATCTTATGATTATACAGTGGAGCTATTGAACAGATTCAAGGGATTAGATCTGGTAGACAGGGTACCTGAAGAATATGGACAAGAGGCAGTGACCAAAACCATCCCAAAGAAAACGAAATGCAAGAAGGCAAAGTGGTTGTCTGAGGAGGCTTTACAAATAGTTGAGAAAAGAAGTGAAGCAAAGGGCCAGAGAGAAAGGGAAAGTACACCCAACTGAATGCAGAGTTCCAGAGAACAGCAGGGAGAGATAAGAAGGACCTCTTAAATGAACAGTGAAAAGAAATAGAGGAAAACAACAGAACAAGAAAGACTAGAGATTGCTTCAGGAAAATTGGAGATATCAAGGGACCATTTCATGCAAAGTAAAGTGAAGTGAAGTCGCTCAGTCATGTCCGACTCTTTGCGACCTCATGGACTGTAGCCCACCAGGCTCCTCCATGCATGGGATTCTCCAGGCAATAGTACTGGAGTGGGTTGCCATTTCCTTCTCCAACAGAAGCAGAAGAGATTTTAAAAAGGTGGCAAGAATACACAGAACTATACAAAAAAGATCTTAATGAGCCAGATAACCATGATGGTGTCGTCACTCATCTAGAGCTGGACATCCTGGAGTGTGAAGTCAAGTGGACCTTAGGAAGCATTACTATGAAGAAAGCCTTTGATTATTTATATACTTATATATTTTTGACTGTGCTGGGTCTTCATTGCTTTGCTCGGACTTTCTCTAGTTGCGGGAAGCAGAGGCTACCCTTCGCAGCAGTGAGCAGGCTCCTCATTGCGGTCGCTTCTCTTGTTGTGGGTCGTAGGCTTTAGGCCCATGGACTTCAGTAATAGCAGCATGTGGGCTCAGTAGTTGTGGCACATGGTCTTAGGTGTCCATAGCATGTGGAATCTTCTCAGACCAAGGATTGAATTTATGTCTCCTGCACAGGCAGGCAGATTCTTTTTACTGTTCTACCAGGCACATCCCTTCCTTGGATTTTAGAATGCCTTGATTCCCTAACCTCAACACCATCCAGGGAGAAGAAAATCTACTTGGTACATCCAGCTTATGAAAGCTGTTCATACCTCATACATGGTGGGCTATAGAGACCAGGCTGGTGTGGAGGAAATGAACCTTCACGAGTGATGGTGAAAGCTGCATTACTGCTCCTGAATCTGCATGCTGTTACATAATTTTTAAAGTGAACATGAAGCATTTTAAGGTATAGTATCTAAAATGTACTTGGCATTAAATCATAGTTCTGCGTTTAATGTACTTATTGGAGAACATGGAACATGCTTTCATTCATAGGTTATTAGGCTCAGTTTCCTAAAAGAGACTAGCTTCTTAAAGTAATGGGTTTGATGTATACAAGGATCATTTGTAAGTACCTCCTACATTGTGCAGTTGAGAGCAGAGAGAGTGAGAACTATGTTGAACTTACTTTATGTAAAGGATGTGCATCCCTCTTTTATCTCAAGGTGAAGATTATATGTCTACGTTAAGTTTAACAGAACACATAAGAACCCTTTTCATTAGATAGTGTACTGAGCGCAGCAGATCCTCAGAATAGCTCACTTTCTCTGGCTACAGAGTTGAGAAAAGAAAGCATTTGATTTCTTTCAGATGACTGACAACTTCTCTCTTTTCCTGAAACTTCATATACCTTCTCTCTCATTCTCACTTTTGAAATTTTTTAAAAATTTATTTTAAATTTTTAGCTGTGCTGGGTCTTCGTTGTGGCCTGTGGCCTCTTTGTTGCTGTGTGCGGGGTTTCTCTATTTGCGACTAGGCTTCTCTTGTTGTAGATTGTCATCCTCTATTTAGTCTGTTAGTTGCCTCTCAGCATGTGGGCTTTCCTATAGCTCAGATGGTAAAGAATTTGCCTGCAATGCAAGAGATCCAGGTTCGACCCCTGGGTCAGGAAGTTACCCCAGAGAAGGAAATGGCAATCCACTCCAGTGTTCTTTCCCTGAGAATCCCATGGACAGAGGAGCCTGGTGGGCTATAGTCCATGGGGTCACAGAGTTGGACTCAACTAAGTGACTAAGATCCCACAGAGTGTGGGATCTTAGTTCTTGGATCAGGGATCAAACTCACATCTCTTGCATTGGTAGGCGGATTCTTTACCACTGAGCCACTGGGGAAGTCTGTCATATTCTTTCTTGAAGAAGAGGAAGATTTGTGCTTCTCTGTCCATGGGAGTTTTCAGGCAAGAATACTGAAGTGGGTTGCCATTTCTTTTTCCGAGGGATTTTCCCCATCCAGGGATTGAACCTGAGTCTTCTGTGTCTCTTGCATTGCAGGTGGAATCTTTTCCTGTAGAGTCATTGGGGAAGCATCTTTCTTGACTAGAAGCCAAGTCAGATCACTCCTGTATTCAAAAACCCATCAGTGATTTCCTGTTTTTGAATAAAGCCAGTCTCTACAAGACCCTACATGATCTGTCTCTCTCTCCTATTTCTCTGAACCTCATCTCTTCTCCCTTTTTCTTACATCAGAACTGATCTTGCGCTTAGTAGAATGAATATGGTGTTATGGTGGTGTACTGCCATGGAGTGGGAAGGTGAAGGCAGGGGCTGAAGATCTCTAGCCAAGTTGCTAATGGGCTTGTTTCATCACTGCTCATCCCTGTAGGCCCCAGCATTGCATGGTGTGAAGCATTAAAATAAAACCAACCCAACACTGTTTGCTTTTCCCCCATAATTGTAATTTCTAGGTAATACCTTGTAGAAACCTAGGGTCCCACAAATCCCTAGTTGAGAAACCTGATTTACTCCTCCTTTCTTGTCTTCTTTGGATTAATCAATTTCTTAATTATTTGCTCCTCAGTTGTCTTTAGAGATAAACATTCTTGTAGTAAGTAATCTTTTCATGGTTACTTTAGAAATTACTGTGTGCATGCTTAGTTACTATAGTTATTGTAGATTTCTTTAAATTAGTGCTTTTACCACTTTATAAACAATACAAGAGCCTTTCCTCGTTTTTAAAACCTTCTGGCCTTCTTTCTTTTGCTATTGTTGTCATATGTTTTACTTCTGCATGTATTGCACATTATATAAAACATTATCCTTATTGTTTTTAAAATAAGAAATGTACCTTTATATTTATCCCATATTTATTCTGTCTGGTGCTTTTCATTCTTTCCTGCAGTGTTGCTTCCTTTTGAGGCCATTTTCCTGTAGCCTGAGGAATTCCCTTTATTTCAGATCTGTTTTTGAAGGATCTCTTTACTAGATGAATAATATGTTTCAATTTTTTTCCCCACCTCTATAAGACGTTATCCATTGTCCTTGCTTCCTTAGTTTCTGTTGAAAAACAAGCAGTCATCTCAGGGATTTCTATGTATTGGATATTGGCATGACCTGTGTCAAGTGGTCACTTTGGCGTCAAGGCTGGGAATTCAAGTATATGTATATACCCAGCCTCTACTGCAGAGCAAGGTAAGGGAGAAGCGAGTTGGATTTGGTATTTTTAAGTAAATGACAATATGTGAGTATTGTATTAGGTGGTAACAAAAGGGATGTAGTCAAGAGGCGTTGGGATACTTCCCTGGTGAAAAGCGAAAGTGAGAGTTGCTCAGTGATTCCATGGACTGTAGCCCTCCAGGCTCTTCTGTCCATGGAATTCTTAACACAAGAATATTGGAATGGGTTGCCATTTCTTACTCCAGGAGATCTTCCCAACCCAGGGATCAAACCTGTGTCTTTTGAGTCTTTTGCATTGACAGATGGATTCTTTACCACTGGTGCCACCTGGGAAACTCTCCCTTATAGTTCAGCAGTTAAGAATCCACCTGTCAATGCAGAGGATGTGAGTTTGATCCCTAGTCAGGGAACTAAGATCCCACACACCATGGGGAAGCTATAGAGCCTGTGTACTGCAACTAGAAAAAAACCCACATGCCACAACAAAGACCCAGCACAGCCAAAATTAAAAAAAAAAAAAAAAGAGGCATTATTGGGAATAATTCATAAAATATGGTGGCTGTTTGGATGTGGAAGGAAAATTACAGGGTAACTTTAAGATGTGTGGACTGAGTAACTAAGTGCGTGCGCAGCCACTTCAGTTGTGTCCAACCCTTGCGACCCCATGGATTGTAGCTTGCTGCACTCCCTTGTCCATGGGATTTTTCAGGCAAGAATACTGGATTGGATTGCCATTTTCTCCTCCAAGGGATCTTCCTGACCCAGAGATCAAACCCACGTCTCCTGCATTGCAGGTGGATTCTTTATTGCTGAGCTACCAGGGAAGCCTAACTAAGAGAGTAATGATAAAATTCATAGACATAGAAATATCTACAATATTGCCTTCTTTTTGTATCTAAAAGATGAGTTTGGCTGAAACCTACTGAGTTTGTGAAGTTGAGAGGTATAAAATAGCTACTGATTTTTTTATCTTGATGTTGTATCCAGACATCTACTAGTTCTTTTGGTTAGTTTTTCAGTTACTTGTATGTTTGGTTTTTTTTTTCCCAGGTAAGACAATCATAGGATCTTCAAATAGTAATAGTTTTTGCTTTCATGTCAATATTTTCATATTAAAAATTTTTTAAGGCATTTCTTTTTCTACTTTATAGTATTGTGGTAAGAAGTCATTTTGATCCTTAATCCTTTTGTATGTTATTTTTGCCTCTCTGCAATTCATTATAATTTTCTCTTTATCCATGGAGGTCTAAAATTATATGACTGTGAATTTTTAAATTATTCATTGAGGTGAGTACTCAGATGGGGCCTTTCAACTTAGAGATTTACGTTTCCTGATTAATGAATTCCTTCTTCAGCTTTCTCAAAGTTCATTGGAACTTTTCTTATGAATGCTAAACCTCATGAGTTGATTTTCAGCCTTTTGCTGATTCTCAGTGTCTGTCTTCCTATTTGTCTGTCTCTCCTCTCTTCTGAAAAGTTTTCTAGCTTATGTTTTTATTTATTTATTTATTTTTAGCTTATGTTTTTAAAAATATCTTCTACTGAGTCTTTGGATTGTTGATTTCCAGAAACTTTGCTTATTTTTTTTTCAGTGTCTTTTCTCTAGAGTCCCTTGTCTTGTTTCCCAGGTTAAATATCATTTCTGTCTAAGGACATTAATTATAATAATTTTTTTTCTCCTCCATGGGTTTTCTCTTTTCCTGGGTTTCATTTTTACAATTTTTATTTAGAGTTTATAATCCCTTCCTAATTTTAAGGCCAGATACCATAAAACTCTTAGAGGAAAACATAGGCAGAATACTCTCTGACATAAACTGCAGCGATATCTTTTTGATCTACCTCCTAGAATATGAAAATGAAAACAAAAATAAACAAATTATTTATTAATTTGGACCTAATTAAACAGAAAAGCTTTTGCACAGCAAAGGAAACAATAAACAAAAAGACAACCCAAGGAATGGGAGAAAATACTTGCAGATGAAGCCAATGACAAGGGATTAATCTCCAAAATATACAAACAGCTCATGCAGCTTAATATCAAAGCAAGAAACAACCTAATCAAAAAACGGGTGGCAGATCTAAACAGACGTTTCTTCAAAGAAGACATACAGATAGCCAAGAGGCACATGAAAATATTTCTGATTATTAGAGAAATACAAATCAAAACTACAATGATGTATCATCTTACACCGATCAGAATGACTATCATCAAAAAAGGTACAAACAACTGTCCCCAAATTACGTATTCCTTTCCGGTTGTATCAGGGATTCTGTTTACTTGAAGACTCCATTTTGCCTTACCACTTTCTTTAACACAAGTAGGATCCACTATTCCCTACCAAAGACCTCTGGTTAAACTAGTGGAAAATAGGGAAAACAAAAATACACTTTAGTTGAAATTACAATAGGAGGCATTATGTAGGAGAGCCCCTCCTCCTCACCCCCAAAGATAATGGTTAAAATACATGAAGGTCATTATTTCATTATATCTTCTAAAAAAGATGGAAGAAAAAGAATGCTTTCAGAAAATTGCCATTCTATGGGGATTTGATAATGAGGGACACGTGAGTGATCATTGATCAGCTTCTGGAGTCCATGGCTCTGACTTGATATACCTGTCGCAGTTTTAGACTCAGCTTGGTGATATTTTTAAAAAGGCCAATCTGCTAACTGAAATTCCTGAGTATGTAGTGGTGATTTTATCTGGATTTCTCATGACAATTGACCCTCTGCTGCCATAAGCCTTTTGGTTTAGTTGTCCTTGAAATCCTAGCTGAATCAGATGCATGGGTTCCCCTAACTGTGAGAAATATAGAAAGTCTTTGCCTACATTGAGTGTGTTTCTTAGGATGTTCTTAGGATGCATCAGGAAGGTTCACTTTCATCATCCTGCCCAGGTTAGTTTACTTCTGACCACTAATTGCACTTTGTCTAGATCTTTCAGATCAAGTAGATCAACAAACCACAATACTTCCTAGGTCCTGCAGTACTTGATTTGAGCTATAGGTCCTTAGCTTTTCCTAATGGTGGTGGCTATGGTATATTGAGTTCAAGTTACTAAATTTACTGTCCTGGTTTTAAGTGTCCTTTCATGACCTCTCAGTAAGGCACAACCATGCTCAGACTGCATATGTTAATATATATATATATATATATATATATATGCCTTCTGATAGCTGGTTTTTGGACTCTTTACCAGAGAGAAACAGATATTTCATAGAACCAAGCCTTAAAAACCACATACTCAGCAAACTAACCAAATACATTTGGTATAGTTTGTATTTAGAAATAATATGGTTAATGTTTAGTCCAGTAATTATGTAGTAGTCTTGGTTCTTATTCCAGGAGACTGAAATGACAACAAGGATAATATTGAGGTGTGTTAAAACAGTGGAAATATTTGAAATGTATATGTGTTTATTTGATCTTTAGAAGTTTTTTTTTTTTAAATCTTTAAAGGTAGTTAAATGTTTCTATTTTATTTCTTTTTTAATGGCATTATAGAATTTTTTTAATGAAACAAAATTTAGTTGAAATAAATGTTTTCATCTCAAAAAGAAAATCTACAAACAATAAATGCTGGAGAGGGTGTGGAGAAAAGGGAGCCCTCCTACACCGTTGGTGGGAATGTAAACTGTTACAGCCACCAAGGAGAACAGTATGGAGGTTCCTTAAAAAACTAAAAGTAGAGCTACCATATGATCCAGCAATCCCACTCCTGGGCATATACCCACAGAAAACCATAATTTGAAAGATACATGCACTGAAGTGTTCATTGCAGCACTATTTACAACAGCCAGAACATGAAAGCAACCTAAATGTCCATCAATAGAAGAATGATAAAGAAGATGTGATACAATGGCATATTACTCAGCCATAAAAATAATGAATTCATTTGCAGTGACATGGATGGACCTAGAGATTCTCATACTGAGTAAGGTAAGTCAGATAAAGACAAGTATCAAATGATATTGCTTGTATGTCTAGTAAAACAGAAATAGAGTCACAGATGTAGAAAAGAAACTTATGGTTACCAAGGGGGAGGGTGGGTGGGGATAAATTGGGAGATTGGGACTGGCATGTACCCACTGTGTGCATGCTAAGTCACTTTAGTTGTGTCTGACTCTTTGTGACCCCATGGACTGTAGCCCACCAGGGTCCCTTGTCTATGGGATTGTCCAGGCAAGAATACTGGAGTGTGTTGCTATGCCGTTCTTTAGTGATCCTCCCAACCTAGGGATCTAACCCACATCTTTTATGTCTCCTGCTTTGGCAGGCAGATTCTTTACCACTAGCACCACCTGGGAAGCCCAACATATACCCCACTAAGAAATGAGATAAAGGGGAAAATGTCAGAAGACTGTTGTCTACAAAGAACCCACAGGAATTATTAACTTCGTTTTTTTCTTTCTTTTTTCAATGAATTTTTATTGGAATAAAGTTGATTTATAATGTTGTGTTAGTTTCAGGTGTACAGCAAAGTGAATCAACTATACATAAATGTATATACACTTTTTAAGATTCTTTTCCCGTGCAGATCATTACAGAGAATTGAGTTCCCTGTGCTATACAGTGAAATAGATAACTAATAAGGACCTACTGTATATGCTTCACCTGTGGCTCAGATGGTAAGGAATCTGCCTGCAATGCAGGAGACCTGGGTTCGATCCCTGGGTTGGGAAGATCCCCTGGAGAAGGGAATGGCAACCCACTCCAATATTCTTGCCTGGAAAATCCCTTGGACAAAGAAGCTTGGTAGGCTACAGTCTGTGGGGTTTCAAAGAGTTGGACATGACTGAGCGATGAACACTTTTATTTTCCTTCTATGCCTTCTGGAAAACCAAATTATTAATTCGAACAAGTACTGCTCCCAATAAGACCAACTGAAAGCAACACTCCACAAAAAGTGTCTGGAGTTAGTCAACAGAAAACAGTCTTCCATCAGGATATCACAAGACTGCATATTTCTTTGATGAGCAGGCAACAATTGTTACAGCTTGGCTGAGAAGTTCTGACTCACCTGCTATATTCAACAGATATTGTTCCTTCGGATTTCCATTTATTTCGATCTTTACAAAATTCTCTTAATGGAAAAAAATTTCCATTACCTGGAAGACTGCAAAAAGCACCTGTAACGGGGAAGATGGAAAAAATTATGAAGTTGCCTGAAAAATGGCAGAAGGCAGTGGAACAAAAGGTGAATACATTTTTCAATAAAGTTCTTGGTGAAAAGGAAAAATGTGTCTGTTATATTTACTTTAAAAACGGAAGGAATTAGTTATACCTCAATACAAAATAAAAAGTTAAAAGAAAAAGAAGGGGGGAAAAACCCCAAAGGAGTGTCAATCCCAGTCTCCCAGTTCATCCCACCCCAACCGCCTTCGCTCCTTGGAAACCATAAATTTGTTTTCTACGTCTGTGACTCTATTTCTGCTTTGTGAATAAGTGTGTCTGTGCCATTATTTTTTGATTCCACTAGTTAGCTTGTTTTTTAACAACTGTATTCCAGGATTTGGTTTGCTAGTTTTTATGAAGTTGACCTATGAATATAATTTTCCTTTCTCTTATTGCCTTCTTTTGTGTTGGTATCCAGTTTTATTATTACAGTTTCAGAAAATGAGTTGAGTGGTTCCTCTTTTTTATTTTTTAACTGAAGAAGTATATAAAGTTGGAATAATTAATCCCTTGACTGGTAGAGTTTACCTTCAAAACTATTTTGGACAATGTTTTCTTTTTCTTTTTCCTTTATGGGCTTGATTTTAATAACTGATTAAATTTCTGCAATAGTTATAGGACTATTATAAAAACTTTTCCTGAGTAAATTATATTTCCCTGTGAAGTTATCTATTTCATGTAATTTCCAGCTATATTGGTATTCAATTGCAGAAAATAGTCTCTTTTAATTTTTTGACTCTCTACTTTTTTCTTAATATTATTTGTGCACTTTTTTTTTGTTGTTCTTAGCTGTTAGAGTTTTACCCATTTTATCAGTACATGACAGAACCCAGTTAAGACCTCCATATAAACTTTTAAGATTATGATGAATGAGTGTGGAGTTCTAATGATCTTACGGCTGCTCAAGACAAATCTTATATGTAAGTTCCCTTGCTTGTTAAATCTGCCACCTACCAATCTGAAGTGGCCCACTTCTTTTCTTGTTTCTCCTTGCCTTCCATGTACAGGGACCAACTTGTGAACCTACACTATTTAATTATTTTGCCCATCTTTTTTTAAAATTGGGTTTTGCCTTTTATTATTATTTTTTAAAATATTTATTTGGCTGCATCAGGTCTTAGTTAGTGCAGATGTAGGATCTACACGACCTTAGTGTCATGTAGGATCTTTCACTGTGGCACATAGATTCCAGAGAGCTCAGGCTTCAGTAGTTGTGGGGCGTGGGTTTAGTTGCTCCATGGCATGTGAGATCTCCCTGACCAGCGACTGAACCTGTGTCCCCTGTACTGCAAGGCATATTCTTAGCCACTGGACCAGCATGGAAGTCCATGCCTTTATTATTGATTTGTTGTTTCATATATCTCCTGGATATGAGTCCTTTGTCGGGTATTATGTGCTGTGAATTTTTTCTCCTAATCCGTGGCTTGCCTTTTCTTTCTTTTTAATGATGACTTTTGAAGAGCAGAAGTTGTTAATTTTAATGATATCCAGTTTATCAGTTATTTTATGTTCAGTGTTTTCTGTGTCCTTTTAAGAAATCTTTGCCTATACCAAGTTTCCCAAATATTCTGTTTCTCCTACAAGCTATATAGTTATAACTTAAATTTTGCTCTATAGTCAACCCATTTTATCTTAAAGAATCTTTATTTCAACTATATTCTTAAAGGACATTTTCTCTGGATATTAAATTCTCGGTCGGCAGGGTTTTTTCCCTTTCTTTTAGCACTTTAAAGGTGTTATCTCTCTGTCTTCTGAGCTCTGTAGTTTCTGACGAGAAGTGAGTGGTAATTTGAATTATTGTTCCACTCTTTCTCTAGCTGCTTTCAAGATTCTTTCTTATTAGTGGTTTCACCAGGTTGACCATAATATGTGTAGGAGTGTTTTATTGTTTTGTTTTCTATTTACTCTACTTTTGAAGTTTTTTGAATATGTGAATTTATCTCCTTTACTAAATTTGGGAGTTTCAACCATTATTTCTTCAAATATTTATTCTTACTCTTTCTCTCTACCTCTGGTACTCCAGTTACATATACACTAGACATTTTTTAATTGTCCCACAGTCTGTTAGGCTCCACACATGTTCCTCAGAGAGTATGTCTGGCAATTTTTCTGTCCTGTCTCACATATACTTAGTAAATGCCCAAGAAGCAACGTTGGCCAGATGTATAGACTCTGTGCGTGATTGCTGTTAGGGATTCTAAACTATCATGCTAACTTTTGTTTAATTTCTAGAAATTCATTAAAAGATCAGTGCATTTCTTACCCATATGTGGCAGTCTCCTCTGCATCCCTCTGCTGTACCAAAGATGAAGGCAGCCATGTTTATTTGTTTTGGATTTTACTTGATTAGGCTTCATTGCATCCTCAGCTCTCTGATGGACCTAAAAGACTGTGAACTTTACTCAGTGCTCTCTGGTGACCTAAATGGAAAAGAAATCTAAAAGACTGGAGATATACATACATGTGTAACTGATTCACTTTGCTGCAGAGCAGAAGCTAACACAACATTAACAGTTCAATAAGATTTTTTTTAAAAAAGATTGATTTTGTGGTTAACCACCTTTTGTTGTTATGGTAGGAGCAGCATTCTCTTGCAATTTTTACATCCTAAGTGGAAGTAGAATTATCCTATTGGTTTGACATGCTATATTTAAAGTAAGAAGATTATTTTTTCATTCTAAGCACATTCTAATTTCTATGATTTTTTTCTCTGACTATTCTGGTATCTTTACATTTGCAATCATACAGTTTTAAAAACTTTTGTCTTTTATTATTAACTCCTAACTTAATTACATTTGATTAGATAAAGCCAGATATGCTTTGGAATGTTTAATATTTATTATGATTTGCTTTTTATCTTTGAACGGTCAGTTTTTATAAATATTGCATGTGAATGAAAAGAGTGAGTATTCTTTAGTTATTAGTTCATTTACTCAAGCTGTTGTTCAAATGTTCTTTCTAAACTTTATTAATTTTTGTCCTCTTGATTATAAATTGCTGAGAGAGGCATGTTAAAATCTCCTACATGAATGTGGATTCACCAGTTGATCCTTGTAATTCTTTAATTTTTGTCTTAGATCTTATAAGCCACATAATTAGGTGTGTACAACTTTAAAATGGCACTTTATTTTGTTGCATGGTGTAATCTCATAGTGTTTCTTGCCTTCAAGGTTGTTTAACTTTAGTTTATGCTCCTCATTCTGGTTTCCTCTGTTTCTGGAATGTAGGAATTTCCCTTTATTTTCTGTCAAATTTGATTATATGTTTTAAATTTCCCCACTTCCATTTTGTCTAGTATGTCATTGTGTGTGTGTGTGTGTGTGTGTGTGTGTGTGTGTGTGTGTGGTTGCTGCATTAAGTGTTTTTACTCTTTAGCCCCACTGTCCATCAGGGCCTCTCCAGCCTCTCTCTTGGTTATAATATTTAACCCTCTCCCTATCTGGAAATGTTTTGTTTTCATGTCCCCATTCACATCGCCCAGCAACAGACTCTGATTGGCCTAGCTTTTTCTTATCTTTTTCCTCCAGGTCTGCCATAGGAGGCCTGGTCCACTTATATGTTAACTGCCCTTGGGACACATGCCCGTCCCCAGTCCAGCTGGGTCTGTTAACTGGGCAGCTTCATGTACAGAGGGCTGTGGAACGGCACACTGGCCAGTTTGGCCCTTCTGCCTGTGTGCTGTGTGTGAACTGGGCTTCCTCTGGTTGTCAGCCTCAGCTTCTTTTTAAAAAAACTTTATTTATTTATTTTTGGCCTCACCATGCCGCATGCAGGATCTTAGCTCCCTGACCAGGATCTGAACCTGTGCCTCTTAGAGTGGAAGTTCAGAGTCCTAGCCACTGGACTGCTGGGGAGCTCCCCAGTCTCAGCTTCTGTAGCAAGGATTGTTCTGTCTAGGACACTGAAATTCAATCTTTTGCCACCCTGAAGACTGAATTGTACAGCCCTATCTCAAAGCCAGGGCCTTCTGAGAGGCTCTGAGGAAGGTTGGAGATTCATATCTAGAGATATGATTTGTGTCCTGCCCCTCAAGCCAGCTTAATGTTCATTGTTAGGGCTTCTCCCCCATCACTCCCATCCGCTGCCCCAAAGTCTCTTTTATCAGAGGTAAAAGGTCATGTTGGGAGAACAGTCCTGAAATTGGCTGCTGGGCAAAGTCTTATGACACAGAGGATGGAAAATGACCTCTTATGATTTTTACATGGAAGAGTAGTTTAACCTATCTGGGATCAGTCTTTGGTTATAGCTATTCTGATCTTGAGGACCTGTTCAAGTATGGGAAATTTTCTTCATTGAAGTAATAGGAACTAGTATTTATTTCAACTCTAAGACCCTTTGGGAGGTAGACTTGTATATTCAGCTCCTTGGCTTGTTCATCACCTTCCTTGGTGAGTGATACAGGAGATTCACTGACCTCACAGAGCACCAGGTTGAGCTCCCTGTGTTATACAGCAACTTCCCACTAGTTATCTATTTCACGCATAAAATTCAGTGCTACTCTCAGTTTGTCCCACCCTCTCCTTTCCCAGCTGTGTCCATAAGTCTGTTCTCTGTGTCTGAGTCTGTACTTCTGCCCTGCAAATAGGTTCAGCAGTACCATTTTTTTCTAGATTCTGTATATATGCATTAATAATGCTTGTAGTTTTAATATTTTGACAGAATTGACTTAGAATCTGCAGTGACAGGAATGTTTAGAAATTAAGGCATAGGCAGAGCTGTGGTCCCTTGATGTGTAACTGTAGGTGGGGGTAAATGAGAGAGTGGTGGTGTCGGGGGAAGGTTAGGGAATCTGCACACAGGGCCTGTGAGCTGTGCAGGAAATTATAAATGCTGTTGAAAGCCTTGTGTTGTGTCACCCTGCTCAGAGGAGAGACAGTGTTATCCCTCATCTTATTTTCAGTGTTCTAAGTTTCCCCCTTTCCTTCTTTTTTCAATCCATTCCTGCCTTCCTCTCTTCTTCCACCGCTTTCTTATATACCATTAACCCCTCGTTTCTGCAATCTTTGTTTCTTTCTCTACTAACCTCTGACATAAAGTATTAATTTTTGGCATTTTTCCCCCTTTCTTTGAAGTGCTCCTTCTGGCTACAAAAACTTCCAATTAAGTTTTTTAAATAAAAGATAGAAGTTAAAAGCAACTGCTGCCTGGGGTTAGCAGGATGGAAACTTGTAGTTGCTCGAAGCTGCACTTCAAAAAGAGAAAACTCAATTTTTAAAGTGTAGAATTTTATTCATATAATATATTGTGCTCAAAAAAATGACTCTTGTGAATACTGTAGGCTGTAGAGGAGTCAGGCAGGCAGGTCAGCTTGTTATGTTGTGTTTATTTACAGGATATTCTTTTTCTATATAATGTTTTCCTTCTAAATAAAGGGAAATTTTTGAGCATCTGGATGGATTCTTGTTTATTATGTTCTCAATACCATTAATTAATGTAATATTGAGATTCTCATCTTTATTAACTAAAGAACTTTCACAAAGTTCTTACATAAATTTCCTTTTATGTGCTGTTGCATACATACAAAGAATGTATGAATGTATCTCAAACTTCTTTAGCAATTTTTCAATTAGTCTTATAATAGACTCCCTAGAAAGTATAGGTATATTTTGAAAGAAATCACAGGAATGAGGAGTCAGTTTTTCAGTTTTACAAAGGCAGCTTCCGTCATGGGCAGGTGTCCAGGGTGCTGTGCACACTCCTGGTTGCCAGGCAGAAACACCCATCCAGGCCTCTCTTTCCCTCTGGCTCAGGGCTATTCTAGTCAGAAAGTTCTAGCTATGCCTTTAATTCAGCATTCAGAGGCCCCAGCAAATCAAAGTGCAGCTTCTGAGAAAAACTGGAGCTGACCAGCAACATGGACAAAAGAGGGGAAACTTCTGAGAAAGCACTTTACCTGCCCCCGCCCCCCCCGCCCCAGTCTTCATCCTAAATCCAAGGAAGGTGAGGGAAGAGAAAAATAAACGATCATCACTAAATGCAGTGGTTTTCAGACTGCAGTCTGTTTTCTGTTGATGGATCATGAAATCAATTTAAAGGCTCATGACATGCATTTGAAAAAAAAGTGAATAGAAAATAAAAATACCTGGCACAATGAAGGTAAGTATTGTTTCAGTGAATCTTTATATCTGTGTTTCTGTGGCCACAGACACACAGACAGACAGTCACATAGAAACATGATACAGAATGTATTTTTAACATTAATTTATTTTTTAATTGAAGGATAATTGCTTTACAGAATTTTGTTGTTTTCTGGCAAACCTCAACATGAATCAGCCATAGGTAAACATATATCCCTTCCCTTTTAAACCAAAAAAAAAAAAAAAAAAAATATATATATATATATATATATATATATATATATATATATTTACTTTTCTGGGTCTTTGTTGTGGTGGTGGAATGTGGGATCTTAGTTCCCCAACCAGGGATCAAATCCATATCCCCTGCATTGGAAGGTAGATTCTTATCCACTGGATGGCCAGGGAAGCCCCCACAAAATGTGTTTCTTACCAGAAGTTGACATGAAAGAAGTTGGGAAAACAGACTGGCTTACTCAAGAGTGCAGAATTTCTCCTATGTGCCAAGCCCTCCCTCTGAGTAGAAGTCCATATTTACCATGGAAGCCCCATTTTTTACCTGTGATCTGTGGTCCTACTGACATTGTGCTTTTTGAGGGTTACTGACATCTTTTCCTTCCTTACCATTACCAATGGTGTTGCCATTACCATTCCTTCCTAGATCTTGGCTTTGGAGCTCCAAGTCCACTCACCTTTTCCACATCCCATATCCACCTTCTCTAGTCTAGCCTTTGTCATGTGCCATCTGGGAGACTGCCTCCTATAGGGGACTAGGGGCTGTGGGGGCCTAATCAAGGAAAATGATATGACAGTGAGGTCACAGTAGCACACCTAAGTTTTATTGGGTGATGCTTTGACATTCTCTGCTGAAGAAGTCCCTCTCAGTGAAAATCTGTCCAGAGGCTACAGCATGGGAGTTGCTGTTCAGAAGGGGTGAGGGCAAGGGGCCTCTCCGTAGGGAGAGGGCATTTCTGTGTCCAAGTGGTGTCCCTCAGCAGCACAGTGGGAGTCTCTGGGTCAGGGTGCTCCAAAGGACTTGTAACCACTTAGCAATTGACTTCAGATGCTGGGTGTGGTTTTGTGGGCTGTGCAAGACATGGAGGCCCTGAATAGCTAAAAATTAGCTTGTTTGGGCTATTTCCAAACAATTCATATGTAAAAATTTGAGTTTGGTGTCTGTGAGCTCTTGAGCTAACAGTGAAGAAATACAAGTAGACAACCTGCAGTTAAGAAATAGATAACCAAGGAGCCAGTATACAGAGGCTATTTCTCGCTTGTTTATGGAACACTCCCTCAATTTATTCTCCACACAGAAATCGGAGCCATCTTTTAAAAATGCAAATCAAGCCTTGACACTTCACTGCTTTCTTATTGTTTCCGTTTGCCTGTTAACCTTTGCTGATCCCTTTATTTTCATCCTTTCTCAATCATTTATGTTCATGTGTGTCTCTTGTATTAGCATATAGGTGAGTCTTGCTTTATGAGCCAAATTGGAAATCTTGTTTTAATAAACCAATTAATCCTCTGAATGGGCTTAATCTCATCCACATTAATTATCAGTCTCCACTCTGTCATTTTATAATTACCGTGTATTATATTTGCTGTTTTTCCTTCTCTACTTGATATTTCCTTTGTTCACCTTTATTTGGATATTAAGTAAGGTTGATATTTTTATTCTAGTAATTAGCAATGTACTTAATCTTATTTAACCTAATATCAGGTTTGTTAGTTTTTTTAAAGCTTTATTGATATGCAGTTTACATGTCATAAGATCCATTCATTTAAAGTATGTAATCCATTGATTCTTATATATATTCACAGATATGATCACCACAGTCCACTTTTTATTTTTTAATAAAAATATTTTTGAAGATTTTTTTGATGTGGACCATTTTAAAAGTCTTTATTGAATGTGTTACAGTATTGTTTCAGCTGTTTATGTTCTGGTTTTCTGGCTGCAAGGCATGTAGGATCTTAGCTCCCTGCCCAGGAATTGAACTTGCACCTTCTGTATTAGAAGGTGGAGTCTTAACCACTAGGGCTGCCAGGGAAGTCCCACCACAGTCCATTTTAAAACATTTCCAGCATCTCAACTCTCACATCCATACATGACTACTGGAAAAACCATAGCCTTGACTAGACTTTTGTTGGCAAAGTAATGTCTCCGCTTTTAATATGCTGTCTAGGTTGGCCTTTCTTCCAAGGAGCAAGTATCTTTTAATTTCATGTCTACAGTCACCAGTAGTGATTTTGAAGCCCAAGAAAATAAAGTTGGCCACTTTTTCCACTGTTTCCCTATCTATTTGCCATGAAGTGATGGGACCAGATGCCATGATCTTAGTTTTCTGAATGTTGAATTTTAAGCCAACTTTTTACTCTCTTCTTTCACTTTCATCAAGAGGCTCTTTAGTTCTTTGCTTTCTGCCATAAGGGTGGTATTTCTCCCGGCAATCTTGATTCCAGCTTGTGCTTCATCCAGCCCAGCGTTTCTCATGATATATTCTGCATATAAGTTAAATAAGCAGGGTGACAATATACAGCCTTGATGTACTCCTTTCCCCTATTTGGAACCAGTCTGTTGTTCCATGTCTGTTCTAACTATTGCTTCCTGACCTGCATATAGACTTCTCAAAAGGCAGATCAGGTGGCCTGGTATTCCCATCTCCTTAAGAACTTTCAACAGTTTGTGGTAATCTACACAGTCAAAGGAGAGTTGGACTATAAGGAAAGCTGAATGTCGAAGAACTGATGCTTTTGAACTGTGGTGTTGGAGAAGACTCTTTAGAGTCCCTTGGACTGCAAGGAGATCAAACCAGTCCATCCTAAAGGAAATCAATCCTGAATATTCATTGGAAGGACTGATACTGAAGCTGAAACTCCAATACTTTGGCCACCTGATGCGAAGAACTGACTCATTGGAAAAGACCCTGATGCTGGGAAAGATTGAAGGTGGGAGGAGAAGGGGACGACAGAGGATGAAATGGTTGGATGGCATCACCGCCTCAATGGACATGAGTTTGAGTAAACTCCGGGAGTTGGTGATGGACAGGGAGGCTTGGTGTGCTGCAGTCCATGGGGTTGCAAAGAGTCAGACATGACTGAGCAACTGAACTCAACTGAACTGATCATCTCAAAAATGAAGCCCCATATCCTTTACCTATCACCTTTACCCCTCCAGCCTTCTCTCCCAGTCACAGGTAACCCCTAATCTACTTTCTGTCTCTATAGATTTTTCTTCTCCATTCATATGAATGGAATCATATAAAACGTAGCCCTTGTAACACTGACTTCTTTCACTTAACATAATGTTTTTGATGTTTATCCATGTTATAGCATGTGTCAGTATGTCCTTCCTGTTTGTGGTCAAATAATATTCTATTGTATGGATACACTGTATTTTATTTGTCAGTTGATGGAAATTTGGGTTGTTTCTACCTTTTGGCTATTATGAATGATTCTGTTATAAGCATTCATGTACAAGTTTTTGTGATATATGTTTTCATTTCTTTTGAGTGTGTGCCCAGGAATTGCTAGGTCATGTGATGGGTGGGTGATCTAACATTAAATGCTTTGAGAATTGGCAACCATTTGGCAATCACTGTTTGCCAAGGTGGCTGCACCATTTTACATTCCCACCAACAGTGTAAGAACATTCTGATTTCCCCATATCTTCACAAATGCTTGCTTTTAGTGAATGTCTTTTTCCCCCTCTTTGGCTGTGCTGCATGGCATGTGGGATCTTAGTTCCCTGACCAGGGATCAAACCTGCACCCCCTGCAGTGGAAGCATGAGCTTTCAACCACTGGACCACTAGGGAAGACATTTGGATGCCTTTTGATTACAGTCATCCTAGTGGGTGTGAAGTGGTATTTCACTGAGATTTTGATTTGTGTTTTCCCGATTGCTAGTGATGCTGAGCAACTTTTCTTGTGCTTATTAGTCATTTATGTATCTTTTTTGAACAAATGACAATTTAAGTCTGCTTATTTTTAAATTTGCTTGTTTCCTTATTGTTGAGTTGTAAGGGTTTTTATATATTCTGGATGCAAGTCCTTTATCAAGTTTCCAAATATTTTTTCCTATTTCATGGGTAAGTGGTCTTTTTACTTTCCTGATTGTGTTCTTCGAAACATAAAAGTTTAAAATTTTTATGAAATTCATTTTATCTATTTCTTCCACATATTTGCTTATAGTTTATGTATCATATTTAAGTAAGATTTGCCTAACCAGTCAGTCCATTCTGAAGGAGATCAGCCCTGGGATTTCTTTGGAAGGAATGATTCTAAAGCTGAAACTCCAGTACTTTGGCCACCTCATGCGAAGAGTTGACTCATTGGAAAAGACTCTGATGCTGGGAAGGATTGGGGGTGGGAGGAGAAGGGGGCGACAGAGGATGAGATAGCTGGATGGCATCACAGACTCGATGAACGTGAGTCTGAGTGAACTCCGGGAGATGGTGATGCACAGAGAGGCCTGGCGTGCTGCGATTCATGGTGTCGCAAAGAGTAGGACACGACTGAGCGACTGAACTGAACTGAACTGAACCTTAAGTCATGAAGGTTTATGCTTATGGTTTCTCCTGGGAATTTTATAGTGTTAGCTTTTATATTTTGGTCAATGATGCATTTAATTAATTTATTTATTTGGCTGTGCCAAGTCTTGGTTGCAGCACTCCAGATCTTCAGTCTTCATTGCAGCATGTGGGATCTTTAGCTGAGGCATGTGGGATCTAGTTCTCTGACCAGGGATTGAATCCAGGTCCCCTGCATTGGGAGCATGGAGTCTTAGTCACTGGACCACCAGAAAGTTCGCAATGATGCATTTTAAATTAATTGTTGTGTATGGTGTAAAGGAAGGGGACAATCCCTGTCCATTTGTTGAAAATACTATTTTTTCCCTTTTAACTGACTTGGCACCTTTCTCAAATATCAATTGACTACAAATATGAGGATTTATTTCTGGACTGTCAGTTGGTCTATATGTCTATCCTAGGTCAACATCCCACTGTCCTGATTATTCTAGATTACAGTAAATTTTGAAATGGCAAAGTGTGAGTATTCTAACTTTGTTATTTTTCAAGACTGTTTTGGGTATTTTAGGTCTTTGCACTTCTATATGTGGATACATTAGGATAGCTGGTGAATTTCTGCAAAAAGACCACAGCTGGAGTTTTGATAGAGATTGCATTGAATCTGTAGACCGATTTGAGAAGTATTGCCATCTTAACAATCTTAAGTTTTCTGATTCATGAACATGGGTGTCTTTTCATTTATTTTAGGCCTTCTTTAATTTCTTTTAATGTGTTTTATATTTATATTTTTATGTATTTATCTTTTTAGGATAAGAATATTAAACATCTTTTGTTAAATTTATTCCTAAACATTTTATTATTTTGATGGTATTATAAGTTAAGTTATTTTCTTCATTTCAATTCTAGATTACTGGTTGATAGTGCAGAGAAATATGATTAATTTTCTATATTGATCTTGTATACTGCAACCTTGCTAAATATGTATATTAGTTCTAGTAGTTTTTTAGTGGATTTTAAAGGATTTTTCTATATGTATTATCATGTCATCTGTCAATAGAGACAGTTTTACTTCTTCCTTTCCAGTCTGGTTATTTATTTCCTTTTCTTTTCTAATTGCCCTGGCACACTCTCCAGTACCACGTTGAATAGTAGTGGTAAGAATAGACATTCTTGCCTTGGTCTCAATTTTAGCAGGAAAGCATTTTGTTTTTCACCATGTTAGCTATGGGTTTTTCATAGATACCTTTAATCAGTTTAAGAAAGTTACTTTCTATTCCTACTTTTTGATGTTTTTAATTATGAAAAGGTATTATATTTTGTTAAATAAAGTTTATGCATTTATCAAGATGATCATGTATATATCCTTTGTTCGATTGATAAGGTATATTACATTGGTTGATTTTGAATGTTAAACCAACCTTTCATTCCGGGGATACATTGGATTTTGACTGATAGTATTTTTTGAGGATTTGTGTATATATATTTATAAGAGATTTTTCTTTTTTTGTGATGTGTTTCTCTGGTTTTGATATAAGTGTAATACTGGCATCATAAAATGAGTTGGAAAGGATTTTCCTTTCTGCTATTTGTTTTGAATAGTTATGAAGAATTTATACTAATTCTTTAGATCTTGGGTAGAATTCATCAGTGAAGTCTTCTGATCCTAGGCTTTTCTTGGTGGAAAGTTTAAAACTGCTAATTCACCTTTTTTTCCCCAATAATTATATTTAATGTATATGCTATAAAAGTCAAAGTATTAGTTTCTCAGTCATGTCTGACTCTTTGTGATCCCATGGGCTGTAGCCTGCCAAGTTCCTCTGTCCGTGGAATTCTCCAAGCAAGAATATTGGAGTGGATAGCCATTCCCTCCTCCAGGGGATCTTCCTGACCCACGGATCAAACCTGGGTCTACCTAATTGCAGGCAGATTCTTTACTGTCTGAGCCACCAGGGAAGCCCGTATAGGATATATGCACCATAATTAAAAGGCAGAGACTTTCAGATTAGATAAAAAGTAAAACTGAACTATATACTGTCTACAAGAAACATATTTTAAATTTAAAGACATAAATAGGTTATAAGTAAAATGATGGAGAAAGCTATTCCATGTGACACCAGTCAAAAGAAAGCTAAAATGGTTCTATCACATGATTCCATGGAGGCCTCCTGCTTTTCACACCATGCTGTGAGTTGATAAATGGCTGACCTGAACCTTTTATTGAACTCTTTGGTTCAAAATACCTCTTGTTGATTCAATGGACTTTTTCCCTTTCCTAGAGCTGTTTTAGATGGTCAACACTGAAATCAGATTGATTATATTCTTTGCAGCCAAAGATGGAGAAGCTCTGTACAGTCAGCAAAAACAAGACCGGGAGCTGATAGTGGCTCAGATCATGAACTCCTTATTGCCAAATTCAGAATTAAATTAAAGAAAGTAGGGAAAACCGCTAGACCATTCAGGTATGACCTAAATCAAATCCCTTATGATTATACAGTGGAAGTGAGAAATAGATTTAAGGGCCTAGATCTGATAGAGTGCCTGATGAACTATGGACTGAGGTTCGTGACATTGTATGGGAGACAGGGATCAAGACCATCCCCATGGAAAAGAAATGCAAAAAAGCAAAATGGCTGTCTGGGGAGGCCTTACAAATAGCTGTGAAAAGAAGAGAAGCAAAAAAGCAAAGGAGAAAAGGAAAGATATAAGCATCTGAATGCAGAGTTCTAAAGAATAGCAAGGAGAGATAAGAAAGCCTTCTTCAGCAATCAATGCCAAGAAACAGAGGAAAACAACAGAATGGGAAAGACTAGAGATCTCTTCAAGAAAATTAGAGATACCAAGGGAACATTTCATGCAAAGATGGGCTCGATAAAGGACAGAAGTGGTATGGACCTAACAGAAACAGAAGATATTAAGAAGAAGTGGCAAGAATATACAGAAGAACTATACAAAAAGATCTTCATGACCCAGATAACCACAATGGTGTGATCACTCACCTAGAGCCAGACATCCTGGAATGAGAAGTCAAGTGGGCCTTAGAAAGCATCACTATGAACAAAGCTCGTGGAGGTGATGGAATTCCAGATGAGCTATTTCAAATCCTGAAAGATGATGCTGTGAAAGTGCTGCACTCAGTATGCCAGCAAATTTGGAAAACTCAGCAGTGGCCACAGGATTGGAAAAGGTCAGTTTTCATTCCAATCCCAAAGAAAGGCAATGCCAAAGAATGCTCAAACTATCGTACAATTGCACTCATCTCACACGCTAGTAATACTCAAATTCTCCAAGCCAGGCTTCAGCAATATGTGAACCGTGAACTTCCTGATGTTCAAGCTGGTTTTAGAAAAGGCAGAGGAACCAGAGATCAAATTGCCAACATCTGCTGGATCATAGAAAAAGCAAGAGAATTCCAGAAAAACATATATTTCTGCTTTATTGACTATGCCAAAGCCTTTGATTGTGTGGATCACAATAAACTGTGGAAAATTCTTCAAGAGATGGGAATACCAGACCACCTGACCTGCTTCTTGAGAAACCTATATGCAGGTCAGGAAGCAACAGTTAGAACTGGACATGGAACAACAGACTGGTTCCAAATAGGAAAAGGAGTACGTCAAGGCTGTATATTGTCACCCTGCTTATTTAACTTATATGCAGAATGCATCATGAGAAATGCTAAGCTGGAAGAAGCACAAGCTGGAATCAAGATTGCTGGGAGAAATATCAATAACCTCAGATATGCAGATGACACCACCCTTATGGCAGAAAGTGAAGAGGAACTAAAAAGCCTCTTGATGAAAGTGAAAGTGGAGAGTGAAAAAGTTGGCTTAAAGCTCAACAGTTAGAAAACTAAGATAATGGCATCTGGTCCCATCACTTCATGGGAAATAGATGGGGAAACAGTGGGAACAGTGTCAGACTTTATTTTTTGGGCTCCAAATTCACTGCACATGGTGATTGCAACCATGAATTAAAAGACACTTACTCCTTGGAAGGAAAGTTATGACCAACCCAGATAGCATATTCAAAAGCAGAGACATTACTTTGCCAACAAAGGTCCGTCTAGTCAAGGCTATAGTTTTTCCAGTAGTCATGTATGGATGTGAGAGTTGGACTGTGAAGAAAGCTGAGCGCTGAAGAATTGATGCTTTTGAACTGTGATGTTGGAGAAGACTCTTGAGAGTCCCTTGGACTGCAAGGAGATCCAACCAGTCCATCCCAAAGGAGATCAGTCCTGGGTGTTGATTGGAAGGCGTGATGCTAAAGCTGAAACTCCAATTCTTTGGCCACCTCATGTGAAGAGTTGACTCATTGGAAAAGACTCTCATGCTGGGAGGGATTGGGGGCAGAAGGAAAAGGGGACGACAGAGGATGAGATGGCTTGATGGCATCACCGACTCGATGGACATGAGTTTGAGTGAACTCTGGGAGCTGATGATGAACAGGGAGGCCTGGCGTGCTGCGATTCATGGGGTCGCAGAGTTGGAAACAATTGAGTGACTGAACTGAACTGAACTGAGAGCTGTTTTAATGGATATTGACTCTCAGTCACTGATATATGATATTCAAGTTTATTCTCAAACTATAAACCAGTATCACATAATAACAGAACTGAACTTTTAGAATATCTGCAGTTAAATGTGTATATGAGTATATTATTAGCAAATATTTTTTCTCTTTAGATGTAACTGGATTCTTAGGAGTTATTAATATTTGGTAGTCTTGGCTCACAAAATTTCAAAATTAATTTTTGAAAATTTGTTTTTCAAATATGAACTGGGACATGTTACATGCTGGGCAATGTGTTCAGGTTTTGGGTCACAGAGATGTGAATTCAAGTTCTGATTCTTCATTTGCCAGCTATTGTGCCTTTGGGCAAATCACTTAACCATTCTGAGTCATGGTATATAAACTAGGCTTCATAACATGTAGCTTGTATGATGTTGTAAGGGTTAAGTAAAACACTACATATAAAACAGTGCTGGATTTGAGACACTTCATAAATGTTAGTTTTTCCTTCCACTGAAGGATTTTGAACTTTACAAATATTCATTTTAGGAATTTAAGAATGAGACCAGTTAGTAGTAGTTTAAGAAATTAGTTACATAAAATTAGTTTGCTCTGAGGAATTCCCTGGTGGTTCAGTGGTTAAGATGCCATACTTTCACTGCTGAGGGCTGAGGTTCAATCTCTAATTGGGGAACTAAGGTCACACATACACATGTGGTACATAGCATAACTGAGCTTTTCTAATTGATTCTAATTTAGAAAATCCCTTGGATATAAAAAATATGGTTGCAGGTATTCATTCTTCTAAATATAAATTGTGTTTGTGACACATAAGTATAATATAAAGTGCAGGTTAGGCAATATTTACTTAGTATGTGAAAGAAAAAACTGTTTTTTGACCTTAGAAACAGTTGAGAATTAGACTACAAGGTGTCAGGTTTACTATTCTGGTAAGCTTAATACAGGCCTCACTAGGAATTTTGCTGTCATTTTCAATTGTAGCACAGGGGAGATCTTGACATAATGACGACAAACTTCATGGTTTTTACAATTGTTGCTTGAGAAGACAGAATTTTTCTACCGTCATCACCATTTCCTACTTTATAATTTACCAAACCTGCCCTCTTTTTGTAAATCCATGAAAATGTCATGTGATACATTCCTGATAAACTCTATATTTGCTTACTTGTTAATTGAGCCACCTGAGTCCCTCTTTTCTTTCTGCAGTTAAAAAAAAAAAAGCCCTCTTTTTTGTATTTATCTCCTACCTTCCTTCTGTGGATGACCTCTCCAGATGCTGAAGTCTGGATGCTGTCCAAGGGGATTCCTGCAGTTCTGGAAGTCTCCAGGAAGCTTTGTGAGAGCTCGGAGGTGCTGTGTGCTGTGCAATTCCTGATAAAGTGGAAGTCTAATTCAGGTAGTGTCTTTCAGTCTGGAGAGGGGAGGAAACTCTAAGCAAGTGAGACACTGTTAGGAGTTTTTACTTCAGGCTAATGCAAAATTAGAAACCCAACAGTTAGGTCTAAACATGGAATATCCTTGATAATTCTCTATGTGAGTTGCTTTTGAGACATTTTTCTTTTGCCCAAAGGAAGGACTTACAATTTCATAATTTCACTCAAAGTTACATGAAGTATAACTTGGAATATTTTTCAGTATGTCACAGTTCAGGACAGGAAGCTGGTAAACAATGGAAAAATAAGAACATTGTGGGCTTTGTTTGGAAGCCTACTTCAGAATTAAAGCTTTTGGGGAAAAAGTATACAAATCATATATTTTGAAGCTATGTTGACAGGTGCTTATAAGATCGTGATATTTTCCCTGGTGAATTGTAAAGTAATGACTGTCTTTATTGTTAGTAATGCTTTTTGCCTTAAGCATTTTTTTGCCTCCCATTTTATCTTATGTTATACTAGCTCTAAGTGGGTGAATATTTGTTTGGCATTTGTTTTTCTGTCTCTACTTTCATTCTCTCTTTATCGCTCTTTCTTTTTTAAAAAAAAATAAGCTTTATCTCTTCTTTTAGTGCAGCTTTAGATTTACAGAAAAATTTCAAAGAGAGTTGCCAAATACTTTGCACCCAGTTTCCCCTAATAACATCTTACATTAGTATGCTACATTTGTTATAATTAGCAAACCAATGTTGATACATTATTATTAATCAAAGTTAATTCTTGGTTATTTAACTCTTCCCAGTTTTTAAAAAGTATTTATTTATTTATTTAATTTATTTAGCTGTGCAGAGTCTTGCAGCACATGGAATCTTCGATCTTCATTGCATCTTGAGGAATCTTTAGTTGGGGATGTGAGATCTACCTCCCTGACCAGGGATCGAACCTGGGCCCCCTGCATTGGGAGTGCAGAGTTTCAGCCACTGGATTACCAGAGAAGTCCCTAGCTTTCCCCAGTTTTTGCCTGATACCGTTTTTCTGTCTCAGAATCTGGTCTAGGATACCACATTAGACTTAGCTGTCACGTCGTCTTGTTTTTCTTGGTTGTGACAATGTCTCAGACTTTCCTCTTTTAAAATGACTTTGGCAGTTTTAAGTAGTTCTGGTCAGGTTTTTTGTAGACTATCCATTAATTGGGGTTTTTCTGATGTTTATCTCATTATTAGACTGAAACTGTGGGGTGTAGGAAGAAAGATCACACTGGTGAAGTGCCATTTTCATCACCTTCTATCAAAGGTATGTACTACCAGTATGACTTGTCACTGTTGATGCTGACCTTGATCACCTGCAGAGGTAGTGTTTGTCAGGATTCTGCACTACCGCATCCCTCCATCCTTCTCATACTTGGAAGTAAGTCCCAATGTTCTGTCTACACCTAAGTAGTGGAGTTATGCTCCACCTCCTTGAGGGTGTAGTATCTACATAAATTATTTTAACTTCTAATGTCTGGATATTTGTCTCTTCTCCCCCATCTATTTATTTAATCTTTTATCTATCTGGGGGTCTTCCCAGGTGATGCAGTGGTAAAAAATACACTTGCCAATGCAGAAAATGAAAGAGATGCAGGTTTGACCCCTGGGTCAAGAAAATCCCCTGGAGTAGGAAATGTCAACCCACTCCAGTATTCTTGCCTGGAAAATTCCATGAACATAGGTGCCTGGTGGGCTATAGTCCATGGGGTTGCCAAGAGTCAGTTATGACTCAGACTGAACTCACATATACATGCACCTGAACTCCTGGATATTTACTTTATACTTTAGGTTATAATACAATCTACTTCATTTTTTCCCTCAAATTGTTCCAGCTTTGGACATTGGCAGCTCTCTTCAGTTGTCTCCTGTGTTCTTTTGACATACTTTCTTTAATGTGGGATATTTTTCCTGCCCAGTTCTAGAATCAGCCATTCCTCCAAGGAACCCTTGGTACATTTTGTTGGAAGATGGTATTAGAAACCAAGATCTGGGTGCTAGGAGTGCTATTTACTACTGCAATATCATTGCTTCCAAGTTCTTTCAGAGCAAGGAAATATGTAAGTATAATATATGTCTCCTTTTAAACAGCATATATATGTGATTTTCTTCTTTCAAAAATCCAATCTAAAAATAAAAATAAAAATCCAATCTGAGGACTCTGCTTTTGTAGGCAATTTAAATGATTTAGTTTATTATGAACACTGCTTACATCGGAAGCTCTGGGATCCCCTGCCTCATCATAGCTATCTATCAGTTCAGTTCAGTCGCTCAGTCATGTCTGACTCTTTGCGACCCCATGGACTGCAGTACACCAGGTTTCCCTGTCCATCACCAGCTCCCAGAGCGTGCTCAGACTCATGTCCATTGAGTTGGTGATGGCATCCAACCATCTCTTTCTCTGTTGTCCCCTTCTCCTCCCACCTTCAATCTTCCCCAGCATCAGGGTCTTTTCCAATGAGTCAGTTCCTCAATCAGATCCCCAAAGTACTGGAGTTTCAGATTCAGCATCAGTCCTTCCAGTGAATGTCTAGGGATGATTTCCTTTAGGATTGACTGGTTTGATCTCCTTGCAGTCCAAAGGACTCTCAAGAGTCTTCTCCAACATCACAGTTCAAAAGCATCAGTTCGGTGCTCAGCTTTCTTTATGTTCCAACTCTCATATTCATACATGACTACTGGAAAGAACATAGCTTTGACTAGACAGATTTTATTGACAAAGTAATGTCTGCTTTTTAAGATGCTGTCTAGGTTGGTCATAGCTTTTCTTCTACAGAGCAAGCATCTTTTAATTTCATGGCTGCAGTCACCATCTGCAGTGATTTTGAAACCCAAGAAAGTAAAGTCTGGCACTGTTTCCATTTTTTTTCCCCATCTATTTCCCATGAAGTGATGGGACCAGATGCCATGATCTTAGTTTTCTGAATGTTGAATTTTAAGCCACCTTTTTCAATCTCCTCTTTCACTTTTATCAAGAGGCTCTTTAGTTCTTTACTTTCTGCCATAAGGGTGGTGTCATCTGCATGTCTGAGGTTATTGATATTTCTCCTGGCAATCTTGATTCCAGCTTGTGCTTCATCCAACCCAGCATTTCGTATGATGTATTCTGCATAGAAGTTAAATAAACAGGGTGACAATATACAGCCTTGACGTACTCCTTTCCCAATTTGGAATCAGTCCATTGTTCCATGTCCAGTTCTAACTGTTGCTTCTTGACCTATGTTCAGATTTCTCAGGAGGCAAGTCAGGTGGTCTGGTATTCCCAACTCTTCAAGGATTTTCCACAGTTTGTTTTGATCTACACAGTCAAAGGCTTTAATGTCATCAATGAAGCAGAAGTAGATGTTTTTCTAGAATTCTCTTGCTTTTTCTATGATCTGGTGGATGTTGGCAATTTGATCTCTGGTTCCTCTGCCTTTTCTAAGTCCAGCTTGAACACTTCATGTACTGTTAAAGCCTGACTTGGAGAATTTTCAGCATTGCTTTGCTAGCGTGTGAGATGAGTTGCAACTGTGCAGTAGTTTGAACATTCTTTGGCATTGCCTTTCTTTGAGATTGGAATGAAAACTGACCTTTTCCAGTCCTGTGGCCACTGCTGAGTTTTCCAAATTTGCTGGCATACTGAGTGTGTACATAGCTATCCATGATAGCATCTATATCTCCTTGCCTGAAATTTTCCCTAACTGCTGGAGTCTGAGCTTCCCTGGTGGCTCAGGAGACCCAGGTTCGACCCCTGGGTTGGGAAGTTCCCCTGGAGGTGGGAATGGTAACCCACTCCACTATTCTTGCCCAAAGAATGCCTTTGACAGAGGAGCCTGGTGGGCTACAGTCCATGGGGTTGCAGAGTTGGACATGATTCACGACTAAAGAAGAAACTGGCGTCTACTCAGCCACAAGCAGTCTAGGGTGAAAATGTCTGAGAGCTTATACCCAGCAGCATCTCTCAACCACTGACTGATATACACCCCAACCTCTTCCCTTTTCACTCTGGGCTCATTCTGCAGGGACTTGAAGCGCTCAAAAATCTCCAACAGGACTAAGCTGCAGTTATCCACAATGAGAAACAACAATGTTTCATAACATATCCTTTTGTGACTGCTTTCCCTTCCTTGTCTCACTTTTCCATTCCCCAACCAGTGCTTCTGGGGATCACTTCCCAAATAAATGACTTGCACTTGGATCTTTGTTTCCAGGTTGTGCTTCTGGGGAACCTAAATTAATACACTGACATATGTGAATATATTTCTATGAGGGAATGCTTTTTCTATATAACTATGATTCTCCTACTCCTACTCCTTTCCTGTCTTCTCTTCCTAGTCTTTATTTTCTCTTTACTCTGGCAATAGTTTAGAAGTTTTACACTCTATTTCTCTTCTTTTTGAGGTTACTTTTATGTTTTTAATATGCTTAGTGAGCAATATCTCCACTTTCCTACAGAATAATGGAAGGACTTTAGGAAACTTTTAAGCTGATCTGTCTTATTATTCAGACCATCACTGAGTAGTTTTAAATTCCACCTTTTTCTTCTCTTTGGCCAGGCTGCATGGCTTGAGGGATCTTATTTCCCCAATCAGGGACTGAGCCCAGGACTTTGACAGTGAACGAGTAGAGTCCCAACCACTGGATCACCAGGGAATTCCCAAATTCTGCCTTCTTTTAATTACTTCTTCTTCCTGTAAGTTGGACATTACTTTTTAGAAATATGTTTTTAGTAGTCAATACTTAAATACATTTATGAATTTCTATGCTGTTTTTCTTGCTTGTACCTGCAAGCAAGAGTATACTTTTCTTCTCAAAGTATAACCATTTGTAATTCTTTAGCAACATTTGTCTGTCAGTAATATACCCTCTCAATATTAAAAAGAATTTAATTTATTTTTGGCTGTGCTGAGTCTGTGTTACTGCTCAAGGGCTTTCTCTAGTTGCAATGAGTGGGGGCTACTATCTAGTTTTGGTGTGTGGGCTTCTCGTTGTGATGGCTTCTCTTGTTGTAGAGCACGGGCTCCAGGGTGTGTGGCTTCAGAAGTTGCAGCACATGGATTTCAGTAGTTGTGACTCATAGGCTCAGTAGTTGCAGGGCACAGGCTCTGGAGTCTGGGATCAGTAGTATTGATGTGTGGACCTAGTTGCTCCATGACATGTGGGATCTTCCTGGGCCAGGGATCAAACCCATGTCCACTGCATTGGCAGTGAACTCTTAACCACAGGACACCAGGAAAGTCCCCACAATATTTTTTTATTTTAATGTCTTTATTTCACTCTTACTCTTGATAATTTCACAATTATCTCACTGATTATTTAGTATAGAGTTCTAGATTGACAATTTCCCTAAATTCTGTATACTACTGTCCTTTAATTTTTATATCCAGAGTTTTGATAAGAAATGTGCTGGCAGCCAAATCTCATATATGTGTGTGTGTGTATTAGGCAATCTGACTTTTCTTTTTGGTAGCTTTTAAAGATTACATTCTTACATTTCATATGTTTTTGTATTTTACTAGGGTTTCTTTGATAGTTTTTTTTTTTTTAATGCATCCTACTCAGTGGTGAGGGTCCCTAATTTCATAATTTCAGCTATTGTATCTTAAAATATTACCTTCTCCTATCTCTGTGAATTCTTAATTTGTGATCTTATGATATATAATATCATGTCATCTGCAAATAGTAACAGTTTTACTTATTCCTTTTCAATTTAGATGCTTTTATTTCTTTTTTTTTAATGCCTAATTACTCTGGCTAGGATTTCTAATACTGTGTTAAATAAAAGTGGTGAGAGTGATCATTTTTGTCTTGTTCCTGATCTTAGAGGAACAGTTTTCAGCTTTTAACTATTGAATATGGTATTAGCTCTGGGTTTGTCACATGTGGCCTTTATTATGTTGAGATATGTTCCCTCTTATAACATTTTCTCTTATACCCACTTGTTGAGAACTTTTACCATAAATGGATGTTGATTTCTGTCAAATGCTTTTTCTACATCTATTGAGAAGGTCATATGATTTTTATCCTTCATTTTGTTAATGCGATGTATCACTTTGATTGATTTGTGGGTGTTGAATACTTCTTTCATCCATGGAATAAATCCCACTTGATCATGGTGTATGATCCTTTAAATGTATTGTTGAATTTGGTTCACTAATATTTTGTTGAGGATTTTTGCATCTATGTTCATTGGGGATATTGGACTGTAATATTCTTTTCTTGTGATGTCTAGTTTTGGAGTCAGTAATGCTGGCCTCATAAAATGAGTTTGGAAGTGTTCCCCTCTCCTCTGTTATTTTTTAAGAGTTTGAGAAGGATTGTATTAGTTTTTGAATGTCTGATAGAGTTTACCAGTGAAGTCATCTGGTCCTGGACTTCTTTTTTGTTGGGAGGTATTTCATTACTGATTCAATATCCTTATTTTTTAATTGATCTGCTCAGATTTTCTGTTTCTTTGTGATTCAGTCTTGGTTGTTTATGTTTCTAGAAATTTATCCATTTCTTCTAGGTTGTCCAGTTTGTTGATGTGTAATGTTCACAGTAGTCTCTTAAGATCCTTTGCATTTCGTAGTATCAGTTGTAATATTTTCTCTTCCTGATTTTATTTGTGTCCTCTGTCTAGTTTTTCTTGATGAGTCTAGCTAAAAGTTTGTCAGTTTTATCTTTTCAAAGAATGATCTCTTAGTTTCAGTGATCTTTTTTTTTTTCTAATTTATTTTCACATTCCTTCTACTAACTTTGGGCCTCATTTATTCTTCTTTTTCTAGTTCCTTGAGGTGTAAAGTAAGATTGTTTGAGATTTTTTTGTTTATTGATGTAGGCATTTATTACTATGAACTTCTCTCTCACAACTGCTTTTGCTGCATCCCATAAGTTTTATTATATCATATTTCTATTTTTATTTATCTCAAGGCATTTTTTGATTTCTCTTTTGATATATTCTTTGACCCACTGGTTGTGCATGAATCCATGGTCAGATAAATGTTGAATCTTATTTTATCTTTTATGTGTACTAATTACTTTTCTCACTCTCTGTATCTTTATCTCCATCTACCATATTCTAGATGACTTTTTTGGTATGTTTTCCAGTTTGTTTATTCTTTCTTCAGCTTTGTCTAATCTGTTTAATCTAATTATCAACTTAAAATTTTTAATGACTATATTTATTATATAGAGAAATTCTGTTAAAAATGCCTTGTTTTGTTAAAAAATGGATTTCTCTTTTAAAAACCTCCTTAAATATGTTTAAACATATTTATTTTATAGGATCTACTTACTTTCCCTTTTGGTGACTGGTTTTCTTGTATAGTATGTAATTTTTTACTGTAAGTTCATCTCATTCAACACTATGAATTCCAGTAATTTTTCAGTTTATATCTCTCTGGTAGCGTTTTCCCCCAAGAGCCTTTTCTTTGCCCTGCCTTGTTCTATGTCTGCATGGCTTGCAATTCAGTCACAACTTCAAGGTGACTACTTTGCAGATATCTGGAGGTCTTTCTCTGTATAACTCCTTCCTCTTTGGACATGACTGAGCAACTAACAAGTCTCTGGTACTCTGCCCCATAAATTCCAGTGACCATATGCTTTCCAAACTGGTATCGTTCTCTACAGTTCATCAGGGTTGCTATAAGCTATTAAGGATCTCCCTACTTGTGCCAGGGTGTTGGTAAATGTCTCTGCACAGAAAATTGAGGTAATTGTAAGGCTCATTTGTTGCATTTCTCTCTGGGGTCATAGTCTTGTGTTATCTATTGTTCAGTGTCAAAAACAATTGGTTTACATATTTTGTCCAAGTTTTTAGTTATTTGTAGTGGGAGGGCAAATCTAATTCTAGTTACTCTATTGTGTCTGTATGTTGAACTCCCATGTTGCTTTTTCTATTTTGAAAAAAAAGTCATTTGGCCAGAGAATTTGGTGCTTTAAATAATCTTCCAGGAAATTTTTATTGTTAAGAAAGGTTTTTTTATGTATGGATAAAAATAACTTTAAAACGTGTATAATATTTAAGTATTCTAGAGCTTGTCCTTTATAGAAATCACTCATATATGTATATACATGTGGTTTATATATATATATGTGTGTGTATTTATTGGTGTATACCTATGTATTGGGCTTCCCAGGTGGCACTAGTGGTAAAGAACCCACCTGCAAGTGCAGGAGACATAAGAGTTATGTGTTAGATACCTGGGTCAGGAAGATCCCCTGGAGGAGGGCATGGCAGCCCACTCCAGTATTCTTGCCTAGAAAATCCCCATGGACAGAGGAGCGTGGGGACCTACAGTCCATAGGGTTGCACAGAGTTGGTAAGTGACTTAGTATGCACACATGCACTTATGTATTATATGTATGCAGACATATTTAAATTTATATGTTTGAGATCTATAAACACACACAACACACACAGAGCCCACTGGTGGAAGTCTGGATTGAATTGTGTCCTCCCAAAAGGCATGGTTAAGTCCTAACCCCTGATACCTGTGAATGTGACCTTATTTGAAAATAGTGTCTTTGCAAATATAATTAAGATGAAGTCATACTGGATTAAGGTGCGCCCTGATCAGTGGCTAGTGTCCTAATAAGATGGAAATTTGGATTCAGATGGACAGGTAGAGTGAAGAAAGCCATGTATGGATGGAAGCAGAAAGTGGAGGGTGCTGTCCCCACCAAAGACCCCCAGGGATTGCCAGCAACCATCAAGGTGGTGCCAGTGGTGAAGAACCTGCCTGCCAATGCAGAAGACTTACGAGATGCGGGTTTGATCCTAGGGTCGGGAAGACCCCCTGGAGCACAGCAACCCACTCCAGTACTCTTGCCTGGAGAATCCCATGGACAGAGGAGCCTGATGGGCTACAGTCCATAGAGTCTCAGAGAGCTGGACACGAATGAAGCAACTTAGCACCCACACACGTGCTAGAAGATACAAGAGACGAAGGACTCTTCTCAAGACTTTGGCGGAATATGGCCCTGCTGACACCTTATATTTGAACTTCTCACCCTCAGAACTATGACAGAATAAAAACTTATGTTGGTTTAAGCTACCCAGTTTGTGATACTGTGTTATAGAAGGCCTCAGAAATTAGTATAGACACCTTACATAAGTCGTTGGCCCCTGTACCAAAGATATTCAAGTAGTGAAAGTCAGCAGAAAAGAGAATGTAGACACTTGGAATTTAGGGGACAGGTAAAGACAAGTAATGTATATTTGTTGATAATTGCATAATTTTTCCTTATTTTTCTAATGGATTGTGTTTCACATTTATTTGTAGGAACTCTAAACATTTTGGATATTAATCTTTGGTTATGCATAAGTATAGACAGTCACCCCATTTTGTTTTGTATCTACACTAGGATAACCAGTTTGTACTGGTACATTCCTGGTGATCAGTGTAGTAGAGGATTAAGATCATGGCTTCTGGAGTCAGAATCCCTGTGTTTTAATGTCACTTTTTAACTGTATGATCTTGAAAAAATTATTAGACTGACCTCTGTAAATGTCACTTTCCTCTGCTATAAAATAGGGATATACCTCCCTTATGGACTCTGGAATGATTAAATGGGATAATTCTGGCAAAGTACTTGTTAGTGCCTGATACAAATTATACATTAGATAAATGTTGTCTATAATTAATATTGCTCTAATTTCTCTCACAAATTTATGGTAAATATCCTTTTGGTAATAATATTATTGGTAAATAGTATTCTTTATTAATTTCAGTAAGTGTTTTTTGTTAAACATTAAAAGTTGTAAATTAAAAATAAGTAATTTTTTACTTATTTTAACTGTCCAGTGGTTAGGACTCTGTGCTTCTATTGCGGAGGACCATGTTCCATCCCTAGTGGGAGCTAAGATCCCACAAGCCACACAGTGTGGACAAAAAAAAAAAAAGAGAGAGTAGAATACAGGAACAATTTGTGAAAAAGCTCCTTCAAAAATGAAGAAATTTAGGTAAATTGTAAGTATTACAATACCTATAAACTCTAAGTCTCAGATACAACAAACATCATAGCTGTTTGAACATATATATTTATATTTCAGACTGAGAAGTGTGCAGTGTAACTCTGTTTATGTGAGAAAACATTATTTCCCTCTTTCAGAGTTTGTTTTTAGCTCAGTGGTAACACAGTCTGATGACTTTGCACCTGTAATTCCTATATTTGTAACTATCAGAGCCTCCTTCCCAAATTATTTCCTTGAAGTACCTTTTGTATGGATAAGATGATCATTATATAAGGAAGTTATTGCCAGCTTCTTAGTTAATGTTACCATTTGTTATTCATAAAAATCGTCTCATTTTTAAAGATGTATATAATATATAGCATATGTAGTATCATTCCTACTTTTTTCTTCTTATCAAAACTAAGAAATTTTCCTGTGAAAAAAAATCTTTGGTTTATTTTACCAGAAGTCCCTTTCCAGCAAAACTCTTTAAAATCTTATTTATTTATACATTTTTTTCAGAGACTACTGACTGCAGTTCCTGAAGAAGTCCTGTGACAGGAATTGGCTAAGACAGCTTGTAATAACATTACTTAGTATTTTTGTAGCACAGTAGGAAAGGGGTCCACAACATATTCCTGTGAAATCCTGTGGGATTTTATGTTCAGATTTTTGCAAGCCAGAAGCACAAGTCCCTGAAGATAGTGGTTTTTACTCTTAGGAAAGGCTTTTCTTTTTGTGTGTGTGTCATATTAATAAATATGGAACGACCTCAACACCAGAGGGCAGTGTTTTATAGTAGTTGCCAAAATGTCCTCATAGTCTGTGTAATTATCTAATGTATTAAAAAAGATGTCTTATGTATATTTAGTGTTTTTCTCAGTTTTGCTACAAAATGCACTGGTTCTGAGAGTCATAATTAATATAGAATTTCATAAACTGCATGCTTAAAAAAAACAACATTCTGTTTTGAGGAGTTAAACCTCTCAGAATTAATTTTCACATTAAGCTTCCAGGGGTTAGTCTGGTTGGCAGGGCTGAGTGGCTTTCTCACAATACCACATCCCCCAGCCTGTGCCCACAGGAGCTCCTGCCCGTTTAGGGAGTAAAGTCAGATTCCTTTGCAGCTAGCAGAGTTGGTTTGGCTTAAGAGCTGATAAGAATTTGTAAATTTATTTCCAGAAGAGTATCCTGATCTTATCGCGAAGAAAATAAACTTTAATAAATGTGGAAGTTAGTTAACTCAGTCATTTCCGACTCTTTGCGATCCCATGGACTGTAGTCCACCAGGCTTCTCTGTCCATGAAATTGTCCAGGCAAGAATACTGGAGTGGGTAGCTATTTCCTTCTGTGGGGGATCTTCTCAACCCAGGGATTGAATCTGGGTCTCCTGCATTGCACGCAGATTCTTTACCATCTGAGCCAACATAGAAACCCTTAATAAATGTATTTAATGCATATTTGTACTTTTTTTTACATTTAACTTTTTTATTATTAATTTTTAAGTGGTTGGGATGACGTTTTAACAAAATAACACCAATTCTCAATTTTGTTTCTTTATAGACTAATTATTGTAATTTTTGGCTGCGCTGGGTCTTTGTCAAGGCTCACAGGCTTTCTCTAGTTGATCTGCGTGGGCTTCTCGTTGCAGTGGTTTATCTTGTTGTGGAGCATGGGCTCTAGAGTTTGTGGACTTCCGTTGTTGCCATGTGCAGAGTTAGTGCTCCATGCCATGTGGGATCTTAGTATCTGGTCCAGGGATTGGCAGGAGAATTCTTAACCACTGGACCGCCAGGGAAATCCTTAACTTTTATTTTACATAGGAAAGCATTTCTAGTGCTACAAGCCTCACTATATTAATATTTAAAAGGCATCAAAATTTGGTGCTTAGCAACTCTGGATCATAGAAGCTTTTATTCTTGAGGGCAGCAGAGCAACCCCAAAAGGTCTTACAAGGGGATCGCTTTCAAGTACCCCATGTGAGGCAGCTACACCAGAGGCTAGAAGGTGGAAGCAAGTCTGACCAGCTGTCTGTAACTTCATCTCAAGAGAGGCCAGCCCCACAAAGCTTCCAAAAGAAGCTGTGGGCTTCCAGCATAGGCCCTGAAGCACATTTCACTATCTACCGTCCATGACACAAAACCCAGTTTCAGAGAAAAACACATTTATACTTTTTGCAGTTTAAAAACAATGAACAGTAATGGGGACATTTCAGTATACTATGATTGGTTCCCCATCTCTTTTTTTTGCTGGTTTCCATTCAATATAACCATATACTGAACCTTAAAGTACTTTCTTAGTCTTCTAGTATCCTTGTTAAAACAGGGAAGCATACTTGCAATGGCCAGGTAATTCCTATTTTCGCTCTTTAAAAAAGATTTTCCCAGCTTGCTACACATTATTATAGAAAATAAATATAGCAAAAAAGAAAGTAAAAAAATACTTTAATTTCATCTCATAAATAAGATTTTGTTGTATATATTCTCTGCTATTTTCAGTTTTTTTCTTAAAAATATAGAAGAAATCCATACATGCTATCTTATAATTTGTATTTTTACCACATGACAATGCAGTAGGCATCATCACTTTTCATGATTATTTAGTATTTTATAGTTGAAGATATATGATTCATTAAATCATTTTACCCTCCTATCAGCAGTATATGTGAGAGTCTGGGTTATTCACACTCTCGCCTACTGTGAATATTCTTACTATTTATAAACCCCCAGGGAACTTTCCTGGCAGTCCAGTGGTTAAGACTTCTCACTTCCACTTCATGGTGGGGGTTTTGAGGCCTGGTGGGGCTTCCCTGGTGGCTCAACGATAAAGAATCTGCCTGCAGTGCAGGAGAAGCAGGAGACATGCATTGGATCCCTGGGTCGAAAGATCCCCTGGAACGGGAAATAGCAACCCACTCCAGTATTCTTGCCTGGGAAATCCTGGGGACAGAGGAGCCTGGCAGGCTACAGTCCATGGGGTCGCAAGAGTCAGATACAACTTCGTGACTAAACTAAGTGATACTTAGTGTCACTAAACTTAGTGACAACCACCACCAAGGCTAAATATTCTTTCATATGTTCATTTTTATGTGCATGGTGTGTTCATGTCCTGTGCTCATTTTTCTGATTGGGATTTTTTTTTGTTGTGATTTTAAAGAAAAATATTTCTTTTGGAAATAATTTCACACTTAAAAAAGTTGCAAAGAACTAGTATAAAGAACATCTGTATACACTTTACCCAGATGTACATAGTATTAACATTTTGCCCATTTTTCTTTATTACCAATTCTCCATATACCTAATTTTTTTCTTCTGAGCCATTTGAGGGTAAAGTTGTGTATATCATGGCCTCTTACCTCTAAATACTTTTATGTATATTTCCTAAGAATAAAAATGTCCTTTTACACTACCATATGCAATAATCAACTTCAGTACATTTGCATAATATTGTACTTTAATATATTGTCAGCATTCCACTTTTGTCAACTGACCCAATAACCTTGTTTTCCTCCAAAACAAGATCCAGTTTAGATCAGATCTTGCATTTGATTGTTCTGTTTCTTTAAGCCCTGGAGGAGTAAATGGCAATCCACTCCAGTATTCTTGCCTGGAAAATCCCATGGACAGAGGAGCCTCAGTGGGCAGGCAATAGTCCATGGGGTCACAAAGATTTGGACATGACTAAGTGACTAAACACACACACACACACACACAAGCTCCTCTAACCTGGGAAATTCACAGCTTTTGTTTTTTATGAGATTGACATTTTAAAAAGAATATTATTGGGACTGCCTTGATGGTCCAGTGGCTGACTCTATGCCTCCAATGCAGGGGGGCCGTTCAATCTATGATTAGGGAACTAGATCCCATATACCACAACTAAGTGTTCACATTTCACAGTGAAGGCAGAACATCTCACATGCTGCAACTAAGACCTGGTGCAGTCAAATAAATAAAAATATTTTTTAAAAAGGATATTATTGTCTTAGTCCATTTGGGCTGCTATGACAAAATACCAGAGACTGGATGCTTATAAACAACAGAAGTTTATTTCTCACAGTTCTGGAAATTGCAAATCCAGTCCCAGGGTGCTAGCATGGTTGGATTCAGATGAAGGCTCTCTTCTGAGTTGCTAACTGAAGACTTCTTTGCTGGCTCCTCACCTAGCAAGAGGGTAGGATAATATCAGTTCTCTTTTATAAGGACACCAATTCCATTCATGAGAGCTCTGCCCTCATGACCTAGTCACCTCCCAAAGGCCCTACCTCCTTATTCCTAACACAGGAATTTGGTGGGGGACATAAACATTCAGACCATAGCACATATGATCCCTTGTTTTTAAAATTAGAATGTCCCTCATTTTGGGTGTTTCTGATGTTTTTTTCATGACTAGATTTAGGAAATGCATTCTTGACTGGAATACCATTTATATGTTTCGTGTCTTTAGCACATCCAACTTGAGGCCCTCCATATCCATCTGTCCCACAATGGTGGTATTCATTCAACTCATTCAGTCTGATCATCTAATCAAGTTCTATTTCTCCAGTGGATAGTAACTATTTTCCCCTTAAAACCAATACCCCATCTATTATGAGGAGATACTTTAAGTCTCTGCAAGTATCCTATCCCTTATCAAAATTTCCCTCTAGGTTTTATACCCATTGGTGATCCTTGCCTACAGTCTTTACTGTAGTTGCCGTAGGGAAGGAAAGAGTTTTCCTTGATCCTCTTCGGGTTCGTGGCTGGATCTGAAAATTAAACTGACAGAAACAGGGGAGAAAAGCATGCAAATTGTATTGAATTTTTCCTCCAGTTCTCCTCCCATTCTCTTATGAAACCATTCCAGTCAGCTGTTCATCTCCACCACTCCACCACTACTACTCATGGCAAGGTCACCAGTGTCCAGGAACCTCTGTTTAGCTAGATCCAGTGGTCAGTTCACATCCCGATATTACTTGACCAGCCAACAGCATCTGATGGCTCATTACTTCCCTGATACTCTTTCTTCATTGGCTTCTGGAACACCACTCACTTGGTTTTCCTTCTGCCTTATCAGCTCCTCTCAGAGTCCTTTGCTGCTTTCCCTTTTTTTCCCCTATCTCTGAGTGCTAGAGTCTCCCAAGACTTAACCCTTGGCCTGTTCTTTATCTGGTCTTACTCCTTTGGTGATCACATCATTCATTCTTAAGATTAACATATTGTCTCTTCAATTGGAACTCTAAGTTTATATCCCCTGTTTAGATTTCTCCTTTGAGCTCCAAACTTGTGTGTCTACCTGCTTCCTTACATCTAATTCATCTCCAGCTAACATACCCCGTTATTATTGCCTATTTTCTGTATTTGCTTTTTTTCCACTAGTCTGCAAGTTTCATAAAGGCAGATTTTTAAAAATTATAGTCAAGGTTGTTTACACAGCTCCTGGAACAGTGCCTAGTGCACAGCAATTACATCTTAAATATTTGTTGAATAAATGAATGAATAAATGTCTTAAGTATTCAAATTGATATTTTTGATGTTTCTCCAATTTCTTACAATGAGTTTATTTAAAACGGAGTAATAGACCTTATGTCATGGTATTGAATTTTTATTCTCTGACAATTTTTGGCTTATCCCTATAGAGGGAATCATGTTTGGCCAATGCTTTAATAATAATAGATTTGATCTGTTATTTATTATGGGCTTCAGTTTCAGTTATTTCAGATCAAGGTGAGTGGAGAAGAGAATAGTTTGGATTTGCTGGGGGTTTATTTTTTCAGATAGAGTTACAATTGCCAGTGTAGAGTAAAAGAGCTCACCTGGAAGCAGCCAAGGGCTGGAAACTTCCCTGTGGTGCTGAAGAATTTTTTTGGCTTTGTTTTCCCCTTTAGTTACTGTTATGGAAGTAGCAGCAATAGGAATAACAGCAGTGAAACAATGAGGTTGATAACAATTGCTGGCGTTTATAGAGGGCTTCACTACAATGCTGGAGATGCAGGAAACTCTGTTCAATTCCTGGGTGGGGAAGATCCCCTGGAGGAGGAAATGGCAACCCACCCCAGTATTCTTGCCTGGGAAATCACATGGACAGAGAAGTCTGGTGGGCTACAGTCCGTGGGGTTGCAATGAGTTGGACATGACTGAGCACGTATGCATTCACTGAATATCAAGCACTGTGATGAGGTTTTACATGCAGTCTTTCACTTAAACCTCATAATGACCTTCTGAACCAAGTACTATTATTACTCCAACTTTGTACATGATAGATCTGAAACTTGGATAAATTAGGTAATGCAATAGCCGCCCTCCAAGGTGGTTCTGAATAATCCTGACCTCCTGGTCTTTACATTCTTGTGTGTCCTCTCCCACATTGTACCAGGGATGGCTGGTCTGTGGGAGCAATATCACACAGAAGAAATGAGGATATGTTTCTTCTGAGATTAGGTGAGAAAAGACAATGGACATTGTTTTGTTATCTTTTTCTCTCTCATTCTAATCACTTGTTATAGGGAAGGTGTGGTAGGGATATCAGGCAGCTTCTAGGGAGGCCTGTGGGGTAAAGAACACACCGCCAAACAAGTAACAAGGAATTGAGACCTGGCAACAACCACAGGATTGAGCTTGAAAGTGGATTCTCCAGCTCATTCGAGCTTTCAGATGGCTGTATCCCTGGCTGGCAGCTTGCCTGCAACCCTGTGAAGGCTCTAGAACCCAAACCACCTAGCTAAGGGGCTTATGGATTCCTGATCTTCAGAAACTGTTTGATATAATGAATGATAATTATCTTAAGCTGCTAAGCTTTGGCATGATATGTTATGCAACAGTAGATAACCAATATATATAAACTTGATCAAGAACACACTATTGATAAGTAGTAGAACAAAAACTTGAACTTGGGTCTGTCAAACTTCAGAGCCTGAGTTCTAGACCACTGGGCTCCATTGCTGTGGGGATAGCTATGGTATGTATCTGGCCCTCTTATCTGAGCCTATTGTGAACCACAACTGAGTCTTTGGATTTGCTGTGGCCTGTGAGACTAAGAACTGACCTTATGACTTCTAAGAGCATCTTTCCCTCATTTCTAGTATGAATTAAGCTTTCAACTTATTTAAAATTCCCTCAATGATTTCCATAAGCACTTATAGAGAGCACGTTTAAGGTAACCTCTACTTAAATTGGATGCCCAGACTTCCTACTTAGACCAGGAGTCAGGAAACTTTTCTGTAAATGGGCACATAGCAAACATTTAGGCTTTATGGGAACAGCGGAGTTTAAAAAAATGTACTGACTGATTTTGAGGCTCTGGCTAGGGGCTGGTCAGCTCCTCTTCTTCAGTAGTCGTTTAAATCCATGTCCCCCATTTACCTCTTTGAAAAGGCTCTCATACTCTGAGTGACTACATATTCACCTAAGGCTGGATACTTGACAACCAAGGATAGCCCCAGTGCCCCCTGAGAGCCCCCAGAGCCACCTGAAATGATTCAGATTAGCAAACCTTAAATCTGCTTACCCTATATCATCCTTTCCTTTCTATGGAAACCCTATTAAAGCTGCTTGATCACAGTTCCCTGTGAAATTAAATATTTCCTGGTGTATCTCTAAACAAGAATGTCACAGCTATAAAGGATTCAAATCTTTCAAATGAGGCAGGGGTTGAGTAAGAACGTGCAAGAGGCAGCCATCTGCTACATCTACCACCCCTTACGGTAAATGAGGATTTAAGAATGTGAACAATCAAGAGTAGGAAGTCAAGTGAGCCTTAGGAAGCATAACTGTGACCAAAGCTAGCGGAGGTGATGGAATTCCAGCTAAGCTATTTCAAATCCTAAAGATGATGCTGTTAAAGTGCTGCACGCAATATGTCAGCAAATTTGAAAAATTCAGCAGTAGCCACAGGACTGGAAGAGGTCAGTTTTGATTCCAATACCAAAGAAGGCAATGCCAAAGAATGTTCAAACTACCGCCCAGTTGTGCTCATGTCACATGCTAGCAAAGTAATGCTCAAAATCCTTCAAGCTAGGCTTCAACAATATGTGAACTGAGAACTTCCAGATGTACAAGCTGGTTTATAAAAGTCAGAGGAACCAGAGATCAAATTGCCAACATCTGTTGGATCACAGAAAAAGCAAGAGAATTCCAGAGAAATATCTACTTCTGCTTCCTTGACCACATTAAAGACTGACTCTGTGGGTCACAACACACTGGAAAATTCTTAAAGAGATGGGAATACCAGGCCATCTTAGCTGTCTCCTGAGAAACCTGTATGCAGGTCAAGAAGCAACAGTTAGAAGTGGACATGGAATTGGTTCCAAATTGGGAAAGGAGTATGTAAATGCTGTATATTGTCACTCTGCTTATTTAACTTCTGTGCAGAGAGAAATGTCAATAACATCAGTTATACAGATGATTCCACCCTTATGGCAGAAAGTGAAGAGGAACTAAAGAGCCTCTTGATGAAATTGAAAGAGGAGAGTGAAAAAACTGGTTTAGTTTTAACTCAAATTCATAAGCCTAAGATCATGGCATCCAGTCCCATCATGTCATGGCTAATAGAAGGGGCAAAATAGAAATAGTGACAGACTATTTTCTTGGGCTCCAAAATCACTGCAGATGGTAACTGCAGCCATGAAATTAAAAGATGCTTGCCATGGAAGAAAAGCTATGACTAACCTAGATAGCATATTAAGAAGCAGAGACACCACTTTGCTGATGACAAAATGCATGGTTTTTCCAGTAGTCATGTCTAGATATGAGAGTTGGACCATAAAGAAGGCTCAGTCAGCCAGTCAGTCAGTCAGTCAGTTCAGTCGCTCAGTCATGTACGACTCTTTGCAACCCCATGAATCGCAGCACGCCAGGCCACCCTGTCCATCACTATCTTCTGGAGTTCACCCACTCACGACCATCGAGTCCGTGATGCCATCCAGCCATCTGATCCTCTGTCATCCCCTTCTCCTCCTGCCCCCAAGCCCTCCCAGCATCAGAGTCTTTTCCAATGAGTCAACTCTTCGCATGAGGTGGCCACAGTACTGGAGTTTCAGCTTTAGCATCATTCCTTCCAAAGAAATCTCAGGGCTGATCTCCTTCAATGGACTGGTTGGATCTCCTTGCAGTCCAAAAAACTCTCAAGAGTCTTCTCCAACACCACAGTTCAAAAGCATCAATTCTTGGGCGCTCAGCCTTCTTCACAGTCCAACTCTCACATCCATACATGACCACAGGAAAAACCATAGCCTTGACTAGACGGACCTTTGTTAGGAAAGTAATGTCTCTGCTTTTGAATCTGCTATCTAGGTTGGTCATAACTTTCCTTCCAAGGAGTAAGCATCTTCTAATTTCATGGCTGCAGTCACCATCTGCAGTGATTTTGAAGCCCAGAAAATAAAGCCTGACACTGTTTCCCCATCTATTTCCCATGAAGTGAAGTGAAGTCACTCAGTCGTGTCTGACTCCTTGCGACCCCATGGACTGTAGCCTACCAGGCTTCTCAGTCCATGGGATTTTCCAGGCAAGAGTACTGGAGTGGGTTGCCATTTCTTTCTCCAGGGGATCTTCCCAATCCAGGGATCAAAGCTGGGTCTCCCGCATTCCAGGCAGACACTTTACCCACTGAGCCACCAGGATGGGACCAGATGCCATGACCTTCATTTTCTGAATGTTGAGCTTTAAGAAAGCTTTTTCATTCTCCACTTTCATTTTCATCAAGAGGCTTTTTAGTTCCTCTTCACTTTCTGCCATAAGGGTGGTGTCATCTGCATATCTGAGGTTATTGATATTTCTCCTGGCAATCTTGATTCCAGCTGTGCTTCTTCCAGCCCAGCGTTTCTCATGATGTACTCTGTATAGAAGTTAAATAAGCAGGGTGACAATATACAGCCTTGACGTATTCCTTTTCCTACTTGGAACCAGTCTGTTGTTCCATGTCCAGTTGCTTCCTGACCTGCATACAGGTTTCTCAAGAGGCAGGTCATGTGGTCTGGTATTCCCATCTCTTTCAGAATTTTCCACAGTTTGTTGTGATCCACACAGTCAAAGGCTTTGGCATAATCAATAAGCACCAAAGAATGATGCTTTCTAACTGTGGTGTTGGACAAGACTCTTGAGAGTCCTTTGGACTACAAAAAGATCAAACCAGTCAACATCAACCCTGAATGTTCATTGGAAGGACTGATGCTGACACTGAAGCTCCTATATTCTGGCCACCTTTTGTGAAGAGCCAACTCATTGGGAAAGACCCTGATGCTGGGAAAGATTGAGGGCAGGAAGAGAAAGGGCGACAAAGGATGAGATGGTTGGATGGGATTACTGACTCAACGGACATGAGTTTGAGCAAATTGCAAGAGATAGTGAAGGACAGGGAAGCCTGGCTTGCTGCAGTCCGTGGGATCACAAAAAGTCGGACATGACTTGAGTGACTGAACAGCAACAATGATAATAATCAAGAAGCAGGATTTGGTCCCAGGTAGCTGAGATGCATATAAAAGGAATTAATTCAGTGAGTTCAGACACTTGCATCTTCCTATACATAGAAGAATGCTCAATTCCTTGAGATCTGGTTTTCTTTAATGAAGAGACTGCCTGACCGTTCTTGATACAAACTTCTATATATCCCGACTCTTTCCCCCACCTCCTTGGAGCAATCTCTCAGGTCCCTTCAGATGCTGTCTCCCAGGCTTGAAGTCCTTATAATTACCATCAATTAACATAACTCTCTACTTTCAGGTTGTGACTACTTTTTTTAGTTGACATCCCTTTGTCCCTCTGCCTTGCAGTTGACCCTGGTGCTTCTCCTGAGTGACTTTACATGGTGTGCTGTGTCCTGCCTAGGGAACTATGAGTAACAAAGTTGTAAAACTCTTTTCATTTTCTCTCTTGATCTGCATCTGGCTTCACCACCTCACCAAAGGTAACTTGGTTAAAACAATAAGACATTCGGTTATAGTCACAGGCAATGTGTCAGATGTGGTGCCAAAATAGCTGGGACAATATATAAATGATGAGTGTGATTGTGTTCCAATAAAACTTTATTTATAAAAATAGGTTGTGGGCCAGATTTGGCCCCCTGGCTGTGGTTTGCTGATCCCTTCTTTTAAGCATCCTTATGGATGTTAATTTTTCTGATCAATGGGTAACACTAAATAAAGTTTCATATATAAGTTAATTAGTAAAGCTTTTTAAGCTGTCAGTTAGATGACACTGAATGACTCTTGCAGAAACTTGAAGGCCTGTGTACTGTTTTAGTCCTGATGCTTATCTGTGTTGAGGTCTATTTTTTTGTATGTGTGAGTTAAATACATTTTTTGGGCTGCACTGGGTCTTTGTTGTTGTGCTCATGCTTGTCTAGTTGTGGCATGTGGGTCTATGCACAGTGTTAGTTAAGGCCACTGATCTCACTGAGGCAGCAGAGTGCAGTGGCATGAAGTGAGATCTTAATTCCCTGCCCAGGAAGTGAACCTGGGAAACCTGGATGAGAATCAGGAATCCTAGCCACCAGGCAAGCAAGCACAAGAGGCAAGAAGCTATTTTTCCCTGGATCTTTGCTCCCTGCAAAAATGCATCTATCATGGAGGCAGAAACTGTAAATGCAGATACAAGGTTTATTATTAGAGACAGAGCACACAACAAGTGGGAGAGCACATAGAAAAACAATTTGTTAATACAGAAGCAAGGCAGAGATTCACACCCTGAGAGAAAAGGTATGGACATGCCTGCTAGTGAGGAGGAGCACAGGAAAGAGGCAATTAAGTCATTTTTATAGGTCAGTTCTTTTGGGTCTTTGTCTTCCTTTAGGCCAAGTATTTGGTTTCTTTTTCCACATTTCACCTACCCTGAGACCCTCCCTGGGGTGTGCATACATCCCACAGCCAAGATGGATCTCGAAGTGAAGTCTTCTGAGAGAAGCAGGGCTCATGATGGCCTGGAATTAGCTCCTGACTTTTGAGCCACAAGGAGTTTTCTGTGCATGTGTAGTGTCTCCCTTGTCCCAAAAGAGGGGAGAAGGGAGATCCCTTACTCCTTTATTCAAACAGGTTTTGCCCCTCTTTGTCCTTGCTATAACTATTACCTCAAGCATTTACAAGAGACAAACACTGGCTGTTTACCCTGTTTCTGCTGTTACTTCCGAGAGCAGACAGGAGGCTGATTGTGAATGTCTAACCTGGAGCCCATCTCTCTCCTACATCACCATGACTGTGGGATCTTAGTTCCCTGAGCGAGGACCATACCCATGTCCCCTGCATTAGAAGGCAGATTCTTAACCCCTGGGCCACCAGGAAGTCCCAAGTCTATTGCTGACTTAAATAAAAACACACAATATGAGAGCTGTGAATTTAAGTTTTGTTCAGGGTCTTACTGAGGACTATAGCCTGGGAGACAGCTCAGAGGAAGTTTTGGAGAACTAGGGGAGGAGCCAGTCTAATAACATGTAGTCAGGCATTCATTTTGGTAAAAGACTGCTGCTAATCATGAAGAACAGATATCTCAGGTTAATGATTTTAGTACCTTTTTACATGGGAAGATGCTAGAATCTGGAGTCACTGAAATTCTTCCTAAAATGTACATCTGAGTGTCTAGGGGCCCCTTTATCCCAAGCATAGAGTGCCTCATCCTGTGTTATTATCCTGAATTCTTTTCAGGGTTCACTATTGTTGGGAGACTGCAGTGGGTTGCAATTTAACCCTTGCATAACTGAATGATGACTGATGCTCTTTGTTCCTTTTTTTTCACATGATCATCATAGTATTATACTTCATATGCTTTTAGAATAACAGTAATAAAAATGGAATCACTTCACAGAAAGCTGATTGTATGCCAGCTACTGTGCCAAATGCTTTTATGTTCATTATCATTATTCATTTTCCTAAGGACAACTGTTCAATTCAGTTTAGTTGCTCAGTTGTGTCCAACTCTTTGTGACCCCATGGACTGCAGCACACCAGTCTTCCTTGTCCATCACCAGCTCCTGGAACTTGCTCATACTCATGTCCATCAAGTTAGTGATGCCATCCCACCATCTCAGCTTCTGTCATCCCCTTCTCCTCCTGCCTTCAATCTTTTCCAGCATCAGGGTCTTTCCCAATGAGTCAGTTCTTCGCATCAGGTGGCCAAAGTATTGGAGTTTCAGCTTCAGCATCAGTCCTTCCAATTCAAGGTTGATTTCCTTTAGGATTGACTGGTTTTATCTCCTTGCAGTCCAAGAGACTCTCAAGTGTCTTCTCCAACACCACAGTTCAAAAGCATCAATTCTTTGGTGCTCAGCTTTCTTTATGGTCCAACTCTCACATCCATACGTGACTACTGGAAATACCATAGCTTTAACTAGATGGACTTTTGTTGACAAAGTAATGTCTCTGCTTTTAATATGCTGTCTAGGTTGGTCATAGCTTTTCTTCCAAGGAGCAAACATCTTTTAATTTCATGTCTGCAGTCACCATCTGCAGTGATTTTGGAGCCCAGGAAAATAAACTCTGCCACTGTATCTATTGTTTCCCCATCTATTTCCCATGAAGTGATGGGACTGGATGCCACGATCTTAGTTTTTGAATATTGAGTTTATGGGGACAACTGTGTCTCCCCATTTTGCAGAGGACAAAATTGAAGCTTAGGGAAGCCCAGGAGATTGCTTCTACTAAATGGTAAGAGGCAGCAGTCAATTCAGGTAGTGTGACTTTAAGAAATCATGTTCTTGACCCAGTTATGCAATTACATTTCTGAGATTCCCTTATCTCCTTTAAAGCATGTCAAAGCCATCCTTTAAAAATGTCAATTGGCTACAATTATGATTATTTAATATATTATTTCTTTCATTAAATAACTTTTAATTTTAGGTATCCCCCAAAGGATAGACATACTTTTTCATAATTGGATGTTGTACAAAGTGACAGGATTGATTCTTGCATTCATTTTAGTTCATAATAGAATATATTAGTTTAGTTGGAATTGTTAATATTCCCTCGGGAGAATCCAGTGCCCAAGGCACTGATTGATAAATCAAAATCTTTAGTGAGTCTAGTAAATCAGCTGTCACACATATGTCAACCTTTTCTCCAGAGTATAGATTTTATCCAGGAAAAGGGTGTTTATTCTTTTCTATTGTTTTCTCCTTCAACACTGTATTATACTAAGGTATTTAAACAAATCCCTGCGACTGCAAGCTTTTTCCCTTAAAAAAAAATCGCAATAGGGATCTTGCTTTTCCAGCTATTTTAGGGAAAGAACTCAGTTGTTTGCATATTTGCATTTTAACCCCTAACCTTTCCTGAGGACAAATAGCTGTCTGACTATTAAGCCCACAGGCGCAGCACTGGGACTGTGGATTAAGCCTCTGAATGCTGACTAGTTTTCCACAGCATCCCCAGCATGTGTGAAGAATGTGTTTGTAGCTGGAAGGCAAACAGAACATCCAAAGCTGAGCAAGAATTTTGAAAAATAGTTGTCTTATGTATAAATTTATTTTGCTTGTAGTGTTTTATTCTTGTTGGCTTCATTATTCCTTATTTCTACTTTCTTTTAAAATAGCTTGGTTTTGTTTGATATTCTCATGACTGAAGTTTTGGTCACTTGTTGTGGAATGCTACAGTCTTGATTGTTAAATGTTCTTTGTTTCTTTATCTTTAAATACCAAGCCATTGATGGGTGGCTCAGAAATTTTACCCCCTGGTAGAGAAGGCCTGGTGATTTTCAATAGGATGTCTGTGTGGCCTTCCCTCTAAACAAATAAGGGCCCATTTGGGAGTGTTGGCAGGTACTGTACTGGAAGGCAATAGCTTAGGTTTGTAGTGCATATAATAGAAGAGCACGACTTTGGGCTGTGGATTTATTTCTCTAAGTTTAAGTTATTATTGTGCTTGCTTTCAGGTAAAAAACCCAAATGTAGTCTCTCAACTGGCTCTTTATTCTTTAGCATGCATAGAAGTGTGAATTATATTTGGGTAGAACAACAAAACTAAACTGATGAATTGGCACATTAATCTAAAGAGTCACCAATAGTGATTTATAGAGACTCTTTTGGCAAGGCATGGAGGGGTTGAGGGTGGAGTGGGCCAGGTGAAGGTTGATCCAGGATGAAGTAAAATCTAGCCTCTGCCCTCAGGAGCTCAAGATACAGGACAGAGTAAAGAGAATGCCAGAGAGTTTACCCATCAGAGAAAGAATCCTGTTTGAGGGTTGTGGACAATGAAGCACTGGAGGTGAGCTTTGAAGGACTGATGGTATTTCAACAATGTAGCTACATTTATCCTGACGGTAAAAGCACAGGGGAGAGGGTAGTGAGGTGGGGAGAGACTGTGTGTGTGTATGTGTGTCTTGTCTCTTTGGAGAATGGCTCTTCACTTCAGCTGGCACAAGTGTAGGGGAGCGATGGGATATAAGTCTCATCAGCACTGTATATTTTCCTTTCATATACAGTAAAATTGCATCCTTATCTGAAGGGTTGATGATTCTATTTACTATATAGTCAAATGCTAAATCCATTGTTAGCTATTTTGTAAATCGTAATGTTACTGACACATAATGAGCTGTATGTTCTAATTCTTAAAAATAGTTATGATAATGCTGCCTCCTGGCTCAGGCTGCTGCTGCTGCTAAGTTGCTTTAGTCATGTCTGACTGTGCGACCCCACGGACTGCAGCCCGCCAGGCTCCCTCATCCCTGGGATTCTCCAGGCAAGAACACTGGAGTGGGTTGCCATTTCCTTCTCCAATACATGAAAGTGAAAAGTGAAAGTGAGGTCGCTCAGTCGTGTCCAACTCTTAGCGACCCCATGGACTGCAGCCCACCAGGCTTCTCCGTCCATGAGATTTTCCAGGCAAGAGTACTGGAGGGGGTGCCATTGCCTTCTCCGGGTCATGTTGTAAATTCTATCATACAGAAAGCCTGTGCTTTCTGGATATCTTTATTCATTATCAGCCTGTATGTTGAAACTGGGAATTGATCCCTGACTAGGCCAGACATTAGGATTAGCAGCAAGTAGTTTTAACTATATTGTGGTTTTTGAGGGGCAATCTTCACTTTACTGTTGGGATGAGCTAAAATATAAAATAGTTCACTTATTGAATAAGAGATAATATTAAATTGCCTTTCTACTAAAACTATACTGCTCATTGGAATTTCTTTTTGTTATGTTATTGTTGGGAGTGTTTGTAATTCCTTGGTTCTGTCTCGCCACAGCAAAAATTTGAAGTGACGGACAAATTGGTGTTACAGCCCTGTGTAATTTCCTCAGACGGACCAGTGTTACAGCTCTATTTTACAGCTCAGTTTTAAGAAAGCAAAGGAAAATACATCCTTGAGGCTTGAGGGCGGGCCAACCCAAAAGATGCAAAGAGAAGAGAAGCCCCCAGCTCAATTTTGACTCCTCTTTTATATGTTTTTTTCTCCTCCCACTGAGTCTGTCCTATGTAAATTGGGCTAGCCAGGAGAGCTGTTTGTTTTACCTGGGGTCCTAACTCTGGTCCTCAGACTTTCCTTTGTTCTGTTTTTTGAGGGCTTTTCCCTTCTTTGTCTTTTAGCCACTGCAATTTTGGACTCCTTTTTCCTATTCTAACTACCTAACATTATTTAACGTATATGCAGAGTACATCATGAGAAACGCTGGACTGGAAGAAGCACAAGCTGGAATCAGGATTGCCGGGAGAAATATCAGTATCCTCAGATATGCAGATGATACCACCCTTATGGCAGAAAATGAAGAAGAACTAAAGAGCCTCTTGATGAAAGTGAAAGAGGAAAGCGAAAAAGTTGGTTTAAAGCTCAACATTCAGAAAACGAAGATCATGGCATCCGGTCCCATCACTTCATGGGAAATGGATGGAGAAACAGTGGAAACAGTGTCAGACTTGATTTTGGGGGCTCCAAAATCACTGCAGATGGTGACTGCAGCCATGAAATTAAAAGACGCTTAGTCCTTGGAAGAAAAGTTATGACCAACCTAGATAGTATATTCAAAAACAGAGACATTACTTTGCCAACTAAGGTCCGTCTAGTCAAGGCTATGGTTTTTCCTGTGGTCATGTATGGATGTGAGAGTTGGACTGTGAAGAAGGCTGAGCGCCGAAGAATTGATGCTTTTGAACTGTGGTGTTGGAGAAGACTCTTGAGAGTCCCTTGGACTGCAAGGAGATTCAACCAGTCCATTCTAAAGGAGATCAGCCCTGGGATTTCTTTGGAAGGAATGATGCTAAAGCTGAAACTCCAGTACTGTGGCCACCTCATGCGAAGAGTTGACTCATTGGAAAAGTCTCTGATGCTGGGAGGGATTGGGGGCAGGAGGAGAAGGGGATGACAGAGGATGAGATGGCTGGATGGCATCACGGACTCGATGGACGTGAGTCTGAGTGAACTCCAGGAGATGGTGATGGACAGGGAAGCCTGGAGTGCTGCAATTCATGGGATTGTGAAGAGTCGGACACGACTGAGCAACTGAACATTATATTATTAGAAAACACAATAAACCACATTGCATACTCTCTTTTTGTATGTTTTGAGGTTGTTTTTGTTTAGTTGCTAAGTCGTGTGCGACTGTTTGTGACCCCATGGACTGCAGTATGCCAGGCTTCAGTGTCCTTCACTGTCTACTGGAGTTTGCTTAAACTCTTGTTTGTTGAGTCAGTGATGCCACTGGTGATTGGTCAGTGATTGGCACCTCATTCTGTGTCACCCCCTTCTCCTCCTGCCCTCAATCTTTCCTGACATGAGAGTTTTTCCAATGAATTGGCTTTTCACATCAGGTGGCCAAAGTATAGGAGCTTCACCTTCAGCATCAGTTCTCCCAATGAATATTCAGGGTTGATCTCCCTTAGGATTGACTGCTTTGATCTCCTTGCTGTCCAAGGACTCAAAAGTCTTCTCTAGCATATAAGTTCAAAAGCATCAGTTCTTTGGTGCTCAGCCTTCTTTATGGTCCAACTCTCACAACAGAACATGACTACTGATAAAACTGTAGCTTTGACCATACAGCCCTTTGTATACAAAGTGATGTTTGTACTTTTTAATATGCTGTCTAGGTTTGTCATAGCTTTCCTTTCAAGGAACAAGAGTCTTTTTCTTTTAATTTCATGACTACAATCACCATCTGCAGTGATTTTGCAGCCCAATAATATAAAATCTGTCACTGTTTCCACTTTTCCCCTTCCTATGAAGTGATGGAACTGGATGCCATCATGATCTTAGTTCTTTGAATGTTGAGTTTTAAGCCAGCTTTCTCACTCTCTTCTTTCACTATCATCAAGAGGCTCTTTGGTTCCTCTTCATTTTCTGCCATTAGAGTGGTATCATCTACATATCTGAGATTGTTGCTATTTCTCCCAGCAATCTTAATTTCAGCTTGTGATTTGTTCAGCCCAGTATTTCATATGGTGTTCAGTTCAGTTCAGTCACTCAATCATGTCCAACTCTTTGCGACCCCATGAATTGCAGCACGCCAGGCCTCCCTGTCCATCACCAACTCCTAGAGTTCACTCAAACTCATGTCTATTGAGTTGGTGATGCCATCCAGCCATCTCATCCTCTGTCGTCCCCTTCTCCTACTGGCCCCAATCCCTCCCAACATCAGAGTCTTTTCCAATGAGTCAACTCTTCGCATAAGGTGGCCAAAGTATTGGAGTTTCAGTTTTAGCATTATTCCTTCCAAAGAACACCTAGGACCAATCTCCTTTAGAATGGACTGGTTGGATCTCCTTGCAGTCATATGGTGTACTCTGCATATAAGTTAAATAAGCAAGGTGACACTATACAGCCTTGACATACTCTTTTCCCATTTTGAACCAGTCTGTTGTTATTTGTCTGGTTCTAACTGTTGCTTCTGGATCTACATATAGGTTTCTCCAGGAGACAGGTAAGGTGGTTTGGTAAACCCATCTCTAAGAATTTTCCACAGTTTGTTGTGATCCACACAGTCAAAGACTTTGGCCTAGTCGGTAAAGCAGAAGTAGATGTTTGTCTGGAATTCACTTGCTTTCTCCATGGTCCAATAGATGTTGGCAATTTGCTGTCTGGTTCCTCTGCCTTTTCTAAATCTAGCTTGTACATCAGAAAGTTCCTGAAGCCTAACTTGAGGAATTTTGAGCATTACCTTGCTAACATGTGAAATGAGTGCAATTGTGCAGTAGTTTGAACATTCTTTGGCATTGTCTTTCTTTGGGATTGGAATAAAACTGACCTTTTCCATCCTGTCACCTCTGCTGAGTTTTCCAAATTTGCTGACCTACAGAGTGCAGCACTTTAACAGCATCATCTTTTAAGATTTGAAATCACTTCGACTAGGTTTGTTCTTGGTAAAGCTTCCTATGACCCAGTTCACTTCACACTCCAGGATATCTGGCTCTAGGTGACTGACCATACCATCATGGTTATCTAGGTCATTATGATCTTGTTTGTATAATTTTTCTCTTTGGAGGTAGAAACTAGTTTTTTTTTTTTTTTTAACATACACTTTGTAGACATTCTGCTGTGATAACATGAGAGGGGCCAGGGCAATTAACTGAATGAGAAGGAAATTTCAAAACAGATGGATTAAAATATGCTATTTGTAAATGAAATGGATTAGGATTTGAAGGAAGGATCTTACTGGGTTATAACTGATCAATTTTTAGTAGCATTCCTAAGAAATTAGTAGTAGTAACAGGATTGTAGCACACCTCTGAAATCCATTGTAATGGTTTAGTATACAAATGAATCACTTGGAAAATTTAAAGAGTAAAGACTCCCAGGTCTAAACTGTAGATGTTTTGATTCCATAACTCTGGGGTGGGGCCCATAAATCTGCTTTTAATCATTGTCTCAGGCAATTGAGAAATGCTTCACTGCAACACAGGTGCTTTAACAAAAACCCATGTTTAGTGTTGGGGACCTGCTCAACAAACATGTGAAAGTGAAAGTGTTAGCTGCTCAGTCGTGTCTGACTTTTTGCGACCACATGGACTATAGCCTGCCAGACTCCTCTGCCCATGGAATTCTCCAGGCAAGAATACTGGAGTGGGTTGCACTTCCCTTCTCCAGGAGCTCTTCCTTACTAAGGCACTGAACCCAGGTCTCCTGCTTTGTAGGCAAATTCTTTACCATCTGGACCACTGGGGAAGCCCCAAGGAACATGTATAGAGTTTAAAATTAACAGTGGTGATGGGCAGTGTCAAGTGATGGTATAAACTGCCATAGAGCTAGAAGCTAAAATTCTTGATGTTCATGCTTTTGAGTGAAATATAGATCATCTGTGATTAATGATGATTTTGTTTTTCCTTTCAAATCTTTGTTACTCCCCTTGACTCCTTTTCTCTGCTGGCTAGACTATAATACTGTACAGAGCAGCACTGGTAATAATGGACACCAATGATTTATTCTCTTTTTTCAATTTTTTTGATGTGGACCATTTAAAAAGCTTTTATGGAATTTGTTATAATATTCTACTTTATGTTTTGGTTTTTTGGCCATGAGGCATGTGGAATTTTACCTCCCTGGCCATGGATTTTTCTTCCACCTCCTGTGTTGGAAGGCAAAGTTTTAACCCCTGTACCATCAGGGAAGTCCCTTTCTTTCAGTTTTATTGAGATATAGTTGACATACATCACTGTCTAAAGTGTGCTTATATGTATTGATTTGACTTATATATTTTGTAAAATAATTACCATTCATTATCTGAGATATATATGATAAAAAGTTAGCATTCATTATCTGAGATATATATGATAAAAAGTTTTCAATTTTTCACTGTTGAGTATGATAACTGTGGGTTTTTCACATATGGCCTTTATTATTTTGAGAAAAATTCCTTTTATCCCAAGTTTATTGACTGTTTTTATTATCGACTATTTTATTTTATTGACTATTTTTATTATTATTATTTTTATGTTGAATTTTGTCAAATGCTTTTCTGCATCAAGATGGTCATGTATTTTTTCCTTCATTCTGTTAATACTGTGTATTACATTGATTTGCTTATGTTAAATCATCTGTGTATGCTGAGAATAAACCTTACTTGGTCATAATCCTTTCTTATAATTCATATAATCCACTTGTATAATTCTTTTAATATGCTGCTGAATTCAGTTTACTATATTTTGTTGAGGATTTTTGCATCAATACATATAAGGGATATTGGTTGGTAGTTTTCTTGTATTGTCTTTTTTAGAATTACAAATTGTTCCTTCTTTAATTTTATTTTTGAAGAATTTAGAAGGATTGATGTTATTTTCCTCATCTGTAAGAGTCCTTTATATATTAAGAATATTATTCCTTTATCTGTGATATATTACAAGTGTTCTTACCCCCAACCCAGTTTGTTTTCTTGACTTTCTTGATGATAAAACTATGCAGTAGTTTTTAAAATTTTTCCTTATGTAGTCAAATTTATCAGTTTCTTTTCTTCCATGGATTCTGAATTTGGGGCCATAGTTAGAAAGCCTTTTCCTAAACTCAAGTTCAAGCAAAATTCACCTTCATTTTTTCTAGTACTTGCATGGTTTCACTTTTATATTTAGATGCCTGATTCATTCAGAGTTTATTCCTGTGTATTGTGTAGGGCATAGATTTAATTTAATTTTTCCAAAGTAGTTAATTGAAAAAACTAAGGTCATGGCATGATGTCTCATCACTTCATGGACAATAGGTGGGAAAAAATGGAAGCACTGACAGATTTTATTTTCTTGGGCTCCAAAATCACTGTGGACAGTGATTGCAGCCATGAAATTAAAAGATGCTTGCTCATTGCAAGAAAAGCTATGAGAAACCTAGACAGCATATTAAAAAGCAGAGATATCATTTTACTGACAAAGGTCCATTTAGTCAAAGCTGTGGTTTCTCCAGTAGTCATGTATGGATGTGAGATTTGGACCATTAAAAAAAAACAACTAGGAACCAAAGAATTGATGCTTTTGAACTGTGGAGTTGGAGAAGACTCTTGTGAGTCCCTTGGACAGCAGGGAGATCAAACCAGTCAATCCTAAAGGAAATCAACCCTGAATATTCACTGGAAGGACTGATGCTGCAGCTGAAGCTCTGGTACTTTGGCCACCTGATGGGAAGAGCCAACTATCTGGAAAAGACCCTGATGCTGGGAAAGACTGAGGGCAAGAGGAGAAGTGGGTGGCAGAGGATGAGATGGTTAGATAGCATCACTGACTCGGTGGACATGAGTTTGAGCAAACTCTGGGAGGTAGGAAGATGTGATGGAATTTACACCATGACCTTGACCTAGGAGTCAACATTATCATAGCTATTTTTAAGGTAAGTACAGGGAAGCCTGGTGTGCTGCAGTCCATGGGGTCCCAAAGAGTCGGCTACGACTTAGTGACTGAACAATAACAAGTGGTTAATCAGTTGTCTCAGTACCATTTATTAAAAATTCTGTTTACTCCCCTGTGACTTGAAATTCAATCCTTATTATATAAAAATTTGTTATTATACTTGGGTCTCTTTCCAGACTTTCTATTCTGTTATGCTGTTCTGTCTCTTCATATGTACTATGTTGTTTTAAGTACAGAATTTTATAGTATGTTTTTTTTAAAGTTTGTAATTAATTGATTTATTTTGGCTGTGCTTGGTCTTTATTGCTGCATAAGCTTTTTGCTAGTTGTGGTGGGTGGGGGCTGCTCTAGTTGCAGTGCGTAGGCTTCTTTCTCACTGTGGTGGCTTCTCTTGTTGCGGAGCACAGGCTCTAAGATGCGGGCTTCAGTAAAGGCGGCTCTTGGGCTCTAGAGCACAAGCTCAGTAGTTGTGGTGCATGGGCTTAGTTGCTGTGCAGCATGTGGGATCTTCCTGAGTCAAGGATAGATCCTGTGTCTCCTGCATTGGCAGGTGGAGTCTTTACCATTGAGCCACCAGGGAAACCCAACGACAACAAGACTAATCCTTCTTGTAGCATTTTGTTCCTCCTTGCTTCCTTCTCTCTTTCTCTTTACATATTTTTAAAGACTTCATTTTTTTTTTTTTTTAAAGAGCAGTTTTAGGTTCACAGCAAAATGGAGAGGAAGTGCAGAGATTTCCTTTATATCCCATGGTCTCACACTTGTACAGCCTGCCTTATTACCAACATCCCTCACCTGAGAAGCTGTATATTTGTTATAATTCATGAATCTACACTGACATATTATAGTCAACCAAAGTCCACAGTTTACATTAGGGTTCACTCTTGGTGTTGCATAAGTTTGGATACTATGTACATATTGTATTCTTTATTATTGTATCATACAGAATATTTTCAGTCTTGAAAATATTTTTTACCTATAGCATTTTTTTAGTATTTTTGTAAATTTTTTACATTTTAATTTTTTCATATCAAGATTAGTGTCATCTTGCTTAGTTCCATTAAAAAAATCTTGTTGGTTTTTTAAAAATTGAGACTGGTTTTATTTTAAATTAACTTAGGGGAGAACTGACATCTTTATTAATGTATCCATCTTTTCCAAGAACAAGGGATATTGCTAGAAAGAATATCTTTCCATCTGTTCTAGTCTCCTTTTACATCTTTCAGGAGTGTTTTATAAATTTCCTTATATAGGCTTTACCTATTTCTTGTTTAATATATTCCTAAGTATTTTATTTTTGTTATTGCTGTAAATGGAGTTTTATCTACTGCTCACTTTTATTCCTTTTAAAAAATTATTTAGTTTTACTCACTTTTCTTCTTAAAAGCTATTTTCTTTTGCTGGGTATAAACAAAGGCAATATGTGAAGATATCATGGCTTTATACCATTGTTGTAAGTTGTTATTTTCCTTCAGCACATTGATGATATTTAATAATATCCTAGTATTTTCTAGCATCCATATTTTCTCTTGAGATATTAGCAGTCAGGCTAGCTGTGACTCCTTTGAAGATCATGTCTGTTTTTCTGTGACTCCTTTCAGATTTTCTCCTGTTTCATTCTCTGTAGTTTCACTGTAATGTGTCTAAGTGTGGATTAAAAAAATTATTTATCCTCTTTGGGATTTGTTAAGCTTTGTGAAGTTGTGGGTTGGTGAATTTTGTAAGTTCTGGAAAATTCTCATTCATTATATCTTTATGTATAGTCTCTGTTTATTCTCTTATCTGGAATTCTGATTAAATGTATATTAGACTTTTTCACTGTGTTCTCTGGGCTTGTTCTTTTCATCTATATTTTATGTATATTTTCTTCACGCTCCATTCTGGATAGCTGCTTCTGACTTTTCTCTTGGTTTGTCAGTGACCTCTTCAGCTGTGTCTGATTTGCTATTAAATCTGTCCATTGAACTTTTTATTTACTGTTTTTAAGATGTACAACTGCTATTTGACTCCTTTTCTTCTGCAATGCCACATTTTAAAGTATACAGTTCTCTGATGACATTTGCAACTTTTTCTTTTATTTCTTTGACCATAGTGAAAATAGTGATTTTATAATCTGGGTCAGAAAAGCCTAATATCTAAGGTGTTTAAGTCTTTCTGTTTTATCTTTTCCCCTGCTGGTTCTTGATGAAAGAGTACCCCCTCTGTGCCCCCACCTTGAATGCTTAATTCTCTTTGACTGTATTCTGGTCATTGTACTTGAAAACATATTTGTGAGAAAAAAATTGAGACATAGGACAATTGAACCTTCTTCCAGAGAGAATTTTTGTTGCTTTACCAGTTGACTGCAGACCCTACTAGTTTAAGGCTATCTTATAGCAAGTTCAAGTTTGACGAACTTCAAGAATTATCCAGAAAGAGCAGTCTTGGAGTCTTCAGTTCACTCAGTTCAGTTGCTCAGTTGTGTCCAACTCTCTGCGACCCCATGGATTGCAGCACACGAGGCCTCCTTGCTTATTGCCAACACCCAGAGTCCACCCAAATCCAAGGCCACTGAGTCAGTGATGCCATCCAACCACCTCATCCTCTGTCATCCCCTTCTCCTCCTGCCTTCAGTCTTTCCCAGCATCAGGGTCTTTTCCAATGAGTCAGCTCTTCGCATCAGGTGGCCAAAGTATTGGAGTTTCAGCTTTAGCATCGTCCTTCCAATGAACACTCAGGACTGATTTCCTTTAGGATGGACTGGTTGTATCTCTTTGCAGTCCAAGGGACTCTCTAGAGTCTTCTCCAATACCACAGTTCAAAAGCATCAATTCTTCAGTGCTCAGCTTTCTTCACAGTCCAACTCTCACATCCATACATGACCACTGGAAAAACCATAGCCTTGACCAGACAGACTTTGTTGTCAAAGTAATGTCTCTGCTTTTTAATATGCTGTCTAGGTTGGTCAGACAGAGAAGGCAATGGCAACCCACTCCAGTACTCTTGCCTGGAAGATCCCATGGACCAAGGAGCCTGGTAGGCTGCAGTCCATGGGGTCAATAGGAGTCGGACAAGACTGAGTGACTTCACTTTCACTTTTCACTTTCATGCACTGGAGAAGGCAATGGCAACCCACTCCAGTATTCTTGGCTGGAGAATCCCAGGGACGGGGGAACCTGGTGGGCTGCTGTCTCTGGAGTCCCACAGTGTCGGACATGACTGAAGCAACTTAGCAGCAGCAGCAGCAGGTTGGTCATAACTTTTCTTCCAAGGAGCAAGCATCTTTTCATTTCATGGCTGAAGTCACCATCTGCAGTGATTTTGGAGCTCCCCAAAACAAAGTCTGTTGCTGTTTCTGTTTCCCCATCTATTTCCCATGAAGTGATGGGACCAGATGCCATGATCTCAGTTTTCTGAATGTTGAACTTTAAGCCAACTTTTTCACTCTCCTCTATTCACTTTCATCAAGAGGCTCTTTAGTTCTTCTTCACCTTCTGCTGTAAGGGTGGTGTCATCTGCATATCTGAGGTTATTGATATTTCTCCTGGCAACCTTGATTCCAGCTTGTGCTTCATCCAGCCCAGTGTTTCTCATGATGTACTCTGCATTTAAGTTAAATAAGCAGGGTGACAATATACAGCCTTGATGTACTCCTTTCCCTATTTGGAACCAGTCTCTTGTTCCATGTCCAGTTTTAACTGTTGCTTCCTGAACTGCATATAGGTTTCTCAAGAGGCAGGTCATGTGGTCTGGTATTCCCATCTCTTTCAGAATTTTCCACAGTTCATTGTGTTCCACACAGTCAAAGGCTTTGGCATAGTCAATAAAGCAGAAATAGATATTTTTGTGGAACTCTCTTGATTTTTCAATGATCCAGTGGATGTTGGCAATTTGATCTCTGGTTCCTCTGCCTTTTCTAAATCCAGCTTGAACATCTGGAAGTTCACAGTTCACGTACTATTGAAGCCTGGCTTGGAAAATTTTGAGCATTACTTTACTAGCGTGTGAGATGAGTACAGTTGTGCAATAGTTTAAACCTTCTTTGGTATTGCCTTTCTTTGGGATTGGAATGAAAACTGACCTTTTCCAGTCCTGTGGCCACTGCTGAGTTTTCCAAATTTGCTGGCATATTGCATGCAGCATTTTCACAGCATCATCTTTTAGGATTTGAAATAGCTCAACTGGAATTCTATCACCTCCCTAGCTTTGTTTGTAGTGATGCTTCCTAAGTCCCACTTGACTTTACATTCCAGGATATCTGGCTCTGATCACACCATCGTGATTATCTGGGTTGTGAAGATCTTTTGTATAGTTCTTCTGTGTATTCTTGCCACCTCTACTTTATATCTTCTGCTTCTTTAGGTCCATACCATTTCTGTCCTTTATTTTGCCCATCTTTGCATGAGAGTGTCCCTTGGTATCTCTAATTTTCTGATGAGATCTCTAGACTTTCCCATTGTATTGTTTTCCTCTATTTCTTTGCATTGATCTCGAGGAAGGCTTTCTTGTCTCTCCTTGCAATTCTTTGGAACTCTGCATTCAGATGCTTATATCTTTCCTTTTCTCCTTTGCCTTTTGCTTCTCTTCTATTATAAGACTCTATCTTCTGTATAAGACTCTATACTTGGAGTCTTATACAAACTTAAATGGAGGAGTGTTTGTCAGACTTTCTGCTTTGTATGAATCTTGCAATTTCAGTTTTCTCTCCCCTTATTTTGTAATTATAACTCAGTTTTAAAAAAATTTTGCCTTATGAATTGTTAAATGCCATTCAGATAGAAGGCGTATTGAATGCTAGGTTATTTCTCTGGGTTCTAACCTCCTAGATTTTGGTTCAGTAATTGTTCATTCTCTTTTTAGCTGGCCTCTGCTTTTAAGAGGATTTTTAAAAATCATGTTTAATTCAGCTTTTTAGTTGTCCTTAGAGGATTGTTTTGAATTACCAAACCTGCGAGTACTTCATGGGTCACTCTTGGGGACTATCTTTGTGTTGTGAGCATCCAATTTTATTGCATTGTGGGTTGGAATGTTCTTTATATGATATCAATTCTTTTTCCCTCCTAGCCTTTCTCTGTGAAAAGGTATATGTTCTTCTTTTTGTTATCTCTTTCACATTGGTAGAAAATAATATGTATTCCATAATTGTCATGTGTGGGGATTCTATATTTTTCCATTATTTCAAGCTTTTTATTTATAATATTTAAATCTTCTGCCATCACAGAATTTTAAGATATCTTTTGATCTGCCAATTTCTGCAAGTGGTGATTTAAATCTTTCATTGTAATATTTTTTATACATGTTATGCATTCATATATGTATTTTGTTAGATATGAATGAATTATGGATTGTTATGCCTTCCTGGTGAATTTTTCCTTTTATTATTATTTGATACCCCTTTATCACTTTTTCTTTTAACATCTGTTTTGTCTGTTTATAATACTGTTTGTTGTTCTAGGTTTCTTTTGACTTTTCTTTTTCCTGCTCTTTATTTTTTTTTTTTTATGTTCTTCTGTTATAGTTATGTCTCTGGGAAACAGAATATATCTGGGTTTTAATTTTTACTATTGTGGTAAAATATAGATAGCTTTAAACCATTTTCAGCATACATTTCAGGGACATTAAATACATTCACATTGTTGTTCAACCATCACCATCATCCATCTTCAAAAATTAATCTTTCCAAATTGCTGTAATCATTCTCCATTCCTTCCTCCTCCCAGCCCTGACAACCAGTGTTCTACTTTCTGCCTCTATAAACTGAGTACTCTAAGCTCATCCTGTAAGTGGAATCACCCAATATTTCTCCTTTTATATTTAGTTAATTTCACTTACCATAATGGCTTCAAGGTTCACTCATGTTTTAGCATGGGTCAGAATTTTGGATTGAAAAAAATTTTTTCTGATACTCTAATGAAACAGAAAAATCCTACAGTCTTCAAAAGAAAACCATTAGCTGGGACCCAGGAAGGGTCAAATGATGTCACAGAGTCCTACTTTTGTGGGTGAGAGGAATAGGTTAACTGGTCCTTCACTCTGGAGATAGTCTCTCAGTTAGACATCATGACTAGGGCCTCAGTTCATGTCATATGAACTGAGAACCACATGGAAGCTCCCAGATGCACCGCTTCATCCTTCTACTGGAATGCCAGACCATCCACTGCATTGGTTTGCTTTTTAATTAGCTAATTAATCAATCAATGAATTGAATTTTACCCATTCATTTTATGTGCTCAAAAAAGTTTTCAAATTTTCAAAATTTTCAGATGTCATCCTTTCTGTTTTAATGTTTTATTCAGTTTGTTATTTTTCTTCTGTCGTAGCCAGAATAGTATAACATTTCTAGACAGAAAAATGTATGGCTGACTCCCTTCGCTGTTCACCTGTCACAACACTGTTAATTGGCTATACCCCAATACAAAATAGAAAGTTTATAAAGACAAAAGAATATATTAATGTGGAATCTAACTCATTATCACAAACCAGGAGTTCCTTTGGGGGTATTTCTATGACTTTTATTTCCTCTTTAAAGTGGTTTAAATTCAGATATTAATTATATAAAAATATTTTTGTATATCTTTGCCACTTCAATGATGTATTCTGAATGTTTATTAGTATTATGAATATTACACAAACATTGTTGATAGAAAATATAAAGATTTCTTTTGTTCTTCTTCATGAGTGTTTTAAAAATTGTGGTAAAATATACATAACATGAATTTGATGATGTCAGCCATTTTTAAGTGTATTCTGTGGCACGAAGTACATTCACATTGTTCTGCAGTCATCACCACCACCCTTCTCTGGAACATTTTTACATTTATAAATTGAACTGTGTATCCATTAGTACTAATTCCCCATCTTCATGAGTTTTTAGGTGTATACTTTGAGTGCTTTCTTGAATGTACTACACTTTTATATCCTGCCAAACTTAGCCTTATAACTGTGGCTTTCAATTTTTAAAATCAAACTAAAGCTAGGCAACACTGGGCATAGAGCATTCAAAGAAATACATACAGGAAGAACTAAAACAAAATAAATAACTTTACTACACATAATAAAATCTGATGTTTTCAATCTTAGTATTCAATTTTGCTAAAAAATGCTATTTGTGACCCCTTATATCCATTCCAGTATTCTTGCCTGGAGATTTCTTTCCATGGACAGAAGAGCCTGGTGGGCTATAGTCCTTGGGGTCACAAAGAGTTAGACATGACTGAGTGACTAACACATACACATACATTTTCATTTAATATTCTATTCAGAAGGTTACTTCTTGCAAATTAAAAACAGTGCATTACATGATACAGTTGAAAAGGGAAGTTCAGTTCAGTTCAGTTGCTCAGTTGTGTCCTGCTGCGACCCCACCAACTGCAGCACGTCAGGCTTCCCTGTCCATCACCAGCTCCTGGAGCTTGGTCAAACTCATGTCCATCCAGTTGGTGATGCCATCCAACCATTTCATCCTTTGTCATCCCCTTCTCCTCCTGCTTTCAATCTTTCCCAGCATCAGGGTCTTTTCCAATGAGTCAGTTCTTTGCATCAGGAGGCCAAGGTATTGGAGTTTCAGCTTCAGCATCATTCCTTCCAGTGTATATTTAGGACTGATTTCCTTTAGGATAGACTGGCTGGGTCTCCTTGCAGTCTAAGGGACTCTCTAGAGTCTTCTTCAACATTACAGTTCAAAAGCATCAGTTCATCGATGCTCAGCTTTCTTGATAGTCCAACTCTCACATCCATACATGACTACCAGAAAAACCAGAGTTTTGACTAGATGGACCTTTGTTGGCAAAGTAATGTCTCTACTTTTTAATATGCTGTCTAGGTTGGTCATAGCTTTTCTTCCAAGGAGCAAGCGTCTTTTAATTTCATGGCTGCAGTCACCATCTGCAGTGATTTTGGAGCCCAAGAAAATAAAGTCTGTCATTGCTTCCACTGTTTCCCCATCTATTTCCCATGAAGTGATGGGACCAGATGCCATGATCTTAGCTTTCTAAATGTTGAACTTTAAGCCAACTTTTTTCACTCTCCTCTTTCACTTTCATCAAGAGGCTCTTTAGTTCTTCTTCACTTTCTGCCGTAAGGATGGTGTCATCTGCCTATCTGAGGTTATTGCTATTTCTCCTGGCAATCTTGATTCCTGCTTGTGCTTCATCCAGCCCAGCAATTCTCATGATGTACTCTGCATGTAAGTTAAACAAGCAGAGTAACAATATACAGCTTTGACGTACTCCTTTTCCTATTTGGAACCAGTCTGTTGTTCCATGTCCTAACTGTTGCTTCCTGAACTGCATACGGATTTCTCAAGAGGCAGGTCATGTGGTCTCGTATTCCCATCTCTTTCAGAATTTTCCACAGTTCATTGTGATCCAACAGTCAAAGGCTTTGGCATAGTCAATAAAGCAGAAATAGGTATTTTTCTGGAACTCTCTTGATTTTTCAATGATCCAGTGGATGTTGGCAATTTGATCTCTGGTTCCTCTGCCTTTTCTAAATCCAGCTTGAACATCTGGAAGTTCACAGTTCACGTACTATTGAAGCCTGGCTTGGAAAATTTTGAGCATTACTTTACTAGCGTGTGAGATGAGTATAGTTGTGCAATAGTTTAAACCTTCTTTGGTATTGCCTTTCTTTGGGATTGGAATGAAAACTGACCTTTTCCAGTCCTGTGGCCACTGCTGAGTTTTCCAAATTTGCTGGCATATTGCATGCAGCATTTTCACAGCATCATCTTTTAGGATTTGAAATAGCTCAACTGGAATGCCATCATCTCCCTAGCTTTGTTCGTAGTGATGCTTCCTAAGTCCCACTTGACTTTGCATTCCAGGATGTCTGGCTCTAGGTGGATGATCACACCATTGTGATTATCTGGGTTGTGAAGATCTTTTTTGTATAGTTCTTCTGTGTATTCTTGCCACCTCTTCTTTATATCTTCTGCTTCTGTTAGGTCCATACCATTTCTGTCCTTTATTTTGCCCATCTTTGTGTGAGAGTGTCCCTTGGTATCTCTAATTTTCTGATGAGATCTCTAGACTTTCCCATTGTATTGTTTTCCTCTATTTCTTTGCATTGATCCCTGAGGAAGGCTTTCTTATCTCTTCTTGCAACTCTTTGGAACTCTGCATTCAAATGGAGAGTTTTTTCTTCTTTGCTTTTCACTTTTCTTCTTTACACAGCTATTTGTAAGGCCTCCTCAGAGAGCCATTTTGCTTTTTTGCATTTCTTTTTCTTGGGAATGGTCTTGATCCCTGTCTCCTGTACAGTGTCACCAACCTCCATCCATAGTTCTTCAGGCACTCTATCAGATCTAATCCCTATTTTGTCACTTCCACTGTATAATCATAAGGGATTTGATTTAGGTCATAGCTGAATGGTCTAGTGGTTTTCCCTACTGTTTTCAATTTAAGTCTGAATTTGACTAGATGAATCTTTGTCAGCAGAGTAATGTCTCTGCTTTTTAATATGCTGTCTAGGTTGGTCATAGCTTTTCTTCCAAGAGCAAGTGTCTTTTAATTTCATGGCTACAGTTACCATCTGCAGTGATTCTGGAGCCCAAGACAATACAGTCTGTCACTGTTTCAATTTTTCCCCATCTATTTCCCATGAAGCGATGGGACCAGATGCCCTGACCTTTGTTTTTATTTTATGTGGAGTTTTTTTTTTTTAATTCCTATAATTTGAGATTATGGCATATACTATCAATCCATGACAGGTCTGGTAGGCAGAAGGCCAATGTTAAGTTTTAAGCCAGCTTTTCAATGCCCTCTTTACTTTCATCAGTAGTGTAAATAAAGGTGAATCTTAGTTGATTTTGTTAGTTGTTGTTGTTCAATCACTAAGTTGTTTCTGACTCTTTGCAACTCCATGGATCTCAGCATGCCAGGCCTCCTTGTCCCTTACCGTTTTCTGGAGTTTGCGCAAATTCTTATCCATTGAATCAGTGATGCCATCCAGACATCTCATCCTCTGCTGTCCTCTTCTTTTGCTTTTGATCTTTCCGGCATCAGGTTCTTGAAAGAGGCAGCTCTGAGTTGTGGTGTTTGATGATTTCCATGGGATAAATAATCCCACCATGGCTAATTCCAATGGCTCAATTAATGGCTAATACTGGTGGCTTAACTTAAAAATTTTCTGATATTTAACAATCTGCTATTGTGAGTTGGTACAAGCTGGCTCTAGCTCAGTAATGATCCTAGAGCTTTAGTTCTGATATCAGAGAGTTGTCTCTGAAAGTCCGAAGAATGTCCAAACTTATTATAACATCTGTACAATAGGAAATACAGTGTATAAACCTTAAAAGAAGTACCTCAGTTGTCAGGTTATCCTGAATCCTTCAGAATTCCATATTAACTGTGTTTACACACAGCTGCCTGTTAATATTGCAACTTTCTAAGAGAATCCTTTTATATGTTGGTAATTGAAGCATACTAATTTTTTAGCAATGACAAAATAATCTTTGAGGAAAGATAACTGTTAGATGATTTGGTTTTGCTAAGAAAAACTGCATCAAGTCAAACATTTATCATGAGATATTTTGGTTTTATTAAAATTAATTTTACTTGTTTCTTGAAAGTTTTTAAAAATTTAAAGTTACATATGGGCTCACATTATATTTCTGTTGGACGACACTGGTCTAAAGGATATAGTTTAGACAAAAGTGATTCCAGATGAAAGTCTGAGATACAACAAGAAATGAAAAAAGAAAAAATAAATATATGGCTAAACATGGACATATATGATTGCATAAACAACAATAACATAGGTTTGGGGTCAAAAACAAGATAGAATAAAAATATTTGGCAGCAATAGCTTGTTAAGTCTGGGGCAGCGGTAATGAGGATTACAGTGATCTAAAGTCCTGTGTTCTTCTGGAGAATAGCCAAATTAGCTCTGGATAAGAAACTTATGCATGTTAAAATGTCTAGAATATAGAGCATATGATTGCCTAAGTCGGAGGAAAGTAGAATAGAAATTAGAAAGCAGTTCCTTAAAAAAGCCAAGAAGGGAGAGCAAAAGCATGGGACTGATAGCATAAACTAATGTTTTGGAATTAAATTTATCTCTGTAAAAATTATGCGGGAGGGGGTGCTTCCCTGATGGCTTTGCAGATAAAGAATCTGCCTGCAGACAGGAGACACAGGAGATGTGGGTTCGATCCCTGGGTCAGGAAGATCCACTGGAGAAAGAAATGGCAACCTGCTCCAGTAGTCTTGCCTGGAGAATTCTTTGGACAGAGGCGCCTGGAGGGCTATGTCCATGGGACTGTAAAAACTTGGACAGTGATGAAGCACACACACACACACAGAGCAAGTGTAAATGTTCCAATTGAAAGACAGAGATTATCTGACTAGATTTTTTCAATTATTTAAAAATTAACCATGTATAAGAGGTGCATCTAAAGCCTAAGCATATAGAAAGACTGAAAATGAAAGAATTGCACAAGATATATTAATATAATGTATATACCTAAAAATTTCAATAGCAGATAAGATAGACTTTAAAACAACAAAAGATTACTAGAAATAGATCAGATTATTACATAAATTAAACAGTATCAATTCTGTCACAACCCTTCTCTTCACCTCAGCATTATACTTTCAAGGTTTATCTACTGGTTCATGTTTTATTTGGATACCAAGAATCCCTGCTAGGGGGCTTCCTGGTGGCTCAGTGGTAAAGGATCTGCCTGCCAGTGCAGCAGACAGCTAGCTGTTCGATCCCTGGGTCAGGATGATCCCCTGGTGAGGGCATGGCAACCCACTCCAGTATTCTTGCTTGGAGAAGCCCATGGACGGAGGAGCCTGGTGGGCTACTCTACTGTCCATAGGGTCCATAGGGTCGCAAAGAATCAGACATGACTGAAGCAACTTAGCAGGCAGGCAGGCAGGCAATCTTTGCTAGATGCATGGAAGCTCTTCCCTCCCTCTTCAGGAATGTATGGATATTGGGATGCCTACATTGACTTGTAGGTTCTAATGTATATGAGATAGTTACTCATATTGTCAGCCTCAAAAATATTCCCTGAAAGGAAAAAGCTCCTTGACATTGGTCTTGGCCGTGGTTTCCTGGATATGACAGGAACACACAGAACAAGAGCAAAAACCAACATGTTGGACTGTATAAAACTAAAAGCTTATGCACATTATAAGAAACAATGAAATAAAAAGGCAACTTTTGGAAAGGGAGAAACTACTTGCAAATCGTATCTGGTAAGTTAATATCCAAAATGTACTTAGCAAAAATCACATATTCAATTAAAAAGTGGGCAGAGGAACTGAATAGATATTTTTCCAAAAGAAGATGTACAAATGACCAACAGGTACATGAAAATATGCTCAACATCACTATCACCAGGGAAATCCAAATCAAAACCACAATGAGATATCACCTGATACCTGTTAGAATGGCTGTTATCAGACAAGAAGCAACAAGTGTTGGTGAGGATGTGGAGGAAAGGAAGTCTTTTGCACTGTTGGGAGTGTAAATTGGTGCAGCCACTATGGAAAACAGTATAGAGATTTCTTTAAAAATTAAAAGCAGATCTATCATATGATCCAACAATCCCATTTCTGGGTGTATATACAAAAGAAATAAGTGGTCGCAAAAAAAGATATCTGTACCTCCATGCTCATTTCAGCCTGATTTATGATAGCTAAGATAGGAAACAATAATCTATTAACAAATGGATAAAGATGTAGTGTGTGGGACGTCCCTGGTGGCCCAGTGGTTAAGAATCCACCTTGTAATGCAGGGGACACAGGTTTGATCCATGATGAAGAACCTAGATCCCACTCGCCAAGGAGCAACTAAGCCCACCCACCACAACTACTGAACCTGTGTACTCCGGAGCCCATGTGCCACAACTAGAGAGTCCATGTGCTGCAACGGAAGATCCCACACAGTACAAAGACCCAATGAAGCCAAATAAATAAATTTAAAAAGAGAAGATATAGTGTTTATGTACACACACACACCCCATGGACTATTATTATTCAGCCCGAAAAAGAAGGAAATCCTGCTATTTCTGACTGCTTGGATAAAGCCAAGTAAAATCAGTCAAAGAAAGACAAATACTGTATGGTATCACTTACATGTGGAATCTAAAAAAGCTGAAACTTGGAAAAACCAATGGTAGAGTCATGGTTCCCAAGCGCTGGAGGTTGGGGGGCAACGGGGAGATATTGGATCAAGGGTATAAACATTCAGATTTAAGATTAATAATTTCTAGGAAGTTAATGTACAGCATGGTGATTATAGCTAATGCTCTTGTTTTATGTACTTGAAAGATACTAAAAGGGGAATTCTTAAATGTTTTCACCACTAAAAAGAAATGGTAATTATGTGGTAGGATGGAGGTGTTAGCTAAAGCCATGGTGGTAATCATATTGCAATATATAAAGGTATCAAGTCAACACATTGTACACCTTGAACTCATGCAATGTTATATGTCTACTCTATCTTAGTAAAGCTGGGAAAAAGTAAGACATTGAAATGATAAAAACAAACAAACAAAAACTCCCAGCAGGTGAAGAACTTGGATTTCATCTGGAGCAAAAGAGAGTAAAGATGAGGGTGGTGGCTCTGGTCTGTATTATGGTCAGGAAGTGAGATGGTTGGAGGGTTCCACCAAAGGGCTGGTTTAAACTTATCTGCCAACACCAAGGGAGGGTGCCTGGACTTTCTTATGGGTTGGCCTAGACATGGGGTAAAAGGGAAAGGGAGAATAGTGGGACTTGAATATTGTCAGTGGTCAAATATCAAAAATAGTCAGGCTCTGAATTCTCAGGTGATCCAGTGGTTAGGACTCAATGCTGTCACTGCCAGGGCCTTGGGTTCCATCCCTGGTCAGGGAACTAAAATCCCATTAACTGAGGGCCATGGTCAAAAAAAAGTCAGACTTCTTATTATGTCTATCAATCTAATTTATTTATCTTAACTAGTATATAGCATTCTGTCATTGATGTAGTTTTATCAATTTATATTTCCATGTCTTGAAGCAGTTAAGTTTGCATTTTGTTCAAGGGGAGGCCATTAGAAGGCCTGTGTGACAATGATATGATCTGATTAATTGCAGACATGAAATTAAAAGATGCTTACTCCTTGGGAGAAAAGTTATGACCAACCTAGATAGTATATTCAAAAGCAGAGACATTACTTTGTCAACTAAGGTCCGTCTAGTCAAGGCTATGGTTTTTCCTGTGGTCATGTATGGATGTGAGAGTTGGACTGTGAAGAAGGCTGAGCGCCGAAGAATTGATGCTTTTGAACTGTGGTGTTGGAGAAGATTCTTGAGAGTCCCTTGGACTGCAAGGAGATCCAACCAGTCTATCCTAAAGGAGATCAGTCCTGGGTGCTCATTGGAAGGACTGATGCGAAAGCTGAAACTCCAGTACTTGGGCCACCTCATGCGAAGAGTTGACTCATTGGAAAAGACTCTGATGCTGGGAAGGATTGAAGGCAGGAGGAGAAGGGGACGACAGAGGATGAGATGGCTGGATGGCATCACGGACTCGATGAACGTGAGTCTGAGTGAACTCCGGGAGATGGTGATGGACAGGGAGGCCTGGTGTGCTGTGATTCATTGGGTCGCAGAGTCGGACACGACTGAGTGACTGAACTGAACTGAACTGAACTGAATAGAAAAGTAACTCTGGCTGTTTGTGGGGACTTAGGGGTGGTAAGTAAGAGTGGAAACAAGGGGACAGTTATTATTGTAATCATTAGGATGAGAGACATTGGATAGGGTGGTACTAGTGGAGATGCTGATGAATGGTTAGAATTCAGAATATACTCTGGAGAAAGAGTTCATAGAATCTTTGATGGGTTGGATATGGGCTGTGACAGAATGATTCCTAGTTTTTAGTCTCACTAATGAAATGGAGAAGACTGGGCAACAGGGGATGGGGCAGAGGAATCAAGAGTTGTTTTGTCTGTATTAAATTTGAATATTGGGACTTACCTGGTGGTTCAGGGGTTAAGAATACATTGTCAATGCAGGGGACATGGGTTTGATCCCTGGTCCAGAAAGACTACACGTGCCTTGGGGTAACTAAGCCCCTGTGCCACAGCTACTGAATCCTGTGCCCCCTAGAGCCCATACTCCACAATAGGAGATGCAACTGCCATGAGAAGCCCGAGCACTGAGACTAAAGAGCAGCCCTTGCTTGCTAAAAGTAGAGGAAGCCCATGCACAGTTTTTTTAAAAAAGAAAGAAGAACAATAAATAAATAAATAATTGAAATACCTTTTAGACTTGCAAGTAGAAATGTGGAATGTACAGCTTCTTACGCATACTGGGAGCTCAGGAAAGAGGTCAGAGCTGGAGAGCTACATTTAGGGTCCTATTTAAAGCCACAGGCTGGATGAGATTACCTGGGTATATAGAGAGAGATGAGAAGGAATTTTCAGACCTCCAACAGTTAGATATTGGGAAGAGAAGAGGACCTAGCAAGGGAAACAGAAGTGGTGGAGGCCAATGAAAACATAAGTGACATCAGGAGAGTTTGGTGGGTGAGTCAGGAGCCACATGAAAACAGTACTTTAAGAAGTAGGGAGCAACTTCCTTGGTGATCCAGTGGTTAACAATCTGCCTGTCAATGGAGAGGACATGGGTTCGATCCCTGGTCCGGGAATATCCCATATGCAATGGGACAACTAAGCCCACACGTCCTGCTACTAAAGCCCTCATGTGCTCTAGAGCCTGTGCTCCACAACAAGAGAAGCCACTGAAATGAGAAGCCCGCTCATTAGATGAGGAGTATTCCCGGCTCACCACCAACTAGAGAAAGCCTGACCAGCAACAAAGACCCAGTGCAGCCAGAAAGAATAAATCAATACATTTTTTTAAGTAAGGAAAATCACTGTGTCAAATGCTGATAGAGTAAGATGAACTCTGTGTTTGGTGGTTTCTTACAAAACTGTGTACTCTAACCAAATGATCCTATAATTGTACTCCTTAGTGTTTACCCAAAGGACTTGAATTTTTATGTCCAGACAGAAATCTGCACACAGATGTTTATAGTAGCTTTATTCATAATTGCCAAAATTTGGAGGCAACCAAGATCCCCTTCAGTAGGTGAGAGGATAAATAAACCATGACACATCCAGACAACGGAATATTAGTCAGCTCTAAAAAAAAAGCAATGAGCTATCAAGCTATGAAAAACACGGCAGAAGCTTAAATGCATATTACACAGTGAAAGATGCCAAACCAAGAAGGCTACTTACTGTATCATTCCAACTATATGACATTCTGGAAAAGAATACAATGAAAAGACCAGTGGTTGCAATGAGGGAAGAGATGAGTAGGTAGAGCATAGAGGATGTAGGAGGTGGTGAAAATACTCTTATGTTTAGTGGAATCATGTCATTATACATTTGTCCAAAGCCATAGAACATGCAAGACCATGAGTGAATCTTAATGTGAAACTATGGACCTGGGGTGATTATGATGTGTCAATGTAGATTTGTCAGTTGTAATAAATGCACAACTCTGGTGGGAGATGTTACTAATAGGGAGGCCGTGCATGAGTGGGGGCAGACAGCATATGAGAAATCTCTGTCCCTTCTCAATTTTGCTGTGAACCTAAATTGGCCTTAAAAAAAAACTTTTAAATGACTACCTTAAAAAAAAAATAAAGCTACTATGAAAACAAACAAACAAAAAAGATTAGCTCTGTGAATAGACCAAGATTATTGGAGCCCTTTTGTTACTTTTGAACTTTGATTTTCCTGTATTTTGACACCTTAATTATAGTCCTCAGTATTTGTAAGTGTTCTTATGGGGATATCAAAACCCACCCTGCAACTCCCATCCCATTCTAAGTATATCATTAGACGTAGAATGAAAAAGATTAAAGAATTAAAAAGCGCTGGAGGCCTTGTATCTGTTGGTAGCCATTTAACCTACCCCATAGTGGCATCCTGGTGTCAAGCAGCTGTGTATATGTTTTAAAAGCCCATCCGAATGCTCTCGAGGGCTTTTTATATCATGAGTTAGAACTGCCTGGAAGATCTGATTGGCCCAATTCTGCAAAGAGGGTTCCAATAGGTTTTAAAGCCTTCTGTCTCATTTCTTTCTGCATTTGTTATTAGCTCAATAAATAAAAAATAGAGGAATTACCCAGTCACTAATTTGCTTTTTTATCAAGCAGAGTTCGTGTTTTAATAAATTGCCATTTTTTGTATTATTGAACATGTGCTATAATACGCCTGTAATTCAAACATTAAACTTTTTATTGTAGTATTTGTTTCCTTTCCCGTACATAGTTTCTTCAGCTGTAGTTTTTACCAGGATGTTTGATCATTGATTGCTTCTATATGATGTCTCTTAGTAAAATGTTTGCTTTCTTCCTGAATTGTTGCGTTAAAAATTAATATTATTTTTCTCTGATCATAGGAGTGATGAATGATGCCCTTTAAAAAATTTCTAAATTTCCTTTTTAAGGCATAATATTCTTTTTTGCTACTGTCATGTTTTAGGTTAGTGTTGCCTTTCCTGTATTTTTCGGAAATGTTAGGTTGAACTATGAAACTGCTGACATTTGACCATTTCTGGCTACAGAAATGGCAATTTCAAAAGGTTCAATCTGATACTTTTGCTTGCTTTAGTAATATTACTTAACAGTCACTCAGCCTTTCAGTGAAATGTCTGACTTTACGTTGTCCCAGATTAATTTGACTGGAGCTTGGATAGTTTGCTGAAACCTGATCCCACGCGCACTCTTTTCTGAAAGCATTGCTTCCATAGAGAAGGAATTACCGCCCTCTCCTTTAACTCCTCTCCTTTATCTTTACTGGCCTCTCCACTGGCCACATATTATACTTCAGCATTTCTTGCGGTGTGCTCTGTAATTGCTAATACCTGCACAGAAGTAGCAATGAGACTTCACTTTTAGAAAAAAGTTGTATTTGGATATGAATGTTGAAGGTGTTCCAGTTTATAGCCTTGTGAATATTTGCAGGTTGTTTTCCATTTTATGAAAGCTGCTGCCAGTGTTGCTCTGGGTAAGGGCATCTTGCCCACTAGCCTTCCTGCTTCCTTCTCACGCACCTTCTCAACCACCTGGAGAAACGCCCTGTGCATTCTGCCCCCTGTGTCCTTCTCCTTGGTCTCTGGCTGGCCCTGGTCCATTTTGTTTTTAAACATCAGAATCGCTTTTTATTCTTTATTTATTTGCATTATAGTACATGTATATATTTTTCCTTTTTAATCAACTTTTAAGTATAATTTGCAGACAATAAAATTAGTACATTGTTAAGAGTTCTGGTGCTGGTCCTTTATTTCAGGCCCCTCAGTTCTTCTTGAGGTGTGGATTATTGGTGATAAAAATGGTTTCTGTTTATGGAGGATTGTGTGCCAAACACTGTGCTTTCTATATGTATTTGCTCCTTTAGTCTTCCCAGTAACCCTATGGTGCTGTTATTATATCCATTTAGAGGTGGGGCAGAACCTGCTACATAATTTGCAGGGCTCGATACAGAACAAAAATGTAGACGTCTTTTTAAAAATGATTAAGGAGAGCACCAAAAATGATTAAGGGTTTCAAGAGAGGAACAGCATTAACCAAGTGTAGAGCCTATCTATGTGTGGTCCTTTCTGCAGCTACACAGGTCGCAGGCCAGTGAAGGTAGCCCTGGGGTGAGGCATCTGAGGCAGAAGGTGGGTAAGTGAAAGTCCCACCTTATGATGTGATGAACTTGCCTCAAACCGATGTCTGCAGACTCCCAGGCCAACTTGCTTAACTGCTCTGCTGCACTGTCATCATCTCTCCATTAGTCTCTCTCTCTGGTCTTGCCCCACTCCATTCAACCAAGGTGTGATCTTTCTGAAACTGAAATCTGACCACTTGACTCTTCTCTGGAGTGGTCTTCTGTGCCTCTGCCTTTGAATAAAGCCTAAACTTCTTGGTACTGAACCTAACACCACATGGGATCTGGTTTCTGGCCAGTCCTGGTCTCATTGCCTCCCAACATGTGCCATATACGCTTTGGTCATCCTGCCCTCCTTGGAGATCTGGAAAATAGCATGTTTTTTCATGCCTTCTTGGCTTTTCATATGCTAGTCTTTAAAAAAAATGTATGTATGTATTTATTTATTATTTTAAGCTGTTCTTGGTCTTCATTGCCATACGCGGGTTTTCGCTAGTTTGCGGCGAGCAGGGGCTACTCCTTGTTGCGGTGCGTGGGCTTCTCATTGCTGTGGCTTCTCTTGCTTTGGAGCATGGGCTCTAGGTGCATGGGCTTCAGTAGTTGCAGCACCTGGGTCAGTAGTTGTGGCACCCAGGCTTAGATGTTCCAAGGCATGTGGGATCTTCTCAATCCTGTGTCCCCTGCATTGGCAGGTAGATTCTTAGCCCCTGGACCACCAAGGAAGTCCGCTAGTCTTTTCCTCTGCTATCCCTCCACATCCAAGTTCCCAGAAAATTCATATTCATTCTTGAACATCTGGTGTAAATATTTCTTTCTGTCTGAAGCTCCAAGAGTTGGCACCTTTCTCCTCTGTGGCCCCAGTATCTTTCAATAATTTCTGTTTGGATGCTTATGGTCGTATGTGGTTGTCTTTGTTTTTCATGCCTGTCCCTCTGAATAAATTGACCTCTTCATGGGCAGGAACAATGTGTCTTATTTGGTGTTGTGTCCCCTGTGCTTATCACAGGGTTTGACATAAGGTGTGTGCTGTGCGTGTGCGTGCCAAGTTGCTTCTGTCGTGTTTGACTCTTTGCAACCTTATGGACGCCACCAAACTCCTCTGTCCATGGGATTCTTCAGGCAAGAATACTGGAGTAGGTTGCCATTCCCTCCTTCAATCTTCCTGACTCAGGGATCACACCCGCATGTCTTAACATCTGCTGCATTACAGGTGAATTCTTTACCACTGAGCCACTGGGGAAGCCTAAGGGGTTTGTATTAGATCAATGCTAACTGTGTTGACTTTAATTCAGGACTGGCCTAGGTAGGGATATGATAATAGTTTAACAGGACCAAGCAAAGAAGGCTTTGGCTGTTGGTGACAGGCCCAAAGTGTCACTGGATTATTTGTCTGAAAAGATGAGGTTAGATGGATACCTATGTAGTCACAGAAAGTCCCACACTCACCTGGGACCAAGGACAGGTATGAACTGTAAAGTCTTGACCTTTCACTGCTGTGAGGTCACTCCAGATCATGGCGCATGAGCCCATCAGCACCTGGGATGGTCACTTGGAGAGATTGTTGGAAGCTCCTGCCCCTTGAGGTGATCATGGGGAAAGAGAACATATTCACTGCTCAAATGTGGAAGGAAAATTATTTTCCTTTTATTTCTCTCAAGGTAATTGGTTGAGTGCTTCAAAGAGAATTTCAACTTTATGCAATGATTTATATTAGAGCCTAAACAGAAAATACAAAAGCAGCAGATTTGCTAAATAAACCTAAGTAATTAGCAGGCTAACCAGTTACTTTTCAGTTTATTATTTTTTGCTTCATAGGTATATGATTCATAGCGTCCCATTCTGCTAAGTCTACTGTGTATGTGAGCCCTGATGCTTAAATGAGCATCATCACAACCCTTAGAGCATATTGCCTGTGGGCTGGGAAAAGGTAATACTATTTCTACTCCAAAATCTTTTATATGGATTGTTTTGTGATCCTGATCACAGGAATGTTCCTTCTCTTTCTATCAGCCTCTTTAACTGAAAGGCATTTTCTTAAAAAGGTATGTGTTAGTTGCTCAGTCTTGTCCTACTCTTTGTGACTCCATGGACTGTAATGTAGTCCCCCAGGCTCCTCCGTCCATGGAATTCTCCAGGTAAGAATACTGGAGTGGGTTGCCATTTCTTTCTCCAGGGGATCTTCCTAACCCAGGTATTAAACCTGGGTCTCCTGCATTGCAGGCAGATTCTTCACCGTCTGAACCACCAGGAAAGCCCCCTTGAAAAGGTGTTTGTTCCCTGAATAGATTGAGGCTATGGAGATAATACTTAATGAACATTTTGAAGTTGTAATTCTAAGTTTTGTCTTACTCTGTTTCTAAAAAGAGATATGGACTGTTGTCTTTCTCCCTTTACCATGAGGTCACATGGATTGTTTCCCAGTGTCCCCGGGAAAGCCCACTTAAGCTTTTGCACTTGACTTTATGCCACCACAGCTGCTCCCTGCTTCCCTGACACACCCTGTGCAGATGACTACTCGTTCTCCTCTGTCTACTGCCTGAGTTGGACTGAACTGTTCAGGAAGAGATGGAGGAAGAGGAAGAAATGATATCTGATTATCTTATGTGCTCAGAAGAAACTGGTCCATGACTTTATACTTGAAAGTGATTCAGGATGTAATCTTTGCTGGACATTAACTTTCCTTGAGGATGTTAAATATCCTCTTCCTTCGTGTTCTGGCTTTGAGAGTTACTGTCCAGAAGTTCTATGCCAAGCTGTCTTTCTTTTCCTTAAAAGTCATGTTGTCTTTTTGCCTGAATCCTGAAAGCTTTTTTTCCCTTTTTTTCTTTATATTTCAATTGTTTTTCTAGAATGTCTATCTCAGTATTGACCGCTTGGTGTTGTAAATATGAAGGTTCAAGTCTTCTTTTATTTCAGGAAGGGATTTTTGATGATAGTTTTAAAAATTCCTTTCATTTTCCTCCTATGCATGTTAGCCTTCTTTTGCTTATCTTCTGTGTTTATTGTTCTTCCTTTAATGTATTTTATTCCTTTCATTTCTGTTTTATTTCCTTCATTTTTTTTTCTTATTTCCACACATTTATTCTCTTACTGTACTTTCTGTGGTTTCCAGTTATTCCTTTTAGTTTAGTTTTCATTCTTGAAATGTGTTTTTCTTCTTCAGAATTGTTTCTGAGCTTGTCAACTCTTTATATCTGCCTATTTTCTGGCTACCTCATATCTGAGCTTCGCTAGTTCTGGCTTATGCTCTTCTTTCATAACTTTTCCTATTTTCTTAATTTTGTTTCTGTTAAAAAAAATTTTTTTTTTGTTTCACTAGGCAGCATGTAGGATCTTAGTTCCCCAACTGGGGATCGAACCCATACCTCCTGCGTCGTAAGTGTGGAGTTTTAACCACTGAATTGCTAGGGAAGTCCCTTATTTTTAAATTTTGTTTAACTCATTTTGAAATATTAGCTCACTGTTTTCAAATGCTTTGTAGTCATGTTCTTCTGGTGAATATTTATTTTCCGTATATTTTCCGTATATGTGTTATTTGCATCACTTTTTAAACTTTCTGGTATTTTTGAATGTGAGATTGATTATAATCTTTTCTGTTGCTGAAATGGTATTTTTACAAGGAAGTTCATGTGTAGAGGATGGAGAAGGCCACAATATCTTTCTTTATTTTCTGGTTTTATGACAAAGTATTTAACGGTCCTTATGCGTTCACCTCTTCAGTGCTTTCTACTTGCTTCCTCCTGTCCCCTCCTCCACTGGTGTTTGAACACTTTTCTCTTTTATGCCCAGGTGCCCTGCTCTGATCAACTTGCTGTGCTTCTGCTACTCCTCCTCCATGTGTGTTTCTACCTGCCTGAAAGGGAGCCCACTGGGTGTTCCTGAGTCCTGACGGTCAGCTGCCTTTCAGCCTTCCCATAGTGACCTTGCTTTGATCGTGAAGCCCCTTCCACCTGTTGTGCCTACATCCACATCTAAGTGGGAGCCCTTCCTTTGAAGCTAACTACTTGCTGGTAATCTCTCAGTTCTCCAGCACTGAGGACCCAGTTTTCTCCCTTGTATCTGCCTTGCTGTCATTCTCTTGTGGGTCTTACTGTGGTTAGTGGTTTGGCCCCACCCATTTGTATAATGAGGTTATTGAAGATTCTTTGTGAAGTGATTTTGTTGATGATGTCATCTTGGGTTTTGGCTTCTACTATCCTATGTGATTTTGTTTATGAGGGGATTTGGGGAAATTATAAAACCATGCTGTCTTCACTTCTGTCTTATCTCTCTCTTCTTTTGTGCATTTTCACAGTCTAAAGTCCGTCCTTTTTGTGTACTTGGGAAAAACCCTTCTTCTTATTTTAAAATTTATTTTTGGATGTGGTGGGTCTTCGTTGTTGTGTGCAGGCTTTCTCTAGTTGCACTGAGCAGGGGTTACTCTTTCTTGTGGTGTATGGGCTTCTCATTGTAGTGGCTTCTCTTGTTGTGGAGCATGGGCTGTAGGGAGTGCTGGCTTCCACACATGTGGTCTCAGTAGTTGCAACTTGCAGGCCCTACAGTGTGAGCTCAGTAGTTGTGGCACATGGACTTAGTTACTCCATCACTTGTGAGATCTTCCCCTGACCAGGGATCGAACCAGTGTCCCCTGCATTGGGATGTGGGCTCTTAACCACAGGATCACCAGGGAAGTCCCTGTGTACTTTCTGATCTGGGCTTAAAAGAATCCTCTGAAGATTCATTTACATGGAAATGACTCATTCCATTCTCTAGGGGTAGAGTCTTGGCTCTTGTTCATGTTGAAGTATAGGCAGAGCATAATCAGATGTGGGAGCAGTGAGTTCTTAGCTTTCATATAGAAAAGGGTAAAGCAAAGAGAATTTTTACAATGTGCTAGAAACTGCACATTAATTTGTGTGTGTGTTTTGTTTTGTTTGGAGGTGATCATTTTGCAGTGTTTTACTACTAAAAGTCTGATTCAGTGCCACATACCTATATTGAAAATAAAGGAAGCATCCTGCTTCTTTATGTTTTTGTCTTTTTTCTCCCTCTTACACATTGTTTTTATTTTATTTTTGCTTTATTGAGTAACTGATACTTTTAGTAGCATCATGATCTAGAATTTTCAGATATACATATTTTATTCTGGATTTGAGTTCAGAATTTGCTTTAGGGTTCTATTGGTAATAATTTTGTATTTTGGATAGGACTGTTGTTAGAATCTATTTTAGAAGCCTTAGTTTACTTGTCAACTGTCAATTTATTGACTGTAAAAATAATTACTATTGTTCTCAGATATCTTTGAAAAATTTTTAGTATCTTCTGAAGTATGGTAACATATAATTCTTGTGCTATCTTCTATAAATTATGACTTCTTCTTGTAAAGTATCAGTTTGATTTCCAAAATACTTTATCATGGTTTTTTGCACACTACATAATTCATTACATTTTGGTGTATTTCAATTATGTGGGTGGAAAAAGTGAATCTGAAAAATATATGAGGCTAAATGGAGTAGGAAAACTAGAGGAAAATAAAACAACACTTAGTCAAATGCATCAGATTAAGTAGGATTTATGCCAGGAATGCAAAATTGGTTTACATTAGGAAAACCAATCAATGTATTTCATCATATTGACAGACAAAAGGAGAAAAACCATATGATTATCTCCATAAACACCAGAAACCATTTGATAAATTTCTAAATCAACTAAAGATTAAAACTCCCAGCAAACTAGGACTAGAAAGTAACTTTAAGAATCTCTTTTTAACAAAGAGTTAGAAATATAAAGAATAAGCACAGATGAAGATTATAATAACTAAAATGAAAAATAGACTAGAAGAAAAAATAGTAGGTTAGATGATAACAAAGAAATGGATCAGTGTAGAGAGAGTAGAGGAAATAAATCACTGAAACTGAGCAGAAAAAGAGTGAAAAGAATTGAGGACAGTTTAAGAGACCTCTGAGACAACATCAAGTATAATGACATTTGCACTATAGAGATCTCACGAGAACAGAGAGAGAAAGGGAAGAAAACATCCTTGAAGACATAATAGCTGAAAACTTCCCTAACTTGGGAAGGGAAACAGACATTCTGGTCCAGAAAACACAGAGTTCCAAATAGAATCAACCCCAAAACAACCATACTAAGACACTGAATAATTTAAATGGCAAAAATCAAAGATAAACAATATTAAAGGCAACAAGGGAAAAGAAAGAAGTTACTACAAGGGAACTTCCATAAGTCTGTCAACAGAGCTGCACAAGCTCTGCAGATCAGAAGGGAATGGCATGGTGTATTTAAAGTGATGAAAGGGAAACTCATAACCAAGAATACTCTACCTGGCAAGGCTTTCATTCAGATTTGTTGGAAAGATCAGAGGTTTTACAGACAAGCAAAAACTAGAAGAGTTCAGTACCATCAAACTAGCTTTACAAGAAATGTTAAAGAGACTTTAAGCAAAAAGAAAAGGCTGCAACTAGAAATATAAAAATTATGAAAGAAAAAAGTCTCATTGGTAAAGGAAAATAGTAAATCAGCCATGTATAAAGCTAGCAGGGAGCTTTCCTGGTGGTAGAGTGGATGAGAATCTGCCTGCCAATGCAGAGGACATGGGTTTAATCCCTGGTCTGGGAAGAGTCCACATGCCGTGAAACACCTAAGCCTATGTGCCACAACAACTGAGGCTGCTTGCAGGCTGCAATTACTCAGCCTGTGTGCTGCAACAACTGAAGCCTGTGAGCCTAGAACCTGTGCTCTGCAACAAGAGAAGCCATCAGAATGAGAAGCCCTTGTATCGCAAGGAGGAGTAGCCCCTGTTCACTGCAGCTAGAGAAAGCCCACATGAAGCAATGAAGATGCAGCACAGTCAATAAAATAACAATAATAAATAAACTAAAAAAAAAAAAAACTAAAAAAATTAAGCTAGTAGGAAGGTTACAAGACAAAAGTAGTAAAATCCTCTATATCTGCAGTAAGTAGTTGAGTATAAAACAAAAAATATTTTTTAAAAATGTCAAAAACAGTAAACATGGTGAGGGAGAGTAAAACTACAGGGTCATTAAAATGCATTTGAACTTGAGATAATCATATATATATTTATTTATTGCTATGTACAGTGTGGGGAATATAGTCTATGACTAGGTAATATCTTTATTGACATAACTAGACTTACCATGGGGATTATTTTGAAATAGAATAGAAAAGTCCAATGTCTGATATTAAAAATTCACTAGAGGGGCTCAACAGCACATTTGAGGAAGTAGAAGACTCAGTAAATTTGAAAATAGATAATTGAGATCATCTAGTCTGAGAAACAGAAAGAAAAAAGAATGAATAAATACGAACAAGGTCTGAGAGACCTGTAGGGTACCCAAAACATATGCATAATGGAATTCTAGAGGGAGGAAAATAAAGAAGAAAAAAAGAATATCTGAAGAAATAATGGCAGAAAATTCAAATTTCTACATATTGAAGGAGCTGAATAGACTTCAAATAGGATAAACTCAAAGAAATACACACCTAGAAACATTATAATCAAACTGTTGCACATAAAAGACATCTTTCAAAGGGAATCTTGAAAGTGAGAGAAGTATCTCATCTTGTGCAGAGGATTCTTAATAAGATTAACAGCTCATTTATCATCAGAAACTATGGAAGCTAGAAGGCAGTGAGATGATATATTAAAAGAGCTGAATGAAAAAGTTATCCAAGAATTCTGTATGCAGCAAAATTATCATCCCAAAGGTACAGAAGTTAATACATTTCCAGATTTTAAAAAACTAAAACTTTACCACTGGCAGACATGCTCTACAAGAAATACTAAATGTTGTCTTTTAGGCTGATGTGAAAGGACACTAGAGAGTGACTTAAATCCACATGCTGAAATAAAGAGTTACAGTAAAGGAACTACATAGGTAAACATAAAAGACAGTATAAATATGATTTTTGTTTGTAACTTTTATCCCTCCTATCTGAATTAAAAGATAACTACATAAAGCAGTGATTATAAATTTGTGTTGATGGGTATGCATTATACAAAGATGTAACGTTTATGCCAGTAACAGCACAAAAACAGAGAGGAATGAAGCTATATAGAAGCAAGGTTTTTAATATTATTGAAATTAAGTCGATCTAAATTAGATTGTTACAAGTTAATATTAATGATAATCTTTAGGAGAAATTATGTAGAAAATAATGGGAAAAATGAATATAATTAGTAAAAGAAATGATGGGAGACTTGAAATGGTACAATAGAAAGTATCTATTTAACATAAAAGAAGGCAGTAATGGAGAAATACAGAAACAAAAAGAACATGAAACATGTAGACAATTACTAGTAAATATAAATCTTACCTTATCAGTAATTATATTAAATGTAAATGAATTAAATACTTGAAATGGTAAAATATTAATTCTAACTGGACTTTGAAAATTTAGGCAGAAATTAAAACAAGAACAAAAACAAAAACTATACAAAAATATATAGTATTAAAGCCCCATAGATATTAAAAATATTCACATAAAGCAAAGAAAATAGAAAAGAGGAAGCAGAGAAAATTAAAATGGGAAAAATAGAACACACTTCTCTTGCAAACATATCAATAATTATCCAAATTTATCAAAAATTATATTAAATTAACTATTTGCACACACTGCCTGAAAGTCAGATTTTCAAATTGAACTAAAAAACATGAGCCAACTATGTTGTGTCTAGAAGAACTCACTCTAAATACAATTATGTAAGTAAATTAAGAATAAGATGTTGGAAAAAATACACTATCAAATCCTAATAAAAGATAACTAGGAAGCTATATTAATATTAAAAATTAATTTTGGAAGGTAAATTATAAGAGGTAAAGAAGGACATTACATAACAATAATGGGCCAAGTCACCATGAAGATATAACCATTTTAAATGTGTATGCATCTGACAACAGAGCTTTGAAATACATGAAGTAAAAACCAGGATAGAACTTAAAGAAGAAATCTACAATTATAGTTGGATATTTCAACACCTCTGTCAGTAATTTATATAACAAATAGAAACTAACAAGGATATAGAATAACTGATCAACACTATCAACCAATTGGATCTAATTGACATGTATAGAACACTCCACTTACTGACACAACATAACATTTTTATCAAACACACATGGGACATTCACCAAGATATATCACCCCTTGTGTCATAAAACAAATCTTAACAAATTCAAAACTAAAATCATATGAAGTATATTCTCTGAGGCAGAGTGGAATTTCATAGAATATAGGGAGAGAGACATTGTAGACTATGATTAAAATATTGTATTTGTTTTTTAATGCTGAATAACAATATTATGACAAACTTAGTGGTTTAAAACATCACACATTTATTATCTTAATTTTCCGTGGGTCAGTAGTTCAAACATGGCTTAGATGAGCCCTGTGCTTAGAGTCTTACAAAGCTGCGATTATGTTGGTCCCACTGGGGAAGGATCCATTTTGTTAACATTTAGTTCCTTGAGGTTGTAGGACTGAGATCTTTTTTTTTCTGGCTGTTGGCTCAAGGTGTTCTCAGTTTACAGAGGCTCCCTGCAGTTTCTTACCACTTAGGATTCTCCAACATGGCCATTTATTTCATAATTTGTTCTTAGTGTGGAAACACCTCTCTATATTTGGTGTCAGATGAGCAAGTAGAGAAACAATTTTCTTTTGGTATTTCTCAGTTCTGCTCTCTGGGGTCTTGGTTCTGCTCTCTGAGTCATTCTTCCCTTTTCATGAAAGGTAGCATGTGTTTGCACCTGAGTTTTATTAGCCTGCTCCCTACCAATAGAATACTGAGAATCCTACAACTTCCTTTCATTTTGTATTCTTTTTCCCTTTCAATCTATTCTCTTAGTTTCTGTTGAAATAATTTTCTTAGGAACTTTCTGGGTCTTCCATGGGTTTCACTTAGATTTACTCCATTCTAACAAAGTCACACACATACAGATCTTTTTGAGATAAGCCCTTCTCTACCTGCCCAGAGTGTTGGGGAATATCTTCCTAAGTGCCTACAGGCTGTAGGTTTGGTTGAGAGGCTCTATGAGGCCGTCTTCACCTCTTGAAAGGGCACTTTGAGTGACTGAATACTCCGACTTTTGGTCTTTCTGAGATTTAAGTAGAAGTTTGTACAGTCACACCCTCAGCTTTTTCTATAGAGCATACTTTCCTGATAGTGCTTAGAAATTATTTGTTAGCATATTTGGAAAGTTTGAGAATTTTAAAAATCATCAAGTTCTGGTTCCTTTTGTTTAACAATTCTTCTCTTATTTATCTCTTTCATTTCTCATTTTACTATAAGCAGCAATAAGAAACCAGGAAGCACCTTTAATACATCGCTTGGAAATTTCCATAGCTATATAGACAAGTTAATTATGTACAAATTTGGTTTTCCATATAACTGCAGAAGACAGTTAGTTTAACTAAGTTTTCTGCCACTGCATAACAAGAATCCCTTTCCTTCATTTTCCAATAGCGTGTTTCTCAAGAATTTCCTTTTAACTGTCACTAGCAGTATCCTCCAGTTTCACATTTCTTCTAACAGACTGTTTCAGGAAATTTAGGCTTTCCTTATGATGCTTTTCAAAATTCTTCCAGCTTCTGTCCACTGCTTGGTTCCAAAGCTACTCCTTAAATTTTTAGATATTTATTACAGTAGCACCATACTCTCAGGTAACGAAATCTTTATTAGTTACCTTTTCCTGTTCAGTAGGTCTGGGTTGTCAAAACCTTGCCCATCCAAAGAAAGGTTTGGTTCTTGCCTGGCTCCTGAGAATATCCTGCCTGTTAAGAGTGGCTTTGTTTAGCTGAGGCCTTGGGCCATGCTAGATAGTTTATGCTAATTGCGATGTGTGTGGGTACCTTGGGCTACACATATGTGTTTGATCTCTGGAAAGGCTGGAGACTGAAGGTGAGCCATACAGGCAGTCAGTTGCGCCGATATAACCAACGTTCAGTGAAAACCCTGAATAGTGAGCTTCCTAGGGGAATACTCTGTGCGTTGTCACACACCATTTGTGAGAGAATTAAGTAAGTTCTGTCCACATGACTCTACTGGGAAGGGACAAATGGAAACCTATGCCTGGTCCTTTCCTGCATTCTGCTCTATACATCTTTTTTCTTCTGCTGATTTTAATTTGTATTCTTTCACTACAATAAACTTTAACCGTGGTTATAATGGTTTTGCTAAATGATATGAATCCTTATGGGCTTCCCAGATGGCTGAGTAGTAAAGAATCCTCCTGCTAATGCAGAAGACACAAGAGATGTGGGCTTGATGTCTAGGTTGGGAAGACACCCTTGGAGAAGGGAATGGCAACCCACTCCAGTATTCCTGTCTGGAAAATTCCATGGACAGAGGAGTCTGGTGGGCTATAGTCCATGGAGTCACAGAGTTGGACACAACTGAGCAACTGAGCATGCACACACACATGAATCCTTATAGCAAATTATTGAACCTGATTGCAGTTTTGGGGACCCTTGAACACAGCTCTATAACAATTTATCACAAGCTTAGTGACTTAAAAAGAAAGCACACTGCCTAGACTAGGCATAGATTAGCTGAGTCTCATGAGACTGCAATCAAGGGATTGACTGGAATATGTTCTTATCTGAAGGCTTGACTGGGGAAGAATCTGCTTCAAAGTTCACCAGAGTTGTTGGCAGAACTCATTTTCTTATAGTTGTTTGATGGAGGGCCCTAGCATGTGGCTGGCTATTGGCTGCCTTCAGGCCCTAGACGCCACCTTAGCTTCTCAGCAAGAAAGCCATATGAGCCTCCTATCATGGCTGTTCATTTCTTCATAGCCAGCTAGAGAGAGAGTCCTAGAGAGAGTTTAATAGCAAGATGGAGTCTTATATAACATGATAATGGGAATGACATTCCATCAATATTGCACTATACTGTTGATTAGAAGTAAATCACAGGTCTATTCACAGTCATGAGGAAGGGACTGATCAAGAGTGTGATACCAGTGAATGAGATTGGGGGTTTACTTTAGACTATGTCCAATATAACTCTTATGAGGAATTTCATCATAAAGGGAAAGAAAAATAGGGTATTAGCCAGGGGATGAAGTAAGGTCAAAAACTTTATTGAGATGGGAAAAATGTATGCTAATAGGAATGATCCAATACAGAGGAAATAATTGATGAAATGCTGCTTTTTAATATTATATTCTTTTTTGTTGTTTTTTAAATGTTTATTTATAGGAGATTTATGAAATTGTGTTAGTTTCAGGTATAGCAGAATGAATCAATTATACATGTACATATATGTGGAATTGGGGGTTTGCCTTAGACTATGTCCGATATAACTCTTATGAGTAATTTCATCGTAAAGGGAAAGAAAAATAGGGTATTAGCCAGAGGATAAACTAAGTGTATCAGTTATATATATACATATATCCACTCTTTTTAAAGATTATTTTCCCATATAGACCATTACAGAATATTGAGTAGAGTTCCTTGTGCTATACACTACATTGTTATCAGGGATTGCTGAATCATATAGTAGTTCAACTTTTAGTTTTTTAAGGAACCTCTATACTGTTCTCTGTAGTGGCTGTACCAATTTTCATTCCCACCAATAGTGTAGGAGTGTTCCTATATTCTTTTTAATATAAATGCAACAAAAATTCTTATTTTGTCCCTCTTGGATCACAAAATACATGACTTATGGGTTCTACTTTTCCCAAGTTAGAGTAGGGAATGTATATTCTAGGAAAATTCAAGGAAAGAAGATGATTTTTCTCCCATATGGGAGCTTATATTTTGATTTTTATGGCATCTTTTAACAATTTTTATTTTATGTTTTATACTGTATATGATATATCAGTACAGTATTAAGAATAATTTATAAACAAAATGTACATAAATTTGGAAGCATGTTAACATTGTTTTTACTGATGTGGGAGCAAATAAAAAAATTTTGCCAAGTGCTTTTCCAATCTTATAAATCTGTTTCATTCTATTTAGGTTTTTTGCAAAGAGATTCATAGAAGTGACCATTTAAAATAGTTTTCTGCTCAGGCCTCACATTTATGAAAAGATATCATTGGACCATGACAGACCACCTGTGACTTCAGGATTCTATTGCTGTTGTTGTTCAGCGACTAAGTCATATCCAACTCTTTGTGACCCCATGGACTGTAGTACTCCCGGCTATCTCCCAGAGTTTGCTCAAACCCATGTCCATTGAGTTGGTGATGCTATCCCTCCATCTCATCCTCTGCTGCACCATTTTCCTATTACCTTCAGTCTTTCCCCGCTTTAGGGTCTTTTCCAGTGAGTCAGCTCTTCGCATCAGGTGGCCAAAGTATTGAAACTTCAGCTTCAGCATCAGTCCTTCCAATGAATATTCAGGGTGGATTTCCTTTAAGATTGACTGGTTTGATCTGCTTGCTATCCAAGGGACTCTCAAGAGTCTTCTCCAGCACCACAGTTCAAAGACATCAGTTCTTTGATGCTCAGCCTTCTTTATGGTCCATCTCTCACATCCATACCTGACTACTAGAAAAACCATAGCTTTGACTAATATGGACCTTTGTCAGCAAAATGATGTCTCTGCTTTTTAATATGCTATATAAGTTTGTCATAACTTTTCTTCCAAGGTTGCAAGTGTCTTTTAATTTCATGGCTGTAGTCACCATCTGCAGTGATTTTGGACCCCAAGAAAATAAAATCTGTCACTGTTTCCACTTTTTTCCTTCTATTTGCCATGAAGTTGTGGGACTAGATGCCATGATCTTTGTTTTTGGAATGTTGAGTTTTAAGCCAGCTTTTTCACTCTCTTCTTTCACCCTTTTCAAGAGACTCTTAGTTCCTTATCACTTTCTGCCATTAAAGTGGTATCATCTGCATATCTAAGACTGTTGGTATTTTTCCCAGCAATCTCAGTTCCAGCCTGTGATTCATCCTGCCTGGGATTTTGCAAGATGTACTCTGCATAGAAGTTAAATAAGAAGGGTGATAGGTTCTTCTATCCATGGAGTTCTCCAGGCAAGAATACTGGAGTGGGTAGCTATTCCTTTCTCTAGAGGATCTTCCTGGCCCAGGGACTGAACCTGGGTCTCCTGCATTACAGACAGATTCTTTATCATCTGAGCCACCAAGGAAGCCCAAGTGATAGTCAGTCAGTCGTGTCCCATTCTTTGCAACACCATGGGCTGCTGCCCACCAAGCTCCTCTGTCCACAGAATTCTCTAGGTAAGAATATTGGAGTGGGTAGCTATTCCGTTCTCCAGGAGATCTTCCCAACCCAGGGACTGAACCTGTGTCTCCTGCATTGCAAGCAGATTTTTTTACCATCTGAGTCACCAAGGAAGCCCCCAGGATTCTATACAATTAAAATTTTTCCTTTTTGTAACGTTTCAGTTCAATTCAGTTGTTCAGTCGTGTCCGACTATTTGCGACCCCATGAATCACAGCATGCCAGGCCTCCCCTGTCCATCACCAACTCCCAGAGTTCACTCAAACTCATGTCCATCAAGTCAGTGATGCCATCCAGCCACCTCATCCTGTCATCTCCTTCTCCTCCTGCCCCCAATCCCTCCCAGCATCAGTTCTTTTCCAGTGAGTCAACTCTTTGCATGAGGTGGCCAAAGTATTGGAGTTTCAGCATCAGTCCTTCCAATGAACACTCAGGACTGATCTCCTTCAGAATGGACTGGTTGGATCTCCTTGCAGTCCAAGGGACTCTTAAGAGTCTTCCCCAACACCACAGTTCAAAAACATCAATTCTTCGGCACTCAGCCTTCTTCACAATCCACCTCTCACATCCATACATGACCAGTGGAAAAACCATAGCCATGACTAGATGGGCCTTTGTTGGCAAAGTAATATCTCTGCTTTTTGATATGCTACCTAGGTTGGTCATAACTTTCCTTCCAAGGAGTAAGCGTCTTTTAATTTCATGGCTGCAATCACCATCTGCAGTGATTTTGGAGCCCCCAAAATAGTCTGACACTGTTTCCCCATCTATTTCCCATGAAGTGATGGGACCAGATCCCATGACCTTAGTTTTCTGAATGTTTAAGGTATAAAAATTATTTTTATAAAACAATTTTGCTAATACAAAGCATACTAATGTTGATATTTCAGTAATTACAAGTTTCCCTACACCTAATAATCCTATTTTAGTAATAATAAATGTGACATTTGATTCAAGTTATTTTGGCTGAATTTGTTCTAAATCCTGATAGTCGGGCCATTTTCTTGCATATTAGGGCAATTTACTGACATAGCTGAACCTACTTGGGTAATAATGTTGGCCCAATAAGCTATGAACTGAAGAAATCTAATGAGGAAGAGTTTTGTACCCTGTTCCTTATAATGTTCCTGCTCACTGAAAAGATTCCAGAAAGACTTGTTATTTCTCACCTAGCCCCATTTTATTTGTTTATCTAAAAAGATACACTCCAGGCTTCAGAGTACCCTACAGTGGATATTGTCACTGTAAGCACACGTGGGGATACCCTATAGATTGTGTGGCCATCTATTTGTCCAGGATGGTAACACATTTTTCAGTCTCCTGAAATATACACATTTCTCAGTCTTCAGCTTTTGAGTGGTTTTGCCTACAGAAAAAGCCAAGTTCAGTGCCCCTGCTGGTGAACGGCAGCTGTGAGTTTGCCTCATGTCAGTGATGGACAGAGTGGGTCCCTTTGCTGACACTGAGCCGGGGGTGATGCTGAGCCTGCCAGGTCATTTTAGATCAGGTCATTAAAGTAACAGAAGGTCGAGTCAGTATAAAATGAGCAGCTCATGGTTTCCTCTACATTTTTAGACATGTGAGGATTTGCTGTAGTTCAGTTTGGCTGATAAAATATGAACACTTCACAAAAATGTTTGTATTTCAGCCTCTGTCTTAGCTCATATAACAAGCCATTTTGCTCTAATTCATAGGAGCTATATTCTTGTTCAGTAGGGAAACCTAACTTGAACCCTGGCAGAGAAAATTTTAAACATGTAATATTTTAGGAATGTTCATTTTGTTAGAAATTAGAAAAGCACTTTAAACAAAAAACTCCTTTCTTTTTTATTTCATTGATATGAATTAGTATTCATTTATTCTGGTTTCTAAATGATGATCATGTTAAAGAAAATTAATTAAAACTAAGGACCAGATTAGTGTTTAGATTATCATTTTAACTGGCCTCTGGTGAAGGTAATTGTTTTTATAACGAACAACTATCAAATTATTAATTTTGCTCCCATAGTAGATGAGTTTAATTTCTTTGTATACATCCACGATGGGTATGTTACAGTCCATGGGGTGTCAAAGTGTTGGACATGACTAAGCAACTAAACAATAACAGCAAACGACAACAACAAATCCAAGAATGTAGTACACATTAGGATTTAAATGCCTAAGGTTAATGAATACATGCCTTGTCTACTTAGGTATTTCCAGTGTGGTAGGAGGAAAACCAGGAGAATGTGTGTCCTCAAACCCAAGGGTAGAAAATGTATCAAGACAGAGGGAGCGATCACTGTTGAATGAATACCAAGAACTGATCACTGTGGAGGCCACTGTAACCTTGTCAGGGGAGGTTTTGGTCCACTGGTGGAACAAAGGTCTGATTAGAGTAGGTTTATCAGAGAATGGGCTTTTCTTTGTCCTCATCTTATCCTTTCTCCCCACCTCTTTCTTTTCTTTAACTTCCTGAACAAATCAGTTTAAAAGCTATTAGAGGGGCTTCCCTAGTGACTAAAGAATCCATCTACCAATGCAGGAGACATGGATTTCATCTCTGGTCCAGCGAGATACCACATGCCTCAGAACAGCTATGACTGTAGGCCACAACTATTGAGCCTATGCTCTTGAGCCTGGAAACTGCAACTACTGAAGCCCATGTACCCTAGAGCCCATGCTCCGCAAAAAGAGAAGCCACCACAATGAAAAGCCACCACACTACAATGAAGAGTAGTCCCTATTTGCTGCAACTAGAGAAAAGCCTGTGTGTAGCAGTGAAGACTCAGCACAGCCAAAAATAACAAATAAATAATTTAAAAACTCTGCAAGCCATTGGTTTTCCTGGTGGCAAAGATGGTAAAGAATCCACCTGCAATGTGGGAGACCCAGATTTGGTCACTGGGTAGGGTAGACCCCTTGGAGGAGGGCATGGCAACCCACTCCAGTATTCTTGCCTGGAGAATCCCATGTACAGAGGAGCCTGACGGGCACAGTCCATGGGTTGCAAACAGTTGGACATGACTGAGTGACTAACACCCACACATATAAGCTATTATATATGACCAAGCAAGACAGGTATTCATGCAAGGTAGTAGGAAGTCCCAGTACCCTAAAGTAGGTGTTCACTGATATTATACAAAGACAGGTATCCACATAGTGGGGAGATTGCCCAGCATGGGATCTTGGAGCCAACTAGGGAGAGGCGTGGTAGTCTGATACAGGGTATTGGAACCTTAATGGGATAAAGTGGATGAAAGACCTAGGTTGGAGTGCAGGACATGGGGTGGGAAGAGCATTCATGTAGAACGATATTGAGAGTGGGATGAGGAAGTTGTCTGCAGAGAAGAGCAGACTGGTGTGCAGGCTGGAGCCTGAACAGGTGAGAGGAATGTCCATACAGGGTATCAGAATTTGAGCAAGGTGAGGAACATATCCACAGAGTGGAGTAAGCCTGGCATGGGGTGTAGGATCCCTAATGGGGTAAGGAGGGCATCCATACCAGGTGGGCAGGTTGGTATGGGGTGTCAGAGTCCAAGCAGAACAAAGAAGGCATGTATATGGTGGAGGTGGAAAGGTCACTTGGTAGAAAGGTCAGACCTTGAATGGTAGAAAGATGGCTGGGGTAGGGAAGTATAAGATAAACCTGGAATATCAAATGCCAGAAAGTATGTATATATTTGAAAAATGATGAAGACGTATCAAACAGACACAAAAACTACATTGAAGGGCTTCCATTGGCTACTTTTGAGACAACTGAAGCATCAGAGTATTGAGAGCAATGGATGGAAGAAAGTAGAAATCCTTGAGTTCACACTAGTATGAATGAATGAATGCATTGAATGTTTGATGAGGAACAGGATATTTGAAAAGTTTCAAAGTACCTTCCTACAAAATGCTTGTTAATTATAGAGAGGAATCATAACTTTGCAGTACAGAACTCTGGCAGACTCCTTTAATCAAGTGACCAAACAATATCATTAAGTAATGGGCAAATGGAAATCGTGTACTACTTGATAAGATATAATGAGAGAGTCACAGCATCACTATCCCAGAGAGGCATAACCCAAATCTAAAGAGGCAAGCCCAAGTTGATGGACATTCTACAATTTAACTGGCTTATAATCTTCAAAAATGTCCAAGTCATGGGAGCTTCCCTGGTGATCCAGTTGTTAAGACTCTGTGCTTCCAGCACAGGGGACGCAGTTTTGATCACTGGTCAGGGAATCAAGTTCCCACATGCTGCATGGCTGAAAAAGGAAAAAACAGAGGAAAAAAAATTAGGTCATGGAAGTCAAGGAAAGACTATTCAGGAGACTAAAGAGACATAACAGCTGAATGCCGTGTGCAATCCTGAACTGAAATACTTTGTTATATGGGATATTATAGGACAGGACTTGAATGAGGTCTGAGGATTAAATGGGAGTAATTTATCAGTCTTAATTTCCTTATTTTGACAGTTTTCTATGGTTTAATATAAGGATGTCCTTTATTTTGGGAACTGTGGACTAAAGTATTCAAGTGTGATGAAGAACTATATTGGCCATTTTTTACCAACAGTTTAAGAAAAATAAGTTCTATTTATTGTTGAGTTTATGTACAGATAAAACAGAGAGAGTAAAAGTGAGAGAAGAGTGGAAGATGAGGCTAGATAAATCTTTCTGGAAGTTTTATTGTAGAGGAGTAAAGAAATAAGACAGTAGAGTATGGAGAAAGATGAACTAGAAAGGACTTTCTAAGACAGTGCCAAAGAATACTCAAAAGTATTGTACTATTGTGCTCATTTCACATGCTAGCAAAGTAATGCTCAAAATCATTCAAGCTAGACTTCAGCAGTATGTGAACCAAGAACTTCCAGGTGTACAAACTGGATTTTGAAAAGGTAGAGGAACTAGAGATCACATTGCCAACATCTGTTGGATAATAATAAAAAGCAAGAGAATTCCGAAAAACATCAACTGTTGTTTCATTGACTATGTTAAAGTCTTTGTGTGAGTGAAAGTTGCTCAGTTGTATCTGACTCTTTGCAACCCCATGGCTATACAGTCGAATACTCCAGGCCAGAATACTGGAGTGGGTAGCCGTTCCCTTCTCCAGGAGATCTTCCCAACCCAGGGATCAAATGCAGGTCTCCGGCATTGAAGGCAGATTCATTATCAGCTGAGCCATCAGGGAAGCCCAAGAACACTGGAGTGGATAGCCTATCCCTTCTCCAGGGGATCTTCCAGACCCAGGAATCGAACTGGTGTCTCCTGCATTGCAGGTGAATTCTTTACGAGCTGAGCTACCAGGGAAGCCCTTTGACTGTGTGGATCACAGCAAACTGTGGGAAATTCTTAAAGAGATGGAAATACCAGACTATCTTACCTACCACCTGAGAAACCAGTATGCGGGTCAAGAAGCAACATGAATCGGACATGAAGCAACAGACTGGTTCAAAATTGGAAAGAAGTATGTCATGGCTGTATATTGTCACCCTACTTATTTAACTTATATGCAGAGTACAAATGCAGAGCTGGATGAATCACAAGCTTGAATCAAGATTGCTGGGAGAAATATCAACAACCTCAGATATGCAGATGATACCACTCTAATGCAGAAAGCAAAGAGGAACTCATAAGTCACTTGATGAAGGTGAAAGGGGATAGTGAAAAAGCTGGCTTAAAACTCAGCATTCAAAAAACTAAGATCATGGCATCCAGGCCCATCACTTCATGCAAATAGGTGGGGAAAAAGTGGAAACAGTAATAGATTTTATTTTCTTGGGCTCCAAAATCAGCACAGATGGTGACTGCAGCCACAAAATTAAAAGACGCTTGCTCCTTGGAAGGAAAGCTATGATAAATCTAGACAGTTTATTAAAAAGCAGAGACATCACTTTGCCGCCTAAGTTCAGTATAGTCAAAGCTATGGTTTTTCCAGTAGCCAGGTACAGATGTGAGTTGGACCATAAAGAAGGCTGAGCACTGAAGAATTAATGCTTTCACATTGTGGTACTGGAGAAGATTCTCGAGAGTCTCTTGGACAGCAAGGAGATCAAACCAGTCAATCTTAAAGAAATCAATCCTGAATATTCATTGGAAAGACTGATGCTGAAGCTGAAGTACCGATGCTTTGACCACTTGATGTGACAAGCTGATTCGTTGGAAGAGACTCTGATGCTGGAAAAGATTGAGGGCAGAAGGAGAAGGGGACGACAGAATGAGATGGTTGGATGGCATCACTGACTCAATGGACATGAATTTGAGTAAGCTCTGGGAGTTGGTGATAGACAGAGAAACCTGGTGTACTGCAGCCCATGTGGTCACAAAGAGTCAGACAGGACTGAGTGACTGAACTGAACTGAAGGAGTTAATGAAAGACAGGGGAGCCTGGATGACAAGATAAGGACACCAGACAACCATGGAAGTCTGGACTCATCATCTAGGGAAAGTGGCAGTTCATACTTCAGTAATTGCCGAGAAAACAATGTCAAACACCTTTTTATGGATCTATACTTTCCAAAATCATCCCTACTTTCAGGAAAAATTTCTTTGTACGTAAGATAGTTTGGAATTGCTGTATTTAGAGCTTATTTTCTCTACTCTGTGATGATAGAGAATAATTTTTGCCACATTTGTTGTATATATTTAAAATCAAGCATTATTACTCTTTAGCAATCATTTTGGCTTAATTTATTTATTTGGTTACTTTTTATCTTTTGGCCAAGCTGCAAGGTATGTGGGCTCTTAGTTCCCTGACCAAGGATCAAACATGTCCCCTGTATTGGAAGCAGGATTCATAGCACTGAATCACCAGAGAAGTCCCTTAAATTTTCCTTAAATCCTTAGGCCATTTAGGTCATTTGTCCAAGAAATTTTTACTGAGTTTGACTGTGTGAAGAAAGAGGCTACTTAGTTTGGGTATAAAAACAGACATGTTCCCAGACCTCCCCCAATCTGACAGCCTAGACAGCTTATATTAAACAAAACAGTCATGGCATTGTGGTGAGTCACGTGAAAATTTAGATAAAATACAAAAGGAAGCTTGAATTTAAACTGAAGAGTCAAAGAGTACCTCCTTAAAGAAGTGCCAGTTGAACTGTTGATGTAAAGGGAAGGAACTTTTGTTCAGAACTGAGCAAAAAGCTGGAATAAGAGCCCTTCTGTAGCAGACCAAGCAGAGATCCATGGAGCAAAGGAGTGGAAGGAGGCCAGTGAGGTCAGGGCACAGGTAGCCAGGGTGTAGATGACTGGATGGAGTCAGTGAGAAGAATACCATGAAGCCACTGAAAGGTTTTAATAAAAGGAATGGCATAATTAGATTTGTGCCTGAAGAACCATGGACAGAGGTTTGTGACATTTGTACAGGAGGCAGTGATCAAGACCATCCATCCATAAGAAAAAGAAATGCAAAAAGGCAAAATGGTTGTCTGAGGAAGCCTTAAAAATAGCTGAGAAAAGAAGAAAAGCTAAAGGCAAAGGAGAAAAGGAAAAATATAACCATTTGAATGCAGAGTTCCAAAGAATAGCACAGAGAGATAAAGTTTTTCTCAGTGATCAATGCAAAGAAATAGAGGAAAACAAGAGAATGGGATAGACCAATTAGTGATACCAAGCAAACATTTCATGCAAAGAAGGACACAATAAAGGCAGAAATGGTATGGACCTAAGATATTAAGAAGAGGTGGCAAGACTATACAGAAGAACTGTACAAAAAGATCTCCATGACCCAGGTAACCACGATGGTATGATCACTCACCTAGAGCCAGACACCCTGGAATGTAAAGTCAAGCGGGCCTTAGGAAGCATCACTACGAACAAAGCTAGTGGAGGTGATGGAATTCCAGTGGAGCTGTTTCAAATCCTGAAAGATGATGCTGTGAAAGTGCTGCACTCAATATGCCAGCAAATTTGGAAAACTCAGCAGTGGCCACAGGACTGAAAAAGGTCAGTTTTCATTCCAATCCCAAAGAAAGGCAATGCCAAAGAATGCTCAGACTACCACACAATTGCACTCATCTCACACGCTAGCAAAGTAATGCTCAAAATTCTCCAAGCCAGACTTCAACAGTATGTGAGGTGTGAACTTCCAGATGTTCAAGCTGGTTTTAGAAAAGGCAGAGGAACAAGAGATCAAATTGCCAACATCTGTTGGATCATTGAAAAAGCAAGAGAGTTCCAGGAAAATATCTACTTCTGCTTTATTGAGTACGCCAAAGTCTGACTGTGTGTATCACAACAAACTGAGGAAAATTCTTAAAGAGATAGAAATATCAGATCACCTTACCTGCCTCTTGAGAAATCTGTATGCAGGTCAAGGAGCAACAGTTAGAACTGGACATGGAATAACAGACTATTTCCAAATGGGGAAAGGAGTGTGTCAAGGCTGTGTATTGTCACCCTGTTTATTTAACTTATATGAAGAGTACATCATGCGAAATGCCAGGCTGGATGGAGCACAAGCTGAAATCAGGATTGCTGGGAGAAATAGCAATAACCTCAGACATGCAGATGACACCATCGTTATTGTAGAAAGTGAAGAAGAACTAAAGAGCCTCTTGATTAAAGTGAAAGAGGAAAGTGGAAAAGTTGGTTTAAAACTCAACATTCAGAAAACGAAGATCATGGCATCTGGTCCCATCACTTCATGGCAAATAGATGGGGGAACAATGGCAACAGTAACAGATTTTATTTTCTTGGGCTCCAAAATCATTGGAGATGGTGACTGCAGCCATGAAATTGAAAGACACTTGCTCCTTGGAAGAAAATTTATGACCAAACTAGATAGCATATTAAAAAACAGAGACATTACTTTGCCAACAAAGGTTCATCTAATCAAAGCTATGGTTTTTCTAGTAGTCATGTATGGATATAAGAGTTGGACTATAACGAAAGCTGAGCACCAAAGAATTGATGCTTTTGAACTGGTGTTGGAGAAGACTCTTGAGAATCCCTTGGACTGCAAGGAGATCCAACCACTCCATCCTAAAGGAAATTGATCCTGAATATTCACTGGAAGGACTGATGCTGAAGCTGAAGCTCCAATACTTTGGCCACCTGATGTGAAGAACTAACTCTTAAAAAAAAAACCTGATGCTGGGAAAGATTGAAGATGAGAGGAGAAGGGGATGAGAGAATGAGCCTGGTGTGCTGCAGTCCATGAGGTCACAAAGAGGCAGACATGACTGAGCGACTGAAATGAAATGAACTGAACTGAACTAGATGATGTCTTATTTAATCATGAAGGAATTACATTTTCCTTAAATCATTTATTTGGGCTCTGTATCTGTACATTATAGTGAAAGGATGTTTTAAAATGTTTTATTTAAATCGATAAGGATTCCACCCTGCCGTGATGTTTAAAGAACAGTTTGGTGATATTCTTCCCAATGGGGTGGTAACTTTCTGTGAGAGACACAACTCTGGCGTGGTCTGGCCAGAAGGATGTGTTTGGCTCTGGGCAAATTGCTTCCATGACTGAACACCCTTCAGTTAACTCTATCCGCCGGCCCTGGGGTTGGAGACTGAGGCATCTTGTTTACACAACAAGAAGAGCACATATCTTTGTGTGTGGAAATGATTATTGTATTATTAGTTTTTATAATTATAAAAATGTGAAAGTTGCTCAGTCTTGTCCCTCTCTTTGTGACCCCATGGACTGTAGCCCACCAGGCTCCTTTGTCCATGGCGATTCTCCAGACAAGGATCCTGGAGTGGGTTGCCATGCCCTCCTCCAGGGGATCTTCCCCACCCAGGGATCAGACCCAGGTCTCCCTCATTGTAGATCGATTCTGTACCATCTGAGCCACCAGGGAAGCCCCCATGTTCCCTCCTGAAGCCTCTGAAACAAGAGTTAAATGATTTATTTTCTTGTTTGTTTCTTTTTAGTTTTTAAATTTATTTCCCCCATCCTCCATGTAGTAGCATTTTCTTTCTTCTTTCTTCTTTTTTTCTATTTTTGGTGCTCTGGGTTTTGTCGCTGCATGTGGGCTTTTTCTATTGTGATGAGCAGGGTCTACTCTCTAGTTGTGGTACATGGGCTTCTCATTGAGGTGGCTTCTCCTGTTGCACAGGAACGTGGGCTTTAGTAGTTACAGCTCACGGGCTTAGTTACACCATGGTATGTGGGATCTTTCTGGACCAGGGATTGAACCTACATCAGCAGGTGGAGTCCCAACCACTGGACCACTAGGGAAGTTCCAAAATGATTTTTTTTTTTTAAAGGAAAAATCCTCTAGGATCACCCCCCCGCAAGAAAACAAACAAATAAACAAACAACCCCTCCCTCACATTCAGCAACAACAATAACAAACAAAAACAAGAAGGTCTTCCAATATTTTGTAAGTTAAAAAGCACACGAATGAGGTAAAAACCATATAATTAGTAGAGAGAAGATAGCTGTAGTCTAAGTTGGCAGAGGGAAAGCCAAGAAGCATCCAATTTACATGATAGAATCCTGCCAAGGCTTAGGAATAGGCAGACCAAGGTTGAAGGTGGGCCTAAGAACATGGGAATTATATGATAAGCTGTCTGAGAGCCCCCCAAGCTCTAGCTCTCACTCTGCCTCTGTACTCCTAGGAGACTGCCCCACTTCTATGCCAGCAGAGGGCAGCAGTTTTATTATCCAAGGAGGTCAAGGCATGGAGGACTTGAGCATCTGGTTTGTGGCCGTTCTCTCTTCTGGGCCCTGCAGTTGTCCTGGAGTTCTTCAGGGTGCCCAAGTACCTCCCATCCAACACTGTGACCCCATGGTTCCACTGACCTCCGCTACTCACTTCAGCCATTTCACCTTGAACTTGTCATCGTTGGGTCCTGCTATTTCAGACATTGTATTCTGAGCACATCTACATCTCCTTCTGGGTCAGCTGCCTCCACCATGGCTGCCCTTTGACCAGATCAGAGGCCATCAACTGCTCTGCTTTTTCTTAGACTTTCAGTCTCTTTCTTTCCTTCCCATCCCCCGCCCTGAAATTTCTTGGAAATAGAAGTTGCTGGCGTTTGACCTTCCATTTTCATATTATATCTTCCTCCTCACTTCTGGCCTCATGGTCAAGCCTTAGTAATGGAAGAGATCTAAGAGGGAAAGGATGAAAGAGAGAAGAATTGGGGGTAGGGGCCCCAAATCAGAAGGAATCTCGTCTCTGATTTTTGCTTACAAGAACACCCCATCCTCTGCTGCTTTGTTGCTGGTACAGCGGGTGGGGGTGGGGGTGGGCGGGGGCTGTTGCTCTCTCTAAAACACTCTGTTGCATGATGCCACTAACCCTGGCCTCCTCCACCTTCTCTAGCCTTGCCTGTTACATCAGTGGCTTCCATACTTTCTCATTGAACGCTGTGGTTACACTGCGTTCTGGTGTGCACACAAGCAGGTACACACACACTTCCCTTACAGGTTTCAGGAAGCAATTCTTATTTGGAAATTCTCTGATATTTAAAATTTTGTTCTGTTTTATTGTATCCCTTCAGCTTAATGTTTAAAATACTGGCCAATAAATTGATATTTCAACCATTGGTGGATCCTGGCTCACAATTTGAAAAATACTGCTGCAGATCATCCCTTCCTGCCCCCTCAAGCTGGATCCTTTCTTTTTCATTTAACAGGCTCAGATCTGTCTGTATTTTTAAAGAACCTTCCTCACCCTTCCCTGCCACATTCCAGAAGGAGTTGTCCGTGCACAGGGTTCCATGTCCTCTTAGACCCCTTCCCTCTTGGTCCACCCAATCCTGACTACCTTTCAGCACCAGCCTTGCACTGGAACAGCCAGCTGCCTTAGCCCCAAATGACTCCCTGGTCATTTGTTCTGTGGTTGAGTCTGGGCATCTCCTTACTGGTTCTCAGTAGTGTCCAGCTTAGTGGATGCTTCTTTTCCCTGGCTCTGGTGTTCCACCGCCCTCTCTGTTCCACCTCCCTCTCAGTGATCACTGAGGCTTCCCTGGTGGCTCAGATGGTAAAGAATCTGCCTGCCATGCAGCAGACTTGGGTTGGATCCCTGGGTTGGGAAGATCCTCTGGAGAAGCGAACGGAAACCCACTCTAGTATTCTTGCCTGGAGAATCCATGGACAGAGAAGTCTGGTGGGCTATAGCCCATGGGGTCACAAGAGTCAGACATGACTGGGCAACTAACACACATCCTTGCTTTGATCACACTTGGCTGCAGACCATCCACTGAGTAGCAGCTCTAGACCATCGATCTGTCCACTCTGGATCTGATTCCTGGCCCTGCTTTGTCACCGCTTACATGTTTACTCCTTCTGTTTCTGAACACGTGTGGATCTGTTACCTTCCTCGTACCACACCAACTCATTGCTGGATTTTTAGTTTTTTTAAAAAATATTTTTAAATTTATTTGACTGTGCTGAGTCTTAGTTGTGACCTGTGGTACTTACATGTGGTCTGTGGGATGTTTACTTGCAGCATGTGGAATCTAGTTCCCTGCTCAGGAATTGAAGCTAGGCTCCCTGCATTGGGAGCGCAGAGTCTTAGCCACTGGACCACCAGGGAAGTCCCTGGTTTTTTAGTATATGTGAGTTTTTGGAATCTGTGCATCCTGAACATTTTCCTCTGTCAGGAGACAAAGCCATGGAAGAGAGAATCGTCTCCCCATCCCTCTTTTATTATCTTTGCTCCTTTGATAACATTGAGCTTTCCTCTAACATGTTCCCTCTTCTTTTATTATGTGCTTTGTGCCATTTCCCAAATCTCATTCTAATTTTCCCTGGAGGGCAGCCTTCATTACTGCTGTTGATGAGCACTGAGGAGGGAATGTAGGCGTGCAGTTTCCCTCTTTCTCTGCCATCCTCTTAAAGTGAGCACCGTTAGTGGGTGATCATGCAGCTGCTTAAGGCCACGGGCTGTTTCTTAACAGCATTACTCTTCTCAGGGGACTTCTGTGTTTATTCCTTGCTCTTGCTCTACAGTTTTCTCTCTGATCTGGGAGGGTCCAACACAATAAGGTTCTTGGAAGTCTAGGTAATATTAGGTTGTACATGAAGTAATTTTATTATTTCAAGTAGAGAGAGTCTATTTAAATACAGTAACCAAAAAAATAACAGAAGGCTATAGAAGGAATTCCTTTGTTAATGTTCATTAAGGATATCTATGTTCCCTTGATCTAAAATATATTCTCATTTTCTGTTAACCTTCCTGAAGCGCAAAATGGAAAAGCCCTGGAGATCACCTAGCAGGATTCCTTTCCCAGAGAAGCTGAGCCCCAGGTGACACGCTCTGACCCATGCCTCATTCCTGGCCAAGTTCTGTCGAAGGCCTGTGTCTTCTAGGGCAAGCTTTTTCTGCCGTGCCTCTTACCTCTCCGTCAATCAATGCCTTTCCCCCGTTCTCACAAATACTTAAGTGTACATGAACACCCACACCCACATTCTCCTTTAATCATCATTTTGAGGAATGAGGAATTGTCTTGTTTAGTGACATTTTTGGTAACATGATCTCGGCTTTAATGCATATTAATTTTGTTATTGTTATCCCTATAAAACATTTTCAACCGAATTTTAAAAGTTATTTTAGGGGCTTTCCTGGTAGTCTAGTGGTTGAGAGTCCGCCTGCCAATTCAGAGGACACGGATTCCATTCCTGATCTGGGAAGAACCCACAATGCTGCAGGGCAACTAAGCCTGTGAGCCGCAACTACTGAGCCCCCTACTCCCTACTACTGAAGCCCCGGTGGCTCAGATGGTAAAGAATCTGCCTGCAATGCAGGAGACCTGCGTTCAGTCCCTGTGTTGGGAAGATCCTCTGGAGAAGGGAATGGCAACCCACTCCAGTACTCTTGCCTGAAGAATCCATATGGACAGAGGAGCCTTCTGGGCTGCAGTCCATGGGGTCGCAAAGAGTCTGAGGAGCTAACACTTTCACTGAAGCCCAAGAGCTCTAGAGCTGGTGCTCCACGACAGGAGAAGCCACCGCAGTGAGAAGCCCGTGCACTGCAATGAAGGGAAAGCCCAAGTGCAGCTACAAGACCCAGGCAGTGGAAAATAAATAAAATTTAAAAAGTAATTTCACATCCATGGATTACGTATGTTTTATTTAACATGTGCTTAGCAAATAGCATATAGATGACCTCTGAGTTTTTGTGTGGTTTTTTTTTTAGAGAATTTCGTAATGAAATTCCAAATCCTTTGGGAGTCTCAGTTACATAACCATAGGATTTCGCAGATCAGAGTGTGCTCTAGGATCTTTTCAAACACATGGAAAGGGTTACCTTTGAATATGTAGTATCAGTTTTTTCAGATTATTTTCTTTGATAGTTTTTTGAGAATGAACTTAACTTGAGTATCGTGAATCTCTTTGAAGCTTTAAATGATTTTTAGTATAATCTATCTGTAGTGCCACCTGTTACCTTTCCTTTGAATGGTTGGTATTTTAGACCAGGGTCAGCAAACTTTCTCTTTAATGGGCCAGATAGTAAATACTTTAGGCTCTCTGGGCCTTCTGGTCTCTCACATGATCAGTTCTGCTGCTGGGGCGAGCAGCCATAGATCGTTGTAAATGATTGGCCGTGGCTGTTCATGAAAACTACATTCACAAAAACAGCCTGAGTTTGCCAGCCTCTGATCGAACATAACGTTGAGCTTCTTTCCAAGTGCAAGTGGCAGTCTCTGCCAGCAATTCCATCCCCCTCCCCCAAAGGAGGCACCAAGGAACTGAAGGAATAGCAAAAGCAGCAGTTGTGTTCCCACTTCTGTGCCTTTTCCAAACTTGGTCTCCCTGCCTGAGATGCTGTCTTTTCCATCTGCCTAAATGTTACTTAGGAGGCCTTTCCAGTCAACTCCTAGTGCTCTCTCCTTGCTTTGAACTCTTTTGGCATGCTGTTTGCCTGTCTCACTGGCAGGTCTTGTGGTATTTGTGTGTTCATGGATTTAGGGCTCCTTCCAAGTTCCCAGAGCACGGGGTGTCTGGCATGATGTTCTGTGTGCAGTGAGGGCCGAGGAGTGGCTGTCAGCACCCAGTACGAGTTCAGCTGCCCTACCCACCTGGGAGGGACTGTCCTTTGAGGGATCAGTAGGATAGACATGTGTTCAGAGTAGAAAGAACCAGTTATTGTTTCATGGCTCTAATTTCTCAGAAAGGAGACAGAGTTCTTTGTGGAAATGGGGATGCTAGAAACCATAAAAAGTTTAGGGAGGAACCAAGACAGCCTCAAAGAGAAGCCCAGAGCACTTTGGCAGCTCTGTCTTTCAGCCCTCAGAGAAGAAATGCCCCAAAGACACTTTATATGTTGGAAATAAAACCACCACTTCCTAGCTGAGGGACCATAGTGAATTAACTTTCTCAATTTCTCACCTGTACAATGGAGATGACAGTAGTACCAACCTTAGAGGGTTGATGGGGGCATTAAATAAGTTAAATCTGTAAAGTACATAGGGTGCTGTCCATCACCTGGTAAATGTTGGCTCTAGTTGTCATTTGACAGGTGGAACCTGGTGGGAGTCTGCCTCACCTCCAGCCCAGGGATCATGGTTTAGTGCAATGATGAAGCAAGCTTAGGACCCCAGATGGTAAAAAGAAGCCTGCTTTCTAGGTTGAGATGAGCACCATAAAAATGCAGTTACCAAAAGATAGCCATACTTCAGATATTTATTAAACTTAACACCACTTCCAATTTTTAAAAAAATATTTATTTGTTTTTTTTAGTTTGACTGCTTCTGCTCTTCACTGTGGCATGCTGAATCTCCGATCTTTGTTGCAGGATTCAGGCTTTTTGAAAAGCTATGGCATACAGAATTTTTAGTTGCTGCATGTGGGATCTAGTTCTCTGATCAGGATTGAACCCAGTTCCCTTGCAGTGGATTCTTAGCCACCGGGCCATCAGGAAGTTCCTCCATTTCAGTTTCACTGAAATTGATTATGCCATTCTATTTGCTATATCCTGGTGGGTGCAGAGGTGCTTAGACATGGCTGCTGACCTGAAGGACTTAAGAGTCAGGGAGATGCATAATTTCATCATGTTACATAAGTGACAAGATAGATAGTATTGTAAGAAGAATATTATCCTGCTTGGAGAGGATATTAAAGGGTGAAAGGATATTAAAAGCTTATGTTAAGCTACAGAAATTCAGTAATGACATTGTTGATTCAAGGATACTGAAAAAAGCAGCTCCTGAATGGTTCTTGGCAGAGGCTGGCTGTGTGTCCGGGGAGTCTGCTGGTGTTTTATATGTGATGTGGGAAACTTGGGAGGTCCCTGGGTTCTGGTGAGGCTAATGCTATCTAACAAGAATACTTGGTCTTCATTTGCTTGGCATGGTCAGGGGTGGGGGTGGTGGTGAAGAACCTGTACTGTGTCAGCCTGCAGCAGAGCTTGCTAAGCGCTTTGAAGGTGGAGAGGACTCTATAAGAAAAATGCAGGTCCCATATGATCTGGGAGAAGTGAATCTCCCATCAGAGCAGGGGCAGGTCTGCTGTCTGAAGATATTAACTAATGAAGTCTACTTTTCCACTTTTAAAATGTTTATTTATTTGGCTGTACCAGGTCTTAGTTGCAGCACTGGGGATCTTTGATCTTTGTTGCCCACTTGTGGGATCTTTAGTTGCCACATGAGAACTCTTAGTTTAGGCATGTGGGATCTAGTTCCTTTACCAGGGATGTCCTCTGCATTGGGAGTGGAGAGTCTTAGCCCCTGGACTACCAGGGAAGTTCCTCTTTTACATTTTATATAGCATTTTATGTGTCCTTTATTGCACATGAAATGAATAAAAATCTGATGTTGGCAGACTCTATAGATATGCAGAAAGTGACTAATCACGTTGTTATGGAAGTTAGAACATCTCATTAAATTTTTCACTGTCACCGTGGCAAGAGCTCCATTGGGTCCTATATTGGACACTGCCTGTGCATGTACCTCTTACAATCATCACTGTGGCCGCAGTGGCAATCAGTTCTGCACACACAGGTGAAACCAGTCAGCACCTGCTGGCAGCTCTTGATTACTGCCCTGAGGCTTCTGATGCTGTGATGTGTGCTCCTCCTGGGTACCCGTTCAGCACTCACACTTGTGCAACCATTTGAGCAACCTAGAAGTGCAGGGGGAGATATTACCCCCAGGGAAACCTTTAATCCATGGGGGCATAGGTGCCATTACTTTTCTTCCTTGAGTGGGGAGAGGCTGGAGGTGGTGGTTCCTAGATATTTTATAAAGCTCCTGCGGTGGTCCCATGGGGAGGGAGCCACCATGTCTGACATGGTAGCCAGTGTAAGAGTGCACCCTGAACTGGCTGTTCCTGTTTCACTCCTCCTGTACCAGCAATCTGCTACTCGTGATCACGAATGGATATACGTCACAGGTTCTGCTTTTGTGGGAACCCAGATCAAGATGGGTTCCCTCTGAAATTTTCCCTTAACCTCTAGTGCTTCTTCATCACAGAAGGCCCTTCCTTGCTTGTCCGGTGGGAACTTCTCTTCTGTCACAGTTTGATTTTTCTCTACCTCAGGAAGTGGTCTTCCCTAGGGTGAGTCCTCTCAGTTTGGATTATAGAGAAATTCTGGAGCTGGAGATCGGAGAAGCTTTTCTTTTTGAAGAAAATTCAGCCTTCAGGATATTGATCTTTCCATTACCTTCCAAAAGCTAGTTTTGCGATGGAAAGCTGATTGGGACCCACCTGTTTTTGGCTATGCCACTGATTCTTTTCCTGATACATCAAATCTTAGTTGATACATTGTGACCACAAGGGAATAAAATTATGTCTTTTAATATTTTAAAAACACTATACTTCTTTACACAGGCAATGGAATTAAGGCAAAAAGGAGTCATAAATGTGAATCCTTATAGAGGTGCCGAAACAGATATGCATGACAAAATACACATCATTTAAAAAAAAATTAACAAGAGAATTTTTGAGTACCTATTATAATACTTGAGAATTTTAGTTTCATCCCAGTTTCTTGTATTGATATCATAAGCGTATCTTGTAGACCCATCCTGGTATCTGGTGTTCATATTAGTGGTTCAGATGATCATATTAAACTTAAAATAATAATGAGAGATTCTGGGAAGATGGTAACAGTTGTAGTGGGAGAGATTTCTGATCTCTCTAAATTTACACATAAAAATAGATCCGTGGATGGAAAAACCAAACCCATGGGTGACATTGGCAGCAAAACTAGTAACAAGGGATCCCCCATACCCTGAATCCCCAATGGGTGAAGACAAACTAACAACCACAGACCTTCAGAGAATCCGTCTCTGTGGAAAAATGCAGAGAGAACTAATGGGACATTTGATGGACTTAAGAATAATAGCACCCCCAAAATAGCCACATTCACAACAATGTGAGTGGAACAAGTTGAGAACAGTAGAAGAAATGGGGGATTCTGCACCTTTGACCTGGGTAGGTCTGAAGGACTGGGTTAGACTCGGCTCAATGAACTTTCTCAGCTTGTGCGTTCTTGGGTGTGGTCCCCATACCCAGAAACCACTGCTAGCAATGGAAATGATGTTGAGCAGAGTCGAATGATAGAGAGAAAGGAAAGAGAAAGTCTAGATAAAAGTGCTGAAGGGGAGCAGAGCCAAGAAATCTCTGAAAGCAGACCTCCATTGAAAAAATGTTATATATTCTTTTACTTGGCTGTACCAGGTCTTAGTTGTGGCACTCGGGGTCTTGATCTTGGTTGCAGCTATGGGGATCTTTTTGTTGCAGCATGTGAACTCTAGTTGCATCATGTGGGATCAAGTTCCCTGACTAGAGTTCTAGGACCTGCCTTGGGAGTCTTAGCTGCTGGACCACCAGGGAAATCCCCAAACCTCCATATTTTTTAACATATGGAGAAAATAATAGGAGTGGGTGCTCTGTGAAATTAAAAAAGCTAACCCCTTCTAAAATTACAGGAAAATGAATTTTACATAAAAATAAGCAGGAAACTGAGGCCAAATCCTGCACTGTTATTATTATTATTTTAAAGAGAAATTAAAAGACAGAATAACATACTTTCAGACAATGAAACCACACATAAAGATATGCCCATAAAACAAATCCAAACTGTAGCCTTCTGTTTCAACCTAAGGTAAAAGATAGTAAGAAATTATATAAGACATGAAAGAATGAATCAGAATTAGAAAAATATAAAAGGTGTCAAAATTCTTTTAAAAATAAAAGTGAAAAACATTTTATTTAATTAATTTATTTAAAAGTTTTGTTTCTTTTAATTATTTAAAAAGTTTTTTTAATATATAAAAATTTATTTTTAAAAAAATATTTATTTATTTTCCTGTGCTGTCATTGCTTTGTGAGGGCTTTTTTCTCTAGTTGTGGCAAGCAGGGGCTACTCTTCGTTGTGGTTCATGGGCTTCTTCATTGTGGTGGTTTCTCTTGTTTCAGAGCACAGGCTCTAGGCATAGCGTGCAGGCTTAGTTGATCCATGGGATGTGGAATCTTCCCTGTGTTGCCTGCATTGGCAGGCGGATTGTTATCCACTGAGCCACCAGGAAAGTCCAAGAAAATTATTTTAGGAATGAAGACAAGTTAGAAGGAATATAAGCACAAATAAAACAATAGAAAATGTCTTAAAATGGTTAAAGGATAAAAATGTTACACATAAAAAATAAATGAGGAAAGAGATAAAAGTATTTTAGAGAAAGTGACAAATATTGAAGATAGGCAAAAATAGTCCAACATATAAGCAATAAGATACCCTAAAGAAGAAGACTAAGCAAGGGAAGAGAATAAATGCTAAAATCTATAATTTCAGAGAAGTTTTCTAAAATTAAAAATATTTGAAATTGCATATTGAAAGAACTCACCACATACCCAGAATATTGATTGAGAGTGAATATTAATAATCCAAAATGACCAGTACCAAGACTTATTCTGCTAAAATAACTAGACTTAAAATTCCTTTGACTTTCTAAGTGAGAAGAGCAAGTGACTTAGAGAAGGTAAAGTCAATGAATATTGACTTTTTTTACAGCAACATTTTATGCCAGAAAAAAAGGAGTAATATTTAGGTATTCGGAGAAAGAAAATGGGAGCCCAAGATCTTATATCCAAGAAAACTGACTTTCAACTAAAAAAGATTACTGTTATCAATTTATAGGAGCTCAGAAAATAATGTTTCCATGTACCCTTCTTGAGGAGTCAACTAGAGAAAGAGCTTCAGACTATCCAAATGACTAGAAAGACATCAGTATAAGGACTGCTGGTAAATATAAAAAATTGAGGGCAAAAGGGTGAGACTGTGGTATGTAATGGCTATATGCTCTGATGCTGTCAATATAACTGTAATAGGGGAGAAAGGAGAGAGCATATACAAATTTTAAAAAACTGTTCTCAGTAATTAGATTGGTGGTGATAGTATTAGTATTTTAATCTGAGACCATTGTGTGTATAATGTGGGATGAAGTAAATGAATAGTTTTGAGATATTCTATCATCTCTTGTGTTTTGGAGAACTAGGGTTCCCGGTGTGGAAGAAGGGAGACATAGATGTAATAAAGAGAGACTGTATGAAACAGTAGTGGTCTTGAGTTTAAATGAGGAGTTATCAGTATGAACTCAAGAGCTGTTTTATTAAAAAAAATTATATATGTGTGTGTGTGTGAATGTATATTTCTAGACTAATGAGAAGACCTATGAGTGAGCATTCTCAGTGCCCAGACTATATAGCCTTATAATGTCACTTCCCATTAAAAGAAATCAGGGTATGGGCTTCCCTGGTGGCTCTGTGGTAAAGAATCTGCCTGCCAAAGCAGGAGATATGGATTTGATCCCTGGTTGGGGGAAAATTCCATATGCTGCAGAGCCACCAAGTCCATGTCCCACAATTAATGAGCCTGTGCTCTAGAGCCCAGGAACTGCAACTGCTGAGCCCATGTGCTGCGACTGCTGAAGCCCATGCACTCTAGAAGCTGTGCTCTGCAACAAGAGAAGCCACAACAGTGAGAAGCCACAGCAATGAGAAGCCTGCACACTGCGACAAAGAGTAGCCCCTGATTGCTGCAATTAGAGAAAAGGCCTCATAGCAACGAAGACCCAGCACAGCCAATATATGTGTATATATACGCGTGTATACACACACATGTATACGTATGTATACATGTGTATATATACATGTGTGTATACACACATATACATATATATGTGTATATATACACGTGTGTGTGTATATATATATATATATATATATATATTAAACCAGGGCTTTTGGAGAAATGGCTGATTCCAGGTCTGAGACCAAAAATGTGCAAGATGAACTAGAACATCTTAACAAATAGTGAACAGAAGCTAGCAGAAACTATAAGGTCATGTTAGAAGGACTCAGGAGATGATTCAAAAGAATTTTATTAGCTAAATTTGAGACCATTTGATCTACAACAAGATAAGTATTTGTAATGAATCAAAACTTATCAAAATATGTTTATATTCACAAACGTGTAATGATTTTTAAAATAAAAACCTGGTTGGTCACCTTCAGATGACAGGAATCTAATTTATTATCTTGAAACTGATAAACAAAGGGAAAGATTCAAGTTTTTATTTTGACTTTTCTAAATGACCTGAGCCAATGGTAAGAGGGGAGGCATCTATTTATAAAAACATTCCAACAAATAGATAAGAAACATCAGAATTAGAATATCATCACTTTAATGGACTCGAGCATGGTGCATTGACAGCTGCTCACATCATAAGAAGAAAGATTCTCAGACTTTATGTGCCTTCTATTGAAAACACTGAGCACCACTTGTCGTATTACCAGGGAGGTTGAATCTGACTCTCATCCAGCCTCTAGATCCAGCTGTCCATTTGCAAGAAATCTAGAGGAACATGATGAATTACACCAGCAGTATCAACAGCAAAACTAACTCTATAGGTCAAATGCACCAGATTTTCAACAGATACATTATAAATGAAAAAGGGTTGAAGAGGGACCTGTAAATCTAAGAGAGACCCAAGACATATTAGTTTTTTCCAAAGGGCAAGACAAGGTACACACTGGAAGTGCACCCTTGGTGATACAATCAGACACACAGTGACTTCCCTGGTGGTTTAGTGGTTAAGAATCTGCCTTGCAACGCAGAGGATGTGAATTTGATCGCTGATCAGAGAACTAAGATCCCATATACCTTGGAGCAGCTAAGCCCACATGCTGCAACTGCTGAAGCCCACATGCTCCTGAGCCTTCAAGCCACAACTACAGAGTCTGTGCACCACAATAAAGAAGATCCCACACGATGCAATGAAGATCCAGCGTGCTGCAACCAAGAGCCAACACAGCCAAATAAATCAATATATATTAAAAAAAGAGAGAAGAAGAGCAGACATACACATATACATATACACATATAAGCAAAACAGGATATTTGTTCCTTTGGGGAGCAGGAGGGGCTTGAGAATGAGTTTATGAGGAAGTTTATTGAGAATGAGTTTATGGAGGGATTTCTAGGATTGTTGGTAGATTTGTATTTCTTGACTTTGGTGATGGTTACAAGGTTTTTTTTTAAATGATAATGTTTATTTTATTTAAAAAGGTTAAAAAGAGAAAAAACATGATGAGTTGTCTAAAATATACCCATACTTTAGAAAATTTATATAGTGATTTTTGTTTTAATAAGCCCCTCATCTTAGGGATTTTCTTAGCTCTAACCAGACTGGCAACCTACTCCAGTATTCTTGCCTGGATAATTCCATGGACAGAGGAGCCTGGTGGGCTACAGTCCATAGGATTGCAAAGAGTTGGTCTCGAATGAAGCGACTTAGCAACCAGATATATAGACCCACAAGACCCCAATCAACCCCACTCAGCACTATTAACTCACTCCAGGTAGCTTAGTCTCTTTGTCTGCCTCCTCCTACCCAGTGACAGCCTGGGAACAAGTTGACATTAGACTTTGACCAGGTTTTCAGAGGGGTCAGAGGCAGAATGTTAACCCAAGGTCAAATTTGCCTATAAGAAGGTGAAAGATTTGTCCATAAAGAAAGTGAAAGATTTTTTTGTGTGTGCTAGTTTGTTTTTTAAACCCATTACTTACACCTTCTGAGAATCAGAGCACTGTTGTTGCATTTTTTTCCCACAGCATGCCTTTCAAGGCACTCATGTTCAGATGAAGGCGGGTATAAATTAGGTGAGCATCAAAGCCTCCTTCAGCTCTGATATTTTGGTATTTGAGGTAGAAGTATGTTAACTTCCTTATTCTTCATATGGAGATGATAGAAAAGAAGAGAGAGATTTAATGGAATTTTCCAGGTCACACAGGGAGCTGAATGCTCTGTTAGGTCACCTGACAAAATTTATTGTCAGTGTAATTTTTCTGTTTGTTTCATTTTTAATGCCATAGGTTTTATTTACAATTTTGCCTTCCACCGCCCCCTCCTCCCTTACTCTTTTTGGCAAGGACCGGAGAAGTACATCGTTTCTGAATGGTAGTAATTAAAGGTATATTCAGAATGGCTTGTTCTCTGATTTAAATCCCTGAAAAACCAGAAGAGGTTTTGACAGAACTAGGACATGGGAAGCAAAAGTCAATTAAATCTGATTTTTTTTCAAGAGCCACATAAATGTTATAAAAGTGCCACATACTTGAGCCATTTTAGCAGTTTTCCATCTGCTTTTGTTATCTCAAAAAGAAGGAAGTTTTCCTGGCATTTCTCTGAATTGTCTTAAGTGACTTTTAGATCATCACAGTGAGTGGGGTGGTCCTAATTCTCAGTGCTCCAGTTTGACTCTGAAGTTTAGAGCAGACTGCATTAATTCATTTGGTTAGTTTTGCCCCCTTTTGGCTTGAAAAAGAAAAGGCTGTGAATTCTTTTACTTGGCAGAGAAAGTAGCATTGTGGGTTGTCCTTCCAATACATTTTCCACAGGCACCAATCTCTTCTTGGGTATAAACAGGCTGTTGTTGAACAGACAGACATTCAGGAGATTCTATAAATTGAATCTTCCATCTTCTGCTAATATGGCTTTTGGCAATAAAGCCATTATCATGAAGCACCATAAAAGGCGTCTTTTTTTTTTTTCATCTGTTGCCTACTCAGCATGGGGTTTATTGCTATTTAGAAGTCTGACTGCTAAATGCTAAACTAGGGCAGGTCACCCTGCAGTAAATGGATAGATGAGTTTCAGATATGCCACCTGCTGTCCTTTGGGACAACAGGCACATTTTTTTTGGTGGCAAGACCTAAAATGGAAACAGAGGCATGCTCCCTTGGTTTTGATTGCCGATTGGACATTGGTTAACAGGCACTAAAAGAGATCAGTAGGTGTGTATTCTATGAACTAAGCCAACTCAGATACTTAATGATTATCGATTTGGAGTTTGGTACTGTGAAGATTTTAGAGCTAGATAAGATAGAATTTCTCCTCTTAAGGAGTTTATATCCAAATTTTGGAAATAATACTGAACAATAAGAAGCAAATGTCAAAGTCTATTAATTCTTTAAATACTTGGCTCCATACCAGGGCCCTTGGTAAATGCTCCATAGGTTTATTATTATTACTATTATTGTTGTTGTTAGGAGCATAGGGGTAAGATTTTAGAGTGAGTGGAGGATGGGCTCCAATATGAATGTCCAAAATAGGAGGCCTTTGGAGACTGGATGAGATTTGTATACATAGAAGGCATTTGAAAGTAGCATAGTGTAAATTAAATCAATTCTCAGTTTAGGATCTGACATTCTTTTGTCTGTTAAGTCACTCTTTCACCTGCTTTCCACCTCCCAAAAGTTTATTGTTTGTTCTATTATGATTTATTTTCTTTGGGATTATGTCTCCTTTTCTTGAGAAAGTAATTTTATTATAATTTTACTGAGGTTTTCAGAGTAAAGGATGCATATGTTCAAATTATCATTTTAACAGACTCTTGAAGAGAAATTATTTTTGACAAAGATACATACTCATTATTTTAACAAATCAAGCAATACAGAAGAGTACAAAGAAACAAGTAAAAGTCAATGAATACCATGCAGAAATTATTTTAATAATTTTATTAAAGTTCATTCCATTTCACAATATATGCATATATACACAAACATAAGAGTAGAAGGGTCATTTGTTTGTTGTTGTGGTGGTTGAGTTATAAAAGTTCTTTATATATTCTAGATATGAATCCCTTATCATATAAATAATTTACAGATATTTTCCCATTCTTGGTTTATCTTTTTACTTTCCTAGTGGTATACTTTGCAGATATGTTATTAATTTTGATAAAGCCCAGTTTATTTATTTTTTCCTTTTGTTGTTTGTGCTTCTGATGCATGTCCAAGAAACCATTGCTTAGGGTCATGAAAATTTACACCTGTATTTTCTTCTAAGAGTTTCATGGTTTTAGCTCTTAAATATAGGTCTTTGACCCATTTTGAAACAACTTTTTTGCTATGATGTGAGGTAGGGATTTCACTTCACTCTTTTGCATGTTCAGTTGTCCCTAGAACAATTTGTTGAGTCTATTCCTGTCCTACTGGACTGTCTTGGCACCCTTTGAAAATAAATTCACTTTAAATGTGAGGATTTTGATCAATTACCCACAGTCCTGTTTACCATTCCTTTGTTGTTAACCTTTGAGGTCAGAAAATGTAAATCCTCCAACTTTGTTTTTCTTTTCAAGATTGTTTTGGCTATTTTGAGTCCCTTGCATTTCTGCATGAATTTTAAGATTAGCTTATAAATGTCTAAAAAGAATCCAGCAAGAATTTTGATGAGGATAGCATTGAATCTGTAGACTAGTTCAGGAAGTGTTGCTATCTTAATATAGTACATATTAAACTTATTACCATTTATATATAAAACCTAAATATTAAGTCTTCCAATCCAAAAACATGGGATAGCTTTCCATTTATTTTGATATTTTTATATTTCTTTCAACAATGATTTGTAGTTTTCAGAGTATAGTTTTGTACTTTTTTTGCTAACTTTCCTAAGTATTTTCTTCTTTTTGATGGTATTGTGAATAGAATATTTTTAAAGATTTCATTTTTTGATTGTTTGTGGCTAGAGTATAAAAGTACAATTGAATTTGTATATTGATCTTGTATTCATAACCTTACTGAACTCATTTATTACTTCTAATAGTTTTATGGTAGATTACTTGGGATTTTCCATATAAAATCATGTCATCTACAAATAAGACTTATTTCTTCCTTTTCAATCTGAATGCCTTGTGTTTCATTTTCTTTTCTAATGTCCTTGGCTAGAACTTCTTGTATAATGTTGACCAGAAATGGTGAGAGTGGACATCCTTCCCAGTGTTGGAGGAAGTCTTTCACAATTAAGCATGATGGTTGCTTAAAAAGTTTTTTGTGTGTGGATGCCTTTTTATCAAACATAGGAGGTTCCCTTGTGTTCTGAATTTGTGGAGAGATTTTTCAATAAATAGATGTTTAATTTTGTCAAATGCTTTTTTATATCAATTAAAAATTTTAATTGATAATTTTATTTATATGGTGATTATGTGAAAGTGAAGTCGCTCAGTTATGTCCGACTCTTTGTGACCCCATGGACTATAACCTACCAGGCTCCTCCCTCCATGGGATTTTCCAGGCAAGAGTACTGGAGTGGGTTGCCATTTCCTTCTCCAGGGGATCTTCCCGACCCAGGAATTGAACATGGGTCTCCTGCATTCCAGGCAGACGCTTTAACCTCTGAGCCACCAGGGAAGCCCCATAGTTTTTCTTTTTAGGTGGTTAAAATGGTGGATTACATTGATTGATTTTCAAATGTTGAACCAGACTTGCATGCCCAGGATAAACCCACTTGATTGTGGCGTTATTATTCTTTTAACATATTTTATGTATCTTATTTATAATGTATTTCATTGTAATAATTCATTGCTAATATTTTATTAAAGATTTTTGTGTCTATATCCATGAAGGGTACTGGTTTGTAACTTTCACTTCTTATATTGTCTTTGTTAGATTTTGGTATCTGGGTAATGCTGGTTCTCATGAGTTGAAAAATGTTCCTTCTTCTATGTATTGGAAAAGATTAAGAAGAATTAGCATAATTACTTCTTTGAATCTTTGGTAAAATTCACCAGTGAAACCATCTGAGTTTCTTTTTCCTAGAAAAAAAATTAAATTAGGCATTCAATCTCTTTAATACTTATAAGACATTCAGAATTTCTATTTAACCTAGAGTCAGCTTTGATAATTCGTGTTTTTCAAAAATTGGCAGATTTTATCTATTGAATTTCTGCATGTAGAGTTGTTCACAGTACTGCTATGTTATCATTTTAATGGCTGTAGGATCTGTAGTGATATCCCCTGTTTCATTCCTAATATTGGTGATTTATATCTTTTTATTTCTTGGTATATCTTGCTAGAGATTTATCAGTTTTATTGATTGTTTCAAAGACCAGCTTTGATTTCATTGATTTTGTCTACAGTTCTCTTTTCAATTTCATTGATTTCCACCTAACTTTATAATTTCCTTTCTGCTGTTTGACTTGCTTTTTCCTTGCTCTTCTAATTTCTTTTTTTTTAATTAATTATTTTATTTTTGGTTGCACTGGGTCTTTGTTGAATTGTGAGGGCTTTCTCTAGTTGTGGCAAGCAGGGGCTTCACTTCATTACAGTGTAGAGGCTGCTCACTGCAGTGGCATCTCTTGTTTCAGAGCACAGGCTCTAGATGCTTGGGCTTTAGTAGTTGTGGCACATGGGCTTAGCTGCTCCATGGCACATGAGATCTTCTTGGATGATGGATTGAACTCATGCCCACTGCATTGGCAGGCAGATTATTATCCACTGCACTAGAAGAGGGAAGTCCCTCTTCTAATTTCTTGAAGATAAGACTAGATTATTGATTTAAGAACTTTCTTTTCTGTTATAAGCATTTAATGCCATGTTTTCCTCTAAGCACTGCTTTATCTGCACTTCACAAATCTTGAAACGTTCACTTTCATTTTCTTCCAGTTCAAAATATTTTCTAATTTCCCTTATGATTTTCCCCTTGATTCATGGATTACTGGGAGAAGGCAATGGCAACCCACTCCAGTACTTTTGTGTGGAAAATCCCATGGACGGAGGAGCCTGGTAGGCTGCAGTCCATGGGGTCACGAAGAGTTGGATATGACTGAATGACTTCACTTTCATGCACCGGAGAAGGAAATGGCAACCTACTCCAGTGTTCTTGCCTGGAGAATCCCAGGGACAGCGGAGCCTGGTGGACTGCCGTCTACGGGGTCGCATAGAGTCAGACACAACTGAAGCAACTTAGCAGCAGCAGCAGCATGGATTACTCGAGGATCATATTGTTTAATTTCTAGGGTTTGAGGAGGAGATTTTCCTGTTATTTTTTCATTACTGATTTCTAATTTATTCAATTATAGTCAGAGAGTTTTGTTTGTATCATTTTATTCTTTTAAATATGTTAAGATATATTTTATCACCCAGGATATGGCCTAACTTGGTGAATGTTCCCTGTACACCTGAAAAAAAAGTGTGTTCTTTTACTCTTAAATGAAATATTCTATAAATGTATATTTAGGTCAATCAGTTGATGGTAGTGACTAGTTCTCGTATAACCTTGCAATTTCTGTTTGCAGGTTCTATCAGTTACTGGAAATGTTGACATTTCTAATGATAATTGAATATTTGTTTATTTTTCCTTTCAGTTTTCTGTTTTTGCTTCATGTATTTAGAGGTTCTGTTGTTAGCTGCATACATATTTAGGATTATTTGCTTTAAATTGATCCTTTAATCATTATGCAATGTCTCTTTATTTAAGGTAATTTTTTGGTCTAAAATATACTTTGTCTAATATAATCATTGCCACTCCAGCCTTCATTTAATTATTGCCATTATGGTATATATTTTCCATCCTTATACTTCCAATCTACTAATATATTTAAAGTGAATTGCTTGTAAACAACATTTAGTTTCATCATTTTAATTCACTCTAAACATTTATTTTTTAATTGGTTTATTTAGATGTTTACATTTAATATAATCATTGATATATTTTAATAGGCCTATCATTCTGTTGTGTTCTATTTTTATTTCCTGGTCACTCTTTCTTGCCTTCTTTTGAGTTATTTTTTAAATTTTTATTTATTTATTTTTATTATTAGATCTATTACTGGATCTTTGTTGCTATGAGTGGGCTTTCTCTAGTTGCAGTGTGTGGGCTTCTCATTGCAGTGGTTTCTCTTGTTGTAGAGCACTGACTCTAGGGTGCTTGGGCTTTAGTAGTTGTAGCCCATGGGCTCCGTAGTTGCAACTCATGGGCTCTGGAGCATGGACTGTGTAATTGTGGTTCACAGGCTTAGTTGCCCAGTGGCATGTGGAGTCTTCCCAGAGCAGGGATCGAACCTATGTCCCCTGCACTGGCAGATGGATTCTTAACCACTGGAACACCAGGGAAGTCCTCTTTTGGGTTATTTAAACATTTTTAAAAAAAGCTTACATTGACAATTGTAAGAAATAATGGCAATCCCTTGTTCAGTTTGCTTAGTTTCCTCTAATTATAAACTTTGCAAAACTATAATATTGAATCAGTATATTGACAATAATACAATCTTATTCAGATTTCCTCAGTTTTACTTGTATCCATTTGTGTGTGTATTAAGTTCTATATAATTTAATCACTTATTTATGTTTTTGTATCCACCACCCCAGTCAAGGGTCCCTTGGTCTCTTACATTATAACCATATTCACCTTACTTCAGCTCCCTATGCCCTAACCCTTGGCAACCACAATCTTTCCTGTCTTTCTAAAATTTTCTATCTAAAAATGTAATTTAAATGGAGTTGTATAGCATATAACCTTTGGGATTGATCTTTTCACCCAGCATAATTTTCTGGAGATTCATCTACATTGTTGCATGGTTAACAGTTTGTTCCTTATTATTGCTGGATAATAATTTGTGGTATACTGGTACCACAGGTTGTTTAATAGTTCACCTGTTGAAGAACATTCTAGGCCAATCCCAGTTTTTTTTTTTTACTATTACAAATAAATTTGCTATGGATACTTATGTAATGTTTAAATTTTTAGTATTCAATATTAGTTTATCTTTTTATGTATAATATCTCTTAGAATGGTTTCATTGCTCTGAGGATTACAAAAGACATAGATAACTTTTCATTCCACTTAGAATCAGGTAGAATGTAGAAACTTACCATCATGTAGGGCCTATTATCCTTATCCCCTTTATTGTATGGTTTTCTTATTAATTATTTAGTGTAATTTATTTAATATGACTTATTATAGTTGTTCAGTTCAGCTCAGTTTAGTCAATCAGTCATGTCCGAGTCTTTGCGACCTCATGGACCACAGCATACCAGGCCTCCCTCTCCATCACCAGCTCCCAGAGTTTACCCAAACTCATATCCATTGAGTCAGTGATGCCATCCAACAATCTCATCCTCTGTCGTCCCCTTCTCCTCCTGCCTTCAATCTTTCCCAACATCAGGGTCTTTTCAAATGAGTCAGCTCTGCACATCAGGTGGCCAAAGTACTGGAGTTTCAGCTTCAGTATCAGTCCTTCCAATGAACACTCAGGACTGATCTCCTTTAGGATGGACTGGTTGGATCTCCTTGCAGTCCAAGGGACTTCAAGAGCCTTCTCCAACACCACAGTTCAAAAGCATCAATTCTTCAGTGCCTAGCTTTCTTTATAGTCCAACTCTCACATCCATATATGACCACTGGAAAAACCATAGCCTTGACTAGATGGACTTTTGTTGGCAAAGTAATATCTCTGCTTTTTAATGTGCTGTCTAGGTTGGTCATAACTTTTCTTCCCAAGAGTAAGTGTCTTTTAATTTCATGGTTGCAATCACCATCTGCAGTGATTTTGGAGCCCCCAAATTAAAGCCAGCCACTGTTTCTACTGTTTCCCCATCTATTTGCCATGAAGTGATGGGACCGGATGCCATGGTCTTAGTTTTCTGAATGTTGAGCTTTAAGCCAACTTTTTCACTCTCCTCTTTCACTAGGCTCTTTATTTCTTCTTCACTTTCTGCCATAAGGGTGGTGTCATCTGCATATCTGAGGTTATTGATACATTATATTTTTATTAAACCTTTATGTACCCAGTTGGCTTCAGGCTACAAGTTCCAACCAGATCTATGGGTTATGGCTCATTTGCAGAGCCTTTGCAGTGCTACTGGATCTATCCCAGGAAGGTACCACTAGCAGTCAGTCTGGGATTTGGGCTGTGGCTTATCCTGTTTCCTTCACAAAGTCTACGGTAGGCAGTTTTGGACTCAGCCCATGCACGCACAGTCCAGGGATTTGTCCACAAGTTCATAAATGGCTTTATGGGGTCACTTTTCCCAGCTTCTGCGTCTTCATACTCTCAGATACTTTCATATTTCCTAGGTGTCCTCTTTTTACTCCTCTTGGTCAGAAAGCTGAGGCTTTATTTATCCTGCTCTTCTGCACACTGGGCTGGGAGTGTGAGGAAATGGAGAACAAAAAGGAGTGATGTTTCTCCCATTTACTTTGAGCATTAGCAGACCCCTTTCCTGCTCTTCAAACCAGAACAAGGACTGTGTTCTGCCCATTCGAGGTTTCAGCTGTGTTGCATCCAGGCAAGGGAAAACTGTGATTTGGTGACTTTGAATTATGTCTCTCCCCCAATCTATCATTTTCATTTGAGCCTTCAAATACCTGATTCATTCATTCTGTCTATAGTTTATAACTGCATTCAGTGGGAGAGGCAGGGTGGAGTGTACTTTTTCCTTCTTACTTCATCCATTTTGTCTTTCAAGCATTTGTTGGCATTTGACAAATCCATCTACAGGTGTTTCTTTTTAGTTCTCTTTGTCTTCATGAACTTGTGCTTTTGTTCTTTACCGAGCTCTTTATAGCTCTGGTAAAGTCTTAAATTAAGACAAAGAGGAGATGGTCAATCTTCTGTTTTTGTTTTATGGATGCTAACAAAATGGGACTATGCAAACTTTGACTATTTTTTCTTGCTTTTCTCTGTTAGTTGCTGTTTTAGTTCCATTTCAAGCTCTTACTGTTGTTGTTTTCTTTTCTTTTATAACAGGTAACAGAGGCATCTATTAGAAAGTTGGAAGAATTAATTGGAGATCTCCTGTCTTGTCTTTTCCAGCTGGTTAGAGTCTCCTTCTAATTGTAGAATATGAATATATATATATGATATATGAAATGTATGATAAATAAGACATTCAGACCTTCCCCTTTCTTTATGTTAACCAAAGAAAAATATTTTAATTTGTTCACTGTTGTTGTTTAGTCATGTAAACATGTCTAGTCAACATGTTTAGTCATGTTGTTTAGTCACTAAGTCATGTAAGACTCTGTGACCCCATGAACCACAGCACACTAGCTTCCCTGTCCTTCATTATCTCCCTGAGTTTGCTCAGATTCATGTCCACTGAGTCAGTGATGCCATCCAACCATTTCATTCCCTGTCACCTCCCTTCTCCTCTTGCCCTCAATCTTTCCCAGCATCAGAGTCTTTTCCAAACAATAAAAACCCTTTGCATCTGTATATTGCTCTCATATCTTAACATTAATTCTTTAGTTAGATTTGATAATTACAGGTTTGCATCAACATCTACCATATTTTTTGAGAAGAATTCTTTTATTTCACTTTCTTTGGGATTTTGCTGCCTGTCTTTACTAATTAAGTACCAAAGTGTCCTCAGAATTGTGAAACCTTTGCTGAGAGAAATATCTATTCTAGTTTAGTTGTGTTTTTATTATATTCAACCTTCATTGTTCCTTTTATTTTAAGATTGTCATAAGCATAGACCTTTAGCTTTATGTGATAAAGGAGAAACTGGGATTTGAAACTAGATTTTATCCATAGGGTACACTGCTTTTAACTTTCACTTTTTATTAACGAAGCTAATGTGAAAGCAAAGTGTTTTCTGTTGCCAAGTTAACTTCTTTAATTAAAAATGAAAGTTATAAGGTAATAGTGCCATGGGTGAAGTTCTAATGTTATCAGAATGGGGAAAATGGGTTTAAAATTGAAACGGTTGACATGGTGGTGACTATAGTACCGCATCAGGAGTTTTGACACTTTATTTAATGGAAAAAGGATACCAATGCCTTAAACTCTTTTAGTATTAACTTAAAAAATTATAAAACTATAAGAGGCATGACTATGAGAAAAGCACTGATGAAAGCCGAGGGTGCCCTGGGAAGGTACGAGTTTGAAAGATTAAAGCATGAATACGCGAGGTTTCAAACTGTAAAAGAATGTGTATCCTGTGCCTAAATGAGGTCAGACAAACCAGAAATCCTCCTCACTTTTACCACCCTCATAAAGTTGACAAGTGTTTGAAACAAACAATCATTCTGGAATGTGCTAAACCTGATTATAGCAAAATCCCTGTGAAAAAAATCATGGTCTACAGTCTTTGTGCCAGTGGAGGTGGCTTGAGGAGTTAGTTAATTTTCTTGACTACAAAATAAGGTATTCAGAAAAGTATTTTTATTTATGGAGAATCTTAAGATCCCCCTCTCTAATTTCCATTTATATCAGAAAGTATGTTTTCAAATGTTTCCCATTCATGAGGACCTCAGCCTATTGAGATCAGTGTATCTGTCATGCCTGTGCAATTCACTCAGTTGAATTTCTAATATTTTGTAGAATTATATTCTCCACCCCCCCACCCACAGAAAAAGCCCAATGTCATACCAGACATATCACTTTACAAAATATTAATAGATTTCCCCAGTATCAGTATTATACACAGAAGTATTTCAGGCATACAACATGTTACATCTACAAAGACTTTAACATAAAAATGTCCTTGGTTCAGGACTCACAGTAAAAGTGTAATAGTAAAGCTAAATTAATTTCATGGTAATTTATCATCCCTAAAATTTAAAGTGGGAGAAGGCGAAGGGTCTTTCAGTCAAGTACCTACTCCGTGTCTTCTGACAAGAACTGAAAGCTGAGAATTAGTGAAAACAAACTAAAAGATGGTAAATCTGGGTAAATTTTTAAGGAATTTTTTTCCCTGTAAGTCCACATACTTGACAAAGCCAAAAGACACTGAGTCCCAACAACACTGATACTTTCAGAAGATTCAGTTTTTACAGGAGCAACTGTGGCTCATGGAGGGGACCTCTTGAAAGCACCAGGCATGTTGGGATGGCTGTCCAGGGTGAGTGGGACGGCCACATCCCACTGGCCTTCAGAGCTCAGAAAGCTGGGGGTACACCATTCCCTACCATATCAGACCTCTGTGCCCAGCCAGCTGTGTGACCAAGAAGAGGCTATGGGGTCCCTGTCCTAGCTTCATGAGGCAGAGGGGACCATACATATCAGCAGCAGCCATTGCATGGGTTTCTCCATAAGCATCTCCAGCTTTCCCTCAGCTTCCCTCAGCTTCTGTTCTATTATTTCATAGGTGGATCCAGGAGAGAAATTTTCCTCTTTACTGCCTCTTCTTGGGATGGCTGTAAAATTATCTCTAACCGTTTCACCTGGAAATCTCCAAGAGGCTATGCAGCTCCTGTTGACATCCCGCTGTGTTTTCAGTGGCTTTGCAGATTTGTCTGTGGCGTGTTTTCCAGTCCTGTGCTTTTCTTCATTCTCCCCAAGTGATTCATTACTATGTTTCCTATTGTAGAGGGTTATCATTAATATACAATTTAATAGTCAAGGAAGTATCCAAATTTAGGGCAGTGATTTTTTTATATACATACAGGAAATTGGGTTAGTAACTCTCTTTCCTAACAAAACCTCATTTTGCTAGATTTTTAGTTTTTAAATTTTTTCTTGAAATAGCTTTATTGTCTTCATGTGTTTATAAAGAGAAATACATACTCTGCAAAAGCTTAAGAAAATCCTATTAATACAAAGAGGTTAGCAAAGACTACCTATAATTCCATTTCCTGGAGATGGCCTCTCTTTCCACTTGATTTAAATTGTTCTGGCCCTTTTTCAGTTCAGTTCAGTCGCTCAGTCATGTCTGACTCTTTGCGACCCTATGAACCGCAGCATGCCAGTCCACCCAAAACCATGTCCATTGAGTCAGTGATGCCATCCAACCATCTCATCCTATGTCATCCCCTTCTTCTCCTGCCCTCAATCTTTCCTAGCATCAGGGTCTTTTCAAATGAGTCAGCTCTGCACATCAGGTGGCCAAAGTACTGGAATTTCAGCTTTAATATCAGTCCTTCCAATGAACACTCAGGACTGATCTCCTTTAGGATGGACTGGTTGGATCTCCTTGCAGTCCAAGGGACTCTCAAGAGCCTTCTCCAACACCACAGTTCAAAAGCATCAGTTCTTCAGTGCTCAGCTTTCTTCACAGTCCAACTCTCACATCCATACATGACTACTGGAAAAACCATAGCCTTGACTAGACGGATCTTTGTAGACAAAGTAATGTCTCTGCCTTTTAATATGCTGTCTAGGTTGGTTATAACTTTCCTTCCAAGAAGTAAGCGTCTTTTAATTTCATGGCTGCAGTCACCATCTACAGTGATTTTGGAGCCCAGAAAAATAAAGTCTGACATTGTTTCCACTGTTTGCCCATCTATTTGCCATGAAGTGATGAGACCGGATGCCATTATCTTATCTTTCTGAATGTTGAGATTTAAGCCAACCTTATCACTCTCATCTTTCACTTTCATCAAGAAGCTTTTTAGTTCCTCTTCAGTTTCTGCCATAAGGGTGGTGTCATCTGCATATCTGAGGTTATTGCTATTTTTCCCAGCAATCTTGATTCCAGCTTGTGCTTCTTCCAGCCCAGCAGTTCTCATGATGTACTCTGCATAGAAGTTAAATAAGCAGGGTGACAATATACAGCCTTGATGTACTCCTTTTCCTATTTGGAACCAGTCTGTTGTTCCATGTCCAGTTCTAACTGTTGCTTCCTGACCTGCATACAGGTTTCTCAAGAGGCAGGTCAGGTGGTCTGGTATTCCCATCTCTTTCAGAATTTTCCACAGTTTATTGTGATCCACACAGTCAGAGGCTTTGGCATAGTCTATAAAGCAGAAATAGATGTTTTTCTGGAACTCTCTTGCCTTTTCCATGATCCAGCAGATGTTGGCAATTTGCTCTCTGGTTCCTTTGCCTCTTCTAAAATCAGCTTGAACATCTGGAAGTTCATGGTTCACGTATTGCTGAAGCCTGGCTTGGAGAATTTTGAGCATTACTTTACTAGTGTGTGAGATGAGTGCAATTGTGTGGTAGTTTGAGCATTCTTTGGCATTGCCTTTCTTTGGGATTGGAATGAAAACTGACCTTTTCCAATCCTGTGGCTACTGCTGAGTTTTCCAAATCTGCTGGCACATTGAGTGCAGCACTTTCACAGCATTATCTGGTCCTTTTTAGGGAACTAGAACTTCCCTGGTGGCTCAAACAGTTAAGCATCTGTCTACAATGTAGGAGACCCAGGTTCGATCCCTGGGTTGGGAAGATCCCCTGGAGAAGGAAATGGCAATCCACTCCAGTACTATTGCCTGGGAAATTCCATGGACAGAGGAGCCTGGTAGGCTACAGTCCATGGGGTCGCAAAGAGTCAGACACAACTGAGCAACTTCACTCGCTTATATGTGTGGTACACAACTACCCTCTCTCCTTAGAACATTTCCAATCCCTTGTCCCTCCTGTTTGCTCAGTAACACCCAAACTTGGTCCAACTTTAATTTTATGACCAAAAACCTCACGGGGACCCTTAGCACAGCTCAGCAATGTGAGTCCACTTCCCCAGTTGGCTCACTCTCCCACTCTCTAAGACCATTGTTCTATGCTGCCTTTTCTTTCTTCCAATATTTACCACCCTTTCCTTCCCTCTCATTCAGATAATGACCTTGTTTCTTGTTTCAAAGAGAAAAATAGAAGCAATACAGTGGAAGCTGTCTCATTGCCCAGCCATCACCTTACACCCACAAGCCTTCTGGCTACTGTTCCCACTCTGACTCTCCTCTTGCTGTGGAGCAACCCCCATATAAGCTCTGCATCCCATCCCTTCTCCTAGTCAGGGTTTTGCTTCTGACAGGGTTTGACCATTCCTTCGTTCTTCCACTCATCAGGTTTCCTCTTAACTCCTTCATTCCCAGTAGCACAGAAGTGTGCTGTGCACTCAACCATCTTAAAAACATGTCCTAATGTCTGTATCACCCACAACCACATTTCTCTGCTTGCCTTTATGGTAGAATTTCTCAAGAGTTGGTAGACCATTTTCACTTTATATTGACTATATTTTCTTATTTTTGGTATTCTTGATGCTTTGGTGTTTGGGGTCTTGATCTTTGGGAAACTGCCCCTCCCAGAGCTAGCTAATTCCTGGAATCAGCAAAGGACTGCCCTGCAAGCACCTTTGATATACAAACTAACCAATTCAGAGCTCACAGCTCACACCCCAATCATCTCCTGTATCAAACTCTCATACACCAAACCAGTATTTCCCCTGCCCTAATTGCCAACATCCGCTGGATCATGGAAAAAGCAAAAGAGTTCCAGAAAAACAGCTACTTCTACTTCATTGACTATGCCAAAGCCTTTGACTGTGTGGATCACAATAAACTGGAAAATTCTGAAAGAGATGGGAATACCAGACCACCTAACCTGCCTCTTGAAAAATCTGTATGCAGGTCAGGAAGCAACAGTTAGAAATGGACATGGAACAACAGACTGGTTCCAAATAAGAAAAGGAGTACGTCAAGGCTGTGTATTGTCACCCTGTTTATTCAACTTATATGCAGAGTACATCATGAGAGACAGTGGACTGGAAGAAACGCAAGCTGGAATCAAGATTGCTGGGAGAAATATCAATAAACTCAGCTATGCAGATGATACCACCCTTATGGAAGAAAGTGAAGAAGAACTAAAGAGCCTCTTGATGAAAGTGAAAGAGGAAAGCGAAAAAGTTGGCTTAAAGCTCAACATTCAGAAAATAAAGATCATGGCATCCGGTCCCATCACTTCATGGGAGGTGGATGGGGAAACAGTGGAAACAATGTCAGACTTTATTTTTCTGGGCTCCAAAATCACTGCAGATGGTGACTGCAGCCATGAAATTAAAAGACACTTAGTCCTTGGAAGAAAAGTTATGACCAACCTAGATAGTATATTCAAAAGCAGAGACATTACTTTGCCGACTAAGGTCCGTCTAGTCAAGGCTATGGTTTTTCCAGTGATCATGTATGGATGTGAGAGTTGGACTGTGAAGAAGGCTGAGTGCCGAAGAATTGATGCTTTTGAACTGTGGTGTTGGAGAAGACTCTTGAGAGTCCCTTGGACTGCAAGGAGATCCAACCAGTCCATTCTGAAGGAGACCAGCCCTGGGATTTCTTTGGAAGGACTGATGTTGAAGTACTTTGGCCAAACTCCAGTACTTTGGCCACTTCATGAGAAGAGTTGACTCATTGGAAAAGACTCTGATGCTGGGAGGGATTGGGGGCAGGAGGAGAAGGGGATGACCGAGGATGAGATGGCTGGATGGAATCACGGACTCGATGGACAAATGAACTCCAGGAGATGGTGATGGACAGGGAGGCCTGGCATGCTGCAATTCATGGGGTCACGAAGAGTCGGACACCACTGAGCGACTGAACTGAATTGAACTGAAGTCACCTCAAGGCCAAGTACTGTACAATTAGGGGCCATTCCTTTAGCCCACAGCCTGCTGAAATTATCCAGACAAGATAATCATAAACTTAAACCTACCTACTGTACCTCACCCATTCCTTCCTTTGAAAATCCCAGTAAAGTTTCTGCTCTGGGCCATGTTCCCCTCTCCCCTTCTGCCTCCTGGCTGACCTCGGTTCTTCTCCATGTGGCCCTGCAGGGCATGCCAGGTCTCTCATTTCTGGGGATCCTACTGGCTTTTTTCCCCCCACTTTTTCTGTCAAGCAGAAAGAGAATTGAACTGTGTGTGAGCAAGAATATTCCTTGAGCTGAACACTGCAAGTGAAAGTGAAAGTCACTCAGTCATGTCTGGCTCTTTGCAACCCAGTGGACTATACAGTCCGTGGAATTCTCCAGGCCAGAATACCGGAGTGGGTAGCCTTTCCCTTCTCCAGGGGACCTTCCGAACCCGGGAATCAAACCAGGGTCTCCTGCATTGCAGGCAGATTCTTTACCGGCTGAGCCACAAGGGAAGCCCATTTCTGGGGATCTGTAGGTATAAATTTCTTCATTCCTGACAGTCATTTCCATGTTTGTGTACCTTACCAGATCTGATTCAAACAAATCCTGGGTACACACTTTAGAATACACTTCTGCCTGGGTTTTCTGTTTAAATGACTCTAATCAGATGTTTGTCCTCAGCATTCCTCTGAAACAGATCTTAGAACACCTGCTTCTTGCCAAACTCAGTGGTTAATTCTTGGTTCTCCTATTACTTGAGCTCCTAGTAGATCTGATAGATTCTTATCATCTCCTTTTTTACTTTTCTAAAAATATTGATTAACTTATTTGCCTGCACTGAATCTTAGTTGTGGCATGAGGGGTCTTAGTTGCTATGCATGTGGCCTTCTCTTTTGCGATGGTAGGCAGGCCCAGTAGTTGCAGCAGTCTGATTCAGTTGCCCCAGGGATGTGGGATCTTAGTTCCCTGAACAGGGCTCAAACCTGTGTCACTTGCATTGGAAGGCAGATTCTCAGCCACTGGACCACCAGGGAGAGTCTCTCAGTTGTCTTATCTTTAGCCATTACCTCTCCCCTGCATTTTCGTCACCTATATACAACTTCCTACTTGATACTGTCTCCTGGCTCTCTGATACAGCAGACTTTGTGTGTCCCAAAACACACTCTTGAGTTACTCATTATACTCGCCTGATTTTCCCATTTCTGGATATAATACCACCATTCACCTAGTTCCTCTCTCCAAAAAAAACTAGGAAATATGTGGTTTTTGTTTTCTGCCTTCATTTGTTTCTCCCCACTACCCCTCTCTTTTCCTTTTATTTCTCTTCCTACCAGTTTCATACAACAAAGCTTTGTTGTATGATCTTGTTTGGCAGATCTTGTCATTACTGGAATTATGGTAGCTCAATGGTAAAGAATCTGCCTGAAATTCAGGAGACGCAGATTCTGTCCTTGGGTCATGAAGATACCCTGGAGGAGGAAATGGCAATCCACTCCAATATTCTTGCCTGGAAAATTCCATGGACAGAGGAGCCTGGCAGTCTATAGTCCGTGGGGTTGCAGAGTTGGACATGACTAAGCATGTATACACCTCATTGTAACTGGGAGAATCTGGTGCAGCTTGTCTAAAGAAGGAAAAGCAGGCAGTTTCTACATCAGAAGCTGCATGAACAGCCGTATGCTTGATGGGGAGGGTCCAACCACTGCAGCCAGGACTGAGACGGGCAGCAGTCATGGAGCAGCCTAGGGCTTCTCTCTTGGGAGAGAGGGTAGTTGTTTAGTTGTTCAGTCGTGTCCGACTCTTGCTCAGACTGTAGCCTGCCAGGCTCCTCTGTCTATGGGATTCTCCAGGCAAGAATATTGGAGTAGATTGCCATTTCCTTCTCCAGGGGATCTTCCTGACAGAGGAATCAAACACAGGTCTCCTGCATTGCAGGCAGATTTTTTTCTGACCGAGCTACAAGGAAAGCTCAGACTGGGAGAGAGGGGGTTCCCCATTAGTCCAGCATCAGGAGGCTCTTTCTGCAAAAGGTAATGATGTCTCTCCCCTGCCATCACAACTCCTCATTGGTGTCAGTGTCCAAATTCAGGTCCTTCTGATGGTCTCTGCCACTGTTCTCTGTTTAAGTGGGTGTATTTTAGCTTTAGCATGTCATTCTTTCCTTTTAAAAAATATCTCTATTTATTTGGCTATACCTGGTCTTAGTTGTTGCATATGGGATCTAGTTTCCTGACCAGGGATCAAACCTAGGCCCCCTGCATGGGACTGTGGAGTCTTACCCACTAGACCACCAGGGAGGACCTTAGCATGTCATTCTTCATTCTTTTTCAACTGTTTTGCCAATAAATATTGGATTAGGACCCGGCATATTTTTTTCTTCTTTTGGAATTTCAAATCAAATATTTAAAATTTTTATTTGCTTCTTCACTTTAAGCCCCAAGTATGTCAGCACATGCTAACCAGCATGGAAGGAGGGAATCTTGCCTTATGTTGCTGGCATTTTTCTGTGATAGATGTGCAAAGATCTGTTAGCAATTAAGGATTGATTTCACTGTCCAAGAGATTTGGGGACTGAAAGCTTGGCATCACAGGCTATTTCGGGATCCAGGAAGTAGGACATGTGCATTTTGCATACTTCTTTATCTCCTGTGTCGTAGCTACTTCTCCATCAGATGAGTTGGGCTTTCTAGAAAGAAAAGATTTCAGGGGCATAGTTGTATAGAGGGGTCTAATTAATGTAGAGGGACTTGGTGTACAGCATTTTGAATACCTAAAAGGAATGGAAACTTATTTTGAAACTTAAGAGTGAGCAATATTATAAGTAAAGTGGTTGATTTTTTTTTAAACCTACAGTAGATTTTATTTAAAACTGAATATTTAACAGCTAATTGGGTAAGCCTAAAGGCTTGAAATTACACGTCTATGAATTTAGGCCTTGCGTCTTTGACACCTTGGATCCTCTTCTCCCTCCTTTGCTATTTTTAACTTACCGCAACAGATGAGGGGCTCTTAAACCATCTGTTAACCTTCCTTTCTCCTTTTTTAACCATGTAGAATTGCTCAAGGCAAGAAGACCCAGAGACAGTAAGACTGAAACAAAAAGCAAAGGAGGTAGGCATGGCTCGAGATCATTGGGTTTGACATTTCAAGGCTTTTGCCTATTAATTTTTATGCCTTGCTACTTGTATATCGTTAATAAAAATCTGACGGAAAACTTTTTAGGATGTATTTGTTGCTTTGGCTTTGATCTTAATGTTTGCAAACTAATACATTAATACATGTGAAGCCTTAAGGAGTTTTTCTAAGAGAATATTTCCATACATTATGTTTTCATTTCCATTTTAGGTAGCTGAGCCTCTGTGGGGTTGTTGATGGTGGTGGCATTCGATTTTGGTTGGAAATGTATTTCTTTGCCTGCCATTAAATGTGACTTTCAAGCAAGTGAAACCTTGTCATCAATATTTTACCTAAATTCACTTCAGTAAGATCCCGCACTTCTAAGAAGTATTGCCATTTCAAATTCTTCATTTTGGAAAGATGTGTGAAACTCCATTCGGTTATTTGTAATAGTAAAACTCATCCCAAATCATCTAATCATAGGGCTTGCTGTCTGGTTATTAAAATTTCACTTAGGTTAGGCTACAGAGATCAGCTCAACTGAATGTCATTATCTTTGCTCCCTTTAAGGTGCCTGCTTCCTAGAAGTGGCAGCTGTGCCTGACTAATTGAGTTGTAGTAAAGCCAGTTGTCCAGAAACGTAAGTCACGCCAACTAAAACATGTCATCTTGTTCTTTAACATATGTACAAGTCCCCCAGTGCAAAATGTAGTCATGACATGACAAAATGTCCACCGAAAACTTCGAAAGAGTATTTGAGATTCAAGGATCCAGTGAATAACTAGATCACATTTGAAATTTTATTTCATGAAAATAAGTAGATAGGAAACTTGAATGATTACTCATCGGAAAATGATTGCTCACCCCATTTTGAATGCCTTGCAGTGACACATGGGTGAATAGGCTGTTGAAATGGCCCTTTAAGTTGTGTTTTACTCAAAAGTGACAGTGAAATTCTTTGAATATTTATGATTTATGCTGAGTATCATACAACCTTCAATAGCTTTCAGATTTTTATCCTTGTAAGTAATGTTTGAAATGTCTATCATATTCTGATTTCTGAGTGGTTAATTATTCAGGTAAATGTTAAGTACCTTTCTCTAAGAGGAGAGGGAATGGGAAAAAGCATACTGCACAGGAAAGCAAAATTAATTCACCATGGTGATCAGTAAGATAACCACTGATCAGGGTCATCGTTACAGAAATTTCTTTTACTATTGTTCCCCAAAAGATGAAATCGGTAACAACCATGGTTACTTTTTAGATCCACTAGAGGGAGTAATGTTGTACAGATAGGTACTTTTTAAAAGATCTGTTTGTCATTGAGTTGGTAAATAAATTTGTGGTAATAGTATTATCAAAATTTAACAGCCATGATATTTTAAGTCTCTTTTTATTTGCAAATGTTGCTAGGTGGTTGATTTAAACCCCAAACCAGCTTTTCGGTGACAGAGAAGAATGCTCTATACTTTCACTTGTCCTACTTCTTTCTCTTCCTTCTAATGTAATTCCTTAATTTTCTAATTCTGCTTACTGTCCTGAGGCAATTTTGATATGCAAATAAGCTTTAGCATTAAGAAAACCGGAAGCTTTTGAAATTCTGACTTTCATTTTTTGAGAGATTGTGTGTTTGGTATGGAAGCCCCACAACAGGGAATAAATGATTACCATTTCATTTCTACTGTGGCTTTCAAAAGCATGTGTCTGTTCCTGGATCTGCTGGTGTTCTGCCTGACCAGTGCTTTGGCTTGGTGGGTAAATGACACCCTCCCAGATAGAAGATGTCATCTGGTCTTCTCTTTTCCATGAAGTGATGATAAGGTGAAGCTTCAAATGTAATGTTTTATTTTCCAAAACTTACAGAATTTAAAGTAATTAACACCCGATGTTTTACAAACGTTTGGAAGAACCGAAGGGCTTGCAATGGAAGTGCAACACTGGGCTCATCTTCCGTTCCTTTCATACCACTCCTCAGAGCAATCACTTGATAAAACAAAATTTTACTGAGGTAAAATTTACATACACTGAAACTCACACTTGAAAGCCGGTTTTGATTAACTGGTCCAGTTGTGTAACTACCACCACACCCAAGATACAGGTCATTTCTGTCATTCCAGAAAATGCCCTCATGCCCCTTCTTGTCAAAAAAATTTTTTTATTTGTCTTTATTGTATTTTTATTTGGTTAAATGCTTTCCTGTGTGTTTATATATATATATATATATATATAATTAAAAAAATTTTTTTCTAGCTGTGCTGGGTCTTCATTACAATCCATGGGCTTCTCTAGTTTCGACTCACAGGCTTAGTTGCCCCATGGCGTATGGGACCTTAGTTCCAGGACCAAGGATCAAACTTGTGTCCCTGTATCAGAAGGCATATTTTTAACCACTGGACTACCAGGAAGCCCCAAAATTAATTCACCATAGTGGCTGTTAAAATGACCACTGATTAGAGTGATTGCTATAGAAATTTCTTTTACTATTGTTTCAAAAAAGGTGAAATGGTTATATATGTGATTATATTTTAAATCCAGAGGGAGTAATGAAGTTCACTTTAGCAGTCTTTAAAAAATTTTATCTTTTATGCTTTTCATATCATTTCTAAGAAATCATTGCCTAACCGTGGTCACTAATACTTATTTCTCTGTTTTCTTCTAAGAGTTTTGTAGTTTTAATTTTTATGTTTAGGTCTTGATGTATTCTGAGTTACATTTTATGTATGGTGTGAAGTAATTGTCCAAATACAACCTTTGCATATGGCTCTCCAGTTGTCCCAGCACCATTTGTTGAAAAGACTGTTCTTTTCCTCACTGAATTGTCTTGGTAGCCTTGTCAAAAATCACTTGGCCATGAATGTAAGGGCTTATTTCTGGAGTCTCGATTCTCTTCCATTGACCTAAATGTCTATCCTTATGCCAGTACTGCACTGTCTTGATTTATGGTAGCTTTGTAATAAGTTTTGAAATTGAGATGTATAAGTTCTCCAACTTTGTTCTTCTTTTTCCAGATTATTTTAGCACTTTTGTGTCATTTTGTATTTCTGTGTGAATTTTAGAGCAGCTCATCAATTTCTGCCAAAGGAAAAAAAAAAAGCCCAGCTGGGACTTTGATAGGGCAGATCAGTTGGCAGAAAATTGCCATGTTAACAATATTGTTTCCCAATCCATGAAGATGTAATTGTCTCTCCATTTGTTTAGATCTACTTTAATTTCCTTCACTAATGTTTTATAGTTTCAGAGTATGTTTTACACTTCTTTTGTTAAATTTATTTCTAAGTCTTTTATTCTTTTTGATACTATTATGAATGGAACTGCTGTCTTAATTTCACTTCAGATGTTCATTGCTGGCACTTAGAAGTACAATTGATTTTTGTTTGTTGATTTTTTTTTTCTATGTTGATCTTCTATCCTGCTAACCTGCTATACTCATTATTAAGTTGTAGTCTTCTTTTTCTTTAAACTTGATTTGAAAGGTTTTCTATATACTTAGATTATATTTTCAGTCTGGATGCCTTTTATTTCATTTCCTTGCCTTATTTCCCTGTCCAGAACCTCCAGTATAGTGTTGAATGTTAGGAGTACACATTTTGTCTTGTTCCCAGTTTTAGGAGGAAAGCATTCTGATTTTTGGTTAAAGAAACAATTAATTTTAATGAAGTGCATGTTATCAATTTTTAAGTGTTTTTTGTGTTCTGTCTTAGAGATCTTTACCTATATTTGTCCTGCACCCCAATTCCAATGTTGGTTGGGAGTCTTTCCCACACCAACAAGCAATGTGCCTTCACCAACTAATGTCCTACACTCAACTCAAACTCAATTCTGACGCTGTCCAGAGATAGGGTCAGATTACACACCTGTAATCCCACAAGGTTGCCCTCCACTTCAGGTGCCAATTGTAAATTCAGATTGTTACCTGTGCTTCTAATTGACCAAACCAGCTACAGACGGAAGGTTCCCACAACCATATCCTTGGGTTTGATTAATCTGCTAAAGAGTGGCTCACAGAACTCAGAAAACCCATTTATTCTCTAGAGTACTGGTAAGCCACTTCAGTACTATTGCCTTGAGAACCCCAAGAACAGTATGAAAAGGCAAAAATATATGACATGAAAAGATGAACTCCCCAGGTTGGTAGTCACCCAATATGCTGCTGGAGAAGAGCAGAGAAATAGTTCCAGAAGGAATGAAGAGGCTGAGCCAAAGTGAAAACAACGCCCAGTTGTGGATGTGTCTGGTGGTGGAAGTAAAGTCTGATGCTGTAAAAACAGCACTGCATAGGAACCGGGAATGTTAGGTCCATGAATCAAGGTAAATTGGAAGTGGTCAAACAGGAGATAGCAAGAATGAACTTCGACATTTTAGGAATCAGTGAACTAAAATGGATTGGAATGGGTGAATTTAATTCAAATGACCATTATGTCTACTACTGTGGGCAAGATGTCCTTGCTCTCTAGAGAAGTTTAGTGGTCTATCTTAGAAGTTTATGTCTATGATCCATTTCAAATTAATTTTTTGTGTGATTGTTGATTTCTGCCTTTATTTTTGTCATTTTTTCTTTATGAACCTTGAAGCTCTGTTACTAGGTATATACACATTTAGGGTAATTATATCTTCCTGATGAATTGCTCCTTTATAATTATGAAAATTTCCATTTTTCCTCTAGAAATACTCTTTGTCTTGAAGTCTGCTTTTCTGACATTAAAATAACCATTGAAGCATTCTTATGCTTACTGTTTACATGATATATATGTTCCCACACTGTTACTTTCAACCAGACTTTATTTTATATTTAAAGTGCATCTTTTATTGGTAGCATATAGTTTAATATGACTTTTAATGCAGTCTGACATTCTTTGCTGTTTAGTTGCAATAAATACTTCATTTATATTTAGTGCAGTTATTGGTGCGGTTTGTGTTTAAGTCTGCTGCCTCATGATTTGTTTTTTATTTTCTTCTTTTGGCCTTCATACTTCCTTTTACAATATCATGCCTTCCTTTGGAGTAATTTAATGTTTTTGTATGTTATTTCTTCTATCAATTTTTGAATTGCAATTTTGGAAAACTCAGCAGTGGCCACAGGACTGGAAAAGGTCAGTTTTCATTCCAATCCCAAGAAAGGCAATGCCAAAGAATGCTCAAACTACTGCACAATTGCACTCATCTTACACACTAGCAAAGTAATGCTCAAAATTCTCCAGGCCAGGCTTCATCAATACATGAACCGTGAACTGTTTTAGGTGGTTTTAGAAGAGGCAGAGGAACCAGAGATCAAATTGCCAACACCTGCTGGATCGTCAAAAAAGCAAGAGAGTTCCAGAAAAACATCTATTTCTGCTTTATTGACTATGCCAAAGACTTTGACTGTGTGGATCACAAAAACTGTGGAAAATTCTGAAAGAGATGGGAATACCAGACCACCTGACCTGCCTCTTGAGAAACCTGTATGCAGGTCAGGAAGCAACAGTTAGAACTGGACATGGAACAACAGACTGGTTCCAAGGGGAAAAGGAGTACATCAAGGCTGTATATTGTCACCCTGCTTATTTAACTTCTATGCAGAGTACATCATGAGAACTGCTGGGCTGGAAGAAGCACAAGCTGGAATCAAGATTGCCGGGAGAAATATCAATAACCTCAGATATGCAGATGACACCACCTTTATGGCAGAAAGTGAAGAGAAACTAAAAGCCTCTTGATGAAAGTGAAAGAGGAGGGTGAAAAGGTTGGCTTAAAGCTTAACGTTCAGAAAACTAAGATCATGGCATCTGGTCCCATCACTTCAAGGCAAATAGATGGGGAAACTGTGGAAACAGTGTCAGACTATTTTGGGGGCTCCAAAATCACTGCAGATGGTGATTGCAGCCATGAAATTAAAAGACACTTACTCTTGGAAGGAAAGTTATGACCAACCTAGATAGCATATTCAAAAGCAGAGACATTACTTTGCCAACAAAGATCCATCTAACCAAGGCTCTGAGTGCCGAAGAATTGATGCTTTTGAACTGTGGTGTTGGAGAAGACTCTTGAGAGTCCCTTGGACTGCAAGGAGATCCAACCAGTGCATTCTGAAGGAGATCAACTCTGGGTGTTCTTTGGAAGGAATGATGCTAAAGCTGAAACTCCAGTACTTTGGCCACTTCATGTGAAGAGTTGACTCACTGGAAAAGACTCTGATGCTGGGAGGGATTGGGGCAGGAGGAGAAGGGGACAACAGAGGATGAGATGGCTGGATGGCATCACAGACTTGATGAACGTGAGTCTGAGTGAACTCCGAGAGATGGTGATGGACAGGGAGGCCTGGCGTGCTGCAATTCATGGGGTCGCAAAGAGTCGGACACGACTGAGCAACTGAACTGATCTGAACTGATGGATTTTCCAGTGGTCATGTATGGAAGTGAGAGTTGGACTGTGAAGAAAGCTGAGCGCTGAAGAATTGATGCTTTTGAACTGTGGTGTTGAAGAAGACTCTTGAGAGTCCTTTAGACTGCAAGGAGATCCAACCAGTCCATCCTAAGGAGATCAGTCCTGGATGTTCACTGGAAGGACTGATGCTGAATCTGGAACTCCAATACTTTGGCCACCTCATGCGAAGAGTTTACTCATTGCAAAAGACCTTGATGCTGGGAGGGATTGGGAGCAGGAAGAGAAAGGGATGACAAAGGATCAGATGGCTGGATGGCATCACCAACTCAATGGACATGAGTTTGTGTAAACTATGGGAGTTGGTGATGGACAGGGAGGCCTGGTGTGCTGCAATGCATGGGGTTGCAAAGAGTCGGGCACGACTGAGCGACTGAATTGAACTGAACTGAACTTATTAACTCTATACATGGACATCACCAGATGGTCAACACCAAAATCAGATTGATTATATTCTTTGCAGCCAAAGATGGAGAAGCTCTATACAGTCAACAAAAACAAGACCAGGAGCTGACTGTCGCTCAGATCATGAACTCCTTATTACCAAATTCAGACTTAAATTGAAGAAAATAGGGAAAACCGCTAGACTGTTCAGGTATGACCTAAATCAAATCCCTTATGATTATACAGTGGAAGTGAGAAATAGATTTAAGGGACTAGATCTGATAGATAGAGTGCCTGATGAACTATGGAATGAGGTTCCTGACATTGTCTTGGAGACAGGGATCAAGACCATCCCCATGGAAAAGAAATGCAAAAAAGCAAAATGGCTGTCTGGGGAGGCCTTACAGATAGTGTGAAAAGAGAGGTGAAAAGCAAAGGAGAAAAGGAAAGATATAAACATCTGAATGCAGAATTCCAAAGAATAGCAAGAAGAGAAAGAAAGCCTTCTTCAGTGATCAATGCAAAGAAAGAGAGGAAAACAACAGAATGGGAAAAACTAGAGATCTCTTCAAGAAAATTAGAGATACCAAGGGAACATTCCATGCAAAGATGGGCTTGATAAAGGACAGAAATGGTCTGGACCTAACAGAAGCAGAAGATATTAAGAAGAGGTGGCAAGAATACATGGAAGAACTGTATAAAAAGATCTTCACCACCCTGATAATCATGATGGTGTGATCACTCATCTAGAGCCAGACATCTTGGAATGTGAAGTCAAGTGGGCCTTAGAAAGCATCTCTATGAACAAAGCTAGTGGAGGTGATAGAATTCCAGTTGAGCTGTTTCAAATCCTGGAAGATGATGCTGTGAAAGTGCTACACTCAGTATGCCAGCAAATTTGGAAAACTCAGCAGTGGCCACAGGACTGGAAAAGGTCAGTTTTCATTCCAATCCCAAAGAAAGGCAATGCCAAAGAATGCTCAAACTACTGCACAATTGCACTCATCTCACATGCTAGTAAAGTAATGCTCAAAATTCTCCAAGCCAGGCTTCAGCAATATGTGAACCGTGAACTCCTGATGTTCAAGCTGGTTTTAGACAAGGCAGAGGAACCAGAGAGCAAATTGCCAACATCTGCTGGATCATGGAAAAAGCAAGAGAGTTCCAGAAAAACATCTACTTCTGCTTTATTGACCATGCCAAAGCCTTTGACTCTGTGGATCACAATAAACTGTGGAAAATTCTGAAAGAGATGGGAATACCAGACCACCTAACCTGCCTCTTGAGATATCTGTAGGCAGGTCAGGAAGCAACAGTTAGGACATGGAACAACAGACTGGTTCCAAATAGGAAAGGAGTACATCAAGGCTGTATATTGTCACCCTGCTTATTTAAACTTATATGCAGAGTACATCATGAGAAACTCTGGACTGAAAGAAACACAAGCTGGAATCAAAATTGCCGGGAGAAATATCAATAACCTCAGATATGCAGATGACACCACCCTTATGACAGAAAGTAAGGAGGAGCTAAAAAGCCTTTTGATGAAAGTGAAAGAGGAGAGTGAAAAGGTTGGCTTAAAGGTCAACATTCAGAAAATGAAGATCATGGCATCCAGTCTCATCATTTCATAGGAAGTGGATGGGAATACAGTGGAAATAGTGTCAGTCTTTATTTTGGGGGCTCCAAAATCACTGCAGATGGTGATTGCAGCCATGAAATTAAAAGACGCTTACTCCTTGGAAGAAAAGTTATGACCAACCTAGATAGTATATTCAAAAGCAGAGACATTACTTTGCTGACTTAGGTCCGTCTATTCAAGGCTATGGTTTTTCCTGTGGTTGTGTATGGATGTGAGAGGTGGATTGTGAAGAAGGCTGAGCGCCGAAGAATTGATGCTTTTGAACTGTGGTGTTGGTGAAGACTCTTGAGAGTCCCTTGGACTGCAAGGAGATCCAACCAGTGCATTCTGAAGATCAACCCTGGGATTTCTTTGGAAGGAGTGATGCTAAAGCTGAAACTCCAGTACTTTGGCCACCTCATGCAAAGAACTGACTCATTGGAAAAGACTCTGATGCTGGGAAGGATTGGGGACAGGAGGAGAAGGGGACAACCGAGGATGAGATGGCTGGATGGCATCACCGACTCGATGGACGTGAGTCTGAGAAATGAAAACCCATTCCAGTACTCTTGCCTGGAAAATAGGAGCCTGGTAGGCTATATAGTCCATGGGGGTCACAAAGAGTTGGACACAACTGAGCGACTGTAAGTCTCACCTTACAGTGCTTATTATTTTGCTTTAAACAGTCAGTTTTTAAAGTAAATGTGGGAAGAAAAAAAGTTTTGTATGTTTACAAAGTTATTTACCATTTCTAGTGTTTATTCTTTCCTTTAAATTCAAGTTACCATTGGGTATCACTTTCCTTTATCCTGAAGAACTTCCTTTAGCATTTCCTTGTATTAAAAGTATAATGACAAATTCTTTTAGCTTTGATTCATCTGAACATTTTTTATTTCATCTCATTTGGGGAGGTTATTTTCATTAAATATAGAATTCAGCGTTGACAGCATTTTTCTTCATGTTTTCATCTTTAGAAATGTAATTCCATTGTCAGCTGGCAGCCATTATTTCCAATGAGACATCAGTGAACAGTGTTAATTTTTCAATGATTTTCTGCTCCTTACTGGGTCCTTCTGAAACTTCAATCACATATGTTTGACCAGTTAATATTATCTCAGAGTTCATCAAGACTTTGTTCTTCGGAAAGCTTAAGTGTTGACCAAATTCCTCTTACTTGGGAGGATGCTAAGCCCAAACTGTCTTCCTTGCAGTAGATGAAAGCTGAAATCTCTCCTCTTTCAGCAGCTGCCTTTCAGCAGGCTTCTTAGAGTTTCCCTGCATATTTGCAGTTCAGGGTGAGCTAAGGATTTGAGGGGAGTTTATATAAAAATTTGGTGACTCCCCATCCTGTGGTTCCTTTTTTTCCCCACCTGACTTTTTCCCTCTGAATTTTTGGCTTCTCTGGCTGCTTCAGATTCTAACACTGCAAGTCAGCTCAGACTCTCTGTTTCAGTTCAAGCTGTTCCACCCCATAGAGACTTGGGAATGCCTTTGGGGAAAATTAATAAGAACATAGATCTCACCTAGTACAATTCCCTTATTTCAAAGCTTGAATCCCTACCTCTTTATGCCTGTTTCGGTCACTTTCTAGTGCCTTCAAACAGTTTTTCAAAGATTTTGTTCAGAGTTTATAATTATTATCTACAGAAGTGGTAGTCTGATACAATATAGTCTTTCATAGTTTAAACCACAATTTCACAGCAATCTTGTTTAACCATTTCTAGTATAAGGTCTTCTGCAGTTATTTCCATGCTTAAAATACTATGCTTATGTCTGAATGCCTCAACTTTAGAATTAGCTGTTCGGTTTTTGCTGTGTTAGATGAAATTTAACTTAATTTATGTGTCTTTCACCTCTATACTAGTATCGTTCAGTCATACCAATATAGTTACATTACTGTTTTGTTATTTTAATTGTTACCCATGTAACTTTAAATAACCTTCTTAAACCTATATTTCTTATTCATCAACTCTGGAAAGTATCTTAATTATCCACATGGTAATATAAGGATATTAGCACTTTTAACTTTCCTTCTCTTTTATTTTTTTGCCTTTCCACCCCCACTTCTGCATGCTATGCCTTCATTTTTGCATTGCCAAGCATGATAACATTTAATTTCTGTCACATAAACACAATTATGGCTTTTGTGACTTGCCTATGGGTTGATTCAACATTTATGAATGCAGCAAATATTTATTGTAGACCTATCATGAGCTGGCCCGTGTCCTTGGTCCTGGGGAAACAGAAGTAAGTACAGTGGTGAAGAAAAATCCCTGCCTTTGTGGAACATACTTTCTAGAGGGAGGTCAGATGGAGACAGAAAACAAACAAGATAAAGAGGTAAAATATTTAGTAAGATTATTGTGCTTAGAAGAAAAATTAAGCTAGGAAAGGGTACAAGGTGTGTGTGTGTTTGCATGTGTGTACACATACCTGTGTGTTTTGTAATTTAGAATTGTCAGGAAAGGTCTCTAAAAGGTGATATCTGTGTAAAGTTCTGAAGGAAGTAGGCTTCCCTGGTGGCTCAGATGGTAAAGCGTCTGCCTGCAATGAAGAAGACTTGGGTTTAATCCCTGGGTGGGGAAGATCCCCTGGAGAAGGAAATGGCAACCCACTCCAGTACTCTTGCATGGAAAATTCCATGGACAGAGGAGCCTTGTAGGCTACAGTCCATGGGGTCACAAAGAGTCGGGCATGACTGAGTGACTTTACTTCTTCTTCTTCTGAAGGAGGTAAGGGGGTAATCCATCTGGATATTGGGGGAAAGAGTTGTAGGCAGTAAGTACATGTACATTATAAAGAGTAAGTATTGTTTGCCGTAGAACTAAGAAGGTATTATGATAACATTCCTTCCCAGTGCTTCCAGGGACCCCACTCTTTGTTACTCACAGGAGAATGTTCAATAGAATTTGTTCTTGTGCTTGGCTAATTGCTCATAGTCACATCATGTTTTTCTTTACATTTAACTTATTTATTTAGATGCACTGGATCTTAGTTACAGCATGCCAACTCTTAGTTGTGGCAAGCGAGATCTAGTTCCCTGACAGGGGTTGAACCTGGGCCCCTGCATTAGGAGCATGGAGTCTTAGCCACCGGACGACCAGGGGAGTGTCCTGGGTGATATTTGGATCATACTTTTCTTGTGTGTTTTCCCCACCACCTTTGCTGTTACCTTTCTTTATTCTTGATAAAGAAGAAATCTATTTTATTCGTTATATGTACCTTCCAGGTTATTTTCTCCATTACTTAGTACTTCAATTCTTTTTCATATCTATTGACTTCTGCTCAAATCTGCTCTAATTTTACATTATTTTGTTATAATTCTGTGATGCAGTTGTTAGTTTTCCTAGAGTTTTCTAGGTATCTTTCCCTTTATTTACCTTGCATTCTGTGCATTTTTAAAATTCTCAATTATTATAAAGTCCCATCATATACGCCTATGGAATCCTCCCACACCTTTTCCTGGTCATGTTCCTTCCAAAGGCTAATATCTTCCTAGTCCAGATAGGGCTGCTGGCATCTTCAGCTGCTGTGCAGTTGACATTCTGGTACCTCGCTGTCCTTCCAGTTCCAAGTCTTCTGTATCAGACCCCTGTACACAGAATTAACTCAAGTGACTTCTTCAGAAGAGGTATATGGGAGGAAACTCTTGAGTGTTTGCATGTTTGAAAAGTGCTTTTGTTCTGTCCTCAAATTTGATTGATAATTTGGCTAGGTATAGAATCCTAGATCTAAATATCCATCAGCAGTCGGAAGGTCCTACTCTATTGTCTTCAGGTATCTAGTGTTGCAGATGAAAAATATAATGTGAGTTTGATTCTGTTTTTTTTTTTCTCTAATAGTTAACTCTTTGTTTCTTTCAAAAGTCTTTTCAAATCTTTCTTCTTGGTATTCTGAAATTTAACAGGGATATATTTATGTTGTTTTTTACATTCAGCTTCCTGAAACTTTGAGAGATCCTCTTACCTTAAAGGCCCACATTAGGTCCACATGCTCAAGGGCAGAATGAACACCTGACTGGTGGCTTTTTTCCATTTGGATTTGAGCAGGCAGATGGCAGATCATTCAGAATACAGATCCTTTAATTAATTTCCTTATTTCCAGCCCCATTGCTGATTCTGTGGGTGTGAAATTTGATCTATCCGAGTCTAGAACCTCTTACAGTTGATTTCCTACCTACAGCTCTAGGCCTCCTGTTACTGTTACTGTTAAGTCACTTCAGTCGTGTCCGACTCTTAGCGACCCCATGACTGCAGCCCACCAGGCTCCTCTGTCCATGGGATTTTCCAGGCAAGAGTACTGGAGTAGGGTGCCATTGCCTTCTCTTACCTATGTTCAAATTGCAACTTTCTCTGCCCTACCTCCCCAGCTAACTCACATTGTCCATCCCTTTCAACCAAACGTTTGTTTGGCCCACCAGTGATCCCACCCTGTTCTCTGCATAGTATGGATGAGAAATAAAGGATGGATATTGAGAAATACTATAGTAGCATAGTATGAATGAGTGAATCTTTTCTGTTTGCCTACTATCTTTCCTTGGGAGCTCAGGAGGAAGGGTATGTCACATGTCTTCCATTTACCATCCCTTACCATCTACTCCTCACCCTCTTCTATCCTGACCTTTGTTCCAGGTGGCTGACCTGTAGAGATACATTGACTATCGTCCTTGCCTTCTGTGTCTGATTGGATCCAGCTAATGGGGACTCTAGCAGAGGATCAGAGGAAGGAAAGAATGAGGCCATGGTATTTGTTCCTTCAGCTCTCTCTCTGTGGAGTTGTCCCAGGCTGAGCCCCCTAGTAAAAGCCACAGCTTTTGCCAGGTGGCCCCTCTTCACATAGGCCTGTGGCTCCTCTGGCTCCGCTGGCCTCTGTAGTAGCCTTGCTTCTTCAGGCAAATATAGCAATGGACCCTTCTTTATGGCCCTAGGGCACCACCCATCCTTTATGGGTTTCCCTATACCCCACCCACAACTTTGTAAATTATCTCTCTATTAAACTCTTTTTGATTGATCCCTTTTAAATATTGTTTTATTTCCCCATGGGATTCTCTATAATACAAAAAGAACAAAAATCAGATATGCCTGGCCCACTATATTGGGTCAGGGAATCTCAGGTAGTTTTGAAAGCATATAACTTGGGACTTTCCTGGTGGTCCAGTGTTTAGGACTCTGCACTTCCACTGCAAGGGGCACGGGTTTTATCACTGGTGGGATCCCACATGGCACAGCCAATAAATAAATAAAAGCACTTAACTTTTCCATGTAGACTGCTTCTATTTATTTATTGTAACCTAACTAAGACTTTTGGACCTGTGGCTCAGTGGTACGAATCCGCTTGCCAGTCGGGTGTGGCCGCCCTGGGTTAGAAAGAGCCCATGGAGAAGGAAATGGTAACCCAATCCAGTATTCTTGCCTAGGAAATCCCATGAACAGAGGAACCTGGAAGGTTACAGCACAGTTCAGTTCAGTCACTCAGTCGTGTCCGACTCTTTGCGACCCCATGAATCGAAGCATGCCAGGCCTCGCTGTCCATCACCAACTCCTGGAGTTCACTCAGACTCACGTCCATCAAGTCCGTAATGCCATCCAGCCACCTCATTCTCTGTCGTCCCCTTCTCCTCCTGCCTCCAATCCTTCCCAGCATTAGAGTCTTTTCCAATGAGTCAACTCTTCGCATGAGGTGGCCAAAGTACTGGAGTTTCAGCTTTAGCATCATTCCTTCCAAAGAAATCCCAGGGCTGATCTTCAGAATGGACTGGTTGGATCTCCCCTGCAGTCCAAGGGACTCTCAAGAGTCTTCTCCAACACCACAGTTCAGAAGCATCAATTCTTTGGTGCTCAGTCTTCTTCACAGTCCAACTCTCACATCCATACATGATGACAGGAAAAACCATAACCTTGACTAGATGGACCTTAGTCGGCAAAGTAATGTCTCTGCTTTTGAATATACTATCTAGGTTGGTCATAACTTTTCTTCCAAGGAGTAAGCGTCTTTTAATTTCACAGCCGCAATCACCATCTGCAGTGATATTGGAGCCCCCAAAATAAAGTCTGACACTGTTTCCACTGTTTCCCCATCTATTTCCCATGAAGTGATGGGACCGGATGCCATCATCTTCATTTTCTGAATGTTGAGCTTTAAGCCAACTTTTTCACTCTCCTCTTTCACTTTCATCAAGAGGCTTTTCACTTTCTGCCATAAGGGTGGTGTCATCAGCATGTCTGAGGTTTTTGATATTTCTCCTGGCAATCTTGATTCCAGCTTGTGTTTCTTCCAGTCCAGCGTTTCTCATGATGTACTCTGCATAGAAGTTAAATAAGCAGGGTGACAATATACAGCCTTGACGTACTCCTTTTCCTATTTGGAACCAGTCTGTTGTTCCATGTCCAGTTCTAACTGTTGCTTCCTGACCTGCCTACAGATATCTCAAGAGGCAGGTTAGGTGGTCTGGTATTCCCATCTCTTTCAGAATTTTCCACAGTTTATTGTGATCCACAGAGTCAAAGGCTTTGGCATGGTCAATAAAGCAGAAGTAGATGTTTTTCTGGAACTCTCTTGCTTTTTCCATGATCCAGCAGATGTTGGCAATTTGCTCTCTGGTTCCTCTGCCTTGTCTAAAACCAGCTTGAACATCAGGAGTTCACGGTTCACGTATTGCTGAAGCCTGGCTTGGAGAATTTTGAGCATTACTTTACTAGCATGTGAGATGAGTGCAATTGTGCAGTAGTTTGAGCATTCTTTGGCATTGCCTTTCTTTGGGATTGGAATGAAAACTGACCTTTTCCAGTCCTGTGGCCACTGCTGAGTTTTCCAAATTTGCTGGCATACTGAGTGTAGCACTTTCACAGCATCATCTTCCAGGATTTGAAACAGCTCAACTGGAATTCTATCACCTCCACTAGCTTTGTTCATAGTGATGCTTTCTAAGGCCCACTTGACTTCTCATTCCAGGATGTCTGGCTCTAGATGAGTGATCACACCATCATGATTATCTGGGTCGTGAAGATATTTTTGTACAGTTCTTCTATGTATTCTTGTCACCTCTTCTTAATATCTCTGCTTCTGTTAGGTCCAGACCATTTCTGTCCTTTATCAAGCCCATCTTTGCATGGAATGTTCCCTTGGTATCTCTAATTTTCTTGAAGAGATCTCTAGTTTTTCCCATTCTGTTGTTTTCCTCTCTTTCTTTGCATTGATCACTGAAGAAGGCTTTCTTATCTCTTCTTGCTGTTCTCTGGAACTCTGCATTCAGATGCTTATATCTTTCCTTTTCTCCTTTGCTTTTCATCTCTCTTCTTTTCACAGCTATTTGTAAGGCCTCCCCCAGACAGCCATTTTGCTTTTTGCATTTCTTTTCTATGGGGATGGTCTTGATCCTTGTCTCCTGGACAGTGTCACGAACCTCATTCCATTGTTCATCAGGCACTCTATCAGATCTAGTCCCTTAAATCTATTTCTCACTTCCACTGTATAATCATAAGGGATTTGATTTAGGTCATACCTGAATGGTCTAGCTGTTTTCTGTACTTCAATTTAAGTCTGAATTTGGTAATAAGGAGTTCATGATCTGAGCGACAGTCAGCTCCTGGTCTTGTTTTTGTTGTCATGGGGTCGTAAAACAGCTGGACACAACTTAAAAACTAAACAACAAGAACTGCTAAGTCTTTAAGCTCCTAATCCTCTATACCATTCTGGCTCATTTTTTTGTTGGGAATCCTGGAATTTGCCTATAATTTCACAATATTTATTGGTCATGGGCTTCCCTGGTGGCTCAGAGGTTAAAGCGTTTGCCTGCAATGCAGGAGACCTGGGTTCAATCCCTGGGTCAGGGAAGATCCCCTGGAGAAGGAAATGGCAACCCACTCCAGTATTCTTGCCTGGAGAATCCCATGGATGGAAGAGCCTGGTGGGCTACAGTTCAAGGGGTCTCAAAGAGTTGGACACGACTGAGCAACTTCACTTTTCACTTATTGGTCATAGAGGCTTCTCTAAAGAGCAGGGTTCTCAGTATGGAATGCTGTGAATTAGCACTGAATTGGACTGAATTTTCTGGGCATACCCTTGAGTCTGTTTCTGGCCTTGAAGATTTTTAGCTTACAATTTTGGTACCTGCCTCTGGGTTGGTGGTGCCTTGTTATTGACCACTGACCAAGCAGGGAATGTCTCCTCAGATGAATGGTGACAAACCAACTCTTGAATTGTGTCTCTTTTACCCACAAGGAGCTCAGGAATCCTTTGTGGGCACATCTGCCTCTTCTTCCAGACTGATGTCCCTAATGGCAGAGTCCATGTCCTCGTTAAGTTTGTGTTGCCAATAGCTAGTCCAGAGGCTGCCCATAGCAGGAATGAGAACATTATTTGTAGAATGTAGGAAGCTGTCCTCAGAGAGCTATAAACCACAGCTCCAGTTGAACATCTCTTCTACTCACCCCGTCTAGTTTTGCTCCATAAATAAATGACTAGGGGGCTGTGAAACCTCTGTGAAGGGTATTCATCTTAGTCCACAGACCCCCGAGTAAAAGACATGAAGCTTCCCTTTATTCCCTTTAAATCAAAATAAATTGAATTCTGAATTCCTGCATGGCTGGGTTGAGGGAAATTTGATCACATTCATCCTGGGGAGTGTGAATAAAGCGTCCTTCTTCCCAGGATCTGAGAAGCTTCCTTGATGCCTGGACAATGAGGAAGGAGACCCATCTTCAGTCTCTCAGTTCCCCAGTGACCTCATTTCCAAGCTCCTTTGAAGGAGGTAGCTCTGCTGCTTCTCCCATGAGCTTGATCCTAGAAGAATGACCGGTGCTGGGAGCCTGGGTTTCAGTTTCTAGCCTCTGGGGTACACTGAGCTGGGACCTCTCAGTGAGGCCTAGCTCTCCCCACTGGTATGGCACCTGCTGACTCAGTCCCCCTGCCATGTGTGCTTGTCCTCGGTTTTGTGCCCTGCTCCATCCCTCCAGTTTTAGCTTTTGCTCCATTGTGGTTTTTCCCCACTCATAAACTCCATAAGGAACTCAGGCTTCTGGAAGGCCAAAGCCAGAGAGGTAACTTGCATGTACAAAACTTCTGGTTATGCTTTAAGACAAAGTGTGAGTTCATTTCTCTGTGGATTTCCCCACCACCTGTCTGGGCAGGATTGGTAGTGGCCAGGAGGCTCTCACCAGTTTGTGGTTAAATGTTTTGGGTTCACCCCCTTGCATCTGGGCATTCGTGTTGAAGTGTTTGCCTTTTGCCTCTGCAAACCTGGACTCCTGACCATAGCCTAATTGTGATGAAATAAATGGCAAATGAGTGATTACTAATAAACATTCATTCCTTACCTTTTCCCTTCTTTGTCATGATTTTATTTTTCCCTACTGCATTGCAAATTCCTTCTTAGGAGTCTATTTGTAGCTTCTGTCCCTGACAAATAGCAAGTAATCAATGTTTGTGGAATCCGACCTGCTCTCTTACCTGGATGTTTGGTCTAACTAAGCCTCTACCCACCCCCCACACCCCTTTTATTTTACTTTATTTTGACAAATGATGACATTTTATTATAGAAGAAGCACTCTAAATATAGGATTTCCTAAACAAAGGTAGGTGAACTTTAAATGTAAATATAAAGTAAAGAGGCAAAAACCTACAAGAATTTTGCTTTAAGAGGAGACGTAACGTCCAGAGCACATGGGCTCCATCTCTCGTAAAGGCATCAGGTTTGCTTTCTGAACTATGCCCAATTTAATAATTTCAAAGTGATGGCAAGGAGTGACATGGAATAAGTCACTAAGACTGATTCTTAACTTATATTGACTATTACTTGAAAAGGCTCCCAATCACACCATTTGTAGCTAGTGCTCTGATTGTTTTTACTTACAGAAAGACCCCGGGGAACATTACCCATCCTTCCTGGGCTTATTCCACAGCATTTTCATATACCTATATATGTTAGGTATCACATGGAATTTAGTTTAAAATAATATTGGCTATTCCATATCGTGCTGTTATCCAGCTACTTTCTAGCTTCTTCAGCTTTTTACTGTCATTCTTCTAGTACCTTTTCTCCACTTTGGAAGCTGCCATTTTGACCTCTTAGGCAGAGTGAGGAAAGATCTTCCTCCACTTTGAGTTCTCTGCTTAAAGAAAGAAAAAGAAAAACTTAAATTACTTGCTATTTGCCAGGGACAGAAGCTACAAATAGAGTCCTAAGAAGGGGTTTGCAATGCCGTAGGGGTCTGGATCCTGCCTCAGTGGTGGTTTGGGCTGTCACTCTGTCTGGTGGTATGGAGGCTGGGCCCACTCTTCCTCCATAAGAAGATTTCTTCAGGCTCCCAGGGAGTCATGTCCCTAAACTCACTACTCTCTCTAGGAAGCTCACATGTATTTCTCAACCTCTTGTGAACTGTTAAGAGGGGAAATCTGCTAACTTAGAAATGAATATGATTCAGAAGTTCTGAATTCAGTAAAATATAGCCAATGACTTTTTTTTTTTTGTGGACCTTGTCTAAAGTCTTTACTGAATTTGTTGCAATATTGTTTCTATTTTATATTTTGGTTTTTTTTGCCAAGAGGGATCTTAGCTTACTGACCAGGGATCTGACCTGCACCCCCTGCATTGGAAAGTGAAATCCTAACCACTGAGACTCCAGGGAAGACCTTAGCCAGTGACTTAAAAATAATAATAATTTTATTTATTTATTTTTGGCTGTGCTGGTCTTGCTGCACAGGCTTTTCTCTAGTTGCCAAGGGTGGGGGCCACTCTCTAGTTGCAGTGTGTGGGTTCCTCATCACAGTGGCTTCTCTTGTTGTGGAGCACGGGCTCTAGCGCAGGCTTTAGTTGTTGCGGCTCCTGGGCTCTCAACCGCTGGCTCAGTTGTTGTGCACGGGCTTAGTTGCTCCATGGCATTTGGGCTCTTCCTGGGTCAGGGACTGAACCTGTGTTTGCTGCATTGGCAGGCAGATTCTTTACCACTAAGCCACTAGGAAAGCCCCACCAGTGACTTTAGAATATCTTTTCAGATAAAATAATATAAAAATAGTATAATTCATTATGGAAAACTTAAAAAATACAGATATATATGTTTATATGCATGTACTGTTATTTTCTGCCCACTCATCACCTTCATCTGGATGTCTGATAAGCATCAGCCTGAACCACCCTGTGCCTCTGCAGGCTTGCCCAGCTCAGGACTCATCTTCCAGTAGCTCAGTCATCTTGGAATCCACTCCTTCTCACCCACACATCTAATTCAGTAGCAAATTCTATTGGCTATTCCTTCAAAATCAGCTTAAATCCAGGTGCTTTTCATAGAAACGCTGCCCCCCCTCCTACACTCCCCTGTTCCAAACTCTTGTCTGGATCACAATGGAGCCCCAGAGAATAAACCCCTACAGTTTATTCTCTGAAAGCAGCTCAGAGAATGTCTGTTTCTAATATAAGGAAGGTGCAGGACTTGATTTACCACCTTGCCACAACTAGAAAACCTATCAAAATTCATGAAACAACTGTTTTAAGTACATAAATTCATACTAAATTTGTACATTTGCATGGATATGATTATGAAGTTTCTATTTTCTTCCGTGGTTCTGTGTAATCCTCTACCCCTAAAATAATTATTGAAACTATATGATACATATCGATATTTGGTATAGTAATTCTCACTCCATTACCCTTCTTTTGCAAAATGTTCACGGCTGAATCAGGTGTGTCTTTTCCTAAGTACAGGAAATTATAGGAATTGTTTTGTATTTGGAGATTTATCTGAGGATTAATGGATTTCTTCCAGTATTAAATACTACACAGCCTTGATTACTATAACTATGTAATAAGTCTTGAAATTGAGTAAACTGATTCATCTCGCCATATACTTGTTTTTTGAATTGTTGTAGCTATTCTAGTTTCTTTACCTTTCCATATAAATTTTAAAGTAAGCTTATATATATCTACAAGATTTAGTCCTCAGTGAAGTTTTATGGTTTTTCTCACATAACGCCAGCACGCTTACTGTTGAGTGCATTCCTAGATATTTTATTTTGTTTATTGTTTCTGTGAATAGGATTATTTTGGTACCATTGTTTATGTGAATGTTGTTATTGCTTTGTAAGAATTTATTTTATAACTGACCAATTTGTAGATCTTTTATCAGATGTAAAAGTTCTTTTCCCTCTATGGTTTCAATTATTTTAAATTTGTTAAAATTTTCTTCATGGCCATTGATATGGTCTATCTTAGTATATGTTGCATAGACACTTGAAAAGAATGTGGATTTTCCTGTTGTTGGGTAGAATACTCTATAAATGTTGATTAGACTCTGTTGGGTGATGGTACTGTTGGCTATATTCTTACTGATTCTCTGTCTAACTTCTCTATTGTTGACAGAGATATTGAGTTCTCCAACTACAACTGTGAATTTGTCTCTTTCCCCTTCCGTTTCTATCAGGTTTTGCCTTACATATTTTCTAGTTCTCTTATTTGGTGCATTCGCAGGATTGCTGTGTCTTCTAGATGGACTGACCCTTTCATTATGTAATGAATCTCTGTCTCTGGCAGTTTTTTGTTTTGAAGTCTACCTTACCTGGTATTAACACAATCACTCCTGTTTTCTTTTGAGTAATGTTTGCATGGTATAGCTTTTTCTATCCTTTTACTTTGATTGTGCCTGCCTCATTGCTATATTTGTGTCTTTCCCAAATTCACCTAATCTATGTGCTCATTTGCTCAGTTGTGTCCATCTCTTTGCTCAGAGGAATCCTCCAGGTGCCTCTGTCCATGGGATTGTTCAGAAAGAATACTGAAGTGGGTTGCCATTTCCTTCTCCAGGGGATCTTCCAGTGAAAAAGATGACTGTCTATGAACTTGAAAGTGGGCTCTCCCCAGACACCAACTCTATCGTGCCTTCATCTTGGACTGCTCAGCCTCCAGAACTGTAATAAATAAATATTTTTTTATTTATAAGCCACCCCTTCTATGGTATTTTGTTCTAGCAGTCCAAATGAACTAAGACAATTGTCAGGTTAGAAGTGAGTTTCTAATAGCATATATAGGTGGGTCATCTTTTTTTTATTTAAGTTTATTATAGGTATACAGTGTAGTGATTAGTTGGGTCATCTTCCTCAATCCACTGTAACAGTCTCTACCAATCTTTTAATATATTTAGGCCATTTACATTAAATGTAATCACCGATATAAGTTGACCCTTTGGACAGCATGAAGGTTGGAGCACTGACCCACCATGCAGTTGAAAATCCACATGTAACTTGCAGTTGGCCCTTCACATTTGTAATTCTGTGTTTATGAGGTTCTACATATACAGATTCAACCAGTACAGGTGATGTAGTACTCTAGTATTTACTCTTGAAAAGATCCACATATAAGTGGAACTATGCAGTTCAAACTCACATCATTCAAGGGTCAACTGTATTAGGGCTTGAGTCTGCTATTCTGTTTTTTGTCTTCTGCTTTTCATTTTTCTGTTTTATTTTTTTCTGCTTTCCTATGAATTTTTTAAGAATTCCGTTTTAATATATCTATAATACTTTTCACTGTATTTCTTTGTATAGCTTTCTTAATAGTTGCTCTAATTATTACATTATGTAGGTAGAACTTATCATGTTTTACCAGTTTAAGTAAATATAGAAACTTTATCTCCTTTTATGTCCATTTACCCTCCCTTAATTATAATTGTCTTAAGATTTTCAGGTGTATATATTTAGAATCACATTAAACAGTATTCCTATCTAACTCATTTAACTATCAAACAGACTTTAGAAGACCCAAGAGGAGAAGGAAAATTACATTTAACCATATTTTCATTCTTTCTGTTGTTCTTCCTCCTTTCCTGATGTTCCAAAATGTCTCCTTTTATTTTTTTATTTTTATTTTTTTAGTGATTAGCAGCAATGCCAGATTTATTTTGTTTTTTTTTTTAAGCAAATTGTATCTTTTATTTGTAATATACAAATTCTTTAATGTCTTTTAAGCAAATATCACTGATAGCTCTTCATAGGGAATTTGAGATTAAATCTGTAAATATTTGTATTTTAATAAAATTTTTTTTCAGCCATAGGTGAACACAATCGCCCAATGCCGAAGCCCCCTCCCACCTCCCACCCCACATCCTCTACCTGAATCATCCTGTGCATCAGCCCCATGCATCCTGCATCCTACACCAAACATAGACTCCTTTTAAAGTGTCATTTCCATTTTGAGAACTTTCTTTAGCCATTCTTTTCAGGTGATACCAGCAACAAATTCTCTTAGTTTTCCTTCATCTTAAAGTGTTCTGATTTCCACTTTATTCCTAATGAATATTTTCACTGCATATAGGATTCTGGGTTGAGACTCCTTTTCTTTCAGGGCTTGAAAACTGTGCCGCTTTCTTCTGGCCTCCATGGTTTCTGTCAAGGGGGCATCCCTGGGTGGGTTCAAATACAACGCTTTGTTTTAACAGCTGAATGAACCAACTGACTGTGTGACAGAAACTCCTCCATGATTTCTGATGAGAAATCTGCAGTCATTCAAATTGTTTTTCCCCTGTAAGTAAGGCATTGTTTTTCTCTCACTGCTTTGAAGACATATTCTTTGTCTTTAGCTTTAAAAATATAACTATGAGGTGTCTTGATGTGTATTTCCTTAGATTCATCCTAGTTGGGATATTTTTCCAGCTTCTTCAATCTATAAAAGATTTATATCTTTCCCAAGTTTGGGGATTTTTAACTATTCAGTTCAGTTCAGTCACTCAGTCGTGTCCGACTCTTTGTGACCCCATGGACTGCAGCACGCCAGGCCTCCCTGTCCATCACCAACTCCTGGAGTTTACTCAGATTCACGTCCATCGAGTCGGTGATGCCATCCAACAATCTCATCCTCTGTTGTCCCCTTCTCCTGCCCTCAATCTTTCCCAGCATCAGGGTTTTTCAAATGAGTCAGCTCTTCTTATTGGTGGCCAAAGTATTGGAGTTTCAGCTTCAACATCAGTCCTTCCAGTGAATGCTCAGGACTGATCTCCTTTAGGATGGACTGGTTGGATTTCCTTGCAGTCCAAGGGACTCTCAAGAGTCTTCTCCAACACCACAGTTCAAAAGCATCAAGTCTTCGGTGCTCAGCTTTCTTTATAGTCCAACTCTCACATCCATACATGACCACTGGAAAAACCATAGCCTTGACTAGACGGACCTTAGTTGGCAAAGTAATGTCTCTGCTTTTGAATATGCTATCTAGGTTGGTCATAACTTTTCTTCCAAGGAGTAGTGAAAGTGAAGTTGCTCAGTCGTGCCTGACTCTTAGCGACCCCATGGACTGCAGCCTACCAGGCTCCTCCGTCCATGGGATTTTCCCGGGCAAGAGTACTGGAGTGGGTTGCCATTGCAGAGTAAGCGTCTTTTAATTTCATGGCTGCAGTCACCATCTGCAGTGATTGTGGAGCTCAAAAAAATAAAGTCAGCCACTGTTTCCCCATTTATTTGTTATGAAGTTGTGGGACTGGATGTCATGATCTTAGTTTTCTGAATGTTGAGCTTTAAGCCAACTTTTTCACTCTCCTCTTTTACTTTCATCAAGAGGCTTTTGAGTTCCTCTTCACTTTCTGCCATAAGAGTGGTGTCATCTGCATATCTGAAGTTATTGATATTTCTCCCAGCAATCTTGATTCCAGCTTGTGCTTCATCCAGCCCAACATTTCTCATGAAAGGATTTAACCATTAAATCCTTGAATACTTTTTGACCTCACTCTTTCCTGGGGTTCTGATGGCATAAGTGCTAAATCTTTTGTTATAGTCCCATAGGCTCCTGAGGCTCTATTCATTGTTTTCTCTTGCTGTTCAGACTGGATAATTTCTACTGTTCAAACATCAAGTTTACTGATTCTTTCCTCTGTCCATCCTCATCTGTCCTCTTCAGGTTTATCCTTTTCACTAAGTTAATTTTTTTCAGTTATTGTGCTTTTTCAGTTTTACATTTGTTTCTTTATATTTTTGTTATTTGGTGAGATTTTTAATTTTTTCATTTGTTTCAGACTTGTTCATGATGGCTTGTTGAAACATTTTGTAATGGCTACTTTGAAATATTTGTCAGTCCCTTGATTGTCTTTTAAAATTCAAATTGAGATTTCCCAGGTTCTTGGTATGAGGAATGATTTTTGATTTTGGAACTTCAACATCTTAGGTATTATATGGTATAAGAATCTGAATCTTATTTAAACTTTCTATGTTAGTTGGTTTCTTTTGATGGTGCTCCAGCAGGGGAAAATGTGCTACCTCATTACTGCAAGACAATGATGGAAATCCAGATTCCTACTTGGCCTCTGTTTTTCTAAAAGATTTCTTCATTTATTTATTTATTTATGGCTGCAGTGGGTCTTCATTGCTGCATGTGAGCTTTCTCTCAGTTGTGGCTACTCTCTAGGTGCAGTGTGTGGGCTTCTCCCTACAGTGGCTTGAATTGTTGCAGAGTGCACGCTCTAGAGCATGGGCTCAGCAGTTGTGGCACACAGACTTAATAGCCCCGAGGCATGTGGAATCTTTCAGGAGCAGTGATTGAATCTGTGTCCCATGCACTGGCAGGTGGTTTCTTAACCACTGGACTGCCAGGGAAGTCCTGGCCTCTGTTGACCCCTCCCTATGAAGGAAATAAGCTCCTCATTACCAGTGGCTGGGGGTGGGAGTTTTGGCTCCCCACCAGGCCTTTGCTGATACCACAGAAGAAGGGGTGGAGTAGCCTCATTACCACAGGGCAGTGGTGAAGGTCCTGACCCTTCTTTAGGTCTCTCTAACCCACCACCCTTGTGGGGAGAGTGAAGGTGCCTTGTTACTTTGGTTGGGGGTGGAAATCTCAGCTCCCTACTCAACCTTCTCTGACACTATCTTCTCATGGGGTTTGGGACAACCTCAGTACAGCCTAGGGGTGGAGGGGAGGGGGAGTCCAAGCTTCCTGCTCACTGTTTGCAGGCAGGTGGGGCTACAGTTTTTCTGTGTTGTTTGGCTGGAGTAGAACAGTTATTGTCTAAATGTTTTTGTCTTGCTAATCTCTTTCCTGGTCCTTTGGCTTGAAAATGCAGAATTTTGCTGGGGCTTATTTGAGTGGGGCTTTCTGTGCCATTTGATGTTTCTGGGTTACAGCTTCTTTAACTACAAGTCTGGAATATTTCAGGCAAAAAGAAAATCCAGAGAACTCACTAACGTGATGTTCCTTGATAGTCATCCCCAACCTACCTGGTTAGGTTGCCTTTTTCTCTCCATCTTTTGGAGTTTTATGTTCATTATATATATACACATTATATATAGAGTCAAAGGGTTTTAGTTGTACTTAGCTGGAGGAATAGGGAAATGTAAATCAATTCCATCTTCCCAGAACTTTATATAGCATTTTGTTACATAATTTTTTCTTACTTAGTGTACTTGCTAGTGTTTCTGCAATAACATAAAATGATAACAGGAATAACATCTATTCTTTTCTCATTCCTCATTTACGAGGAGTGCCTCTGACATTATGCCATGAAGTATAATGCTCAGTGCCAGTCATTAGTTTGAGATGTTAAATTCAGTTGAACAAATATTTAGTAGTCCCTACTGTATGTAGTCACTGCTCTAAAGCTGGGAATATAACTAGCAGAGAATAAACAGATCTTAATTGTTTTATCTTATCTATTTTTCTCTTATATCTTTACAATGTCTGTTATATTTCTCATATCTTTTTCTCTACAAAAAGACTCACCTTTATAATAACACTGTCTCCCATTCCTTCATCTCTTTGACTGCTTTGTACTGAGGTAAAGAAGGGGTTGCACAGAGTTGGACACGACTGAAGTGACTTAGCAGCAGCAGCAGCAGAAGAAGAAGGGAACCATGTGGTTCACAGTTAGATCAGAGGAATATAAAGTATATTAAGTTATATTAAATCTATAGGCCTATCTAGGACTGCAGATGGTGATTGCAGACCGTGAAATTAAAAGACACTTGCTCTTTGGAAGAAAAGTTATGACAAACCTAGACAGCATATTAAAAGCAAAGACATCACTTTGCCAACAAAGGTCTGTATAGTGAAAGCTATGGTTTTTCCAGTAGTCAGGTATGAATGTGAGAGTTGGACCATAAAGAAGGCTGAGTGCCAGATAATTGATACCTTTAAATTGTGGTGCTGAAGAAGACTCTTGAGAGTCCCTTGGATACCAGGGAGATCAAACCAGTCAAAGGAAATCAACCCAGAATATTCACTGGAAGCACTGATGCTGAAGCTGGAGATCTAATACTTCAGCCACCTGCAAAGAGCTGACTCACTGGAAAAGACCCTGATCCTGGAAAAGACAGAAGTCATGAGGAGAAGGGGGCAACAGAGGATAAGATGGTTGATAACCTCATCAACTCAATGGGCATGAATCTGAGCAAACTCTGGGAGATAGTGAAGGATAGGGAAGCCTGCCATGCTGCAGTCCATGGGGTTGCAAGGAGCCAGACATGACTTAGCAACTGAACAGCAACATCTTGGTTAGGACTCTAAGTGTCAAGTTATAAAGTGCAAAGTAGCAGAAGTAAATGGAGGGTACTGCATTCATTGTACAATAGAAGGCCAGAGTCTCAGTTCTCAGGAAGTAGGACATGTAGCTGAGGCTCAGTTCTCAGGAAGAACTGGAACCAGGAACCCCCAGGACCTTTTGGATTCTTGTTCTCTCATGTTCTTTCCCTCTCCCCTCTGTCTGCTAGGGAATTCTTTCTCCAAGTCTTTTACCTCCACTTCTAGAGAGTTGCCTTTGCTCTTCCTTCTCTGCCTCAGAGGCTGTGATAGACACACCCCAGGTTCTAGGTTCATGTCCTGTCATTCAAGGAAATAGTCCAGGCAGAACTAGCTCCTCATTCTCAGCATCATATTGGTTCAACTGGATGCTTGTCCACTCATTGTCTGGCTGTGGCCAGAGAGCCCTAGTTATGTGGTACAGACACGGCAGCTAAGAGTTCACCTTTATATCAGAGATGGGAGACACCCCAAAACATGGAGTTCTTTTCATGCTTTATTATTATGTTGTAATAGCATGAAGCTATAGGGACTAAATAAAGGATCATTATATACATGTAACAGGTATAACTGCACAGAATGGCTATCCTTACTTTGGGCTCCAAATTAGGGCTTTTATAAATTGCCATGAGAATGTATGGCTTGAGGCTGTGCCCTTTCCTGGTTTGGATAGTACAGTTTCATCACTCATGGATTATTCCTTGTCATGGATCATGTTATGGCTTATAGTGGACTCTATGTCACTAATTTATATTCACCTCCACTTCTTCTTGGGCTTATAGATAAATCCAATACAGAAATTCACAAATGCTTTCAAATTAATGTCCTAGCCAGCAACATTAAGCCATGAATTCTATTATTACTGGGTGAATCTAATCTCCCAAATCTTTACTCTTTTTCTTGTATCAGTGTAGTAAAGAAATATTTGGTATAGTTGAGAATATTAACTGCTTGCTTCCACATCAACTCTGGTTTTCTTGTACAAACATCTACTTAATTCCCAAGGAGGCAACTTGTTGTCGTTTTCCTCTCTCTCTCTCTTTTTTTCCTCACTGCTGCTTCCCTTTTTCCAAGACTAGTATTAAGTTTAATTAAGTATTAAAATTCCACCATTTTAATCCTGGACTCTTTCTCCAGACTGTGCTTCTGACATTTTAGATAGGCAACGTCCTTCCTCTTCTGCCTCCCTGGAGACCTGCTCCTACCTCATCTGGCAGAATTACATTGACATCAATTTCCAGGACTCAAACGGAAGGGTTTGAATCCTTAGATGGCACCAGCAGGACTCAAATGGAAGGGTTAAATCCTTAGATGGCACCAGCAGGAATACAAAATAGCTGGGAAAAAAGGATATCATGTGTCCACTGGTGAAGTCACCAATAGTGTCAGTGAGAATGCCCTATCTAGCCACCCATGTCATTGGTTTAGTATTCCAGAGATCTTCCAGGAAATTAAAGCCAGTCAAGATTGCCAGAAGGACTTCCCTCATTTCTCCCTGGTGGTTCAGTGGTTAAGACTCCATGTTCCCAGATCCCTAGTCAGGGAACTAAGATCCTGCATGCTCTGTGGAGTGGCAAAAAGATAAAAAAATAAAAATAAATAAAATAGAAAACACTGTGCATGTTGTTAATACTCAGATAATGAAAATATTGGTAGTGATAACATGGACTTTTGTGATGTCTGAACATGAGACATTGAGTAAGTGACAGTGAAACTGAAAGTCGCTCAGTCGTGTCTGACTCTTTCCAACCCCATAGACTATACAGTTTATGAAATTCTCCAGGCCAGAATACTGGACTGGGTAGCCATTCCATTCTCGGAGGATCTTCCCAACCCAGGGATCAAATCCAGGTCTCACGCATTGCAGGCAGATTCTTTATCAGTTGAGCCACAAGACAAGCCCAAGAATATTGGAGTGGGTAGCCTACCCTTCTCCAGCGGATCTTCCCTACCCAGGAATTGAACCAGGGTCTCCTGCATTGCAGGTGGATTTTTACCAACTGAGCTATCAGGGAAGCCCCACTGAGTGTAGCCTACCCTTCTCCAGCGGATCTTCCCTACCCAGGAATTGAACCAGGATCTCCTGCATTGCAGGTGGATTTTTACCAACTGAGCTATCAGGGAAGCCCCACTGAGTAAAGACTACCCATTAAAAAAAAAAAAAAAAAGATTCCCAGGAGACACAGGCAAATTATGTATCAGATAACATCAGGAAAAGGTTACCAAAAGTTATTGTTGAACAACTCTCACCTATATAGGTCAAGCTGAAAGATTTCCATAAGCCCAGATGCCATAAATTTTTATTTCTTTGATTTCAAAACTAATTTTAGAAGGCATTATGCCTATAAAAATAAAAAAGAAAGCCCTGGCAAGTTTCATTTGACATCAGTTTGGTTCAGTTCAGTCACTCAGTCATGTCCGACTCTTTGAGACCCCATGAATTGCAGCATGCCAGGCCTCCCTGTCCATCACCAACTCCAGGAGTTCACTCAAACTTACATCTATCGAGTCGGTGATGCCATCCATCCATCTCATCCTCTGTCGTCCCCTTTTCCTCCTGCCCCAATCCCTCCCAGCGTCAGTCTTTTACAGTGAGTCAACTCTTAGCATGAGGTGGCCAAAGTACTGGGGTTTCAGCTTTAGCATCACTCCTTCCAAAGAACACCCAGGGTTGATCTCCTTTAGAATGAACTGGTTGGATCTCCTTGCAGTTCATGGGACTCTCAAGAGTCTTCTCCAACACCACAGTTCAAAAGCATCAATTTTTCGGCATTCAGCCTTCATCACAGTCCAACTCTCACATCCATACATGACCACTGGAAAAACCATAGCCTTGACTAGATGGACCTTTGTTGGCAAAGTAATGTCTCTGCTTTTGAATATGCTATCTAGGTTGGTCATAACTTTTCTTCTTAATTTCATGGCTGCAGTCACCATCTGCAGTGATTTTGGAGCCCCCAAAATAAAGTCAGACACTGTTTCCACCGTTTCCCCATCTATTTCCCATGAAGTGATGGGACCAGATGCCATGATCTTCGTTTTCTGAATGTTGAGCTTTAAGCCAGCTTTTTCACTCTCCTCTTTCATGTTCATCAAGAGGCTTTTGAGTTCCTCTTCACTTTCTGCCATAAGGGTGGTGTCATCTGCATATCTGAGGTTATTGATATTTCTCCCGGCAATCTTGATTCCAGCTTGTGCTTCTTCCAGTCCAGCATTTCTCATGATGTACTCCGCATATAAGTTTAATAAGCAGGGTGACAGTATACAGCCTTGACGTACTCCTTTACCTATTGACATATTGATCCTTAAAACATTAAAATGTGGGAGAAATGTATCTTAAAATTGAAAAACCAAGTTAAAATCTCATATTACCTCAAGAATCAGATTACAAAAGTTGGCTCAGTTGAAGTCCAATTGTATGTAAAAACAGAAGTGACTCAACCTTATTGCAATCCTTTAGCATCTTGTGGTTATTCTATTGCAATTTGAGTGCAAATAACTAAAACCCTGAATGTATTACAAGGCCAGAGCTAAAATTCTGATTTAGCATTCTGTACGGAGTAAACACCACTACAAAGATAAAGAACATTAAAGATTTAAACTTCCAGGGGGGAAAAGTAACCTAATTACTATATTAAAATTTCCCTCTGTCTCAATGAGGAAAATCAACAAATAAAATTCCTAAACTGATGATCATTCCTATTCACTTATAATTATATAAAATATACCAATGCCTTCCTCTTCATGGATCACAGCCTTGTCATAGCAAAGGGGCTTGCATAACTCAGTGAAGCTATGAGCCATGCCATGGAGCACCACCTAAGATGGATGGGTCCTAGTGGAGAGTTCTGACAAAATATGGTCCCCTGGAGGAAGGAATGGCAAACCACTCCAATATTCTTGCTGTGAGAACCCCATGAACATGAAGAATATGAAAAGCAAAGAGATAAAACACCAGAAGATGAGCTCCTCAGGTCAGAAGGTGTCCAGTATGCTACTGGGGAAGAACAGAGGGCAATTACTAATAGCTCCAGATAGAATGAAGTGGCTGGGCTGGAAGCAGAAATGATGCTCAGTTGTGGATGTGTTTGGTGGCGAAAGTAAGTCTGATGCTATAAAGCACCATATTGCATAGGAAACTGGAATGTTAGATCCATGAATCAAGGTACATTGGAGGTGGTCAAGCAGGAGACAGCAAGCGTGAACATCAACATTTTTGGAGTCAGTGAACTAAAATGGATGAGAATGGTCAAATTTAATTCTGATGATCATTATATCTACTACTGTGGGCAAGAATACCTTAGAAGAAATGGAGTAGCCTTCACAGTCAACCAAAGAATTCAAAATGCAGTACTTGGATGCAGTCTCAAAAATGACAGAATGATCTCTATTCTGGAAATCATTCAAGGAAATCATTCAACATCACAGTAATCCAAGTCTGCGCCCCAACCACAGATGCTGAAGTTGACTGTTTCTATGAAGACCTACAAGATCTTCTAGAACTAACACCAAAAAAGATATGCTTTTCAGCACAGGGGATTGGAATGCAAAATTAGGAAGTCAAGAAACACCTGGAATAACAGGCAAATTTGGCCTTTGAAGGGCTTCCCTTGTGGCTCAGCTGGTAAAGAATTCGCCTGCAATGTGGGAGACCTGGGTTTGATCCCTGGGTTGGGAAGATCCCCTGGAGAAGGGAATGGCTACCCATTCCAGTATTCTGGCCTAGAGAATTCCATGGACTGTATAGTCTGTGGGGTTGCAAAGAATTGGACATGACTGAGCAACTCTCACTTTGGCCTTCGAATGCAAAATGAAGTGGGGCAAAGGCTAACAGAGTTTTGAGTGCAAGAGTTTTGTCAAGAGAATGCACTGGTCATGGCAAACACCGTTTTCCAACAATACAAGAGATGACTCTATACATGAATATCACCTGATGGTCAATACTGAAATCAGATTGATTCTATCCTTTGCAGCCGAAGATGGAGAGACTCTATACAGTCAGCAAAAATAAGACCTGGAGCTGACTGTGCCTCAGATCATGAACTCCTTATTGCAAAATTCATATTTAAGTTGAAGAAAGTAGGGAAAACCACTAGGCCATTCAGGTGTGACCTAAATCAAACCCCTTATGATTATACAATGGAAGTGACAAATAGATTCAAGTGATTAGATCTGGTAGACAGATCTAATCTGGTAGACAGACTGCCTGAAAAACTATGGGAAAAAGGTTAATAACATTTTACAGGAGGCAGTGACCAAAACCATCCCAAAGGAAAAAAAAAAAGCGAGACGGCAAAGTGGTTGTCTGAGAAGGTTTTCAGACAAATAGCTGAGGAAAGAAGAGAAGTGAAAAGCAATGATGATACCACTCTAATGCAGAAAGTGAAGAGGAATCAAAGAGCTTCTTGACAAGGGTGAAAGAAGAGAGTGAAAAATCTGGCTTAAAATTGAGCATTCAAAAAACTAAGATCATGGCATACTCTTTATGGCTAATAGATGGGGAAAAAATGAAAACAGTGACAGATTTTATTTTCTTGGGCTCCAAAATCACTGTGGATGGTGACTGAAGCCATGAAATTAAAAGACTACTCCTTGGAAGGAAAGCTATGACAGACCTAGACAGTGCATTAAAAAGCAGAGACATTCATTTGCTGACAATGGTCCATATAGTCAAAGCTATGGTTTTTTCCAGTCGTCAGTTGGACCATGAAGAAGGCTGAACACTGAAGAACTGATGCTTTTGAACTGTGGTGCTGGAGAAGACTCTTGAGAGTCCCTTGGACTGCAAGGAGATCAAACTAGTCAATCCTAAAGGAAACCATCCTTGAATATTCACTGAAAGGACTGATGCTAAAGCTGAGGCTCCAGTACTTTGACCACCTGATGTGAAGAACCAACTCATTGGAAAAGACTCTAATGCTCGGAAAGACTTAAGGCAAAAGAAGAGGGTGGCCAAGGATGAGATGGTTAGATAGCATCACCGACTCAGTGGACATGAATTTGAGCAAACTCTGGGAGATAGTGAAGAACAGGGAAGCCTGGCATGCTGCAGTCCATGGGATCGCAAACAGTCAGACACAACTTAGCGACTGAACACAACACACACATCCCAGTGTCATTAGATGACATTTCCTCATTCTGGCGTAGCATTCCTTCTTGTTGAGGTTTGAGTGCAAACAAAGGATACCCTTGTTCCCTGCCTGAGTTCAAACCAACTAAGAAGAGAAGTGAGAAATAACATGGAGACTGAATATTACCTCTGTTATAGTAATGATATACTGAAAACAGTGGCCTGAAATTCAGGCCAGGTGAATTCTCTGACTCCCTGCAGACAGTCTAAATCTTGGAAATGTCCATCTAAAGGCAAGTTTGGGTCTGCAGAGTGGACTCACTTACCCATGATTTCTGCCATGAACTAGTTCAAATAGAAGAGAACATTCCTACTTATAAACCTAAATATATTAATTCCATCCAGTAGAGAAATATGGGTCATTAGTTGTCACCATCATTGTACCCCCATTTCTGGCTAAGGCAAGTAGTAAAAGTCGGGACAAGAAGCCAGGAGTATTTAAGGGGAACTCTCCTCGTGATAAACAGGGCACAGACGTTTCCTAAAGGACATCTCTATCCATTCCTTTGATATGGCAACCTGCCTCCAAAGATGGTCTCCAATGATCCCCCACCTCCCCGTAGTCATACCCAGATGTAGTCAATGGCTATATTGTACTAGAGTTGGCCTGTATGACCAGTAACATGTGGCAGAAGTGAAGATGTCTTACTTCTAAGATTAGAAGGCTCTCTCTTGCTTTCTCTGGGGAAACTAGTTGCCATGTTGTGGGCAGTACTAAGGAGAGTACTATGCAGAATGTAACTGGAGCCCCCAGTCAATAGCCAGTGAGAAACTGAGACCCAATAACAAGCATATGAGTGAGCCTGGGAGTGGATCCCCCAGCTCCAGTCAAGGCCCACAAAGATGGAAACCCTGATAACAGGTTGACTACAACTTCATGAGACCTTGAGCTAGGACCACCCAGCTAAGCCGCTCTCAGATTTCTGATCCTCAGAACTTATATAAGATAATACATGTTTGTTGTTTTTAACCTCCCAAGTCTTGGGGTGATTTGTTAAGCAGAAAGATGAATATTAATAGAATATTTAACTAACATTTATTTCATAATGTTATGAGTTCACATGTATTTATCAGTTTTTATAATACACCAAGCACTATGGAAATCCTTGTCCTCAGCATCTGCCATTTAGGTACCGGAATTGTGATGTGGACAGCTCTTTGTGAACTTTCTTACAACTGAGTGAAGTTGATGACCAGATTCTGATTTTACAGGTGAGGGAACTATGACTCAGACAGATTAAACACCACGGTTCATCAGTTGTTGTTGTTCAGTCACTAAGTCGTGTCTGACTATTTGTGACCCTATGGACTGCAGCACGCCACGCTTCCCAGTTCTTCACTATCTCCCAGAGTTTGCTCAAACTCATGTCCACTGAGTCAGTGATACCAACCAACCATCTCATCCTCTGTTGCCCCCTTCTCCTCCTGCCCTCAATCTTTCCCCTCATCAGGGTCTTTTCCAATGATGGCTCTTTGCATCAGGTGGCCAAAGTATTGAGCATCAGTCCTTCAATGAATATTCAAGGTTGATTTCCTTTAAGATTGACTGGTTTGACCTCCTTTGCTGTTCAAGGGACTCTCAAGAGTCTTTTCCAGCACCACAATTTGAAAGCGTCAGTTCTTTGGCACTCAGCCTTCTTTATGGTCCAGCTCTCACATCCATACATGGCTACTGGAAAAACCATAGCTTTGACTATATGGAACTTCGCTGGCAAAGTGATGTCTCTGCTTTTTAATATGCTGTCTAGGTTTGTCATAGTTTTTCTTCCAAGGAGCAAGTGTCTTTTAATTTCGTGGCTGCAGTCACAGTCCACAGTGATTTTGGAACCTAAGAAAATAAAATCTGTCACTGTTTCCACTTTTTCCTCATCTATTTGCAGTGAAGTGATGGGACTGGATGCCATGCTCTTAGGCTTCTGAATGTTCAATTTTAAGGCAGCTTTTTCACTCTCCTCTTATACCCTCATCAAGAGGCTTTTTAGTTCCTCTTTGCTTTCTGCCATTAGAGTGTTATCTTCTGCATATCTGAGGTTATTGATATTTCTCCTGGAGAATCTTGATTCCAGCTTGTGCTTCATCCAGCCTGGCATTTAGCATGATGTACTCTACATATAAGTGAAATAAGTAGGGTGACGATATACAGCTTTGACATGCTCCTTGCCCAATTTTGAACCAGTGATACTGAAATAACTAAGAAAAGTTAAGTTTGGTTGCCTGTGTTGTGTCTTGAGTTTCTTTAATTTCTAGATATGAAAGAGAGAAAACAAGGCTTATACTGATATTCCATTGGGAATCCAGATGTAGTAAAGTTTCATTGCTGTAGGCTCCAGAGTGACAGGCTGGCATGTGAGCCTTGCTAGGAGCAGGGAACCGAGCCTCTCTCTGCATCTTGGGATGCCCTCTGGAGAACAGTTGTCTTATCCTTGCCTTCATGGGTCATGGGTCTTCTGAAAAGCCTAGGGTGGTATGAAATGTTGGCGGAGAAGTGGGCACCTACTTATGATTCAGAAATCCATTTTAAAGCTGCTTCCATTTAAAGATAGCCTTGGCAACTGGCAGGGGTTGAACTGCCAGATGTCTCGAGGAGATTGGCAAACAGAGTGAATAACTATGATTCAGCATCATTTAGCCTTGATCACACCAGTTTATAATGGTCATCACTTGGATGTTGAAGTTGCTTTACTTGTTCTTGGTTTTTAGTGAGTAGCAGTATAGAAATTTTAATATGCAAAATTTCATTTAAAATTAAAAAAATCTTTTTGGCAATGCTAGGTCTTTACTGTGGTGCTCAGGCTTTCTCTAGTTGTGGTGTGTGGGCTTCTCTTGTTGTGAAGCATGGGCTCCTAAAGTCCATGGGCTCCTTAGTTGTGGCATGTGGGCTTAGTTGCTCTGTGGCATGTGAGATCTTTGTTCCTGACTAGGGATCAAACTCAAGTCCCTTGCATTGGAAGGCAGATTCTTAAACACTAGACCAGCAGGGAAGACCCTGTATACAAAGTTTTAAATACCATCAGATGTATGGAGCTTTGTGGGGATGTTATAGTAGCCACCAGATAAATGTGTTAGTACCATAACTGAATGTTATCATGTATCCTTAATTAATTTTGACCCAACTGCATAGCATGAAAACACACTAATCCATCCCCATATTACCAAATTAAGAATTTTTACCTTCACCAAAATGCAGAAGATACTGTAAGTTAAGAAAGATTCTTTCCAGCCACCGATTACTAATTGCATTTAAGAAGTTTCTAAGGTTGGAGGAATTTAAATGTTTAGACAGATGGTTATATCAGGTTTGATTATTCATATTTTTGCTATGAATATATTTATTTATGAATAAATAGGTTGTGTCAATTAACAGTATAACAGCTGGAACAGTAACAGTGAAAATGAATGTCTTTGCATATGATTTTTTGTCTCAGTTGGAATTTTTGTCTTTTGGGGTTTTAGATTTCAAATTGGACTGTTTTGGTTATCGTGGAGGGTGAAAATACAGCTGGTAGACAGTTCTCTAAGGGAGGGGAAAGTAAGGACAATACCAGTATTAGTAAAGATTGATGCTACTGACTAAATTAAATTTAGGTCAACTCTTAGTACAAATCAGTCATCATGTATATAAAAAGAACCATATCTCCTCCTACTTCCCCAATTCTATCCCATCCCTCAGCAGCAATTCTTCCTTTATTTTGCTCTGCTCCATGAGACCTGACCTGCTGTGTTTGTTTTTCTAAGCAAGTCAGAAATGGGTAAGTCTGTGCCACTCAGAATTTTGTTAGAAAGATGCAAGCCTATGAAGACAATGCTTCTTCACTTTAACTGCCTTAGGTTTTTCTACAGAAATATTTCAGAATATATGATTTGTGAGAAAATTTAAGACTTTGAACTGTTGTGAAAATTAGTGTCAGATTGTGTGTGCATGCTAAGTTGCTTGTCATGTCCAACTCTTTGTAACCCTATAGACTCTAACCTGCCAGGCTCCTCTGTCCGTGGGATTCTCCAGGCAAGAACACTGCAGTGGGTTGCCATGCCTTCCTCAGGGGATCCTCCAAACCCAGGGACCAAACCCGTGTCTCTTACATTTCCTGCATTGGCAGGTGGGTTTTACCACTAACACCCCCTGGGAAGTCCCTAGTATTAGATTGTGTGTAAAGTTGCTTTAATCATGTATGAGTCTTTGCAACCCTATGGAAAGAGCAGCCTGATGGGCTACTGTATTGGATACTGGAGTGGGTTGCCATGCTTTCCTCCAGGGGATCTTCCTGACTTAGGGATCGAACCCTTGTCTCTTATGTTTCCTGCATTGGTAGGTGGGTTCTTTACCACTAGCACCACCTGGGAAGCCCCAGTTGGGAAGTATCAGATTAAGGTTATCCCAGTCTTTTCTAAATTCAAGTTTTATGAAGTATTCTGGCTAAAACCTCCTACCCTAATGAAATCTTCTTTGTCCATTCTAACACTCTGTAAACTCTGAACCATAACAATAATGGTTTATTTGTTCATTCATTTAAGAAACACTTGTTGAATACCTGTTATAGGGTAGAGTCTATAATGCTAGAAAACTATGTTCTGTGGTTTCTATTGGTGCTGATCTAGCAAACAAATGATTTATAGTACAATGAGGATAAGCATTGTAGTGTTTTGGTAAACAGACTGAGAGCATGTACCCAGACTGGAAAGCTGGTGCCTAAGCTGAGAGAAGAGATTACATACAAAAACAGGGAGATGTGAGAATGCTATAGCAGACAGAGAGGTGAGCAGGGGCCAGGTCTTTGAGTATCAAGCTAAGGAGCTTCCATGTGATTGTGAAAGCAGTAGAAAGGCACTAAGGATGTTTAAGGAGTAAAGTGAAATGATCTGGTTGGTGTTTCAGAAACATCAGTCTAGAGGATATCTACAATTAGCAGTGTAATGGATGAGAGGCCCTGGCTAACCTTCCTACTGAAAACAACTAGAAATGCTAGGTGGATCCAATTTTTTTCTTTTTAATTTATTTTTTTATTGAAGGATAATTGCTTTACAGAATTTTGTTGTTTTCTGTCAAACCTCAACATAAATCAGCCATAGATATACATATATCCCCTCCCTTTTGAACCTCGCTCCTGTCTCCTGCCCCGCTGTCTCCTGCCCCGTACCATCCCTCTAGACTGATACAGAGCCCCTGTTTGCATTTCCTGAGCCATACAGAAAATTCCCATTGGCTATCTATCTTACATATGGTAATGTAAGTTTCCATGTTATTCTTTCCGTACATCTCACCCTCTGCTCCCCTCTCCCCATGTCCATAAGTCTATTCTCTATGTCTGTTTCTCCACTGCTGCCCTGTAAATAAATTCTTCAATACCATTTTTCTAGATTCTATATATATGCATTAGAATATGATATTTATCTTTCTCTTTCTGACTCAACTTCACTCTGTATAATAAGTTCTAGGTTCATTCACCTCATAAGAACTGACTCAAATGTGTTCCTTTTATGGCTGAATAATATTCCATAGTGTATATGTACCACAACTTCTTTATCCATTCATCTGTTGATGGACATCTAGGGTGCTTCCATCTTCTAGCTATTGTAAATAGTGCTCCAGTGAACAATGGGATACATGTGTCTTTTTCAATTTTGATTTCCTCAGGGTATATGCCTAGGAGTGGTGGTTTTATTCCTAGTTTTTTAAGGAATCTCCACACATTTTCTATAGTGGCTGTATCAATTTACATTCCCACCAACAGTGCAAGAGCGTTCCCTTTTCTCCATACCCTCTCTAGCACTTATTGTTTGTAGGCTTTTTGATGATGGCCATTCTGACCATGTGAGGTGATATCTCCTTGTAGTTTTGATTTGCATTTCTCTAATAATGAGTGATGTTGAGCATCTTTTCATGTGTTTGGTAGCCATCTGTATGTCTTTGGAGAAATGTCTATTTAGGTCTTTTTCCCACTTTTTGACTGGGTTGTTTGTTCTTCTGGCATTGAGTTTAATGAGCTGCTTGTATATTTTGAAAATTAATCTTTTGTCAGTTGTTTCATTTGCTATTATTTTTTCCCATTCTGGGGGTTGTCTTTTTCACCTTGCTTATAGTTTCCTTTGCTGTGCAAAAGCTTTTAAGTTTAATCAGGTCCCACTTGTTTACTTTTGTTTTTATTTCTGTTACTCTAGGGCCATAGAGGATCTTGCTTTGATTTATGTCACTGAGTGTTCTGCCTATGTTTTCCTCTAAGAGTTTTATAGTTTCTGGTCTTACATGTAGGTATTTAATCCATTTTGAGTTTATCTTTGTGTATGGTGTTAGGAAGTGTTCTAATTTCATTCTTTTACATGTAGCTGTCCAGTTTTCCCAGCACCATTTATTGAAGAGGCTGTCTTTACCCTATTGTATATTCTTGCCTCCTTTGTCAAAAATAAGGTACCCATAGGTGCATGGGTTTATTTCTGGGCTTTCTATCTTGTTCCATTTGTCTATATTTCTGCTTTTGTGTCAGTACCATACTATCTTGATGACTGTAGCTCTGTAGTATAATCTGAAGTTTTAGGAAGGTTGATTCCTCCGGCGCCATTCTTCTTTCTCAAGACTGCTTTGGCTACTTGGGGTCTTTTTTTGTTTTCATATTAGTTGTGAAAATTTTTGTTCTAATTCTGTGAAAAATGCCATTGGTAATTTGGTAGGGATCACATTGAATCTGTAGATTGCATTTGGTAGTATTGTCATTTTCACAATATTGATTCTTCCTACCCAGAAACATGGAATATCTCTCCATCTGTTTATGTCATCTTTGATTTCTTTCATTGGTGTCTTATAATTTTCTGTATACAGTTCTTTTGTCTCCTTAGGTACATTTATTCCTAGATATTTAATTCTTTTTGTTGCAGTGGTGAATGGGGTCGATTCCTTAATTTCTCTTTCTGATTTTTCACTGTTAGTATATAGAAGTGCAAGTGATTTCTGTTAGTGATTTTGTATCCTGCAACTTTGCTAAATTCACTGATTAGCTCTAGTAATTTTCTGGTATATTTAGGATTTTCTATGTACAGTATCATGTCATCTGCAAACAGTGAGAGCTTTACTTTTTCTTTTCTGATCTGGATTCCTTTTGTTTCTTTTTCTTCTCTGACTGCTGTAGCTAGGACTTCCAGAACTATGTTGCATAATAGTGGTAAAAGTGGATACCCTTGTCTTGTTCCTGATCTTAGGGAAATGCTTTCAGTTTTTCACTATTGAGAATAATGTTTGCTGTAGGCTTATCATATATGGCTTTTATTATGCTGAGGTATGTTCCTTCTATGCCCATTTTTTGAAGAGTTTTAATCATAAATATGTGTTGAATTTTGTCAAAGGCTTTTTCTGCGTCTATTGAGATTATCATAAAGGTTTTATCTTTCAATTTGTTAATATGATGTATCACAGTGATTTATTTGCATATATTGAAGAATCCTTGCATTCCTGGAATAAACCCAACTTGATCATGGTCTATGAGCTTTTTGATGTGTTGCTGAATTCTGTTTGCTAAAATTTTGTTGAGGATTTTTGCATCTATGTTTATCAGTGAGATTGGCCTATAGTTTTCATTTTTGTATTGTCTTCTTCTGGTTTTGGTATCAGGGTGATGGTGGCCTCGTAGAATGAGTTTGGAAGTGTTCCTTCCTCTGCAATTTTTTGAAAGAGTTTTAAAAGGATAGGCATTATCTCTTCTCTAAATGTTTGATAGAATTCTTCTGTGAAACCATCTGGTCCTGGGCTTGTTTTTTGGGAAATTTTTGGTCACAGCTTCAATTTTAGTGCTTGTAATTGGGTTGTTCATAATTTCTATTTCTTCCTGGTTCAGTCTTGAAAGATGGAACTTTTCTAAGAATCTGTCAATTTCTTCCAGGTTATCCATTTTATTGCCATATAGTTGTTCATAATACTCTCTTATAATCCTTGCATTTCTGCATTGTCTGTTGTAACCTCTCCCTTTTCTCTTCTAATTTTGTTGATTTGATTCTTCTTTTTTTTTTCTTGATGAGTCTTGTTAAAGGTTGGTCAACATTATTTATCTTCTCAAAGAATGAACTTTTAGTCTTATTTACTATTGTTTCTTTCATTTCTTTTTCACTTATTTCTACTCAGATCTTTATGATTTATTTCCTTCTACTAATTTTGGGGGGTTTTTTGGTTCTTCTTCTTTTTCCAGTTGTTTTAGGTGTAAAGTTAGGTTGTCTATTCAATGTTTTTTTGTTTCCTGAGGTAGGATTTTATTGCTATAAACTTCCTTCTTAGAACTGCTTTTGTTGCATCCCATAGGCTTTGAGTTGTGTTTTCATTTTCATTTGTTTCTAGAAATTTTTAAATTTCCCTTTTGATTTATTCAGCAACTTGTTGGTTATTCAGAAACATGTTGTTTAATCTCCATGTGCTTGTGTTTCTTACAGTTTTTTTCTTGTATTTGATATCTAGTCTCATAGCATTGTGGTAGGAGAAGATGCTTGATACAATTTCAATTCTCTTAAATTTACTGAGGTTTGATTTGTGACCCAAGAAGTCTTCTATCCTGGAAAATGTTCCATGTGCACTTGAGAAGAAGGTGTATTCTTCTGCATTTGGATGGAATGTCCTGAAGATATCAATGAGATCCACCTCATCTAACGTATCATTTCAGTTCAGTTCAGTTCAGTTCAGTTCAGTCACTCAGTCGTGTCCGACTCTTTGCGACCCCATGAATCACAGCACGCCAGGCCTCCCTGTCCATCACCAACTCCAGGAGTTCACTCAGACTCGCGTCCATTGAATCAGTGATGCCATCCAGCCATCTCATCCTCGGTCGTCCCCTTCTCCTCCTGCCCCCAATCCCTCCCAGCATCAAAGTCTTTTCCAGTGAGTCAACTCTTCCCATGAGGTGGCCAAAGTACTGGAGTTTCAGCTTTAGCATCATTCCTTCCAAAGTAAGACATGCATTTCTTTATTAATTTTCTGTTATAATAATCTGTCCATTGGTGTGAGTGGGGTGTTAAAGTATCCTACTATTATTGTGTTACTGTCAATTTCTCCTTTTATGTCTGTTAGTGTTTGTCTTATGTATTGAGGTGCTCATATGTTGGGTGCACCAGTTCAGTTCAGTTCAGTTCAATCGCTCAGTCATGTCTGACTCTTTGCGAGCCCATGAATCGTAGCACATCAGGCCTCCCTGTCCATCACCAGATCCTGGAGTTCACTCAAACTCATGTCCATCGAGTTGGTGATGCCATCTAGCCATCTCATCCTCTATCGGCCCCTTCTCCTCCTGCCCCCAATCCTTCCCAGCATCAGAGTCTTTTCCAAAGAGTCAACTCTTCACATAAGGTGGCCAAAGTATTGGAGTTTCAGCTTTAGCATCAGTCCTTCCAATGAACACCCAGGACTGATCTCCTTTAGTGGACTGATTGGATCTCCTTGCAGTCCAAGGGACTCCCAAGAGTCTTCTCCAACACCACAGTTCAAAAGCATCAATTCTTCGGCACTCAGCTTTCTTCACAGTCCAACTCTCACATCCATACATGACCACTGGAAAAGCCATAGCCTTGACTAGATGGACCTTTGTTGACAAAGTTATGTCTCTGCTTTTGAATATGCTATCTAGGCTGGTCAAAACTTTTCTTCCAAGGAGTAAGCGTCTTTTAATTTCATGGCTGCAGTCACCATCTGCAGTGATTTTGGAGCCCCCAAAAATAAAGTCAGCCACTGTTTCCACTGTTTCCCCATCTATTTGCCTTGAAGTGATGGGACTAGATGCCATGATCTTCGTTTTCTGAATGTTGAGTTTTAAGCCAACCTTTTCACTCTCCTCTTTCACTTTCATCAAGAGGCTCTTCAGTTCCTCTTCACTTTCTGCCATAAGGGTGGTGTCATCTACATATCTGAGGTTATTGATATTTCTCCCAGCAATCTTGATTCCAGCTTGTGCTTCTTCCCGCCCAGCATTTCTCATGATGTACTCTGCATAGAAGTTAAATAAGCAGGGTGACAATAGATGTTTACAATTATTATGTCTTCCTCTTGGATTGATCCCTTGATCATTATGTACTGTCCTTCCTTATTTCTTGTAATATTGTTTACTTTCTGATCTATTTTGTCTAAGAGGATTGCTAGTCCAGCTTTTTTTTTTACTTCCCATTCGCATTGAAAATATTTTTCCATCCTCTCACTTTCAGTCTATATGTGTCTTTAGGTCTGAAGTGGGTTTCTTATAGACAACATATATATGGGTCTTGTTTTTGTATCCATTCAACCAGTCTGTGTCTTTTGGTTAGAGCATTTAATCCATTTACATTTAAAGTAATTATTGATATATATGTTCCTATTGCCATTTTCTTAATTGTTTGGGATTGGTTTTGTAGATCTTTTTCTTCTCTTGTATTTCTTGACTATATAAGTCCTTTTAACATTTGTTGTAAAGCTGGTTCAGTAGTACTGAGTTCTCTTAACTTTTGCTTGTCTGAAAATCTCTGTATTGCTCCATCAATTTTGAGTGAGATCTTTGCTGGGTACAGTAGTCTTGGTTGTAGATCTTTCCCTTTCAGTACCTTAAATATATCCTGCCATTCCCTTCTGGCCTGCAGAGTTTCTGCAGAAAGATCAGCTGTTAAGCGTATGGGGTTTCCCTTGTATGTTACTTGTTCTTCTCTCTTGCTGCTTCTAATATTCTTTCTTTGTGTGTAGTCTTTGTTAGTTTGATTAGTACGTGTCTTGGCATTGCTTCTCTTTGGTTTATCCTGTAGGGGACTCTTTGTGCCTCTTGGACTTGATTGACTATTTCCTTTTCTATGTTGGGGAAATTTTCAACTATAATCTCTTCAAAAATTTTCTCATACCCTTCTTTTTCTCTTCTTCTGGGACCCCCATAATTTGAATTTTGGTGCATTTGATATTGTCCCAAAGGTCTCTGAGACTATCCTCATTTCTTTTCAATCTTTTAACTTTATTCTGCTCTTCAGAAATTATTTCCACCATTTTATCTTCCAGCTCACTGATTTGTTCTTCTGCTTCAGATATTTTGCTATTGATTCCTTCTAAAGTATTTTTAATTTCAATAATTGTGTCATCTCTGTATGTTTATTCTTTAATTCTTCTAGGTCTTTGTTAAGTGATTCTAGCATTTTCTCCATTTTGTTTTCAAGGTTTTGATCATCTTTGCTATAATTATTCTGAATTCTTTTTTCAGGTAGTTTGCCTATTTCCTCTTCATTTATTTGGACTTGTGTATTTCTAGTTTGTTCGTTCATTTGTGTAGTATTTCTCTGCCTTTTCGTTATTTTATTTTAACTTACTGTGTTTGAGGTCTCTTTTTCCCAGGCTTCAAGGTTGAATTCTTCCTTCCTTTTGGTTTCTGCCCTCCTAAGTTTGGTCCAGTGGTTTGTGTAAGCTTTGTATAGGGTGAAATGTGTTCTGAGTTTTTGTTTCTTTGTTTGTTTTTCCTCTAGTGGGCAAGACTGAGAAAGGTGGTAATCCTGTCTACTGATGACTGGGTTTGTATTTTTGTTTTGTTTGTTGTTTAGATGAGGCACCAGAGTGCTACTGGTGGATGGGTGATGCCAGGTCTTGTATTCAAGTGGTTTCCTTTGTGTGAGTTCTCGCTAGTTGATACTCTCTAGGGTTATTTCTCTGGTAGTCTAGGGCCTTGGGGAGAAGGCAGTGGTACCCTACTTCAGTACTCTTGCCTGGAAAATCCATGGATGGAGGAGCCTGGTAGGCTGCAGTCCATGGGGTCACTGAGAGTCAGACACGACTGAGCGACTTCACTTTCACTTTTCTCTTTTATGCATTGGAGAAAGAAATGGCAACCCACTCCAGTATTCTTGCCTGGAGAATCCCAGGAATGGCAGAGCCTGGTGGGCTGCCGCCTATGGGGTCGCACAGAGTCAGACATGACTAAAGCGACTTAGCAGCAGCAGCAGGGCCTTGGAGTCAGTGCTCCCACTCCAAAGGCTCAGGGCTTGATTTCTGGCCAGGAATGAAAATTCCACAAGTGGTTTGTGAGTGTATTAAGTGAGATTAAAACAAATATCCAAAAACAAGAAGCCAAAGATGAACCCTAGACAAATGGCAGTTACAAAATCAAGCAAATAATAATTAAAATAATGGAATATACACATATACGTGTACATCCATATGCAAAATCAAATCAGTCCAACAAAAATAAAGTACAATAGATTGACCTGGTGAACAAAGGAAACGAAAAATTATATCTACCAGTTAAGAACAAAACTAAAGCACAAACTGGAAAACAAAATTAAAGTAAGGTGCCAAGTGGGGAATAAAGCAATGAAAACAAAACTAACAAATATGTTGAGAAGAAAGGAAAGAAAGAATAGATATGCAAAGTTAAATTGAGGTAGATGGAGATGCTTTCGGAGAAGGCAATGGCAACCCACTCTAGTACTCTTGCCTGGAAAATCCCATGGACGGAAGAGACTGGTAGGCTGCAGTCCGTGGGGTCCCTAAGAGTCGGGCGTGACTGAACGACTTCACTTTCACTTTTCACTTTCATGCATTGGAGAAGGAAATGGCAACACACTCCAGTGTTCTTGCCTGGAGAATCCCAGGGACAGAGGAGCCTAGTGGGCTGCTGTCTGTGGTGTCACACAGTCAGACACGACTGAAGTGACTTAGCAGCAGCCGCAGCAGCAGATAGAGAAGCTCTGTATACATTAAAGATTAACTGTAAGGGGAAAAGAACAGTAGGAAAATCAAACAAAGAAATAAATGTAGAAAGATATAATAGGTTTTAAAAACTTAAAATTTAAGTTATAAAAAAGAAAAAAACTGAAAAAGAAAGAAAAAGAAAAAAAAAAAAAAGGAAAACTTCACAGAACTGCAAAAGCCCAACATAGAAGCAGGGGTTTACAGCAACAATAAAAATTGTGACTGAATATACACATAAACATATACACACATAAGCAAAATCAAAGCAGTCCAACAAAAATAAAGTACAACGAATTGACCCGGCGAACAAAGGAAACCAAAAATTATATCTATTAGAAGAAAATTAACTAAAGCACAAACTGGAAAAGAAAACTAAAGCAAGATGCCAACTGGGGAATAAAACAATGAAAATAAAACTAACAAATATGTTGAGAGGAAAGGAAAGAAAGAAAAGAAAGAAAGAATAGATATGCTAAGTTAAATAGAGGTAGATAAAGATTTATATACACTAAAGATTAACTGCAAGGGGAAAAGAACAATAAGATAACAAACAAAGGAATAAATGTAGAAAAATAATAATAGGTTTAAAAATTAAAATTAGAAAAGAGAAAAGAAAATTTAGAAAAAGGAAGACTCCACAGAACTGCAAAACCCCAACATAAAGGCAGAGGTTTATAACAATAATAAAAAAAATGTGACTGAGAAAAAAAAGCTGAAAAGCTTAATTAGATTTCACAGTGCCAATAAAATTGACAACTACAACGGGGGAGGGGGAGGAAGAAATCCAAAAGAATCTATAGAACAAGTCAAAACATAAGAATAAAAAATGTTTTCCTTGAGTCACTGCTGTCAGAGTCCTTTCCCTCACTGGGAGTCACAGTCCACCTCACCCCTAGAATGCCCTCAAACACTGTGCTGATCTCTGGACCTGCTGTGGGGGGCAGCTCAAATTCGAATCTGGTCCTACTCCTATGTGTTTTTGCCTCCAAGGTCTGCAGCTATCAGAACTAGTGCGTTTTTCTTTTGTGGGAGCTCTCAATGACTTTTTATATATTTCATAGACACAAAGTCTGCCTAGTTGATCGTGTGGATTTAATCTGTAGCTTGTACAGCTGGTGGGAAGATTTTGGGTTTTCTTCCTTAGCCACACTGCCCCTGGGTTTCAATTGTGATTTTATTTCCACCTCTGCATGTGGGTCATCCACTGGTGTTTGCTCCTGAGGCTTCCCTGGAGGACTTGGGTGTGGTTCTGTGAAGGCCAGGTGTGGAGGTGGTGCAACTGCTTGGGTCACATGGGTTCTGGCAGCACCAGGTACTCAGGGAGTTGGTAGCAAGGGGAGCAAAAAATATAGTGTTCTAGAAGGGAATGACAATCAGTATTGGCCAATATGCTCCAGTATTCTTGCTTGGAGAACCCCACTCTCTGACAGAGAAGCCTGGCAAGCCATAGTCTATAGGGCTGCAAAGAGTCTGGACACGACCAAGCAACCCCTGCGTGTGCAGGCACAAGTCTTTTTCTTGCCTGTGGCAGCTCTGCCCCAGTGAGAGTTGAGCATGAAGGTGGTGCAGCTGCTTGGCTTGCAGGGGACCCTGGTGGTGCCAAGTGTGCAGGGACATGGACTGCCTCCACTGCAGGAGTTATGGCCCCATCAGAGTCTTTTCGAGCCTCTGGTAGCTGGCAATCAGAAGGCCTCTTTGGCCAGTGTTTCTCCATAGCTCCGCCCATTTAGGCACTTAGAGGGCTCCCTTGCCTGGGGTCCTTCTCTGTTATTCATCTGGTCAGGCACTTAAAGGGGCACCCTGGGTGGGGCCCTACTCTGTAGTTCAGTGCCTCAGGCAATTGATGGGCCAGACTCTCTATTGTTCAGCTGCCAATGCTGGTGTGTGGGGGAGAGAAGCTATAGTGATGGCTCCACCCTCTATGCGTGACTCAGCAGTATTACCTTGCTTCCCTGGCTGCCTGGCTTTCCTCCACAAGCATTTCCCACCACAGTCTCGTCCCTCACATCCCCTCAATCCATCTCTCCACAGTCAACAGCAGCCCTCGCCCTGCCCTGGGATTGCTCCACAATCCCCAAACTCCAGCTCTCAGCGGCTGTGCCTTCCAGGGGACCTGCATTGCTGTCTGGGGTATGTATGGCTACAGCAAAGACTGTCTGATTATCATTCCGTGTAGGCTGCCACAGATCAGCTGTTTCACTCTCAACCTTAAATGTTTCTCCTCTGACTCAGACAATTGCCCTGATGTGGGGATCAGATCCCTGCTTCAGTTCCCCACCCACCGAGGGCAGGTCCAGTCCTAGTACCACTCCTGTTTTTCCCCTAGTTCCTTTGTTCTGCCTACAGAGTTTTGCATGGTTCTATGTATTCTTTTCCACTGGTCAGCTACTCCTGTCTGCTCTCAGCTGGTGTTCTGCATGCATTTCTGTGTCTGAAGGTGTATTCCTGATATATCCGTGGAGAGAGATGTACTCCACGTCCACCTACTCCTCCGCCATCTTGTTCTCAATTGAAAACAATTTTAATATAAAATTTTAAATGAATCAGTGTAGTGGCAAGAAAGTAAGAAGCCCTCAAACCAAAAACCAAGTAAAGAGAGAAACTCAGGAAGGGAAACATAGATGCTTCCCCTTTATGTTGAGCATATTTGCTAAATAAGATGAACTTGAATGTTTAATTTTTATTTCCTTCTTGGCTGTGGTGTATAGGACACAGCTTGCAGCCCATTCAAATATTAGAAGTTTAATAGGAGTCCTCCACCATAAAATTGAGACCTCAGAGATTGCTGCTAAGTTGCTTCAGTCGTGTCCGACCCTGTGCGACCCCATAGACGGTAGCCCACCAGGCTCCCCCGTCCCTGGGATTCTCCAGGCAAGAATACTGGAGTGGGTTGCCATTTCCTTCTCCAGTGCATGAAAGTGAAAGTGAAGTCACTCAGTCGTGTCCGACTCTTAGCGACCCCATGAACTGCAGCCCACCAGGCTCCTCCATCCATGGGATTTTCCAGGCCAGAGTACTGGAGTAGGGGTGCCATTGCCTTCTCCAGAGATTACACCCTTAAAATAAGGACAAACTAGAAATAAACTTACCCTCCTACCCCAAGGAATTTCAAAGAAAATGACCGATCTTGTAATGATAAAATCACATGTGAAACAATCCTTCCTCAATGTTTGTAAGCACAGACAAGTCAGGTCTTTATACAAATTTTCACCACAAATTCACACTACCTAGATGGTCGAAGAAAATCTCAGTCTGAGATTTACTGAAGTGTTAGTGTAGAATGTTCCCCTTCTTCAGAGAAGGCAATGGCACCCCACTCTAGTACTCTTCTTGCCTGGAAAATCCCATGGACGGAGGAGCCTGGTCCATGGGGTCGCAAAGTCAGACACGACTGAGTGACTTCACTTTCAGTTTTCACTTTCCACTTTCATGCATTGGAGAAGGAAATGGCAACCCACTCCAGTGTTCATGCCTGGAGAATCCCAGGGATGGGGGAGCCTGGTGGGCAAAGTCGGACACAACTGAAGCGACTTAGCAGCGGCAGCAGTTCCCATTCTTGAAGTACTCCAGAACAATAGACAGAAACAAGTGAAAATCTCTTTCTGTAGGAACTCACCTTCTTTATGAGCTCAGAGAATTTACCTAGATGATGTTCTAGAAAAATATGAGCTTACAGTAAAATTGAACAAACAAAAACATACTCAAAATATGCACAAATGGAGGCAACATAAGAAAGAGCCAGCAGAAATAATACATAGCCAAATCAGGTAAGCAAGGTTACAGTTATGTAAATTTATATTAAATGTATGTGTGTGCATGTGTGCTAAGTCGCTTCAGTCATGTCCAATTCTTTGTGACCCTATGGCTACTCTGTCCATGGGATTCTCCAGGCGAATATTGGAGTTGGTTGCCATGTACTCCTCCAGGTGGTCTTCCTGATCCAGCAATTGAACCCACATCTCTTACATCTCCTGCATTGGCAGGCAGGTTCTTTACCACTAGTGCTACCTGGGAAGCCCATTAATACCCACACACATAGTCAAAGTACATAATGAGAGGGAAGAAAAATTCTAATGTTTGATAGAAATTGTGGTTGAGTTGAAATTCTTGAAAGAGCCTACATATGGTTCATCCAGGACACAGACTTATTGTGGTCCCATGCAAAGTGATGGGAGTCTCCCATCACTAGTCACTTCCATCGCTAGTCTCCCTACTTGGCAGGCCTGAACACCAATCCCTCTCATGCTCAAGGCTGGCAAAATTATAGCTTAATTCTTGGCTTCTCAGTTTTTCCATCTCAGAACAAGAAAATACCTCTTGGGGAAAGTGGCCCAAAATGTATGCTCTGCTCACAGTCTCCCTTTTTCGCAGATCCTAATTCTTTTTTTTTTTTTTCCTTATCCTAGTAGTTCTTTACTATCATGGTAGAGCTCTTTAGTTTGTTCAAGCAGGTTTTATTTTCATTTTCCAGATTTTCTAATTAACTTTTGTGGGTTAGTGGGACCTAGCCCACCATTACCTGAAGCCGGAGTGCTCTGCTTAGTTTTTTCCCTTGAAAATTGGCTTGTCTTGAAAAAATAAAAATGAACCTCTGCTTCACTTCATATGCAATAGTATACTCAACATGAATCAAAGGCCAAAATAAAAGTAAAACCTTAAGACTTTTAGTGGAAAATAGAGGACCTTATCTTGATATTCTTAAAGCAGAAGTATCCAGAAAACATCTTTTAAAAAATAGTTGGTAAATTAAACCAAATAAAATGTAAAGTTCATAAGAACAAAAGTCACCAAAACTGAGGTTAAAATGCAAGCCCATTTCAGAAATAATTTTTAAGCCTCCATAACTGACCAAAGATTTGTATCCAGAATAGATGTTTTTTTTAAAAGAAAGAAATAAACCCCACAGGGGAAAATGGCAAAAGATATAGACAATTTTCTGAAGAAGATGTAGTGACCAGTACATGTGTGAAAGATGCTCAACTCTCCAGGAATCAGGGAACTCAAAATTAGAGCAATGAAGTGTTTCATGCCCATCATATCAAAATTTAAAGAAAATCATACAATTCTTTAAAACATACTGGAGAAATAAGAAGTCACTCTGTAAGTCAGAGTACAAATGAGAACAGCTAATTATAATAGGTAATATCTATTGAAAGTCTAATACATGTACTGTTTTTGAACCAGCCATCCCAAATCTAGTTATAAACTCTTGAGGTATTGAATGTATGCATAGGGAGACATATCAGGGTCTGTACTGCAGTGCTATTATTATAGTAATTAAAAAGGAAAGCAAACTATGTGTCCCTTAATAGGAAAATGAGGTTAAAACTGAGGTATTTTGTATAATAGATCAGTTAAAATTATTCACTAGATCTATGTGCATCAAGATGGATAAATCTTGAGCGTGTATTTGATGAAAGGAAGACCATGTTGAAAAGTGATGTGCAGTATGACATAATGCAAAATTTGAAAGGAAGAGAAACAGGGCTTTCCTAGGGGCTCAGTGGTAAAGAATCCGCCTGCCAATGCAGGGGACACGGGTTTGATTCCTGGTCTGGGAGATCCCACTTGCCTTGGAGCAACTAATCATGTGCCACAATTGTGGAGCCTGTGCTCTAGAGCCCGGGAGCCGCAGCGACTGAGCCGATGAGCCATAACTACTGAAGTCAGTGCACCCTAGAGCCGTGCTCTACAGAAAGAGAAGCCACCGCAATGAGAAGCCCACGCACCACAACTGCAGAGTAGCCCACAACTAGAGAAAAGCCCACTCAGCTACAAAGACCCAGCACAGCCAAAATAAATTAAACTATATAAGAAGAATCTTTTGTTAAATACGTAAGGGAAATAATACTATAAGCGCTCTAAAATATGTATATATACACAGAAGTTGTAAAGATGCAACAACATGAACAGAAAGGATGTACACCAACTTCAGTCACCAAGAAGTGGAGGTTGAGAAGTGGAGGTTGGGATAGAGGCATAAAACAGGGACTTCATCTCTAATAGTAATGTTTTATTTCTTCACAACAAAAGAAAAAGAAAAAACTTGAAGCAAATAATATGGCATCATGTTAAAATTTGTTCATTAAAAATTAATTAAATAAGAGCTCTAACAGTTCCCAGCACATAAAAAGTCACTGAAGTCAAAAAGGGAAGGAGGATTGAGGCAGGCAAGAGGGAAGGAATCGGGCGTGGGATGTCCCTGGGTATCGGAAGCAGCTGCAGGGCTCAAGGTGGTGACACTGGCAACATTTCGTATGGAGAACGTTTTTAAAAAGTCATCCCAGTGAAAGTGGGGATTGATGTCTTGGCATGTAGAAAGCTGGCTAAAAGACACACGAGGATAGAGATGAGCCACCAGGAGCATTACTGGTGTCAGTTACCTTAAAAAAAAATCTTTATCCATAATCTGGAGATCACAGAGCACAGGGACCTCTGGGTTTGGAAGGAAGCCCTTCCCAGGTGTGAGATTTGAGGTTGGTTTCACTAAGACATGGAGTAGACCAAGAAGGGGTAGGTAAGATGGGGTCATGTGAACTCTCCTAGGTGGGCTACTCAGTGATGCTGACGTGAAGAATGGTGCAGGCTAGCTGTCATCAGGTGGTCCATCAAGGACCCCTGAGAGCCCCAGCTGAGCTGTGACTCACCTTGGGCAGATATTCAGGAAGGAGAGAGGGCTTCCCAGGTGACGCTAGTGATAAAGAACCTGCCTACCAGTGCAGGAGATATGAGAGACACAGGTTTGATCCCTGGGTTGGGAAGATCCCCTGGAGGAGGAAATGGCAAGTCCACTCCAGTATTCTTGCTTGGAAAATCCCATGGACAGAGGACTCTGGCAGGCTATAGTCCATAGGGTTGCACAGAGTTGGACATGACTGAAGTGACTTAGCCACACACATGCATACTCAAAGGAAGGAGAGTAAATATGGCAGGTCCAGAAAAGGCAAGGCAAGGTGGGGAGAGCATCTGATCAGTCTTCCTGATGTAGAATTAATGTTCTTGTTCCCTGAACCCTAGAAGGTAGAATACTTAAGACAGAGAAACCTAAAATAAAGTAAAAGAAATTCTAATTTGTACAGATCTTTCTAGCTTCTGTTCCTTAAGTTGGTGGTGCCCAATGAGAGGTAAACATTGATAAAAAGATTTTGTCTAAATTGAGAAGAATTTTGGATCCAGCCTTGACCTATGAACTTGTTTGGACAAGCCATTCTGGATAAAACCAAGTGTGACTAAGGACCTCAGTTGAGCCTTTGGTGGGGTTAAGACTGACTTTGATTGCTCCTTTCCTTTCAGGTAGGGCACATAGCGTGGTTGCATCTGTGATACTGTTTTCCATCTGTGCAGCCAATTGCCCAAAGATATGCAAAAATTCCCATTTTCCCAAAGTATCAAAAACCTAATGCCAAGCAATATATAGTTATATGCCCCCAAACTCAGCTTATATGTAAATTAAGCAGTGTATCACTCATTGGTGTTGAGATGACTAAAGAATCCTTGTTTGACTATCTATTTTTAATTTCTCATTTGCGTGGGAAATGCCTTACCTTTTAGCCTGTTAAAGAGCTTTCTGATTTATAAGGATATCATCTTAATTGAATAATGATATACTGCTTAGCATGTTGTTAAAAATGTTTTCTCCCTCCAGTTACATTTTTTAAAATAAATAAGTGCCATTTAAAGTAAATGAGTGTCAATAGTATGGTCACTTTTCTCCTAAATCTCTCTTATAGCGAATGAGTTTGTAATTTGAGAGTTGGAAGGAATTCTTTATGTATTTTAGAGGGTCTACTAAAATTAACTGGAGCTTTCCCAGTGGCTCAGCAGTAAAGAATCTGCCTGCAATGCAGGAGAACGCAGGAGAAGTGGGTTCCATCCCTGGGTCAGGATGCTCCCCTGGAGGAGGAAATGGCAACCCACTAACAGTATTCTTCTCAGGAAAAACTCATAGACAGAGAAGCCTTGTGGGCTACAGTCCCTGGGATCACAAAGAGTTAGACATGATTGAGCACTCACTCACTTACTCATTCACTCACTAAAATTAATTAGGATTTCAATGTGGGACTTCTGAAAGTAGTGAAAATATGATAAATCTTTCTATTGATCAGATACTGGTAGTGTTCAAAATGAACGGATAAATTTTAGTATTTTTGTTGACTATTCTTCTAAAAGTCAGTGGTAAGTTATAGATTGTTTATCTTGACTCTGGCTAAAGGAAGATAATTATTGATTAATAAATATTAATTGCTTAAGTTTTCTTGATTCTGTATAGATCTAAAGAATAAGTAAGTTGGTAGTCAGTGAAATACAGATTTATTTAGCAAACAAAGACAGGCTGGCATCAAAAGGAGAAGTGACCCTCCCTACCCCTGCCCCCACTTCTCTTCTCTTAAGTCTTTTGACTCATTGGAAGCAAAGGGTTCATGAGATCTTTGCATCTTAGACATGGTAACAGCAGACCAAAAAAACTTTAGCCTGTAACAAAGAGGCACATGTGTCCGCCCTGCTGGTGCAGTGGTTAAACGCCATGCTCCCCGTGCAGAGGGCCTGGGTTCAACCCCTGTTCAAGGAACTAGATCGCACATGTTGCAACTGAAGAATCCACATACCACAATGAAGATGGAAGATCATGCTGCAACTAAGACCCAACAAAGCCTAATGAATGAATCAATTTTTTTAAAAAGCACATGAAAATCTCAACTGAATATTCACCAAATCACAAAAGGGAGGACTTTCTAAGCTAAGAAGTATTAGAAGTTATTTGTTAGATTTGGCCGCATACTTTTTTCCTTTACCCTGTTTCATCTCTCTTGTCTTTCTGCCCCTCTTCATCTCTATCCCTGCTATTTACTGCAGGCCACTGTTACCCCCACAAAAAACACAGCAGGGAACTAAAAACAACAACAATGTAACAGACAAATACATCTAAGGCTCCAACATATACAGATTTTATTCTGGGTAAAATGGGGGTACTGCTGGAGAATATTGATCAATGGAAGGGTTATCGTCTGCCTTATTTGATCACAGGTACAGTCAGGTAGGGCTTCCCCGGTGGCTCAGATGATAAAAGAATCTGTCTGCAGTGCAAGAAACCCAGGTTCAGTCCCTGAGTTGGCAAGATCCTCTGGAGAAGGGAATGGCTACCCACTCCAGTATTCTTGCCTGGAGAATTCCATGGACAGAGTAATGTCCATGATTGCCAGTCAGGCTATGCTGAGAATAACCATAATGAGTGTAGGTGGAAGCAGGATTCTGACTGGGGCCATTGCAGTAGTCCCCAGAGATAAGGTGCGTACCTGCACCACTGTGGCTGTGGTAAAAGAAGAGAGAGAAATGTTGGATTCTAGACATATTTGGGAAGCAAAGCTTACACAGTATATTCATGGACTGGGTATGGAGTTTTTGAGATTAAAAAAGAGTTGAGTAATTCCAGGCTTTTTCACAAAAGTACCAGAAAGAATTGAATTGCCTTTACCTGGGATGGGGAAAATTGTGGCTAGGGCAGATTAGGTGAAGAATTTCAGGAACTTGGCTTCAGACATGTTAAATTTGACATGGCTATTTAGACATGCAAGTGGAGATGAAGGCTAGGTATATAGTGTTTATATAACAGAAAGAAGGAATATGTGAAGAGTCAGAGAAGCTGTAAAGACACTGAGGGTTTAAAATGTTCACACAAAGCAAGATCCTGTTGAGTTGAGTCCCACAACCATAGGATCATGACCCCACAGACTGCAGCCTACCAGGCTCCTCTGTCCATGGGATTTTCCAGGCAAGAATACTGGAGTGGGGTGCCATCGCCTTCTCTGAGGATCATGCCAGTCTTCCTGAATTTCAGACACTGTAGTTGACCTTGACCATTACAGACCAATTGAACATATCCTTTATGGTACAGTTGATGGTGGCTAAAGAATCTGAACATTTTATTGAAATACAATTTACGCCTAAGTTTAAGGTATACAACATGGTGACAGTGGTGGGTTTAATCACTAAGTTGTGTCTGACTGTTATGACTCCATAGACTGTAGCCCACCAGGCTCCTCTGTCCATGGGATTTTCCAGGCAAGAATACTGGAGTGGGCTGCCTTTTCCTTCTCCAGGGGGTCTTCCTGACCCAGGCATCAAACCCAGGTCTCCTGCATTGATATACATATATATTGCAAAATGATTACTATAATGTTTAATTAGCATTAATCACTTCATAGTTATAATTTTTATGATGAGAATTTTTAAGATCTCCTGTCTCAAACTTTCAAATATATAATGCAATAGTTCCAACTATAGACACCAGGCTGTACATTACATCCCCAGAACCTACTTATCTTGTAACTAGAAATTTGTACCTTTTGACCACCTCTTCCTCCACCTGCTGCCTCTGGCAACCACAAACATGTTCTCTGTTTCTATGGGTTTGATTTTTTTTTTTTTAATGTTCCACATATAAGTGAGATCATAGAGTACTTGTCTGTATCTGTCTGACTTATTTTACTTAACATAATGCCCTAAAGGCCCATCCATGTCTCATAAATGGCAAGATTTCCTTCCTTTTTGGTTGAATAATATTTTGTTATATATACCACATTTTCTTTATCTGTTCATTAATCAATGAACACTTAGGTTGTTTCTATGTCTTGGCTATTGTATTAATAAATAATATCTCTTTGAGGTAATAATTTCATTTCCTCTAGATATATACCTGGAAGTGAAAACCACTAGATCATACTGTAGCTCTACTTTTAATTTTTTGAGGAATCTCCATAATGTTTTCCATACTGGTCTGCACCAATTTATATTTCCAACAACGGTAAAAATGGGTTCTCTTTTCTCCACATCCTTGCCAGCACTTGTCATCTTTTGTCTTTTTTGTTAATAGTCATTCTGGCAGGTGTGAAACCATTCTCATTATGGTTTTGATTTGCATTTCCCTGGTGATTAGTGATGTCGAGCACATTTTCATATACCCATTTGCCATCTACATGCCTTCTTTGGAAAACTGCCTGTTCAGATTCTCTGTTGCTGTTGTTTAGTTGCTAAGCTGTGTCCAGCTCTTGCAACGCCAGGCTTCTCTGTCCATGGGATTTTCCAGGCAAGAATACTGGAGTGGGCTGCCATTTCCTTCTCCAGGGGATCGTCCCAACTCTAGGATCAAACCCACATCTCTTGTGTCTCCCACACTGGCAGGCAGTTTCTTTACTGCTGAGCCACCAGGAAAGCCCTTCAGATTCTCTGCCCATCTTTAAATTAGATTATTGGTTTTATGCTATTGAGTTGATATATGTTGGATATATATATTTGGATATATATATATATTTGGATATTAACTCCTTATCAGATATATACTTTGCAAATATTTCTTCCATTCCACAGATTGCTTTTTCATTTTTTGATTATTTCTTCAGCTGTGCAGGAACATTTTAGTTTAATGTAGTCCCACTTACTTATTTTTGCTTTTGTTGCTTGTGCTTTCAGTTTCATAACCAAAAATCATTGCCAAGACCAATACAAGAACTTTCCCCCATTCTTTCTCCTAGTTTTACAGTTTTAAGTCTTATACTTAAGCAGAATGTATTTCAGCATAATTTTTGTGAATGGTGTAAGATAGGGGTCTGGTTTCATTCCTTTCCATGTGAATATCTAGTTTTTCTAGCACCATTTATTGAAGAGACTACCTTTTCCTTATTAAGTATTAGAACCCTCATCCAGTATTAGTTGACCATACATGCATGGGCTTATTTCTGGGCTTTCATTTCTGTTTCATTGGTCTGTGGATCTGTTTTCATGTCAGTATCATGCAGTTTGATTATTGTAGCTTTGTAGTGTAGTTTGAAATCACAAAATGTGATGCCTCTAGTATGATTCTTATTTCTCAGCATTGCTTTGACTATTCAGGGTCTTTTGTGCTTTCAAACAAATTTTAGAATTGTGTTTTCTATTTCTGTAAAAAGTGTTATTGAGATCTTTATAGGGTTGGCATTATAGATGGCTTTGGTTTATATGGACATGTGGCTTTGGTTTATATTCTTTTACTCCATGGACACAGAATATCTTTCAATTTATTCATGTATTCAATTTATTTCATCAATATGTTACAGTTTTTAAGGTAGAGATATTTTACCTACTTAGTTAAATTTATCCATAAGTATTTTATTATTTTTGATGCTATTGTAAGTGGGTTTGTTTTCCTTATTTCTTTTTCAGATAATTCATTATTAATGTATATAAGGAGAAGGCAATGGCACCCCACTCCAGTACTCTTGCCTGGGAAATCCCATGGATGGAGGAGCCTGGTGGGCTGTAGTCCATGGGGCTGCAAAGAGTCTGACATGACTGAGCGACTTCACTTTCACTTTTCACTTCCATGCACTGGAGAAGGAAATGGCAACCCACTCCAGTGTTCTTGCCTGGAGAATCCCAGGGACGGGGGAGCCTGGTGGGCTGCTGTCTATGGGGTCGCACAGAGTCAGACACGACTGAAGTGACTTAGCTAGCTAGTGTATAGAAACGATACTGGATATTATATGTTGATTTTGTGTTCTGCAACTTTACTGAATTCACTGATGAGTTACAACACTTTTTAGTGGTGTTCAAGATTTTCTATATATAAAACCATAGAAACAGTTTTACTTCTTCCTTTATGATTCAGATACTTTTCATTTCTTTCCCTTGACTGATTGCTCTGGCTAGGACTTCTAGTACTATGTCGAGTACGAGGGTGAGAGTGGGCATTCTTGGCTTGTTCCTAATTCTCAGAGGAAAAGCTGTCAACCTTTTACCATTGAATTTGATGTTAGCTCTGGACTTGTCATATATGACCTTTAATATGTTGGCATGTATTCCTTCTGTACTCTGTTCAGAGTTTTTATTTGAGAAGATTTTGTATTTTGTCAGATGCTTTTGCTGCATCAACTTAGATGATCATATGATTTTTTATCTTTCATTCTATATTAATGTGGTATATCACTTTTACTGATTCATGTATGTTGAACCAGCCTTGCAGAGTGGAGATAAATCTCACTTGATCATGGTGGATGAGTCTTTTAATGTGGTGTTAAATTACAGTTTGTCAGTATTTTGTTGAGATTTTTTGCATCTATGTTCATCAGAGATATTGGCCTGTAGTTTTTGTTTGTTGTAGTGTCCTTGTATGGATTTGTATCAGGTTCATTATGGTCTCTTAAAATGAGTTTGGGAGTATTCTCTCTTCCTTGATTGTTTTTGAGGAAAAGTTTGAGAAATATTGGTGTTAATTCTTCTTTGACTTTTGATAAAATTCACCTGTGTAACCATCTGGTCCTGGACTTTCCTTTGTTGGGAATTTTGATTACTGATTCAATCCTTGCTTGCTATTTGTCTGTTCAGATTTTCTAGTCTTCATGATTTAATCTTGGCAGGTTGTATGTTTCTAGTAATTTATCCATTTCTTCTAGGTTATCCAATTTGTTGGGGGTATAGTTCTTCATAGTAGTCTTGTGATTCATTGTATTTCTGTGGTGTCAGTTGTAATGTCTCCTTTTTCATTTATAATCATATTTATTTGGCTCTTCTCTCTTCTTGATTAGTATTGCTAAAAGTTTAATAATTTGGGTTATTATTTCAAAAGCCAATTCTTTTTTTTTCATATCTTTTCTATTATTTTCCTGTCCTCTGTTTCTTTTATTTCTGCTCTAAATTTTATTACTTCCTTCCTTCTGCTAATTTTGGGCTTCAGTCAGTTCAGTCACTCAGTCATGTCTGATTCTTTGTGACCCCATGCACTGCAGCACACCAGGCTTCCTTGTCCATCACCAGCTCCTGGAGCTTGCTTAAACTCATGTCCATCGAGTCGGTGATACCATCCAACCATCTCATCCTCTGTCGTTCCCTTCTCCTCCTGCCTTCAGCCTTTCCCAGTATCAGGGTCTCTCTCAGTGAGTCAGTTCTTTGCATCATGTGGGCTTAGTTTGTTCTTTTTCTTCATCCTTGAGGTATAAATTTAGGTTGTTAAATTGATTTCCCCCTTTAATATGTGCATTTATCACTGTAAACGTCCCTCTTAGAACTTCTTTTGCTATATCCTATAATTTTGTTACATGTGTTTCCATTTTCATTTGTCTCAAGATATTTAAAAATTTCTCTTTTGATTTCTTCTTTGATTTATTGGTTGTTCAGGACTCTGTAGTTTAATTTCCACGTATTTGTAAGTTTTCTGGCTTTCCTTCAGCTATTATTTCTTGTTTCATATTCTTGTGATTGGAAAAGACAGTTGGTATGATTTCAGTTTTCTTAAATTTGCTAAGATTTGCTTTGTGACCTAACATACTCTAGAAAATGTTCTGTGTGTACTTAAGAAAGATGAGTATTCTGCTGCTGTTGGGAATGTTGTCTGTTGGGTCTATAGTGCTGTTAAAATCCACTGTTTTCTTATTGATTACCTATCTGGATGATTATTTATTGCTGAGAGTGAGGTATTAAAGTTTCTACCTATAATTATGTTACTGTTTATTTCTCCTTTTAGTTCTGTTAGCTTTTGATTTATACAGATGCTCTGATGTTGGATGCATAAATACGTACAATTGTTATATCTTCTTGATTGGTTTATCTCCTTTAGATATTGTTTTTTTAATCTATCAGCCATTCTGTGTCTTTCATGGGAGAATTTACTCCATCTATATTTAAAGTAATTTTTGGTAGGAAAGGTCTTACTGTTGCCTATCTGCTAATTGTTTTCTGGCTGTTTTGTAGATTCTTTGTTCCTCATTATATTTCTGTCTTTTTTGTGATTTGATGATATTTTGTAGCTTTCTGTCTATCCTACGGAGAAGGCAATGACAACCCACTCCAGTACTCTTGCCTGGAGAATCCTAAGGATGAGGGAGCCTGGTGGGCTGCTGTCTATGGTGTCACACAGAGTCGGACACGACTGAAGCGACTTAGCAGCAGCAGCAGCAGCATGTCTGTCCTACAACCCAGCCACTCACTGGCTGGGCTATCAGCTTGGGTACCACTGCAAGCTGGGTTGAACGGTGGGCCATACAGTCTCCGAGATGCTCTAGTTAACCCTTCTGTTAGGTGGGACTGTGGGCTAGTCTCATGGCAGGAGTATACAATGAACCTGCTTCCCGTTCTGGGTGGGGTGGCAGAACAGGTTCCAAGGATGGCATAGCTTATTGGCTAGAGACTTGAATCAGGCAGAACTGTCCACTGAGTTCTCTGACCAGAGAAGGCCACTGGCTTGGTTTTGCATGTGGACAGAGCTCCTGACTTGGTTCTCTGCTTAGGTACCACTGTAAATAAGACTGTAGGATGGGCCATCCAACCCTTGGGTACTCCAGCCAGGCCCCTAGCTGGGCTAGATTGGGGGTTATATTCAATAGTAGATGGGGCTTCAAATCTGCTTTCCTACCTAGACAGGACAACAGAACAAGTTCCACAACTGGTGTGGCCTCAAATGCAGCACTACATGACTCAAAAGCCCCATGTTCTTCATGTCCATGCCTTTTTGTTTGTTATTTCACAGTGCTTTGTCAGTCTCTTGCCCGGTGAGATCATACAGAGTCTTATTTCTAATTGCCATGGCTTCTTGGTTCTGCATCCTTTGTCTTGTTCATAGAATTTTCCATTTCTCTGGGGCAGGATGAAGGTAATCTTTCTCTGCTATACAGATTCTGCTGTTAAACAGAAACATACTAGACACACTTTAAAATAAATCTTTAAGTATACCAGTATCTGAGGGAGCTTCTTAAGGTAGTCTTATTTTAAAAATCAGTGATACTTCTATTTTAATGTCTTTTCACCCTTTTTTGGCCAGAGATTCTATCCAAATGTTGAGCCTCCCAAAAACCTATTCATATCCTCAAATAGTAAGGACAAGAAATCTCTCTTTTGTATGGAGTCCTCCTAATACCTTGAAAATGTGTCAGGCAAGTCAAGTAGGCTGTCGGGAGGTGTCAGAGATATAAATGGGAAATTAGTCTGACTACAGAGCAGGAATCAGGTGCTAATTATATTTAGCAAGATAGTAAAGATCGAAATGTTCACTCTTATTAAGACCTGGATGAAATAGAAGCTAGATGAAAAGGATCGCTTCATATTTAGTAAGAAATTACTTAGTTATTTATTTCCGTGATCTCAACTAGTCATTTTGACAGCTGATTTTAAAGTGATTTTCTAAGTTAGGGCATGATTGTTTCTATGAATACTTGCTTATCCCCAATATTATATTTTAATAATTAGTAGAGATGTATATTACTGATCTTGGAATAAGACTTCTTTTTATTATTTATTTATAGTTATCTTGTCACTTAGAAAAATGAGCAATCTATTTTTTTAATACCATAAGTCCCCTACATACAAATCTTGAGAACTTTCAAAGATGTGAACGTGTGTTCCATCATCATCAGATGTGAGTGAAATTGCAGTTTGCCCTCCATCTCCTATTGCTAATTATCCTTCAACTTGATCATATCACACCTCCTCTTCCTCCTCCAGTCAGTAACTCTTCTTGCTTGTTCACTCAATGCCAGCCCCTGTATGCCAACAGCTGTACTGTACTACTGTACTTTTCAAGGTACTGTACTGTAAGATTAAAAATGTTTTCTTTATTTTTTGTGTTTGTTTGGTTTTTATGTATTATTTATGTTTAAAGTTTTATAAACCTGTTACAGTACAGTACTGTATAACTGACTGTATCTGTTGGGTCCCTAGGCTGACTTTGTTGGACTTAGGAACAAACTGGACTTACAAACATGCTCTTGGAATGGAACTCATTCATGTGTAGGAGACTTACTGTATCTCATTTCTTTTTACTTATTTTTTTCCAGCTTTCTTGAGGTATAATTGACATCAGTTATCTATTTGAACATTTTACATGGCACAAGAGAAACTCCAGGCTGGTTTTTTTTTTTTTTTTCAGGAGCTACAAATGCCCCTGGTCCTAAACAAGAGAATTTTTACAGCACTTCCTTAATTCTTTGGTCACAACTGAGTCCCCTCCAACTTGGCTTCACATCTCAGCAAAGACCAGCCCCTCCTGGCCATTCGCACATGTGCCAGCTCGGCTTAGAGCCTGCTTGCATGGATCTTGATGAGCTTGCCTGGTTGGCCCCTATTTGTGAAAGAGAAGAAGCAGACCTTGTCCAAGACGGGCACTGAATAAAATACCACAGTCAGAAGGTTGGGTTCCATTTATTCTTAAAGAGAGAATTAATTAAGGCAAACATGTTCTCAGGAAGGCTGTGAGTGTGTAGTTGGGGACTATAGTGAGGTACTCCAAGAACCGGGAAATGAAGAAGGAGAGAATAACAGCAGTGCTAAATGATGAAATCTACAGGAACTGAATCACAGCTGAATTCTTCAGAGTCCTTTTGTCAAAAGGAAAGTTTCCAGGAATATCTCAAAAAAGGAAAAAAAGAATGTCTCTTAGAAGCGTGTCTGGTCCACTCGAGATTAGCAGGGAGAAGTTATGAGCAGCCCCTCCAGGCTCTCCCCAGGAATCCTGGCAGCACTGCCCCCCCATGAGCAAGACTCCCCTTGAGATGGAGATGGAGATGGAGACCAAGCTATGTTACCTGAAACAGACAAACTCACTCTCTGCACAGCTGCACGTTTGCCTGGAGGAGGAGAGTGTGCAGATCATGTAGACCCAGGCGTCGCCCTCCCTGTGAATGGTCCCTCTCTATCAGTAGATGGGCATGCTGATTTGTACAACAGTCCTGAGCACTTGCCTCATGGAACACAGCTCCTGAGAGATGGAGCCACTCTCCACTTGTTGGCAACACTCAGCTTCCCTCCCTGTAGGGCGCATGGGTAGACCTTGAACCTTGCACCGTGGCACTTCTGCCAGCTGCCTTCTGGGAGGCCTGGCAAGCGCAGGCCGGCCACACACCTCTGCTCCCTGCCCAGTGACAGCCTTGCTGCTGCTGCTGTTGCTGCTAAGTTGCTTCAGTTGTGTCCGACTCTGTGCAACCCCATTGACGGCAGCCCACCAGGCTCCTGTTATAGGCCCAAACGGTGCCCCACAAAGATGCTGGAGTCCTAACCCCCAGGATCTGTGAATGTGACCCTATTTGGAAATAGGTCTTTGCAGACCTATCATGTTAAGATGAGGTGATTAGGGTAGACTCTAATCCAGTCTGACTGGTGTCTTTGTAAAAAGGGAAATTTGGAGGCACAAAAAGAAGATGAGGGACTTTCCTGGCGGTCCAGTGAAAAAGACTCTGTGGTCCCAGTACAGGGGGCCTGGGTTTGAACCCTGGTCAGGGAATCAGATTCCATATGCTGCAATTAAAGAGTTCATATGCCGTAACTAAAGATCCCACATACTACAACTAAAAAATCTTGCACACTGCAACTAAGAACCAGCATAGCCAGAATCAATAAATAAAATTGTTTTTTTAAGGGGGAGGGGGACAAAGAGAAGATGATGTGAAGATACGAGAAACATGGAAGAGGCTCCCAGCCCTTATAGGGAACCGATACTGACGACACCTTGATTTTGAATTTCTAGCCTTGGAATTGGGGGAGAATAAATTTTCATTACTTTAAGCCACCCAATTTGTGGAACTTTTTAATGGTAGCCTTAGGTAACTAATACACCTAGTACCAGACTCTTTACCAGGGAATTCTGAATTAAAGCTGTTCATTGTTGTTGTTTAGTCCCTAAGTTGTGTCTGACTCTTTGTGACCCCATGAACTATAGCTTTCAGTTGAGCTATTTCAAATCCTGAAAGATGATGCTGTGAAAGTGATACACTCAATATGCCAGCAAATCTGGAAAACTCAGCAGTGGCCACAGGACTAGAAAAGGTCGGTTTTCATTCCAATCTCAAAGAAAGGCAATGCCAAAGAATGCTCAGACTACCGCACGATTGCACTCATCTCACATGCTAGTAAAGTAATGCTCAAAATTCTCCAAGCCAGGCTTCAGCAATACGTGAACCATGAACTCCCTGATGTTCAAGCTGGTTTTAGAAAAGGCAGAAGAACCAGAGATCAAATTGCCATCTGCTAGATCATGGAAAAAGGAAGAGAATTCCAGAAAAACATCTATTTCTGTTTTATTGACTATGCCAAAGCCTTTGACTGTGTGGATCACAAAAAACTGTGGAAAATTCTGAAAGAGATGGGAATACCAGACCACCTGACCTGCCTCTTGAGAAATCTGTATGCAGGTCAGGAAGCAACAGTTAGAACTGGACATGGAACAACAGACTGGTTCCAAATAGGAAACGGAGTACATCAAGGCTGTGATATTGTCACTCTGCTTATTTAACTTATATGCAGAGTACATCATGAAAAATACTGGATGGAAGAAACACAAGCTGGAATCAAGATTGCTGGGAGAAATATCAATAACCTCAGATATGCAGATGACACCACCCTTATGGCAGAAAGTGAAGAGGAACTAAAAAGCCTCTTGATGGAAGTGAAAGAGGAGAGTGAAAAAGTTGGCTTAAAGCTCAACATTCAGAAAACAAAGATCATGGCATCCGGTCCCATCACTTCATGGCAAATAGATGGGGAAAGAGTGGAAACAGTGTCAGACTTTATTTTTGGGGGCTCCAAAATCACTGCAGATGGTGATTGCAGCCATGAAATTAAAAGACGCTTACTCCTTGGAAGAAAAGTTTGTTATGACCAACCTAGACAGCATATTCAAAAACAGACATTACTTTGCCGACTAAGGTCCATCTAGTCAAGGCTATGGTTTTTCCTGTAGTCATGTATGGATGTGAGAGTTGGACTGTGAAGAAAGCTGAGCGCTGAAGAATTGATGCTTTTGAATTGTGGTGCTGGAGAAGACTCTTGAGAGTCCCTTGGACTTCAAGGAGATCCAACCAGTCCATTCTGAAGGAGATCAGCCCTGGGATTTCTTTGGAAAGAATGATGCTGAAGCTGAAACTCCAGTACTTTGGCCACCTCATGCGAAGAGTTGACTCATTGGGAAAGACTTTGATGCTGGGAGGGATTGGGGGCAGGAGGAGAAGGGGACAACCGAGGATGAGATAGCTGGATGGCATCACCGACTTGATGAACATGAATCTGAATGAACTCTGGGAGTTGGTGATGGACAGAGAGGCCTGGCATGCTGCGATTCATGGGGTTGCAAGGAGTCGGACATGACTGAGCGACTGAAATGAATTGAACTGAACTGAACTATAGCTTGCCAGGTTCCTCTGTCAATGGGATTTCCCAAGCAAGAATACCAGGGTGGGTTGCCATTTTCTCCTCCAGGGGATCTTCCCAACCCAGGGATCAAACCCAAGTCTCCTGCTTAGCAGGCAGATTCTTTACCACCGAGCCCCCAGGGAAAGCTGTTCATTATGATTCACCGTTGATGTCAGAGCCCTGGTCCCTGACATTACCTGTTGTTGGAAAAGCAATGCCTTGAGAATATAAAATACACTCAGGCTAACTTGGTGTGGCCCTGGAGAATCTCTGGCTGTGGGCAATTTTTTTCCCAGTTGGCACAGATGTTCTGCAGGGCTAAGTATTATCCAGTGCTTTTTATTTTTATATATAAATTTATTTATTTTAATTGGAGGTTAATTATTTTACAATATTGTATTGGTTTTGCCATACATCAACATGAATCCATCACAGGTATACACGTGTTCCCCATTCTGAACCCCCTCCCTCCTCCCTTTTCTAGTGCTTTTTAATTTTTCAAAAGTTCGTTTCAGATAAGATAAGCATTTTGGCTGTGTATTAGAAGGCATTAGCACGAAAAGATATTCCTAAAGACAAATTACAATTTCCTAAATAGGTGTTTCCCATCCTGCCCCAAACATAAGTAAATGTTACTTCAGTGCTTTGCAAACCCCTAAAAATCTACTTTGGAATTTTAAACCACACACTAACTTTTCAATAGAAGAGTTCAGACATTTCAAACTATTCTCACATAAAAATTGTTATATTTTTAAGGTGAAATTTAAAAATTTCCATGACTAATTAAAAGCAGTGTCATGAATTAGCTCAGGTGGCTTACCTGCACAGGTTAAAAGGCAGAAAATTTTAGTACTGAGCAAAAATCAACCATCAAATTTTCACCAGGTAACAACGTAGTATTATAATGAATGTCATAGATGCTTTCATCTATAATATTCACTCCTGTTGAACTAGTTAACTAAATTTCTGAAATAGTCTTTGTTCCATAATTTGATGTACTTTCCCCCAGACTTATGTTTTCTTTTTTTAAATATAAATTTATTTATATTTATATATAAATATAAATTTATATTTATAAAATATATAAAATTTATAAAATATATAAAATTTATATATAATATAAATTTATATTAAATATAAATTTATTTATTTTAATTGGAGGCTAATTACTTTACAATATTGTATTGTTTTTGCCATACATCAAAATGAATCCACCATAGGTGTACACTTGTTTCCCATCCTGAACCCTTCTCCCACCTCCCTCCCTGTATCATCCCTCTGGGTCATCCCAGTACACCAGCCCCAAGCATCCTGTATCCTGCATCAAACTTAGACTGGTGATTCGTTTCATATATGATATTATACATGTTTCAATACCATACTCCCAAACCATCCCACCCTCTCCCTCTCCCACAGAATCCAAAAGACTGTTCTATACATCTGTGTCTCTTTTGCTGTCTCGTATACAGGGTTATCATTACCATCTTTCTAAATTCCATATATATACGTTAGTATACTGTATTGTTTTTCTTTCTGGCTTACTTCACTCTGTATAATAGGCTCCAGTTTCATCCACCTCATTAGAACTGATTCAGATGTATTCTTTTTAATGGCTGAGTCAGACTTATGTTTTCTAAACATTAGTTTTGGAAGCAAGCCAATGAGGTTGACAGATTTTCTCCCATTTTGTAGATTGAAAATGCTGAGGCTCAGAAGGGCAAGTGGCTTGTCTAAAGCCATACAGAATAAAAGCTGCAACAGGAACATGTTTCTAGCACACCTCTTCCCTTCTCATTCCTTCCACAAATGTTCATTCACTGAGAGTATTCCTCTTGTTCAAATTCTTTGTCAGGTCTGGGCACACACAAGGTTCTTGCTTCTAACTGACGCTACTGAACGACCCCTGTGCTGAGGGCTCTGGCATCCATTGCTTTGTTAAACCACCCCTGGGAGTCAGGTATGGGCAACCTTGCATATGGATGAGGAAACCAAGGCTCAGAGGGGTTTAGTGTCCTGCACAAGGTTACGTAGTTTGTTCATGACTGACCTGCCTGGGATTGGTACCAGACATAAATGAAGTTCAAATACACCATTTTTAAAATAATACCATTTTTTAAATTTCCAAAATGAAAAGAATTTTTCTTAAATTAGTCCTTTCTGCTGCTGCTAAGTTGCTTAGCAGCTTTCATGTCCAACTTTTTATGACCCTGTGGATTACAGCCTGCCAGGTTCTTCTGTCCATGGGGATTCTCCAGGAGAGAATACTGCAGTGGGTTGCCATGCCCCCTCCAGGGGATCTTCCTGACCCAGGGATCGAACCTGGGTCTCCTGCATTGCAGGCAGATTCCTTACCACTGAGCCACCAGGGAACCCCAAATTAGACCTTAACACCTGCTATATGCTAGATAACACATATGCTAGTTCAGCTTTATCTCATTTAATCTTCTGAACACCTCTTCAAGGTTGGAGGGCTATTGCTACTTTTTTTCAGGTAAGGAAACAGAAACTTAAGGATGGAAATAGAGTATCATGGCCTGAAATTAGCAGAGGCAGAATTGGAGCCCAGGTCTGACTGACTGAAAGCACAGGTTTGTCCTGCTGCTTGAATGACAGTATGGTGTGAAACAGAATGTGACGGCTCAAAAAGTGCATCAGGTTCCTATGGGATTCAGAGGAAGGGGCTGTGGTGGTGAGGGTAAGTTCAGGGAACAGTAGGTGCAGGAGAGGGGCTCCAAAGGCTTCTGCAGGCAGAGCTGGTGAGGAATGAGTAGGAGGGCAGAGAGAAGGAAGGAGTGACACATTTGCTCTCTCTGCTCCTCTGCCACTGCTGTCCTGGGGGCCAGTGTGCTGGCAACTTTTATTTTGGCTTTGCTAGGCAACTGCACCCCCTTAATGGGAAGCATGGAGTCTTAACCACTGGACTGCCAGAAGTCCTGCTGCTGCTGCTGCTAAGTCGCTTCAGTCGTGTCCGACTCTGTGCGACCCCATAGATGGCAGCCCACCAGGGTCCCCCGTCCCTGGGATTCTCCAGGCAAGAACACTGGAGTGGGCTGCCATTTCCTTCTCCAATGCATGAAAGTGAAAAGCGAAAGTGAAGTTGCTCAGTCGTGTCCGACTATTAGCGACCCCATGGACTGCAGCCCACCAGGCTCTTCTGTCCATGGGATTTTCCAGGCAAGAGTACCAGAGTGGGTTGCCATGTCCTAGAAACTCTTAAATGCTGAATTTCTACATGAGATGGAGACTATATAGATAAACCTGATCATGAGTGAAGAGTTGAGGAGGAAGAGAGGGCATGTGGAGGGATGTTTGCTTGGAGGCAGAGGAAGCCCTGTAGAAATTCAATATGGCCGCTGCCTGGCACATGTGGCAGGGGAGCACAGGGCACAGTGGAACGGGGCTCCTGCAGCCTCCCAACTGGCCCAGCTTCCTTTGACTTTATCTTGACTGCCCCCTACCCCCATGATTGCTTTTCAGATCTTTTTCACTTATATTGCATGGAAATAATCTTTCACAAGGTTCAGTCTTTCAGGGACAGTGAAATGCAGGGAAGAGGTACCCTTACAAGGATCCCCATATTTCTAAGCTGTCCCTCTTATTTCTCTCCAGACAGACAGGAAGACTATTCTTTCCAAACAACTGTTGAACTGCTCACAGGTCTTAGAGTTTGCTTACGTGGGAACAGCAGTGAGTTTTATGAAGTGACATCTTTTGGTCTGTGGATCAGAACTTGTGAGTCTTAGTAAGGGGAGGAGGGGAGACTTCAGTTGGGGTATAAACCCAGAGTTCATCATCTGCTTCCAGCAGCATCTTTCAGCTGAGGGACCCAGGACACCCTCTCTGCCCCTCCTGACCATAAATTGTAAACAATAGCATCAGTGCCTATTCCAGAGGAAGTGTCCAGCACGGTATCTAGATTCAGTAGGCATGTGTTCTATGTCAGGGGGTCCCCACCTCGAGGATATAAAGCCTGATGATCTAAGGTGAAGCTGCTATAATAATAATAATAGAAATAAAGTGCCCGTTAAATGTACTGCACTTGAATCATCCCAAAACCACCCCCCGACACACAGGTCTGTGGAAAAATTATCTTCCACAAAACTGTTCCCTGGTGGCAAAAAGCCTGGGAAACACTGTTGTAGCTGAATCTGAATCAGTATGCTCTCCATTCACAAGACTCTTAGCAGCTACCTAATAACAAGTCCTTGATGCTGAAAGAAAATACCTTTTGGGAGATGCTGCAAGCAGCTAGAATGGAAAAGACACAGAGGTTGTTCACCATCCTTGGTGAAGCCCAACCTGTCACGCAGCAAGCCCAGTCCTTGGGAGCTATTGCTTAGGAGGTGAACAAGCATGATGGTGTCCCCAGCAACATGCTGCTGTGCTGTGCGTGACTGCAGGCTGCACCCTCGGAGCTTGGCTCATGCAGAGGGGAGCTGGCCTGACTGCTGCCCTCAAGATAGCAAAGACAGATCAAGATGGTAGGTGAGCAAATACGGTAAAACCAGGGCAATAACCAGGGACAAGCCTGCATCCAGCGGCAGTCTAGGCTCACCCTGAGATCGAGCTGGTAACCAGGTGTGACCTTGCAGGGGCTCTGCCCCTCTTTGGAGGGTGGAGGTGCTAGTAGTCTCTGTCCTGTGGGGGGCTCCTTGCAGTGTTTCCCGAGGGACTGAACAGCACTGAGCAAAATCTCCGGAGAGTTTCCCATCAGACATCTCTGAGTTCTGGAAGAAGGAAAAATAAAGATAAATGGCAGATACTGCTTACTAGACTTAAAACACACACAAATTGATTATAAATCCCAAACTAAGATGTTGATTCTTATTTCAAGCAAAAATGCCTGTGTTTTCAGCAATACTCTGCCTGGAAATGTTGTACAAAGGGGCTGACACAAACCCTATCTTGCCAAAGGAGCTGGTTATCCCTGAGAATGAAGGAAGAATACACATGAAACGTGCGAATTAAAATGAGGTGTTCTCTTCCCCCAACAGTCTTACTTTTAATAGTTATTTAGAAGAAATCTGCATTTTTTTCACTTGAAACGTGCCGAGCCTTTGTTGGCCGGCTATGTGTACCAGTCCGCCTGCCTATTTCTGCTGGCTTGTCATGCTCACTAATTAGAGAGCTGCCGCCTGATTCACCTTGTTAATTAGAGGGACTTGCACACGGAGCCCTTCGGGCAGTGTGCGAGACAGCCTCGCACCAGTGCCCCGAGAACGATGCGTCTGTGAAGTCATTCTTCTCATCTACCTTCTATTTTTCATTTGAAATGAATAAATCATTGAGATTTTCCTTGTGGAGTGAGAATGCAAGAATTCACATCTCTGTAAGATGTAAATTACATGTGATCAATAGGAAAGGATGACTCGGGTATTGTACTTACATGATTTCCTAATTTACTTCTTGTCGGTGTATGAAAAATGGCCTGAAATATGTGACTCCCTCCATGAATCAGTGTCCTTCATCTGGGAAAGGAGGGTGTTGAGTGAGAAACACAGCTGCTTCGTTTGAGCTCTCGGAGTCTGGTCTGGTGGTTTGTTGTTCTCTTGCACAGAAGGAGGGAAGCCTCTGAAACACGGTCATCCAAGGAGGGAGTTTGACTAGCTCCTTCTCCTAGGCACCAGCCACCCCCCCCACCCCGCCCCCTGGTCCTCCCCTCTGCTCAGGAAGAGATAAGATGCAACAGGTCATTTTGTTGGACATGGTCTTTATGTAATAGAGACCTGTACTTCTTGGAACTGAAATTTTATCTTATTTTCAAATTTTCATTTATTTATTTATTTAAATTAAAAAAATGGGTTTTTTTGTTGTGCTGGGTCTGCATTGCCATGCATGAACTTTCTCTAGTTACGGTGAGTGGGGCCTCCTCCTCGCGGTGCACAGGCTTCTCACGGGGCTGGCTTCTCCTGTTGCAGAGCATGAGCTCCAGAACGCAGGCTCAGTAGTTGTGGCACACGGGCTTAGTTGCCCCGAGGCATATGGAATCTTCCTGGACCAGGGATCAAACTTATGTACCCTGTGCTGGCAGATGGATTCTTAACCTCTGGACCACCAGGGAAACCCAGAACCGAGACTTTAAATGTACTGTCTTTTTTTTTTTTTAAGTGTTTGTTTAAAGTTTATTTCTTAAAAATATTTTCTTGGTTGTGCTGCACAGCATGTAGGTTCTTAGCTCCCCAGCCAGGTATCAAACCCGTGCTACCCCCTGCCTTGGAAGCATGGAATGTAAACCACTGGACCTCATGGAAAGTCCCTATCATGTGTCTTTTAAAAGACCAAAAATTTAAATAGTAGTTTGGCTTAGATGCCATGCCAGAAGCAGTAGTGCCTTTAAGCACCACGTTGCCTCCTATTCCAACCTGCAAAACACTTTAGAAATAAGTCTCAGTGTCCTTCTCTCCTGCTGCTCGGTTTAAAAGAAGTATTGTGGTTAAACGAGAATGGAAAAGAGAGTGACCTCTCATTGGGTGAAAGGTGTAGCTTTAAAAAAAAAGAGAGAAAGAGGCGAGGCTCAGCCCCACCAAGTCTGGGTGTCTCTGCTGAGAAGCCTGTTCAATGACCCTATTATCAGTCTGGGTGGTTAATGAATATCTTAAACAGGTTCATCTTTCTGCTCATCCAGAGCATTTGCAATCATTGTACATGCTCACTAACAGATTTTTGGCAAAAGATTTCCAATGTTTCTTTAGAAAAAGGAAGCATTTTATACCTGCTTTTCCTGGGGAAAACTCAGACCGAGTAACTATTTTTGTAGGTGCTTTCCCCACCATTCTCAACATCCGATCTTGTGCCCATGAGCACGCACTGAACACTTGTTGCTTGCAGAATATTGCCCCAGTCCTGAGGGAAACCTGAGACACAAAGGTCATTCTTGTCCTCAGTTCAGTTCAGTTCAGTTCAGTCGCTCAGTCGTGTCTGACTCTTTGTGACCCCATGAATCGCAGCACACCATGCCTCCCTGTCCATCAGCAACTCTAGGAGTTCACTCAAACTCATGTCCATCGAGTCGGTGATGCCATCAAGCCATCTCATCCTCTGTCATCCCCTTCCCCCAATCCCTCCCAGCATCAGAGTCTTTTCCAATGAGTCAACTCTTCTCATGAGGTGGCCAAAGTACTGGAGTTTCAGCTTTAGCATCATTCCTTCCAAAGAACACCCAGGGCTGATCTCCTTTAGAATGGACTGGTTGGATCTCTTTGCATCCCAAGGGACTCTCAAGAGTCTTCTCCAACACCACAGTTCAAAAGCATCAATTCTTCAGCGCTCAGCTTTCTTCACAGTCTAACTCTCACATCCATACATGACCACAGGAAAAACCATAGCCTTGACTAGACGGACTTTTGTTGGCAAAGTAATATCTCTGCTTTTGAATATGCTGTCTAGGTTGGTCATAACTTTCCTTCCAAGGAGTAAATGCCTTTTAATTGTCTTCAGGACCCCACATATGAGTGGAATAAAGAATCAGAAAAGAAGCAAGTCATTATCCCTGAGTGGTGGGTAGTGGGGAGCCTGCCAGGGGAGGGGACTTGGGATTGAGGCCACAGAGGGAGGAACTCTGTGAGGGCCACTGGGGACCAGGCAGAACTGGCCAAGTGAAGGAGGACTTGCAGGCAGGGAGTATGACGCGTGCAAAGGTGTGGAAATACTGCCTGTTGCAGGGGTGTGAGTGGAGGAAAGGCTGGAGGGTGAGCCAGTTGGAGGAGAGAGGGCTGCAGGGGAAGAGGGGCACACTGCTCAGGTCCCTAAGGCCCACACTCTACCCTGGATGCTGGCTCGGGTGCACAGCATTGCTGTTGGCTCCGCTATAGCCTCCAGCCTGGGTGGGGAGTCGGGGGCAGAGGGGACAGTGTGTGGCCACTGCAGGCCTGGGCTTTGGCTTAGAGGAGTCCATGCAGGTCTGTAGAACTCCATGGGAGGATGCAGAAGTGTGCTCAGCCCATTTGACCCATCTACCCTCTGCACAGCTCCAGCCCTGGGTGCAGGGCCCATGAAATGTAGAGAGTAGAGGGTGATGGAATGGATACTGACCTGCCAGGAATCTCAGAGGCAATAGAAGCTGCCTCTGCAAGAGCATCCACCTGCTTGACCTTGAAAATTTTACTGAGGGTCGCAGGGTGCAGCATGGGTCCTCACACAGCACTTTCCCAAACACCTTGTTCAGTTCCTCAAGTGAGATTTGAGCACCTGGCCTTTGCTGGGTTGAGTGCAAATAAGTGTGAGCCACTCAGTTGTGTCTGACTCTTTGTGACCCCATGGACTGTAGCCTGCCAGATTCCTCTGTCCACGGGATACTCCAGGCAAGAATACTGGAATGGGTTGCCATTTCCTTCTTCAGGGGAGTGCGAATAGCCAGGGATGCAAAGATATGAAAGCCCCATCTCTTCTCTTTAAGAAGCTCACAAGAGATGGCAGAAGTGGTATGTGTTTGCAGAGAATATAGAGGACACACTGTTAATTTCAAAGCAGCAGCCTGGAGAGAGAGGCCTCACTGGGAAGGTGACATGGCCCTGAGTTTTCCACAGTGAGGTAAATTTATTAGAATGAAGTAGTGGGAGAGGATTTTCTAAACAAGGGGCAGTAAGTGCAGAGTGAGGAGACATGAATGTGCATGGTGGGTTCAAAGGCTGCAAGAATTCATCAGGTTCCAACTTGGAATGAACCTAGAGAGTTTGTAGTAGGGTCTCCCAGTGGGGAGAGGATCAGAGGTTTTAGTGTTAGTCACTCAGTCATGTCTGACTCTGCAACCCCATGGTCTGTAGCCCACCAGGTTCCTCTGTCCATGGTATTCTCCAGACAAGATTACTGGAGAGGGTAGCCATTCCCTTCTCCAGGGGATCTTCCCAACCCAGCAATTGAACCCAGGTCTCCTGCATTGCAGGTGGATTCTTTACCAAATGAGTCACCTCCCACTGGGAGGTTTTAGGACAAAGTGAAAACAGGATCAGATGTAAATTTATAAAGGAGGCTTTGGCCAATCCCTCCCCCACTCAGTTGTACCACACCAGAGGTGCTTTCCCTGATGTTTCCTCTCCTTGATGTTTTGTAAGGTGTTGTACAAGGTGAAGGCAGAGACTCTCTGCCCATCCAGGCAGCCAGGGTCTGAACCAGCATGGACTGGAGGAGATTCTGAGGTGGAAAAAATAGACTATGGGAGAAGAGAGTGCAGGGACCCTCCAGAAGGAGACTTCCAGCTTTGGGGACAGAGCATCAGAGTGAATTAATAGCCTTCTATTTGTGGAGTCTAGCAGTTGTCTCTTTCAGCTACTTGAGACTTCTCGTTTCACAGCTTACTGGTTTACAGCCACAGAAATGGAAAATCCAGCCATATTCACACCCACCGTCCAGGTGGTGTTGGATTTGATGATGAATTCATCACCCCCAGGACACACCGCTGCTTCTAAATTGGTTGTAAGATGACAGTTGAAAGCTGTACCCACTTTATATGGTGTGCTCCCCACTTTTGTGGTCAGCCTGGCACCAGGCGGGAGGGAAAGCCAGGTGGCCCAGCCCTGGACTCTCTTTAATTCAGAAATACCTGGACACAACCTCATCTCCAAGGGGATGAAACCACCTTCTCAAACAAGTCCTGTGTGTGGAGTGAGCTTTCCAGATCACTCTGGGGGCTCATAATGCTATCTAAATATTGTAGGATTAATGGCATCACCAACTCAATAGACATGAGTTTGAGCAAGCCCCGGGAGTTGGTGATGGACAGGGAAGCCTGGTGTGTTGCAATCCATGGGGTCAGACATGACTGAGCGACTGAACTGATTGAAAGTAACCATCAACCGGCATAGTCCCCTCTCCCTTGGGACAGTCCTCAGACACAATTCTGCTCCTTAATGCTCATAACTGCTACTAGGCCTTGCCACATTCAGGGTTAGAGACGATGCTTGAATTTCATCTGTCATCCTTCAAGATTCAGTCAGTGTCACTGATGACCAGCTCTGAGCTGGTCTCTGCAACGGCCCCTCCCAGAGCCAGTGCACCTGGGAGAAGCTTCTCAGGGAGGGCAATGGGGTTGGGGCCTGCCTCTCACAAGTGTATTGGTGCTCAGGCACAAACCTCTGTCTCTGTCTCTGAAGAAGACAAGAGGTTGTTCCTTTAGCAAGTCATTTGCTTCAGTACCCTGAAGAGGCACACACATACACACAGAGTGAACTGAAAGTAGTATTAAAATAGCAACTGAAATCCCCATAAGGCTTCTCCCAGGACATGAGACTCTCCACCACGGACCTCATTCTGCTGGCCGCCCACCAACCACTCCACGGTCCTCCGGCCTCTGGGCTGAGTGCCACACGTTGGTGCTCCAGCTTCTTAAGTTTTTGACATAAGTTCGTCCCAGGAGAGCAGAGTCTTGCCCACTGCCCAGTGCCCCAGTGGTGCCGAAGTCTAGCAGCACAGTGGATTCTTGGGGAGCCTCTGCTAACTGATCAGTAGTTTCTCCACACATTTAAAATTTTCATTCTTTGCTTGATTCTAAAGGTAATGTGTGTCAGTGTGTGATGACTGCAGACAATTTGGAAAGTGCAAAGTTGTATAGCCCATCGGATCGCAAAGAGTCAGACACAACTAAGCAACATTCACTCACTCACTCACATGAGGACTTTTAATATCAAATATTTTTATAACATTTCTTTATTTTATTGATTTATTTTGGCTGCATGTGGGATCTTGGTTCCCCAACCAGGGATTGAACCAGTGGCCCTGCATTGGGAGCATGGAGTCTTAACCACTGGACCACCACAGAAGTCCCACCCACAGTAGTATTGATGAGCAGGGATACAGGGCTTGCAGAAGTGTGCAGATGGATGCAGGTATCCCAGCTACAGAAGGCTGCTGAGTGCTTGCAGCAAACGGTATATAAATCAGGGACTAGTGAATCTGCCCCTGAGATGCAGACAGCGTATCTTTTTTCCTGTCTGTCCTTTGCTAGAATAGACCAAACCATCTTGAATTCTAAATTGAAGGACTCATTTTGATACAACTTTAACCCATATTTATATTTCAAACCTTGGTGATTTGGGGGCTCTGCTCAGAAAATGAAATGTGTGATACTTTTTAAGCTTGAGGTGGTTGTTCTGTCCCTCAGTTGAGTCTGACTGAGTGACCTCATGAAATATACAGCACACCAGGCTTCCCTGTCCTTCACCATCTCCCAGGGTTTTTTCAAACTCATGTCCATTGAGTCGGTGATGCCATCCAACCATGTCATCCTTTGTGGTCCCCTTCTCCTCCTGCCTTCAGTCTTTCCCAGCATTAGAGTCTTTTCCAGTGAATCAGCTTTTCAAATCAGGTGGCCAAAGTACTGGAGCTTCAGCTTCAGCATCAGTCCTTCCAGTGAATATTCAGGGTTGATTTCCTTAACGACGAGGGCATATTCATTATTCTACAGTTATCTACTGAGCACTTCCCTGTTAGCTTCAACCCTGAGACACTGATTTCTAACTTCTCCCCCAGAACTGTGAGAGAACACATTTGTGTCATTTAACCCCATCCCATCCCCCCACCCTTTGTGTCCAGGGTTTGTGGTGACTTGTTACAGCGGCCACAGGAAACTAATACAGACAGAGTCAGAGGGACTTAGGAGTAGAGTCCACCAGCCTGGGGACTGAATGGATGTATTTGTTGCAGGGGTGGGAGACATATAGGAGGTACCCAAGCTGGCTCCTGCCAAAAACAAGCCTGAGACTGAGTTCGAGATGTAGGAACAGGCCCAGGAAGCAGAGGAAGGACCCAGGGAAGGAAAAGACTCCTGTGAAGGTGTGTGACTGAGCTGGTGACTGCAGCAGGCAGAGAAACCACGTGGAATACTCAGCTGAATCGTCCCTCAGGAGGACAGGGAACTGGGGCATTTATCCACAGGCTCCCATGTCCCAGTGGTTGATGGTTGCCTGTATTAGGGTTTTCTAGAACCGATGGACTATGTAAATATTCATTATATTTAATATGCTATTGCTGCTGCTGCTGCTAATTCACTTCAGTCATGTCCGACTCTGTGTGACCCCATAGACGGCAGCCCACCAGGGTCCCCCGTCCCTGGGATTCTCCAGGCAAGAACACTGGAGTGGGCTGCCATTTCCTTCTCCAGTGCATAAAAGTGAAAAGTGAAAGTGAAGTTGCTCAGTCGTGTCCGACTCTTCACGACCCCATGGACTGCAGCCCACCAGGTTCCTCGGTCCATGGGATTTTCCAGGCAAGAGTACTGGAGTGGGAAATATGTTAAATATTCATTATAATTAATCTATCATATACGTCTCTCATATATGATAAATATCTATATTTGTAACATGTAAGAAAAATAAGGAAAAAAAATATATATATACGCATGTATATATAGGTCTTCCCTGGTGGCTCAGTGGTAAAGAATCCACCTGCCAGTGCAGGAGACCCTGGGTTGGGAAGATCCCCTGGAGTAGAAAATGGCAACCCACTCCAGTATTCTTGCCTGGGAAATCCCATGGACAGAGGAGCCTGGCAGGCTACCGACCACGCAGTCACCAAAGAGCTGGGTATGACTTAGCGACTAAACAACAGCAACTATATGTGTGTGTGTGTGTGTGTGTATCGAGAGAGAGATTTTATGATGAACTGGCTCATATGATTATGGAGGCTCATATGATTATCACAAGATCTGCAGTCAGCCAGCTGGAGCCAGGACAGCCAGTCGGGGTAGAAGACCACTGAAAACCAGCAGGCTCAAGCCCCAGGAGAAGCCGATGTTTCAATTAAAATCCAAAGGCAGGAACAAAAAACCCCATGTTCCCAGCTCAAACAAGCAAGAAGAATTCTCTCTCACTCTCAAGAGTGTCAGCCTTTTGTTCCATTCCGACCTTCAAAAAACTGGACGAGGACTTCCCACATTGGGGACGGCCATCTGCTTTACTCAGTCTACCAATCCAAGTGTTAACGTCACCCAGAAACACCCCACAGATACACCCAGGGTAATGTGTGACCAAGTATCTGGGTACTTCATGGCGCAGTCAGGTTGACACACAGAATGAACTGTCACACAGGCCCTAGGGTGTTGTCCCTCTGTCCCCTGCTGAGTGGTCCCTGTGACCACTGAAAAATCGGGTGAGTACTGAGGGGTACCCCGTAGGTGGCACTGCTGTGCTGAAGTCAGGTGTGTCTGGGGGCGCAGCTAGGGCACAGGAGGCATCCGCCTCAGGTTCCTGACCTTCTGGCTTGGGCAAGGAGGGGAGTAGGGAGCCCAGTAGGAGGAGCCAGGGTTGGGGAGGGGGCACCGATTCTAGCCGCAATGCGCTGGGTTTTCATATGCCAGGGCCTGCAGGCAGCTTGAGCTGGGGTGTGGCTGAAGCTCTGGAGCCCTAGAGTGGGTGAGGGGTCCTGGTGAGACCAGCTGCCGAAGAGCAGACGGACGGAGTCTAACTGCAGTGGGGGGTGTGAGGGGGCAGGGGTGACGTGAAGCCCATAGCCAAGGACAGTCCCTTCAAGGAGAACCATAGGACAGAGGTTGAGTGAGAGAGTAAAAGGAAGATTTAAGTTGAGAAAAAGACTATTCTGTCAGTCAGTCAACAAGCATTATTGAGCCCCTAATCTGTAACAGTCCCTGGGGATACGCCATTATCAACACATACTAAGCTTCTCTCCTTGGAGAGTAAATGTGTATAGAAAACACAACAATTTCAGATACTGTAAACATAAAACAAAAATAAAATAGCTGCAGGGAATTCGCTGGCAGGCCAGTGGTCATTGTCCCTGTCACTGCCATGGCCCAGGTTCAATCCCTGGTCAGGGAACGAAGATCCTGCCCCCAAAAAAAGTAAATAAAGAGAAAGCAATAGATAAAGATAATTTCAGATATTGATAAGAAGCCCAAAGAGATAAATCAGGGTGATGTGCAAGTGAGGGACAGGGCTACTTCAACTGTTAGGACTAGTTAGGGAAGGTCTCTCTGAGGCGGGATGACTGCTGTGGCTGTGGGGAATGAGAAGGACCTGCTGGGCAGAGGGTGTGCCAGTGCAAAGAGCCTGGGCTGGTGTTTGAGGGAGAGGGGGAAGCCATGGGCCTGGAGCGGGTCAAGGGCAGGAGGCGCTGGCTGGCACCACGCGGGGCGCTGTAATGGGGGCTTGAGGTGAGGCTAGTTGTCGTGTGAAGCCGCTGGAGCCTCGGAAGCAGGGAATGATTTACATGTGGGATGATTTACATATTTGAAAAGTCACTCTGGGGACTTCCCTGCTGGTCCAGCGGCTAAGACTCCATGCCGCCAATGCAGGGGGCCTGAGTTTGATACCTGGTCAGGGAACGAGGTCCCACATGCCACAGCTGAAAAACCTGCATGCCCCAGTGAAGATGGAAAACCCCATACCACAACTAAGACCCGGAACAGCCAAACAAACAAATACATGAATATCAATTTTTAAAAGGTCACTCTGGCTTTGGGGAGAATGGACTCAAAGAGGGCAAGAGTGAAAGCAGAGAGGGTGGTGAAGAGGCCCCATGGCTGTCCGAGCTGGGGATGATGGGAGGTTTTGTTTTTTCAAGTTCATGCTCAGTCGTGTCTGGCTCTTTGTGATCCCATGGACTGTAGCCCTCAAGGCTCCTCAGTCCATGGAATTTCCCAGGCAAGAATACTGGAGTGGGTTGTCATTTCCTTCTCCAGAGGATCTTCCAGACCCAGGGATCAAGCCTGCATCTCTGGGTTTGCTGGGATCAAGGTGAAATACACAGAAGGACAAAAATTACCATTTTCTAAGTCACTACTGGGACTGTGCCACTGTCGTGATGTAATGTGTTGTCTTAAATAGAGAGAAACTTGATAATTGCCTAGCATCAGTTCACAGGTAATGCATTCTACGAGGTGTGTGTTGTTGGCAGGAATTAGACTTGTTTAGAAGGACTCCATCAGCTAATGAACTGTTGTGACTGGGCCATGAAAAGTGTGCCTTTATCTTTTTATAATCATAGTATAGTTGCTATACAATATTACATACATTACAGTGTACAGTATAGTGATTCACAATTTTCAAAGGTTGTACTCCATTTACAGTTGTTATAAAATGTTGGCTATAATTCCCATGTTGTAAGTATGTCATTGTAGCCTATTTTATGCATGGTACTTTGTACCTTTTACTCTCCTGCCCCTATGTTGCCCCTCTCCCTTCCCTCTCCCCACTGGTAGCCACTGGTTTGTTCTCTATATCTGTGAGTCTGTTTATTTTTTTTGTTATATTCACTAGTATGTTATAGTTTTTAGATTCCACGTAGAAGTGATATCATACAGTATTTGTCTTTCTCTGAGTTGTTTCACTGAGCATAATTCTCTCCAAGTGCATCCAGGTTTCTGAAAATGGCAAAATTTCATTCTTTTTGTGGCTGAGCAGTATTCCATTTTGTGTGCGTGTGTATGTATCATATATATATATGTATATCTTTTAAAGAAGTTTTTAACGTTTATTTTTTTTGTTATTTTTGGCTGTGCTGAGTCCTCATTGCTGCCCGTGCGCCTTCTCTGGTTGTGGTGGGTGGGGGCGCCTTTGTGTTGCGGTGCGCAGGCTTCTCTTTGCGATGGCTTCTCTTGTTGCGGAGCACCTGCTTTAGGCACACAGGGTTCAGTAGTTGTGGCGCATGGACTTAGTTGCCTCAAGGCACGTGGAATCCTCCCAGACCACGGATTGAACCCATGTCCACTGCATGGGCAGGTGGATTCTCAGCCACCGGACCAGGGAAGTCCAAACCACATCTTCTTTATTCATTCATCTGTTGATGGGCACAGGTTGCTTCCATATCTTGGCTGTTGTAAATAATGCTGCTGTGAACATAGGAATGCATGTATCTTTCGAATCACGGTTTATTTTTGTTTTGTATATATCTAGGAGTGGAATTGCTGGATCATATGGTAGTTTCTATTTTTAGTTTTTGAGAAACCTCCATACTGGAAAATGTAGCCTTAATAGGGGTAGGCTTTTCACAATCCACCTGTGGCTGGAATGGAACTTTCAGAGTGAGAATGCTTCTCAGGGAAGAAGCAAAAGACCAGCATTAGGAGAAGACCTGTTCTGGGGACAGTTAGACCCTGCTGCCCCAGCTCTCACCACATCCCCCATGAGGATGCATCTGGAAGGAGGACATAAGAAGGCTCTTGACAAGGCTGCACTCAGGCTGCTTACTCAGCCGAGAGACGCTGCAGGGGGAGGGCAGCAGGTAGGGTGGGTGGTGGGCTGGTTGTGGGCAAAGGTGTCTGCTCACTTATGCCCACAGGTGGGGAGGAAGGTTGGAGAGCCAGGGTGCAGAGCTGTGCTTTGGGAACAGTCAGGCTAAGGACCCACTCCCCAGAAAGAATGCAATTCTTATGCCAGAGCCTACTGATCTCAACAAAGTGTTTCTTGGGTTGCAGGAGGCAGACTTCCCTGGTGGTCCAGCTGTTAAGAATCCACCTTGCTGTGCAGGGGATGCAGGTTCAATCCCTGGTTGGGGAAGTTAAGATCCCACAAACCACAGAGCAACTAAGCCCATGATCTGCAAGTAGAGAGTCCATGTGCTGCAACATAAGACCCCAAGTGCTGCAACTAAGACCCAACACAGCCAAATAAGTAAATTTTGTTTAAAAAAAAAAAGCTTTTGGGTGAAATGCACCTTTATTCTCTGGTTTTGGTGAGGGAGATGCTTAGTCACTTAATTTTAGCATAGATAAGCATAGCAAAGAGGCCAGATCAATACTTGTTGTCTGACTCTGCACCACTGATGACTGACAGCAAGGGATGGACTCAGTTAACCCAAGGAAAAGTCCCCGCTCTACCCTTGTGAGCCTCTGTTTTTTTCAGGTTGAAATGGGAACAACCCTGTCCATCCTCAGTTCAGTGAAAATGGAGGTAAAAGTAGGGTGGGTGTGTCAATTTGGACAAACCTTGAAGACATATCAAGTTAAGTGAAATAAGACAGACAGTAAGGGATGAACATTGTTTGAGGTACCTAGAATGGGCAAATCCACAGAGATAGAAAGTAGAGTAGCAATTCCCAGGGGCTAGGAGGAGGGGAGACTAGAGAGTCATTATTCAATGGGTTATTGTTGTTCAGTTGCTAAGTTGTGCCCAACTCTTTGTGACCCCATGGACTGCAGCACACCAAGCTTCCCTGTCCTTCACTACCTCCTGAAGTTTGCTCCAACTCGTGTCCTTTTGAGTCAGTGATGCTATCCAACCGTCTCATCCTCTGTCTCCCCATTCTCCTTTGGCCCTCAGTCTTTCCCAGCATCAGGGTCTTTTTCCAATGAGTCAGTTCTTCGCATCAGGTAGCCCAAGTGTTGGAGCTTCAGCTTCAGCACCAGTCCTTCCAGTGAATATTCAGGGTTGATTTCTTTTAGGATTGGCTGGTTTGATCTCCTTGCTGTCCAAGGGATTCTCAGGAGTTCTCCAGCACCACAGTTCGAAAGCATCAATTCTTTGGCGCTCAGCCTTCTTCATGGTCCATCTCTCATATCCTTTCTGATGCACCCAAATTGGATTTCCTGAGCTGCTGTGGCCTGGCTGGACGCTGGCCCAGGCCTGGACCCCAGCCACCTTGGAGGATAATAACTAAATGTAGACAACTCTGAAAAGAACTAGAGTATCTGAAAGCTGCACCACGTCACCTGTAATCCTCGTAGTTATCTGTGAATTTTTCCTTACAAAGTTTTCTACAATTTGATACCTGGGTTTTTATTGTTGTGACTGTTTAGCACTCTTTCATCAACATTTCCCTATATCACTGGAAGCTCAGTATAAAGCTCTGTAAAGCCCATATGGAGTTGCTGTAACTCACCTTTTAATTATCCATCTGCGTCGGGTCTTAGTTTCGGCACGTGTGGTCTTTTGTTACGGTGTGCAGGCTCAGTAGTTGTGCTGCATGGGCTTCGTTGCTACTCTGCACGTGGCATCTGCCTTGACCAGGGATTGAACCTGTGTCCCCTGCATTAGCAGGTGGATTCTTATCCACTGTACCACCAGCGAAGTCCCACGGCTTTTCACACTGCATAGAATGCTAGGATCAAGGTCTCTGGGCTTAGGTCTCTGTCTGCCCCTTGGTTATTTCCCCGAGGTAGACTTTTAGAAGCAGAAGGCCTTGGGTGTGATATCGAGCACTTACAGACATTTGCTCCGTGGCGGCAGGTTGATTTCAGAAAGGCTGTGCCTTTGGCACTTCCTCTGGCTGAAGCCCAGCCCACCACCTGTGTCCTGGTGCTGTTGACTCCACTTGGAGAAAGGGGTATCTTGGCTTAACACACATCGCTCCTGAGAGAGGCCCTGCCCATCCCTCGGGCAGCCGTCACAGAGCTCTTGGGATGCCAAGGCTCTGTGCACACCGATCTTAGAAGGAAGGATTGATGAGAAGGTGCCAATGTTAGAGACCATCCTCAGCAGAACTGACCTCTCCAGACTGTTAACAACCTTGCTCCTCATAAGGCAGACTCAGCTCAGAAGAAAGACAGAACCCACCCCCCGCCCCCACTGCCACCACCAGTTCTTGTGGAGAATATTTGCTATCCAGCTAGTATCTTTCACAGGGAGCTCAGCCTGCTGCTCTGTGACAACCTAGAGGGGTGGTATGAGGATGGGTGGGAAGAAGGTTTAAGAGGGAGGGGATATGTGTATACTTATGGATGATTCATGTTGTTATATAGCAGAAACTAACACAACATTGTAAACCAATTATCATCCAATTAAAAATGAAATTTTAAAAGTCACACAATACAAAACATACTATTTTTAAAAAATACGATTTTAACAGTATTTAACTATACAGTTCAGTGGCACTACGTACATTCACATTGTTCTGCAGCTCTCACCACCAATCCTTCCAAGTTTTTCACTTTCCTAAATGGAAACTCAGGCTTCCCAGGTGGCACTAGGGGCAAAGAACCTGCCTGCCAACACAGGAGACAAAGGAGACGCAGGTTCCATCCTTGGGTCAGGAAGATTCCCTGGAGGAGGGCCTGGAAACCCAAATCCAGTATCCTTGCCTGGAGAATCCTATGGACAGAGGAGCCTGGCGGGCTACAGTCCACAGAGTGGCAAAGAGATGGACACAACTGAGTGACTTAGCATGTGCGCATGCAAACTCTGTCTCCATTAAACATTAACTCCCCCCTCTCCCTCACCCCTAGCCTCTACCAGTGCGCTTTCTGACTCTATGAATTTGACTGGTCTCTGTACTTCATGTAAGTGGGACCAAACAGCATTTGCCTGCACCTCCGCCAGTATCATTTTTTGCCTGGTCCTTGTAGGTTTCTAGAGAGGCCAAGGGAGTGATGCTCCAGGTGTGCAAGAGAGGCAGAGGCAGGTGTGGAGAGGGGTTTGCAGGTTTGCCACCAGCCCCTGCCCTCAGCTCTTCCAGAGATGCTGGTGTGACCTTGGCTGGAGCGGAATGAGTCACCCGGACACCCTGGTCTCCACCTCCAGCTGACTCTGAACCCACTCTGCTACTTACCTCCCTGTGACCTCGGCCACCTTTCTGACCCTCGCTGTGCTTCCATTTTCCCATCAGTAAAGGGCACTAACGGGCTTCGCTGGTGGCTCAGACAGTAAGGGGTTCACCTGTGATGTGGGAGACCTGGGTTCAATCCCTGGGTCGAAAAGATCCCCTGAAAAGGGAATGGTTACCCATGCCAATATTCTTGCCTGGAGAATCCCGTGGACAGAGGGGCCTGGCAGGCTACAGTCCATGGGTTTGCAAAAAAGTTGAACATGACTGAGTGACTTCTTTCTTTCTTTCAAAGGGCACTAATAATACTTATTTCTGGGGGTTGTAGTGAAGCTTAAGGTTATGAGTGTCAAAGTGCCAGCCCCAGCCCTGTGTAACCAAGCAGCTCAGAATGTGCCGACCCTCACTCCCCCACTGCCATTTACAGGACAGCAGACCCTCCTCCATCCGGATGACTTTCTCCCAGTCGTCAGTAGGGTGGGCCTGGGGCTGATGTTTGCAGTGCCCACTGTGAAGGGCATCTCAGACATGAGTTGGTGCTGGTTTCCCTACTACTGTGTCCCTCAGTAAGAGTCCCCTTTGTACCCTGAACCCACCCAGCTCCCAGCATCAGCACTCCAGGGTCCCCACTGCCTGGTGAGGCCTTAGCTTTCTTGGTGATCATTTTTAGCAAGTAGACCCTCATCTTCATATATTCAGCAGACATCTGACAATTGTGATAACCTTGATGGGTGGTGAGCAGGGCAAATTAGCCAAAAGATGATTGATTTTTTTTTATGCGCAATTTTATCTTCAACCTTTCCTAGCAACGTGCTCTACCAGAGTAATAATTTCTTCTCCTAGGTATTTGCCAGTATCGAGATTGCACATCTATTTAGGGTTGCCTGGAAGCCCCATAATTACAATACAGTCCAAGTGCCCATTTTCTTTCCTTGACTACAAATAGGGATCAATCGAATTTTAAATGACCGCTCCGGGGCTGGCTTCCGATCGTGACCTTTGTAAATGATTAGCGCTCACCACTGTTGCTGTCTGCCCAGAAAGAGCAAGTGGCCAGAGCTTTCTAACTGGCATTTAATCTGGACGTGGGCCAAAGATATTCCAGGTGAAAACCGGCCCTAAGCTGCCTGTAGAGAAAGGGCTTGTGGACGTTGTCTCCGCCTCAAGGACACTTCCAGTGTGTCCCCCACACCCGCTTTCTTTGGACCAAGTCCCGGGTTCTGAGAATATCTGGATGGAGCTGCAGTAAGCACCCTTGGGGCCTGAATTCAGAACATCCCTGGAAGTTTGAAACCTGCAGATAAAATTGTTATTTGCTAGGAAGAAGTTTCTTTCCTCGTCTTTTTCTTAAATCACTGGATTTGATCTCCCTCCATGCTAAGCTTTAGATTGTGAAGCTCAAGCTTCAGTGTAAATAGTTCTTACTGAAGAAGCTTCATCCAGGCCTTGCATTGAGTTCCCATGAAACGTCCCAGCTGTCCTCAGGGCCAGGCTTTCTGATTCAGGCTGAAGCCAGCTGCAGCATGTTTGAGCTGCCCACCCAAGGTCCCTGGGGGTGCTGCCTGAGGGCAGATGGCTGAAGTTCAGCCACAGAAGCCTGGCACAGGATCCTCCTGCATTTCCTAGAGGTGGGATGTCAGGAAGGCTGCTTCCCACCTGCCCCCTTGATGGCAATGTTGGGGCCACAGGGAGGGCAAGACAGCCTCCTATTTGAATGCCAGCCCCCTCCTCAGTTTCTTGAACCACTGCTATTAAGAATAATTTGCTACCTTAGTCTGTGGTCAGGCTGCAGCTGTGTCATTGAAATGGAGTCTTGACAGCCTCACTTTACCAGAGTCTTGTTTTATGTAATAGCAACCTGTTTCCTTCTGGACAGTGGTCTTTAGGCTGTCTGCTACTAGGTCTCTCTGAGCATCCCTAAGACCAGCCTTGTCACCCACTGGTTCTCTCTACACCCTCCATCCCCTCTGCAGACAGGCCAGCTCTCCTGGGACTGACCCTTCTGGGTATCTGCATGTCAGCTGCTATCCACGCAGTGCCCCATGACACCCATCATCAGCCCGCACCTTGCCTGTCCACTGCACACAGCCTCCCTGAGCTGGCTCGATGTTGGCTCCTCTAAGCGCTCTGGGCAGCAGGGCTGTACCTGCTCAGGAAGCAGATACTGGTTACCCCCGTCTCTGGCTAAGCACCTGAGTGTAACCTTACCGTAGCTCCTCATCTCGCTAGTCCCCAGGAAAGCCTATCTCCTCTACCAGCACATGAGAGTCCACCTGAGCTCCCAGGAATAGAGGAGGACCCCAGGGAAGGGGATAAGCTAAGATGAGTCAGCAAACAAAGCTCGATCCCACGGTTGGCTGCTGGCTTGTCTCTGTGACACAACCTCTAACACAATTCTCCTAAAAGCACCAGTGTTCCCTGAAGTGAAAGCCATCACCAAGAGTTACAATCTACGAGGGCTCCCCTGGTGGCTCAGTGGTAAAGAATCTGCCTGTCAATGCAGGAGACACAGGTTTGACCCCTGATCTAGGAAGATCTCACGTGTCACGGAGCAACTAAGCCTATGTGAATGTGCGTGCTCAGTCCTACCTGCCTGTTTTGTGACCCCATGGACTGTAACTCTCTGGGCTCCTCTGTCCACGGGATTTCCCAGGCAAGAGTGCTGGAATGGGTTTTCATTTCCTACTCCAAGGGATCTCCCTGACCCTGGGATCAAACCCACGTCTCCTACATTGGCAGGGAGATTTTTTACTACTGTGCCACCTGAAAGTGAAGTCACTCAGTTGTGTCCGACTCTTTGCAACCCCATGGACTGCAGCCTACCAGTCTCCTCAGTCCATGGAATTCTCCAGGCAAGAATACTGGAGTGGGTTGCCATTTCCTTCTCCAGGGGATCTTCCTGACCCAGGGATCAAACCCAGGTCTCCCTCCCACACTGTGGGCAGATGCTTTACCGTCTGAGCCACCAGGGAAGCCCAACTTACACCAGGCACCACAACTAGTGAGCCTGTGCTCTAGCTGAAAATGCAGCTACTAAACCCACACTGTACAGCCTGTGCTCCGTAACAAGAGAAACCACCACAACGAGAAGCCTGCGCAATACTCTCGTAGCCCCTGCTCACCGTAATAGAGAAAATGCCAGTGCAGCAATGAGGACCCAACACAGCCAAAAATAAAGAATTGCTTTTAAGAAGAGTCATGATCTATGTCTGTTTCTATTTCTGCTTTGCCAATAAGATCACCCGTACCATTTTTCTGGATTCCACTACATGCGTTGATATACAGTATTTGTTTTTCTCCGTCTGACTTACTTCACTCTGTATCACGGTCTCTAGGTCTATTCATGTCTCAACAAATGACTCAATGTTTTTCCTTCTTTTGGCTGAGTCATATTCCCTTGTATGGATACCAAGGGGCAAAGGCAAGGTGTGGGATGAGTCAGGAAATTGGGAATGACAGCTATACACTACTGATACTATTAATATATGTAAAACAGATAACTAATGAGAACCTATTGTGTAGCACAGGGAACTCTCCTCAGTGTTCTGTGGTTACCTAAATGGGAAGGAAATCTAAAGAGGAGGGGATGTGTGTATGTGTGTGGCCGATTCTCTTTGCTGTACAGTAGAAATTGGCAAACATTTTAAAGCAACTATATGCCAATAAAAATTAATTTTAAAAAAGAGGTCGATCTAAAAATCCCATGAGAAGTCTCAAGTAAAGCACTGTTTTGTCCTGCTGCAGAAGTCTCAGGCAGGTGCGCGCTGTGGCTGTGTTTCCCCATGTGTCACGAGTACACCTGTGTTCTCAGAAACTTAGAATGTACAGGACAACTTTCTTTCTTTGTCATGGACATAGATCCCAGCTAGCTCAGTGGAGGCAAAGGCAGAGAACCAGACAGCATCAATAGCTTCCAGCCCTTGAGAGGCAACCAGGTAAACTCACCTGAGCTTTTTCCCCAGCTGGAGAGGCAAGCACCTGTCTAGGTGACTGTGCATGATTTCTTCTGTATCTCAGGGGTAAACATTTCCTTCTGTTTGACCTTTGAAACGCATCGGAAACCAAGCACCGTGTGTCTCCTTGGTCCTGTTCCTTCATTTATAGAACAAGAGAGCATAATCTGACAGGTTGGGGTTGAAATCTGTGGGCTTTCCCAGTTGTCATCATCATTTTTTAAAAAGATTTAATTTTAAAATGTTATTTTAACTTTGGCCATCCTGGGTGTCCGTTGCTGCAAGTGGGCTTTCTCTAGTTTCGACGAGTGGGGACTGCTCTTTGCTGCAATGCTCGGGCTTCTCATTGTGGTGGCTGCTCTTGGTTTGGAGCATGGGCTCAGTAGTTGTGGCACGTGGGCTTGGTTGCTCTGAGGCACATGTGATCTTAGTTCCCGGACCAGGAATCAAATCTGTGTCCCCCGCATTGGCAGGCGGGCTCCTAACTAGTGGACCACCAGGGAAGTCCCATTGTCGAGTTTTCATTTAAATTTCTTTCTTCTTTTTTTCATCAAGTTTAAATGTATACATTCTAGCAGGCCCCCGTGATGTGAGCACAGCATATTTCAAGATATTTCTGTTATGGTACATCCACGGATTACAGTTGGAAGCAATTGATTTAATTCCCCAATACCATGGCAATCTGGAAGCATGAGATGCGTTTTGTGTGCAGTCAGGATGGGCTCTAAAGAGCCTCCTCGGGCTCAGCAGCAGATCTGAGCCTGGGGCCTGAACCCATGGAACCATCATCCTGGGAGCGCCTGACATCCTCAGGCATCGGTCCCAGCACAGTGTGGGACGGGAAGGCATCGTGACTGTGGAAGATGCTGCTGCATCTTTATGTGTCGGTACCTTTTGTTCACTCCCTGAAGAGCAGCAACTTTGCTGATTTCAGTTTAGTTTATTTTCCCACTATTAACATGTGTACATGTAAGTGTTTTCAAAGATGCTTACATTAGTGTCATGTTTTGCAGATAATGTATAACAGTAGGACTGAGGTGAGAATCTTTAGTGCAAAAGCTATTGCTCCTGGGAACGAAGGAAGTGCATGGCAGTGAGGTATGATAATTGATCCCACCACAGGCAACTTGTATCTCTGGAATTTCACCTTTGTCTTGGCACATATACTATTAGTAATTATTCTGATTAGAATAATGCCCTGCATTTTTAAAGTGTGTCATTTGCACTTAGAGTCACTGCTTAACCTTCATGGGAATGTTACTTTTGCAGAGCTCTGCTGATGCTACAGACCTCCAAAAGACCTGAGTGCAGGGGCATTCATTGGAAACCTATATCAGTACATGATAAATGTTTGAGTTGAGGGCTTGGTAGTTTTCTAAATTCTTTTCTGAATCTGTATGTTAAAAATTCAGAAGAAGCCATGCATCAGTGCCCCCAAGATTCTGGAATAATTGACTTGTGCAGTCAAGTAAATACAGTATAATTTCACACCCAGACCAACTGGCAGGGGCAAAACCAGCAGAGAAGATGGCGTTCATGAATTTAGCTGAAATAGGCAGAGCAGACAGCCATACATTCCAATGTGTGTTCCAGGGAACACCCAAGCTGCTGGGATAGGTGAAAGGGGGCTACAGGAGAAAAGGGTTCCACTGTCCAGGCAGTTTGGGAAGTACTAGGTCCAACCAGGTGAAACAGGTTTCTTTACCAATTGCACTGCTGTTCTAACTCCTCCATCCCTGCTCACCTGGAAAATATGGCAGCTTCCACTAGTGCCCTGTCCTTTTGGGGGATCTTAGTTCCTCAGCCAGGGATCAAACCCGTGCCTCCTGCAATGAAAGCTCAGATTCTTAACCACTGGACCAGCAAGGAAGCCCCCTCCATTACTTTTTAAAAACTCACCCACCCATCAACCATGTATAACAATGATCATTAGTGGCAACATACAATTGGGGGCAGGGGTGGGAAGGCTGCACCATGGGGCGTGTGGGACCTTAGTTCCCCAACTAGGGATCGAACCTGCACCCCCTGCATTGCACGTGCAGTTTTAACCACTGGACTGCCAGGAAAGTCCCCAGAGGGGACTTTTGGGGAGATGATTTGGGGACTTCCCTGGTGGTCCAGTGGTTAGGACTCAGTGCTTTTACTGCCATGGCCTGAGTTCAATCCTGGTTGGGGAACTAAGATTCTGCAAGCCGCCCAACACAGCCAGTAGATAAATAAAAGATGATTTGACATGCCATGCCCCAACCTCAAACCCTCCAAGGGTTTCCTGCCCCACTTGGAGTAGATTCCACCTGTAATCATGGCCCGAGGCTGGCCTGCCCTTGCATGGCCTCTCCTCTCCACTTTCTCTGTTCCACTCTCCTTCCTAGAGGCTTCAGCCACCCTAGCCTCTTCAGTCTTTGGAAGGGCTCAAGCCCTTTCCTGCCTCAGGGCCTTTGCACTTGCTATTTCTCTGCCTGGATACGTCTACCCTCTGATCTTCTTGGTTAACTTCTCCTTGTCATTCAGATCACAGCTCAAAACCACCTTCTTTTCCTTTAATATTTATTTATTTGGCTGTGCCAGATCTTAGTTGTGACACACAGGATCTTTAGTTGCAGCATTTGAACTCTCAGTTGTGGTATGTGGGATCTAGTTCCCTGAGCAGGGATCAAATCCAGGCCCCCTGCACTGGGAATATGGAGTCTCAGCCACTGGACTGCAAGGGAAGTTCCAAAACCACTTTGTGAGAAGTGTTTTCCCATCACCAGGTCTGTTACACCTCGAATCCTGCTGTTACTTTATATACCATGAAAGAAAATGGTGAAAGCAAAAGTCATTCAATAATGTCTGACTCTTGCAACCCCATGGACAATACAGTCCATGGAATTCTCTAGGCCAGAATACTGGAGTGGATAGCCTTTCCCTTCTCCAGGGCATCTTCCCAACCAAGGGATCAAACCCAGGTCTCCCGCATTGCAGGAGGATTCTTTGCCAGCTGAGCCACAAGGGAAGCCCAAGAATACTGGAGTGGGTAGTCTATCCCTTCTCCAGTAGATCTCCCCAACCCAGGAATCGAACCAGGGTCTCCTGCATTGCAAGTGGATTCTTTACCAACTGAGCTATCAGGGAAGCCCCTATATACCATGAACATGTATTATTTTCTTTATAGTACTCATTGTTCTCTGAAGTTATCTTATTAATTTATTGTTTTATTATCTCTCCCTGCCTGAATGTGAATCTCATGAGGACAGATTGGTCAGTGTCTTGGTCTGTCCCATTCACACTGACCCTTTGCATTTGGAACCCCACCTGTGACTTGGAAGACTCTTTGTGAATACTTGCTGAGAAGCAGAATGAACTGTGGGCCCATGTCTGTTAGCACCTGGGGAGCTAGCCATAGGCATTCACTGAAATGTGATGTGCCCTTATACCATGTGCAGTGCCTGGCCCGAGTGAAAACCTCACCATTTGAGCGTGTTCAGTATATGGAAAATCGATTAGAACCTGAGGGCTCAAAGCTGGCTCTGAATGTCTCACCTCACATCCCCAGATCTGGATATCTCATGCGTGGGTGTTCGAGTCAGGGGGGACCCCTGTGTCCAGTTGCCTGGACCTATTACAGGTGCCCTTTTCTGCAGTTTGTGCTGCAGACAGAGCCCTTTTGGGTAACAGGCCCTTGTGTGGGTCTCTCACCCCACTGCTATTCCTGTCTCTGGGATTTTGCTCCCCCTTCTCCTTCTGGCCCCACCTCTGTAGGCAGGAAGGAACTCTCATTTCACCTACATAGCTCAAGAGGATTAGGCATCCTTGAGAGGGAGTGCTGGCTGAGCAGTGCGGGCTCAGGGACCCTGGCTTGGTACCAGTTTTCCCAAGCTGCTGTCTCACTGAGCCTGGAAATGTCTTCCAGTTCAAGGCATCCCCTTCATCTGATGAATGGTATCAGCAAGATCGATGGAGAAGGGAACAGTGGTGTCAGAGTCTGAGGGTTCCCCACCATGGAGGGTCCAAGAGGGCGGCAACCTTCTGACCAAAGGCTGGATGGACCCTGCTTGTCAGACAATGTGACCTCAGAGGGTTGACCTCTCACCTCATCCAAGGACACCAGCCTGCCTCCTGGACACCGGCCGCACACTGCACACCTGCACAGACCCTCGTTCCCATCTCTGCCCTCCCCTCTTCTGTCCCGCTGCTCTGGTTCCCCGCAGCCTTCCTCTTTCAGACTTCCATAGTGATCCTTCCCAATAAAGGGTTGCTGCTCTTGTTCATTCTCGTTTCTTGCCTCCTATGCCAAGTCCCAAGCCTTCTGGTTGTCCTTCCCTCATCCATCTCCCTGTCATCCGTCTCTTCAGTCTTGCTTGGCTGACTCCCCACGGCAGCCGGAGAGACAGTGGTGTGTTATGGATAAAGTCAGACTATTCTGTGAGTCTAAAGAGGGAAAGATAAATCAGCATAGTAAAGACTTTCCCTTCGAGTCACACTCCTTCAGAGCATGCTTTTCTAATTGTTTACAACTTCAAGACTGTGAAACAAGAACATTGACAGTGCCAGCAAAATCTGTGAAGCAGCCCCTATTTGCCTTTATAGTGGCAGGGGCATGTCTTTAGCTTGGGAGGAATATTGATGGATGAAAGTGTTGATTGGCCAACAACCCTGACAGGAGGAAGCAAAAGATATGAAATGGGAATGTTCTCATTCATGGAGAGAAACATCTTTCAGGACAGGCACTAATGCCTTGTGCACGAGTTGTTATTCAGTTGCTAAGTTGTGTCTGACTCTTTGCAACCCCATGGACTGCAGCATGCCAGGCTTACCTGTCCTTCATTATCTCCTGGAGCTTGCTCAAAATCACATCCATTGAGTTGGTGATGCCATCCACCCATCTCATCCTCTGTTGCCTCCTTCTCCTTCTGCCTTCAATCTTTCTGAGCATCAGGCTCTTTTTCAATGAGTTGGCTCTTCGCATCAGTTCAGGAGAGATGACTTCAAAACGCATGTGTTCACCTGTGGCATGCAACACTCTGAGACAGACACCTGTAGTGATTGCTTTACTGGGTCCTGAGAGCAGCTCAGGTCAGGAATAAGAGCAGAGCCTCAAGGTCTTGGAGGGGAGGCTCACACCACTTCTATGTCACAACACTTTATGTTGCTTTTGCAATCAAGGCAAACAAGACTCCCAAAGAAACCCTTACTGAAGTTGAGTTCACAATAATAAATTACAAACCACCACAAGAGAGAGTCTGCTCCAACAGAGAAATTGGCATTTCAAGAGCTGTAAATAGTAGAACAAACTGAAAGACATTCAAAAATGTGTTTAAAATATTTATAGATCATTGAATGTGGATCATTTTGCTTTTCTGTATGTTTGAAACCAATTATAATTTTAAAAAGGAATCAAGGAGGGCAGTCAACAGTTTAAGTGAAAAAGTGAGAGGAATTTTAATTAGGAATTAAAGCCTCCAGTTATTTCCTTGGTGATCCATTGGTTAAGAATCTGCCCGCCCAGTGCAGGAGACTCAGGTTCAATACCTGTTCTGGGAACTAATATCCCACATGCTGAGAGGCAACTAAGCATGCTCACTGCAACTACTGAGCCCAGCAGCCACAACTAGAGAAGCCTGCATGCTGCCACGAAGATTGTGTGCCACAACTAAGACCTGACACAGCCAAATATAAAATAAAATCTATCAATAAAATAAAGATTTTAAAGAGAAATCAGAACCTCCACCTATGAACACCCCTTTCATCCTATGCCCCTTTCTTCTTGGTAATCCAGGCTATAGAAAGCCAGTTTACAATCTAGGTCAGCAATGACAGTGGTATGTTATAATCTTTATTCAAAACTCCTGAAACAATACAGCATATGTCTTGTCAAACAAAAATATAAGACTGTATCTCTCATGAATAGATAGAAGAGGTATGAATTTTCTTTTGCTCAATTGGATAGAGCAGGTAGGAATTTTCTTTTGCTCGATTGGAAGATAAATGGATACATATGACTTCACGTGCATTTCTGTTCTATAGCAGCCAGACATTTACTTTCCCTAAGATGCAATTCTTAAACAGAAGTTGCTTGTTGCCATGGATTTCTGCTCTCAAGTTTTTTTTTTTCTTTTGCGTTTTCCAAGACTTGAGCAAAGCCAGCCTAGCTAAGAAATAAGCGAATTATTTTTAGTTTTTTCATGAATTCTTTCTTTCCTTTGGCCCAAGGCCCATTGGAACTCAAAGCAATTCTCATTCTAAGGTTGGTCTTTGCTGGACCACTTATCTCCATGCTTGCCCTGACCAGCTAGGCACTCCCAGGGGACCAAGAAGCCCCCTCGATCTCAGATACTGGGGCTTTAGCAGGAACACATTACTTTTTAGATGTCCTCAAGTACTTGAGACTTGGCACATTTCAATAGAGAGCTCTGGAATCTCTTCCTTGGAGAGGGTTACCTGAGCCAGAACTCCACAGGCCTCCCTGATTCCTCCTTCCATCTGTCCTTCCCCTTGTCACTCACCCGCCCTTTCATTTCTACTTCTCAGTAGTATATTCCAAATGGACTGTGTCCTTCTCACTGAATAGGTTTGGGGCTGTCTTGGAAATCAGAAGATCCAGCCCTGTCCTGGGACATCTTTGCTCAAGCCTCACACACACAAGAAAACTTCCCTTGCAAACCTCCAGCCTCCACTGGCAGCCTCCTCAGCACCCCTTTCCAGGTCTCACCTCCAAGTAAAGTAATCCTGCAGGGATACGGAAGTGTGACCTCTCCAGAGCCCCTCCTTGGAGTCTGTCCTTTTCTTGGAAGCAGAAAGGGAAAAAAAAAAATTTAACCCAAAACAAGTAATAATTTGAAATTCTTTTTAAAATTTTATTTATTTATTTTTGGCTGCACTGAACTTCTCACTGCAGTGACTTCTCTTGTTGCTGAGCATGAACTCTAGAGTTGCAGCACCATGACCTTAGTTGCTCTGCAGCTTGGTGAATCTTCCCTGACCAGGGATCAAATCTGTGTCCCCTACATTGGCAGGCAGGTTCTTAACCACTGGGCCACCAGGGAAGTCCCAATTCGAAATTCTTGTTCACTCTTTCTTTTTCCCTTCACTCCCCATCATCTGAGCAGGAGGATGGTTTTCCCTTCTCTTTTCCTGCCCCTCCTATGCAGTGTGAGTGACATTGAGGATGGGTACAGAAACTCACAGAAGCTTTTAACCCCTCCAGAACCTCTCCTTGGAGTCTGTCCTTTTCTTGGAAGCAGATGCAAAGAAATAACAGTTCTGCAGGAAAAAATATATATATTAACCAAAAACTAGTGATAATTCAAAATTTTTTTTTTTTTTCAATTGAGGATGGGAACCCTCAGGGCACAAGCAGGACTATTTCTATCCCTGCCTTTCTCTCTGATAAGATTAACTCCTCTTGTGGCTGAAAAAGAGTTGGGAAACATGAAGGAGAAGCAGCATATCCTTGGGAGACTTCTCTGGCATCTCTGTCTGAAAGAAGAACTTTCCTTCTCTCCAGGAGGATTAGATCTCACCTGCCACACTTGTCATGGGTGTTTTCAACTGCAACTTGGCCTTCAGTGATGATTATTTTCACTTGAGGTGTTCCAAGTATTAATGATGTGGTTCCATCCCTTGGGGTTTTCAATTCAAACCAGGTCTTCATAAACCTAAATGTAAGAAGCAAAACTATAAAACTCTTAGAAGATATCCTCAGAGAAAATCTGCATGCCCTTTGGGTTTGGCAATGTCTTTTAGATGTTGCACCAAAAGCATGGTCCGTGAAAGCAAGAGTTGGTAAGTTGGAGTTCATTAAAATTAAAAACGTCTGCTCTGGGAAAGAAACTGTTAAGAGAGTGAAAACAAACTGCTGACTAGAAGATCTTTGCAAAACACGTATCTGATGGAAGACTGCTCCCCGAAATCTACAAAGAACTCTTTAAAATCAACAATAAGAAAATAAACAACTCAATTTAAAAATGGACAAAAGCTCTTACCAGACACCTCACAAAAATATAGCAAAATAAAATAGGAAAATATGCTCACCAGGGAGCTGCAAATTAAACCAACAATAAGATACCACTACACACCTATTAGAAAGGCTAGGATCCAAAATTCTGACAGTGTCAAATGATGGTGATATGTGGAGCAACAGGAATGCTCATTCATTGCTGGTGGGAATGCAAGCTAGTACCTGCAGCCACTTTGGAAGACAGTTTGGCAGCTTCTTACAAAACTAAATGTACTCTTGCTCTTACCATGTGATTCAGCAATTATGCTGTTTGGTACTTACTCAAATGAGTTGAAATTTATGTCCACCCACAAATGTTTATAGCACTTTATTCATAATCATCAACACTTGGAACCAACCAAGATATCCTTCAATAGGTGACTGGATAAACAGACTGTGGAACATCCATGCAGTGGAATTTATAGAGCACTATTAAAAACAATGGAGCCATGAAAAGACAAGGAAGAACCTAAAATGCATATTTTTAGGCATAATCTAAAAGGTTACACATTATACCATTCCAACTCAATGACATTTTGGAAAAGACAAAACTAGGAAAAAGTGAAAAAGACTGGTGATTTTCAGGGTTCAGGGAAGAACAGGTGGGGAAGGAATGAAGGGACAGAGCACAGGGGGTTTTAAGGGGCAGTGGAACTATTCTATATGATACTATAAGGGTGGAGACATGTGGCAATCCATAGGACTGAACCTTACTATAACAGTTGATAGTTGGTAATATAACACTTATTAGTTAATAATGTATCAATATTGGCTTATCAATTGTAACAAATGTACCACATGAATGCATTTGTTATAACTGATAAGCCAAACACACACCCACTACATTAATGCAGTGTTAATAGGGGAAACTATGGGAGAGAGGGAGTATATGAGAACTCTCTGTACTTTCTATTCAAGTTTTCTGTAAACCAAAAACTGCTTTCTAAAAAATAAACTTTATTTTTAAAAAATATTTATTGATTTATTTGGCTGTGCTGGGTGTTAGTTTCGACATGCTGGATTTTTAGTTCCCTCACTGTGGATCGAACCCAGGGCCCCTGCATCAAAAGTGCAGAGTCTTAGTCCACTTGCCCACCAGGGAAGTCCCCAAAATAAAGCTTATTAATTGTAAAAAAATTTTTTTCTTAAGGACCAGGGGCCTCCCAAAGGTCTCCTTGTTGTAGCTAAGGTCCAAAGCAACTTTGGAACATTTCAAATGGACTCCTGGCATCCATCAATTTCAACCACGAGTTTTAGGTGTTCTAGTATGCTTGGAGAAGGCAATGGCACCCCACTCCAGTACTCTTGCCTGGAAAATCCCATGGACGGAGGAGCCTGGTAGGCTGCAGTTCATGCGGTCGCTAAGAGTTGGACACGACTGAGCGACTTCACTTTCACTTTTCACTTTCATGCATTGGAGAAGGAAATGGCAACCTACTCCAGAGTTCTTGCCTGGAGAATCCCAGGGACCGGGAAGCCTGGTGGGCTGCTGTCTATGGGGTTGCATAGAGTTGGACATGACTGGAGCGACTTAGCAGCACCAGCAGCAGTATGCTTGCCCAAATGATTTTCAATTCTAGAGATAAAGAATATAAATTTTCTATTGATCTATCTGTCTGGCAATACATTTGACTAGTCTAAAAACCTGAATAGAAGACAGTGTCACCATCACCTTTCCTGCATGCTGTCTGAAGTGCTCTCTGAAGTGCCCAGCTGGAGGCAGCTCTCAAACTGCTCCTGATGTCACACAGTGATGATCCTGGGTAAGGATGGCTGTCTTTGGAAGCCTTGTTAGATACACTCTCATCTCTCAAGCTGATGAGACCATGCAGCCTGTGCCTGTCTTTGAGGTGTCATGTCCGTCGCTCCTGCTCTCCGACAGTGGACAATCTGTCTGCTCTCCTGAACTCAACCTGCTCCTCTGAAAGAAGGGGATGTCAGCCTTGGCCAGTTCCCAGGAGGACCACTGTGCAACTAAAGTCACTTCTCTGAGCACACTTGAAACCACTGCAAGCTCCCTAGTAAAGCTGAGAGGGAACCTTCCACCTCTCTATCTGGATGCACCATAGATAGAAATTGCACTTTGCTCACTTTCCTTCCATTAGATTACCACCCTTTTGAAGAAGTCCAGGATGGGACAGGATCCAGCCTACCTTCCATCCTTCCCTTCCTCCTGCCTTCCTGCCTTTGTTTAAAATTAATTTTTAAAATGGTTTATTTTGGCTGTGCTGGGTCTTCATTGCTGCACACACACTTTCTCTAGTTGCACCAAGTAGGGACTACTCTCTAGTTGTGATGTGTGGCCTTATTGCAATGGCTTCTCTTGTTGTGGGTTTCCCAGGTGGCACTAGTGGTAAAGAATCTGCCTGCCAGTGCAGGAGACCCAGGTTCAATCCCTGATTGGAAAGATCCCCTGGAGGAGGGCATGGCAACCCATTCCAGTATTTTTGTCTGGAAAATTTCACGGACAGAGGAGCCTGGCAGGCTTCAGTACATGGTGTCACACAGAGCTGGACACAACTGAGTGACTAACATTTTCTCTTGTTGTGGAGCACAGGCTCGGTAGTTGTGGCATACGGCCTTAGTTGCTCTGCTGCATGCAATCCTTTCCCATACCAGGGATTCAACCTGTGTCCCCTGCATTGGCAGGCGGATTCTTAACCACTGGACAACCAGGGAAGTCTCTTTCCTGTCTTTCTATTACTTTGCTTGGAATTTTTTCCACTGACAATCTACAGTACCCAAGCCGCGCTGGGCCCAGGCAGGAGCTCTGGTCTGAGACAAGAATGGATGTTGTGGTCTGCCTTGCTCTGGATTTCCTCAAGAAAAACATAGGTTGCCTGTTTACTCCATTTTATTTATTTATTTTTAAAATCAGAGATGACTTTATTACTTTAAAAGCCAATGACATTGATGCATTGTCACCTTTCTGGATCCATGGTTTAAAGGGACAACATTTTCAGAGATGATTGTGTAAAGCAGCAAGTGTGTGCAGAAGTATTGGAAAAAATATGTAAATGAGAACAGCACTCATAAAGTCTACCTCTGAGGCACTCAGAAAACATGGTTATAGGCATTGCACAAATCTTGAGGGTTGCTTCAGGGGAACTGCATCCGTGCAATGACTGAATCTCCACATTCAGGGATGGAGGAACAGACTGAATCTGTCTCTTGGTCAGGGACCAGTGGGGAGGAAAGGTCAATTAATGACTAAGGGATAGCAGTACCAGCAGCACAGCCCTGACCGGCAGAGTCCCCAAGCATATCTCAATCCCCATACAGCCTCTGTCCAGCAAGAGCCTCTAACTAGGGTTGCACACACACAGCAGAGTGACCTTAGGAACTGAGGCCTGATTAATGTATGTTTCTCCATAGTAATATCGAACTTTTAAAAGTTCTAAAAATGGTTTTTAAAAATATTTATTTTTTATTATTGGGCTGCATCAAGTCTTAGTAGTGGCACACAGATCTTTGTTGCATCATGCAGATCCTTCGATGTGGCATGTGCTCCAATGGGAGCTTTTTCATTTGGTTCCTTATGTCTCTGACGTACCTCCATAACTCTACCTTTATGGAGCACGTCCTTACTTTCTAGCACTGTAAGATGCTCCAGGTTCATTTCGTATACCCCAGTCCTAGAATCGGCTGTTTCCCCATAGAGCCCTAGTTCCTTCTGACTGGAGTGTGATACTAGAAGCCAAGATCTGGGCAATAGATGTGTTCTTTGCTACCTGGGTCTTATTGCTTCCGGCGCCTCTCAAATGACAGAGGAAGAAAATATATGTGTATGTGCTAACTTGTGTACACATACACATCTCTGCTGCTGCTAAGTCACTTCAGTCGTGTCCAACTCTGTGCAACCCCATAGACGGCAGCCCACCAGGCTCCCCCGTCCCTGGGATTCTCCAGGCAAGAACACTGGAGTGGGTTGCCATTTCCTTCTCCAGTGCATGAAAGTGAAAAGTGAAAAAGAAGTCCCTCAGTTGTGTCCTACTCTTAGTGACCCCATGGACTGCAGCCCACCAAGCTCCTCCGTCCATGGGATTTTCCAGGCAAGAGTACTGGAGTGGGGTGCCATTGCCTTCTAAATATGTCTAAATGTAGCCATATTTATTTATATTAAGTTAGACATGAGGGGAAACAATGGAAACAGTGTCAGACTTTATTTTGGGGGCTCCAAAATCACTGCAGATGGTGATTGCAACCATGAAATTAAAAGACGCTTACTCCTTGGAAGAAAAGTTATGACCAACCTAGATAGCATATTCAAAAGCAGAGACATTACTTTGCCAACAAAGGTCCGTCTAGTCAAAGCTATGGTTTTTCCAGTAGTCACGTATGGATGTGAGAGTTGGACTGTGAAGAAAGCAGAATGCTGAAGAATTGATGCTTTTGAACTGTGGTGTTGGAGAAGACTCTTGAGAGTCCACTGAACTGCAAGGAGATCCAACCAGTCCACTCTAAATGAGATCAGTCCTGGTTGTTGATTGGAAGGACTGATGGTAAAGCTGAAACTCCAATACTTTGGCCACCTCATGCAAAGAGTTGACTTATTAGAAAAGACTCTGATGCTGGGAGGGATTGGGGGCAGGAGGAGAAGGGGACGATAGAGAATGAGATGGCTGGATGGCATCACCGACTCAATGGACATGAGTTTGAGTGAACTCTGGGAGTCGATGATGGACAGGGAGGCCTGGCATGCTGGGATTCATGAGGTCACAAAGAGTCGGACTCGACTGAGCAACTGAACTGAACTGAACTGAAACATGAGTCCATACTGATGTCTCCAACTCTAATCTATTACCGCATGTATCATTCTAGTATCCTCCCATTGTTTATGTGTAAACCAACACTCCATTAGTGAGAAACCTGGCTCCAATCATCTACCATCCATCTATGTAATTATTATATATATTGAGTAGTTTTACAATTGTTAACCCTTACCCCTATGAGACATGGAACAATGGAGTGGTTCAAACTTGGGAAAGGAGTATATTGGGAAAGGCTGTATATTGTCATTCTGCTTATTTAACTTATATGCAGAGTACATCATGTGAAATGCCAGCATGGATGAAGAACAAGCTGGAATCGAGATTGTGGGAGAAATATCAATAACCTCAGATATGCAGATGACACCACCATGGCAGAAAGCAAAGAGGAACCAAAGAGCCTCTTGATGAAAGTGAAAGAGGAGAGTGAAAAAGTTGGCTAACACTTAATATTCAGAAAATGAAGTTCATGGCATCTGGTCCCATCACTTCATGGCAAATAGATGGGGAAACAATGGAAACAGTGACAGACTTTATTTTCTTGGGCTCCAAAATCACTGGGGATGGTGACTGCAACCATGAAATTAAAAGACACTTGCTCTTTGGAAAGAAAGCTATGACAAACCTAGACAGTGTATTAAAAGCGGAGACATCACTTTGTCAACAAAGGTGAGTATAGTCAAAGCTCTGGTTTTTCCAGTAGTCACGCATGGATGTGAGAGCTGAACTAAGAAGAAGAAGGCTAAGTGCTGAAGAATTGATGCTTTTGAACTGTGGTGTTGGAGAAGATTCTTGAGAGTCCCTTGGACTGCAAGGAGATCCAATCAGTCAATCCTAAAAGAAATCAACCCTGAATATTCATTGGAAGGACTGATGATGTAGCTGAAACTCCAGTACTTTGGCCACCTAATGCACAGAGTTGACTCATTGGAAAAGACTCTGATGCTGGGAAAGATTGAGGGCAGGAAGGGGGCTACGAAGGATGAAATGGTTGAATGGCATCACTGACTCAGTGGACATGAGTTTGAGCAAACTCTGGGAGACAGTGAAGGACAGGGAAGTCTGGCATGCTGCAGTCCATGGGGTCGTAAAGAGTTGGACACAGTGACTGAAAAACATCAACCCCCAAGGGAAACACTCTATCGACTAGAGTTCAGTATGTGTGTCCAGTTCCCTTTGCCTTTAGTCCTAAGTCTTCTCTCTGCTGCTGCTGCTTCTTTTTTAATTGTGGCGTGAAGCATGTGGGATCTTGTAGTTTCCTGACTGTGAGGAATTGAACCTGTGTCCCCTGCACTGGAAGCATGGACTCTTAACCACTGGATTGGCAGCGAAGTCCCTCCACTCATTTCTTAAGTTACTGTCCCAATCCCTTCAGTGAAGTTACTTCATCCATTTCTAATACAGTTCAATTCTCTGTCATCTGCATTCTATCCTGGGGTTCCCCAGCCTCTTAAATGATTTCTTTAAATTTACGCAACTTAAAATTCTTCTTTGCTCTGTAAAGTTCTATGGGTTTGATAAATGCACAGTGGCATGTATCCACCATTACAGCATCATATAGTTTCTCTGCCTTAAAAACAAAAATCACCTGTGTTTTGCTCAAATAAGCCTTCTTTTCCAAACCTCTGGCAACCACTGATCTGTTTACCATCTCTACAGTTTTGCCTTTCCTAAAATGTCATATAAATGTAATAATAAAATATGATCTCATAAAAAAATCAAAAAGCCTTCTCAGACTTTCATTTTGGCAATATATATTTAATATTCACCCATATTTACAGTCCATGGGGTCACAAAAGAGTTAGATGTGACTTAGTGACTAAACAATGTAACTTAGAAAATTTTATTTTTCTAATTTAATTGATGTAATTGATTTTTAACCTTTTGGACTTCCCAGGTGGCTCAGCGGTAAAGAGTCTGCCTGCCAAGCAGGAGACACTGGTTTAACCCCTGCGTTGGGAAGATCCCCTGGAAAAGGAAATGGTAACCTGCTCTAGTATTCCTTCCTGGGAAACCCCAAGCACAGAGGAGCCTGATGGGCTAAACAGCAACAATTCCTTTTTATCACTAAATAGTATTCCACTGAATGGATTTATCACTGCTTATCCTTTAACTCCTTGGAAGGAAAGTTATGACCAACCTAGATAGCCTATTCAAAAGCAGAGACATTACTTTGCCAACAAAGGTCCGTCTAGTCAAAGCTATGGTTTTTCTAGTGGTCATGTATGGATGTGAGAGTTGGACTGTGAAGAAAGCTGAGCACCGAAGAACTGATGCTTTTGAACTGTGGTGTTGGAGAAGACTCTTGAGAGTCCCTTGGAGTGCAAGGAGATCCAATCAGTCCACTCTAAAGGAGATCAGTCCTGAGTGTTCATTGGAAGGACTGAAGGTAAAGCTGAAACTCTAATACTTTGGCCATCTCATGCAAAGAGTTGACTCATTGGAAAAGACCCTGATACTGGAAGGGATTGGAGGGGGGTGGGCAGGAGAAGGGGACAACAGAGGATGAGATGGCTGGATGGCATCACCGACTCAATGGACATGAGTTTGAGTGAACTCTGGGAGTCGGTGATGGACAGGGAGGCCTGGGTGCTGTGATTCATGGGGTCACAAAGAGTCGGACACGACTGAGTGACTGAACTGAACTGATCCTTTAACTTGGGGCTTCCCAGGTGGCAGGTGGCTTCCCAGTGGTAAAGAACCTGCCTGCTAATGCAGGAGACATAAGAGACATGGGTTTGATCCCTGGGTCAGAAAGATCCTCTGGAGGAGGGCAGGGCAACCTACTCAGTATTCTTGCCTGGAGAATCCCCATGGACAGAGGAACCTGGTGGGCTACAAGTCCATAGGGTCACATAGAGTCGGACACAACTGAAGCAACTTAGTGTGCATGCACACACTCTTTCACTTACTGAAGAATATCTTGGTTGCTTCCAATTTGAGATAATTATGAATAAAATTACTATAAGTATTAATGGACAGACTTTTGTGTGGACATAGTTTTCAATCCAGTTGGATAAATGCCTAGGAGTATGACTGGGTTGTTTGGTAAGACTGGGTTGCACTTTGTAAGAAACTGCCAAATGATCTTCCAAAGTGGCTGCTCTATTTTGCATTCCCATCAGCAATATGAGTTCCTGTTGCTTCACATTTCCTCATCAGCAATTGGTATTGTCAGTTTTTTGGATTTTAGCCATTCTAATATGTGTGTAGCAGTATTGCATTGCCATTTTGATTTGCATTTCCCTAATGACAAACGATGTTAAACATCTTTTCATTTGCTTATTTGCCATCTGAATATCTTCTATAGATAATTTTTGTTTTTAAATAATTTCAAATCTACAGAAGAACGACAAATACAGTGTGAAGAACTTCACTATTCTTGAACAACATGAACATAAGTTACTGGCTTGATGCCCTGTCTATCCCTAAAACTTGAATGCATATTTCCTACAAAGACATTCTCCTAAATAAGCACAATGCACAGCTAAAACTGTGAAATTAACATTGACATATTACTCACATCTACTCCTCAGACCTTATTCAAGTTTCACCAGTTGTTTCAGTCACATCTTTTATAGCCAAAGGATTGGGTTTAGAACCATATGAAGCATTTAATTGTCACATCTTCTAGGCTCCTTCAGTCTGGAAATATTCCCACTGTTCCTGACTTTCCTTGACTTTCATAACTTTAATATTTTTGAAGGTTTCTGAATACAGACCAAGTATTTTGTAACTGTCCCTCAGTTTGGTTTGACCAATGTCCCCTCATGTTTAGATTCAGATTTGTATGAGTGGGAAGGTCACAGGTTGCTCTTCTAGGTATACCTTATCAGGTAGCATCAAGTTTCAATTTATCCCACTACTGATGATGGTAACTTGATTAAGCTGGATTTGTATCTACCAAGCTTCTTTACTACAAAATTACTTTTTACCTTTGTAATTAGTAATCATTTTGTGGGGAAAGTGTTTTGAAAATACTATCTCATTCCTCATCAAACTTCCCCCTATCAGTTCTAACATCCACTGATGATTCTTAGATGAATTACTCTTAGTTGCGAAATGATGGTTTTCTGACTCCACTGTTCCTTATACAGCTGGCATTCTGCCATAGGGAAGCACTCTACTGTTCTTCCCATTTAATCATGAGTATCAGTACAGATAGCTTCCCTGGTGGCTCAGATGGTAAAGCATCTGCCTCCAATGCAGGAGACCTGGGTTCAATCCCTGGGTCGGGAAGATCCCCTGGAGAAGGAAATGGCAACCCACTCCAGTACTCTTGCCTGGAAAATTCCATGGACAGAGGAGCCTAGTAGGCTACAGTCCATGGGGTTGCAAAGAGTCAGACATGATGAGCAACTTCACTTTCACTTATCAGTACAGATTCATGGGTTTTCATTCAGTTGCCCCAGACGTGGCCAGGGGGAACTCCTTCTGTGTGCTTGACATGTCCGTATCATTCTTTGGGCACTTCCTTATTTTCTGGCACCACAAGATGTTCCAGGCTCATCTTGTTCTTTCCCTACTCTGCCCTTTCAGTGGAGAATGGTATTTAGAAAGCAAGATCTGGACACTAGGGGAACTTGTGCCTTTGGGGATGTCATTGCTCCCAGGGACTCTCAGTGAACAGGGATGGGAACAGAAATAGGAAACACATGAATGCATATACATACATGCAAACATACATACACCTATTTATATAATACACATTTACATCCACATTTATTTTTATATCTATCTTAATGTACATTGAAAACCATGCACTTGCACTGATACCTCAAATTTCCATCTAATCCTAAAGTGTTCTATGTGTGTTTGCTAGGGCTACCATAACAAAACCCCACAGATCGAGTGGCTTACACAACAGATATTCAGTTTCTCACGGTCCTGGTGGCCTGCAGATGAACAGATACGTGATAAAGCAAGTATTGTAAATATTAATTGTATCATGTAGGTGGAACATGCATAAGTGCTGCACAATTCTCTGAATTTTTCTGTATATTTGACATTTTTTACAATAGAATGTTGGTAAGGGAAAGAGAAGGAACTACTGTGAATAAAAGAAAAAGCACTAGTTCACATTTATCATGTATTACAATGTGCTGGGCCTGTACCAAGCACTGTTATAATCATCTCACTTAATTTTCTAACAGCCCCATATTATTATTTTCTGGTGCTATTATTTTCCCCATTTTATAGCTAAACAGTCTGAGGCTCGGAGAGGTTAGTCACTTATCTGAAGTAACAACGCTTGTAAATAGAGGTGGGACTCTAATTCAGAAATGTGTGATTCCATAATTGATGCTCTTAACTCTCTTAGATCTAGAACACCAGCATTCCTGTCCACCCTCCATCCATCTCTGTGATTAAAACAAAAAAAAGTTAAAACCCAATAAATGGCTTCTAATGACTCCTTGATTTTTTTACATTTCTCCAGGATGGAATTATACTTTTGCAGAAGGAAAAATAAAGTTCTTATTTAAGTTCTCTTCCTTCAGGGATGGTATCATCTCCCTCCCAGAAGTCTTGGCAGTTGTGCATTCTTTTCCAGAGGGTAAGAAAACTGGTAGCAGCCAGTTGTCACGTCTGCTGTCTCCTGCTGTACTCAGAAGTAGGGCAGGCTCTTTTTATGCATGAGAACACTGTGAGGCTCAGAGACTGTACATACATTGACCAAGTCACACAGGATTATGGGATTGGGCAGCTCTGACGCTCAAGTCTCCTGATGCCCAGTTTGGGGGCTTTGGTCTTGGCACTTCTCTCTTAACTGGTCTCCAGACTGCTTTCCGTCTAAACCCAGCTTGACAGTTAAGCAGCACTTGTTCTGAAAGGCCAGTGGTTACTGTGGGTATTTTTCAAACAGTCGTACTTGCCGATCTGCCCGCCTCGCCTGGCATAAATTCCCAGAGAGATCTGACATGCTTTTGGTCTCTTGGTCACCTGCGCGTCTTCCCTGAAAGGGAAAAGTCTAGTTTTCCGTTCTCACAGAGGGCGTGCAAAACGCCTGGATGCCCGACCTCGTGCGTCACTGTGTCCCTAGGGGAGCTGTAGTAGAAACGAGGCGGGGGGGCTGGGGGGAGGGGGCGGGGCGGGTGTGGGTAGCGGGGAAGGGGGCGATCTTACCCAACAGTAAAGGCAGAGACGAGGCCCCAGAGGAGGCCACGCTTTGTCCCGGCTCAGCAGGGCCGCAGCCTGAACAGGCGCCGGCCTCGCTCGTGCCCCTGACGCCCCTAGGGCGAACCTGGAGGCCCTGGGCGCGCAAGCTGACCAGATGGCCTGAGCTCCAAACCCCAGAGATCTCGGGTGGGTTCTGGCAGCCCCCAGACTCGGGCCTGGGTCTCGCCGCCGCAAGGCTCAGCTCAGCCCGAGCGCCCCATTAGGAGGTGCGGCCCACGGAGGTGGCGTGACTGGGCCAGCCGGATGGCCCCACCCGGAGCCCAGAGGCGCGGCGCCCGCGCGGCCACGCGGGGCGGGCAGGACGGGGGTCGTCCGCTGGCGTGCCCGCGGGCTTTCACCCGCAAAGCAGCCGTCCGAGGTTCCGGTCTCCGCCTGGGGTCGCCTGAGCACTGCTGCTACCAGGGCTCCTCCGGAGGGCGTGGGGGAAGGGGGAAGAAGCAGCTGCGCCACGGCTGCTAGCGGCCTGTGCCCAAGGCGGGGTCGGTTTCTAGGCAACGAGGTCCTTGCACGGGTCGCGCCCTCCCTCTACTGGGTCGGTCTCCCCTCCCCCATTGAAGCACAGTAATCAGAGCCCCAGGACCCAAGGCGGAGCCCAGGCGTGGCCTGGGGGACTGGGGGGTGAAGCCCGACGGGCGCGGGAGTGGGTGACCCGAGGGCTGCCCAGCTGCCGGCCGGCGTTCCCCTGACTTCGTTGGGGCTGCGCTGGGGGCTGGGGACCCGGACGGCCCGAGGCGGGGGCGACAAGTCTGTTTCCTCCCGGTCTCCGCCTGCGCCGGCTGAAACGAGTCTTTCCGGTGGGGCTGCCCAGCCGGGTCCGCCCCGCCCGGCCTCCCGGAACCCGTTCGGAGAGATGCACGACCCCGCCCGGGCCGAGGACGCGGGCAGGAGGGTGGGTGGAGCGGCTGGAGAGGCGGGAGAGCCCGGGTCCTGGGTTCCAGCCCGGGCTGCGAGCTCTGGAGCCCCTTTCCGACCCGGTGGCTCCCCAAGGACACCCTGACCGAAGGTTTATGTTGAAGCTTCCTGGGTGATTCTGCGAATCAAGGCTGCGAATAAAGTAACCTTATTACTTTACAACTGGGGAAACTGAGGCACACACTCTGCCAAGGCCTCACCTTAAGTTAGCCAACCACAAGGAAGCCAAGGGAAAGCCTACAAGGAGAGACCCCACGAAGGCCAGGATTTTTTCCCAGGGCCTGAGTCATGGGGGTTTGGAGTAGAAGACAGGGGCTAGGGACGAAGGAAGGTCTGGGCACGTTGCCCTGAAAGCTTCGCAGTATCACCGCGGCGGTCCCCAGCCTCACGAAATTAATGAGGAAGAGGCCTTTCTTTCCTCAGTCGAGGAGCAGAGATTCCGTTTAACCTCTGCAGACAGTAAGACAGCGACCACTCTCCCTCCCAGCCTGGCGCCAGCATGAACCCGAGGGCATGTCAGCAGGAGCCAGGAACTGGAGGCGAAGCATCCTTCATTTCCTCTGCGGCAGTGGAACGAGTGAGGTCTCTGATTGCCAGAGTCTTGTTTTTTTCAAAATCGCAGCATGCTGAGACCGAAAGCGGGGTACCCTGGAGGATTCTTTTATATGCTCAACCTTGAGTCAGACTTGCAATCAGCATTTGATCAAGAAACTTGGTCAGTTTCTCAAAATGCAGAATCAATCGCCGGTTTTACTTTTTGCTTGGCATTTCCTTGGGTTAGTCTCGGTTCTGAGGATGAAAGATTATAAACTATTGTCTTAAATTCTATCCTGATTAGCATCTTTCCGCCATCCAGGATTTCCCTGGAGCCAGATATTTGCAGTTTCAGGATTATGACTTTTTAAAATATAAGTTTGATGAATTTTTATCCATTCCCCAAATTAGAAACTTCCTTAATTATAGGAGAAAACATTTTCAAAGAGAAAAGGTAGACCTTTAGAGCAAGCCCAGGAGCAATGCTTCTAAAGAAAATCTCAGGGCAGGCAGGTCCTCAGAACCAAGTGAGATGGTCTTTCTGCAGCTGTCAGGCCCACTGTCTTTCAGTTACTTCTTGACTAAAAATAAAGAATAAATGAAGGTTTCCTTGAAGCTGTTCATCCTCCTGCAGAGGATTCTACTTTGAGAGAAAGCATGGTCTTGGTTCAAATTCTTTTAAAATTGGGCTTGGGTGGCCAGATGGTAGATGGGGGAGATTTCTCTTTGTGAAAGTATTTCCAGCTAATAAATGAAGAAAGAATTATAGACAGAACATTACCATTTTGTATTCTTAATGAATGATTGGATCTAGGCATGATCAGCTATGACTACTAAGTCTTGAAAACAGAGAACCCACATGATGTGCTAATGAAAAAAGCTCATCACCAGCTATGAAATCATCTTGATACTCCTTACAACCTGCCCTCACACAAATCAAAGCAGCATCTGATCAAGAGTCATCTAGATAAACAGCACTGTGGAACATAATCAAAACAATCTACATCTTGTGAAACTACAAATGGCCCAGTTCTTTAATAATAATTGTATAGAAAATATTGCATTTAGATTCTAAATTGAATAAATGAAAGGAAAAATTGACATTCATAGGACACTTGTAAATTTGAACACTACTAGGAATTGGATATTTAAAAAGTATTATTACATTATTTCAGATGGATAATATCGTGGTTGTATTTTTAAGTATTTACAAACATTTGGACATTTTCAATGTATGTTGAAATTTGGAAATGCAGTACTAAAATACAGATGAAATGATATGAAATCTGAAATTTATTTCTGAGTAATTTTATGTAGAAATAAGAAAAAGTGTTGGAAACAGGGTTGAACATCAGTAATGAGTATATGGTGGTTCATTTTATTCTTCTTTTTTTTATGTTTTACTTTTCGCAAGGTATTCCCAAACTTGGGAACTAGCCTTGAAGCCTGACAAAATTACCTGGGATGGAGCTCAGGATGACCGGCCCTGGTCTTGCTCTGTGACTATACATGTCACTTCTCACTTGTCCGTCCAACAAAAACTCTGGAGAACCTCCTGTCTGTTTGGGCTTCTAAATCATGGCGCTGACACTTTAGATTAGAAAATAACAAAGAAGGAAGCTGCCAAATAGAAGCATGGGAGGCTTTGCAAAAGAATTGACATTTGATATGGATTCTGACAGATGAAAAGGAGTTCTCTGGGTGGCATCAGTTTATCTTCTATAAGGTAAGATGGTTAGACTAGGTCTACATCCATTTAATCCTAATAGGTTCTGGGGTTGTAACGTGCCGGTAACCAACTTTTTTTCTCTGTGTGTCCTTCCAGGGAGTTGAGTGACACCCCCCACACCCCCTGCACTGTGTACTTCCTGTCATCATCCTTTATATTGTAGCTGAGACAATCCAAACGTGAGACCCCCAGTTGTGTTTGAAGGCCAAAGTATCATCATATTAACCAGTCTATAACCTTCTTTGGGAATGGTTTCTTGGACTCCTAGATTTATTTCTGTCTATCTGGTTCCCAAGGCATTTCACTTAGTAACTTTAGCTATACCAAGACTCAGTCTTGATGGTAAAGCCCATTTGCTCCTCAAAACATAGGTGCCTATAGTGAATACTCTCAGCCTTCCCAACTGTTCTTAACCTCCCTCTCTTCCTGTAAGACATGCAGTTTAATATACAGCATGCAGCCTGGCCTTCAGGTTAATTGTTCATACTGATACTCGGCCAAAAGAGGTCAAACTTTGTGCTTTGATGGCCTTTTCACCCATGTGACATGAACCATCTGTTGGGGCAAAGCTTAAAACACTAGTCATTTAGTAAGTAGTTGGAAGTATCACATCTTTACTCCGTTATGGAGAATTATTCTCTTTCCATCTTCTTGGTTTTGGTGGATGTTTGTACTTTAAAAGGACAATTTCTGAAACTCTTGGAGAAGTAAGATATGACTGTTTAAATTTGGTTGCTCTGTATTTGTTGAATGAGTTTGCCTGGGCTATGATGCTGAGTCAAATATGCTATTTTTTTAGGGACCTGGCAGCATCTAGCAGTGTGATCCAGAGCCTGGTAGAGGGCAGGGAATGCTAGCAACTCCTCTAATTTTTACTGCTGTAAACTAAAGGTATACTTCACTGTGGGAAAATATTGGGAAATTAGCTGTGATATATTGTATGTTTCCAATGACTGCTCAAAAGCTTCTTATACTAATTTAATTAGAATAATTTACCTTAATAGGAAACTATAATTTTCTACTTTTTCCAATCGGTTGAACCAATTTGTATTTTTTTACCCACCCAGATGGAATTTATTACACTAAAGCTAATAACCTAAACCTTAATTTTTGTGCTAGCCATCATTATAACAGGAATTATGCTATAAGAATAGTTGAGACCTCTGCTTCTGGCTCTGGAACACCAAGCTAGATCAAACTAAACTTCCTACCTTAAACAAGTAAAACAGCTGGATAATTTAATGAATATATCTGACAGTGAGAACCTGAGAGGCCAAGATCCTGGAGAGAATGGAAACATAGGAAGGTGAGCCTGACATTTGACATTTGTTTAAGCTTGGGCTCCTATAAAATATGCCATAGTCTGGGTGGTTTAAACAATAGACACTTCTTTCTCACAGTTATAGAGGCTGAAAGTCCAAGATCAAGGTGTCAGCAGATTTGGTTCTTGGTGAAGGCTGCCTGGCAGATTGCCACCTTCTTTCTGTGTCTGTCTTCACATGGCAGAGAGGGAGCTCTGGTGCCTCTTCCTCCTCCTACAAGAGCACTAATCCCATCATAGAGGCTACACCCTACACCTGACGGGACCTAAACCTGATTACCTTCCCAAGGCTTCACTTCCTTATATGAGCACTTTGAGGGCCAGGGCTTCAGTATATGAATGAGGGAGGCACAAATATTCAGTACATAAGGTATCTCTAAGAACAGTGATTTCAATGCTAAGAAGTTGAGAAAAGCTTTGGCAATCTCAGAGAGACCCTGGTAATATCCTAGGCTTTCGATTCAGTTCAGTTCAGTCGCTCAGTCGTGTCCAACTCTTTGCGACCCCATGAATCGCAGCACGCCAGGGCTCCCTGTCCATCACCAACTCCCAGAGTTCACTTTGGTTAGGACCTCTGAAAGGTCTCTTCCCTGGTGGCTCAGACAGTAAAGCATCTGCCTACAATGCGGGAGACCCAGGTTCAGTCCCTGGGCCAGGAAGATCTCCTGGAGAAGGAAATGGCAACCCATTCCAGTACTCTTGCCTGGAAAATCCCATGGATGGTGGAACCTGGTAGGCTACAGTCCATGAGTCTCAAAGAGTCGGACATGACTGAGTGACTTCACTTCACTCTGAAAGGTTACACCAGTAGGAAGCGCAAATCAAAAAGGACCAGCTCAACTCTCACAAAGGTTCAGCTTTGACTCAAACAAGGTTAAGATGGTCTGTCTCTATACTAACTGCATTACAAAAGCAAAAGAAAATCTCTGGAGAAAGATAGCATTATCTACAATACTTCATTTGCTCTACAACTTTTCATATACAATATGTTGCAGTTGATCAAAATTTACTAGGCATACTAGGAGATAAGACCAAGTCACCTTTAACCAAGAGAAGAAATAGATACACTGATTCACAGAAATCCAGTTATTGGAGTTATCAGATATAGACACATTGATAGAATAACCTCTGATCAATAAATTTCAGGAGATAAAGACAAAATGGAAAATTCCAACAGGTTTTATATATATATATATATATATATATATAAAAGAATCAATGGAAATTTTACAACTGAGAGAATGTAATTTATTCAGTTCAGTTCAGTTCAGTAGCTCAGTCGTGTCCGACTCTGCAACCCCATGAATCGCAGCATGCCAGGCCTCCCTGTCCATCACCAACTCCTGGAGTTCATTCAAACTCACATCTGTTGAGTCGGTTATGCCATCCAGCCATCTCATCCTCTGTCGTCCCCTTTTCCTCCTGCCCCCAATCCCTCCCAGCATCAGTCTTTTCCAATGAGTCAACTCTTCGCATGAGGTGGCCAAAGTACTGGAGTTTCAGCTTTAGCATCATTCCTTCCAAAGAAATCCCAGGGTAGATCTCCTTCAGAATGGACTGGTTGGATCTCCTTGCAGTCCAAGGGACTCTCAAGAGTCTTCTCCAACACCACAATTCAAAAGCATCAATTCTTTGATGCTCAGCTTTCTTCACAGTCCAACTCTCACATCCATACATGACCCCAGGAAAAACCATAGCCTTGACTAGACGGACCTCTGTTGGCAAAGTAATGTCTCTGCTTTTCAATATACTCTCTAGATTGGTAATAACTTTCCTTCCAAGGAGTAAGAGTCTTTTAATTTCTTGGCTGCAATCCTGCCTAGTGGAGCTCAAAACTTGAGAGAGAGAGGCAAGCATGGATGGGACCCCCACATCTCTGAGTGAGCACTATAGTTAAGACACAGGAGCCCAATGAGAGAGGGACTCATTCTTTCTGCAGAGTTTGTTTCTCAAATATTCATTGAGCACCTATTATGTGCCAGACTCATTAACATGTCCCTCCCCCAGTCTTGTTTTCTTTTCTGAACTAAGACCCATAGTCTTTCCGAAAAAACTGTGACTTCTTTTTTTGGCTGTGCCATGTGGCATGCAGGATCGAAAATATGCTGGGATTGAACCTGTGCCCCCTCCTTTGAAAGCACAAAGCCCTAGCCCCTGGATGGACATCATTTTTTTCAAAGGGGAAGATTTTTTCTCCCCAGTCAGTGAGTTTTGTGAAATACTTATAAAATTAACAGCAAACAGGTAAACACAAGAGGCCAAGGTAGGGAAAAAGGGAAGAGGAAGGAAAATAACCCTTGCAGAACCTCCATTGTTTATTCTCTCATTGATCTCCATAATAACCAAATGTGGGAAGTGTGGATACAATTTATAGGTTGGAAATTCAAGCACAGAGAAGTTGAGTAACTTGTCCCAAGGCCCCAGCTTACAAATTGAGTAGCTGGTCTGTAGACGCCAAGCCTGTTGACACTTGGTCCAGTGTTCCTCCTACACAAGGACACTGAGTAGTAGGTGTCCTGGAGGCCTTCTTTTCACTCATGGATCCCCTGGGCTGGGGGCTGGTATTTGTGAAGCAATGTGAGGAGTCTGGAGGAACACATTTCAGCCTCCTTGTCTGCCCTGCTGATGGGTTGAAATGCCCAGAAGTCCCAGATGGGGTTGGAGTCTGGTGTCTCCTCCACCCACCACTCACCTCGTTGGCCTTCCTGTCTTTGGGACTTAGCATCAGCATGTCATCTTCTGACAGGTAGGGAGACAGAGCAACTGAAGGTGAACGAAGGCCTTTGTCTTTGTGGATGATCCTCTCCTCATCAGGGTCCTAGCATTTTCTTGACAGTTTCTAGAGGGTCCTTTCCTCATTTAGAACTGGCATCTGCATCTGGCTCTTGTACAAGATGTTCACCTAGTCCTTTTGGCTAGTAGCTTCAAAACCAGACCAGAGAAAAATGAAGAAAAGACTCTTCATAGGTGTCGTAGTCTTTTTGGGCTGCCTTAATAAAGTACCATAGATTGGATGGCTTAAACAATAGAAACTGATTTTCTCAAAATTTTGGAGGGTGGAAGTCTGAGATCAAGATGCTGGTATGGACAGGTTCTGAGCTCTCTTTCTGGCTTGCAGAGGACTGCCTTCTAACTGTGTCCTCACATGGCAGAAAGAGTGAGCTCACTGGTATTGTAATAAGACCACTAATCCCATCATGGGAGCCCCACCCTCATGATGTCATCTAACCTAATTACCTCTCAAAGCCTCATGAGAGGTTAGAGCTTCAACATATAAATTTCTGTGTGCATACTAAGTCACTTCAGTTGTGCCTGACTCTGTGTGACCCCATGGGCTGTAGCCCACCAGGCTCCTCCACCCATGGGATTCTCCAGGCAAGAATACTGGAGTAGGTTGCCATGTGTAAATTTGGAGGGGACACAATTCAGTCCATAGACATTGGTTTTTCCTTCAGGCACATCTTGTCATCTCTTACCAGTGTAATGGGCATATTATGATTCCAAAGGGATAGCAAGTAAGAGCCACTGCCCTGATGTTTGTTCTTTAACATCTGTCTTTTCAGGGGTCCCTTTGGCAGTTTCATAGTCAGGTTTCAGGAGAGGCCAGTTTCCCATACTGAGGAAAAAGACCCCAGGGAGGCTATATGCAGGTTCTCTGAGTGAGTTTTGGTAGGGGGAGGGTGGGAACCAGATGTCCGAGGTGGTATTGAGCATGTGTCTAGACACCTGGAAACCTAAGGGAGGTGACTGCTGTTCCCATCTGAAGGTCAGGTCATTAAATGGCCTTTGTATATTTTATAGCTTTCCCAATTAACTTGTTTTTAAATCTCTGAAGTTTGAACCTTGTAGGTTCAGCTGCTGAAAACAAAGATGCTGTAGAGGCTGTTGCCCTATTTTTCTTTGGATGGTCTGTCTCTGTGCCCCAACCTCACTCCCACTGATCCTCAGGAGAATCTAGTTACTAGAGCTTTCTTTTGGGGACCTGGTCCCCTTGTTTCTGGTAGGACCTCATGCTGTGTGCTCTAGGGTTCCGAGTGAAGGTTCTGACACCCAGCCCAGCCCTCTTTCAGGTGCTGGGCCTGCACCACAAGTCTGAGTGGGGTGTCCAAGCCTCAGTGCTCCAGGCTGAGGACTCCTGCTGCTTGGCCTCCTGACTGCTCCTGACCAGCCTGGACCTGAGCTTTTCCCTGGACTGGCCTCTGGTCTCAGCTTCTGGTCGGCGACACACCCTCTGGTTTCCTGGTGCCCTCGAATCACTGCTGGCCCTTCGTGGCTTCCCTGCTGACCCCTCTGCTCACACACCCCTGTCCCTAGCACGTGAGCAACTGTCCTGGGGCTTCTTGGGGCCTGTTCCCTCCCTCCTCGCCCTTTGAGGGTGCCCCCTGACCATACTTGCCAAGTGGCTTGTCAGGAGGCTGGTTGACACCTCCAGGGAGGGCAGTCTGGGGGCAGCGAGGAGGGGACTTCAGCAAAGCTGGTGCGTCTGGATTGCTCTGCTGTGACCTAGAAACAGGGCTTTACAGAATTGCCCCGTACTACGTGCTCTCCACACCCCTGGAAGTTTGGCAGTAGGAGGATGGATTCATGCACAGCTTAGTATCAAAAACCAGCACTTCCCATTTTGACTGCTCAGGGTTAACAGAGTGGCAGCAAAACACCTGGATCAAGCTGGCCCGTGTCAGGAGGCACTCTGGGGCAAGAACAAGGACTTCACGTGTACTCTCTTATTTAGCTCTCACAACCACCCCTGCGGGAGGCAGTTTCTCTAAAAACATAAGACTCAGAGAAGTTAGGTACCTTGGCCATGGTCACACAGCACATCTATGACAAGGTATGATTTTAAACCATACCCACTGAGGCCAAGGCTCACAAGCCACAAGGCTGAAATGAGCACCTTCTGTTGCTCCACACACAGAGCAGCCTCAGGATAGGGTTGGGGAACTGATATTTCCAAAGATATTTAGTCTTTTCTTCTTTGAAAAAATACATCACTGTGCAAGTCTTCAAATATGACTGTGCTTCACAACTTGGTAGACAGACCCGGATAAATGCAGAGTGTGCAGGATCAAGGGCAGCAGTGGGGGTGCCTTGGTGGCTAATGAACCAGTTGGGAGGTGCAGTTCTCACCCTGTTCTGTGCCTGGTGCTGCCCAGAGCTCCACTCCAGAGGGCAAGACTCTGCCTTGATGCTCGTCAGGGCTGTGCCCACGCACAGCTCTGGATAAACCTTTGCCTTCACCCAAGTGACCATGTGTCCCTTGGAATACATTTATGCTAAATAGCACCTTCTGAGACCCTGCTCCCTCCCAAAGGGATGATACCCAGTTTCAGAGAATCCGGAGGAGGGCCTCGTGGCCAGGCTCTTACTGGGACAGAATAGAAATCTCCACTCAGCTGCTACTGGACCCAGCTTGCCCCTCCCTCCCTTGACAGCCCCAAAGCTCTTTTCTCCAGAGAGGGCCCCACATCCCAAGCCCTCTGACCACTGGAAGCCACATCTAACCAGCCACCACTCCCAGCTTCCTAGTCACCCCCACACTGGGAGTCGGGCCAGGCTTGCAGGCAGCGTCTGGCCTGACGAGGTGGTGGCCGGGGGTGGTGGCTGTGTCTGATTGAAGTCCCCATTTCCCTCCTACAAAGGCAGCATAATTAATCAGGCAGTAATGAATTCAGGTACCCCTGGCTTGTCACCTCAAGAGATAGGCTCTCTGAGAGCGCTGGAATTCACAAGAGGCAAACAGGTCACCATTACGATTTTTTAGTATTAAATGTTAAGAGGAAGATGTATTGGAATTTGACCAAAATTTTGTCTGTTTACCTTCGAGAACCCCTCGCCCGTTTTCTTTCTTCCTATTATTTATTTATAATTTACTTTTGGCCATTCTGGGTCTTTGTTGCTGTGTGTAGGCTTTCTCTAGTTGCGGTGAGTAGGAGCTTCTCTTCTTCATTGCAGTGCACAGGCTCCTCATTGCAAGGGCTTCTCTTGTTGTGGAGCATGGAATCTAGGCTCAAGGGCTTCAGAGGCTGTGGTGCACTGGATTCGTTGCCCCACAGTATGTGGGATCTTAGTTCCCATATCAGGGATCAAACCTGTGTCCTCAGCATTGGCAAGCAGATTCTTAACCACTGGACCATCCAGGAAGTCCCCTGTCCCATTTTCTTCTCTCTCTTCCTTTGGCTCACGGGGCTGGGGCACTTGGGGTGGGTGGTCCTCTGGCTGACTCTGGATCCTCTTCCCAAGGTTTTCTCAGTTCAAGGATGACTGTCCCTTGTGTCCCTGTTATGCAACATCCTCTCATGTGAGGCCTTGGGAAAGGGGAGGCGGGTGTTCCCCTCGCTGAGAATTCAGGCTCCCCAGTGCTCTGCCACCAGGGCTCTGGGGATGGACCAGGTGGGCAAAGGTGTTGGGAGGGCTGTGGGATGCTGTAACTGGGCCCTGATTGCACTGACCTATACTCTTCAGCTTCCAGGAGCGGCCAGCCCAGTAGCACAGTGGGGCTATCAGCAAAGCAGGGATGCTGATTCAAGTTCAAATCCCAGTCTTCCCAGGGCCACACTGGGAGCTTTGGAGAAAACTGCAGAACTTGGAGTTGGAGTCTGTCAGCGTAGTGGGATGAAACAAAGTGGTAGTCATGGGCCACCTTGAGTATGGCATGCACACAGTAGGCCCTCAACTGGTGACAGCTTCTACAGGTGGGGCCCATGGAGCCCCAGGCTTTGGGCTGAGGCAGGCCCAGGACTAGCCCATTAGAGGCTGCTGAGCTCCACATGGAAACCCCAGCTGGCTGTGGGGCCCAAGATGTAGTGTGTGCCAGAGTCCCCTGATTTTAAGTGGCTTCTGGTCAGTGCCAGCGCACGTCCCTACCAGCTTCAGGACCAGTGGCCCCCCAATGCCATGAGAATACTATGAAACCTTCCCAGAAGAGGTGCTATTTGATCCCCTTTAAAGGAGTACATCAAAGCCCTCCAGGTTGGCTCAAAGCTGCTGTGTACCCGTAGAGAGTGGATAAGTAGCTTGAAATTCCCTGTGTCCCAAGCATCTGCTGTGTGCCCAATCAGGAAAGCAAGTGATAAGGCGAAAAGACAGGCTGCTCAAATGGGCAAAGACTATGAGTAGGTATGAATAGGTATATGAATATGAATAGGTTCACAAAAGAGGCATGGAAAATGGCTCAGAAATTGATTTTTAAAAAGAATGCTCAATCCTGCCAAACTTTAAGGGAAATAACAGCTTAAATGAGGTAGTATTTATATATATACTGGAATAGTACTCAGCCAGAAAAAGAGAATGAAATAGGGGTTCCCTGGTGGCTCAGTGGTAAAGAATCTGTCTGCCAATGCAGGAGACATGGGTTTGATCCCTAATCTGGGAAGATCCCACATGCCAAGAAGCAACAAAGCCCCATGAGCCACAGCTATTGAATCTGTGCTCTAGAGCGTGGGAGCCACGACTACTGAACCCATGTGCCTCAACTCTAAAGCCCATGCACCCTAGAGCCCACATTCAGCAACAGGAGAGGCCGCTGCAATGAGAAGCCTGCACACCACTACTACAGAAAGGCCCTGTAGCAACGAAGACCCACATAGCCAGAAGCAAATAAATAGAATTATTTTTTTAATAAAATGAAGTAACGCTTTCTACAGCAACATGGATGGACCTAGAGATTATCATAATAAGTGAAGTAAGCTAGACAGAGAAAGACAAGTATCATATGATATCATTTATATGTGGAAACTAAAGAAATGATACAAATGAACTTATTTACAAAACAGGAACAGCCTCACAGACTTGGAAAACAAACTTATGGTTACCAAAGGGGCAAGATGGGCAGGGGAGGAATAAATTAGGAATTTGGGATTAACATACTACTACTGTGTAAAATAGATAATCAACAAGGACCTACTGTCTAGAAGACGGAACTATACTTAATATTCTGTAGTAACCTATGTGAAAGAATATTGAAATCTGAATAAAAATGAATATATGTATAAATGAATCACTTTGCTGTACACCTGAAACTAACACAACATTGTAAATCAGCTGTTGTTGTGTAGTCACTCATTTGTGTCCAACTCTCCTTCAACACAACATTGTAAATCAGCTGTTGTTGTGTAGTCACTCATTTGTGTCCAACTCTCCTTCGGCCCCATGGACTGTATCCTGCCAGGCTCCTCTGTCCATGGGGTTTTCCAGGCAAGAATACTGGGGTGGTTGCCATTCCTTTCTCCAGGAAAACGTCCCAACCCAGAGATCAAACCTGAGTCTCCTGTATTGCAGGCAGATCCTTTACTGCTGAGCCACTGGGGAAGTCCAAAACCACTGCACTCTAACAAAAAATTAACTTTGAAAAATGAGGTAGCCTTTCTCACTCATCAAATGGATAAAAATTTACAAGTCTGATAGTATCAGGTACTAGTGAGAATGTCAGGATAGTGCTCTCAGAGCTACCTATTGGTGCAACTGTTTTGGAGGGCCTAGCTGTGTCCTTTAGAACTAGAAATGTGTATACCCTGGAACCCAGAAATTTCCCTTCAGCTTTACCTGCCCCCAAGAAACATATATACGCACACACAGAGAAATGATCACACCAGTCTTTGTAATTGTAGAAACCCAAATGTCCATCAGTATTGGAATGCCTAAATAGATTAAGGCATCTCACAGTGTAGAGTTTTATATAGCAATTTTTAAAAATTGAGTTGAACCTATATGTATGCAAATAGATCTCTAAGATGTATTATTGAGTAAAAAAAAATCTGCAGAACAATATATGTATTTTTCATGTAAAAAAAAACCTTCATCAATAACAACAAATACTGCATAGTTTTAACGGAGACCTACGTGTGTTGCAAAGGCACAAAACAAAAATCAGAAAGAATATGTACAGACTCATGTACAGTGGCTACCTGTTAGAAGGTTGAGGGTTAGCCATGGATTATAGGAGTTTGACAAGGGTGGAATGGCTTGAGTTTTCTCTACAATGCTATAGGTCTGGGGGAGACAAATGGGTTACTGTACCTTATGTAGAAAATAGACTAATTTTGAAAAGAGTATGCTAGGGGAAACAGACTGCATCTAGGGACGGTTGGCAGAACACAACATGAAAAGCTGAGAGAATGGCTAAGAAGGAATGAGAGTGAGCGCACTGTGCAAAAGCCCTCTGGGGCTTGCCGAGGGGAGGAAAGGGAAGAGCAGAGTGAGAAAGTCAGGGAGCCTGGACACTCAGAAGGAACCCCCAGGGAGGGAAGGTGAAGAGCCAGGCTTCTGATTGCTTTGTCCTTGACTGGAGAGGGAGCATGACACACAGAGATGCCCTTCCTGATGCTGAAGTTTCCAGCTGTGACAGCTAAGGTTCCTCCCCACACTCTTCCTCTCTTCCTTTCAAGCTGGAAACCTATTTCTCTTGCTGGCTTAGAGATGAAGTCTTGATTCGTTTTGCATAAGGACCCTGAATTACAACTCAGTACTCTGGGACTTCCCTGGTGGTCCAGTCGTTAAGAATCTGCCTGCCAGTGCAGAGAGCATGGGTTCGATTCCTGGCCTGGGAAGAGTCCACGTGCCGTGGAGCAACTAAGCCTATGGGCCACAACTGCTGAGGCCTGCATGCCTAGACTGGCTCTACAACAGAAGAAGACACTGCAATGAGAAGCCCCACACACCACAACAAAGAGTAGCCCCCACTGCACAGGTTCGATTCCTAGTGGGGGAACTAAGATCCCACATGCTGTGTAGCAACTAATCCCCCACACTGGAGCCTATGAGTCAGAACTAGAGAGCCCGCATGCCTGCAACTGCTGAGCCCACCCACCACAACTAGAGTCGAAACGCTGCAATGAAAGATCCTGTATGATGCAAGAAGATCTCATGTGCTGCAACTAAGACTGATGCAGCCAAATGAAAAATAAATAAATTTAAAAATCAGTACTGCTGCTGACCCCTCTGAGAGCATCATCCGCAGGAATGGACGCTGATCCTGGACACACCTTTGCTGTAAAGGGCTGCCCAATAGGTCTAGAAACCTGCTTCTGCCCATGTCTGTGTGGATGGGGAACCTGCTTCTCCTGGGTCATGCTCAGGGGTCCTTAGGTTTACAAGGTGAGGGTGGTGTGGGAGCCTCAATTGCAGTCAACTGGGCAACCTTCAGCCCTGGGCTCAGCATCCTGGCACAGAGCTAGGCCAGAAAAATGTGCAAAAAAGAGTAAAACTTATCTCCAAAGCTCCATAATATGGGGGCTTTGGAGTCCGATCTGAATTCATATGCCAGCTCATTCCCACAGCTGGTACATGTAACTGTGCAACCTCAGATACACTAGCAGCCTTTCTGGGAACTAAATAAATAAAATGTTATCAAGCTCTCAGCTCCATAAATGTCGACTAGAGGTGGTTGAAAATAATGATGCTAACATACATCTCCTGTCTCTTCAAGACCTTAATCAGAACAGCAGACCTTGATGTACTGTGAATATGGTTTCTGATGTATTGGGTTGGTCAAAAAGTTCATTCAGGTTTTTGTGTAAGATCTTACAGAAATGCCTGAATGAACTTTTTGTCCAAACCAATACCTAGAATAGTTTATTCTAGTGTGATGTTCAAGAAAACTCTTCTTTTAACCCAGTAACTCTCCCATCCTGCATTTCTAAAGTTGGAGGCTTATAGTTTCAGAAATCTTTATGAAGGAATGAGACCTAAGGAGAGAGATCCCAGTGAACCTGGATTGGGAAGGGCCAATAAAGAAATTGCTTTCAGCCGTCCAGAGGCGAGCTTTTGAGAGAAATGGCCCCTCCTCTGCCATGTTGGCTGGTCCTTGTCGGACCCCAGTCAGCTAGTGAGACATCCATCATTCCCATCAACAAAGACAGGACCAGGGAGAGGTGAGCGAGGCACCTGCCTGGGGGCAAAATTTCAGGCGGTGTCAAAACTGGGCTTCCCAGATGGCACTAGTGGTAAAGAACCCACCTGCCAATAGAGGAGACAAAGGAGACGCAGGTTCAGTCCCTGGGTTGGGAAGATCCCCTGGAGGAGGAAAGGATAACTCACTCCAGTATTCTTGCTTGGAGAATCCCATGGACAGAGAGCCTGTAGGCTACAGTTCATAGGGTCACAAAAAGTCAGACACGACTGAAGCAACTTAGCATGCACAGCATGCCAAAGCACTCAGTAATCAAGATAAATAATATTTTAATGCAATATATGTTTAATAAGAATTAATGCCAAAAATCTATGATGAACAAAATGTCACCACTTTACACCCTGGCTTCCAGTCTCATCTTACTGACCCCGCAAGCTGCTGTCAAGCTCTTTGCATCCTCCTTGCTGAGCTGTCTTGAGCATCGCTTGGTCTGCCTAGGTCTAGGAGAAAGGGGCTGGGGAATGGACTCCGTCACTTGTCTTCTATCAGCATGGGGAGGAGCAAAGAAACCTTTCTGGACAATTATCTTTTGAGTGTGTGTGTGTGATTTTTTTTTTTAAAGCACAGCATACACTGGCTTTTTAAAAATAAAAATTATTTGGCTGTGCTGGGTCTGAGTTGCAGCATGTGGGATCTAGCTCCCTGACCAGGGATTCAATCGTGCCCCCTGCATTGGGAATGCAGTGTCTTAGCCATTGGACCACCAGGGAAGTTCCTATATGATTTTTAAAAATATTTATTTTTTGGTGACCCTGTAAAGGAAATAGATTTAAACAAAATAAAACCTAAAAATAAGGGATAGGAACATGAGAATTTAGAGAAAGCAGATTTGAAAACAGTTTTCAGAAAGCCTTCTACTGTCTGTCATCTGATTTTTCAGAAAATAGCCAAGGATTTGCAAAAGCAATTTTTCAGTTTTAAGTGCCTTTATTTTTCCTCAGCTATGCTGCTGCAATAAATACAGGTTCAAGTGCACATCCCATTTGCCCCTTTGAGCATTCTGTACACCTGGCTTGAAAGCTCAGCTGGTTTGCCCTCAGACACCACCCGTCTCAATCCTAGGCTCATCCCTCCATCCCTGGCTGAGGAGGGGATGCCCAGCCAGTATGGAAGCTTCTACCCAGGAAGAGACAGGAGAGCTACCATGTAAAAGATGTTGGCTTGATGAGACAATCCCTTAGTTGGTTAAACACCCTCCCAAAAGAAATGTGCTATGTGCTAAGTCGCTCAATCATGTCCGACTCTTTGCAATCCCATGGACTGTAGCCCGCCAGGCTCCTCTGTCTGTGGGATTCTCCAGGCAAGAATACTGGAGTGGATTGCTGTGCCCTCCTCCAAGGAATCTTCCCAACCCAGGGAATGGGGTTGGGGGGTGGTGGGGAAACACCTTTTTCTTTAAGTTGGAAATCGTAATAAACCATTTTTGTTGCGATACAGTATTTAAATCAAACTAGATGAATAATAATGTAGTCATATGCATTTATTCTGTTATTCTACATATTTAAAAAGAAAGTAACTTGAGCATATTTAGAAATAAGGACTTCCCTGGTAGCTCAGTGGTAAAGAGTCCGCCTGCAATGCAGGAGATCCAGGTTTGACCCCTGGGTCAGAAAGATCACCTAGAGAAGGAAATGGAAACCCATTCCAGTATTCTTGCCTAGAGAATCCCTTGGACAGAGGAGCCTGGTGGGATATAGTCCATGGGGTCTCAAAAGAGTCGGGTGCGACTGAGAGACTAAACAAGCTGTTGGTGGCAATTATTTGTGGTGTGTGTTCTTCACTCGCTGCTGAGGGGGCTGCTATTCTATCAGGAGGGATGTTGGGGGACTAGGTTGGGGGAGCTGGAGGAAATCTAGGAAGAGGAAGACCCCACTTCCGAAAGAGACAGCAATGGAGGCAGGCAGTTGAGTTTTAAGTTTTCAAGCAAATACTGCTTTTGAAAAACTGGATTCTATAATTTTTTATATTAATGATATACTTTAAATTATTACTAAAAATGCCATCCAAGGGGATGGGAAAATGGAATCCGTTTTGTCCTTCCCCTTTATCTGTGGACTTCATTTTAAAATCACTTTATTTTCAGCACCTTGGTTTTGTTGTCTTTGCCAGAAACTAACTTTTCTGTTCAACAGTATATTAATGCAGAATAGAAATAAAGATGCTTTAAAAAAATTCTTTCAAGCACAAAAAGGAGATGGTTTTCAACAGATAATTTTACATATTTACATATTTTACCTTAAGCATTTTGTAGTCTCTGCCTACTGGTGAATGGATCAGATTTTTGCACTCTTCAAAATGAACCAGTTTGGCTTCTAAGCCTTTGCGAAGGACGGAAATGAATTCTAACTTTTTTTTTCCACTTCATTTTCGCATCTTCACATTTCCTTATTTCACATGGTTTAAAATAAAATGCCTCCAGCATTATTTTTCCTTTCTCAAGAGCAAAGTGAATGTGACTTTTCGGAGGGGTCACAGGATGCCCTGGAGGCCTGTGGGTGTTGTTGGACTGCTGCCTGCTTTCAGCTTGACTGAAGGGCTTGTCAGAGTTTTCATCTCCTAAGAAACGCGCCGCCGGCAATGGCCAGAAGCAGGGGAAGGCAGCAGTATGAGTCCCACGCTGGTTTCTTTCCCACTGACATCAAATCCTGAGGTTTTAAAATTAATCCCACACAAAGACAGCCCTTCATTGTGATGCCTGTTTGAAATTAGATGAGCAATAATGACCTTTCTAAGATGTCTCCTTGTTAAGATAGCCCCCTGTTGAAATTGAAAGGCTGCCGAGGGGGCCCCCCGACCAGAGTGGGTGAGATGCCTCAGCAGTCAGCCGGGTCAAGGTAACCGCCTGGCCTGGCCAGAGGTGCTGCCGGGTGGCAGGAAGTGGCCGCTAGCCCAGATGGCCGTGGCTCTCGGGCTCCTACAGCCTGGAGCCACTGATGCTCCCCGGGTCTGAGCTGCTGACTGGCCCCAGCTGAGAACGGCTCCCACCTCCAGGTCAAACAGATTCCTTGAGTTCTAACAAGCATTTTTTGTTAAAGGAACCTGGAGGTTTAAAGGGACTCGACCTGAACATTAACAAAGAATGCAGTCATCTTCCAAGAAGGAGGAGCACAGAGTGGAGATTGGTCCTCTGTAGAACCCTGCTGTACCCTCACTTAATCTTTCTTCTCTTGCACAGTGGCCTTTCTTCCCCACATCATGTGGCTTCCACACCAAACCGCCTTACCCGGGATCCAGGTGCAGCCAAGCGGGCAAGCCCGGCTCAGGCGGCTAACTGTGCCGTCCGAATCCAGGGCAGCGCGGCCGCCTCTCTGCTGGGCCCTGGGCACCCATCCATCATCTCTGTGGTACCTATGGGCTCTTCACACAGTGGCCACTAAGAAAACTTCTCAGGGAGAACAGGTTTGAATGGCGACGTCCCTACACATTAACAGAAACAGAGGAGCATTTAGAGCTTATGTGGTTTGAATGTGACCTTCTTACCAGACTAGACCGGAATAACAATTTAGTTATTTTCGATAACTGCTATGCTTCTAAATAATTAGATATTGTAATCATTTCCATCAGTGACTCCGTTCGGAGCCCTGTTTCAGTTAACACGGTCATGGTGCCACTGTGGCCTGCATGAAGGGCTCGGTCTTTGGAAATAGAAAGTGTGTGTTAAGCATCCTGTTATTTTTACTGCCCACCACAAGCTCGGCTATATTTTTCTCATTGTTCCTATTTGGAGAAGGCTTCTATGCTGTTGAATTTTGAGATTCCTACTGTCCTCTGCAAAGGTTGCATCTCATTTGAGTTGCTTCTTTTAACCCTTGGCAGTGGTTTTGAAGAGAAGAGGCACAGGGAGACAGTGTGAGTATTTTGTAAACAACCAAAGCTGATTTATCAAAAGAGCACTTTTTTTTTCCCCTAGCATCATGGTCTCTGTCAAACTTCTTTCTGTATTCTGAGTGCTGGAGAATGTGCATTTAGAAAGTTAGAACGACAGCCTCCTTCTCTGTTTTAATATATTTCACCTCTCTGAGGCAGACGGATCAGAAGCTCACAAGGAAAACCGATGCCCTTTCCCGCAGCGAAATTAACCAGAATCACGTGGAAAACAATCCAAGCCTTGTAGGGAAGGGGAGCCATTAAAATGTGCCCTGAGCGATGGGCTGCACCCAATCTCGCAGCCTGGCTCACTCGGCGGCAGCAGACAGGAGGCTGCTCCCCGGGATGGAGGGAGCCTTGTTGTAGTGCCACAATTAAAATCAGCTCCTCTGCCAAAAAATAAAAGGGAGGAGGGAAGAAGGAGAACATCAAAGACAGATTGAAATGTGTAGTTAGTAATAAGAGTGGTCTCCTCTTGAACCAAAGCCTGCAGCGATTCACGGCCCCCTTGTTAATGAGAAATTTTGACCTCTGGTTTGTAAGTTAAACTTGTAATCCCAGCTAATGAAGTAAATCACTTCCAACTTGAGTCTGTTGTTCCCCCGTCTGCTTTGCACACTGGGTGTGAGAGTGAAGAGCCAGGTCCACACACACACACGCACGCGCACACACACAGATGAGGGGAAATATAATTACTCGGTGACTGCAGAGTTTCTTGCTTGTTGAGGACGTGCTCACAGTGACGCCGCAGGCACGGACTGTGGACCTATCCGTTATTTTATGGTACCCTGTGTGTTGATAAGAGAGAAAGCCTCTTAGACTCTGGGTTGAACAGCAGGATTGAATGACACTGCAGGGAGGTAAGCCGGGGACCCTATACACCGCATTTCTTCATTTCTTAAGCAAATGGAAATACATCTTACTCAGTTCCAGGCCAGCGACTGAGCAGACAGTCTAGTCCTTTGCATAGGGAAGAAGTCAGTGGAGATTTACTGAAGAAATGTTGCTGAATGAAGGAACTACTGGTTGGGTGATGTGGAACTTGGAGAGTAGAAAGCATAGCTCAGGAATGTGTGTCCAGGAAAGGCAGGGCTGAGGAGTCTGTGAGCTGCCTGACTTCCGGCTGTGCTGAGGCTCAGTGGGGAGAAGAGCCATTGTGTTCAACTGGATACAGCTGGGATGCTCAGGGGCTTTCTCCTTCGAGTGACAGATTGTAGTGAAGACAAACAGGCTAAAAAATTACCCTGTTTTAATTGCATGAGGCCAAACATAAGTATTAGGCTGTTTCATCTCAAAAGGATTTCATTCAGAGAACTGTTGACATTCTGATGGAGGGCCCTATTTTTTATTCATTTCCACGATGCATCATGTTCTATTCCTCCCAACGAATCTAGAGTTGCTAAAAATTTCCAGCTCCCCCTCTAAAAGTTATCAGTGATCTTAGTTTTTGATTGGGCAACAATCTTCTTAATTTTTGGCCAGGAGACAACTCAGCCACACAGTCTGGTGCCATCCTTGGCATAGTGACCTTGGGGCATGAGCTGTCAGAGGTGAGACTTCTGGTCTTTGGGAGATGTTAGCCTCCCCTCAAAGTTCAGGCCACCACCCTCTAATCAAGGCCGACTTTACCGCTGGCAGGGGGTGGGGGAGGTGGCAGCCCCCAGAACCTGCTAGGACCACGAATCAGGCGGAGCCAATGTGGCACACAGGGGTGTCCCTGCGCACCCTCTCTGTAGGCAGGATCTGTGTAACAAAATCCCACAGTGGAAAATGGCTCCTGTTTGGCAAACCTAGGGAGGCAGGCCCCTTTTTCATCATCTCCCATGTTGGATGTCCTTGTCCCTCTCCTGTCCCTTGGCATATGTTGGCCTAAAAGGTTTCTGAAAACTTCGAACTCTCTGGGCGTAAGGAAGGAGTTGGGGAGGGAAGATGTTTTTAAAGCACTGATTCCTGTTATTTCCGTTGAAGGGCATTCAGACCTCGTCTCCTCTGGTTTTTCATTAGACAAAGCAAAGCATCTGGGCATTTGTCCTGTTTGTATGACCCTGCAGAGAGCTCTGGGGTGAGTCCCCAGGCAGGAAAAGTCACTGACCGGGTGTCTGAAATCTGAGGACGTCTGAGGCCCGAGGCTGGGCATTTAGATCTGCTATAAACAACAGTGTGTTTTACGTCAAGTGATTTGAATAATCTCATCTTTCCTCTAAATTTGAACATGTATAAAATATTAATTTTGTCAACAAGTGGAGAAAATGCCACAGTGAATTTGTTCTCTGATGGGGTACCTGGTATGTGGAGGAGCCAGTAGAAAAGGGGCCATGATGAACATAATCATGGTTTATTAGCTGCACGGGCTTTTTCCTTTGTTTCTTTTCATTTAATTCAAAGTGAAACAACTCAGCATGCAAAACTAAAATTAGCTGGAAAAAAAGGTGTAAGTGAATAAACAGGCAGATCCATTAGAGTCGATGGGTTATCGGATCCCTTGCCACTCCTCAGACAGCGGCCTATTAAAAGTGGTAATGTTCGCTGCTGGCAGTGCCCCTGGCAAAGAAAGAAGGCCAAGGCAGGCCTATTTCACATGCATCAGACACAGGAATTAAATAGACCAATGTTCCCTAAAAGACTGAAGTACATCTCTTTCTGACGTTCATCTCAGGCAAAAATTCATTGATCTCAGTATGTCCCTTGGCAATTATAAAATATTAAATCCAAGTCACACTTTTCTAGTTGGCTTAATTTTTTCTCTTTTCACAGCTTTCTATTTGATCAATTTTAACAAGTTAGGAATAGCATCTAATAATAAAAAGTGCAGAGTTTAAAAGTTTGTTCTTTTGACATTCTTTCCTTTCTTTATTTTGTTTTGGGTTGGCATTAACTTTGGATTATATAAATGATTTGAATGCTATTTTAACAAACAGAAAGAACATTAGTGAGCCAAAAAGTTCTTTATTGAGAATGATATTCATTAGTCAGTATCCAATGATAACGATAGCCTGATTTAAGGCTTTTTTTTTTTTTTAGCACATGCCCAAATAGCCTTCTTTTGTTTTGTAGTCATTAATGCTCCCCTCTTCCAAAATTACCATGTGGTTTCAGCTGGGAGTATCTGGTAGGGCTAGAGGTTTGACTATGTTCCCACTGAGACTTACAAAAGATGTAAATTCCTTTCCCCATTTTTATGCATATGTAATTTTTAGCGTTTGATGTTTGTTAATTCAGAATATAACATAAATGCTAGCACAGACACACATGAGAAAAATGCAGAATTTGGGGAACCCATTTTCATTAGACTATCGGTATGGGAATTATTGAAGGGAAAAACATTGCATAATAGTAACTTTAGTCTCCATTTCTCCTTGCCATAAACTATGAGAACATTCTCTCCAAATTTATAATGTATAAAATCATTTTATGTGAAATAATAAATTCTTCTGAAACAAAATCTACTATGTTCTCCCTACATTTAAGTTTTCATGTGGGGGAAGTTATTCATCAGTTGCCCATCATATACCAATTACTTTATGAAAAGCTTTATTTAAATAATTTGATTCTTACCACAAAGTCATGAGGTCATGGTATTGTCTCCATTTTTCAGATAGGTGCAAGGGCCTCACAATCATGCAGCAAGTTCCCTCTCTGGGCAAGCAGGCCAATCCCTTGGGGGTTTTGACAGCAGGATCAGAAAGAAAAAGAGAGGGAGAGAAGGTCAGGCTAGAGAGCGAGAGGCCTGGGGGATAGTGTTGAGGAGGGCAGGAAAGATGGGGCCACCGCAGCACTCCAGGGAGAAAGCAGGGGAGAAGAGATGGGTTCCCAGGCAGTGCTGTGATCTGCTATCTCCTTCAGACTGTTAGACAAGTGTGAGGGTTGAACTTGGCTTATTTTGAAATTACCTTTAGGTTGGTCAATGGTATTTCATCCGAGACTCTTCCCTGAGACTGGACCATGTGGATGATGGCTTTATAATTACTAGGGTTGTTTCAAATGGCCAGTTACAAACAGTGTTTCAAAGAGAATTCAAAATAGAGCCGGAGCATGAGGACGAGAGGCTGTAAGTCTGGTGGCTTCTGGGCTCCGAATAGACTCAACTTGGGTCTCTAAAAGGGCCCTGCATGCAGAATTTTCTGCACAGTCTTTTTGTGGCTGCTGTTGTCATTCCCCTCCTGTACCTGTTTCCCTTTCTGCCCATGCCTCCTCTCTCTCACTGTGCAAGGATGGTGTACCACATTTTTTCTCTCTGAGACAGCAAGAAGAGACCTCTCAAGGAGACGATTAGTGCCTTAGGGTTCAAACTGTGCCGTGAGCCCTCTTTTATCGTGGTCCAAGCAACACAGGGCCTGCTGTGTGTGCAGTCGTGGTGGGCTCACCCATCTCTGCATCTCCCACAGTGGTGTCCCCTCTCTGAGTCATTAGCCCCCTTTAAGACTGCTCCCTCCTCTGCATACTGAGACCTCTTTCTATCACTCCAGCACCTAGAACATGGCTTGACACAGAACAGGTGTTCAGGAAAGATCCACTGAGCAGAAGGATGGATGACTGGATTGGTGACGAATGGATGGATGGACAGATTGGAGGATGGTTGAGAGTATCTCATAAACTCATGTCAGGAACTGAATAAGCTACCCCTCCCTGGAGCATAAGCGTTTTTTGAAAGACCTAATATGGACTAAAATAATCGATAAACAATCTATGATAGGAATAGAAAAGAGTTTATTTGAGTCAAACTGACTATAGTCTAGAAGCCGGCCTCTCAGCTAACTGTGAGGGACTGTTCCGGAGAAGCATGCTTTTTAGCACAGCTTTGTATCTCGTCAGAACAAAGAACATTAAACAAGTCAGGGATACATTCCTTCAAGGTGTCCAAAAAATAGATCAGCAGTACACAGCTAGTCAGTATGGCCTTGGCACCCGGGGAGGGAGTCTTATTGTGGAAGGAGGACCAGCACTGGTGTCCCAGGAAGGAAGGCTTTTTCATCTTTATTTTTAATATGGACGTTCTTTATTTCTGGTCAACGTACCCTTTCCTTAATACTGAAAGCAGATGTATAATGTATGTTTGATAGGCCATAAACAGGCGGTTTCAGTTAGCACACAGGGCAAGTTAATTCATATATAAGCCAGAATGACTTCCCCTACCTCAGTACATGAAAAGTTCTTTTATCAATAGGTAGGATGCTGCACACACAAAGAAATGTGACCCCAAATTGGAGTTCCCCAAACTGTGCTCCTCTAACTACCTGTTATGTGACTTACCTGAGCAGCCTGTTTACTGAGTCCCTGGGCCCCGCTCAAGACCTACTTCATCAGAATTGTGTGTTTTGAACAGGTGCACTCCAGTATTTGAGGATTCTTGTGCACTCCAGTGGGCTTTCCCAGGTATTGTTAGTGGTAAAGAACCTGCCTGCCAATGCAGGAGACATAAGAGAGCAAGTTCAATCCCTGGGTTGGAAAGATCCCCTGGAGGAGGGCATGGCAACCCACTCCAATATTCTCTCCTGGAGAAGCCCGTGGACAGAGGAACCTGGTGGGCTGCAGTCCATGGGGTTGCAAAGAGTGGGACGTGACTGAGTGACTTGGCATGCACGCATGTGCACTCCAGCGTTTGAGCACTCCTGCTATCCTAAAGGTAAGATTTCAGCAGTCCAGAGGCTGATCTGACAAAGGTGGAATGGAAACTCTTTCCTGGTGTCAGTAGCTGCTGCTGCTAAGTCGCTTCAGTCGAGTCCGACTCTGTGCGACCCCAAAGACGGCAGCCCACCAGGCTCCTCTGTCCCTGGGATTCTCCAGGCAAGAACACTGGAGTGGGTTGCCATTTCCTTCTCCAATGCATGGAAGTGAAAAGTGAAAGAGAAGACACTCAGTCATGTCCAACTCTTCACGACCCCATGGATTGCAGCCCACCAGGCTTCTCCATCCGTGGGATTTTCCAGGCAAGAGTACTGGAGTGGGGTGCCATTGCCTTCTCTGGTGTCAGCAGCTAGAACCTCCTTTCTGCACCACCTACTGTTTATTAGCTGGGCCCAGGCAGCCTGAGGATCCAGCCCAGCCTCCTGAACACAAGGGGCCCTGCCAGTCACAAGGCAGAGGCCATGTTCCCATAATCCTCATCCCATCTCTGTCAGCAGCAGGCACCTTCCTCACTTCCTGGGATCAAGGTGGACCTCTAGCTTTGCCCTGCCCCCATGCTGCCCACATTAAGCTCCTTGGGTCCCAGGGACCTTGTGTAGTGAGGGGTCCCAGGCTCTTTGGGTCACTGGTTTGCCACAAGCTTGTCCAGCCAGTTCTCCTAAAGGAAGGAGCCTAGACCTTCCCTCTGGGATTCAGGGAGGAGTTCTTGAGATAGAGCCATTGTTGGGGTGCTAACAAAGCTGCTTCTTCTTGGGTGGAGCCTCAGTCATCTCATCTGTTAATTGGGGGTAAGAAGAACAACCTCCATGCTTGGTTGCTTCAGACATCTTATGAAGGTGAGAGGCCTTGGCAAGTCTTAGTGTAAACAAAGGCTGGGTGCATATGTGCCCATTTGAACCAAGAGTCCTGAAGTGCATCTGGGGTGACTTCTTTCCTCCATGGTGGAGCTGGGGCAGGGCTGTCCTCTTCCCTGGATCTGAACCTCTGCATGCCTTGTCGGGGAGAGGGTGGGGTGGGAAGGACAAGGGCCCCTTGAAGGTCTGTGTGTAGTGAGACTTTGCACAGACTTGGAGGGTCTCAGCCTCTCCTCCAACCCCCTTTTCCAGATTAAATGTTTCCATCCTTGTTATATTAGGAATTTGATCTCCTTTGTGAGCATTACACCCAAGTACCTCTAAAATGCTTCCCTGGTGGCTCAGACAATAAAGAATCCACCTGCAATGCAGAAGACCCGGGTTCAATCCCTGGGTCTGGAAGATCCCCTGGAGAAGGGAACAGCTACCCACTCTGGTATTCTTGCCTGGAGTATTCCATGGACAGAGGAGCCTGGTTGGCTACAGTGCATAGGGTCACAAAGAGTCAGACACTATTGAGCAACTAACACTTTCACTTTTCACCTGTAAAATACAGCCGTGGCTAGTATCTATGAATTGGCTGGTTTTGGTGTGCATGTGTACCTCCGTGTATGTGTGCGTATGTGTGTGTGTAATGTATATTTGAGACAGGTAAAATGGTTTACATATTCCCAACCCATGTTAACATGATGTTCTTTCCTGAACATAACATGTTTCTGAAAATTCCCAAATCTTTCACTCTGAAACTCAACAATATTGTTATTAACATGGTTCTGTTTAAAGAACACTTGGCTGAACTTGGTTGCCTTTTAACGACACCCTCATTTGAAAAGGTCAGGGTATAGTGTTGCCGGAGCTGTGACCTAAGCATAACCCTTTGCTGCTACCTGGGTTTCTGATCTGTGGTGTTAGCATTCGGAAACGCTCTTTCCCTTCGAGTTTCACCAGCTAAATAAGTTGCAGCCCCTTCAGCTATACTCATAAAAATTTGCTTCCAGACAACATGGTCTGTTTATTGTGTAATAATCGAAATGGCACTAAATTGCAGTGATTGCCGAACACTTAGGAATTGTGTTAACCTCTTAAGTGCTAAGCGGTTTGCTGCTTGTCTCCCTGCTCAGATGTGCAGCCCCTATGTGTTTCTCTTCCTCTGCTTCCCTCAGTCAGTGGGGAGGCCAGTGTCCTCAACCCTAAGTCCTGCCTTGGGAGCAGGCCGGAGCCTGCTGGCACCACACTCACCAGAAGACAGTCCTGCCTGGCCAGTGGCAGAGACAGTGAGCTGTCCCTACCCAGGGTCCCTAGAGGCTGGATCAGCCAGTCTTGGCCCACAAAGTCCCACTTCTGTCCCCTGGCTTCAGCCGTGTTGTGTTTCATGACAGCTGCTTTATAGCTTAGTTCGAAGATCGATTCTCCAAAGAGCAAAGGGAATAACTGGCCTTTCTGCCAGAGCCACCACCTTTGAGAAGCGGCTCCGGTTTGGGCGAGTCCCTGGCTGCCCCGCAGGAAGCCGGGTGGCCACGGCCTTGGCGTCCCTGGGCCTTGACTGCCCACCACCAGCCCTGTCCACACTGCTCCTGTGAGCGGCGGGCCCGGGAAGGAAGAGTTAACCAGAAATGGAGCGGCGCAGCTCCGGGGCAGGCAGCCTCGCTGCAGAACCGAGCAGCGTTCGTGCAAAGGCAAGTCATTTCCCGAAACACTGCAGACACACGGGCCTCGGGCAGCCTAAAACCTTTGGAGACCAAAATGGCTCGCAGGGGTTGGAAGTAATAAGGTGTTTTTCCTTTTTTTCTCCTTCACTGAAATTCTACGAGGTTGCTCTGCCTTGCTGGGGAACAATGGTGCTGTTTTTGTGTTTTCTGTGGGTATTAAGATCCATTACGCTGTGACATTTTTAAGATTGGTTATCCTGTAGTTTGGTGTTAAATTGAAGTTGTTTGTTTTGAATTTAATTCTTTCATTTTTCAAATGGAAAAAGGCGACTCGGCGGGGCGGTGATGCTGGCTTGCTGAAGTGTGCCCATACTCGTTCTAGGGCAGAGATCTCTGCCGTCCCCGGACCTCGGCAGAATTAGCCCCAAAAGAACATAACCTATTTCTCAATCAGAAAGTCTAAGAATCCTGGGAGACGACTTTCAAAACTAGGAACCAGGGGTCGTTTCCATTGTATTTCGAGAAACAGGATACGAGCTGGTTTTTAGCAGAATGTTATACATCCAATCTGTTATGCCTAATGCAGGCTGCATATAATTATTACCACTCTCTGTTTACGACAGCAGCAAAATCAGCTTCCATCCACCAAATGACCCGGCAGCAGCGGGCCAGCCGCCTCTGAAATGACATCTGTTAACTCTTTGTCAAATGCCCTCTCATTGTCCCTTTCTCCCAAGCAGCGCTGTGGTTAATTATGACCTGAGCATATGACACAGCCTTTCGAGTGGAGAGAACCACTTAGGGGCAAGGAGAAATCTAGCCCCAAGAAATTCTGTTCTCTAACCCTCTTTAAAAGAAAAAAAAAAAAAAAAAAAGCCATAGTAAATTGTTTTAAAATAAACATTCATTTATTGACCAGAATATGTTGTTGAAATATGTTTTGACTGAGGCCCAAGATTATACGGTTGCTATATAGCATTGTGTCAAGAGGCCCAGCCCTTCACAGGAAAAAGAATCACATCAAATTCTTGTCAAGCCCTAAGAAAGTTTCTGTCAGAGGAACCTGGGTGGCCTTGATGCCTGTGAGCAGGGAGCACATTTGTATCCCTGTCACCAATTTTGTTAATGGTGAAAGGTGGTTTCCTTCCAATAAAGATTGGTCACTGGAACTGGGAAAGACCAATCTGATAAACCAATGTTTCAGCACAGCCGCAATAAGGAAGTAAAGGGCATGAAAGTGTTAGTTGCTCCGTCATGTTCAACTCTTCATGATTCCATGGAATGTAGCCCCACAAGGCTCCTCTGTCCTTGGAGTTCTCCAGACAAAAATACTGGAGTAGGTTGCCATTCTCTTCTCCAGAGGATCTTCCCGCCCCAGGGATCGAACCGAGATCTCCTGAACAACAAGCAAATTCTTTACTGTCTGAGCCACCAATAAGAAAGTAAAGTGCAGTTTATATCCTGGTGCCCGGGGTTCACGAGGGGCTGGGTTTTCTCCTTGCAGTCTAAGTGGGTGGCTGGTTTCTGGTGCTAGATCTGATGATGCATCTGGGAGCCTCCTTGCCTTTACCCCCCAGGTGGTGAGCTCACAGCTGCGCACATGGACCTTCACTTTGGATCCATCCAGCAGCCCAGGGCTGCATGTATGCTGGTCTAGCCTCTGGGTCTGTGCTCTCTGCCTACTCTTGGCCCTGGGTTCTTCCTAAGTGTCTCCCACTGTGGTAGCCCACTAGCTCCTTTGTGTGAAGATCATCAAAGAATTGGCCAGGAATTGGGCTCGAGCCTGCCCTGGACACCAGTCCTTGAGAAATCCAGAATGATGGCCCTCACCTTGCCCATCTAGGGAGAGGCGCTTGGGGTCCCGCCATGCTCAGGAAGGTCTCCTAGACCCTTCCATCCTAAAGGAGGCTCCCTGATAGCACCCTCTGGGCTGCATTCGGACCCCTGTCTTCAGATTGAGAGGTGTAGTCGGTCACCAGGAGATTTCAAAACTTTCAGTCTAAGACCCCAGGGAGCCCTGCCCTGTGTTTGGCAGAGGGGACCCTGCTGAGACAGCCTGGTCAGAGACATGAACAAAGACTGTTCTCCAATCTGTGGACAGTAAATGGAAACCCATTCCATGTGATGTTCTCAAATACTGGTTTCATTTCCTCTGCTGCTTCTGATGGAATGCATTTTAGTATAATTTCAAAAATTCATTAGCTGTCCAAATCCCATCCACGTCCTCTAAGTTGCCACCCACATGGGTTCTGAGGGCAGGTCCTGGCCCTTCCTCACTAAAGGGTGGGCCCAACTCTTGGAAACCACAAATGTGAAAGGGGTCCCAGGTGTAAGCTTGTGTGAATGTTCCCGTGCTGCCTCAGACATCAGTTTCTTTATACACAGGTGTCTAAATGTGCCTTTGCTTGGAATCCAAGGCCAGACCAAGTAGTCGGCAAGTTTTGGAGTAGAGGGAACAACTCCAGAGGTGGCCGACTTGGGGAAGGAGGAGCAGCGTTTCTGTGTGGATTCATTCATTCACTGAGACCCTGACGCAGAAGCCACCCAAAGGGTCTAGACTGTGAGTCGAAGTCAGACGCTTAGGCTCTGTTCTCCTGTGCTGTGTCTCCTGTCCCAGTCAGGAGTAAACATCTGTGTGCGAGAGGTCCTGTTTCCTGATTTGTGGCAACGGGTTCCTCCGAATAATTATATTCAAAATAAGTTCTGTGACGGGAGCAGAATTTGAAGGCAGTATTGAAATGAGTGCCCTGGCCTTGTTCCCTGCTGGCTTCCTGCCAGTGAGGTGGGGCTGTGAGGCCAGTTTCTGAAACCATGGCCCACAACACACAGCACAGATTTCATGTGTTCTTGCTCTTTTTTAAAAAATTGACATATAATTGATTTGCAATGTTGTGTTCCTTCAGGTGTACAGCAGTGATTCCGTTACACGTGTGTATATATTTATGTATTCTTCATTTAAAAATTAACAAATAATTACTTATTTTGGCCGTACTGGGTATTCCCTGCTGCACGCAAGCTTTCTCTAGTTGTGGTGTCAGGGGTTACTTTCAAGGTGCGGTGCACGGGCTTCTCATTTTGGTGGCTTTTTTGGTGCGGAGCACGGGCTCAGTATTGTGGCCGCAGACTTAGCTGTCCTGTACTCTGTGGGATCTTTCCCACCCAGGGATCAAACTGGTGTCCCCTGCTTTGCAACGTAGGTTCTTCACCCCTATATAGGGAAGCCCTATATAGTCTTTTTTTTAGATGCTTTTCCATTACAAGAGATTGAGTATAGTTTCCTGTGCTATAGTTATCTACTTTATGTATATAAATGTATAAATTTTAATCCCAAACTCCTAATTTATCCCTCCCCACTTTCACCTTTGATAACCATAAGTTTGTTTTCTATGTCTGTGAGTCTATTTCTGTTTTGTAAGTAAGTTCACCTGTATCACGTTTTTAGATTCCGTATATATCATCTGTGTTCTTCTGCCACATCATAGAGCCCTGGCCCGGGCCCATCCTGCAGACAGCGTCTCCCCCAGCAATCAGATAAATTACCTCATGTCACCTCTGCTTGACCTTTGAGACCCTGTTCCTGGGGAAGGGAGTAGAAGAAGGTGATGGAAAGTCAAACGTCTCATGCCCAGTCCCTCTGCCTGCTCTGTCCTACAGGGTACAGGCCATAGAGGCTTCCTTGCAAGCCTGCTTTTTCCCATGACACTCCTCTCCTACTTGCTCAGGACACAGCAGGGTGCAGACTCGCTCAGGGGGACCCTGAAAGGTGAGTCTGGGTCAGTCCCGAGGCCACAGCCCTTCCCTGCCACATCCACAGGGCTGGAGCTTTGGGCCTGAGACTCAGGACCTGAAGTTTCCTTGTAGAGTCTGTCCTGGGGGTGCACATGTGGATTAAATTAGAGCAATATGTTTTTCTAACAGCATCTTGGCTGAAAAGCCAAGCAGATAAATGGAAACAAACAGAGCTTTATGTGAATGAAAAGGGGCTGACGAGGCAGCCACTTCTGCCTGAAGCGCCACAGCCAGCAGGGTTGCCCTCCTGGGGTCTCCCCCCCCCCTCCCGCCTCCCCCTCCAGCCCTGACCCTGGAAGCACTCACCAGAGGGCTCCTCAATGCCCCTCACCCAGCCTCTGCCCTGGCTGAACTGGCTTCCTGCCCGTCTCCAAACCTGCTCTGTGCTGTCCACTCTTGACCACAGTCATCACCTGTGCTGTGCTCTCTGCGCAGGTGTGTGTGGGTGTTCAGTTGCTTCAGTCGTGTCCACCTCTGTGTGACCCCACGGACTGCAGCCCGCCAGGCTTCTCTGTCCACAGAATTCTCCAGACAAGAATACTGGAGTGGGTTACCATGCCTTTCTCCAGGGGCTCTTCCCAACCCAGGGATCGAACCCGTCGCCTGCACTGCAGGTGGGTTCTTTATCTACTAAGCCAGCTGGGAAGCCCTCTCTGTGCAGAATTTTTCCTCAAGTCCATGTGGCACTGGTGTGAATAGTACACACCCGAGAGTCACCTCAGGCAGGTAACTTACCTGTTTCATTTCGGTTTCCTCATTGTCTCCCCTGCAGAGTTCAGAGAGGACTGAGGGAAAGATTCACATGAAGCCCTTAGCACTGCACCTGGGCCACGGGCTACTGATGATGAGCTGTGATGTGTTGATCATCATCATCATCATTATACTTACTATTACTACCACCTCGCCAAAGTCCACCTGGCCTCGGAGCACCATTCTGTCTCTGCCCCACTGATCACCTCCATTGAACGGGTCACCTCCTCCTTGTGGAGTTCCTTCTGCACCTCTGACAGATGGTTTCATGCTGGGCTGAAGGCAGGGGACCTGCAGGGCAGGGGCTTGGTCAGGGTAGGAGCAAAGATGGTGGCTATTTGGTAACATTTGTTGGTAGATTGATTTTTGACTACGGGTTTTGCTGTTGGGTTGAATGAAAAGGAAGAGTGGGCCAAGCTCTCCCAAGAAGGCAGCCTGTGTGCATCACTCGTGGGCCCACTTACAGGTCTTTCTTATGGAGCTGGTCCTGAGGCTCCTGGGGAACCAGGCGGTAACTTCCTAGCCATTGAATACTAGTTGGAAACTGGTTGGGCTTCCCTGGTGGCTCAGTGGTGAAGAATCTGCTACCAATGCAAGAGACACGGGTTTGATCCCTGGGTCAGGAAGATCCCCTCGAGAAGGAAATGGAAACCCTCTCCAGTATTCTTGCCTGGAAAATCTCATGGATGGAGGAGCCTGGTGGGCTGCAGTCCGCGGGGTTGCAAAGAGTCGTACATGGCGGAGCACACACACGCATGTAGGAGCTGATTAGTCTCTGGGTGACCCAAGATTTCAGGAGCAGTGTTTTGTATTATTTGAAGCCACTCTATTTTGTAAACACTTTCAAGGCCTTTCACTAAAGGAGCCCCTTCTGGTGTGATAGAGCATTAGTGGACTCCCTCCTTCTCCACTCCCCGCTGTGCCCACGGGCTGCTTCCCCACCAGAAATCCTTCCTCATCAGACAGCCCCACTCAGCTGACATTCCCCTGTAGTGGTGGTGGTTTAGTCCCTAAGTTGTGTCTGACTCTTGTAATCTCATGATCTGTAGCCTACCAGGCTCCTCTGTCCATGGCATTCTCCAGGCAGGAATAATGGAGTGGGTTCCTTCTCCAGGGGATCTTCCTGACTCAGGGATCAAACTGGGGTCTCCTGCATTGCAGACAGATTCTTTACCCACTGAGCCCCCAGGGAAGCCCACATACCCCCTAGTAGACCGTAATCTTCAATAGGGAAAGGAAGGGGTTGTTTTCCAACTTGTACACCTGCCTTCAATGCCGAGGCACTTGTAGAAGTTGCAGGTGAGGCAACTGCTCTGAATCTCGAGTGCCTGAAATTACTACCTAGGAATGCCCAACCCTCCTCTCCTTGTGACCGTCCCAGCTCTGTATCTGCACTTCTCTCCCAGACGCATCACATTCGCATTCAGCTCCTCCTTGTCATCCTCCCAATGCTGAGAACATGATGGCTGTTGCATAAATAGATGCTTTAAATGAATGAGTGGAAGGAGACAGAGAGTGTGAGATAACAGAAAATATGTTTTGGTTTTTGCCTTTGCTTCCTGTCATGAGGTTCCTGAAGCCCTGGTAATTTTCTGGGTGATAGGAGTGTCTTTGGTTCTAATGAAGTGACTCTGGGTGGGGCAGGGTGGAAGGCGGTTCTCCTGGATGACAACTGGACACCAGAGAGACCAAGCCATGATTAGGAGCTTGGAATTTTCAGCCCCGCCCCTGATTCTCTTGAAAAGGAAGAAAATGAAGGTAATGATAGATCATGTCTGTCTGATGAAGCCACCACAAAAAATCCCAAAAGTACAGGGCTCAGAGAACTTCCAGGTTGGTGAACACATCCACATACCAGGAGGGTGAAGCACCCTAACTCTACGGACACAGAAGCTCCTGGACTTGGGACCCTCCTGGATCTTGCCCCGTGTGTCTCTATATCTGGCTGCTCATCATATTTATCATATCCTTTTATAACCTGGTAAATGTAAGTAACCACTTTCCTGAGTTTTGTGGGCTGCTCTAGCAAATTAATTGAGCCCAAAGAGAGGGTTGTGGATTATTGGAGCTGAAGCTCCAATACTCTGGCCACCTGATTCAAAGAGCTGACTCACTGAAAAACCCCAGTGCTGGGAGAGATTGAAGGCAAAAAGAAGGGGGTGGCAGAGGATGAGGTAGTACCTAACATGAATGGACTCAATGGACATGAATTTGAGCAAACTCTGGGTGATAGTGAAGCCTGGAGTGCTGCAGTCCGTGGGGTCACAAATTTGGACACAAATTAGCAACTGAACAACAATAACAACAAAGAGAGGGTCGTGGGAGCTTCTGATTTGTAGCTGATCCATCAGAAGCACAGGTGGCAATCCTGACATGTAACTGGCATCTGGAGGTAGGGTCGGGGTAGGGCAGCCTTGTGAGACTGAGCCCTTAACGGTGGGATCTGACAATATCTTCAGGTTGATTGGGGCAGAACTGAGTTAAATGGTAGGATATCCAGCTGATGTTGCAGACTTGCTTGCTGTGGGAACCACCCCACCCCAACCCCGCGCCCCACCACACATACACACATCTGGTGACCAGAAGCCTGAGAAGTGTTCCATGTGAAAGTAAAGGAGAAAGATGCAGGAGGAGGAAGGACCAAGTTTTCTTCTTAATAGAGAGAGATTGCTAAGACGATGACAATGAAGGTTTATTTCACTGTTAGGATATTGTCACAAGAAGCTGGTTGTGAGTGGACTTGTGTGAAGCTCCTCTGGGCAGTAACCTTTAGCAAGGGTGGCCCCATAGGGGATAAATGCCCTCTCTCTTTCCAGTCTTGAGCCGGAGAATCCCTGGGGGCTGAACCCCCACTAAAAGCCAGAGGCAAAGGAACCCATTAATGTGGACCACCTGGGCCAGCCCCAAGGGTGGAGAGCTGGCTGAAGAGGGATGTGGAAGGCCAAAGGAGCAGACTTGGCTCTCCAGGGAAGGGGAAGTGGGTCTCGTTTCTCAGCAGTCTTCTCTGATGGGTACAAAAGGGCCTTCATCTGCTTTGCCCATTCTGTTGCTTGGGCAAACAGATTCTGTTGCTTTTTATATTCCCCACAGAAGACAAAGACTCAGATAGGGTCCTGCTCAGAGACAAACCGTGGTCATCCCCATGCCCCAATTTCCTACATCCCAGCCTCAGAAGGGGGATCAGAAGTCACATATTTAAAATCACAACGAGGCTCCATCCATAAACTCGTTTGGGATTATCGAGGTCAGAGTGCATGGGAAAGAAAAAAAGCAGATTTCTCTTTGAGTTCAAAGTTTTCAACATACAAGCTACTCTTCTATGCATGTCGTTTTTGGAGACAAAGGGTAGTTGGAAAACTAGGAAGTAGCTTTTTCTTTTTCTTTTTCTTCTTATTTGATGCTAGTGTCTTAAGAATCTGAATTTATATTAAAAATGTGAAAGTGTCAAACCTCAAAGCAAGTCTGTGGAGCCTAAGTAAGTGGAATGGGAGTGGAGAAGAAACACAGAGGCGAGGTTGTGATGTGGTGTGGCACAGGAGGCCCTGTGGGCCTGCTCATCTGGAATTCTGCAGCACGGGTTGTGTGGGATCACAACGCTTTCCGGCACTTGTTCATATCTTATTGCCACGGGTGAGACGGGAGGCCAGCAGCAGCATCCCACACATTCAAAAGACCTGCATTGCTGGTGAACGGCTTGGACCGGATCTCTGTTGAAAAGTCCCAGTCTGGGGGAATGCCTTATCGCCCAGCAGGTCCCCCTTCTATCTCTATGAAGTGGAGATGGCCCTCTCAGGGTCCTGCTAAGCACCTCCCTTTCTGGGGCAGTTTTTTTTGTTTTGTTTTGTTTTTTTACAGGAAAATACACATGTTTCATTGCCATTCTCCCAAACCATCCCACACTTTCCCTCTCCCTCAGAGTCCAAAAGTCCACTCTATACCTCTGTGTCTCTTTGTTGTCTCACATATAGGGTCATCATTACTGTCTTCTAAATTCCATATATATGTGTCAGTATACTGTATTGGTGTTTTTCTTTCTGGCTTACTTCACTCTGTATTCTGGGGCAGTTTTTGTAGCTTGCTTTTCCACCATCTCTCTCTCTATATATAAAATGTATATCATGGTGATGTGTCCAGATCTAGGTTATTCATTTTAATTACTGAATATATTTCATCATATGACTGTACTACATTTTTTCATTGGAATATAATTGCTTTATTTTCTGCTGTACAATAATGTGAATCAGCCATGTGTATACATGTACTACATTTTATTTATCCATTGCTCAATTAATTAAAGTTTAGGATAGTCCCAGTTTGGGGCTAATAGACAATGCTGCAGGTAACACTTTAGAATTTCCTTGTGCACCCAGCCTTGGGCACTCTAGGGAATGTAGCTAAAAGCAGAACTTGCCGGTGGTGGGTTAGTGCATCTTCAGCTTGCTGAGTTCTTGCCCAATTCACCTCCAAATTCTGCTGTGAAGGTACAGTCCCACAGGGAACACAGAACTGGTTCCATTTCTAACATCCTTCCAACAGCTGATATCATCAGATGATTGTTACATTTTGCCATTCTTATTTATGTTGCCCTATTTAATAGTAAGCTTGAATATCTTTTCACATATTTATGGACTTTCTTCTTTTTTTCTCACCTATAATTTGCCTGATGATATCCTGACTTGTTTCTATTAGGTTATTCATATTTTTCTTATTTATAACCGTTTGTGAAATACTCTGAATATGATTTTTGTTGTTGTTGTTGTTATAGGGGTTGTAAATATCTCCTCCAAGCTTGTGGACAGTGGGTTTTCTTTTGACTGGACTGTGGCTTTTTTTGTTTATTTTCATTTGGTTTTTAACATTGCTAGTGGTGTCTTTTGATGTGCAGAACTTTAAAATTTTAATGTGGTAAAAGTCTCTCTTTCTTTTGTGGCTTGTAATTTTTCTGTTTCATTCAAAAAATCCTTCTGTAACCTCAATGACAAAATTAGTTTCCTATACTTCTTCTTAATTCAAATGGATTGAGACATAATTTACACACAATAAAATGCACCCATTTGAAGTATTAGTGCCTGTCACATTTTGACAAATGTATACAACCATGTAACCCTGGCCCCCAAAGAAAATATAGAATGTTACCTCATACGTGCCCAGACAAATGCCTTCCTACTCTCCGACCCTAGGCAATGAATGACTCATCAACTTTCTGTCACTGTAAAGGAGCTTAACTTTTCCAGGTTTCATATCAATAAAATATATGGCACATCGATAGACTTCTGGCTTCTCCTTGTTCAGCAGCATGGTTTTGACTTTCAGCCATGCTGTCACATGTACATCCTTTTAATTGCTGAGTAGTATTCCATTGTATGGATATAACACAATTTATTTTTCCAGTAAATCTGTTACACATTTATTTCCAATAGGGCTATTATGAATAAAGCTGCTATGAACATTTGTGTGCCCATATTTGTTCTGTATATACATTTTGCTGTTTCTTAGGTTAATATCTAGGTGTGGAATTACTGATTCATATATATAAGTGTATGTTTAACACTATTATGAAAACTGGTAGGCTTTTTTTCAGACAAATTGAATCATTTTACACTTCTGAAATAGAGTTCTAGTTGCTCCACCAAAACTCGGTATGGTCAATCTTTTTAATTTTAACCCGTTTTAGTGGATGTTTGCTGCTGCTGCTGCTGCTGCTAAGTCACTTCAGTCATGTCCAACTCTGTGTGACTGCAGAGATGGCAGCCCATCAGGCTCCCCTATCCCTGGGATTCTCCAGGCAAGAACACTGGAGTGGGTTGCCATTTCCTTCTCCAATGCATGAAGGTGAAAAGTAAAAGTGAAGTCACTCAGTCGTGTCCGACTCCTAGCGACCCCATGGACGGCAGCCCACCAGGCTCCCCCGTCCCTGGGATTCTCCAGGCAAGAACACTGGAGTGGGTTGCCATTTCCTTCTCCAATGCATGAAGGTGAAAAATGAAAGTGAAGTCACTCAGTCGTGTCCAACTCCTAGCAACCCCATGGACTTCAGCCTACCAGGCTTCTCCGTCCTTGGGCTTTTCCAGGCAAGAGTACTGGAGTGGGGGTGTCATTGCCTTCTCCTAGTGGGTGTTTAGTGGTATTTTATTGTGGTCTTAATTGATATTTCCCTAATGATTAATAATGTTGAACATCTGTTCATGTGTTTCTTGGCCTGTGAAATGTCTGTTCATATCTTTTTCCCATTTTCATTTTGGGTTGTCTTATTGAGCCATTTGTAGATATTATGAAGACCTTTATAAGACGTGTTAAGAACATTTACTCTCCACTTATGTCTTGAATTATTTTTTGGCAGTGTCTTTCAGAAAGCAGAAGTTTTTTTATTCATTTTGATAAAATCTAGTTTTTCAGAACTGTCTTTTATGAAAAGAAAATACGTCTTATTCAACTCATCTTTGCTTACTACCAGCTTACAAAGATTTTCTCCTAAGTTTACTACTGTAGATTTTATCATTTTATATTTTACATTTAGCTCTATGAATCTATTTCAAGTTAATTTTTGTGTAAGTTGTGAGATAAGGGTTGAGCTGATTTTTTCCCCTGCTGCTGCTGCTAAGTTGCTTCAGTTGTGTCCAACTCTGTGCGACCCAATAAATGGCAGCCCACCAGGCTCCCCATCCCTGGGATTCTCCAGGCAAGAACACTGGAGTGGGTTGCCATTTCCTTCTCCAGTGCATGAAAGTGAAGTTCAACCCTCAGTGACCCCATGGACTGCAGCCCACCAGGCTCCTCCGTCCATGGGATTTTCCAGGCAAGAGTACTGGAATGGGGGTGGCATTTTTTCCCCTACACATGTCCAATTGGTCTGGCACCATTTGCTGTAAAGACTATCACTTTCCCAAACAAATAACCTTAGAACTTGTGTCAAAAATCAAGTAACTGAAAGGAAAAAAAAATCAAGTAACTATTTAAGTGTGGGTCTATTTCTGGACCCCTGTTCTGATCTGTTTTTCAGAATCTATATCCAGTTTATCTATACATCTATCCTGACACCAATTGTCCTTTTTAAAAAAAGTTATTTATTCATTTTTGGCTGTGCTGGGTCTTTGTTGCTACGTAGGCTTTTATCTAGTTGGGGCAAGTGGGGGGCTACTCTTTAGTTTGGCGCTTGGGCTTCTCATTACACTGCCTTCTCCTGTTGCAGTACGTGGACTCTGGGTACGTGGGCTCAGCAGGTGTAACACATGGGCTCAGTAGTTGTGGCTCTGGGCCTAGCTGCTCCACAGCATGTGGGATCTTCCCGGATGAGGAATTAAACTCGTGTCTCTTGCACTGGCAATCAGATTTTTCACCACTGAGTCACCAGGGAAACCCCGTGCTGTCTTCGTTACTATCGTTTTACCAAAAGTCTTGAAATCAGTTAGCACAAGTCCTCCAACTTTTCTATTCTTTTTCAAAATTGTTTTGGATGTTCTAGACCTTTACATTTCCATATAAATTTTAGAGTAAACTTGTCCCATTCAACCCAAACATTAAAGCCCACTGACATTTTTAATTGGGATTGTTTTGAATCTGTAGATCCACTTGGAAAGAATTGACATTTTAACTATATTGAGTCTTCAATCAATAAACATGGAATATTTCTCCACTTATTTAGGTCTTCTTTAATTTATCTCAAGTGTTTTATAGTGTTAAATATAAAAGTCTTGAAAACCTATTATTAAATTTGTTGTTTAGGCTTCCCAATAATTCAGTGGGTAAAGAATCCACCTGCAATGCGGGAGGCACAAGATATTCAGGTTCAATTCCTGGGTTGGGAAGATCCTCTGAAGAAGGGCATTGCAACCTACTCCAGTATTCTTGACTGGAGAATCCCACAGTCAAAGCATCTCAAAAAGTTGGACACAACTGAGTGACTAAACTCACAGACACACAGACACACAGACACACACACGTACAGTCACTAAATTGTGTCCATCTCTTTGCAGTTTCATGAACTGTAGCCCACCAGGCTCCTCTGTCCATGGGACTTCCCAGGCAAGAATACTGGAGTGGGTTGCCATTTCCTTCTGCAGGGGGACCCTCTTGACTCAGGGATTGAATGTGAGTCCCTTGTATTGGCAGGTGGATTCTTTACCACGGAGTCAACAGAGAAGCCCCCATTGTTAAAATTAGTCCTATATAATTTCATGGTTTTAGGTGCTATTGTCAATTTTTAAAAACTTAACTTTTCAATTGTTTGTTGCTAATATGCAAAAAAGCTGGGGTTTTAATACTGAATTTAACTCTGAGGCTTTACTAAATTCACTTATTATTTCTAGTAGGTTTTTGAACATTTCTTAGGATTTTTCTGTATGATATTATGTCATCTTTGAAGAAAATTCTTCCTAAACAAGATGTCTGTGTTAAAATTTTCTTACCTTATTGCATTGACTAGGATATTCAATACAATGTTAAATAGAAGTGGGATGAGACTGGAAATCTTGTTATTCCTGACCTCAGAATGAAAACATTCAGTATGATGTTAGGTGTAGCCCAATACTCAAGATGTTCCTTTCTAGTCCTTGTTTGCTGAGTTTTTCTTTTTCATAAATGAATGATGAATTTTGTCAAAAGTTTATTCTTGCATGTATTGAGATGGTCATATGAATTTTTCTCCTTTTTTCTGTTAACAAAATGAATTGCATTGATTTTTAAAATGTTAAACCAATCTAACATTCCTCAGGAAAACCACATTTGGTCATGTATTGCTGGAATTAATTTGCTCGTGTTTTGTTGAAGACGTATACACCAATGTTAATGAAGTATATCAGCCTGGAGTATTCTTTTCTTGTAATGTACGTGTTTGGTTTCAGTTCAGTTCAGTCGCTCAGTCATGTCCGACTCTTCACAACCCCATGGACCACAGCATGCCAGGCCTCCCTGTCCATCACCAACTCCCAGAGTCTACTCAAACTCACCTCCATTGAGTCAGTCATGCCATCCAGCCATCTCATCCTCTGTCATCCCCTTCTCCTTCCGCCAGCATCAGGGTCTTTTCAAATGAGTCAGCTTTTCACATCAGGTGGCCAAAGTATTGGAGTTTTACCTTCAACATTAGTCCTTCTAATGAACACTCAGGACTGATCTCCTTTAGGATGGACTGGTTGGATCTCCTTGCAGTCCAAGGAACTCTCAAGAGCCTTCTCCAACACCACAGTTCAAAAGCATCAGTTCTTTGGCACTCAGCTTTCTTTATAGTCCAACTCTCACATCCATACATGACCACTGGAAAAACCATAGCTTTGACTAGACAGACCTTGGTAAAGTAATGTCTCTGCTTTTTAATATGCTGTCGAGGTTGGTCATAACTTTCCTTCTAAGGAGTAAGCATCTTTTAATTTCATGGCTGCATTATCAGGTGCAATTATAATATTGGCTTCAAAAAATGAGTTGGGAAGTGGTTCCTTTCTTCTGTATTTTCTGAAAAAAAATTTATGTACCCTGACTGCAAGGCGATCCAACCAGCATTCTGAAGGAGATCAGCCCTGGGTTTTCTTTGGAAGGAATGATGCTAAAGCTGAAACTCCAGTACTTTATCCACCTCATGTGAAGAGTTGACTCATTGGAAAAGACTCTGATGCTGGGAGGGATTGGGGGCAGGAAGAGAAGGGGACGACAGAGGATGAGATGGCTGGATGGCATCACTGACTTGATGGATGTGAGTCTGAGTGAACTCCAGGAGTTGGTGATGGACAGGGAGGCTGGTGTGCTGCGATTCATGGGGTCGCAAAGAGTCAGACATGACTGAGCGACTGAAGTGAATTGATGAATGATTTCTTAAGTGTTTCACAGAAATAATCAGTGAAGCCACCTAAGCCCAGTAATTTTGTCAGTTTTAAATGTTGTTGTCTGTTGCTAATCATATCAGACTGCGACTCCATGGACTGAAGCACACCAGGTTTCTCTGTTCTTCACTATCTCCTAAAATCTGCTCAGATTCATGTCCACTTAGTAGGTGATGCTATCAAGCAACCTCATCCTCTGCTTCCCTCTTGTCCTTTTGCCTTCACTCTTTTCCAGCATCAGGGAGGGTCTTTTCCAATGAGTTGGCTTTTGCATAAGATGGCCAAAGTATTGGAGCTTCAGCTTTAGCATCAGCCCTTCCAATGAATATTCAAAGTTGATTTCCTTTAGGATTGACTGGTTTGATTTCCTTGCAGTCCAAGAGACTCTCAAGAGTCTTCTCCAGCACCACAACTCACAAGCATCAATCCTTCAGCGCTCAGCCTTCTTTATGGTTCAGCTCTCACATCCGTACGTGACTATTTGGAAAAACCATGAAAGTGAAAGTCTCTCAGTCATGTCTGACTCTTTGCGAGTCCATGGCCTGGAGCCTGTCAGGCCCTTCTGTCCAGGGAATTCTCCAGGCCAGAATACTGGAGTGTGTAGCCTATCCCTTCTCCAGGGGATCTTCCTGACCCAGGAATGGAACCGAGGTCTCCGGTATTGCAGGCAGATTCTTTACCAGCTGAGCTCCCAGAGAAGCCCCCGTAGTTTTGATGCTATGGACCTTTGTCAGCAAAGTGCCACCTCTGCTTTTTAATATGCTGTCTAGATTTGGAGGACTATTTAGAATCTCTGTTTCTTACTGAGTCAGTTTTATTTCTTTGTATCTTTCAAGCAGCTTGTCCAGTTTTCTGCATCATAAAATTTATTGACATAAAGATGTTTGTAATATTCCTCAATATTCTTTTTAATGTTTGTATATTATTTAGTATGACTTTTCTTTTGCATATGATGTTGGTAATTATCTTCATTTTTATTGTGATCAATTTAACCAGAAGTTTTTAGATTTTATTTTTTTTTTAAATCATGTTTTAATGTCATTGATTTTCTCTATTGTTTTTCATCTTCAATTTGTTTATGTTTTATCTTATTTATATTATTTCCTGTATTCTATTTTCTTTGGGTTTGATTTGTTCTTCTTTTTCTAGTTTCTTAATATGGTATCATAGATTATTAACTTTAGACTTTTATTTTCTAAATATATGCATTGAAAGAACTTAGTTTTCAGCTAAGCACTATTTAACTACACTCAAGTCCACATTAGCTGTGTACCAATAATTAGCTAGTTTCATTTAATTAACTGTGATTTCTTCTTCTGTTGTTGTTCATTTGCTAAGCTGTATATGACTCTTTGTGACCCCATGAACAGCATGCCAGGCTTCCCTGTTCTTCACTGTCTCCCTGAGGTTGCTCAAACTCATGTCCATTGACTCGGTGATGTCATTCAACCATCTCATCCTCTGTCGTCCCCTTCTCCTCTTGCCCTCAATCTTTCCCAGCATCAAGGTCTTTTCAAATGAGTCAGCTCTTCCCATCAGGTGGCCAAAGTATTGGAGCTTCAGCTTCAGCACCAGTCCTTCCAATGAATATTCAGGATTGATTTCCTTTACAATTGACTGGTTTGATCTCCTTGCTGTCCAAGGCTTCTACACCACAATTCGAAAACATCAATTCTTTGATGCTCAGCTTTCTTTACGGTCCAACTCTCAAATACACACATGACTACTGGGAAAGTCATAGCTTTGACTATATGGACCTTTGTAGGCAAAGTGATATCTCTGCTTTTGATTATGCTGTCTAGGTTTGTCGTAGCTATTAAAAGGACCAAGTGTCTTTTAATTTTGTGGTTGCAATCACCATCTGTGTTGATTTTGGAGCCCAAGAAAATGAAATCTGACACTGTTTCCACATTTTCCCTGTCTATTTGCCATGAAGTGATAGGACCAATGCCATGATCTTTGGCTTTTAAATGTTAGTCTTCAGCCAGCTTTTTCACTCTCCTCTTTCATCTTCATCAAGAGGCTCTTTAGTTCCTCTTCACTTTCTGCCATTAAAGTGGTGTCATCTGCATATCTGAGGTTGTTGATATTTCTCCCAGCAATCTTGATTCCAGCTTGGGATTCATCCAGCCTAGCATTTCACATGATGTACTATGCATATAAGTTAAATAAGCACGGTGATTTCTTCTTTGCTCATTGAGTATTTAAAACTGTATTATTTAATTTATAAATATTCAGGTATTTAATAGATATCTTATTGTTACTGATTTTTAATTTAACATTGTATGATCAGAAAAACCTATTATTTCAATCCTTTTAGATTTATTGAGGCTTGTGTTATATAACAGCCAATAGTCTATTTTGGTGACTGATTAAAGTGCACTGGAAATGAGTGTGTACTCTTCCATTATTAAGTGTAGTGTTCTATAAATGTCAGTTATGTCAAGATGCTCGATCATGTTCAGTTTTCTGCACTGCTTGATGTTGTTCTACAGATCACTGAAACTGTTCGTTTTTTAAAGTTTTTTCTTTCTGCTTAAATTTATTTCTATGCTTTCAAATCCTGTCTTCATGTTTGCTGGTTTTTATCTTCTTCAGTGTCTATTCTGATATTAATCCCATCCAATGAAATTTTCCTTTCAGAAGTTAACCTTTCATCTCTTGAAGTTCAGTTTGGCTTTTCTCTTTATACATTCCCTTAGTCTCACTATATTCCCTTTAAATCCTTCAATTAAAAAAATTGCTGATTAAATTTTTGCCTGATAATGTTATCATCTCTATTATTTCTGGTATATTTCTTGCCTCATTTTTTTCATGGTTATAGGTAACATTTTCACATACGTAATAATTTTTATTGGATGCTAGACATTGTTTCGGAGAAGGCAATGGCACCCCACTCCTGTACTCTTGCCTGGAGAATCCCATGGACGGAGGAGCCTGGTGGGCTGCAGTCCATGGGGTTGCTAAGAGTTGGACGTGACTGAGTGACTTCACTTTCACTTTTCACTTTCATGCATTGGAGAAGGCAATGGCACCCTGCTCCAGTACTCTTGCCTGGAAAATCCCATGGATGGAGGAGCCTGGTGGGCTGCCGTCTATGGGCTCGCACAGAGTTGGACATGACTGAAGCAACTTTGCAGTAGCAGACATTGTTTAGTGACTGGATTTTGTTGTCTTCCTTTTAAGAAAGTGAAGTTTTATTTTGACAACCAACCAAGTTACCTGCGGATCATTTGAAGCATTTTTTGGTAACATTTGTTGTGTTGGGTCTAGAGTTGTCTTTCTGCTAGGCCTAGTTTGGCTCCAATACTGCACTGCATTCCTTCTAGGGTATTTACTGAATGGCCTCTGTGTTCAATGAAGTCTGTCCACTCTGCCTGTTAGAATTCTAACATCTTCCAGCTCTGCATGAGCTCTGGGAATTTCCCCCACTTATTGCTTCTTGATAACTGTTCTTTTCAGGATATGTTGCTCCTTATCCAGCGTCTTTGAGTCTCACGTTATACATACAGTTTAATTGCAACTAAAGAATCAAGGGAATGCCTATACATATTTCTAGAGATTGTACTATACATACCTCCTCTTTCTCTATTGTGACCTGAAAATTCCAGTCTCCTTCACTTCTCTGAACTCTGTCTCTGTATTCTCAATTGAATAGGAGTGCCTTGCTCTGTTTGAATAATTCCTTCCCCTGTGGCACAGTCCAAAGGTGCCACCAGGCAGAAAGCCAAAGTGATTATCAGAGCCCACTTCATCTATTTCCTTTCTCTCAGACATCACAGTCCTGCACTGCCTGTTGTTTGGTGTTAGAAAATAGGTGATTTGGGGGATTCCCAAGTTGCTCAGTGGTAAAGAATCCGCCTGTTGATACGGGTCAGGAAGATTCCCTGGAGAAGGAAATGGCAACCCACTCTAGTTTTTTGCTGGGAAATCCCATGGAGAGAAGAACCTGGCAGGCTCAGTCCATGGGGTCACAAAGAGTCAGACGTGGCTTAGTGACTAAACAGAGCAGCACTGGATGAGAAAAAAATAGAAAAAAAAAAAAGTTGCTTTAAAAAACAAAAAAGAAAATGGTGGATTTATATATTTTGTCCAATTTTCTAATTGTTTGTGGTATATGATGGCCAGATGCAGAAATTTACCTATGTTATTTAAGTGTTTACATCTTGCTTTTCACATTTAGGATTTTATTTTCATATATATTGTGAAATGGTAGGGGGAGATGATTTTATTTTTTTTCTATGTATAGTCAGTAGTCCCAACAATACTTATCGAGTCATTCCTTTGTCCGCTCATTTTAAAGTCACCTCTCTCATATGTCAAGCTTCTATATTTGCATTCTTCACTTACTTCTATTTTGTTTCTTTCGTTATCACTGTATTCTTTTTTTTCATATTGTTTTGGTCAAGCTAAGGCCTATATCTTCCCATATAAATTTTAGAATAAGTTTGACTTCATCTACAAAAAATCTTGCTGAGAATTTGATAGAAGTTGCATCAAAACTGTAGATCATTTTAGGAAGACTTCACATCTTTACTATGTTGTGTCTTCCAGTTAATGAACATAGTATGTCTCTTCAGGTATTTTGGTCTCTGATTTCTTTCATCAGCATTTTGTAATTTTCATCAAATAGACCTTTTACATGTTTTGTTGAATTTATACCAGAGTATTTAATTTTATTTGGTATAATTTTAAATGCTATTGCATTCTTTATCTTAGTTTTAACTTGTTCATGTGAGTATATAGAAATGCAGTTGATTTTTGTGTGTTGATGGTGTCTCCTGCAACTGTACTGAACTCATTTATAAGCTCTAGGAGGTGTTTTTGTTGTTTTTCTGTCAATTTCTTGTGATTTTACTCATCAACAACATGTCATGAGCAAATAAGAAAATGTTTTATTTGTTCCATCCTAATCTGTATGCTTTTAACTTCTTTCTCTGGGCTTCTCTGGTGCCTCAGACAGTAAAGAATCTGCTTGCAATGCAAGAGACCTGGGTTGGATCCCTAGGTCAGGAAGATCCCCTGGAGAAAGGAATGGCTACCAACTCCAGTGTTCTTGCCTGGAGAATTCCATGGAGAGAGGTGGGCTTTTCTTTCTTTCTTTTTTTTTTTTTGGTATGCTTTTAATTTCTCTTTCTAGATTCTTGAGATGGGAGTGTTGATGATTTATTTGAGACTTTTCCTTTTTTTTGAATATAAGCATTTAGTTGTATAAATTTCCTTCTCATCAGTTCTTTACTGCATCTCACAAATTTTGATATGTTGTGTCTTCATTGTTTCATTTTCACAAAGTGATATATTTTTAAAATTTCTTTTGAGGCTTCTCCTTTGATCCATGGACTGTTTAAAAGTGAGTTGTTTAGTTTCAAAGCATCCAGAGATTTTCTTGTTGTCTTTCTGTTATTGATTTCTAGTTTGAGTCCCTTATGGTCAGAGAACACACTCTGTATGATTTCAGTCCTTTTAAATTTGTTAAGATTTGTTTTATAACCCAGGACATGGTCTATGTTGGCTGAGCCCATGTGCTCCAGCAAAAATCCCATGGGCCACAATTAAGACCTGACACAGCCAAAATTAATTGATTAATTAATTAAAAAAAAAACTACTCTGTTAGCAATTTTGAAATATATATAGTACAATATTATTAATTGTGGTCACCATACTTTATATTACCTCTCCCAGGACTTATTTTTTTATCACTAGAACTTTACATCTTTTGACGGCCTTCACCCGTTTTCTCCACCCCCATCTCCTGCCTCTGGCAACCACCAGTCTGTTCTCTGTATCTGTGAGTTTAGTTTGCTTTTGTTTGTTTATGTCAGTTTTAGTTTTTAGATTCCACGTATAAGTGAAGCAGTGTTTTTCTTTCTCTGACTTATCTCACTTAGCATAGTGCCCTCAAGTTTCTTCCATATTGTTCCACATGGCAAGATTTCATTCTTTTTCTGGTTGAATAATATCCCATTGTATAAATATACCAAATATTCTGTATCCATTATCCATCAATGAACACTTACGTTGTTTCCATGTCATGGCTAGTATATGAACATGGGTGCAATGAACGTTTGGGGGACATATTTGAGTTAGTGCTTTTGTTTTATGCAGAATTGGTAGAATTGTTGGTTCATATGGAAGGAGATCAGCCCTGGGATTTCTTTGGAAGGAATGATGCTAAAGCTGAAACTCCAATAATTTGGCCACCTCATGCTAAGAGTTGACTCATTGGAAAAGACTTTGATGCTGGGAGGGATTGGGGGCAGGAGGAGAAGGGGACGACAGAGGATGAGATGGCTGGATGGCATCACTGACTCGAAGGACGTGAGTCTGAGTGAACTCCGGGAGTTGGTGACGGACAGGGAGGCCTGGCGTGCTGCGATTCATGGGGTCGCAAAGAGTCGGACACGACTGAATGACTGAACTGAACTGAACTGATGGTAGTTCTATGTTTAATGTTTTGAAGAGCCTCCATACTATTTTCCATAGTGACTGTACCACTTTACATCCAACCACCCACACACAATGGTTCCCTTTCTCCACATCCTCGTCAATATTTATTCTCTCTCGTCTTTTTGCTAATAGTCATTCTAACAGATATGAGGTGATATCTCATTATGGTTTTGATTTGCATTTCCCTGATGACTAGTGATGTTAAGTACCTGTTGGCCATCTGTATGTCTTCTTTGGAAAAGCATCTATTTAGATTCTCTGCCCCTTTAAAAATTTTAAATATATATTGAGTTTGCTGTATATTTTGGATATTAACCCTTTATCAGATATATGATTCACAAGTATTTTCTCCCATTTTGTAGGCTGCCTTTTCATTTTTGTTGATGTTTTCTTTTGCCGTGCAGAAGCTTTTCAGCTTGATATAGTCCCACTTGTTTATTTTTGCATTTGTTGCCTTTGCTTTTGGTGTCAAATCTAAACAGTCATTGCCAATTTAAAAAAAATTAATGTTTGCATGATGTGTCTTTTCCATCCTTTTATTTTTAACCTCTCTCTGTTGCTATGTTTGAAGTGGGTTTTCGTAGGCAGCATATCCTTGGGTTGTGCTTTTCTACATGCTCTGTCAATCTCTGTCTTTTAATTTGTGAATTTAGAGCATTCATTTTTAAAGCACTTATTGATATGTTCGAGTTTATGTCTGCCATTTTATTATTTGTTTTCTCTCTGTTGTCTCCGATTCTCATTGCTCTGTTTCTTTTTTTCTTACCTTCCCATGGGCTATTTGAGCATTTTTACAGCTTCGTTTTGAACTCTTTATGATATGTTTGAGTATATCGCTTTGTATAGTTTTCTAAGTATTGCTCTGGGTATTACCATATACATATGTAGCATCACAGTCTACTGGTGTCAGTGTTACACTACTTCAAGTGAAGGGTAGAAGCCATACTTCCATTTAGATCCTTTTACCATCTCCACGTTTTAAACATAATGGACTTGAGTTTCCTCTATATATACCAGTTGGTATTATAATCTTTTCTTCAACCACAAAATATGATCAAACAGATTCCTGAGGTGGAGGATAGTCTATTGTACTGACTTCTATTTTTTACCCATTCCATTGTTTTTCTTTCTTTTCTGAATGACTCCGTCTTCTACTTTTATCGTTTTCTTTCTGTTTGAAGAGCTTCCTGTAAGGATGGATCTGCAAGCAACAAATTATCTTACTTTTTCTTTATCTGAGAAGGACTTTCTTTTCTTATTCCTGAAAGAACAGTTTCACTCGTTAGAAGATTCATGGTTAATGGCTCTTCAGCACTTGAAAAATGCTGTGCCACTTCCTTCTAACCTCCATGGTTCCAGATGAGAAATTCATTGTTATTTAAATTGATCTTTCTTTACAGGTAATGTGTTATTACTCACTGACTGTTTTTATGATTTTTTTCCATCATTTTTAGTTTTCAGAGGTTTGATGAAGCTATATCTTGCTGTAGATTTCTTCTAGAATTTCTTCTCATATTTTTCAGTCCCACATTCTTTTCTCCTCTCCTTCTTGAACTTGGATCATATTAATGTTACATCTTTTGTTACTGTCTACAGAATTCTGAAGCTCTGTGAATTCTTAATCTGCTTTCTGTTTATTTAGATTGAGTAAATTGTATTGATCTGTTTTCAACTTCATCATTTCTATCCTCTGTCATCTCCATTTTACTATTGAATCCATCTAGCAAGTATTTTTGTCCAGTTGTTGTATTTTTAGTTTTATAATTTCCATTTGGTTGTCTTTTTATTACAGTTATTTTTTGCTAAGATTTTTAATTTTTAAATTTGTTCCTAGAGAATTTGTGTTTGTTGAAGAATTTTTATGGCATGGCTTTAAAATTGTCAGGTGGTTCTGACATCTAGTTCATCTAATTATTAGAGTCAGTTTTCTCATTTAAATTGTTATTCTTTGGAATGATGAGTGATTTTTCATTTGTATCCTAGATACTTTTGTCTTTATGTTATGATACTGTTGACTTTCGTATGCAGGTCAAGAAGCAACAGTTAGAACTGGACATGGAATACCGGACTGGTTCCAAATAGGGAAAGAAGTACATCAAGGCTGTATATTGTCACCCTCCTTGTTTAACTTATATGCAGAGTGTGTATGTGTGTGTGTGTGTGCGCATATGTGCATGTGTGTGTGCTTAGTTGTGTCTGACTCTTTGCAACCCCATGGACTATAACCCACCAGGCTCTTCTGTCCATGGGGATTCTCCAGGCAAGAATACTGGAGTGGGTTGCCATGCTCTTCTCCAGGGCATCTTCCCACCCCAGGGATCAAACCCAGGTCTCCTGCATTGCAAGCAGATTCTTTACCATCTGAGCCAACCAGAGAAACCCTATATGCAGAGTATATCATGCAAAATGCCAATCTGGATGAAGCTCAAACTGGAATCAGGATTGCCAGGAGAAATATCAATAACCTCAGATATATAGATGACATCACCCTTATGGCAGAAAGTTAAGAGGAACTAAATATCCTCATGATGAATGTGAAAGGGAAGAGTGAAAAAGCTGGGTTAAAACTCAACATTCAAAAAACTAAGATCATGGCATCCAGTCCTATCACCTCATGGCAAATAGATGGGAAAACAATGGCAATAAAATGACAGACTTTATTTTCTTGGACTCCAAAATCACTGCAGATGGTGACTGTAGCCATGAAATTAAAAGATACTTGCTCCTTGGAAGAAAAGCTGTGACCAACCTAGACAGCATTTTAAAAAAGCAGAGACATTACTTTGCCAACAAAGGTCTGTCTAGTCAAAGCTATGGTTTTTCCAGTAGTCGTGTATGGATGTGAGAGTTGGATGATAAAGAAAGCTGAGTGCCAGAGAACTGATGCTTTTGAACTGTGGCAAAGACTCTTGAGAGTCCTTTGGACTGCAAGGAGATCAAAGCAGTCAATCCTAAAGGAAATCAGTCCTGAATATTCATTGGAAGGACTGATGCTGAAGCTGAAGCTCCAATACTTTGGCCACCTGATAGGAAAACTGACTCACTGGAAAAGATTGCTCTGATGCTGGGAAAGATTGAAGGCAGGAGAAGGGGATGACAGAGGGTGAGATGGTTGGGTGGCATCACTGACTCAATGGACATGAGTTTGCACAAGCTCCAGGAGTTGGTGATGGACAGGGAAGTCTGGTGTGCAAAGAGTCAGACACAACTGAGTGACTGAACTGAACTCTTGACTTATTTAAATCTGTTTTAGCATATCAGTTCAGTTCAGTTCAGTCATTCAGTCATGTCTGACTCTTAGCGACCTCATGAATCGCAGCACGCCAGGCCTCCCTGTCCATCACCAACTCCCAGAGTTCACTCAGACTCACGTCCATTGAGTCCGTGATGCCATCCAGCCATCTCATCCTCTGTCGTCCCCTTCTCCTCCTGCCCCCAATCCCACCCAGCATCAGAGTCTTTTCCAGTGAGTCAACTCTTCGCATGAGGTGGCCAAATTATTGGAGTTTCAGCTTTAGCATCATTCCTTCCAAAGAAATCCCAGGGCTGATCTCTTTCAGAATGGACTGGTTGGATCTCCTTGCAGTCCAAGGGACTCTCAAGAGTCTTCTCCAACACCACAGTTCAAAAGCATCAATTCTTCAGCGCTCAGCCTTCTTCACAGTCCAACTTTCACATCTATACATGACCACTGGAAAAACCATAGCCTTGACTAGACGGACCTTTGTTGGCAAAGTAATGTCTCTGCTTTTCAATATGTTATCAAGATTGGTCATAATTTTTCTTCCAAGGAGTAAGCGTCTTTAATTTAATGGCATATAGGTGCTGGTATATACATCATATGTGGATGTGTATGTATACCGGATCCTACGTGTGTTAGTTACAGTTGATGGCTTGCTTATGGAACCCTTTTGGTATGATTCTGGTCTCCTAGCTTCATTCCTCTAATTCTGCTGGTGCTACCGCTCAGTCTCTATTGATGTCATCTGTTGGTGCTATTCCCAAGGCTGCCTGATATTGCTGCAACAACATCTTCAGCTGGAGGGTTAGGGGTGGGGACAAAAGCTGCTGGGCCTGGGTCTTTTTATGCCTCTAGCTGCTGCTGCCCTTGCAGGTTGACCAATTCACCAGCCTCTACTCCGATTGTTCAACTGTTGCAGGTGGACCAGACCACCTGCCAGTGCCTCCATCACAAAGCGGGCACTGGGGCTCCCCGCTAAGTCTCTTTGGGCCTTTTCTTTGTCCTTTGTCCAGAAAGAGCAGACCTTCCTTGTCTTTTTTTTTTTTTTTTTTTAACGTCTGTCGGTGGTTCTGAGTTGTAGGAATTTTTGACACCTGCTCCTTGATATATGTGAGATAAAAAGAAAATGGGAAATTCACTGTGTTGTTGTTCCTCAAGTCCTGAAGCCCCTAGCTAGTCCACCTTCTGCTTTCTGACTTTAAGAGTCTCTTAACCATTGTCTTTTAAATAATTTCCAAGATATTTAGTTATCATTAGAGGGCAGTGTTTTAACACCTTTTCTTTACTCCACTGGTGAGGGAGGTCTTCCTGCCCTAGGTTTGTGGGGATGGTTGAATATACAACTGCTGAGATGGGCAAATGAGCTCCCCAGGTTTTTAATAGTCACATATAGTCATAGCCTGAGGCAGGACACCAACATGTCATGTAGGGTCACATGGGGGTTGCACTTGGGAACAGAGTGAACAAACAGGGGCTGTAGGAGGCAGGCCACATAGTATCAAGAAGATGGGGTGCCCCCTGATTCCCACAGGAGAATGTGATTAACTTGTTTGAATAATTCCATGGATGGATAGAGTACTGAAACCTAATACTCAGGATGCAAAGGGACCTGGGTCCCTTTGATAAGGAGGTTGTTTGGCTAGGGGATCATATCTGTGGGAACAGAGTAAGGAGGGAACTTACAGTTATGCCATTTGAGGGCCTCCTGATTTTACCAGATGTCAAGACAGCACACTGTATTGAGTCTTACAACACAGAAGCAGAAAAAAGCATCATCTTTTGCCAGAATTGGTATTCAAATTTTATTTTAAAAATTCCTAAGAATTGAATTTTTATCAAATTTTTGTACTCTGATCCAGGTTTGTTTTGATATTAAACCTGCTTTTCTCCAGACCTTCTATTAAAATTGTGGGTATCTTCTTGGGCCATCAGCATGAATCCTGAGCATACTGAATACAGCTTGCAATGATTTAGAAAGTGTTATTTGGAACTTCCCTTCTGGTTAAGTGACCAAGACTCTGTGCTCCCAATGTAGAGGGCCCAGGTTCAATCCCTGGTCAGGGAACTAGATCCCACCTGCCGCAACTAGGAGTTTGCATGCTACAACTAAAGATCCCATGAGCCACAACTAACAATACTGTGTGCCAGCACAGCCAAATAAATAAGTAAATAAATATTTGTTTTAAAAAAGAAAGTGCTATTTTCGTTATGCTTTTAATTGCAAAGTAACATAACCATATTACAGATAATTTGGGAAATATGGAAAAGGAAAAACCTCTACAATCATACCGATTATCATTTTAATGTAATTTCTACAGTCTTTTTTTTCACCCAAAATTTATTTTATTTTTTTCCAAAATTTAAAACTGTAAATATAGACTGCATAGAGTTTTTCATCTGCTTTTTATGCATGGTGTTTTATCAGAGTTCTTCTATCTCTTTTTCTTTCCTTAACAATTCAAGAAAACATTTATTAGGTGGGGCTGAACAAGGCAGGAAGCTGAAGTCATCCAAGGTACACCTTGCATCCTGAGAGTTGAGCAAGACATCTGCAGAAAAGAGTGTTTCAGTGCACGATGAGGGTGTCAGAACCCATGCTGGATGAGAAGAACATCTGTGCAAGGGTGTGACCTAGCACAGATGTCAGAGCTGAAGGAGGATGAGGGAAGGCATCTGAGGATTTAGGAAGAGGGCAGTGACTGGATACTTGAAGACTCTGGCAGCTGTGTTTCTCATAGTTGGAAAAGGGAGAGTACTAGATTGGAATTATTGGTAAGAACTCATAATTTTCTATATATATAGAAGTATATGAAAGTGAAAGTGTTAGCCACTTGTTTCTCATAGTTGGAAAAGGGAGAGTACTAGATTGGAATTATTGGTAAGAACTCATAATTTTCTATATATATAGAAGTATATGAAAGTGAAAGTGTTAGCCATTCAGTAGTGCCTGACTCTTTGCAACCCTATGGCCTGTAGCCTGCCAGGCTCCTCTATTCACGGAATTCTCCAGGCAAGAATACTGGAGAGGGTAGCCATTCCCTTCTCCAGTGGATCTTCCTGACCCAGGGATCGAACTCATGTCTCCTGAATTGCAGGTGGATTCTTTACCATCTGAGCCACCAGGGAAGCCCATGGAAATATATAAATATGTATAAAAGCATGAGATGTACACATGCACTTATATTCCCTGGCATTGTCCACTGAGAATGTCTGGGAGAAATGATACCCCAGTAGCAAAGAGTATGCTTAGCCCTATATCTTGGCTTCTAAATACTAGTCTCCATTATAAAGAAATAGAGTTCCTTTAGGAACTCTAGGATCAGAGCAGGAAAAATACAAGATGACCTTGTTATGCCAGGAAGCAAGGAGGTATTAAAAATAATGAGGACATGTCAAAAGAATATGGAAGCCAGCATAAAGAAGTTCCTACTGGACAAATCTGGGGTAACTGAAGCACCAAAGTAAATACAGTAACAGATTATAACCCGATGAATAGAACAGAAATGGATGACTATGAAGCCACTGACATAGACAGATAAACAAATGGATGGAAAATTCCACAAAGAACCAAGTATTACATAACTTCAAAGTACTGTTCATTACAAAGAGGAAAGGAGTAACTTTAAGGAGGAGAAACCTGGTAGACACCACCTTGATCTGATGATCAAAGCGATCATCTTCAGTAAGGGGACAAATAGAAATCATGTGCAACCTGGTAGACTGCAATGAGCAAAACAAGAATACCTGTCTGGGATAGTCTGGTCAAAAATGCAAAACCTGAATCTTTGTTTTTTAATTAAGGTAAAATTCAAGTAACGTAAACATCACCATTTTAAAGCAAATGATTCTGTGAAATTTAGTTCACTCACAATGTTATGGAACTGCCACCTCCATCTAGTTCAAAAGTATGTTCATTACTCAAAACAAACAAACAACAACAAAAAAAACCACCACCCTACTCATTAAGCATTAACTCCCTATTACTACCTGCCTCCCGTCCCTGGAAACCACTAACCTGCTTTCTGCCTCTATGGGTTTACCTATTCTGGATATTGTATATAAATGGACTCAAATAATATGTAACCGTTTGTGTCTGCTTTCTTTCACCTTAGATAATGCTTCTGAAATTCATCCAGGTAGCATTTATCAACACATTTTTATGGCTGAATAGTATTCCATTGTATAGATATGCCACCCTTTTATTAAAATTAACTTTTATTGAAGTATAGGCTTCCCTGATAGCTCAGTTGGTAAAGAATCTGCTTGCAATGCAGGAGACCCTGGTTTGATTCCTGGGTCTGGAAGATCCCCTGGAGAAGGGATAGGCTACCTATTCCAGTATTCTTGGGCTTCCCTGTGGCTCAGCTGGTAAAGAGTCCGCCTGCAATGCAGGAGACCTGGGTTCAACCCCTGGGTTGGGAAGATCTCCTGGAGAAGGGAAAGGCTACCCACTCTAGTATTCTGGTTGGAGAATTCCTTGGCCTGTATAGTCCATGAGATTGCAAATAGTTGGACACGACTGAGCAACTTTCACTTCACTTTATTGGAGTATAGTTGATTTACAATGTTGTGGTAGTTCCTGCTTCACAGATAAGTAAATCTGTTATACATACAGATTATATATGTTATATACCCACTCTTTTAAAAATTCCTTTCGCATATAGATCATTACAGAATATTGAGTAGAGTTCCCTGTGCTATACAGTAGGTTCTTATTAGTTATCTATTTTATATATAGTAGTATGTATATTTCAATCCCTATCTCCCAATTTATCTTTCTCCCTTTTCCCCCTTGGTAACCACAAGGTTTTTTTCTGTTTTGTGAATAGGCTCATTTACACCATTTTTCTTCACTTTCACCTTCTGTTTCACACTCTGTTTTTAAGATTCCACATATATATACCAGGGCTTTTCAGGTGATGCTAGTGGTAAAGAACCTACCAGCCAATGAAGGAGATGTAAGGAGATGTGGGCTCAATCCCTGGGTCAGGAAGATCCCCTGGAGAAGGGCATGGCAACCCGCTCCAGTATTCTTGCCTGGAGAATCCCTTGGTCAGAGGAGCCTGGTGGGCTACATTCCATAGAGTCACAAAGAGACAGACATGACTGAAGCCGCTTAGCACTGCACACATATATACCATCTTTTGTTTGTCTATTCAACCACTGCTGGACATTTAGGTTGTTTCTACTTATCAGCTATTGTGAATAGTGCTTTGCAAGTATTTATTTGGCCATCTGTTTGTAACTCTTTTGAGGATGTACCTAAGAGGAGAATTGCTGGATCATATATCCTGCTCTTGTCATGAGAAAATACCAGTGAGCCGAAATTGAGGGACATTCTGTAAAATAACTGGCTTGTAATCATCAAAAATGTTAAGAATATGAAAGTTAGGGAAAGATAGGGGAAATTTCCCAGCTGGAGATACTAAAAACACATGGCCATGGCTGCTAAAGGCAACACGTGATTCTGGACTGGCTGCCTTGCTATTAAAGCTACAGAAGAGGCGGCGACCCAGTGGGCCAGAGGAGCAGATGTTGATAACGTGTCAGTGTACTTGCCTGATGTTTGAGATTGTTTGGTGGCCAAATGAGAGAATGTTCCTGTTTGTGAAAAACACACATCAGTATTTGGGGGTGATGGAAGGAACATCATGTCAATGAGTTACTATGAAATGGCTCATCAAAAAAAAAAAAATTGTTTTACATGGTGCTTGCAACATCTCTATGGATTTGGGGTTGTTTCAAAATGAAAAACAATTAATTTAAAATATTTGATACATTTTCCTTCAAGGTTGTCCATATTTGTTTCCAATTTTCTCCTATTCTGTCTAGAATATTTAGATCCTTGCCTCCTCATTCTGCTTGATGGGGTGAGTATTGAAGTCATCGATGAGCACTATGCTCCTGAATCTAGCAGCAAGCCTCAGGCTGGGCCTCATACCTGCCTCATCAGTGGCATCTGGCAGGTTGATCTCATCTTCCTCATTCAGCCTCCTGGCCTTCCTCCCACTTTGCTGGCTGCTCCTTCTCAGACTCCTCTGCTGCTAATCCATTCTTATCTCTCCTAACTTTTAGACCTTGGGTGCCAAGGCTCAGTCCTGGGGCCTCTTCCCTATTCTTTCTCCCCTCACTCCCTTGGAGACCTCATCCAGTCTTTATCTACTACCTCTCAACCGATGATCCCCCAACTTCTGCCTGCAGCCTGTCCTCCTCCTGAGTTCCCCACTTGTGTACCTGACTATCTGCCTGCTCACCATCTCCACTCATATGTCTAACAGGCATCTCAACTAAGCATGTCTAAACCTGAGCTCCCAACCTTCTTCTCTCCCCCAGTTGTCTTCCTCATCTCAGTAAAATGCAACTCCATCCTTGCTTTGCTCAGGGCGAAAACTTGAAATCGCCCTAGACAGTTTAGTGTCTTTTATATCCCATGTCCAAACAGACAGCAAATCACCTTGACTCTTCTTTTCAAAGTGTGTTCCAAAATCTTACCACCTCCACTGCTTCTACCCTGCTGCAAGCCACCTTCATCACTCCTCCAGACTATTACTGTAGCGTCTAACTGGTCTCTCTTCCTTTCCCTTTGCTCCCTTCAGTCCATGTCATTCCTTTAATGACCATTCTGCAGTGAAAGCTCATCTCAGTCTCTTAAAAGTCCAATTCCTAGTAATGGCCCACAGGCTACCTTAGATTAGGATGCTCTAGAGGCTGATGCTGAGACAAGAGTTTGAGTACAAGAGGTTCATTTGGGAGGTCCCCAGGAGCAGAGAGAGAGAGGAAAATGGGAAAGTAAGACAGGAAAAGGAAGGATGCCAATACAAGTTGTGTTAATAACTGAGTTATCGCTGTGGGCACCAGAGCTCTGTGCTCCTGGGGGACCTCTGGGAGGCTGCCTAGGGCATGCCTCACAAGTGCTAAGGCATTTGGCTATTTATTCACCAACTCCACATTGTCTGAGACCTACTTCCAAGGATAATAACTCCCTGACATGCCTTGCTGTATTCCTGTGGCCAGAAAAGGCCCTCAGACAGAGCTGCAGGGGTGGTAGGAAGCCAGAGGGTCTGCACGCATCAGTGGGCAGTGCTGAGGGGATACAGGTGGGGCACTGGCAGCACTTTCTTCAAAGGCCCTACATGATCTGACTTCTGTCCTATACCAAGTAGCCCTGTGACCTCACCTCCTATCACTCCTTTACTTATTCCATCCACGTAAGCTTCCTTCTGGCTGTGTCTCAAACACATCATGCATGATTTTACCTACCACAGGACCTTTGCACTTGCAGCCACCATGCCCAAAGTGCTCTTCCACCAGGTATCTGTGTGTCTCCCACTTTACCTTCTTTAGGGGTTTTATCTAAATGTTACCAGCTCAGCAAGGCTTCCTGGGAAAACAGATGGCACCCTCCAGTTAGAACAAGCTGAAGAGAGTTTAATAAAATACTATTACAAAAAGTGGACAGGGTTTAGGGAAACCAGAAACGGTGATGAGTCACCTGGGACTAATAAAGGCAGCCACAGTGACCATCCCTAGGCTTGAACAGGCAAGGAAAGGAAGATGTTCTTGGAGCTGGGTGGGCTGCATGAAGAGACTCCTAATAGGGGGTGAGGCCTTTGGATGAGGGATGCTGACCTCAGTTGTGTTCTGCCCTCCAGTCTCCTGAAGGTGTTTCTCATCAGCCATGACCAAAAGGAAGGCAGAGGGTAAAAGAACCATGCTGTTCACAGATGTTAGCCCACCAGGAGCAGGGTGGTAATACAGGGACAAATGGTAGATGTCCAGTACATTGGCTGAAATAGCAGTACACATGTAACTGCCTAACCCTTTCTCTGCTTAATATTTTCCCCTTGACTTAAAGCTAGTGGAGGTGATGGAATTCCAGTTGAGCTGTTTCAAATCCTGAAAGATGATGCTGTGAAAGTGCTGCACTCAATATGCCAGCAAATTTGGAAAACTCAGCAATGGCCACAGGACTGGAAAAGGTTCAGTTTTCATTCCAATTCCAAAGAAAGGCAATGCAAAAGAATGCTCAAACTACCGCACAATTGCACTCATCTCACATGCTAGTAAAGTAATGCTCAAAATTCTCCAAGCCAGGCTTCAGCAATACATGAACCGTGAACTCCCTGATGTTCAAGCTGGTTTTAGAAAAGGCAGAGGAACCAGAGATCAATTTGCCAACATCCGCTGGATCATGGAAAAAGTGAGAGAGTTCCAGAAAAACATCTATTTCTGCTTTATTGACTATGCCAAAGCCTTTGACTGTGTGGATCACAATAAACTGTGGAAAATTCTGAAAGAGATGGAATACCAGACCACCTGACCTGCCTCTTGAGAAATCTGTATGCAGATCAGGAAGCAACGGTTAGAACTGGACATGGAACAACAGAATGATTCCAAATAGGAAAAGCAATATGTCAAGGCTGTATATTGTCACCCTGCTTATTTAACTTCTATGCAGAGCACATCATGAGAAACGCTGGACTTGAAGAAACACAAGCTGGAATCAACATTGCCGGGAAAAATATCAATAACCTCAGATATGCAGATAACACCACCTTTATGGCAGAAAGTGAAGAGGAACTAAAAGCCTCTTGATGAAAGTGAAAGAGAGTGAAAAAGTTGGCTTAAAGTTCAACATTCAGAAAATGAAGATCATGGCATCCGGTCCCCATCACTTCATGGGAAATAGATGGGGAAACAGTGGAAACAGTGTCAGACTTTATTTTGGGGGCTCCAAAATCACTGCAGATGGTGACTGCAACCATGAAATTAAAAGACCCTTACTCCTTGGAAGAAAAGTTATGACCAACCTAGATAGCATATTCAAAAGCAGAGACATTACTTTGTCAACAAAGGTCCATCTAGTCAAGGCTATGGTTTTTCCTGTGGTCATGTTATGGATGTGAGAGTTGGACTGTGAAGAAGGCTGAGCGCCGAAGAACTGATGCTTTTGAACTGTGGTGTTGGAGAAGACTCTTGAGAGCCCCTTGGTCTGCAAGGAGATCCAACCAGTCCATTCTGAAGGAGATCAGCCCTGGGATTTCTTTGGAAGGAGTGATGCTAAAGCTGAAACTCCAGTACTTTGGCCACCTCATGCGAAGAGTCGATTCATTGGAAAAGACTCTGATGCTGGGAGGGATTGGGGGTAGGAGGAGAAGGGGACAACTGAGGATGAGATGGCTGGATGGCATCACGGACTCAATGGACGTGATCTGGGTGAACTCAGGGAGATGGTGATAAACAGGGAGGCCTGGTGTGCTGTGACTCATGGGGTCGCAAAGAGTCGGACACGACTGAGTGACTGAACTGATCTGAACTGATGGATTTTCCAGTGGTCATGTATGGAAGTGAGAGTTGGACTGTGAAGAAAGCTGAGTGCTGAAGAATTGATGCTTTTGAACTGTGGTATTGGAGAAGACTCTTGAGAGCCCCTTGGTCTGCAAGGAGATCCAACTAGTCCATTCTGAAGGAGATCAGCCCTGGGATTTCTTTGGAAGGAATGATGCTAAAGCTGAAACTCCAGTACTTTGGCCACCTCATGCGAAGAGTTGACTCATTGGAAAAGACTCTGATGCTGGGAGGGATTGAGGGTAGGAGGAGAAGGGGACAACAGAGGATGAGATAGCTGGATGGCATCACGGACTCGATGGACGTGAGTCTGAGTGAACTCAGGGAGATGGTAATGAACAGGGAGGTCTGGCGTGCTGCGATTCATGGGGTCGCAAAGAGCTGGATTGGACTGAGCGACTGAACTGAACTGAACTAGCACCATCTAACCTACAATATGTTTTGCTTATTCATTTATTTATTTATTTTTATTGTGCATCTCCCTCTACTGGAGCATAAGCTCCACAAGGTCAGGGATTTGCTGCCTTCTTTCACTGCTGTGCGTCAGCAGCACCTGCACTGGGCTTCCCAGGTGGTGCTGGGGGTGGAGAACCTGCCTGCAATACAGGAGACACCGGAGATGCAGATTTGGTGCCTGGGTTGGGAAGATCCCCTGGAGAACAACAGAGCAACCCGCTCTAGTATTCTTGCCTGGAGAATCCCATGGACAGAGGAGCCTGGCAGGCTACAATCCATAGGGTTGCACAGAGTCAGACATGACTAAAGCAACTTAGCACACACATGCACAGCACCTACACTAGTGCTAGGCATATAGTTGAAAGAAAGTGAAAGTGTTAGTCGCTCAGTCATGTCTGACTCTTTGTGAGCCCATGGACTAAGCCCTGGAGGCTCCTCTGTCCATGGGATTCTTTAGGCAAGAATACTGGAGTGAGTTGCCATGCCTTCCTCCAGGGGGTCTTCCTGACCCAGAGATCAAACCCAGGTCTCCTGCATTGCAGGTGGATTCTTTACCATCTGAGCCACCAGGGAAGCCCATAGGCATATAGTCGGCGCTCAATAAAAGTTTCTGATTAGTTAAGGTTGCTACTTAGCTCTGGCAGACAGAATAATGCCCCCAAATATGTCCACATCCTAAACCTAGGAATCTGTGAATGTATTAGGTGTTGTGGCAAAGAACAAGTAAGGTTGCAAATAGAATTAAGGTTAATCAGTTGATCTCGAAATAGTGAGATTATCCTGGATTATCTGGGTGAAAGTGAAAGTCACTCAGTTGTGTCCGGCACTTTGCTACCCCGTTGGCTATACAGTCATGGAATTCTCCAGGCCACAATACTGGAGAAGCCATTCCCTTCTCCAGGGTATCTTTCCAACACAGGGACTGAACCCAGGTCTCCCGCGTTGCAGGCAGATTCTTTACCAGCTGAACCACGAAGGAAGCCCATATTATCTAGGTGGGCCCAACATAATCATCAGTCCAGAAGAGTCAGAGATATTTAAAGATATTACAGTACTGGCTCTGAAGATGGAGGGGGCCATGAGCCAAAGAATGTGGCCAGCCTCTAGAAACTGGAAAAGTCAAGGAAACATATTTCCCCTAGTCAGCCACCAGTCAGCTCCACGGACACCTTGATTTTAGCCTGGCAAACCCATGTCAGAATTCCAATCTGTAGAACTGCATCATGATAAATTTATGTTTTAAGACACTATATGAAGCTAACACAATAGTTGCTGCTTTCAGTGGCAGGAGCATGGGCTCTGGGATTGCTCCTCTAGCCCTCGTTAGCTGAGGGATCTCACACCTTTCCTTTTCTCTATAAATGAGACTTGATCGCTCCTTCTTCCCAGGTGTGGTTCAAGGATTTGGTGAGTTAATGTGTGAAACACTCATGGCTCAGAGCCTGGCCTCCAGAAGCCCCTCTGCTTGAACCCAGGTCCTATAAAGGCCCAGCAGACTGGAGACAATAAGTATTTATAGAAAGATAAATACCTTTTATCAAATGATGTTCCATAATAGATGTTCTTCTCTCTGTTTTTAGGACACATTCCCCCATTTAAACACATTTTTATGGGAGTGTAGTTGCTTTACAAAGTTGTGTTAGTTTCTGCGATACAGCAAAGTGAATCAGCACATGTACACATATATCCCCTCCTTTGGAGATTTCCTTCCCACTTAGGGTCGCGCAGAGTCGGACACGACTGAAGCAATTTAGCAGCAGTAGCAGTAGGCGACAATAGAGCACTGAGTAGAGTGCTCTGTGTTATACAGTAGGTGCTTTTTAGTTATCTATTTTATACATAGTATCAAGAGTGTATATATGCCAGTCCCAATCTCCCAATTCATCCCACCACTCCTCTTTCCCCCTTGGTATCCATCCATTTGTTCTCTTTATTTGTGTCTCTATTTCTGCTTTGTAAATAAGATCATCTACGGCCATACTACCCTGAATGTGCCCTGTCTTGTCTGATCTCTGAACCTCTATTTTCATTTTTACTCTTGTAAATAAAATTTGAGAATCTTTGTGCACAGCTTTTTTCCCCCGAAATTTAAGTTTTCTACTTCTTCCAAACTAGAGTTCTAGTTGGCTGCAAGGCTGGTGCTCATCACAACCAAGCGGGTGACTGCCTTCAGTGCAGAGTGGGCAGGTGACCACTCCCCTCCCACCCACCACCCCCACGTGGTCAGCCCAGCTGGAGATGGCAGGTGGGGAGGGGGAGAGAAGGCAGACAAGAGGCTGTGTCTGAAGGCACTTTGACAAATTCCATTCCTGGGCTGGGCTTCCCACTAGAGCATGGGAGGTAGGGGAGGCTGAGGGAATGGAGAGCCATAAGAGTGAGTGATGGTGCCTCAGTCATCTGAGCCAAGGGCGCCTCTTCGTGATGCAAGAGGAGTCAGGGGCCAGTTGAGCAGCTCTAGGCGGTGCCGGCCAGGGTGAGCGCATCCAAACCACCCTCCCTCCTGGTAGTTGTCCAGGACTGAGCTCTGAAGGCTGCACACCCACTACCTGTGCGGGAGGTGGGGGTTTCCCCAGATGTCTGGGGTGGTGAGAGAGCCTGTGCTCTGAGAGCAGGGGACAGAGGAAGGGAGGTGCCAGCCTTCTGCAATGCCAGATCACTTTCCATCTGCTCCCTCTGTGCTGCTGACAGTCAGTGCCCCCCAAACCCTCAGAACCTGCGTCTGCAACCCAGAGGGGAGGAAAGGGTTGTGAAGTGAAGCCAGCAGGAGAACAAAGGAGGCTTTGCTGCAGAGGGAGGCACCTTCAACTGAGGCCTCCAGGGCCTGGGGAAGTGACTCACAGGGCCCCCAGGAGGGACCCACCCATGGGGGCTCTGTGGGCCTGAGAATGCAGCCCAGCTGCCCTCGGGCTGGGAAAGGGGTGTCAGTCTCCTACTTCTGTTGGGTGGGGCCTCCCCCAGCGCTCCCCCTACTGCCCTCCCTCAGGATCTGGTATGCATCCAGCCTAGGGCCTTCAGAGGTGGCCCTGTGCTCGTTGGACACTGCCAGGCCCGGCTGTCGCCACTAATTCGACTTCTCCTACCTTGGCTGCAGGCACGGGCCCCTCTGCCCAAGCTTCACTCCCACTGGCCCAGCAAGGACATGGGCTCCCCAACTCTCGCCAGGGCCACACTGCTCCCCTGACAAGCGAGGCCATCAGTGCCACCCAAAGGTGGCAATGTTGGTGTCTGACTCTGCCCCAAGCTCCCTGGATCCCTGCGATGAGAACCTGGACAGCCCTGGCCGCGCACCCCCGGCTCCTCGGGCAGTTGCACAACCTCTGCCGCCGCCTCCCCCGCCTCCCCCCCCGCCCCAATTACGCTCCTTATATTGTGTGGCAACTGGGTGAGAATTCCAGGACCTTGTGCGTACTCGTACAAATCTGCTTGGTGCTGTTTGGCTGCAGGGAGAGGCGTGTCCCGTGAGCCCCAGGAAATGGGAGTGTGTTCGCATCCAAGGGGGCGTGGCCCGCGTCCGGAGTGGGAGCAGCCGCCCCGCCCTGCTGGTACAGACTGTTCGCCCCAGACCGCAGCTTCCGCGGGAGCCCTGGCCGGAGTCCAGGACACAGAGGAGGAAGCTCTGGTGACATTCTAGACATGGGCTTCGAGCAGCAAGCTTGGCTCCCAGCCGCTCAAGCCCGTGGCAGGTGGCGCACCTCCCACCCCGTCCAGCCTGGGATGTGGGGGGACCCGTGTTCTCCTGGGGGCTGGGCGGGCATCCTTCCAGACGCTTGGTTTAGGCATCCTGGCACTTCTCGGGCTCCGCCCCTGCTCTTCTACGGATTTGTCGTGGTTTGTGATGGCTATGTGAAGAGGTCCTGGGAGTCAGGGCCGGGGTGACCCAGCTGTTGTCATCCTCGAGCCATGACTCTGGGTCAAGGAGATGATTGTCCGGCTTGCTGTCAGGACTGGCTGTTGAGTGTAATGAAAACAAAGACAAAAATCCAAATGCAACTGACCTCTAGCCCTCTCCTTTGTGTTCCTCCTGGGGTGTATGCCTGCTTCAGTCCCTGGATGTCTCATTAGAATTTCAAGGATGCCTCGTTCACTATGGAGGTACCAGTCATTGGGGCTGGAGAGGTGGTTGACTTTACTTACTTGCAAACCGAGGAATTTCGGGGTAATCTATGTTCGATGTTGTGACCAACTTGAAAACTGTCATATGGAAAGTTCTCTTCCAGATAAGTTTACAGAGGCTCCAACAATTCTTGTGGATAAATGGACATCTTCTCTTAGCCTTGTGGGCTGTCTTGTTCTCCAAGCGCCTGCAGTGACTGGCACATGTGGCCCTCAGTCAATGGCACTCATCAGGTGACCAGGAAGATAAAGATCTTTGCAGCGAGGACCCATTTGCTGACTGAGGTCCAAAGCCACTGCAGCCACATTAGCTCACTGTTCAAGTCAAAGTTACAGGATCCCAAAATAGAACAAATACTGTCCCAGGACAACCTTCTACTGGGGGTGGGAGGGAGAGATTGGAAACGTAGAGTGCTTCTTCCCTGTGAATAATCAACTGCTTACGTAGCAGTGCCTGGCTACATATCCCAGAAATGGTTCCCACTCTCCCTGAGCCTCTGAGGTTTGAAGAGCTCCCTGTGGATCACTCAGGTGTCTTGTTTTTCCAACTCTGGGGCTTGGGAGCAGAGAGCTGCCATCTGGTGCTTCTGAACAAGACCAGCCAGGGAGCAGGGGGTACAATTGGGGAGTTTTCCCAGGGGCTGGGCTCTCCTTGCATTAAAAGCTCTCAGGGCAGTGCCCCTAGACTTACAGAGGATATGTGGTAGGGCCGGATGCAGGGGCTGTGAGATCCTATTCTGACCTTCGAACCACACTGGGGTTGGGTTCCATCTGGGTCAATCTGCAGCTCCACAGAGAATTTCACTGCTAGCCTGACCCCTGGCAGGAATCTGCCCCTACCTGCCACCCATTCCTTTTTCTTTACCTCCGTCCACAAAAGGCTACCCTGTGAGCCTTTGTCTCCAGGTGGGACAAGGCTTCTCTCTACATGGAGCTGCCCACTTTGGGTGGAGAGTAGGTGAGCAGAAAGGGGGCCAGCCACGTCCTCATCACATCTGAGACAAGACCAGCATTATGTGGCTGTCAGTTTGTGGCTGAAAACATCTGCCCACCCACCTTAAAGTCAACCGAAGTCAAACTTCGGTCTGATGACCATCAATCTGTGACATCACAGTTCTTACCTTGTCAACCCAGATGTCAGGCTCAAGGCCAGCACGTGTCCTCTGACCAACAGCTGGCCCTCCAGCTTGATCTAGAACTGCCCAGTGGCTTAAGTGCTCTGCCTCAAACTGGAGATTCTCTGGTGGCTCCTGCATCTGTATGTCCCACTTTGTCATCCCCTTAGGGGACACTCCGATCTTATGGGTCCTACAGTGTCCTCCAGGGCCACTGCAGCTGACCTCTTGTGTCTGGGGAGTCAGGAGGGTAGGAAGGGCCCAGTGGGATGGGGCCATCTTAACAGACAGCATTCTCCAGAGATCACAGGACTGCCTCCTGGATGGGGAGCAGGGTAGCCCCCAAACCTATGCTCTAATTTAGGCTCAGCTAAATTGGTCTTCCCTTGGTCAGGAGCCATTTCTCACATCCTTGCTTCTCCACCCGTTTGTCAGCTGGTTTGGTTTAGTTTATATATGTGCGTGCATGCCTGCTCAGTCGTGTCCAACTCTTTGCAATCCCATGAACTGCAGCCTGCCAGGTTCCTCTGTCCATGGGGTTTTCCAGGCAAGAATACTGGATTGGGTTGCCATTTCCTCCTCCCAGGGGATCTCCCTAACTCAGCGATCTAATCTGAGTCTCGTCCATTGGCAAGCAGATTCTTTACCACTGAGCCACCTGGGAAGCCCCTGGTTTACATATGCTTGCTAAGTCACTTCAGTCGTGTCTGACTTTTGCAACCCTGTGGACTACTGCTCATCAAGCTCCTCTGTCTATGGGATTTTCCAGGCAAGAACACTGGAGTGGGTTGCCATTTCCTCCTCCCAGGGGATCTTCCCAACCCATAGAACTGGTGTCTCCTGCATTGGCAGGTGGATTCTTTACCACTGGCTACCTGGGAAGCCCCTGGCTGACATATACTCGTGAGCAAAATGAATGCAGTGTAAAAGGGCCCAACCCTCCACAGCAACTACCTAGACCAAGAAGGCTCAGTATGTGGGACTAGGGCTACTCAAGGTCCTTATTCAGTGGTCAAGCCAAGCCACAAGTATGGGGGCAGTGGCTCCAGAGTAATCCACGCCAGAGTACCTTTTTGTGGCTGCCTTGGTGGATCAGAAACAAAGCGCTAGAGCTGGGTGTATAATTTATAAAATATCCTTTATTTATTCTATGGAACAGAGTCAAGTGGGAGCTTTGTGGGGGGTGGGGGGGAACTTAAAGATAATAGTGTTGTGACCTGGTTTTGAGCCCCATGGATCAGGACAGTGGCCAATATCTCCTGCTGTGGCTTTGACAAATTCTCTCCTGCACAGGCAGAGAGGCCTGGTGGGAAACAGGAAAGTATTGGCACAGTCAGCTGTCCAGTTGCTTATAATCAAGAATAATTTATGAAGAGCAGAAGTAACATTTATACTGCTGGCTTGTGATCAAGAGATTACTTACAATATAGTGTATTCATTCCAGGAAGTATAAAAATGTTTTTACTTATTGTTTATGGGGACTATCTTAGAATTTTAGCATTACTTTGGGAACACAGTATTTCTCTACAAATTTAGAAATTCTCTAGATTATATAAAATCAAACTTCCTGGTTTGACTTAATTAGTAAGGAAATAATTAAGAGAAACATTGAGTAAGGTAGTTACTCTTTTTATGTTTGTTCTTTTTTTTTTAGTACAATGGTTTAATCAAAGATGTTTGCTTGAAAATGTTAGGGGATCTCCACCAACAGGCAACTATGCTGGCTATCAAGCCAGAAAACTCCATAAACGCACATGACACTGAGCTGTTTTCACCAGACTTCCTTTCTAATAAACACAACACTTTCTCCTCCTCTCAGATGTGAACCTCAGAAGCCAAAATGCCCATGTGCCAACTGTAGGCATGTTGCTGAGCAAAGAAGGCTGGCAAGTCTGTCCAGCAAATTCACTGTATGGTGGATGGCAACAGCTTTGTGGCCTCAGAGGAGTGGCTGTGCATGCCCTCCAGGCAGAGCGAGGTTGGTGGCCCCTAGCAGCAGGGGAAAAGGTCCTTGCTCAGTTAGAACATAAGGACTTTGAGGGAAAATACAAACAGGCTCATTAAAAGTGGACGTCTGGTGGATACATTCCAACCCCCTCCCCTGCAACACTGTCCCCCCCACAGACCTAGGGGGACCTGCAGCTCCCCATGCTTTCGCCGGCTGCATGTCTCCAGGCTGACCTGGGCCAGGGACTGCCACCTTCTCCTACCGCCCTGTGGTGCTCCAAAGAGGACCTCAACCTCTCAACCCTCAACCAAAAAACCAGAGGGAAAAATCACAAACACTGAAAACTGGGTTCAAAAGCTCCCCCGGACACCTTTGGTTTGCCTTCCCCCAGCTTGTATCTGGTTAGGGGCTGTGAAACAGAATTCAGAAACTGTGCTGCCCAGAAGGGACAGGTACAGCCATGAGGAAACACCCCAAAGCAATAAATAACAGCCAGCTCAGGACCCTTGTCCCTGCCCCTCCCCCAACAACCGCCGCTGGTTTTTCCTCCCTGGAACCCAAGGAATCTATCATCCCCAAACCTCCCTGCTGGGCACGGAATGCTGGAATCTGGATTCTCGCTTTGGCACTGGACGGAGCCTCAGTCTTTCGCTTTATAGCATCATTTATGGCATGAACTAGGAACATAATGTGTTTACACAAACACACGACAATTGTACATCAGCATCTTTACAATATTAAAGGAATCATATACAAGTCTACAGGCATCGTACAAGGGGTGGGGCCAGCAGGGACGCCCCACCCGCCCAGCAGTTCTCTGCAGTTTCTCCACCCCCTGGGGAAGAGCCATCTGGGGAGGGGAAGTGTGACAAGACAGAGGGTATCCATCTTTGGGCCTGTCAGCTGGGAGGCAGCAGGTCTGCAAGGACTCCAGCAGGCAGTCCTCGTTGGAATCTGTGGCCAAGAACCCAAGGTCTGACTGTGTCCGGGTCTTACTGGCAGACTAGTGTAACCATAGTTTAATTAAAAATTCAGTAATGCAGGTAACTGTGGGAAAATCAGAGTGGAGGACGGCTTCCTGAGCTGGGGACCCAGAGGATGCTGCTGACAGATGGGCTCCTTCACCGTGGGGCCCATTCCTGAGGTAAGGATGCAGCGTGGCCCCGGTGCTGATCCCGACGGGGAGTGACTTCTCTTGGAGCCCGTGTGGGTGGGAACAGATAGAAACCAAAGCCCCCAGACATGAGTAGGTCAAGTGACGCTCAAGTGTGGCCTGTACCCCAAGCGGCAGCAAAGACAGGTTCTCGAATGGTCCCAGAGTGGTCCCTCCCCCACACCCATACCACCTTCCTCCCAGTGGCCCCACCCCGTGGGGGCTGTGTTTCAGCCTCGATGGCACTGCCATGAGCAGGGACCAGGAGTCTCCAAGTCCTGTTCTGCAGGAACTCGGGCAGAGGGTCCCGCAGCTTTTCCACCGCCCCCACACAGACATGCTGCCGTGTCCCACTGAGCTGAGCACCAGATAAAGAAGCAGGGGTCCTTGTCGGCCTCTCTGACTTGTGCACTGACAGTTACTTCCGTCTTAAATACTGTAGAAAAATAAGCCATCTCTGACGCAAGGAGACCCACTGGAGTCTGCCACGTGGAGAAAGACGGACAGCTCCTCTGGAGTGGACCGGGCGGCCTCTGCTGACCCTGCCTCTGCACGTGCAGAGCCTCCAGGGTGCTGTACCAGGCTGGGAGCCCAGGGGCCCAGAAGACTGGCGGCGAGTTCCCCCCTCGGCATCTTTGGGTCACATCCACGGTCCTCTGGTGGGCATGCCTCCAGCATCCCACGTTCTGTTATGACACCCTGGGCCTTGGGGCTCCCCAGGCGGGCTCTGGACCCTCCGGCCCCACCCTCAGTCTCAGGCCCACTGCTAAGCAGGCGTAGGCAGAACTCCCCAGCACTGTTTCCAGGTCCCTGGGGGTGTCCCTAGGGCCAAGGGGCCTCAGGTGGACACTGAGGCAGGGCCTAGTCCAGGGGCTCCTGCTTTATTCGGACAGCAGTGGGGTTGGGCTGTGGTCGCCGCTCCTCCCGGCAAAGCACATACTCGCTGAACTGGGAGGAGTCCACGCCCCCCCGCAGGATGCGGCCACGCTGAAACCCCTCTGGAAGAGCCTCTCCAGCACCTGCCGGGAAGAAACAGGGGTCAGCAAAGCCCAACCACAAGAGTCTGCCCCCCTAGGCCTGGTGGGCACTTGCCAGGGTAAGCTACCTTCTCCTGACAGGAGTCTGGGCACAACCACCAGCAGGGCAGCCACAGAAGGGCCAGGGCCCCTTAAGAGATAAAACCTGGATGGGTGCCATCCCACTGCCCTCGGGGGTCCACAACCTTGACTGGGCCCCCTCTCTCCCAGACACATCATCCTGGGTCCCCCTCCCTCACTAAGGCCCCAGCAGCAGAGACCCGGCCCCTGGCCTCGGGGCAGCCACCTGCTTCCCTGAGCTGGGAATCCCAGATGGTTTGAGGCCTGGGGCCTGATCAGCTCAAGGGAGCTCGTGGTGGAGAGGAGTTATCTCCCGTCTCTGCAGGTCTCCATGTCCACGTGGGTTTGTGCCTCTGTGAGAGGGAGGCCCAGTCACTGTGTCTGACACCTGTGTCTGGCAACTCACTAGCAAGTTCTGAAGGACAGCCTACAGAGTTCTCCCTACCAAATGCGCTCTGCCCCAACCAAGCCTGAAGCAGGAGTCTGCTCTCGGGTCTGAAGAGCCGGTGGAAAATAGGACCCCACTCCATCTGGGGCTTCCCAACTCTTAGACCCATGTGGGGAAAACCAGTCTAGAAATTCTCTGGGAAGCTGTGCCGTGGATGCTGGTGGCCCCAGGTCAACATGATGAGAAAGGGGGCTCCAAACCGCCTCCACTCTCAGCCTCTGACCTGCTGCTCCTACTGCCTGGGTTTAATTTGAATCCAAAGTCAAACTCTGGGTGTCAAATGAAGCACACTTTGTTGAAAATACTCTAGGCCATTTTTATAGAACATCCTTTTGGAAAAAAAAAAGCACAGATCAATTTTTTTAAGTCCATCCCCCAGGCGCCATCATTTAATTATGAGCGGGACATAAATTATGCATCGACACATTGTTGCCTTTTCTGTAAGATAGCACGGAGGGCCTCGCCATCCTAGGGACCCGGCCTCCCCCACCACCACTCTCCCTCTGCCGCAGCCCCAGGGCTTCGGGGAGGCAGAGGGGAGGAGGCAGGGGCGCCGGCCCTCACCTGCACAGAGTTGAGCCGGCAGTAGCCGTTGAGCGGGAAGCGGATGACGTGCGTGGGGTCCTGGTTCCAACCAGCGTTGACCGAGTTGCACATGACGTCCCCGGTCTCGGGAAGACCTCCTCGATGAGGGCCTTCTCGCCGCTGAGCGCGATCCGCTCGCCCAAGTCCGGCGTGACCCGCACCACCAGGCAGTCGCAGGCCCGGCTGCGGCGCCGCTGCTCCTGCTCCTGCTGCCAGCGCTCCAGCTCGCGCACCATGGGCTGTAGCTGGTAATAGCGCGCCTCCTCATACAGCAGGCTGAAGTCCTGCAGGCATGCGCATACGGTGGGGGCGGTGGGTGTCCGCCCTTCTGGCTCCAGAGCTCCGCCCCCCTCCTCCCCTCCCCACACCACCCCCGCCCGCTCAAAGTCCAGGGGAACTGTGGCCCCACCCCCAGCACAGTGTGGGCTGGGATGGTTGTCCCCATTGTACAGATGGGGAAAGTGAGGCTCCGGTGAGAGTGTGCCCCCAAAGCGTCTGGCCTCCGAACAAGTGCAGTGGCTGGTGTGCACCTGTCCCAGACCCTGTAAGCCCTTCCATCAGGCCACGGGAGCAGCTTCATCCCCCTCCCCCGAAGCAGAGAGAAGTTTCTAGAAAGACCTGGAAGCTAGACTAGAAGAGCCTGAGGCTATGCGGATGGTTGGGGACCTGCTGCCTTCTCGAGAGGACAGGCTGGGGTGGGCACAGGACAGCCCCGCCTCCCTCCCTGGAGATGCTCACTGTCCTGCAGGGAGGCGAAAGGGACCTGCCTGGGTTGGATTTTCAGCAGCAGCAGCATCTACCAGACCTTTTCTGAGCCTTAGTTTCCTCGTCTATAAAATGGATGTTATCATGCAGCTCAAAGAGCGGGTGAAGCTTAAAGGTCAGCAGCAAGGCTCGCCCCTGCCTTGGCCAGCAGTGTGAGGAGGTGTCTGGAGGGAGGTGCCCACCTCTCACCAGCAGCTCAACCCGATGCTGGCGGGTTCACACCGACCTCCCCTCAAGGCCCTGACATTGGTCCCCTGCCCCCTCAAACACATATCCACCCACACCCACCCCAGCCCTGAGCAGCTGATGACCCAAGACCAAACCATTCAGCTCAAGTCCCGCTGGTGAGCCCGAGGACCCCTGGGGGCAGGCAAGGGAGCCCAATCCCTAAAGCTGGGCCCACACCGCTGGCGCTAAGTCACTCTGCCTGCTGACTGACCCTAGCCTTCAGAGTCACCCCACACCTGCCATCTAGTCAAGAACCTATCCTGTCAAGAACCACAGGAGTTCATCACAGGAGTTCATCACAGCTTCATGCTGGGCCCCTGTTCTCATCCACTAAAGGTTTTAAATGATATCTGCAAACCAGCAACCCCCACATCCTTCCTCAAAGCCCAGAATACCTCCCCCAGACGCCCCACCAGTTCTTCCACACAGGCATGGGCTGCTTCAGACTGTTCTACCCTGGGCCTCCAAGCATCCACTCAGGACTCAAGCTGCAGGTCAGGGAACCCTCAAGAGCCCCCTGACCCCCACTGTCCACACTGTGGCTTTTGCATCTTTTTCCCAAATGTGAATCGAATCTACCACTTTGTTCCACCTTCGCTGCCTCCACCTTCCTGCTCCCTCCACATCCTTCACACAACAGATCTGAGGGTCCTGCCCCTACTCACCCCTCCCTCCACATTCAGGGACCGGACACAATCTGCAACCTCTTCCTGCTTTTCCTCTCGCAGTTCATACAGCCCCAGGCTGCCACCAATCTAGCTCCTTACCCTCGCTGCTCCTCACCCCCACGGCCCTCATACCCTTCTGCCTCTGTTTCTCCATCATCACCCAGAGAAACACCCTTCCCTCCAAACCCACCCAGGCCAGGTTCCCCATGGTTCCCTCTCACAGTACTTCCTGCTTCTCTGCCCCTGTGGAATTTAAGTGGTTTTCTGTTCAACATCTATCATCTCATAAACTATAACCACTGTGAGCACAGGACCTATATCTGCCTTGTCCCACTGCATTTTTAGCCTGAGTTCAGTTGCTGGCACCCAGAAACTGAATTCAATGAAGGATAAAACAGCCCTAGGACCAATGGGTCCTCTGGGTGCTGGAAGGAAGGAAGGACATTTGCTGGTTGGAGCTGGGGTAGTCCCAGCCTGGATTTCCTGCCTCTGGGATCCCTGAGCCACAGAGGAATCCAACCCTGGAGGCAGGACTCTCAGAACCAGGTTGGCTGCTGCAGACAGGCTCATCCCAGGACCAGGGGGTGAGAACTTTTGTTTAAAGTTCTTTTGGTGTGGATCAGGGTGTTCCCTCTGCCAAGTGCTGACAAGGACCAGCTTTAGGAACCTCTAACTCCTGTAACTCCAGCACATGACGGTCCTTCAGCATACAACTGGGGTAAGCGCTTGCTGTCGCTGCTTAATTGTTGTTACACCCTGATAAATAAGCTAAAAATGTGAGAAAACAAAATTAGTTTAGAAAAACTGATTTAGCCCTCGGCTTCATCGTTTAAGTTTTTATGGTTGCCATGACAACCGTGGGTCCGCTTATTAAGTCACAGCGTCCCCTGTGTAATGCCACCGCACAGTCTGTGCCAGGGAGCCGCCGGCTGCGGACTTACCTTGAAGTCATCAGGAAGCAGCAGTTTGGATGTCCGCAGGAAGCTCAGGACGTAGCGGAAAATCTCCCCATCCCGGTCGATGAAATAGTGTTGCTTCAAACTGTCCAGGACAATGGGCTCGGTGCCATTGAAGAGGCGGCTTATTCTGGGAGAGATGGAAGGTGGGATGCAGGATGGAAGGTGGGATGCAGGATGGAAGGGCTGGTCTGCTGCCCCGCCCGCACTCCTTAGAGCCCACCCTGCTGGAAGGGTGGGGGCACTACAGAGTGATTCTGGGACTATGCCAGGCCTGAAAAGGACATGTGCACACACCAGTGGCAGCCAGGACACCAGCGTGGCAACCAGCACACGCAAACACCCCACCTACACTCACAAGCCATAGCCAGAGAGTCACACCCAGCTCTACACCCCTGCCTGCTGACACAGGTGACAGGCCTGGAAAACTACAGTGAGACAGACACCTCGTCCCATGCACACAAACCCTTGCCCGACAGACCCGCCCAGAAAACCCCCACCAACCATCAGATACCCCAGCCCGTAGCCACACGCCTGGTGAACACGGGTAAGCCAGCCAAGACACTCCTGGGTCACACGCCTCACCCAACCTGCATGAACAAGCATTGGACACAACACACCCAGCAACAGGCACAGGGTCACACGGTCTCCGCCCTCGAAGCACACCGACCACAGGCAGAACCAGACACATCCTGGTGAGGGACACACCGACACCACGAGTCCACCAGAGAGGACAGCTACGCACACTCACCAAACTTACAAACGACCCACCCACAGCTTCGGCTCAGGGCAGACCACAGGGGCAGCACATGTGGGTGCAGTCACAGGGCAGACACCCACAGTCCAGTGTGTGCACACACACATGCACCTAAGTGTGCACACCTGCAGAGTATGCACACCAGTGAGGGGGCCGCTGGGAGGGAGGCAGCTCCCAGCACCCCATCCTCTGAAGGGCGGCGGTTCTGACCTGAAGGACGCTCTTGGGGGAGCCCCGATGCCTGGCCCCCTCCACTTCCGGGTGGAGGAACCAGGCCTCCCATTGCCCAGGGGGCAGGCTCTGCTTTGGCTCACGTCCTCTGCTGACCCCAGGCCCCAGTGAGGAGGGTTAGGATCTCTCGAAGAGGGGTAGGGGACATCAAGAGCTTGACTTGGGAATAGGAGGGCCTGGGAGAAGGGTGGCTGGATCCCGGCCCCAGGCCTCCCAACTCAGTCTATACGAGCAGAGGCTCAGCCCCCTTACTCTCTCCCTGCCGCAGCACGGACCTCCAGGAAAGTTCCCGTCTCCCTCGGCAGTCCATCCCACCCTCCGCTCCAAGTCACTGCGCTCAGGCTGTCTCACCCCCTGCCACCCAGGGCGACAAGCTGGGTAGAAGCTGAGTGGTCACAGCACCACAGCCTCTCTAGGGGCCTCGCACCAACATTGTCTGCTCTGCTGGCCTGGCACACTCATCAGCCAGGAGGGTGAGTGACTAATCCCATTTCACTCGGGACATGGCCCAGTAGGGCTGTATATAAGTCAAGGCTGCCTCATAGGTAAGTGTGAGCGGGTCAGAACCCATAGGGAGGTGTGGAGCAGCCTGAGCCTGTGAAACCAGTGCTGCAGTCACCCAGATACAACTCATCTCAGAGTTCTGAAAGCCATGGAGCCCTCTTAACCTCCAGGCCTGGTGACAGTGGCACTGGGGGACACTACCCTGCTGGCAAGCTCTGTGGGCTCCATGCCTATTCTAGGTGTTAAATTCCCCCAGACCTAACCTCAGCAGAGCACAGGCATCCAGATATCAGAATGAAGGCCACCCAGCATGCCTGGAGACAGATGGGATGGACTGAGGCTGTCAAGCACCATGGGCAGTCATCAGCAGACCGCCGAGGGCCCCCACGTGGCACCGGCAAGGAGATGAAAGAGCCACGTCTGCAGGTCAGCCTCCCCACGGAACTTTCTCCAGCCTTCCTGGTTGAGCTCAAGCATTCTGTGCGGCAAGCAGTATTTTCAGGCCCTCTGTGTAACACACCCCTCAGACCATCCTGGTGGTCTAGGGGACTCCCAGTCCACCACATTCCAGGGCTGCCTGGGTTCTAGGTCGTCTTAAGGGTCCGAGGCTAGAAGGCTCTCAGACTGTCTTATCTTGGGACTGGCTGGTTCTAGGTCTTTCCATGGTTCAGCATCTCTTCTCAGCCTAAGGCCTCTTGTGCCCTCAGGGTCTGAAGCTATCAAAGAGGTGTGCAGCTTGAGGGAAGGTTAGGGCAGTCACCTCAAAGGCACCCACTGACACTTGTGAAGTCTTAGAGAGCCTTTTCCTACCCTGGGTCACCCTCCAAGGGAGGCTGTAAGTTTGGGGGTACTGACTTCAGAAGGTGTATAAGGAATAAGCTGGCCAGTTCTGACCCCAGCTGATAGGAGTCACCTTCTTTTACTTTTTTAAAGTTGTGGCTCTAATTTCCTGGATGTTTCAGTGGTTACACCCAGGTTTACTTCCCAGGTTCCTGGACATTGGTGGCCTCCCACAGCCAGGATGGACACCAGCATGGGGCTGCAATGCAGGAGCTAAGTGATGTCCAGCAAGCACGGAGGCAGATACAGGAGTCCACTCCCAGTCCTGGGCAGCTGGGCTGGGAGGGTTCCAGGCAAGGACCAATGGCCATCCTGGGCTGACTAGCACAGTGGGGGGCTCCCTGCTATGGAGCCGCCGTGACCAACCAAGAACGAGAGCCCAGACCTAGCTCTGTGGGCACAGGGTCCAAAGGGGCACAAGCCCCCTTATCTCACAGCATTGCCCAGGGTGGGACTTGACATCCAGAACGAGCGCCCTCCCCTGGTGACCTTAACACAATCCTCTATTTCCAGGTGACTTATACCTCAGTGACCCTGGGTGAGCCACTGATCATTCTTTCCAGAATTAGTGAAAAACTGTTTTTTTTTTTTTAATTTTAACATTCACTCAGAGAAGGAAGAGAGAGATCTGAAGGGCTCCAGCCAGCACAGCTGCCCAATGCACATGTCAGGCCTGGCCTGACCTACTGTCTTGACTGTCCTACAAGTCATTCCACCTCCATGGCCTCTAGGCCAGAGCTTCCGTCTCAGGAGCACCTCTCCTGCGGGCCAGGCCAGGCAGAGCCATCCAGGCAGAACAGCAGATTTATCCTGAGGTTCAGCCCCGGGGAAGAATGCAGACTGCCACCTCCGCTGGGCCTATCCTGGTGGCCAGAGGGTCCCACAGGTCATGGGACCACTGAGGCAGCCTGGCCAGGAGCCTGCCCCAAGGCAGGATGTGGAGGGGGGGCCGGTTTGGATGGCTGGGAGGGAGGACCACCCCCGGCCGCCAAGCTCCAGGCAGCAGCCGGGAGGCAGAATGAGGAAGCTGGTCCTCCCAGGCCTGGGTTGTGATTACTCCAGAAAGGCAAGTGTCTGATTTCAAGAAACACTCTTCAGAGAGGTGGTGGGCAAGGGTTTTATGAATGTCACTCACAAATGTCAGCTGATTAAGGGATGATCTATCTCAAACAACGCATGAATGCTGCAGAAGGCAAAACTGAAATGAAATAAGCAGAATCCATCTCCCATCCTAGACAGGGCCCTGCCGGTTAGTGCCAGGCCAACATAGCTGACATGGCCTCCTGGCTGCTGCCCCCCAAGGTCCCCAGGTCACAAGTGCCCCAGGCCTAGCCTCTGTCTGAAGAGGGAGAGAGCTCCAACCACACCTGCACCCCACACCCCAAGTTCTGAACCAGATGCTGCATCGGCCTCCAGTGGTCCCTCCTCCAGGGCACCCCCTTGGCCTCCAGTGCGCTCTCTATGCAGCCACCTACACGCTACGAATCCTTCCTCCATAAGCAACCACACCAGCGACAAGGCGGCTAGATCAGAAAGCTTCCCAGAGACATCCCTTGGCATCTGGGGGATTAATTAACTCCTCTTTTTATTTTAAATGTCTAAAACAGAGGTGATGCCCGCAGGGGTGGCCCTCCTGCTGCCAGCCCTTGGCGGTGGCCACCTTGTGGTACCCGGAACAGGCGGTCCTGGGCTTAGCCAGCAGCATGCAGCATCACCGCCCAGAGCTGCTCAGAGACCCATCCCACCTCCGGTCAGCCCTGCTGTTACATGCCAACGGAGAAACCTAGGGAGAGAAATACCCGACAGGCAAGAGCAGGGCAGTCGGCAGTGCCTGGAAGCCTCCACAGGCTCAGGAGTCAGGGGCACCAGGGAGCCGGGCAGAGGGTAAAGCTCCCTGGTCAGAGATCCTTCATCTGCTGATGGTGGTATGTGGCTCATGCTCTTCCATAGCTATGGATATCCCCGGACATCCTGGAATTCTTAGCCAGTCACTGTCACCCACCCCCTCCCAACTCCAAAGGAGTCTGCTGCTAGCCCTGGGGGTCCAGCAGTGGCCACTCAAACAAACATGACAAATCGCAGCTGCCCCCCCCATCCTTGAACTTATGCACTATCCCAGTCATTAAGAATTGGAAATAGGATGAACTACTTCTCCCCAAATGACCCCAAGAAGTACACAGCATGGCTCACAACCAGTCTCCTGCAAAGGCCAGGCGTGAGTCACACACAAGAGGAACCTAAAGAAACATGAGGTTCTCCAGCCAGCTGCTGGCCAGCTTCGGATGGGGCTGGCTTTGAAAAGTGGCCTCTGCCAGTGGGTCAGGAGCTCCACCAGCGCCACCAGCTCAGGGTCACAAGTCCCTGTGCTGAGCAGCCGTGGGCAGGTGGGTCTGAGAGCAGGGGGACCCTGGGGAGCCCTGTGTGTCGGCTGACAGCAGGCTTCACATGCTCCCTATGGCCACCACACGCCCCGGTGCCATGAGGGGCTCGGCTCTTACCTGGAATCTGGGTACTTGGTGAGCGTGGCCAGGCTGCTGGTGTACATGTGGCCGCCCACGTCGATGTGCACAGGCGCATTGGACTTCGTGAGCTGGGCTGGCAGCGGGATCCCCTGGGCAGCCAGGGAGACACAGGCGACCGGGTGAGAGACAACCGAGACATGCTTCCTCCCTCCTGGAGATGGAAACAAGGGACACAACAACGGTTTCTCCACAACAGAGCTAGGCACTCCCTTGATTGCCAGTGTGATCACAGATCTAATCAGATCACTTCTGCTTGTGCCTGATCACATATTCGCCTGACAAATTATGGCCACCACTGTAATTAAGTGTATTTGCATCATTTTCTTCAAAGTACCAGAGGGGGAAAAAAAGAAAGATGCTTATTAGCAATAAGAAATCAAGAAAAAAATTTTTTTCAAGGTGTCAGCCTCCAGGGGCATAAAACAAACTGCAAAATTCTAATTAAAGGTCGCAGGCTTATGTGTTAGATGTGAAATATCCCTGACAAACGAATCACCAATTTGTGAATTGGGATTCAGGGGTTTTTGCAAGTTTGTCTCAGTAACGAGACACCTCTAAATTAGAGACTTCCTCAGCACCTAAGGCGTTGAGTTTTATACATGTAGTAAATTTCACATCAAATTAAGAGCATTTTTGTTTCGAGAAAATACATAATCATACAGCCAGTCAACAGCCATCTCTTGAGCACCACAGCTATGGCTGCGAGGAAGGGCAGCCAGTGAGCAGGTGCTCAGGAAGAGGGCATAAAGGGGGCCACCAGCCCCTGACCCAGCCCACCCTGCCAGCTCTCACCGCCGTGCCGGTGCTGCCGTGGGCGTGAAGCGAGGACCCGCTCGGCCGCTCCTTGCGGTGAGGCATCTAGGCTTCCATCGCTGCCCAGAACATCTGTGGGGAGCACCGACAAAACCAAACACGACTTACTCCTCAGTGGTCTTGGGTGCCGTGTCTCCCAGTCAAAGATGCTTATAATCGTCCTCTCTGAACATGCTTCCCAAGACCCCATGCCCTACCACACAGATGGCAACTAGCCTGTCCCCACACCCCACGGCAAGTCTCTGGGCCATAGGAGATTAGTTATACACACATGCACACACACACACATTCACTCACACACGTGTTCTCAGGGCAGCTCCATGTCTGCTAATTCAGCTAATGACAGCCCTGAAACATATGCTCACCATTATTGCCCCCAAAATGTTTCAGAACAAATCCGATTTGCTTGGTATTTTGGTTTCGGGCCACGTTACCAAGCGTGTCTCCTCTTGCTTCAGAGAGCACCCTGGGAACCACAGCTCGGAGAGGATCCCCCAGCCTCCAGGGGCTGGGGAGCCCCACTACCCCTTTAAATACGGTCTCTGCAGTGTTAACATGCAGCCTGAGACTGGCTGGACCCAGAGAAGCCTCTTCCAGCAGAAGCCAGGGAAGAGCGAAAGTCACCGAGGAAGCCACCACTCCCCCTATGGCTCCTGAGAGAGGAAAACTTGTCTTTGTTTGCCCAGCCTGCACCTCTGCAGCTTCTCCCCAGGCCCCCAGAAAGGTCTTGTCTGTGCCTAATATATTCCAGATCCCCTCGGGATCAAGCCCCAAGGCATTACAGAGATGGCCAGAAGGAGAGAGCAGCTCAGCTAATGAACCCTCCTGCCTCTCCCTACAGTCACTCAGCGACTTTCCTCGGTGCCCTGGCCACCTGAAATAAGATTGTCCCACAGTCTCCAGAAGCTGCCTGAAGACATTCTGCAGACCTATCGCAGGAGGGCTGGAAAAGAGCAGTTTTAAGCAGACCCTTCCACTGACCTGGGGCTGGGGAAGGTGGACACAGGGAATATCACCCCCTCCCCTCCCCTCCCCACACTGGCTTCCCCACACCTAAAGCTGTACTTATCTCTTGCAGGTTTAACCCCACCCTCTCTCAAGGATTGACTTTGTGCCTTGAAATGCAACATCCAGTTTTCAAACATGGACCAAGGTCGAATGAGAATCAAAGCCTGCAAATTTCACTCAGGTCATTCTCCTAGGATTTGTTCTGCCCTCCATGTGCTGGCAAGTTCTCTGACAGGAAACCGGGGTGGGGGTTGCCATTAGTAGACAGTGATGTTTAATTTACAGCCGTCCAGGCTCGGCTGCTTTTGGCATTCCTGAGTTCCCTCAAGTTTCAAAAAAGAAAACCAGGTCACTTATCTCAAGTTCTGAGAAACCAAAACACATCTCAGGAATGGGTTCTCCAGCCCTGGAAGGCTCTGCGGGGGGTGGGGGGTGGGGTAGGGGGCGGGGGAGTCAGAAGGAAAGCCACACTGAGGATTAAACTGAGCTGGAAGGAATTCCAATGGAAATTCTATCAAAGCGGACAGCACAATGTTTGCCCAACTACCAGGACACTGCTCGGAAGTGACATTTCACACCAAGTAGCCATTAAAAAGCTGCTCTATCCCGTTCTCACCCAGCCTCTTCTCCATCGCAAGCACAACCTGATGTTCACGGCAAACCAGACACTCACCATTGGAAGCCCCAGGCTGTACGCCTTGACGCGAACCTCCACTGCTCCCTCCGACAAACGCATCTGTGCTGGACAAGGACCCTTTCCTGACACCACTGCTGAGGTCAGAAGCACAAAGTGGGTGCAGGAAGAGACACAAGTTCATTTTGCCAGCACCCGCATCAAAACCCACGACCCGCGCGCGCCACGGCCCTCCCGAGGTCGGCCAAGACCGCCTGTTGCAGGGGCCTCGGCGGTACCGGGCTCCACGGCCCGGCCCGCGGGTTTCCAAACTGGCTGGGTATTGACCCGTTTCTCCGAGCTGAGGCGGGAGCCCCGGGTCCCACGCCCGCCCGCTGCCAAGCCCCGCCTGCCAGAACAGAGGGAAGCGAGCAGAATGCCACGCTCATTTACACACAAAATGATTTTGTGTCCCATTGTGCTCGCAGTTGTTCAGCTCTCTGGGGGTGATTAAACTGGCTGAGCTGCGGCAGCTTGAGACGATTTCACTAAATCGCTTCTTCGTGAAGTTGCTTCTTTGCTAAGCTGTTATTTTAACCATAAAAGGTAAACAGAAGGCGCCTGGAGAACTCTCTTCAGCTCTGCGCCCAGGGCGCCAGCCCCGGGGCCAGAGAGCCGGGGGGCCTGCCGAGTTGTCCAGGAGGTGGGCCAGAAGGGAGGCAGGCGGGCCACCTGGCGCGCGCCTGCCCTGCCGCGAGCCCGCCGGCCGGTGTGAACTTCGGGGCGGCCGGAGCCGGCTGGGCCCAGGCCGGCGGCGCCGCGGGGCTGGAGTGGCCGCGGAACCCAAACCGCCTGGCAGGAGCGGGAGGGTGTGCGGCAGGGGCGGGGCAGAAGACGAAGTTAAATCAAGAGGCAGACACTTAGAGACCACAGATGGGAAGCTCGCCTAATTAAGGACGTAAAAGCGCTTTTGTTCTCAAAGTTTATTGTTGCCAGGGTTAAAAAAAAAATTAATTGAAACTAATGCTGTTATTCACTCGTGCAGTTAAATTCCTCCATGCACATTTGAAACACAGAGTGAAAACTTGAAGCTTATCTTTTGCATTCGGGGTGGGGGGCAACGGGAGGACGGAAACGCGCTCCAGCTACGGGGGAGGGGGGAGGCATTTGCGAGTGTGAGCGGTGCCCGCGACCAGGTCAGGGGCTACCGCCGGGCAGCAGGAATCCGGACGCGGCGATCGCGTCTCCGCGCGGCGCGCCTGGGGGCTCCAGACCCCGAGCGCTTGGAAAGACCACCAGCGCGCCAGCCCCTCCCGCTCCGTTTCGGACTCGCGGGTGGGCGTCACAGGACGCACGTCCGTCCCGTTGGAGACTTTTCCTCGCTCTGATTTGGACACCAAGCAGGGCCCAGTCAGCCTGAAGCCCAGGCTGTGTGAGCCGGGTTCTGACCTCGGAAACTCGCCGGCCCTGCAGGGCGGTCGGCCCTGCACCGAGGCCCGAGTGCCGAGACCGGAGGAAACCCCCACCCCGCGCGGCAGGAAGCTCGCTGACCGCCAGCGAGGGAGGGTCCACCCGGGGCGAGGGCCGGCCCACGTGGGCAATCCCCACTCCCGCGCCAGGCCTTTGTGCTGGGTGCCCCCTCGCCGTCAACCCCCGCCACCCTGCACCCGGACAAAGCAGCCGCCCCCGCCCAGGTCCGAATCCCGGCTGGGCGACTTTCCGGGTATCGCAGGCACTTCGGGGACAGGGGTGCGCGTCGCTGAGTGGTGGCCGCCCGCGCGGTGCTTACCTCGGAGCCGGAGCGGCGGATCGGGCTCGGGTGCAGCCCCCGCCCCCTGCAGCCGCCGGTCTTGGGAGCCGGGCTCAGCCTCGCAGCCTGTGCTCGCTGCGCGGGTCGCTCCGGTCTCGTCCTGGAGTTACTTTCTCTCTCGCCCCCAACCCTCCCCCCCACCCACCCCTCCCGCCCCGGCCCCCGCTTCGCGCGGCCCCTCGCGGCGCGGCGCGCGCCGGGGCCTCCCCTCCCCGCCCTCCCCTCGCCTCCTCCCCTCCTCGCGGCCGCCGCCGCCGCCTCCTCTTCGCGCCGCTCTCCGGCTGCCCTCCCGCCGCTCCCACCTCCTTTCCTCCCTCCTCTCTTCTCCAGCGGCCTTCTCCGATTGCTGGCGAGAAAACCAGCCCCCCACCTTAGCCTATAGCCCGCGCCCCGTCTCGGCCGAGCCCGGACGCAAAGGGCAGCGATCCGGCTCAAAATTAACCCAGCGCGGCGAGCGCGAGCGGGAGCGCGCGGCGACTCCTGGCTCGGGGCTCGGCTGTGCCGCGGGGCAGAGGATTAGAGTCGCAATTAGCTCCGCGCGCCCGCGCCTGCCGCGCTCGGCGACAAAAATGCGCTGTTTCCCTTCCTTTAGCCGGGCGAGCACACCCGCCTCCCCCGGAGCCCGCGCCTTCCCGCCGGGGCCTCCGCCAGGACCCTCCCGGGAGCAGTGCGCCCAGGCCCCCGCGCCCTCCGCCGCCCAGCCCCCCGCCCCCGCCGGCCAGCCACGCGGCGCCCAGGCTTCCTCCGGGCTCGGGGAGGGGGCGGGGGAGAAGCTGATTTTAATCATTGTCATTTCATCTGATGTAATATTTCCCCGGGCGCTTTCAGCTGGGCATAAATTTTCGGCTCCCAAATAAGTAACACAGGGCACGTTTCTCACATTTCTTGACTCCTCGGTTACAAAGAGGAGAGCAGCCGCCGCCGCGGCGCCCGGGGGTAGGGGCGGGACTTGGGAAGAAAGTAGGCTGCGAGTCGGCCCGGGCAGGAGAGGAGCTGGGGGCCAGGCCACCCCTCCCCTTCCCGGCCCTCCTCCCTGGGTCCCTGCCCCGACTGCCCCTCTACCGGGGCGCAGCGCCGCGCGTGACGTCTGCGGACGCGCGGTCTGCCACCGCCGGGGAGGGGAGCACGGGGGCGCCCGGCAGGCAGCCCGCGGCCAGACGCGCCATTTCCTTTCCGCGCTCGGCGTGATGGAGACGTCTACCGCCAAGACTCTTCGCGGCACCGAGGCCTGCGCTCCGGGCGTCCCCTCGGTCCCCGGGTCGGCTGCCCCTTCCTCCTACTCTCCTACCTCCTCCTCCCCCCTCCTCTTTCTCCTGCGGCCCGTCAATCTCCCCCGCTTCCTGGACCATTTCCCGGCTCCTAGGAAACGGAGAGCGGAGTCTCCGGTGCAGTCCGCCCCGCCTGTACTGCGCCCCCCGTCCGGCTCTCCGGGGACGCCCGGGCCAGAGCCACGCTCGAGCTGGAGGACCGGTGCGCTCCGGCCCGTAGCGACGCTGGGGCCCCCACCCCGAGCTCCAGCCTGATCTGGACGCCCTCTAGCGGCCTCACTCACAGGGGGCGCACGGGGCGGCTCCGAACCCGGCCAGGGGAAGGTGGTGAGAGGAGGACCCGGTGGGGGCCTGCCTGCGTTGACCAGGGGACCTCGCGCGTGGAAAGAGCTCCAGTAACTTCTCCACGCGGGAATAAGCAGAAACTTCCTCCAAGGGAAGGTTTTATTTATTTATTTATTTTAGAGCTCGAACTACAGGAGAAAGGGGAAATTTTCTCATTAAAGTTACATCCCTGCAGTTAGTTCAATTACTTGATATATGCAGAAGATGTTGTAAATTTATAGATTTAAATAGCTTACAAAAGATGCCGCAGGCCCCATCAGTTAATTTCCTTAATTTATGGATTTTTAGCTGCTCCTAGAACAGAAAGGGGCCGTGGAAGTAGGTCAGGGATCTGTGCAGCGGCTGCAGCAACGGCCCAGGGGCTGCCCACTCTGCTCCCCACGCCCTGGCGCCCCCAGACTTCTGGCTCCCAGCTCGGGCCTGACAGTACCACTCTCTGCTCTTTACATCTGGGCCAGGCCCTGCAGGCCTGCTTTGCTCCCTGGTGACTGCCCCAGTCTCTCCAGGGCTGCTCAAGGCTAAGGAGCAGCAAAGCCCGCATCTACACCCTTCCCTTCGGGCACTGAGCGACGGACCCAAATAAGAAGTGAAGCAAGTATCCAAATACTAGGACGTCCAGGGTCCTCACTTCAGTGCTGGCTGGGATCACAAATGGAGAAGGGCATGTGTAGATAAAACAAACCTTTTCAGCCTTTGAGAGCCTAGGGGGAAGGAGGAGGCATGAGGAAGAATGCTTCAGGCTCCCTTTTCAGGAGCACCCGGGTGCACGCTCAGTCGTGTCCCACTCATTGCAACCGTATGGACTGCAGCCCGCCAGGCTCCTCTGTCCATGGAACTTTCCAGGCAAGAATACTGGAGTGAGTTGCCATTTTCTCCTCCAAGGGATGTTCCCCACCCAAGGGTTGAACCCCAGCCTCCTGCATCTCCTGCATTGCTGGAGGATTCTTTACTGCTGAGGCATCCTGGAAGGCCCGTGGAGAAACACAGACCCACTGAAAACCTGCCTGTCATGGGGCCGTCCCTGTGGCTCCCATCACCCCTCACCACTCTCCCCTCACCCCCAGGTGCCTGCTAGAGCTTCTTTGTTTTGTGTTCAATATGGATGAATATATACATATAAATTAATACTTTAAAGATAGGTATAAACTAAACTGTTTTAGGAAGCCACATGGCGATGTGATTAGTATTGGTATTCATGATTTAACATTTCTTTTCCCACTAGATGAAGTTTCTAAGATTTGCAAGGTACATGTCAAGGACGGGTGTATAAATGGATTTTTATTTATTCACAACTCCAAGACTAATTGCTTCTCTTTGCCTCAAGGCCACGAGATTGGTTTTAATATGACACTTCAAAAGTATTCATGGGACTACAGAGATAGTAAGTGTCATTGTTTAAGAGACAAATCTCACTGTGGTACTGGTGACCCTGCAAAGAGGAGGTTCCATTTCATTTTAAATTCCTTGATGTTTTTTTAAGAGTTTCACTTTATACCAACTATATTAAAAATGCACAATTTAATCGAAATAAGAACTGACCATTTTGGAAGACCTTTATTTCCTTAATATTGCTGGGAACTTTGTTTTCATATTCCTGAATCCTTTTATTAAAGAGCTGAACTTTATACGTGTCATTAAGAAGAGTAAGTTTGGGCCATAATTTATTCTCAAGTGTTTTAAAAGTTCCTGGCTAAATGTCAACCATCTTTTACATTGAGAGACTTGGACATGGGCTATGATAGGCACTTAATGATCTGTGGTGTATAATGTAATGGTGAGGGTTTTTTTTAATTGAAAATGTATAATTAGAACTGAAAACATACTGAAACATCTTGTGAAATACATCTCATTTCATTACTATAGTCCAAGAAATTGGATGTGAGTGATTGGATGAAATAGGATGTGAGTCTAATCAGAATGGAACTTACTTTATCAGTAGATTTGACCAGCCCTTGAGCCCTTATGGTTTGCATATTTTAAAAAGTGGGTTCAAACCTAAGCTTGCTTTGAGGTTGGTGTCCGTGAGTTCACACAAAGCTAATGCAGGTCGGGCCCTGCATCTAGGTGCTATGGATAAGACAGTCTCTGGACATTTCAAAGTGGTTTCCAGTGTAGTTTTGTATTTTGTTGCTGCTGTTTGTAGACTATATTTTAAGATGAAGACCTAAATAAGAAAATGAGGTCCCAGGGTCTGCTGAGCTCAACCTTTTCAGAAAATCCATGACCAGAAAGCAGATGAACAGGCTGTATGTAACACAGCGGCTGCTGTCTGAGAGGGGCGAGTGTAGGGTGGGGGTATGGGGAGAAGCTGGGGTGTTGAGGCAAGGCTGTCTGCTTCCCCACCCCAGGCTCCCTGGGGTGAAAGCCAGACCCCTTTAGGTCTGTGCCCACCTCCAGGCTAGAATGGAGCCAGCCTGTCCCAGAGATCACAGTCTGACATCTACTTGACCTCTGCCTCCACACCAGGAATCCCCCAGTCTTCTCTCTAGGATCCCAGTGAACCTGGAGAATAAAGGGGGTAGTGAAATGGGGGTTGGTTACTACTGCTCCCTGCAAATGGAGCTTCTGACTGTCAGCCAGTTGACCTAGTCCCTGGAGAGTTGCAGTCCAAACATGACTGAGAGATGGGAGGTAATAAAACAGGACCACCTAGCTCTCAGGGAGTTCTGCCCAGTCCCCAACACCATGCTCTGAGGGACTTCTGCTTCTGATGGAGTGAAAGTAGAGCCCATCTGCAGGGGGCTATAGACCATCCACTTCTTCTTGCCTTCTGCCTGCAGCCCAGGTATGCTGCTCAAAGCCAAGCCACCTGCCCTCTCCAGGAGCCAGCATCAGGGTGGCAGTGAGACAAGACCAGGAACCCTAACATGGTGGCAGCTTGTGGATGACCTCAGGGGGATCAAAACCCCACCCCTGATCAATATTCGGCGTCTGAACCTTCTTCCAAGAGAAGTTTCAGCATGTTTAGCAGATTCTCAGAGTCTCTGTGAATTTGTGTGCAAGTAATAAAACTCTCTTGGAAGAAAAGTTATGACAAACCTAGACAGCAAATTAAAAAGCAGAGACATCACTTAGCCGACAAAGGTCCAGCTAGTTAAAGCTATGGTTTTTCCAGTAGTCCATGTACTGGTGTGACAATTGGACCATAAAGAAGGCTGAGTGATGAAAAATTGATGCTTTCCAACTGCGGTGCTGCAGAAGACTCTTGAGTCCCTTGGACTGCAAGGAGGTCAATCAGTCCTAAAGGAAATCAACCCTGAATATTCAATGGAAGGACTGATGCTGAAGCTCTAATACTTTGGCCACCTGATACGAAGAGCCAACTCACTGGAAAAGATCCTGATGCTGGGAAAGATTGCGGGCAGGAGAAGAAGGGGGGTGACAGAGGATGACGTAGTTGGATGGCATCACTGACTCAGGGAACATGAGCTTGAGGAAGCTCCAGGAGATGGTGAAGGACAGGGAAGCCTGACATGCTGCAGTCCATGAGGTCGCAAAGAGTTGGACATGACTTAGTGACTGAACAACAAAACCCTCACAATGGCTTCATGATAAGCAAAGTAGATTCTTTTTGGTATAATGGCCAGTGGAGACGAATGGCCCTAAAGTCCACTTGGAGACTCAGCAGCGTGTCCAGGGACCCAGGCTCCCTCCACTTTCCCCTGCCATCCTCTGCACACCCTCCTGTTCTTATGCCATGTCCTCTCTGGTTTCGGAATAATGTAGTTCAAAGCTTCCTGCACAGAGAACAAGGATGTGCTCTTGAAACCGTTTGGTGGTGTTTCAGCGGCTCTGAAGAGCTCCAGTACCATAGTCCTTTATGTCATACCCTGGGAACTTACTGAACCACAGTTTTATAATCAAAGGAAAAGCGGGGAGCAAGAGAAGAATTTCTTTCCCTTTCTTGAGTAGATATCATGCCTCCATCATCAGCTCCTCCTCCAGGTTGAACAGGGGGAATTTTCTTGTCCCTATACGAACAAGGTAAAGAAAGAAAGTGAAGTCGCTCAGTCGTGTCCAACTCTTTGTGATACCATGGATTGTAGCCTACCAGGCTCCTCTGTCCATGAAATTTTCCAGGCAAGAGTACTGGAGTGAGTTGCCATTTCCTTCTCCAGGGAATCTTCCCAACCCAGGGACCGAACCTGGGTCTCCCGCATTAAAGGCAGACACTTTACCATCTGAATCACCAGGGAAGCCTGGTGTACAAGCTAGGTCCACCAATTATCCTTTTTCATGTATGCAGAGAGCATGTCCTAGGAATCATTAACTTTCTGAGCTCACTGGGCTGGATGTGGGTCTCATGCCAACATTGTTGTATTGTTTGGGGGCACATTCCATGCTTCTGTTGCCTGGTTTTGTTAAGGAAGCCTGCTTGGTTTTGTGGTTAAGTAAACCTGCTCTCCTGAATAATCATTAACTTACAGGGGTCTCCGATATTTTTTCTACTTACAATCCCCTAATAGGATTAACTAATCTATTAATTTATCACCTATTTTGTCCCTTTACCCTGTCCCTGTCAATCCAGTGGCACTCGCAGCCTCTCTGGCACATCCCACTGGCCAACTTGCAAGCCAGTCCCAGGGAAAACGTGAACCAATGAGGCTTAGTCCTGGCCTGCCTGGGGCTGGGGGTACTGCGTGGGGAGGAAGGTAGACCCTGAGCACTGTCAGGATCTGCCTGGGGAAAAGAGGAGAGGATGGGTTTTGTGTTGGGGACCCCAAAGGTGAAGAGCTGTTGACTAGAACCCTGAGCTGGAAGGAAGGGACAAGTGTTAGTCTCTCAATCGTTTCCGACTCTTTATATCCCCATGGACTGTAACCCGCCAGACTCCTCTGTCCATGGAATTCTCCAGGCAAGAATACTGGAGTCGGTAGCCTTTCCTTTGTCTAGGGACTGAACCCAGGTCTCCAGCATTACAGGCAGATTCTTTTACCATCTGAGCCACCAGGGCAGACCCACCTGGAAGGAAGGCAGAGCCCCAAAGGGCACCTGCAGAGAGACAGCCACACGGATGATGCTCCAGATCCTTCTAGAGTCCCAGGAGACAGCTGACCTGCCAAATAATGGCTGCCCCCAGGCAACCAAGCCGGGCCACTGGCCCCAGGCCCTCTGCCCTCCTCACCTCTGGCTTCGTCTCAGGGCTCTTTTTCTGGAGCTACATCCGTGAAGTCACGAGGTCCTCCCAGCAACCCCTCAAGGTTTGAAGATGAGGCTGTTCCCTGTCAACAGCACCTGGTGTTCATCAGAGCACTTGACATGTGTGGCTCTCCCCATGACACACACAGAAAAGAATTCCAGAAATATGAGTTTGCTGCAGTCACTGGGGGCCGCGAGGCCCTCTCTAGGGTCCTTCAGGTCTCTGAGTCAGTGTCGGGCTGGCCTGGACACCTGGGAAACACCAAATCCTGCCCCTAAATGACTCTGTGTGGCTGCCACTCGGGCTCCAGGCAACCACTGAAGTGGCTCTGGGTCACAGGACCCCAGGAGCCCTGCGCATGCATTGACACGGGCCTCAGGGAAAAATAGAGTTGAGACAGGGAGACTGCCTTTGATCAGTCAGCAGCCTGCCCAGGGCTCCGTCCCCCCGGCCAAAGCTCAGTACACCCAAGTACACCCACCGTCTTCCCTTGTCCCAGGCAATTCATTCTCCCGGGGCCTATTCTGTAGCAGCAGTCCCCAACCTTTTTGGCACCAGGAACTGGTTTTGTGGCAGATCATTTTACCCTGGATGGGGAGTGGGGGATGGTTTCGGGATGATTCAAGCACGTTCCGTTAATTGTGTACTTTAGTTCTATTTTACTACATCAGCTCCGCCTGGACCATCTAGCATCAGATCCGGAGGTTGGGGACTCTGGCTGCAGAGAGAGTCAGTATATGGCAGGAACTTGGACTTCTGAGTACAGCTGGGTGACCTTTGGTTTCATCTCACTGGAGGAGTCGTGTAGCCGCTCCTGTAATGTGAGAATGTTAATAGTGCCGAGCTGCTGCCCTTGTTGGGAGATTTCAGTGTGACAGCTGACACAGAGAGCTGGGCTCAGCCCAGCGTAAGCACCCTTGGAAGGAGCATGGTTGCTTGCTCTTCCAACTGACCTTCCAGAACCTCTGGTGGGGCCATAGTTACACCCCCGGATCCTACTTCAAGCAGTGTTGGCCCAACACCTACCTACAGGAGACACACATAAGCTAGGGAAGGTGAGTGAAAGGGAGGCCCCTTGACTGCAAGATTTCGGGTTAAAACCTCGTGATTGTATAATTAAGATAAGCATGTATACATTAAAGGGGAGAATGTAAAGGTTGCCTAACATTTCAAGATAAACTTCAGAGAAATTTCATGCTTGCTTTGGGCCATGCCCTTGGGGTGGGGGTAGGAAGTGTCCTTAGGCTCCTCGGAGCTCAGTGCGCTTGGGGTGGATGGAATCCCAGGTTGGGACCCAGGGGCAAAGGGGAACCCGGAGGGCATCTAGGGTCTGCTGATAAATTCTTCCCATTTTTCAAACTGTGAAACTCTTCACTGTCTTCTTAAAAGTATTTTTAAATTTGAAGAAAGACTACATGATCATTGTAAAACAAAACAAAATCAAAGACCGTACACACAGTGAAATGTACAAAGGAGAAACAAAAATTGGTTTCTTCTTCCCAGAGAGCAATGAGTCGGTGATCTGGTGTTTGTTCAGCCAGTGGCCTTCCTGTTCTTGTTCACACAGCACAGATACACACACAAAGCGCACACAGTCAAAGACACATGAGCACAACCATGGACACATAGAGTTGCACAGACACGTGCACATAGAAGTGGCAGACACAAAGGGAGACTCAGTGCACACACACACGCACACACAATGTTGCACAAGTGCAGATACACGTGGAGTTGCACAGAATCAAAGACACGTGTGCATATACGTCTGAGCACCTAGGCACATGTGCACGCGGGTACACGGTGTTTAAACTATGGCATCAAACTCTTCCCACTAGTCTGCAGTCTGTCTTCCCCCTACTGTGTATTTCAAAATACAGAAAATCACCTAACAAATATCTACATACCCACCAACCAGACATGACAAATAGTCACAGCTCCAATATTTGCTTCAGATCACTTTTTAAAAATCAAATGAAAATCCCTCCCTTCTTCTCCCTACCCTGTAATTGCACCCCCAAAGGTGCTACATTCCCTGAGCACACGTTTATACCTTTTTGCAACACATGAATGTATTCAGAAACAGTGATGACATGTGTATGTGTGTGTTGAACTTTCGCATAGATGGTATCCGTGGGTGCCTCCTCTTGCACTGTTTTGGCCACTTAACTCTTCTCACACTCCTGGTAGGCACCCTCCCTTGTCACTGCTTTGATCTGCTGGGGGATGGGGGGCTCTGCCTCCTGCCCTGGCCCCTCCCTCAGCCAGCGCATCCGTGTGTTATGTGCCAGGGGTCCCCAAAGGCCTTTCCTGGTGGAACTGGTTCTTTGATGCTTTTGCTGAAAACTGTGGTTTCTGGCCACTGGTGTCAGAGGGAAGCAATGGCGCCACCTCCCACCTCCGTCTCCCACTTTCCACCTCTCAGCAGGCTGCTTTTGGAAGAGCTGCACGAGTGGGTGTGGTCCACTCCTCCCTGCTCCCTTCCTCCCTCTCCCTTCTTCCTGCCCTCTCCCTCCCCCATCGCTCATTCCCCTCCTTTCAGCCTCCTCTCCCACCTCCTCCCTTTGCCCATCCTCCTCCTCCTTCTTCAGTCCCCCTCCCTTCTCCTCCTTCCACCTCTCTCTCTCACTCTCTCTCTCTCTCTCTCCACCTCTAGGCGATGCAAGCCTCTGGCTGGAAAGCTGGAAGGTCACCCAAGGAAGTGCAAAAGAAAAAGCATCTTTCTATATCTCGAAATATTATCTCCTGACAAATTGTTACAGCTGTTTTTGCATCTAGGTCTCTTATCCTCTTAGAATTAACTTTTGTTTGTGGTTTGAGGTCAGGATCTAACAAAGAATTTGTTTTTCAAAATGGCTAGACAGTCTTCCTGATGAATCAAGTAGTAAAAATTTTATGTTAGGATTTTGACTGGGACTTGGGAGAATGAAGGTCTGATTTTTGCTTTCTTAGAAACAGAGGAATGTGGGATTACAGGTAAACTGTAAAAAGAAGAAAAAAAAATGTTATTTTAGTAATTAGAGTTCCAAATTACGCCCCACTCCAACACACACACACCACCACCACCACCATATCCACCCTGACAGTCTCATGTTCCTCTTCCTAGGGAACCTCAATTTGGTACCTGATAGACTAAATTACTGATACCAGTTTTTCTCTGCCTTGCAGTGGCTTTCGACATCTATACCCTTGCCAGGGCATCATGCGTGGGAGAATGTACTCCTCCAGTCCCCCATCCTGGGCTTCACTGAAGGGAAGTTAGCAGATGCTGCTTAAGGAGCAGAGGCTTGAAGTGTGTGAACTTGCCTCCGGATAGAGCTTCTGCCATTGCAGGAGGAAGAAAATGCCCCAGGCTGCCGCTGACCTTCCAGGCTGAGCCCCAGAATGAAACACGTGGGCTGGGGCTGCACTAGCAACCACCAACTCATGAGAAATAAATGCTTATTGTTGTATGCCACTGAAATTGTGGGTTTTCTTTGTCACACAGCACAAGCTGACCGATACAAATTGTATCCTTGTGTGTGTGTGTGTGTGTGTGTGTGTGTGTGTGTGTGTGGCACAATCCCAATCCAATTGGAGTAGGAATGCATATACTATATATATATGTGATACCTTTTATTCTATGATTTAGAATTACATAATATATATTTATTATATATTATATACAATATAAATAATATATAAAGTAATATATATTTATGTGTATCTGTCTGCTTACTTATTACACATCTTGGCCCACCCTTAATATTGGCAGAGTTCAGAATAAGAGGATAAGTGGAGATCCACATATCTTACGTCTAAATATTTGAAAGTGAAGGTCACTCAGTCATGTCTGACTCTTTGCAATCCCATGGACTATACAGTCCGTAGAATTCTCCAGGCCAGAATACTGGAGTGGGTAGCCTTTCCCTGCTCCAGGGGATCTTCCCAACCCAGGGATCGAATCCAGGTCTTCCGTATTGCAGGAGGACTCTTTCCCAGCTGAGCCACGAGGGAAGCCCAAGAATACTGGAGTGGGTAGCCTATCCCTTCTCCAGTAGATCTTCCCAACCCAGGAATTGAACTGGGGTCTCCTGCATTGCAGGCAGATTCTTTACCAACTGAGCTATAAAAGAAGCTCACAATTATTACATCAAAATATATTACATGCTCCAATATCAACAAATATACTTTTATAGTGATCTAGAAGGTGGGATTCTGTTTGAAATTCTCAGATTTCTTGGCGTGGCATGCTGGAATGTGGGGACAGGGGGTGAAGAGAACTGGTCCAGGCCAACCCCATCCTCTCACTGCACCTGTCTCTATCCCCACAGTGGGGGCTTCATGGACACTGTATTCATACCCACCCTGCACATCCAGGCTGTCCACATGGCCCACAGATGACTGCCTCTTGCTCACCTCTCAGACCTTGGGGTGCACACATTTGTGGGTGCTGTTCATGCTCGGGACAGTGGACCCAGGGAAGAGGCCCACTCAGGGCCTGGAGTGAGCTGAAGGCTGTTGGGGACAGGAAATTCCAAGGTTCCAGTTGCATCAGTTAATACAGACCTTCTTCCCTGACTAACCCATCTTTCTCTTGCACAGTTAATCTCTTCCTTTCAAAGGATGCTCTCCACTGGCCTTCACACACATTCATTATCTTCCACTAAGAAAAAGGAAACAAAACTCTGAACTGGTTGGGAATCCTCTCCCAGCCTCTTCCCTACTGATGGAATAGGAAGCGTGGTCTACACTTCCTGATCCCTTCTCACCTTCCAGTCCCTCCCCAGTCAATTCCAGTCACCTTCTGGCACTAATTTATTTCTTTTTCTTGGCGTATACTTGATTTACCTTGTTGTGTTAGTTTCAGGTGTGCAGCAAAGTGAATCAGTTATATGTGTACATATATCCACTCCTTGGGCTTCCCTGGTAGCTCAACTGGTGAAGAATCCACCTACAATGCAAGAGACCCCATTTGGTTCCAGGGTCGAGAGGATCCCCCGGAGAAGGAATAGGCTACCCACTCCAATATTCCTGGGCTTTCCTGGTGCCTCAGGTGGTAAAGAATCTGCCTGCAATGTGGGAGACCTGGGTTCCATCCCTGGGTTTGGAAAATCCCCTGGAGGAGGGCATCACTACCCACTCCAATATTCTTGCCTAGAGAATCCCCATGGACAGAGGAGCCTGGCAGGTCACAAAGAGTCAGTCATGACTGAGAACCTAACACCTTCACTTTTTTTTCTGTATGTGTTGGCTAATCCTAAATCTTCCAATTTATCCTTCCCCTGCATTCCCCCTTGGTAACCATACATTCGCTTTCTACGTCTGTGACTCTATCTCTGTTTTGTAAATACGTTTACTTTGTACTATTTTTTAAGATTCCACCTATAAGTGATGTCACATGGTATTTGTCTTTCTCTGCCTGACTTCATTTAGTTTGGTCGTCTCTAGGTTCATCCATGTGGCTGCAAATGGTGTTATTTAGTTCTGTTTTTACTGAGTAGTATTCCACTGCATATGTGCACCATATCCTCTTTATCCATCCCTCTGCTGATGGACATTTAGGTTGCTTCCATGTCTTGGCTATCATAAACAGTGCTGCAATGAACTTTGGGCTGTGTGATCCCTTTTGGATTCTGGTTTTCTCTGGATGGAGGCCCAGGACTGGGATCCTTCTGGCCTTTACTCCTTTAAGACCACCACAGAGCTCTTTGTCAGGCCTCCAAGGACCCACATCACCTCCATTTTTCAGTCCTTATGTCACTCTGTCTCTCAGCAGCCTGTGGCTTGGCCAGCCACTTCTCCCCTGCTGATCTAGGCTTTCAGCAGCTCCCAGCTCTCCCTCCCTGCCTCCTCTGAAGTTAGGTGAGGCCCTCAAAATGTGTGCCAAGCCTGAATCTGTCAGGGGAAAATAAGTCAAACCAAATAAGAAATAAGAATACCAAGGAGAACCAAAAATAGAATACCAAAGAATACCCCCAAAATAAGAAAACCAAAGAGGCGGCAAAAGAAAGAGCCACTAGGGCCAGAAGCAGGACAAGAGATGGGCCTAGGGAACCAGGGCAAGTGAGGGGCAGGGTCCAGGGCCTGGAGGTGCTTCCTGGGTGTTGGGGGAGCAGCCGCACTCTCTCTCTCGTCCCTCTTCCACCCCAGCTCCAGCCTGGCCTTTTCTTTTCATCCCTCTCCCGCAAGACAGAAGCTGTGGCTCTGGCCACAAGACCATATTCCTGTGTCCCCTGCATGTTCCCCATGCTTCACCCTCTCTTTTGCATGGACCTCATTACAGTGAAATTTAAATAAAAACAAAAGCAGAAAAGAAAATCTTCACACCCCTTCATGTCTGTGCCACATGGGCCACACTGCACCCCTTCCCTGCCTGGGCGATTGGGGAGGCTGGTTTTGGGTTGGAGCTTCTATCAACCCAGTTCCCAGGGCACCAGGATGAGCAGAGTCCCTGCTGACCCACACTGGCCCCACACAGTGAGGGAGAAATAAACGTTAGTCTTTTGTGGCCTTTGGTGTTTTTGGGGAATGTTCGTTTCTGCAGCATAGTCATCCTTAGGCTGGCTGTTGCACTTGACATCTGCAGAGCAAATTTTGCATGTGTTTCTTTCCCCTCTTATTCAGCCCACTGCTTTTCAGCTTTGTTTGCAAGGCCTCCTCCTCTCCTCTTACACTTTCTCCTTCTATAATCTCACTCACAGCAGCTCTGCTGACCATGACTCACATATTTATACCTCCTTCCACCTATGGTCCACCCGATGCCTCCCCAGAGATGTCTCAGAGGTTCCTCAGGCTCAACACATCCTGACTCAGACTCATCCCCTTCGAACCTGGCCTCCTCCCAGTGTCCCCATCTCACCCTGCCACTTATTTGTGCAAAACAGAACCTGGGAGTCATCCAGGAATTTCCTTCTCCATGACCCTCTTTTCCATGTCTTTCTTTCTTTCGTAACTAATAGACCATGTCAGCTTAAAAAAAAAAATTAGTTAATGAATTTATTTTTATTTTTGGACGTGTTGGGTTTTCGATGCTGTGCTCAGGCTTTCTACAGTCGCGGTGACCAGGGGCTACTTTCTAGCTGTGGTGCTCGGATTTCTTGTTGCCAAGGCTTCTCTTCTGGAGCTCGGGCGCTAGGTGCGAGGCTCTGTAGTTACAGCACATGGGTTTAGTTGCTCCATGGCATGTGGAACCTTTCCAGTCCAGGGACCGAAACGATACCCCCTGCATTGCAAGGCGGATTCTTACCCACTGGACCACCAGGGAACCCTCTTCTCCACTTCTCATCTCCAGCCATCTCCAGGGTCTTCATACCCACCCACGTTTCTGCATCTGCAGCCCCGCCACTCTGGTCCCGCCATCTCCTCATCTCATCTCATCTCATCTCATCTGGAACTCTTATCTGGATGCCTGCAGGACCATCTTCTGGTCTCACTGCGTCAATCTCACTCTCACAATTTATTTTCCTTGCGGTAGCCAGAAGGATCTTTTCAAAAAGATCCTGTAACTAACTTCTGGCTTAAACCTTGCCAAGTTCTCTCACAGCACATCACTCTGATGCTTTCTTGCCTCCTTCTTTACTTAGAAGGACACTATCCTCACCTAGATAATTTAGGAAAATCTCCCCATCTCAAGATCATTAATCCCACCTTCAAAGTCCCTTTGGCTTAGTAAAGGGAACATATTCATAGGTTCTGGGAATTAGGGCAAGGATGTCTTTGTGTGGAAATGTTGTTATTCTGCCAATCACACATGGGTCGACTCGTGTCAACCTGTTGATTTTTTAACATTAATTGTTCTTGGAGTATAGTTGCTTTACAATGGTGTTAGTTTCTGCTGTACAGCAAAGTGGGTCAGGTATCCATTTACATATACTCCTCTTTGTTGGATTTCCTTCCTGCTTAAGTCACCACCAAGCATTGCAGAGTTCCCTGTGCTATACAACTAACTATACATTAGTTATCTATTTTATACATAGTATCAACAGTGTATATATATAAATCCCAATCTCCCAGTTCATCCCACCCACCATGGAATTCATACATTTGTTTTTTACATCTGTGTCTTTTCCTGCTTTGCAGATAAGATCATCGATACCATTTTTCTGATTGCACTTATATGCATTAATATACTATATTTATTTTTCTCTTTCTGACTTAATTCACTCTGTACAGTAGTCTCTAGGTTCATTCAGGTCTCTGCAAATGGCATAATTTTGTACCTTTTTATGACTGAGAAATATTCCATTGTGGGGTGTCCCCAGTGGCTCAGCGGTAAAGAATCTGCAACGCAGGAGACACGGGAGACGCTGATTTGATCCTTGGGTCAGGAAATCCCCTGGAAGAGGGCATGGCAACCCACTTCAGTACACTTTCCTGGAGAGTCCCATGGACAGAGGGAAGCTGGCAGGCTACAGTCCATGGGGTTGCAAAGTGTCAGACATGACCGAAGCAGCTGAACACACATGCACAATATTCCATTGTATATGTGAACCACACCTTCTTTACCCGTTCCTCTGTTGACAGACATTTGATCTATTGTGTTTACTCCTAATAAAATGAATCACTGCTTCTTTCAGGATGAAAGAGATCCAACGTGGTCAACTTGGATTTCTAGTGTCTTCAAGAAACGACCCTGTGTCTACGACTTAGCTTGGGCTCTATTTCTGGAAGAGTGACCGTTGAGCAGCAGCAGCAGCTGGAGCAGCCTCGCTGAGTGAGAGCCCATCCTCTCAGGCCTCTTCAGAGCTCCCCCTCTGCCCCTGGGGCCAGCAGGGGCACAGGCAGGAGCCAGTTGGTGTCACTTGGCCAAGTCATTCTGTTGATTTGGTTCTGGTGGCCTAGTGCCTCCTCCTTGAAGGATGCTCTCCAGTGATACAGAAAGAGTCACTCTTTGTGCCAGGTCCCATCTGCATGGCAGCCCCGGACAGCCTCACTTCTGTCTAATCATTCTCCTTCTCGTCTCCCAACCACTTTTTTTTTTCTTTTTACTATTTATGGTGAGGTACGCTGTCCATGGGCTTCCCTGGTGGCTCAGACAGTAAAGCGTCTGCCTGCAATGCGGGAGACCTGGGTTTGATTCCTGGGTCAGGAAGGTCCCCTGGAGAAGGAAATGGCAACCCACTCCAGCACTCTTGCCTGGAAAATCCGATGGACGGAGGAGCCTGATAGGCTACAGTCCATGGGGTCGCAAAGAGTTGGACATGACTGAGCAACTTCACTTTCACGCTGTGTATACCAGTACCAGGGCCCACAGCATGCCAGGAAGTGCTTTTCAAAAGATTTATAATTTTCCATATGGCATGACTTTATGGCAGAACCTGAAGAGTCTGCATAATAATTCTCTCCATGGGGCTTGCCAAAAACTGTACCTGGTCTCTTTCCCAGTGCTGATACCTCCAGCACCACTTTAACTGTGCTTGTACAGGCTCTTCCATAGCTTTATCAACTGGTAGATTCAGGGAGATACAGGAAGTGATCTGACTAGTGCCTCTTAAGATCGTGTGCTGGCCCTCACACCTCCATTTGCTGACACCGAGAGGGGCCCTCTCTGTGGTACAGTCCGAGTCGGCACTTCTTGGGTCAGAGCCTGGACCTGCTGCAAAGTCCTGCCCATCTCTGGGCTGAATCAAAGCTGGCAGCTTCTCAGGTCTCCTGGTATATGGTTTGGAGTACTCCTACATGGGGATGGCACCTTGAGAACCCAAGGAATCCCACCAAGCATTACACTTCCTTCTCTGAGGTGGAAGGTGCAAGGTGCCATGATTTGTTCTTCGCTTTAAAAGACAGATTTATTTATTTGGCTGTGCCAGGTCTTCATTTCAGCACTCGGGATCTTTGATCGTCATCTCAGCATGCGAACTCTTAGTTGTGGCATGAAGTGAAAGCGAAACCAAGCTGCTCAGTCATGTCCCACTCTTTGTGACCCCATGGACTATACAGTCCATGGAATTCTCCAGGCCAGAATACTGGAGTGGGTAGCCATTCCCTTCTCCAGGAGATCTTCCCAACCCAGGGATCGAACCCAGGTCTCCCGCATTGCAGGTGAATTCTTTACCACCCGAACCACCAGGGAAGCCCAAGAATACTGGAGTGGGTAGCCTGTATCTTCTCCAGGGGAGCTTCCTGGATCCAGGAATTGAACCGGGGTCTCCCGCATTGCAGGGGAATTCTTTACCAGCTGAGCTATCGGGGAAGCCCAAGCAAACTCTTATTTGCAGTATGTGGGATCCAGTTCCTTGACCAGGAATCGAACCCAGGCCTTCTGCACTGAGAGCACAGAGTCTTAGCTCCTGGACCACCAGAGAAGTCCCTATTTGTCTTTTGCTTTGGTTGCCCCGGCATGTTCCAGATCACTGCAGCTCCTGAAAGTTGTGCTGGTATGACAGGTCCCTGAAACTTCACTGGGCTTACCCCCTCACCCTTTGGAGTGTGTGGATCCACAGCATACTAGCTACTTCTTGTTCATTCATTCGGACGAGCATGAGGTTATTGATACAGCAGATCAATGCAATGTTTTGCAAGATAGGGGGCCAATTCAGATCTTTGGGGCCTATAATTAGATAGGGTCCTGAAGAGTGAATATATTTCTGGGGTAAGACTGTAAAGGTATACTATTAGCCAGTCCAACTGAACACAAACTATTTTTAAAGATTTATTTTGGCTGCACCAGGTCTTAGCTGCAGCTAAGATCTAGCTCCCTGACCAGGGATAGAACCCAGGCCTCCTGCACTGGGAGCATGCAGTCTTAGCCCCTGGACCACCAGGGAAGTCCCTGCAAGCTGTTTTGGGTCCTCTTTCCTGTTAAGGATAGAATGGAATGCATTTGCCAGACCAATGGCCAAGTACTCTGGGCCGAGGAGTACCACGGACTGAGGCTGTGATGATCTGCCCTAGCAAGACTATCACATTCATCACCGCAGCTGTGATTCTGGCTAGAACTTGACTGGATCTGCACTGTCATCTCTGAGCTCTGTCTTGTTTTTGCAGGGGCCAAACTGGTCAGTTCCGTGGAACTGTAAGGAGGACCATCACCCTTTGATCCTTGAGCTTTAAAAAAGGAGCTCCAATATCTGGTACCACCCTCCCCCCCCCCCATTTGGGATGCGATATTGTGTGCTTTTTAAACTAGTTTTTAAAGTTTTTGTTTATTCGTTCTTGGCTGTGCTGGGTCTTCGTTCCTGCAGGCAGGCTACTCTCCAGTTGAGGCGGGCGGGCTTCTCCTTGCGGTGGCTTCTCTTGTTGCAGAGCGTGGGCTCTGGGGCACACGGCCTTCAGTAGCTGCAGGGGCTCAGCTGCCCCATGGCATCTGGGATCTTAGTTCCCGGACCAGGAATCAAACCCACATACCCTGCGTTGTAGGGTGGATTCTTAACCCCTGGTCTAGAAGGGGTTAAGATGATATCTTTTTTTTTTTTAATTTACTATCTCAGAAGGGAAAAGAAGACAGTTTCAGAGGCTTCCTCTTTGCCTACCCCATCACAAAATCATCTTGCAAGCCAAGGAGTCAAAGTGGGGATTGTGACAATTACTGTCTCTAATTGCACTTTGGGGAGTGGGGAAATGACCACTGGGTGAATCTGTGGACCCACTGGATCCACTGGGAGCCAGGCCTGGTCCAGTATTCCATCTATCACCTGGGCTGTAGGGCCCCACTAATGGAGGGCCACCACGGTACACCAGAGCTCAGCGTATCTTTCTCAAGCCGGACTCATGTCTTGTATCCTAGATTTATTCAGGTGGCCTCTTTCTGTGGGACACATTTCAGGAGGACTGAGGTCTGAGCACTAGATACACTTGCTTTGTGTTACCGGCTCATCCTGCGGGCTCAGTGTCTCCTTTAGTCAGTGGGTTCCGGATCTGAAAACTGACCTCCAGAAACTTGAGGAGGAGTCCTGACATTTTTGTTTCGCTGGGAGGATTGCCCTTGGCCTCCTGACTGTCTGTTCTCGATTCCTTTGATTGTACAGCTCGAGTAGGACTTTTGTTGGCTGCCCACCTATTTTGCGTCCAGGGAACACCTGGTTCTCCAGGACTTGCTCTAGGCCTGGTCACCTGGGGCCACTCTGACCTGACCACTCATTATAATGATTGCATCCACCTCTCTTTCAGATGGGTCAGCATCACCACTGGACCGTGATTATTTGGGGCTCCCTGCCCTCGTTGCTGTTAGGGACCCTTGACATTGTACGGGAGACAGGGATCAAGACCATCCCCATGGAAAAGAAATGCAAAAAGCAAAATGGCTGTCTGGGGAGGCCTTACAAATAGCTGTGAAAAGAAGAGAGGCGAAAAGCAAAGGAGAAAAAGGAAAGATATAAACATCTGAATGCAGAGTTCCAAAGAATAGCAAGAAGAGATAAGAAAGCCTTCTTCAGCAATCAATGCAAAGAAATAGAGGAAAAGAACAGAATGGGAAAGACTAGAGATCTCTTCAAGAAAATTAGAGATATCAAGGGAACATTTCATGCAGAGATGGGCTCTGGACCTAACAGAAGCAGAAGATATTAAGAAGAGGTGGCAAGAATACACGAAAGAACTGTACAAAAAGATCTTCAAGACCCAGATAATCATGATGATGTGATCACTCATCTAGAGCCAGACATCTTGGAATGTAGAGTCAAGTGGGCCTTAGAAAGCATCACTACGAACAAAGCTAGTGGAGGTGATGGAATTCCAGTTGAGCTGTTTCAAATCCTGAAAGATGATGCTGTAAAAGTGCTGCACTCAATATGCCAGCAAATTTGGAAAACTCAGCAGTGGCCACAGGACTGGAAAAGGTCAGTTTTCATTCCAATTTCAAAGAAAGCAATGCCAAAGAATGCTCAAACTACCGCACAATTGCACTCATCTCACATGCTAGTAAAGTAATGATCAAAATTCTCCAAGCCAGGCTTCAGCAATACGTGAACCATGAACTCCCTGATGTTCAAGCTGGTTTTAGAAAAGGCAGAGGAACCAGAGATCAAATTGCCAACATCCGCTGGATCATGGAAAAAGCGAGAGAGTTCCAGAAAAACATCTATTTCTGCTTTATTGACTATGCCAAAGCCTTTGACTGTGTGGATCACAATAAACTGTGGAAAATTCTGAAAGAGATGGAATACCAGACCACCTGACCTGCCTCTTGAGAAATCTGTATGTATGCAGGTCAGGAAGCAAGAGTTAAAACTGGAGATGGAACAACAGACTGGTTCCAAATAGGAAAAGGAGTACGTCAAGGCTGTATATTGTCACCCTGCTTATTTAACTTCTATGCAGAGTACATCATGAGAAACGCTGGGTTGGAATAAACACAAGTGGGAATCAAGATTTCCGGGAGAAATATCAATAACCTCAGATATGCAGATGACACCACCCTTATGGCAGAAAGTGAAGAGGAGCTAAAGGGCCTCTTGATGAAGGTGAAAGAGGAGAGTGAAAAAGTTGGCTTAAAGCTCAACATTCAGAAAATGAAGATCATGGCATCCCGTCCCATCACTTCATGGGAAATAGATGGGGAAACATTGTCAGACTTTATTTTGGGGGGCTCCAAAATCACTGCAGATGGTGACTGCAGCCATGAAATTAAAAGACGCTTACTCCTTGGAAGAAAAGTTATGACCAACCTAGATAGCATATTCAAGAGACATTACTTTGCCGACTAAGGTCCGTCTAGTCAAGGCTATGGTTTTTCCTGTGGTCATATATGGATGTGAGAGTTGGACTGTGAAGAAGGCTGAGTGCCGAAGAATTGATGCTTTTGAACTGTGGTGTTGGAGGAGACTCTTGAGAGTCCCTTGGACTGCAAGGAGATCCAACCAGTCCATTCTGAAGGAGATCAGCCATGGGATTTCTTTGGAAGGAGTGATGCTAAAGCTGAAACTCCAGTACTTTGGCCACCTCATGCGAAGAGTTGACTCATTGGAAAAGACTCTGATGCTGGGAGGGATTGGGGGCAGGAGGAGAAGGGGGACGACCGAGGATGAGATGGCTGGATGGCATCACGGACTCGATGGACGTGAGTCTGAGTGAACTCCGAGAGATGGTGATGAACAGGGAGGCCTGGCGTGCTGCGATTCATGGGGTCGCAAAGAGTCGGACACGACTGAGCAACTGAACTGAACCGAACTGTGCCGTGAGAGCTGACCCCACCAGTGCAGGGCCCACAGAGGCAAGCCGTGGTCCACCGTCTCCGGTGATGCTGGGCTCCTCTGCTAGGGGAGGCGATGTGTCCACCAGGCCCTCCAGACAAGCGTCCTCCTTCACTGGTTTTCCCCGCCTTAGGGCTTTAACGCATCCACTCCAGCCCACCCACTTCACAGAGCCCTTTAATTCCCCTTTCTACCATCTGATACAAAAATCCCGGCTTCCTAAACATACAGGCCATGCTGTTTTCTGTGCTTCTTTTTTTTAACTTTTTAGAGCATTTATTTATTCGGCTGCACTGGTTCTTAGTTGCGGCATGTGAACTCTTAATTGTGGCATGTGGGATCTAAGTTCCCTGACCAGGGATTGAAGCCAGGTCCCCTGCATTGGGAGCTTGGAGTCTTAGCCACTGGCCCACCAGGGAAGTCCCTTTCTGTGCTTCTAGCAGCATCTTTGTGCCACCTCCATGGTCCTTGGTAGGGGATCTTGCATCCCAGGAAAGTACTGTCACATCAACAAGATTTCCCATCAGTCTAGCCTTCTGTGTCTCTCCCACCATCTGACTTTGGATGATACACCTTCAAAATCCAGTCTTATCTGTGCTCTCCGGCTCCTGCCCGTGGGCTATAGTTCTTTTCCTTCCTTGTCAAGCTCAGCACTGCCTTGGCCTGGTCATCGTGTGACTCGACCCCCAATTACAGGTCTAGTGACCGAAAGGGGAGATGGAGGCAGATCCTGGAGGGGCTTCATAAAGTTGCAGAGCAGAGACCTCTGCATTTTTTGTAAAGGAATAAGGAAGTATTAACCCTTAGTAGCGGAGAAGGCAATGGCACCCCACTCCAGTACTCTTGCCTGGAAAATCCCATGGACAGCAGAGCCTGGTGGGCTGCAGTCCATGGGGTCGCTAAGAGTCGGACACGACTGAGCAGCTTCACTTTCACTTTTCACTTTCATGCCTTGGAGAAGGAAATGGCAACCCACTCCAGTGTTTCTTGCCTGGAGAATCCCAGGGACGGGGGAGCCTGGTGGGCTGCCATCTGTGGGGTCGCACAGAGTCAGACACGACTGAAGCGACTCAGCAGCAGCAACCCTTAATAGGGGCCTCCCAGGTGGTGCGAATGGTAAAGAACCTGCCTGGCAATGCAGGAGACATGAGAGACACAACTTCGATCCCTGGGTAGGGAAGACTCCCTGGAGGAGGGCTTGGCAACCCACTCCAGTATTCTTGCCTGGAGAATCCCATGGACAGAGAAGCCTGATGGGCTACAGTCCATGGGGTTGCAAAGAGTTGGACAAGACTGACATGATTTAGCAGCAGCAGCGGCAGCCCTTGAAAGGGAAGAATGGGTCACTTCTGCAAGGCTCAGAGGGTTTAAGACAATCAAGGGATTTCAGATTTGGGGTGCATCAACTCAGATGTCCCATCTGAAATGTCAAGGGGCCATCCTCTCCCCATCAGAGCACAGTCTTGACACAGAGCTAAGTTAGGTTGAGTTTAATCTTCTTTGGAACTTGACTGCTCTGAGCTCCTCCTCTTTGTCTGTTCTCCCACCACAGGACTTGAGGACCCCCTTTCACACTTAGCTCTTAATTACTCTCAGCTTTTGGTTATCTTTTTTTCAAAGGGCAAGACAAGTTTAGCCATAGCCACCTGAATCCACTTATTTTGCTATTTCTCCAGTATCCAAATAGCTGCCCTCAGCATTGCATTTCCTTTCAGAGGTAAACTGTCTAAATCCATCGAAGGTGAACGTTCTAACAACTGCATTGTCAGCTTGTTGTAATCCACCTACTACTGTCGCCAGGCAGGAGATGGGTGAATCTGCCCCCAAAGCCCACCCCAGCACCTGCCTTCTCAGACTCCTCAGCCCTTGTGCTGTAGGAGAGGTTCCCCAGCAAGCGGAACTTACTAGCACGCAAGAGGTTGATAAGGGAGCGTTCCCAGGACCCAGAAGTTGGTCTCCAATGCTGTGTCAGTTCCCCGTTGCTGTTATAACAGATTGCCACAAACAGAGTGGCTCAGAGCAGCACAAGTTTATTACCTACAGTTCCGGAGTTCAGAAGCTGAGAACGGGTCCGCAGGGCTGTGTTCCTTCTGAAGGCTGCAGGAAGGAGGTGTTTCCTTGCTTCTTCTGGAGGCTTCTGCCTTCCTTGATTCATGGCTTCTTCCTTCCATCATTCTGACCTCTGCTTCCATTGTTTCCTCTTCCTCCTTGACTCTGACCCTTCCGCTTCCTTTAAATTCTTTCTTAATTAAAAAATTCTTTCTTATTTCTTTGGCTGCAGTGGATCTCAGTTGTGGCATGCAGGATCTTTAGTTGTGGCCTTTGAAGTCTTAGGGGCAGCATGTGGAATCTAGCTCCCAGATGGATTGAACCCAGACTTTCTGCACTGGGAACCTGGAGTCTTAGCCGCTGGACCACCAGGGAAGCCCCTGCCTCCCTTTACAAGGGCCCTTGTGATTACATTGTGCCCTCCCCCACCCCCCACCCGATGAGCCAGGATCACCACCCCACCTCTCAATCCTTAATAATAGTGGAGGAAATCCTTTTGCCCTGTAAACTAGAATATTCACAAGTTCTGGGGGTTAGGGTGTGGACATCTTTGGGGGCCGTTTTTCATACCAGGTAGGTGGAGCTTTGAGGCTGGGTGGCCCTTAAGAATTGCTGTATGAGTGTGCTGGGTGTTTCTGTTTCCATGCCGATTAGACACTGGGTGTGCCGTGACCTTAAGCAAGCACCAGTCTTTAGCCTACGTGTGTGCCCGCCAAGTCCCTTCAGTCTCTTTTTGACCGACTCTTTTTGACCCCTGGGACTGTAGCCCACCAGGCTTCTCTGTCCATGGGGTTCTCCAGGCAAGAATACTGGAGTGGGTTGCCATTTCCTTCTCCAGGGCATCTCCCTGACTCAGGAATCAAACCCGTTTCTCTCGTGCCTCCTGCAGTGGCAGGTGGGGTCTTCGCCACTAGCGCCACCTGGGAAGCCCCCGTCTTTAGTCTAGACAATTCCATAAGAACATTGTCTGCCAGCGGTGCTGCTGATGCTGGAGGCTCTGCCCTCCCGAGGGGCGTCTCTGTGCCTCACCGTGGCATCCACCACCATCCCTTTTCCTCCTTCCCTCATTGGCCACACAATCTTTTACCCCTGGACATTTGCACATGCTCTTTTCCTTCCTCTCCCTCTTGTCCTAATCCGGGGGCAATCACCACTTCCTCCAGGAAGTCTTCCTTGACTTCTCTCTCCAGGTCATCTGCACCACAGCCCTCCGGAGCTCAGGAAGCTGCACCTGTGGTGTTAATACATCATTAGCATCAGACTCCCCAGGTAGAGCGAGCTCTGTGAGGCGAGGATGGCGTTTGGTTTTGTTCGCTACTGTGTCCCCTTCATTGAGCACAGTGTGCCTCCCACAAGAGCTCAGAAGGTATTCGTTGAATAAGTGAATGAGGGGAACTATTGCTTTCTTAATTAGGTGGATACATCAAGTTTGGCAGCATGAGTGGCTAGCATTTGTCTATTTCTCTACTGATGACTATTTAAGTGTTTCCAGTGTTCTAATAGCTAGTTCACATCATGCTGCCGTGATCATTTCCTGCATATTCTTGTCTTCCTGCCTGGAGTTTCTGCAGGACAGATTTCTAGAGATGGAACTGCAGGGCCCATGAGAGTGTCCCTGGGACAGGGACTGGGTCCAGTCTCTCCCTGGGCAGCGGGGTCCCTGGCGAGTCCCCTGCCTGAGTTTCTACTGTGGGCACCGAAGGAGCAGGGGAAGCGGATGACGCACAGTGGGACAGAGAAGCCAGAAACAGCCCTCCAAGGGAGCAGAGGAAGCCCGGCAAAGAGCCTTGGTGGCACTCTGGCTCCTGGGCTTGGGCCCCTGCAGCCCTGCTCTGTGTGTCCCTCCATCTTCCTGGACCGCTCATTAGGTCCTCCTTCAACTGAAACTGCTGCCAACACATTTCTTATACTTGCTACCAAAGGTCCCAGCTCTTGTAAGCTCCAATCACGTCATTGATGTCTGAATATGTGACTTTTATATTTTACATATCTTCCTTGGGAACTGAGGGTGTGCGTGTGTGTGTGAGAAAGACAGAGAGACTCAGAGGGATCTGTGGAAACCTTTTTTAAAAGATTTCATTTATTTATATTTATTTTTGGCTGTGCTGGGTCTTCGTTGCAGCTCAGGCTTTTCTCTAGGTGTGACATGCAGGGGGCTGCTCGAGCTGTGGTGTGCTGGCTTCTCATTGCGGAGGCTTTCCTGTTGCAGAGCACGGGGTTCCAGGGCCCATGGGCTTCAGCCGTGCTGCTCCGCGGCTCTAGGGCACCGGCTCAGTAGTTGTGGTGCACGGGCTTAGTTGCTCCGTCACGTGGGCTTTGGATTAGGGATCGAACCAGTGTCTCCTGCATTGGTAGGCAGATTCTTTACCACTGAGCCATCAGGGAAGCCCTGTGATAAACTTTTGTATGTATTCCAGAGGCCTCTGAAAAGATGATGCATTCTCTGGGGTAAGTGGTGCAAAGCGACATTTATGCTATAAGCTTATCAGCGTTTCCTGAGGTTTGTGACAGGAGCTGGAGGCAGGCTGTTCTGGGAGAGTCTTCTGTGCACCTGCCCCACTGGCTCAGACAGCAAAGAATCCGCCTGCAGTGCGGGAGCCCCGGGTTCCATCTCTGTGGTGGGAAGATCCCCTTGAGGAGGAAATGGCAACCCACTCCAGCATTCTTGCCTGGAGAATTCCCAAGGACAGAGGAGCCCGGCAGGCTACAGTCCCTGGGGTGGAAAAAAAGTCGGACACGACTGAGTGGCTGCGTGCACACGTGGACACACCCACCCTCCCCATCATGTTCCTGTAGGGGCAGCAGAAGCTCTCTGACCTGACTGAGTGGCCGAGGATCGACCCATGAAGGGGACCCACAGTCCCAGCATCATCCCACATGCTGGGCCCTAGTTCTTAGCAGGAGCACATGGGAGCCAGCTCCATGTGCCCCAGCGCCCAGCACGTTGCCTGGCATGTGTTGCAGCTCAGGAAACCTGGTGTGGATGAGTGCCCAGGGCCTCTCCTCTTATGGACCTTTCTTTCTTTCTTTCTTTTTTAATGTTTTTTTCTTTTTAGCCTCACTGTGAGGCATGTGGGATCCTAGTTCCCTGATTGAACCTGAGTCCCCTGCAGTGGAAGCACAGAGTCTTGACCACTGGGCTGCCTGGAAAATCCTTTTCTCAAAAAAAAAAGAAAACAAATTATTATTTTATCATTTGGCTGTGCCCTGCAGAAAGTGGGATCTTAGTCCCCCAATCAAGGATCAAAACTGCAACCCCTGCATTGGAAGGTCAGAATCTTAATCACAGGGCAGCCAGGGAAGTCCCTTATGCATTTTTTAAACGCATCTTTTTGACATAGAAAAACTGTTGCATCTCCAGGTCTCAAAGCCCTTCTGTGGCTTCCTGTCGTTTCTAGCACAAAATCCAATCTCCTTATCACCACGAAGAGGTACTGACCTCCCCATCCCGCACACAGGAGGCAAGCGCCCTGCGGGAACTCAAGCCAGCCCACTCTGCCTGGGGGTGGGGGTGGGGGGTGGGGATTGCTTGGAGGGGTGTCCTTGGAGGCAGCCTTATGGGATGACATTCCTCTTAGCCCTCGGGTTCCAGAGGCCGGTCACTCCCTGCCCCAGATCAGGGCCCTCAGCCCCACCCTGGACCCTGCGACATCACAGACCCCATTAGGCCAGTAACCCTGGCTGCAAATCCACGGAGAGCCTGAGCCCTAAAAAGTAATGGCGAACCTAGTCCTTGTGCCATTCATTCTCCTGTGACCCAGGCCTCCCCCAGGGTGGATGCGGGGCTGGGGGCCGAGGGCACCTGCTTGATGGGAGGTGCAGACGGTGTCTCCAAGTGAAATGCCGAGTGGAGATGAATGACTCCTGAGTTGTGGGCACCGGGTACATGAGGCCCGGGTTGAGCCGGGCCGGGCCTGGGGGCTTGGACCCCCAGCCGCTCCCCCTACCCCTTCAAGGGGCAGGGCTGCGGGCTCTTCACCTTCACCCAGGTGCCCAGGATTTCCCAGAAACAGTTGCCTCGGCTTCATGCCTGAAACCTCAAACACAAATAATTTTCAATTTGCCTGGGAGTTTCAATCGCACAATCCAATGTTAAATAATAGATTAGATGCCTCAGGGAGAGAAACAGGATTTAAGCAGAAGAAATAAATAAAAGGAAAAGTAAAATTCAGCACATGGGCTTGGAGAGTAAGAATGCAGCTTTCCTTCCTGACCTACCCGCCTTCACTGCCCTGGTCCGTCCTGCCTGGCTGGGTCGTCTTTCCCAAGTCAGCCCAAACTGCCCTTCACCCATCTGGGTCTCCCCACCAGCAGGTCCCAGCCCCACTGCCAGGCTTTGTACCCCAAAGAAAGGCCCGACTCACAGCCCAGGCAACACCACCTAGCCCGCAGTCAGGCTGACCCACACACAGCGGTTCCAGATAGTCAGGTAGACACAGACTGTCCCAGGTGACAGGCAGGTGACAGGATGGGGTTGGGTGCAGACACAGGAGGTGTGGGATGAGGGCGTCCTTGGACCAAGAGGAGGCTGAAGAACGTATGTCTATGAGGCATGACTTTCTACAAGCTTTGTGCTCCCTGCCGCCAGCTCCCCTCCCCAGCCAGCTACCATCGGTCCTTGTCATCATAAGAAATCACACCATCTCCAAGGTCACAGACTCCCAACGCCCACCTTACTTCCTCTACAGACCCTCCCATCTTCCCCCTGCTGGCAGCCCTTCCTGCCCTCAGCCCTTCTTGTTGAGCCCAGATCCCTTGGGCCGCTGCTTCTCTCTCCCTTCCCTTCTTTCCACCCCATGTGCCCAGCAGGAGTTTAGTTCTAACCTATTTCTGCAGAAGCATGAGAGCACACTGGGGGATACCAGGGCCAGAATGCCAGGGGCTGAATCTTGGAACATCCTCTTCATAGCTGTGTGAGCTTGGGCAAGTTACATAACCTCTCTGTGTGTCAGTTTCCTCTTCTGTAAAAACTGAGAGGATAAATGACTATACCTACCTTTCAGGGTTGTGGTGATGATTACATAAGGTAATATATATGAAATGCTTAGAGCAGTCTCCAGTATAGCAGTAAAGCCAGAATTCTTAACATTGCTTCAGGGACCTAGGAGGGAACAAAGCGGAATCCTGGTGGTTCAGTGATTAAGATTCCATGCTTCCACTGCAGGGGACATGGATTCAATCCCTGGTTGAGGAATTAAGATCCCACATGGAAAAAAGATGAGGGCACTCGACAAGCAGAGAAGTGCATGGATTTAGGATACATTACGGCACAGAGAGAATGACCTCCAGGGCCAGTCCGGGATGGAAGGCTGATGAGAGGCCTGGGGAGGAAAGCAGGGAGAGATGGGAGGTGCCCTGAGACAGCCGGCAGGGGTATGGTCTGAGGTCAGGGCTAGAGGTGCCGGTTTGGGAGTCCACCGGACAGCGGAGTGTGTCTGGTGAACTGGTCCAGGGAGCATGTAGATCGAGAAGTGACTGTCAAATTCAAAGCATGGGATAGCTGGGGACTCAGAAGTGAGCCATTTCTGTGGGTGGGGGACTGGCCACAGTGGGTTCAAGAGCAAAGGCTGGAGGATGCGTGAGGTGGCGGGACAAGTTTTGCAGAGAAGGAGCAGACAGAAATGGGGCCAGGGCTGGAGGGCCTCTTTGGTTTGGGGGCTAAGGCTCCTTCAATTTTGAAGACGGGGTGCTGCTGAAGCCTAATGAGCCAGCAGAGAGAGGGCAATGCCTCTGAGGAGGAGACAAGGGGCTGGGGTCCGAGAGGGACTGGAGGGTAGACCCTAGCAGGCCAGGGGGAGGGGGCAACTGGGCTCAGTGTACTTGGAGCATCAATTTGACAGGAGACATGCGGGCCTATCTGGCCCTCCCCCTTCCTTTCACTGCAGTAAGAGGCACTTTGTCAGTTCTGCACATTTCTGTGTGTGCGCGTGTGCGCACGTGCGTGTGTGTGCCCATGTAGGCATGTGTGTATGTGTGTGCGCCCATGTGAACACGCGTGTGTCCGTCCACGTGAACATGTGTGTGTGGTGTGGCTGAGGTCACAGAAGGCTCGGGTCACCCTCATGGACAGTGGAGGACGAATGCTTGCAGGCTGTTGGTAGCCCTGAGAGGTCTGTGATGCTGAGTGTACGGAGAGCCCAGTGAGTCCTCTCCTCTTGCAGCTGAGGGGGCAGGCTGCAGGGGTTGGCTGCTTTGGGGTTTGCCAGGGGCAGGAGACAGCAGGGACAATGGCCAAGGTGGGTCAGGGTGTGCCCCCGATCTAAGCTTGCCAAAGAGGGGAGTGAAGCCAGCAGGCCTGAAGGCAGCACCCCAGCTGACCCCCGACCCCTCTGTCCGTGTGGACCAGTCTGTGCCCGCCAGGGCATCCTGAAAGCTTACCACCCCATTAGACCCATGAGGGGCGCTGGGGATGTTTGAGTCCTCCGGAGCTGGTGGGCTTGAGACTGACCTCCACGGTCTGCCTGGAGAGAGAGTTGGGGAAGAGGGGGTCCCCGCGGCTCCAAGGCTGGGAGGGGCGGTGGGCAGAAGACCAACACAGTCTCTGTGTCTGGGGCGCGCTCCGGACCGCAAGAGCCACACACAACCGGGGCGTTGCTGCCACCTCGTGGACCGGCCGGGGATGCTCAGGCCGCGGATCGGGAGTGAGGATTTAGCGCCCTCTGGTGGCCTAGTGCTGTCTCTGCCTGAGAAGGCGTGCGCCCCGCCGTGCCCCGTTCCCCGCCCGCTGCTTGAAATGCACTGACGTCGAGCGGGGCGGGGCGGTGGGCGTGCACAATAGCGAGGGCGCCCAGTCCTCTGGGTGGGATTCCAGCACCAGGTGCGGCTGCTGTGTAGCTCTGGGCGGGACTCGCTGTGCCTCAGTCTTTTCATCTATAAGGTAGAGGCGTGGTGAGGGCTGCCAGGAGGGCTGTATCAAGCAGCGCGTGGGAGTGGCCAGCATCGCACCTGTCCATCAAGAGCGCTTGATTCACGCCGGCACATCCTCAGGCCCCACAGTTTGGAATTACTCACTTTGACCTCTGACCCCGGGCCCTTGTTCTGGGCTTCAGGTGCTCTCCGGAGCAGTCCTCCAGCCTACTCTCTCCCCTCCCCTCCTTTTCGGAGGCCGACCTAGAGGTGGGGGGAGGGGACCGAGGTTCCCAGGTGGCCCCAGCTCCTGCAGACCCCTGACACTGTCTGCTGTCATTTTGCAACTGAGTCTGCTATGCAAAGGGCCCTTCTGCGCAGCGTGAGAAGTCAGAGAGCAGCGCCGGCCTCACCGTCAGGTCCACCATCCAGAGGAACCAAAGCTGAGGGCTCGCAGGCCCTCTCCCTCTCCTGGGCCCTGTAGACCCTGGAGGCTGCCCTCTCCAGCAAGAGGAGCCAAGGCTGACACATGCCGCCAGCCTCATCCAGGGTCACTGTACCCACCAGCATGGAGGCCCAGAGATGGGGCAGGATAATTTCAGCCCTGCTCAGCCCCAGACCGTCCACCCCCAGGTCCTGGAGACCACCCTGGTCCATTCCTGGGGCCTTGTGCTTAGTGCTTAGGTGCTTAGTTGTATCCGACTCTTTGCGACCCCAGGGACTATAGCCCACTAGGCATGTCTGTCCATGGGGATTCTCCAGGCAAGCATATTGGAGTGGGTTGCCATGCCCTCCTCCAGGGGATCTTTCCAACCCAGGGACTGAACCCAGGTCTCCTGCATTGCAGGCTGATTCTTTACCTTCTGAGCCACCAGGGATCCTGGGGCCGTGGGTCAACACTAATGATCCTGTCCCAGCTCTGGTCCCCAGCATTGGGTGAGGTGGGAGACATACTAGGAGGAAATTCCCTTGGTTAGCCATGGGTGCTCCCCAGAGAGGAGAGGGCTGAGAAGATGGTGGGAGAGAGAGGAGACCACCTCCTGCCCTCAGGTCTCTCCTGGGGCTCCCATCCCCTACTGAGGGGACTCAACCTGAGGATGAAATTGACAAACAAGCTCTGCCTGGAAGGGGAGAGGATGCTGGACAACTGTCCCTCCATCCACTGCCCGCCCACCACTATCTGGACGGCCAGGGCCCATGGTGACAGCAGACGGGAGGGTTTTGTCATGTCTTGGAGCCAGAGGTGCCACCTGGCTTGACCTGGCATCTCATCTCCCCAGAGGCTGTGGGGCTCACAGGCCTCATGGGGACCCTAGGTTTGTGGGACATCTATTCTCTTTAACCGGCTTCCCAGGTGGCACTAGTGGTAAAGAACCAGCTTGACAGTGCAAGAGATAGAAGATATGTGGGTTCAATCCCTGGGTCAGGGAAGATTCCCTGGAGGAGGGCATGACAACTCACTCCGGTATTCTCTCTGCCTGGAGATTCCCACAGACAGAGGAGACTGGTGGGCTACAGTCCATGGGGTCGCAAAGAGTCAGACATGACTGAAATGACTTAATATGCACGCATTCTGTTTAATACTCAGAGAGCCGGGCTCACGTCTGGGGAGGACTTAGCCACTCTCAGGACAAAGGCCTGGTGGGACTTCACTGTGGGTTGCCCCCAGAAAGGGCCCATTTGGAGGACCAAGCCCACAAAGGGCACTCTGGGTTCAGTGGTTACTTTTTCTAACTTGATGGACCTGCGTGACCCCTGGGGGAGCCTGTAGCCCCTTCTTGGGTCCCTGACCCAAATGGCCCCCTTCAGACTATACCCCACAAAGTGGTGAACAAAGGAGGACTGTCCACAGTACCCCCAACCCCTCAATGCATATACAGGCTCACACGCATGTACACACACTCTCACCCCAGACACAGATGCCCATAAGACAGACCTCTGCCACACCACTCACAAATATACACACACAGAAACTCGCATGCTACCCTCCTCCCCCAGAAACACACACACACTTTTCCTGTGTCAACAGTTAAGCCCACTGTCTCCAAGCCCTCAGGCTAGATGAGGCTGGGCTTGGGGGCTGGAGCTGGGTCCAGGACCACCTCAGTGGATCCAGGGTGAGGTCTCAGGGCTGGGCTTCTGGAGCTTGTGCTGGGGGCCATCAAACGGTGATCATGATCATCGCCTGGACTGCGTCCCCTGCCACTGGCACCAGAAGACCCTTGGATGTCTTGCGTGTGTGTGTGTGCACGCACGCTCAGTCACTTCAGTCGTGTCCGACTGTTCAGTCATGCCCACGGACTGTAGCCCACCAGGCTCCTCTGTCCATGGGGACTCTCCAGGCAAGAACACTGGAGTGGGTTTCCACGCCCTCCTCCAGGGGATTTCCTCAATCCAGGGATGGAACCCTAGTCTCCTGTGTCTCCTGCACTGGCAGGCAGGTTCTTTACCGCTGGCACACCTGGGAAGCCTGTGCTGTGTGTGTGCATCTGCCCAACCCAGGCCTGGTTGTCTCTGTGAGATGACACAAGGTATCTTTTCCTACTTTCCAACACACACACACACACACACACACACACACACACACACACACACACACCATGGAAGGATGGTCCCCGGGCAATCCAGATCGTCTCCAAGCAGCAGCACTGGGAGAAGGTGCCCTGCAGGCTGCCCCAGCCTGGCTTCTGGGACTCTCTTTGTTGAGCAGACCAGTGACATGGCCATGGGCATACGTACTAAGTCGCTTCAGTCGTGTCTGATTCTGTGAGACCCTATGGACTACAGCCTGACAGGCTCCTCTGTCCGTGGGAATCTCCAGGCAAGAATACTGGAGACACATTGGCCAAATGTGTCCTTGACCAGAGACACTGTTTCTACACGGTGAATTCTGCCTCACTTTGTGGGCACCACAGCCCAGAAGAGGCACTTTCTGGGTCATGGTGAGCCAGACTCTCCTTGCCTCTTCTCACATTGACCTGGTCCTGGCCTGGGTGTGGGTCAGCCTCTCAGCCTCTTCCTGCCTTCCACACCTTCAAGTCTCTTGGGCCCTGACCCCGGCCTCCTCCCTGCCCCTCTGAATTCCTTCTGTCCTATGGCCCAGGTCGCTGTCAGCTGCAACTCAAGGAGAGGCCTTGCCCTACTCGGCATTCTTGGATGCCTGTGGCCTGGAGCAAGCAGGGGGGCAGCCTCAACCCCCTTGTTCTACTACTCTTAAACTTTCTAGAGCCCCAAAAGAAAGATGGAGTAACCCATGCCAGCATGAGCCTGGCTGGGATCCAGTAGCTTGTTTTACCCTGATGACCAGCAGCATCCTGTCAGGGTCTGGGAGCTTCCTCCTTAGCACATGGGAACAGACAGAGAGCAATCTCCCGGGAGAGATCCACAGACAGGCCACAGAAAGGCCTAGGAGGGCCTGCGGCAGACTGCTGGGGGACAGGCTGACAGATGAGACCCAAAGTGTCTTATAGACAGACAGGGCCCTAGAAACAGCCAGGCTGCACTTTCCATTAAAAACAAGACCCCAGAACTGCCACTGTCATGCCCACACTCAGAGCTCCAACACTTTCTCTGAGACCTTTCAATAGTCACCCTGGCTTTTGACAATTTCGGAACCATTTCTGCATGTGACAGTGTAAGCTTTTGGAGGAGGTGGTTCCTCTACAGCTTCTCCCCTCCCTCCGCCAGTGCTGGTTCAAATAGAAGCAGGCAACCCTGGCGGCTTTGAGGTGGTTCTGTCGGGTGAATGAGGTCAGGGATCAAGGCCAGTGTTAGGGGGTCTGCAGATGACATCATAGGGCCAAAGCCTTGCTTATCCTGAGGTTTAGAAAGCCAGAGACAGGACTTCCTGGTGGACCAGTGGTTAATAATCAGCCGGCCAACGCAGGGAACATGGACTCGATCCCTGGTCTAGGAAGATTCCACGTGCCTCAGAGTAGTTAAGCCCATGCACCATAACATCTGAACCTGTGTCCTCTAGAGCCCGAGCTCTGCAACAAGAGAAGCCACAGCAATGAGAAACCCTCTTACTGCAACTAGAGAATGCTGTGCACAGTAACAAAGACCCAGCACAGCCAATAAAATAAAATAGAAAAGAAAGCCAGGGATGGCATCCTTTTCACCTGGAAATGCCACATCCCCTGAGACCCATGTGCAGTGAAGCATTGGCCGCAGGGGCAACCCCAAAGGACAGTTGGTCTAGAGAGCTTGTCAGTGCTCTGGCAGTCCCCAGAAGACACCCACAAAGTGCACTGATAGAAGGGCCTCCACGGGGACAGGTCTGTCTTCTTTCAGGATGAAGTGTGCTGATACCGAGATCTCAGCCCCTCATTGGTGGCGTCCTGGCCGTGGGAGCCTGGGTGGAGACGCTACTGCGGGCCCTGACCGGCACTGCGGGGGGCCTCAGCTTCCTCTGTGCATGTCCTGGGCGGGGCCTGCAGGTGCCTGGCTCCCACCATCCTCCGAAGGGGGGAAAGAGCCCCAGAAAGCCCCGGGGAAGGGTACCTGTGCTCCCGCACCAACACACAAAGTATAGACACCCCTGCTCTGGAAACCATGTGCTTTATTTCAAACCTCATTCCAAGGGAAACTACCCCCTGGGTCGTAGAAAAGCTGCAAACCGTGCGGTTTGGTTCAAGGCAATGTTAAGGGAAATCCCTTACTGCTGGGGCCCTCGTCCGCTGGGCCTCAGACTTCCCTGGTCATCCTGACTCTTCACGGAGCTCGGTGTGGGCAGCCGGGACTCTGGAGTGTCCAGCTCATCGCCCTCCCCACCAGCCCCCAGCATCTTCCTTATTTGAGGAGTATGGGATGGGGTTATGGGGCAAGGGCCAGGGTCTGGTCCAAGGCCTGGGCCTCTGTCCACCCCCCGAAGGGCCTGCGCCACCCTCAGAGCCTCCTCAGAGCCCTGTTGCTCTGGGTACATCTCAGCTCCCAGGTGAGGACATAAGGGGGAGTGGGATGCCCCTGCGGACCGGTGGGTGGGTGGGGCTGGCCCCGCCCCTCAGTACAGGTCTGCAAAGGGCTTGGAGTAGTTGAACATCAGGTAGTCCATGTAGTAGAAGTCGAGGCGCGCTGCCGCTGCGGGGCAGAGAGCTGGGCGAAGTACTGGTGGGTGATGCGTGCTGTCGTCCGCGCCTCCTCCGAGTGCCGGTCCTTGAACCGGGGGAAGGTTAGGTTCCGCGGTGCACGGATGAGGCGCAGGAAAAAGTCGGCATCGTCCTCCATGCTCTCAAACTTGCCCACAAAGTCATAATCGATGAGGCAGGGGCTGCAGAGCCGGCTGACATGGTCCCAGTGGATGTCCATGCCCACCGGCCGGTGCACGTCCAGCAGGTACTGCACGAACTCGGGGAACCGCACGCCAGAGCCCGTCCGCAGGGCCTCCCGAGAGGCGTTGGCCCGGTACCGGGCCAGGATGGCCTTGCCGAAGACGGGGTGGTAGTAGCTATTGGGATGCTCGAACTTGTCGCGGAAGGCGGAGACCAGCCTCTCGAAGGGCTCGCGCACGAAGAGCATCTTGGTGTAGGTGCTGAGGCGGTGGAGGATGCCCTGGCGGTCGAAGGTGTCCAGCCGCTTGAGGGCGCTGCCGTAGTGCACGGCGTCGTGCTGGATGTCGGTGGTGGACGAGGCCAGCCCGGCCAGCACCATGAGCACGCGCTTCCAGTTGGAGCAGCCTGCCTTGGGCACCTCGCAGTACAGCACGCGGTGGCGGTCCTCCACGAAGATGCGGGACACGTGGCGGGGCGTGACCGCCCTGCGGCTGCTGCTCGCGCGGTACTTTGGCGCACGCCTCCCGCATCACCCGCTTGCGCTCCCGCTGGGTCTCGCGCAGGCTGGCCCAGCGGCCGTCCAGGGCCCCGGGGGCCGGCCGGACCAACGTGCCGGCCGAGCTGTTGGCGGGGAGGGCCGCCGCAGCCGGCATTTTCTTGATGAGCAGCCTTCGGCGGCGCTGCCTGGGTCGCAGACGGGCCCCCACGTTTAGCTGAGCTTGAGGGTCCTGGGACATCCGCAGGCTCAGACCCCGCGGGGCGCGGCTGGACAAGTCTCGGGTGACCCTCTCCGTGGCTGCCTTAAAAGGACCATCCTGGGAACTGCCTGGTGGGAGGTCCTGGGGCGAGAAGAGAGGTGGTTAGCAGCGTGGACAGATCGGCTGGGCACTAAGGCGCCCACGGGACCAGGCACTCACCAAGGCCGGGGTCCTGCCTCCTCTGTGGACTGAGGTTTTTCTCAAATGAGGGCAATGGGGACAGCCTGGCCCTGCAGGATGCGACCCCATTGGTCTGAGCTCCTATACAGTCCCCAGAGCCCCGTCTCCCCTCAAGGGCCGTGGTGTGTGTGTGTTGGGTGAGGGTGGGGGGCAAGCGTTATTTTGGCCACGAGATGGCGCAGGTCTCCCAGGAACAACCTCCTGGCGAGGAGGCGAAGGGGGAGCTGGTGGCCTGCAGGAACCAGGCTCAGATTTAACGCTTCTATTAGCACAGGCAGGAGCCGCCATCCACGGGAAAGGGAAATTCATGGGTCCGAGGTCCCCGGCTTTGTTCCCAAGGCTCCTGGGAAAGGCAGGACACATTTTTCTTTCCAAGAATGGATTTAATGTGAGCTCTGAATTTCTTCCCTGGCCTCCCCAACCTTCCCCAAGCCGCCCATGCTGAGATTTATCAAACTCTCAGAACTCACGTTGTGCGGCTGCTGCGGCCTGATGCTGAACTTTATTCCTAAAAAGCAAACAGAGAGGATACTATTGGCAGTGGAAGTACCACGTGGTCTCCTGTGAGCAGTGGAACCTGCCTATAGGTTCCTGACTGTGGGTGCCTGGGCTGGAGGGCACTTGGTGTGAGCTTGGTGAAAAAACAGTTCAGGGAGCCAGGAGGAGAGGCAAGGCATGGTGCAAGTGCCCCTCCACTTCCCTGACCCACGTGGAGAGTGGGGGGTGCAGCAAAGACTTGGTCCCACTGGCTCCCACCTGATGTTAACTTCTGAGCATCCTGCATCCTAGTGTGACCTGGAGAGTCCAGAAGGTGCCCCGCCCACATACCTGCTCAGTGGAGCAGCTAGGAACCTCACAGGCTGCCCCCACCTCACACTGTCATTAAGACACACGGAAGGGCCCTTTAGGAAGATCTGTCCATCTTCTCTCCGTGCTCTGGCTCCGTGAATATGGCACACTTGCATCTGTACTTGGCACACAGGTCTGGGAGTGGACTCATTCCCCTTGGACTGGGGCCTCCCCACTGGCTCTGGAAAGCTCCTTCACCTCAGCATCTGCTTTGCAATCTGGGCCACTAGCTGGTCCTGGAGCTCTAGGGTGAGCTGATCTCGTTCTGCCCACCCTGGTTTCCTCCAAAGGGCTGAGGAGAGCCCCAGATAGTGACTGATTGCCCGGCAAGCCCTCACTGGGGACTACGGGGAGATGGCGAGAGATCAGTGCATCACCGGCCATGCCTTGGATCATCCCCTCTACCCCCACCAAGGAGGTGCTTTGTCTGCACTGGGGCTGGGGTCACTCAGGACGAGTAAGCTTTGGAGAGGCAAATCTTTGGCCAAGAAGAGAGGATTTGGCTCATCTGAAGGGAGATCCTGCGAAGACTGAGAGGATTTCCTTCAAGGAGGAGGCCCTATTTAGGAGTCTTGACCTCCTTCCCCGTCCCTACCGGGCCATGGAGGCACTGGGCTCTTCCCGCCCCTGTGCCATGTGAGTGGGCATGGCTTCTCTGAGGCTTTGCCACAAGCCACAGTCACACTCAGAACCAACGATCCTTTAAACAAACAGAGAGCTCCAGCTCCCAGTTGGCACAATGGGGCACTGCATAAACCACACCTGGTTGAGTTCTGGCTGCTGCTTGGGGGTGGGGGGCGGTTGTTCTGGAGACACTTCCCCTGCTGTGTCTGTGTACTCTGCGGAGGTCCAGTGTCTGGAGCCCAGCTGGCCAGGGGACAGCCAGGCTCTCTGTCCCTGACCCAGGGACTCTGCTGATTCCTTGTGAGGTCCAGTTTTACAGGTTCAGCCCCTGCTATGACCCTGGCCTTATACTGCTCAGTCTGAGGATGTGCCCACAATTCTTCATTCATCAGCAAGTGAGAGTGGGAGGATGTGAGGTCACCTCTGGGTTGGGAAACCTCAATTCCCTGAGCCTGCCAGGACCTTTCCCAAGACCCCAAAGAGGTGCGAGTGAAGGCACGGCTTGTCACACTGCCTCTTTCTTCTGCTGCAGTGCTCTTCTTTGACCTCTTTGTCCAGGGACTGGCCCTTCCCTGGGCAAAGGGCAGAGTGTCCACATCTTTCTGGGCATCCCCCAGCTTATGAGCATTACGTGTGTGTGTGTGCATGGGTCAGCTCTGAAACAGGCCTTCCTGACTCTTCCGTGGAGAGGGACAAGCAAGCTCCATGTAGAACTCACTGCACCCCTCAGGAGGGTGGGGTGTGAGCAGTGGGTGCTTGACTTTGAGGCAGAAGCCTCTAGAATTAAGCCCTCACCAGGACCCCCAGGCAGCCCACAGCCTCCCTTCCCTTGGCTAGCCACCTCCCACCCCCGCTGTACTCTCTTGTTTCTTCACACGGCCTGTCCCCAGCATGAGCTTCTTAAGCTCATTTCCAGCTGATACCTGCGGGTTTCCTCCTGCAGCCGATGATCACAGATCCCTCCACCAGAAGGGCCCCTCTGCACACTCAGTTTTCCTCCACACTGCCGGGTTTCCTTAATTATTTTCTTCTGGTGACGGCAGCTGGCTCTGTTAAATCACCTCTCCTCCTCAGAGTCTCAGATACGGGAATTTACTCTGCTTGTCAATCCTGTCAGCTTGTCAAGGTGCAATGGTGCTTATTTATATTCCTTTTCTGGAGCAAATGAGTCATGCCAGATTTGTCTGAGAGTGGGGCTGAGGAGCCACTTACAGAAGGCATCTTGCCAGCAGGCAAAGTGAGACAAGGATGTGCTTACAGAGGTCACAGCCTCTACAGCCGTGACCTCCCACTGGCACCATTCTCTCAGCCTGGAGGGTGGTGGACTGTGAGGCCTGACCCATTTTTATCTGTGCAGACTTCACAAGAGGGCCCTGAGCCTAAGGGCTTTCCAAGGCTGGTCAGGCCAGAGCTCTGAGCGCAGACTGGCGATAAAGTCCTTCCTGACAGAGCCCAGGGCTGCATGAGTCTCCTGACCTCTTGGGCACTTTTCCCCAACAAAGCCAACCTGGCCGCAATTGCCCCCTTGAAAAACAGGATTACCTTGTGGGAAACCCAATAACAGATTTTATATGGAGCTTGAGTTTGCCACAAGCTGAATGGTCATGAGCCTTAAACTTGTGGCAGCTTGTTTGCAGACTCTGAGCCCATCCCATTTGGCCACTTTGGAATAAAGAAACTTAACAATGGAGTGTAACAGAAATGGCCCCATTGGCCAGAGGCTAAGTGTCCCTACTTTTTCCATCAAGGAAGTAGCTCTATATCCACGGCTCAGATAAAGGTTGAAACAAAGACCACCTGCAGCTCTAAGATGTGACAGCTAGGAGATGTCTTGGGCATCTGAGACTTGGGGGCAGGGGTCTGTGCATTCCCCAGAGGATGGAATTTCAGGACCCTGGACAGCTCTGGGGAGCCAGCCAGGGGAGCGCCTCTACTGCACAGCCAGGAAAGTACTGCCACCAGGGGCCCTGGAACCCATGCCACAGGGAACCTGGAAGGGGCTTGGTCTCACTATAAGACCACTTGCCAAGCCTCCCAAAAGGAGTGCAACATAGAGAAAAGCCACAGCCCCGCCCTCTCTTCCATCCAGTGTCACCATGCTGCCTCTCATCTCCTGTCCCCGACTCTCACTGCGACAGGAACCCCCAGGGCCAGTCATGTATGCACTCTCCTGTCAGTGTCTGAGTCTCCTGTCCTCTCCTTTCAGCATAATATTAACAACCTTTAAGGGAGCTCTCTCCCCCATACAGTAAGAAATAAACAGCCACTTTCTCTCTCTGGACAGAGGACATTCGCAGAGTGGTTGAAACACATGCAGTACGATAAGAGTGAGCATCGGTGAGAATAAACAAGGCGTGAGTTATTGAGGCTGCCAACTGTGCTCCTCACTGTGAGCTCTTCACTGGCTGAAGGTTTTCTTCTGAGCGTCTGGCTGAAAAAAGCTTTCTGGTTACCTGCCAAGGGGAGGCAGAGGCTGATGTGAGAGTGTGTGAGGCCAGTTTCCTATAATTAGGCCAGGCAGCCTGGACCTGAGGCAGAGCTGGGGAGGGGAGGTTTCAAGCATGTGGGCTATGGGGGGGAGTGGCCCTTGCCCACCACTCCTCTCTGAATCACAAGAGGGAGACCTGCTGGGTTGCATTCAGAAGCCTCAATCCTGGATGCCCAGGACCCATTGGGGATAGAGGTTGGAAACCAGTCTTTCAGTCAGGTTGTGTAGACAGGCAACACTAATGTAGGTCCAAAAGGACCCAAGTACTTAGAAAGGGCAGCCTCATGAGCCCCTGACCCCTTAGCCCCAGGTGAGTCATTTGAGGACAGTGATTGCTATTCTGGCTGCTCAAATTCTAGCCCTGGGCCCTGATGGGCGGTGGGGAGAGGGTCCTGCCACTCTAAACACTGCAATCTCGGGGAAAGCATGGCCATCCCAAAGGAGTCAGACCCACAAAATGGGGCAAAGATGGGAGAGAACTGGGGAGGCCACAGGGTATGAGTGGAAGTTCAAAGACCCTGCCCTGTCGGGAGCTTCAGACGCATGGTCCTTGGATTCCCCAGAGGTTTCTGCACTGAGCTGGGGTTCCTTGGCTCCTTTTCCACAGCCTGGCTCTTCTAGTGGCTGAGCCTGTGTAGTGGACATCCCCGTGCCCACACATCCACTTACGCTGCCCATCTGGCAGGGAACTGCAGGGGTTTCAGGCTGGAGGGAGCCGGAAGGGACATTGAAGGCAAATCCCCCACTGCAGCCTGGTTTCCTCGTGTATGAGTCAGCTTCCAGGCACTGGGCCCACCCCAGGTTCCCTGGCAGTTGCCTCTGGGGCATGAGTGTTTCCACATCCCAGTTAGAAAGAACGAGACACCTACCATGTGTGCAGGAGAAAGGCCTCCCTGCTCTGGGGCAGCTGCACAGCTGGCCGGTATGCAGGACCTCACACAGGCAGTGATGAGCTACAGGGTGTGAAACTGGGATGCTGGCAGGGAAAAAAAAAAACGCAACCAGGGCGCGTGTGCTGCCTTCCCACTGGGGTCAGAGAAGAAACCCCAAGGGAGCTGCCAGGCTCTACTCCACAGGAAATCTGAAAGGTTTCTGAATCAGTGTCCTCCAGAGAAACAACCAATAGGAGATATATATGTGTGTGTGTATATATATATATATATATATATATATATATATATATATATATAAAAATATAATTGTATATCATATAGCAGGGGGATTATTTTAAGGAATTGGCTCTTGTAATTGTGGAGGTTGGGTGAAATCTGCAGGGCAGGCCAATGGGCCAGAGATCCAGGGAAGAGCTCAGGTCTGAGGGCTGTCTGGAGGCAGAATTCCTGCCTTCTTTCCTCCCATAGCCTTCAACAGATTAGATGAGGCCCAGCCACATATGGAGGGTAATCTGCTTTACTTGAAGTCTTTTTTTTTTTATTAATGAGAAGGACTGGGGGTGCTGTGCTAGGTCTCTGTTGTTGCACTCAGGCTTTCTCTAGCTGCGGTGAGCCGGGGCTACTGTTTGCACAGGCTTCTCATTGCAGTGGCTTCTGGTTATAGCATGGGCTGTAGGTGCATGGGCTGCTTCAGTATTTGCAGCAAGCAGGCTCAGCAGTCGCTGCACGCAGGCCCCAGAGCACACGGACTCCAGTAATTTCAGGGTGTGGGCTCAGCAGTTATGGTGCAAGCACTTAGTCACTCCAGGGCATGTGGGATCTTCCCAGACCAGGGATCAAATCTGTATCCCCTGCATTGGCAAGCAGACTGCTAACCACTGGACCACTAGGGAAGTCCACTCAAAGTCCATTGATCTAAAGGTAATCTTGTCTAAAAAATTCCCTCCCCGTAACATCTAGACTGGTGCCTGACCAACTCTCTGGGCACTGTAGCCTAGTCAAGTTGACATATAAACTTGACCCTCACAGGAGGTATATTAATTTCCTGCTGCTGCTGCTGCTAAGTCACTTCAGTCGTGTCCGACTCTGTGGGACCCCACAGATGGAAGACCACCAGCCTTCCCCGTCCCTAGGATTCTCCAGGCAGGGCTGCTCTAACAAAGTATCACAAGGTTAGCTGGTTTAAAAATAACAAAAAGTTATTCTCTCACAGTTCTGGAGGCCAGATGTCTGAAATGGAGATGTCAGCAGGGCCCTGCTTCCTCTGAATGCTCAAGGGGAGCATCCTTCCTTGCCTCGTCTAGCTATCTGGCTGCCCCAGATGTTCTTGGCTGTGGCAATTTACATCCAATCTCTGCCTCCATCTTTTTAAGTCTTTATTGAATTTGTTACAATATTGCTTCTATGTTGTGGTCTTTTGGTCAGGAGGCATGTTGGATCTTATCTCCCCAACCAGGGATTGAACTCACATCCTCTGCATCGGAAGGCAAAGTCTTGACCATGGTGCCACCAGGGAAGTCCCCTCGTCTCCATCTTCACATGATTATTTTATGTACCCGTCTACTTGTCTCTTCTCCCTTGGCCATTCTGAATTTTTGGTTGTTCAGTCATTGTGTCCGACTCTGCAAGCCCTCCCTGTCCCTCACCATCTCCCAGAGTTTGCCCAAGTTCATGTCCATTGAATCAGTGATGCCATCCAACCGTCTCATCCTGTTTCCCTCTCCTCCTTTTGCCTTCAGTTTTTCCCAGCATCAGGGTCTTTTCCAGCAAGTCAGCTGTTCACATCAGGTGGCCAAAGTACTGGACATTCTGAATTAGGGCCCACCCTAATGACTTCACCTTGATGACATCAGCAAAAACCCTGTATATAATGGTCACCTTCACAGGTACTAGAGGTTGAGACTTCAACCTATTTGGTGGGAAGTGGGGCACAATTCAAACTCATAATGGGGGAGGGGGAGTGAGCTCAGGGGCCTTTAAGAGCACTGGCCGGAACTGCCTAGAGGAGGTGAGGAAACACTTTAGCTGCAGGACTGGGTGGCCCCATCAGTGACAAAGGATTGTGTTAGTTCTCTGTGTTCTTGGGACAAGGACTGTGTCAACGTCTGGCACCAGGCCTGGCACACAGCAGGAGCTGAATAAATGCTTGTGGGAAAGCTGATGGTGCCTGAACTGAGAGCTGGCCCTGGAGTGGGGGATGGGTGTTGGGCTTCTCCAGGGTTCTGGCTGGAGTCCACCAACCCCCAGCTGGGCTTCTCCAGCTCAGCCTGGCAGCCTGGGGAGGGTCTGTGCATCTGGTGGCAGCTGCCAGCCAAGTGGCTGGCTGTAGACATGTGCTGCCCTGGCCGAGGGTCTGTCCACCTACCCAGGCTGTGCGGGGTTTGGGGGTTTGGCTGAGCTCAGCTGGCTGCCTCCCATTGCCACTTGGGGGCCCTGGCTGGGCCTGCCTCTGGGCCCCCGTGGTGGACACTCCTCCTCTGACTCTTCCTATCAGCTCAGGCTCTGCCCTTTGGAGGGGCAAGCCTTCCCAGACCCCCCTCTGGCCTCGGCCTGCCTACTTGTGAGCTGCTCTGTTCCTCTGGGCCGGTTGTTAATATATGCAGATTTGATGCAAAACGGAAGTTTAAACACTCTCAGCAATTAGAGGGCAGCGTGGACTCAGGGCACAGAATTCAAATGGAAGAAGCCTCACCAAAGGGCCTTAAATTTCTCACTTGTGTTCACTGGGACATTCAACTCATTAGATTCTCTGCTAGGGCCTTAGAGCACAGCCCTGCCACCTCTGCTGCCCCCAGGGCCCAGGGCATGAAAATGGGGCTCCAGGAGAGAAGGAGGCCCCAGACAAAGGTGCCGGGCTGCTGCTAGACCCCAAAGATGGATGGCTCTGGTGTCAGAATCTGGACCTTGGGGAAAGGCAGGGGTCAGGCCAAACGTGCTCCCAGGCAGGACGGTGGGTGGCCCTGCAGGGCCCTGTCCTCTGGCCTCAGCCTCTGGGAGGGGGAGCTTCTTCAAGTTGTTCTGAGACAACCAAACTCACAGTGGGATCCCACAGTGACCCCTGACCCTTGGCCCAGACTTGACCAAGGGTTTCCTCTCCTTTAACTGAGAGACTGCACCCCGAGTCACAGCTTTTAACAAGGGGTCAGTATATTGGGCTTCCCTTGTGGCTCAGCTGGTAAAGAATCTGCCTGCAATGCGGGAGACCTGGGTTCAATCCCTGGGTTGAGAAGTTCCCCTAGAGAACTTCAGGGGATGTTCTGGCCTGAAGAATTCCATGGACTACAGTCCATGGGGTTTTAAGAGTTGGACATGATTGAGCGACTTTCACTTTCAGTATATTTAAAGGGCTTCCTAGGTGGCTCAGTGGTAAAGAAACCTCCTGCCAATGCAGGAGACATTGATTTGATCCCTGGAGGAGGAAATGGCAACCCACTCCAGTATTCTTGCCTGGAAAATCCCATGGACAGAGGAGCCCGGCAGGCTGCACTCCATAGGGTCGCAGAGTCGAACATGACTGTCCATGCACACAAGAGGCAGTATATGTAAAAAGAGGGGGGAAAATGAGAACACTGCTTTGTAACCTTAATCTCCCTGAGCTTCAGCGCCTGCATCTGGAAAAGGGGATGAAAATACTGATCTTGTGGGTCTGCAAATGTGTAAATGAAGTGATGCACAGTGCTGGGCACAAAGAGAGCTCAGAGGATGGAGGCCCCCGGCTCGTGATGTCCCATCACCTGGGCACCTTTGCAGTGCCTGGGTTTCCCCGAGCCCAGCTCCTGCACCAGCGCAGGGACTCTGGGACCTGCCTGCGGGGGGAGGGAAGCGGAAATCTTCCCGTCCTGGGCAGATGGGCACCTGATGGCTCTGACTGCTCCTTGTTTTGTTTAGTGATTCCATCCCCTCGCCTCTGTGATTAGGATCCACGATTCAGCTGAGTAGTTCCCTGTCAGCTCAGTCTTGGCTGTGAATTCCCTTGGAGCCACCTGTCAGTCAACCAGCCAGCCAGTTAGCTGGTCTGCAAGGCCTCCCGCTGTGCTGCCACCCATCACCCGGCTGGGCGGGGGGTGTCCCTGAGGATCCTCTGTGTGCCCGCCTGCTCTCGGGGAGGGGGTCCTTAGCTCCCACTTTGAGGCTCTCCTCTGTCCGAGCCTGGGGTGACTTCATCATGTCTGGGGGTGGGGTGTGGCCCCCGTGCACATGCCATGCACACACAGCTGCTCCTCCGTGTGCGCACGTCACATGGAGCGGGACTTGGTGGGTCTTGTGCTGTGTTTCTCCGCGAGGGCACCTGTGTGCTTCCTGCTGTGTGCTGTGGCCTGCGCTGGGGGGCGGGGGATCTGGGGGGAGGGTGTGTTCACACCCAGGCACAGTTTCTGAGAGCATGTGGCACACGCTTTAGAGCAAGTCCCGCTTTTTTCTTCCTTTTACGTATTCAACACTCATGGGCCTGGAAGGATATGCAGGAGCGAGTGAATGCTGCTGCAGGCGAGAAAGAACCCAGTTCATGACACTCGCCAGCACAGCCACAGTGGCCCCTGGCGGCCCCATCCCTGCCTCCCCTGCAGTATGAGACCTGACAGTCACACAGGCGGCCACCGCCCGTCCATCCGCCCACGCCCGAGCACTGCGTGTGCCAGGCAGTGTCTTAGGCACCGGTGACAGCGTCTTGGCCATGCACGAGACTCATGGCTCTGCCCCATGGAGCTTTCAGTCTGGTGAGGAGGTGAGGCTCTGAACAGCTGCCTTCCCTGTGTGATGGGGCAACTCAGGATGTGGTAGGCAGCATGTGGTAGGGGATGCCAGCAACGCCAGGGCATCAGGAGAGGTCCCCTCAGGTAGTGATAATTAATTGGCACCTGGACTTCCTCAGTGGTCCCGTGGGTAAAGAATCCGCCTGCAGTACAGGAGACACAGGGGATGCGGGTTCGATTCCTGGGTCGGGAAGATCTCCTGAAGTAGGAAATGGCAACCCACTCCAGTATTCTTTCCTGGAGAATTCCACGGACAGAGGAGCCTGGTAGGCTACAGTCCGCGGGGTCGCAAAGAGTCAGATGTGACTGAGCAACTAAGTCCAAACATAGGTAACGAGGGTATCCCTGGTAGACTTTGGTGGCCTTGCACCGTGACATCAGGGTTCATGGAAGGGTGTCAAGAAATGGCAGGGCCAAGGCTGCAGAGCCCTTACGGTCCTGGCAAAGGCAGGGGGTCCTTCGCTTCTCTCCTAAGGCCTGAGGGGAAGCCTAGAAGGGGTATAAGCTGAACGTTATTGTGAATTTAAGGGTCATTCTGAGGTGAAGAGTTGAAAACAGAGCAGTAAGTCTGGTCAGCGAATGTTGCCTTTGTCCAGGCAGAGATGGCTGAGGCCTGGACCCAGGTCAGGATGGCAGAATGTGGAGGAAAGAGGATCTTACCCACTGGTGGTCCAGTGCATAAGATCTCACCCTCCAATGCAGGGGGTGCAGATTTGATTCCGGGTTGGGGAGCTAAGATCCCATATGCCTCACATCCAAACTCCTCCAAACCCCCAAAAAACATAAAACAGACACAGTATTGTAATATTCAATACAGATGGTCCTTTACAAAAAATCTTTTTAAAAAGTGGAGAAAGATGTGAAGACTATCTCAGGAGGAATAGTCAGCAAAAGGTGTGCTGGTTAAAGTTTCATGACTGGCTCCAAGGGTGGTGGAGTGGGGGTGGGGAGGAGCCTAATTGGTAGCGTTTGCTGATTTCCGTGGTGTACATACTCCTACCATGGCAGATTCCAAGCTACAGGTGTGAATGTGGAGTTGGGACCTCATGGGCTGGTACCAGCCGGCTCCCTGCATCAGCAGGACCTGGGGACTGACTGGGAGCAGAGTCAGGGATGCTGGCTTCTGACTTGAGCAGGGGGTGGATGCTGATGCCCCTTCCCACAAAGGGAGGCAGATCCTCGCCAAGTCTGAGATGCTTATGGGTCTCCCCAACGGCAGACATCCACGATCAGCATGATTGCCAATGCACGGCCATCTGGGGTGCCCTGCTAGGGACCAGCGCATCCATCCCCGAGCCCCTGGGCAGCCCTCTGTAGGAACCTGACTCCCTAAGGGGGCCTGAGGTGCCTCCCTCACCGAGTGGCCGCTGCAGCAGTGGGGGCAGCACGTCAAGGAGGCATCAGCTAGATGGATTTACAGCTGAAGGAGGGGGAGGAAGGGAGGCCAGGGTTAGCAGGTGTATAAGTGGGGGCACATCTGTGGCTCTCGGGGGATCACTGACAGTGTGGGACGGCACTTTCCGAGGACAGAGAGCAGGTCTGAGGCAGCCAGTTACCTGAAGCCCCGGCAGGGAGCCTGGCCCGAGTCCTGCCTTTGTCCTGAGCCTGTGGGGAGCCACGGCTTCAGCTCTGAGTGGCCGTGGCCAGGTTAAATGGATGGATGTAATGTTCCTCCTGTTTGGCTGTCAGGGGCCCTGGTGACCACTCTCCAGCCAGCTCTGCATGAAAGGGCCTAATTTGGCTTAAATATTGGTGAGTTTCCGTCGGGGGTGACCAGAAAATAAAAAATGAGGGAGTCATTCTGGAGCCCGAGGCTGCAGTAGGCCCACCAAGGGGCTGCCTGTTTGCAGGAAGAATGCCAACCACACCAACTGGCCCAGGCCTGTGACAGACGCTTCTTCACTGGAGCCGAGTCAGGTCATCAGAGGCTGCCGACGGGGCAGCCTCATTACCACGGTGGCCCGACCGCAAGATAATGATCGGTCTGGTTCTGGCTGGCTTCTGGATGTGACAATCCAGCCGCTGCGTCAATTACTGAGCTGGTCTGTGGCTGTCAGACCCGTCACAGCTGTTGCTTGCAATACCCTGAAAAGCCACAAAGCAAATTCTTCTAGCTGATGCTTCCTTGAAGCGTCCCCCAGCCCCCCAACTGCTGCAGGGGCTGCTCGGTGAGGGAGGCACCCAGGCTCCCTTGGGGAGTCGGGTTCCTACAAAGGGCTGCCCAAGGGCTCAGAGATGGAAGCGCTGGTCCTTAGCAGGATGCTGCAGATGGCCATGCACGGCCACTGATCATGCCCAGAGGGGTCCCTGGCCTTGATTCCAGCACCACCCAGGCCCATCCTGTCTCCAGGGTCTCCTCCAGCCCAGTGGAGACCCTCAAGGGGCAGCAGCATTTCAGAGATCATCCTCTGTGTCCCTGAGAAGAATGGAGTTCCTAGTGACTCACAGATGGCAAAGGGCAGGCAGGGGACCCTGGCAGTCAACCCAAGTGTTCTCTGCCATCGGTCTGGAGAGATGCAGTTCACAGCTAATCCAAACCCCAAGACAGGTCCTTGGAAGTGGAGTCAGTCGAGACAAGGATTGGACCACCAGCAGCTCAGGGAAGTCTCTGACCCGAGGATTTGGTCAGCTCTTCTTCCTGGTGGCCCAGATGGTAAAGAATCCACTTGCAATGCAGGAGACCCAGGTTTGATCCCTGGGTTGGGAAGATCTCCTGGAGAAGGGAATGGATACCCCACCAGTATTCTTGCCTAGAGTACCCCATGGACAGAGTAGCCAGGTGGGCTACAGTCCATGGGGTTGCAATGAGTCAGATATGACTGAGTGACTAACACTTTTAGGCATTTCCTGGTGGTTTAGACAGTAAAGTATCTGACTGTAATGCAGGAGACCCAGGTTCGATCCCTGGTTCGGGAAGATCTCCTGGAGAAGAAAATGGCTACCCACTCCAGTATTCTTGCCTGGAGAATTCCATGGACAGAGAAGACTGGTGGGCTACAGTCCGTGGGGTTGCAGAGTCAGACACAACTGAGTGACTAACACTTTTCCAAGAGGTAAGGCATTAATCCTGACCTTGGCAATGGCTGGCTGTGGAGATGCCCCTTCCCTGGAGACCTGGCTAAAACCTACTTCCCCTTCCTTCTGGCTGGTGAGCCCTTGGCTCCTTCCAGCTCAGCACCCAGAGGTCCAACCAGCAATGGACCACACTGGGCTGACAAGGGGCTGACCATAGCAGCCCCAGGCAGTCCTGGGGACCACAGACAGACATCTGATCCTCCTAGCATTTGGGGGATGTCATGTTAACTCTGAGAGGCACCCTTTGCAGGGAACACGATGTCTGTTTGCCTGGGTGCGGCGGGGGCTGCCAGATTCCTGGCAGGCACTGTCTGAGGTCCTTGAACATTCCCTTCAAGACTCGGTTCTCCTCTTAGCCTTGGCCTGTGAATGAGCAGCAAAGCCCTGGAAATTAGACCTGCTCACTTTGCAAAGAGAACACGGTCCCCGTGTAATAGCTGCTCGAAGGGTAGCGAGGGTCACTGTGAACAGAGAGCTGAAGAAGATGTTCTGAGCTGTTTTTCTGCTTCCTTTGAAGTCCAACCAGCAGCTGCTCTCGGGACGACGAGCACCGATCACAGGCACAGACTCGGCCCCTCCCGGCTGTGTGCATTTCTTTGTGAATTAAGACTCCTGTCTGGGTTGCCGGGCACATGTTTTGGGCATCACTTTGCAGTCGAGAATGTGCAATTCCACAAAACAAAAGCAGCCCAACTCAGGCCTCCACCCTTCCACATCTGTGTGCAGCAGAGATGAGGGCCCAAACGTGTTAGCGTGTTTGCAGCCATCCTCTCTAGAATGAATGATTCGCTGGCTGGGTGAGAACGGCTCAGCCCACTGAGGCTTTTTCTGCAGGATTAAACGTCATTCCTTCTAATGACTTGATTTATGTCTGGAGGTTTACAGCTCCAAACAAAATATTGTGATGATGGCAATAAATCACACCAGGGATGCTTACAACGGCGATGAGCATGTTTTCTGTTTGTTAGGGAGGTGATTACAGAATGAGGGGCTGCTGTGTAACAGCATATGTGGGGCAGGGAGTGCCCGGAACACACAGGGCATCAGGCAGAGGGGCACCTGGATAGGTGAATATCAGGCTTTGAATGCCCAAGGCTTGTGTGAGAATCTGTGGCTGGAGTTGGCAGAGATTTCGGAAGAGTTGGAAACTCACAGGGAGACACCATCATGCTGGGTACTGGAGGAGGCTCATGGTTGAGCCTGAGACATCCTGAGACTATCATCTCCAGCTTTCAGCCACTGTCTGCCCTGCTGCACCCGGGGTGAGAACAAGAGCCAGCTGAGGTCTGGGCCCAGGAATCCATGAACGCTTCTGGAGGCTACATTGCTCCTCTGCACATCAAACAGCATCTGGACACACTGGGGCCATTTTCCAGTCTGCAGCCCTGTCTTGGGTAAAGAGAGGACCTGGATGAGCCAGGCTAGGGTCACTTTGCAGGGCAGGGCTCCTGGGTAGAATGAGGGCTGATTCCACTGGAGACAGGTGCCCCTGGCTGGCATCTCTCACTCACGGTCTGCAGACAGGGGGTCTCTACACACGACCCCACCCCCACCCCCACCCAACAAACACTCTGGAGACCTCATCCTGCAGAAGAGAGCTCAGAGAGACTGAAGTCAACCTCAAGGCTTAGATAGGACCCCAGCCTGGGCTCAGGAAGAATTCCATAGCCCTACTTCCCCAGCTCCCATCCTCAGCTGAAGTCAGAGTCCTCAGCTGAAGTCAGAGATGCCATCCTCCGTGCCCCAGTGTCTGGGAATGGGGGCAGGGCAGAGGCTGGAGATGGCATGCGAGAGGAGACACTCGAGGGGCAGGCGTGAAGCAACCTGGACCATTTCCACCAGCCCAAATGAAGCTCCCTTCTGGCCAGAAATCTGTGAGAGCACAGATTTACGTTGGTAAAATGGATCCTGTCCCTGGCGTCAAACTGGGGGAAAGGTGATGGGACTGGGGTGAGGCTGGACTGGGGTCAAGTTTTGGAGAGACGTCTGCTCATCCCTCAGGCTTCCATGGTGGCTCAGTGGTAAAGAATCCACTTGCCAATGCAAGAGATGCAGGTTCAATCCCTAGGTCGGGAAGATTCCCTGTAAAAGGAAACAGCAACCCACTAACGGTACTCTTGCTTGGGAAATCCCATGGACGGAGAAGCCTGGCGGGCTAGAGTCCATGAGGTTGCAAAAGAATCAGATATGACTTAGCAACTAAACAACAACAACTGCTCATTGCATGGGAACACAGCAGCTCTTCTGGTCCATGCACTCTCTTCTAGGAAAAGAGATTGTTCTCAGAAGAGCCCAATGGCCTACAGTGCCACATCAAGGACTGCATGCCATTGGAGGTCATGACAAGAGGCAACTCAGGGATGCTGAGCACTGGGGGAAAGTGATGTATGACCAGGTATTGGCTCCAGCCGCTGCTCATGGCACGTTTAACTGGGAGGTGTGGGTGGGGAAATTGGGGCTGGGGGAAGGTTCATGTAGTACACACAGGATGTCTTCCACGTCAGACGTGATGCAGCACAGGTGATGGATAGGAGATGGCATGTGAGTGGCACAGAAGATAGCGGTGGGATGAGCAGAGGATGGCATGTGGGTGGTGGTGGTGGATGGTGGGGAGACGGTGCATGGGGGACATGGATGGAACGTGGATAGTGGGTGAACGGGTTGAGGTCCAAGAAACGAGTTTTTAGAACAATTTTTTAATTGGAGTATAGTTGATCCTCTGGAGAAGGGAATGGCTACCCACTTTAGTATTCCTGCCTGGAAAATTCCACAGACAGAGGAGCGCTATGGGCCACAATCCATGGGTCACAAAGAGCTGGACATGACTGAGCGACTAACACACAGTTGATTTACAATGTTGTGTGAGTTTCAGGTATACAGCAAAGTGAATCAGCTATATATACACATATACTTGAAGCTGAACCTCCAATACTTTGGCCACCTGATGCGAAGAGACAGTTTATTGGAAAAGACCCTGCTGCTGGGAAAGGTTGAAGGCAAAAGGGGAAGGGGCAGCAGAGAATGAGATGCTGGGATGGCCACGCTGACTCAATGGACATAGCCTGAGCAAGCTCTGGCAGACAGTGAAGGACAGCGTGTGCTGCAGTCCATGGGTCACAAGGCGTCAGACACGATTTAGCATCTGAACAACAAACACACCTAGCCACTCTGTTTTAGATTCTTTTCCCATATGGGTCATTATCGAGCATTGAGTGGAGCTCCCCACGCTGCACAATAGGTCCTCATTAGTTACCTATTTGATGTCTAGCAGGCTGTGCATGTCACTCAGGGAAAGGACTTGAGATGGAGGTTGGGCGAGGACTGGACAGGTGGGCAGCTGGAGGGGGACAGAGGGACGAGGAAGCTACACAGACACAGGCAAGCTCCAGCCCAGCCCCACTGGCCAACGATGCAGGCTGTGGCTGTGCCCTCCCGGGAGCAAGATGGACAGAAAGCCCAGCCTCTGACCAGTTTTGGCTTCCCTGATGCTCAGGAGGTGGCCAGGGTACAGCAGCCGTGGTAACCCAGGACCCCCTCTGACCCCCTTGGCCCCTCAGTGTACATCCTGGCTGCTTCAACTTAGATGGCACGACCCTTTCCACCAAATGCTGGGAGCAATCTCCAGTATGTCGAGAGACAAAGCTTCTGCCCATCTTTGATGAAAACAAAGGCCAAAAAAAAAAAGTGTTGTCTGTTTTATAAACTCTGGCAAATTTTGATAATGAAAACTTCAGAACATAGAAAACCGAAACCTTTCTAATTCCGGGCAGCTAAGGAATAATGGTAATGTATTTCAACTTCAGAAGCAAGAAATAACCTTTTATCACCTAATTTAACAATGTTACTGGGAAAATATGTTAAAAGAATGTGAAAATGCTATTTAAATGATAAAATATGCTGTCCTGGATGGCAAGGATTCTAATTGCCATGCTCAGAGTCCAAACACACTCCCATGCCAGCTCCGACAGACACCGCTAATGACACAGTGTCCGTAACGAGGCACGGCAGAGAGGGTCAGCCTCTCTCCTGGGATCTGCCAAAACCCGACAGCTGTCTGGGCTCCGCGGCGCTCATCAAGAGCCCTGCCTTGTGAAGTACGAACTGGCTTGGTATTAATATTAATCGGCCAACACATTAATATTAATCAGTTAATATATACTTCCCATGACAACAAGAGATAAAGGAATCTTATTATGTAGGGGATCAGGGAACACGGAATTTCTAAGTGAATTTCTTTGGGATGCACGGCATGAAGGAGCCTAAGCCTCTTAGGCATGTCGTCTCTGCAGAGAAAGGAACTGGGGCGCGCATTTGGAAATATATGAGCAGGAAGCGCCTGGGGTGGGATGAATCCTCTCAGGGGCAGGGAGACGTCTCCCCTAGTTGGTGAGCTGGTTGGTGGGAACGTGGCTGGGGGAAGGTGTGGGTGGCTCCCACATCCCTTCCTTTCTGAGGAAGAACTGTTCTTGGGGGAGCAGCCTGCATAGCCCCCAAGGAGAGAATACAGCGACAGCCCTCGACCCCCAATCCTCCAGGTCCTGATGAAAGGGGACCAGTGTGCTTCTGGAATTAGTTACCTGCAGCCTGGCATGAGTCTCAAGTTACCTGTGTTGCTGGCTTCCAGGCTGCTGGCCCTGTCGGTGGCAGAGCCAGGGGCCAGGCCAGACCTGTCTGACTCCAGGCCTTTGTTCTAACCATGAGGCAACACTGCCTGCCAGTGTCTGGGGACAGTGGGCTTGCCAGGCAGGGGCTCACAGCAGGTCTCACAGAGTCATCACTGCTGGCCTCACGTGGATAGGATGAGTACTCGGGGGTACTGCCCACTCTGAGGTTCCTGGGAAGACCAGCCAGTTGGGTGGTGGCAGAGCCCTCTTCCACCAAGGACTGCCTTCCTGCACGCTCGCCCGTAGACAGCTTCCAGAGGCAAAGGCACATCTGAGCACAATTAGCATTTTAAGCACTAATTATTTTCCTTGGGTGTCTAAGTCTGAGGATCCTTCAATCTCAGTTTAATTGGAGAAAAATGGTCATCAGTTATTGAACAGCAGGAAGGCGGCTCCACGCTTCCCCACTACAGAGCCAAACTGAGAATCATCCAAACATATGAGTCCCTGTGGGCGGGCCTCAGGCAAGGGTGCGGTGGGCGGGCCTCAGGCGCCCTGCCCTATCCTCCCAGACATCTGCCAGGAAGGCTCTGGGGCTGAGTTAATCACTCGCCTTTTTGTCTTTTCCATTTTGCTCCACTTTCTGCAACAGCATCTGTTGCAAGAAAACCAACTGCAAGAGGAAATGGGATTCATTATTAAAGGGAGCACTTATAACGTTGCCTTCACTCCCTCTTGTACTTGATGATAATCTGAGCTCATAATGAAATCCTCAGGCCCTCCCTGGTGAGGCTGGGAGGGCTGGGGAGTCGGCAGAGGATGCCCTGGCCTGCAGCTGAGTGACACAGTGAAGCTGGCCTGAACGGACACTGGCTTCAGTCCAGTGCCCATTGCTGCCTCCCCCCCCTGGGGGTGGGCACCCACTGTCCAGGGTCTCACGGGAGAACCATGAGGTTTCCATGCCCAACTTGTGGAAAACCGAAAGGAATGTTTTATTTTGCTTTGCCTATTTTTTCCCACTTTGATTCTCTCTGAGCAACCAATTAAAAGACTCAATAGTTCGGGAGCCCTGACAGGGAGCTGAAAAGGTGGCCCCCAGGAGCCTGGCAGCTGGTGAATCAGGGGAGTGAAAGCACTCTTCTGGCAGAATCTCTGTAGACGGGATGGCCTGGCCCAAGGCTGGGGTTGAGGGTGGGTGGTCCGGGACACAGCTAAATCTGTGCTAAATCGGTGCTAAATCTGTGGCTTTCAGGGGACAGGCCCGCAGGGCCAAGTAGCCCTGGGGAGAAATGCACAAGAGACTCTAAGGAGAAAGGGTCTGACCCAGTGAGTGCCCTTGCTGGGGACCAGAGGCCCGGGTAAGGGCTTCTAGCGGTGTGTGCAGCTGGGAAAGCTGAGTTCAGCTGTGTCCATCCGTGGTCAGGTGACAGCCCCTTGCCCAAGAGCACATAATCCTACCCGCCCCCCGACTCCACTGGGTAACCTCCCCTAGTCACACCTTGTGACCCCACTCACTAATGACCCCACGCTGACACCTTCCTGCTCAGAATACCCTTCTCCAGCCCCATGTCACTCTCAGCTTCCATATCCCTGGCCTCTCCTCCTTGGGAAGGGATCAGAGCAGCCTGATGCACTGATGCAGGGTCTGGGTCTTTCCTGGCCTGACCCCGCTGGCCTGCCTCTGGGTGCCGTGGCCCCTCAATCACGTCAGCTGTCTGGGATCACCCCTTGACCCAGGCTCCAGCTTCACCGAGGCCCTCGGGCCTGCAGGACTCAGGCAGTACAGCCCGTGGACAGACGAAGGGCAGGAGCCGCTCGGAGATCCGAGTGCCTGACGCGGCCCCTCCCCATCCGGAGGTGGGGGCCCGCCACACGTGCCCTCCCTCTGCAGGGGGCCCCTGCTTCCATTCCCTGGAGCTCTGATCCTAGAGGGGCGGGCCTCCCGTCTCAGCAACTTCCCCAGAGCACCCAGAGACCACCCTGGGGGCCACCCAGGCAGAGCACCCAGAGACCACCCTGGGGGCCACCCAGGAAGACCTCCGTCTGCTCCCACACTGACCCCGCTGTCCTGGCCAGTGAGGGTATTTGTCGATTCCAAGTACCCTTGTAGAAGCTCTGGACCCTTACACAAACCCACCAGGTTGGTGCCGTTTTGACCCAAATGGACTCTCGAAGAGACGGAGGTGCACACACACGAAGCCACTCGAGGATGCGCAGCGGGTCAGTGGCTGAGCCAGGATTTGAACCAAGCGGTCCTTGGCCCCCAGGTCAGCTCTCCTCCCCACCACTGCTTTCTCATGGAGTCATTCCTGCCTGGAGTCAGGGTCCTGCTGAGTGCGGGACACAGGTTGCCTCGCTCCCTCTCCTCAGCACCTGGCCCCTCACCCGCACCCCACAGGGCCTTTCTCGGGGTCGACTCTGGGGCAGGGGGATTTTCCTTGCTGACCCCTCTCCAGCTTCAGCCCTGGCCTCATCCAAAACAGCATCTGGAGCATCTCTGATGCCTTCAGGCCTCTGTGTGCACCCATGGGGCATGAGCTTCCCAAGCTGACACCTTTCTTTAGACTCCCCTCGGCTCCCTGCCTGCAGTCCTGGCTGCCTCCACCTGGGCGTGGGCCCTCTTTTCCTGCGGCACCAGCTTCCAGATGAACGAAGGTGGCCTGGCCCTGGAGGTCTGAGCTGTGAGTCCCCACCAAGCAGCAATTCATTGGCCTGCAGACTCAAGTTTCACCATCTCTATAGCGGGAAATCAGTGGCTTTGTGCCCACAGGAAATTGTGTCTCCCAGAGGACAGGGTGATGTGAACAAACTGGTGAGGCAGTGTGCAGACCGCTCCCCCACCCACCCCCTCAGCTGTGTTCTGATGGCAGGAGCCCCTGGGCGCCCAGGTCTGGATCACAGCCTCTGTCTTCCCCTCCCCAGCGGGGAGCACTGCCCAGGCCGCAAGCAGAAGTGAAGCCCCGGGAAGGAAGCTTCTGGTGAAGGGAACCTGGGCTGCTGGAGGGGACGGTGTCGTAAGCTGCTCACGGGTGCCGGCACTGGGATGCAGGGGGCACCATGTGACTCGGAGCAAGCCCTCCTGCTGGAAGCTGTGGCTCTATCTTCTGCCTTGGCAGGTTCCAGACCTGCTCCAGTATTTCATCTCCTCTCATGGAGAATGGCTTGATAACGGTTACTGCGGGGAGGGTGACAGGAGCTCATCCTCGGGAGAGGAAATTTAGATCCGAATGCTCGGTATCACAGGCTTCCCAGGTGGAGCTAGTGGTAAAGAACCCGTCTGCCAGTGCAGGAGACGTAAGAGACGCAGGTTCAATCCCTGGGTTGGGAAGACCCCCTGGAGGAGGGCATGGCAACCCACTCCAGTATTCTTGCCTGGAGACTCCCTTGGACAGAGGAGCGCGGTGGGCTACAGTCTATAGTGTTGCAAAGTTGGACACGACTAAAGTGACTTAGCACGCACACTCAGTATCACATGGAGGGGTGGCCCGGCTCTCACAGCCCCTCCAGGTCAAAAGAAGAACTGCTTTGGGTGAGGTGGGGGCAGATCCAGCCTCAGGCCTGAGGGCAGCCTTCCCCTTGATTCCTGATGAGAGGTGGGCGCTGCACAGGGCAGTTCTGTCCACACTCCCTTACTCATCTCCTCCTGCTGCCCATTCTGAGAGAAACAGGACTCTCCATCCCCTAGACCACATTCAGAGCTTGTTAGGAGTGTAAAGTTTGCAGCCGTACCCAGGGGGTGGCTGCAGGGGGAGTCAAGACCAGCCTTCAAGCTGCTTCTACTGGTCTCTACCAAAAAGCCATGCCCCACATGTGCCGGCCAAGACAAGTTAAAAGCTCAGAAGACGTCTTTAGAATTGCTTTTGTCACCAAACATTTCATTTACTCAAAAGAAAATGTGTAGCATATAATGTACATGGTATAAAGAGAAAGAACACAAACATCCAGGCATTCACCACCCAGCTTAAGAAACACAGCTTTATTAAATAGTATCAATATCACCCAGATTCCCTTGGCCCCTCTCCAACATCCCCATCCTGCCCGGCCAGGATGGCCACTGCACTGAATTTTGTGTTTATCATTCCCTTGCCTTTTAAAGGTCATTTTTCTTTTGCACGTGCGTATACTCCTAAGCAACTTGTTTATTTTTGCAAGGTAGCTTGGAATTGGCCATGGTGGGAGCAGTTACACCACAGACATCAGACGATGTGACAATGCTACACATCAGGGCTTGGTTGGTTTGTTCCCTGCCCCCAAAGCCCATTTACCAGCGTGTGCCTGGTTGCAGGCCACCTCCGGGAGGGAGGCGTCACCTTCAGGAAGAGGCTCCTGTCAGCTGAGGTCAAATCTCTGAATTAAGGGTGCAGCTGTGAGCCATTAGCAGTCCATACTCATGGTGGCAGGTGACGGGTGCATCACCGGGAAAGCGGAGCCGAGCGGGACACCCACAGCATCAACTGCAAAGAGTTATAGCAAGATCCAGACAAGATGTGACCCCACAAATCTGTCCCCCTCGTTTTTATTCTGTGGCTCACAGTATTTACAGGCCATTCCCTGGAGTCAAGCACATGCTTACCAGAGCTCTTCCCAACCTGAAATTATTTATGACTTGGCATTCAGGGAGGAAAAGCAATTTTCTCGAAATGTCTGATGTCATGATATATAGTCCATTTGACATGCATGTGCCCAAGCCCACTGCTCTGCAGGTCTGCCCCTCAATTACTATTACCCTGAATTAGCAAGGAAAATTAATACTGCTTGGCAGGATACTAACTCAAATAGCATCCAAACAAAATGCCTAGAGAATCTTCTAGAAAAATACATACCTTGGAAGAAATTACCAAATGCACCAGTTATTTGGCCAGAGCACCGTTTCCCAGGGCTCTTTGGTTAAGTGATGCTGGAGTGAGGTCTGGTTTCCTGGCTCATGGAGCCCCCTCCTAGCTACTCAAGGTTGCATGGCTGTATACGGGTCACACTCATTTACTGTAAACTCTAAGAACCGCGTGTATGCACACTAAGTCACGTCAATCATGTCTAACTCTGTGCAACCCCACAGACTGTAGCCCGCCAGGCTCCTCTGTCCATGGGATTCTCCAGGCAAGAATACTGGAGTGGGTTGCCATGCCCTCCTCCAGGGGATCTTCCCAACCCAGGAATTGAACCTGTGTCCCTTGTTTCCTGCATTGGTAGGTGGGTTCTTTCCCACTAGCACCACCTGCATAAATGGAGAAACAAACTGTGGCATGTCCATACAATGGGATTTTACTGTCCGTAAAAAGAAACCAACTACACCATGGATGACGCTCACAGACCTCACACTGAACAAAAGAAGCCTTTCTGTACGTACTGCAGTATTTCAGATAAAATTCTACAACAGGCAAAACTAATCTCTAGTGTCAGAATAAGATGGGTGGTTTCCCGAGGGATGGGGCGGAGGGAGTTGAATGAGCAGGCATATAAAAGAATGTTCTGGAGGTGAAGGAAATGCTGTATATCTTGATTGGGAAGATGGTATACATTTGTCAGAACTCAGTTACACAGTGTTTTCCTGTGTATAAATTATACCTCAATTAAACTGATAAAAAATTGTGTGAACACGTTTTAGAACTCTAAAGTGCCATGTTAAAAACACTGCTATTTCCGCTTTACAGATATCATGCTCATATCTCAGAAACCAAATGGCAATTCCTGGAAGGAAAAGGCTTTTATAAAACTGAAGAAAAGAAGTGAATTCAATGACATTAGCAGGAACTTCCCTGGTAGTCTACTGTCTAAGACTCCATGCTCCCAATGCACAGGGCTCAGATTTGATCCCACACACTGCAACTAAAGATCCCATGTGTTACAACCAAGACCAAGTGTAGCCAAATAAATAAACAAAAATAAATATAAGTGTTTTTTTTTTTTAATAACATTAGCTACAGTTAATTTTCAATGATCCTTGAGTAAGCAAAGCAATTTGGGGAAAAACTGCTGTCATAAAGGAAACCTTTAGGCACGTACGGGAGGGAGGAGCCAGAAGAGTGGGGGCTGGAAGTGCAGGGAGGCTGGGATCAGATAAGACTTGGGGGATGACTGGGTGAAGTGGCCACCAGGAAGCCCAGCGACACTGCTCACAGCTGAATTTCCCTGCAGAGATTGCTCTCTGCTGGGCTGCAGAAAGTCGCCACACCCGAGGTTGCATCTTCCCTGGGGCTGTCTGCATCCAGTGACTGGCTGACGCGGACTGTGAAGGCTGCAGCCTCTGCCTGAATTCAGGGCCATCCCAGCTCCAAAGCTCCATGTGGGGCTGGCTGGCTACATCACAGTCTGACTTCTCCCTCTTCCCACTCTTGCTTCCCTCCCCTCCTCCACAGGTGTTGATCCAAGAGAACACCCTCCCCATATACTTCCTGCACTTCCCCAGAGTCTGCTCTGCAGGAATATGACCGTTGGTGCCAGAGATCTCAGAGAGTAGATGCTAAGGTGAAGGACAATGGAGTTGGTTGGCTCTTGGCTCTCTGGCAGAGTATCGAAAGACTCTCATCTTCTGCAGTAAGAGGACAGTCCTAGGACTTCACAGTAGGAGTAGCAGAGCTGCAGAGAAGGTTAATGCTCAGCAATGTCAAGCACCTGATGGAGAAGGAATAGGAACGGGAGAAATGGGGTGGGGATATCTGGATGGATGGATGTAAAGAGGAAAGGGACTATACTCCTGAGAGAGATGAAGGACCCAGAAATATACATAGAACTTTATTCTGAGGGTGTTAGGCGAGAAATCAGAACATCAAGTTGAATAAGGAGGAACAATTTATAGGGGAGCACTCTCCCGGGATACAGGACTGAGGAGTATGGCAAGGACCCCAGATGCTGCTGCTAAAACACTGCTAGGATGGCTCTGAGCAGCACAGGGAAGGCTATGGCCCACACAAATGAAGCAGACAAGATCGAACTGCGGTGGCAGGCAGCGCGGGAAGAGATCAAAAGGCTCACAAAGGTGATCGTGCCAGGGTGATGAATGAAAGCCTGGAGAACTCACCACATGACTGTGTTTTGCAGGAGGACCGGGGGTGCTCCCCTGTCTAAAGCAACAGAGAATGCACTGGTGAGAGGGGCACCAGTATCAATAGGAAGCTCGGGAGTGGCTCTCCTATGTAGGACAGGACTGAATAAAGACCCATCATTAGAGATCAGGAGTCCCTGTTATCAAGGGGAGATGATCAGCTCATGAAATAATATTACAAAACCCACATGGCAGTGCTCAGCCATCATAAACAAATTCTAATGAGCAGCAATGTCAGGGCATCAACCAAGAGGAGCTGACCTGCAGAAAGCTATGAAGAAGGTTAACAGAACATGGCTTCACCAGGGCAAGAAAGATGGGCAGCCATCAAGGGTAGTGATCAGCATATATAATGGGAAGAAGCCAAAGATGGACAACCAGGAGGCTGAGGGTAGCTGTTTCAATAAAATGGCATGATCTCTGGACCAGTTTTCAAATCCAGAACTCAATGACTGAAGGGAGGTTGGGTCCCCAAGAGGATGAACCTTCTATCATCGTGGCAACTGCGCATAGCAGGCCTTCCTCAAAGTGACTGACAACCATTTATTTGGATAAGTGCATGCTGCATGGGTTGGGGGAAACGACACCTAAATATGTCTAGATTTTTGTCTGAGTTGACATTTGTATCTAGGGACTTGGCTCTTGGAAACCTGACCTGTCATGTAGCCTTCCTGGTAGAGTGTGAGAATATAGGGACCAAGTAATAAATTTGTCGACAAAGGTCCATATAATCAAAGCCATGGTTTTTCCAGTAGTCATGTATGGATGTGAGAGTTGGACCATAAAGAAGGCTGAGCACCGAAGAACTGATGCTTTCAAACTGTGGTGCTGGAGAAGACTCTTGAGAGTCCCTTGGACAGCAAGGAGATCAAACAAGTCCATCTTAAAGGAAATCAACCTTGAATATTCATTGGAAAGACTGATGCTAAGGCTGAAGCTCCAATACTTTGGCCACCTGATGCGAAGAGCTGACTCACTGGAAAAGACCCTGATGCTGGGAAAGATTGAGGGCAAAAGGAGAAGGGGATGAAAGAGGATGAGATGGCTGGATGGTATCATTAACTCGATGGACATGAGTTTGAGAAACTCTAGGAGATGGTGAAGAACAGGGAAGCCTGGAGTGTTGCCATTCATGGGATCAAAAAAGTCAGACACGACTGAGAAACTGAACAACAACAATAATAAATGGCCCATATCTGCCTCAAGTCAGGTTCACAGACTCCCCCACTTCAGTGGTCACTTTCCTCATCTCTGAATTTACAACTGAAATGAACACATATGATAGTTGGCAGAGCCCCTATGTCCTGACCCGTGGGATAAGAGCTACCATAGTAAGGAGCCTGGGAAGCCTCTGGAATTTACTGTACACCCTAAGCCAAGATGTTAAATCAAAGCTAATATTTAATTTTTCCATTTGCCATTCCTGGGGAAATGGCAGAGATTAGTGCTACCTTTAAAGACCTAAAAGATGCAGGAGTAGTCAAACCATCAAATTGCCATGTAATTCACTAGTCTAGTCTCTACAAATGACAAATGGATACTGGAGGATGACAGCAGATTGCTGCAGACTCTCAAGCTGTAGCCCTAGTTGTAACCACTGTGTCAGGTGTGGTATCTTTGCTAGATTTACGTGGCCTCGGGTACGCGGTATACGACCATGGTTTGACAAATAGATTCTTTTCCATCCCTGTCAAAAAAGAGTATCAGAAACAGTTCACATTGACTTGGAATGGACAACAGTAGATGTTCAGTTTGCTCCAAAACTACTTTAACTCTCCTGTCCTCTGTCATAATATAGTCCCAATAAACTTCCTGCACATAAATCTCTGTCTCAGAGTCTGCTTTCCCAAGGAAGCAAGCATGCAAAAGCCTGAAATAGAAATACAGCTTTGCAATCAGAGGCCAAGCCCTGGTTCAGGGCCTGGCAAGACTGAGGCCCTGGCAGAAGCCCTGAGCAGAGTTGATTCAGACAGGATCATGTCCATAGCTGCAAGGACTAATAGCGTGACTGAAGCAAAAGGCCAGACTCTTTCTGGAATCTAAGCTGCACTAAGAAGCATAGCGAGTAGCAGTTAGGTGATTGAAACCAGGCTGAGACCGGGCACTAAGACATGCCTGAAATGGGAACCTGTGGTGGCAACTCAGCCAACTGGAAGAAGGGAGGCTGTTATCAGGACCACGGACAGCTCCAAATAGCTGCTGCTTCTTTCTTTTAAAAAAAATAAAACAAAACAGGTTTTGGCCCCAGGTTGTGTTCTGGTCTCCCATTCCAGGAGCCCTTGGAAATGCACAGTGTGAAGTCTATCAAAAGACATCACTGTGGATAACCAGCTGAAGTCCTGGCCATTAGCATGATCAAGTGAAATGACTGCAACTGAGTCTCAACATCATGAACTTTGCAAAAAGCTCAGAAGCCAAGATGTTTACATGATACCAGTTCTGGGGGGCTGATATAAAAATAAAGCATTTATCTCTAGAAGGGTTCAATGTCCAGTGGGGAAGTCAGGCAGGTGAACATGTGATGGCCTTTAGGGATCCTTGAACCTCCGGAGATGGTAAGCTGGTGAGCTGTGTGTGTGTGGGGAGTGGGGGGGTGTTTGTGTGGGGGTGTGTGGGGGGGTGTGTGTGGGGAGGTGGGTGAGAGAGACAGAGAGAACAGGAGAAGAGAGAAAAGGAGAGGAAGAGGAAGGCCCCCAAAGGTTAGGATCCACTCCTCCAGTTGAACCTCCATGATCTGGTTTAATCTCAAGAGCCTAAGAGTATGTCTTAGGCTGCCGGCCTAGGCCTGTTTCACAGTGACTCTCCTCTGCCTGGAAAGGGTGCTTCCACTAATGCTCTGAAGTGACCTCGGCCAGCAATGTCTCTGACCCAGACTCACTTTCAAATGGCCACGCAACCCACAGGCCACAGGGAAACCCCAAGTCTTCTTGCCTGACAGGTGCTCAGACATTGAACTTTAGTGTGCCACTCGGTTTTCATGACACAGATCTGCAAACACACTCACAGCCTTGGGGCTCACTGGGGCTGTCCCCTCACCTTCAGGGACTGGGAATTTTTGCTAAGGAACCCCACAACCCATAGTGAGGCACTCTTGTAGGAAGCTGCAAGAGGTCTGCTTGATGACCTGGTTTGACTTTCTCTACTCAGGACTTGCTGCACAGGTCTAGCACAACCTCATATTTGCATTTAATTCCAGGACAAATTGTAGGCATTTATTACAAATTGATTTAGGAAATATTTTAAAGCACAGACTTCTTTTAAAAATTAGTATGGAAGGATTGATAAGGAATGTGACAAGGTCCGCATTCTTACTCCCGCTTCTTTCTGAGAGTTAACCTCCTCTACCTAGGCTGCAACCTGACAAAGCCTTGAGTGTATGGCACCACTCTCCTGGCTTTAGGCTTGTCTGGTTCTCTATGTGTGTGTGTTAGTCACTCAGTCATGTCGGACACTTTGCGACTCTAGGGATGGTAGCCCTCCAGGCTCCTCTGTCCATGGGATTCTCCAGGCCAGAATACTGGAGTGGGTAGCCATTTCTTTCTCCAGGGGATCTTCCCAAGCCACGGACTGAACCTTCGTCTCCTGTACTGCAGGTAGATTCTTTACCATCTGAGCCACCAGGGAATGTTTATCAGCCCAAACCCCATCAGATCCCTTGATCTTCTCCTTCAGAGAGATGCCCAGAGCCTGGCTGTCAGGAGAAGAGAGCTGTCATTTTCAAACTATTACCTGAGCATTCAGGGAATATTAGAAGAGACAAATGTGTTTTTGTAAATACATAATACCTGTGAGATCTTGGGAACACTGTTTTTGGGACTGGTGGAATAAGCCTTGAATTCCATTTAACACACAAGCAGACACACAGTTTCACACCTATGCATTCACAAATGTAAGTACTCCTCGAGTTTCATGCTGTGATTTGCAGCAAAACGTAAATGAATGACTTAATTCTTATTTATTAACTAGCCCTGAGCACACAGGATAAAACAAGTGGTATTTGGGATGAGTAAGTCCAGACATTGTATGAAGTGTCTGAGGATAATCAGAGCCTCAGGGGAGGAAGACAACTGGTCACCCAGTTCTGAAGAAGGGGAGGGAAGGAAGGAGGGAAGGTTTTCTGCTTCTGTGACTTCCAGGGGAATGGGTGAAGATGGGGTGAGGGCAACCTTTCTCTGCTTGTTATCATTCTGTCTTGTGGGAGTGGGAGAAGTGTCAGCTTGGGCTGATAACAGCCATGGCTGAGAGTGGGTTGAGAAATAGATTAGGTGTTTGGAACACCTAAAAGGAGAGTCACCTAAAAGGACACTCTTTCTAAAATCTCCATGAACTTGCATTTCACTTTCTCCCTTTCTCTGTGTGGGTGGAAATGGAGAGAACAAGGTCAAGACAGGCCTTGTGACTTTAACTGATAAATGGATTTCTGAAGGGGTGAGGGCTGGTTAGGGAGCTGTGTCTTGAATTTGGACACAGCCCACAACAGGGAGTTCAGCTGGAAGGGAGAGAAGGCAAGATTCTCACAGCTTTAATTAATTCTGGCAATTTCCTCTCCTCTCACTGTCCCAATCTCTGGCCAGGCAAGCATGTGTGCCCTTGTTAAAGAATTTGAGCCCCATCTTTCCAGATGTCCAAAAGAAAAAAGTGAAGTCGCTCAGTTGTGTCCAACTCTTTGCAACCCCATGGACTGTAGCCTACCAGGCTCCTCCCTCCGTGGGGTTCTCCAGGCAAGAGTACTGGAGTGGGTTGCCATTTCCTTCTCCAGGGGATCTTCCCAACCCAGGGATTGAACCCGGGTCTCCCACATTCCAGGCAGACGGTTTAACCTCTGAGCCACCAAGGAAGCCTCAGATGTCCCAGATGTCCAAGAGAACTGATACTGACATCAGAATAAAATACAGATCTGTATTGGCTTTCTGACTCATTGGGTATCCATGACTCCCTGCATCTGACAGAACTGAAGTTTTGCTGTAATATGGGAAAGTGTTTCATACATTCCACTCGGCTACAGCCTCTCTGGGTTGTGGCATTTTGCCAAAAACCCAGGGATGGAGACCTCAGAATGGCCACAGAGTCTTTGCAAAGGTTGACACAGGTCCTTCTGCCTCTGCAATCGTGCCGTCTCCCAATTAATTTTAATGACTCTGGGAAGGGCAGAGATCAAATGTTGCTCAAATTTTTGAAACACACATTTTCAAGGCCATTTGAAATGGCCAGTCCGTGACCCCCATCCTCTCACACTGGCCAAGGTCAGCCAGAGAGGATGGGAGACACAGAGTCCCCAGATCAGCTCTGGGATGTTATGAGCAGGCTGAGATTATGATATATTTATCTAGCAGAATGTTCTCTAGCTACATGTCATATCCTCATCAAGAATGGGAAAAGGGTAATTGGATTTAAATGTCAAGATGTTCCCAGTGTAGGGTGGAAGGCACACATCTATTTTCTCAGCTACACTGTTTTTTTGGTCTTATGATAATGAAAACTGCAACCACTTGTTGCTGAGGATGACAGGAGAAAATTCTCCAGGATCCGGAGATAAATGCTGAGTCACAGCCCAGGGGGCCAGGGGGGTGACTAGCAAATGCAGGAGTCACGTGACAGGTGGTCAGGGAAAGAGGGAGAGCCCAGCATCAGGCATGGGGACAGGCTGGGCAGAGGACAAGCTGAAGGCCCCGGGGAGCCCCAGGGGAAGTAACGGCACCCAGCCTGGGAGGAGGGTGTGAGAGCCCAGGCACTCCCTGAGGATAACTCCTAGGAGTTCTGTCCTGCGGCCTTTTCCTTGATTTTGTGAAGCTGACTGTTAGGACCTGACAGCAAGGGGGAGTGAACTGTCTCAGCTCTAATCCAGGCCACCCTTATCCCTGGTCACCAGGCAGTTGATTTCTACTGCAGCTTTGATTTCCCACTGGCTCTGCACTTGGATGGAGAAGGACACACCACACATTCTTTCTTTGCTGTATGTTGGGGGACAGGGCTGGAGGCTGTATCCTACAAGGCCACAGACCTCCAACTTTTGTGATGGAGGGAGGTGCGGGAGCGGGGTAGTGTGTCCACTGGTGCTAGACCATCTCTTTAGGAACAGGAGGGGAGTCTGGCCAGGACACTTCCCAAGCGCCAAGGACCTGGGACTTCTGCAGTGTCCCAGCCCCCCAAACTGCCCACATACACTGTCTGCCAAGTAGGTGGTCGCCCGGATTGTCCTGGCAGGCACAGACTGTGCACCTAGTCTGAGCTGAAGCAGGGCTCCCTGAATGCCTCACAAGGGTCCTCAGGGAGACCGCTTCTCTGCAAAAGCAAAGCCTCACTCTCTGGAGAAGAGGGCATGTGTGCAAAGTCGCCTTGTTTGTGTCCGACTCTTTGCAACCCTATGAACTGTAGCCCACCAGGCTCCTCTGTCCATGGGACTCTCCAGGCAAGAATACTAGAGTGAGTTGCCTTACCCTCCTCCAGGGGATCTTCCCAACCCAGGGATCGAGCCCCTGTCTCCTGTATTGGCAGGTGGATTCTTCAGCTACTGAGTAACCAGGGAAGTCCCCTCTGGAGATGCAGTGCCTGGCTAAAGAAACAGCCAGGTGGGAGGGGAACTGGGTTAGCCCAGGGTGAGGGGAGGAACCTTTTATGTGCCAGCAGGAAGCACCACCCATTCCTTCTCTGGGAGGGCCTCTTGCGATTCTGCCTACATCTGGCTGGGGTTGAGCCCTGGGTTAGATTAACACCTCCTCCCTTGAAAACATCCAGGTTTCTAGTTGACGAAGAGAGGCGGTCTCCCAGGAGTTGGGAGTGGAGTCCTAGAGGGCCCCGGGGGTGGCAGGCAGGACCCCAGGGCAGTACTGAGTCTGGCTTAATCAGTTCCTAGCCAGCGCTTCACTGCCGGTTCCCCCAAAGCACCTGGACTTTGAAGTTCTCTCTAATCTACCCTCCAGCCACCTTCCTGCCCTTCAGGGCCCAATTCTCAGTTCAGTAAGCATGACTGATAAGAGTGGAAGCAAGTCATTCAGCCCGAGGGCAGTGTTTGGACTGCTGTTAGGAACTGAGCCTGGTGGCTCCGTGGTAAAGAATCTGCCTGCCAATGCAGGAGACATGGGTTCAATCCCTGAGTCAAGAAGATCCCCTGGAGAAGGACATGGCAGCACACTGCAGTATTCTTGCTTGGACCAAGGAGCCTGGGGTGCTATGAACCGTGGGATCACAAAAAGTCGGACACGACTGAGTGACTAAACAACAACGGGAACTCCGAGGCGCATAGGCTTAGGAAGAGATTCCAGAGACTGCCTCCACCCAGAAGGCCTCCAGGGCCCTCTCCAGGCTGAGAGTTGATGCAGGCGAGCAAGGCTAAAGGCCCTTCCAAGAGCAGGCTGGGGCTCGGGTGTCTGTCTGGTCACCACAAGTTCTTGGCTTGGTTCCTCAACAGGGAGCTGTCCGCTTTGTCAATGGGGGATGACACCTTTGAAAAATGCCCCTGGTGGCTCAGACGGTGAAGAATCCACCTGAAATGCAGGAGACCATGTTTGATCCCTGGGTCAGGAAGATCCCCTGGAGAAGGGAATGGCTACCCACTCCAGTATTCTTGCCTGGAGAATCCCATGGACAGAGGAGCCTGGCGGGCTACAGTCCACGGGGTCACAAAGAGTCGGACACGGCTGAGTGGCTTAACACACAAGGACGTGAGGAGATATTTGATTCCATTCACAGGTGTTAGTGATCCTCCTGGTGGAAGGCACAGTCTGGTTTTCTGTGGCTGATGTAGACAGAAGTGTGTGTGTGTGTGTGTGTGTGTGTGTGTGTCTGTGTGTGTGTGTGTGTGTGTGGAGTGAGACAGAGAGAAAGAGAGTGAGGGAGAGAAGACAGACTAGGCGGATCCCCTGGCCATCTGTGGGCAGGGGAACCAGGAGATGGGTCAGCGCTCAGCTGAGACTGGCACTGCCCCCTCTCCCATCCACGTCCTCACGCTGCCAGGGGCGTACTCGGTGCCTCTCCCCATCAATCTGCGAGTTCTCTTCTCCAACCCACCCCCACTTACTCTGCGTGTGAAGTGTTTGAAGCCTTGGCTGGAGGTGCCCCCTCACCCTGTGCTGGGAAGCAAGAGGGCTTCTGTGGTTGGATGAGGGGGTGGGGGAGGGGACCTGAAGCTGACCCTGCCTCTCCTCTCTTCCATCTCTCCCCACCCAGGCTGTGTCCAGGGTTTGTCTTTGTCTCTGCCAACAGCTGGGATTTTTCTAACAGAAAGCCAGGTCTGACACTGCTCCCTGCCAGCAAGCACATGCCTTTGAAGGTTGCCTCTTCCCAGCCCGGGGCCATGGGCTTCTCCACCTGAAATTGACTACAGCCTCTAGCTTCTCTTGACTGAGGCACAGAGGACCCTGGGACAGAGACCCTGCTCACCCTCTGCTCAGCTTGATGCAGGGAGCAGGGATGTTTGCTTTGGGGACCAACTGCAGGGGTTGATGGTTTTCACCGGGACCTCACCCCCACTTGTCCAGGCACAATCTTTACTCTCCTGTCTCCTGGGTAGGAAAGGTACTCAGGTAAGTCAGAGCTCCCAGGGAGGGGTGCTAGGCCTGATGGGAGGGGCACTCTGGGCAGGAAGCTGGGTGCCCACTCCCAGTGGACTCTGAAGCTGCCTCTCCTGCCCCACACAGGTGCCCTCCCACCTTCTCTCTGCACTGAGCTCCTATAACTGGAGAGACAAAGGCAGTGCATACTCCTTGGAGGTAGGAGCCTGGGATCTTGCCTAGCCAGCCACCTCCTCCTCCCCTTCCTCCCCACCCCACCCGAAGACAGCACCCCCAAGGCATGTCATGGGGGCACACCCCAGCAGACACACCCCAAAGCTGTCTGCTCATAGAGAAAGGAGCCTTAACTTGGAGAACCCACAGATGGGCAACTGAAGTCTCTGCAGCAGGCTGTGGATGTGCAGGGGGGTCCCCCAGATCGGTGCAAGGGGGCCCCAGATCCATGCTGATAGATGCCAGGTGTGCCACACACAGGAAGCCACCACTCTGAGGTCACATGTTCTCTGGGAGCTGAAGCTAGAACCAGGGCTGATCTATCAATCATACTCCATCTTGTGCAGAGAGGGTTAAGGATGGCATACAAGATACGACAGCATAAATTAAAAGAGGGACTGACAAAGGAAAAACAAGAGAAGGCCTATAAATGGATCCTGAAGCTAAGCTGAAAGTTGCATTTCACAGTGACATATTCACTTGAGAACAGGCTGTGATATAATAAAGAATATAACTGGTCTTTGTCCTCAGGTTATTGGCAGAGAGCTTATAAAAACCCTTGGAATTTCCTGAGTGATAGGGGTCTTTGTTATGCTAACAGGGGACTCTTGCTGGCCCTCCTGAGAGCTTCAGGATGGGAGCTGGTCACCAGAAGAAGGGTCAACCATCTGCTTAGAGGACAGGAACTTTTCAGCCCCTGATGGAAGAGGAGTGGGGCCCTGGAGACTGAGTTCCACCCTTTGGTCAGTGATTAACAGATCCTGCCTCCATTCAGAAACCTCAGTAAAAACACTGGACACTGAGGCTCAGGGGAGCTCTTGGTTAAACACAATGGCGTGCCAGGAGGGTGAGATGCCCTGACTCCACGAGGAAGGACATGGAAGCTCTGGGTTCAGGACCTTCCCGTACCTGCTCTCTATGCACCTTTTATAATGAAACTGTAACTGTAAATATCCCACTTCCCTGGGTATCAAACTTGAGGGGATCATGAGAGCCCTGAATCTGAGCAGGGTGGGTAGCCTGGGGGTCCCGCCTGTGGCTGGAGTCTGCGTGGCGCTTAGCTGCATGGACTGTGGCCTCCCTGCGAGATCTGATGCCAAGTCTTGGGTGTTGCAACTGCACTGTAGTGCCCACCGAGAAACAACGTGGGCTCGAGCTTGCTAAGGGCCAAGGCGGAACAAGGATTCTTGCCGATCTCATCCTTAGGGTAAGGGGTCATGAGCTTCAGGGAGCTGTTTTCCAGACCCTCCAAAGAAAGAGACAGCATTGCAGGGAACACATCCAGCTCTTGGCTGGGCTCACAGCCCGACGCTCAGTGTGGTGGCAGACCTGGCCGGGCTCCAGCGTGTGGATGAAAGGCCCCCACACTTGCACCCCCGATCTCTGCCACGTGATCAAGGTGCTGAAATGTCTCTCCTATTTCCCCTGAGGCTATGAACTGCTTCAGGTGGAAATGGGATCTGAGGCAGCCAGCAAGGAAAACAGAACAAACACATACCTCTCCTCTGTCCAGGCTCTTCTTGGGCAAACCAGAGAACTGGGCCACACTCGGCCACACAGGGCCCAGGGCTCCATGGGAAGAACTTGAACTTGTCTCCAATCATTATGTGCAGACATCCAGACACACGCAAACACATCCCATGAGCTGAAGGTCATGAGCCGAGTCCCCTGAAACTGAGTTCCCCTACAAGTTTAGGGTTAACCTCTCTATCCAAAACTTTATTCTTTTTCCCATCCTGTGCCTGTTTCCCTCAGGATTGAGGTGCAGCAAAGAAAAGGGGGATCAAAGCTGAGCAAGACCCTGCAGGGCCTTCCTGGGTGCAGAGGCCTTTCTGTGGCCCGTTTATGGTTTGTAGAAAAAGGCTTCAGTCTCCACGGGCTTCTCTGAGTTTCAAAGAGCAGATTCAAGCAGTTGCTATTTAGGGAAATGTGAGAAGGCAGAAACAAAGGAAGAAGAGTCAAGAGACAACAGTTTAGCAACAAAACAGAGTCCTAGTTCCTCCCCAAAGGATATGTGGCTGTTCTGCAGGAACTAACACCCCCCTACCCAGGTGGAGGGTGGTGACAACGTGCTGTGGATAGGTGTGTAGACCCCAGGCTGGCTGGCGCCAGAGGTCGATGATTGGGATTCCTGAAACACTACCAACCAATCAGAAGAAAGGCATTCTTCTGCAGCCCTCACCCCAAAATTTACCTTCAAAAACCTTATGGCCTGGGGCTTCCCTAAAAGTCCAGGGGTTAAGACTAGGAGCTCCCAATGCAGGGGGCATGAGTTCGATCCCTAGTCGGAAAACTAAGATCCCACATGCCACCTGTTGCAGCTCCCAAAATAAACAAGCAAATGCATACTAAGTCACTCCAGTCCTGTCTGACTCTTTGTGACCCCATGGACTGTAGCCCACCAGTCCCCTCTGTCCATGGGATTTCCCAGGCAAGAATATTGGATTGGGTTGCCATTTCCTCCTCCAGGGGATCTTTCCAACCTAGGTATCGAACCAGCGCCTCTTAAGTCTCTTGCATTGGCAGGTATGTTTTTCTTACCACTAGTACCACCTGGGAAGCCCAACTAAATAAATAAAGTTTAAAAATAAAAAACACGTTATGCTCCAGCCAGCCAAGAGGATGGATTTGAGACAAGCCTATGTCTCACATCTTCTCGGTTGGTGCTCACTCAATTAAGAAACCTTTCTGTGCTCCACACTGATGGTTCGGTTTGTCTGGCTTCACTCTGATGGTTTGGTTTGTGTGCGTGTCAGATACACAAACTTGGGTTTGACAACAAAACGACAAAGGGAGCAGCAGCAAATGCCTGACCCTGGGAGGGGCAGCAAAACACTTTCAGGTGAAAAAGAGGACAGGGCCGGACAGCCCCAGGCTGAGCTTCATCCCCATATTATCTCATTTAATTCTCACAATGACCTTGTGACCCAGTTTACAAATAGGGAAACTAGTCTCAGAGAAGTGAAGTCTCCCTGCTTCATCCTTGCCCCACCCCAGGTGTTCCTCCACACAGCACCAGAGTGATCCTTCACAATGTGAATCAGAAAATGTTATTTCCTTGTGAAAGCGCCTCAATCACAACACACCTATGGCCGGCCACCCCCGAGCTGGTACCCAAGGACAGCCCTGCCTGGTAACTTGCCTTGCGATCCCCTCTCCCTGCATGTGGGAGACCAGCCCCGATCCCCTCTCCCTGCATGTGGGAGACCAGCCCCTAATACACAACACACAGGAGCCAGCTAATGTGATGCATGCCGCTTCTGAGGGTAAATTATAGAGACACTGAGATGCCCCATCTGGTCTGCCCTGTCCTGCTTCCTTGCTCTGAAAGAAGCCAGCTCCCAGGTTGTAAGTCATCCTATGGAGACACCCACGCAGCAAGGAACCGAAGGGAGTTCTTGGGCCTGGGAGGAACAACTCCTCCCAACAGCCGTTTGGTTGAGCTTAGAAACAGATGTGCCCTCAAACCTTCAGATGAGCCTGACGCCCTGACTGCACCTTGACTGTGCCCCATTTCCCTCTGAGCTCTCACTGGATTTCCCTCCAAGTTCCATCGCTGACTGAGGCCTGGAGCTCTTGGGATGCCCAAAAGGCAGGGCATTCTGGAACAAAACAAGGGTAGCCCCATTTCATCTGTGTCTCACTCCTGCTAGACACCAGCAGAGCAGTTCCCTGCGTTTTGTCAGCACAGGGTCAGATGCTCTTGCTGCCTGTTCCCAGCCCCCTCCCACGGGACACGATGTGGTCCACAGAGGGTGGATTGAAAGTTGGACTAGAGCAGTCGGGACCATGGGTGTGTGCTCGCCTCCATCCTGAGGCCCAAGGCTCCCTCAAGGGGGCAAGCCTGCCTTGACATGCATTCTTTGCCTGGGAAGCCCCAGCCCCTCTGGACCACAGCTCAAAGTCTCCCAGGGACCTGGAAGGGGTGGGGTCTATCTCCCTCCCTCCCCTGCTCCAGGCCCCCTCACACCTCTCTTCCCTAGTGGGCTGTGAGTCTCTTGAGGACAGGTCAGTTCAGTTCATGTCAGTTGCTCAGTTGTGTCCAACTCTTTGCGACCCCACGGACTGCAACACACCAGGCTTCCCTGTTTGTCACCAACTCCCGGAACTTGCTCAAACTCCTGTCCATCAAGTTGATGATGCCATCCAACCATCTCATCCTCTGTCATCCCCCTTCTTCTGCCTTCAATCTTCCCAGCATCAGGGTCTTTTCCAAAGAGTTAGTTCTTCACATCAGGTGGCCATATTATTGGAGCTTAAGCTTGAGCCTCAGCATCAGTCCTTCCAATGAACATTCAGGACTGATTTCCTTTAGGATGGACTGGTTTGAGCTCCTTGCAGTCCAAGAGACTCTCAAGAGTCTCCTCCAACACCACAGCCCAAAAGCATCAATTGATGCCTTTGAGGATAGGTGTACACTTTGATACCTGCAGCCAGCCCCAGCAAGGCCAGAGGAGAGACCTGGATGAACCAAACCCAAGTATTAGAACATGCTGGAAGCTCTCTCCTGAGGCTGCTGAAGCCCCTGGGGCATGGTTATGTGAAGTCCAGCCTGGACACGCCCCTCCTTCACCTGGCACCAGTTGGCACTACTTCATCCCCCTTCTTTGGATCTAGCAGCTACCCTGAAGCACATCCATCATTGAGGGCTGCACTGTGAAGTCCTGAGAAAAGCCAGGGGAAGAAGCAGATGCTACCGAGGAAGCTGAGGGGTACCACCACCCCTGCAGAGGAGCCACCCCAAAGCAGCAGCTGCATACAACCAGATGGAGGATACAGACATACCCCCTCGCCCAGGCTGGAGCTGGGAGAGGATTCTGAACCAGATGGGACTATTTATTATCCCGAATTCGTCCAAGAAACTATGGGTTGGGCAGAATATACCTGAAAGAGTGCTAAGCAATCAGGCACAAAGTGGGTTGGAGTGAGTGGTCTAGAACTAAACAACTGAAATCTATTCTGGAAATAAAGTTCTGCCAGAATTTTTGTGGACTGTTGCAAAGGTGGGGCTGTGAACCTGCCATGAGGCTCAGGCTGGCTGGAGCCCCAGGGTTCTGCTCGTGGCAGGCCCACATTGGTGCCCATAGTCCTGCCCTTGACCCTCTGGGGACCACCCATCCGTGACCCACTTGGCTAGAGCCTGGCTAGGTTCCGGGCTCGGGCAGTGGGACCAGGGCAGCAAAGGGGAGGCACAGAGGTTTTTGCAAACAGCACATAGAAGCTGGCCTGGAATGCTGCCACCAGCCCGCTACAGCAGGAGACGTCCCCGGGGAGCAGATCCACTTGGCACCTGATCACAGTAATTACTGCTGAACTTTAAAACCTAACGCAGCAAAACCGCAAATATTTAACATGTGGTCCTCCTCCCGGGGGGCATGCAGGAAACAGGAGCAAATGGCCAGCTTCACAACATGAACTCAGAGTCTGCTCGCACAACAGATTAATAAAGAAGCCAGCTGAGACAAGGGACCCCCAGCGAACAGCAGCCAGCCCCCCACTTCCTGTGCCACTCCTCGGGGCAGTCACAGACTCCCAGCTCTCCTGCGGGCCATATCTCACTCATGTGCACAGACACTCGTGTGCATGGATGCACCGGCCCCTAGGCTTGCAGCCCCCTCCCCCTGCCCTGTCCTCGGGGGTCCCAGAGCCAGGACTCCTGGGGTGATGCTAAGAGCTGCTGTGAGAGCCTCCTGGGTTAGCATGAGACTGTGGTCCAGCTCTGTTTTTCCATCCGAAGCTCTGCAGATGGGGGACCTTCAGGAGGAGATGCCCACAGTACTGGATCTCCCTGCTGGCAGGAACCCAGGTTCAGCCTTGGAGCCAGAACACACATGATTCTGAAGACAGCCGTGTGTCCAGCACCGTGACCTGGGCACATCTGGGGAGCCGGACACACAGCTGTTGGCTCCAGAGTGATTCTGGACAAAGCGTGTCATTCCATCAGGTACACGTACTTGGGAGAGGGACCCGTCAAGTCAGGTCGGGAGCAATGGGGGAGTGCGGCCCCGTGCTGGTGTGGGGGGCTGTGGGGAGGGAGCAGCGCTGAGGCTGGGCAGATGGGAAGCCCCGATGTCACCTTTTCCTCTGGCTCCCTTGGCTCACAATCCTCTGCCCACGGCTCTCTTGCCCCTTGCCAGGGGAGCCTCTCCTTCGTGGCATGGTGGGCGTGGATGAAGATACAAACCCACAGCCACATTTGCTAAGTGTAGGGTTGGGCACTTTGTGAGGGGCAAAGAGTTGGTGGGTCTCTCTGCTCTCCAGGAAAAGGACCCAGCTCCATCCTATTTCCCACCTAGCAGGGAGGTCTAGGGCCCAAGACCTTGGGCCACCCCTAGGCTGATGCCTCACATTTAAGTTGCCCAGTGCCCAGGGTGGCTAGGCCTGTGTGACCCGGCTCTGTCCCCTGCCCTACCCTGAGCCCCACCTTGCACTCCCGGGGGACAGCACAGCTATCTCCAGAGAGCAGTGGCCCGAAGACCCTCTGCCCAGGTGCACGAAGGTCTCAGGTCAATTCCAGTCCCCAGCTGACCACCGTCTTCTGGGTCCAGGGTGCCCACACCCCCATGAGTAATGTACCCTGAGCCCCACCTTGCACTCCCGGGGGGACAGCACAGCTATCTCCAGAGAGCAGTGGCCCGAAGACCCTCTGCCCAGGTGCACGAAGGTCTCAGGTCAATTCCAGTCCCCAGCTGACCACCGTCTTCTGGGTCCAGGGTGCCCACACCCCCATGAGTAATGCCGCTCCTGCCCCATGCTGGCTGCTCCTCTCTGGGCTACCGGGAGCAGGCGAGAGCCCTGAGGAGCCCCATTCCAAGCATCCCCAGTGGCAAGTCCAGCTGAACCCAGGCCCCCACCCAGTCCACCCTGACCCGAGCCTCCCCAAAAGGTCTACCATGACTAGACGAGGGGGCACAAGGGGACACTGGGCCCCAGGGTGAAAGGTCACTTGTGGCTGGATGCCCCAGCCTGGGTCTCCCTGCCCTCCCCTCCCATCCGACCCCTTCCCTGCTCACACCTTTTTAAAACTTCCCAGAGTCCCAGGTGAGGACCAGGTGGGAGGTGGGAGGGGAGGAGGGAAGAAAGAGCCACAGGAGAAACCCCCACCTCCCGCTTGGGTGGCATTCGGAACAAAGGAGGAAGGGAAGGAGGGAGGAGTCAGCCCTTTCTAAGGAGGACACCAAGGCCCCTTCGTGTGCCAGCAGAGGGGAGCGGTCAGAGCAGGGTATGGGCTGCCTCCAAGACCGCCCCCGGCGACCAGCAGGGAGCCCGTGCTGGCACAGTGACTAAGGAATGTGGCTGCTGGTTTTTAATTTTCACCTTTCACAAATTTCATTACCGAAAATTTCAGGTTTGAAGGGAAGGGTTAGGACTTCAGGCTCAGCTCTCAGAATGAGGGTCTGGAGGAGCCTGACAGTGACCAGTGGATGCGCTCTGGAGCGGGATGGTCCTGGACTGCCTCTGGGACTATGAGGGTGAGGTCAGCCTGCAGCCAAAGGGAGATGCCCTTCCAAGCTTGGGACCCCCAGCGCTGATCAAGGCTCTGTGACATGCAGAGCGATGGACCTGGAGACCCAGGTGTGACCCCTCAGCCACTCAGCTCCTGGTGCATCCACACAGTATGATGACGTTGCACACGCACGCTCAAGGCCCTTGTGACTTCTGCCCCCTACCCTCAGCATGTCACATGCACAGATAGCTCCCCAGAGCTGGCACACTCACTAGCTGCCCCTTCTCTCCATTACCTGCTGGTCCCTCCGCCAGGGAACTGCCTTGGAGCAGCTCCAGCCTGGCCCCTAGCTGGGATCAGCCCAGCTGTGGTCGCTCTCTCTCTGGGCCCCGGAACAGCTCCAGGAGGAGCTGGTGGGGATGGCCCAGGCCCCTCTCTGGCCCCCACTCCTCTGTGTGCAACCTGGTCCTTCCTGCTTTGCCATGCCTGCCTTGGGCAGCAGGCCCTCAGCAGACCCTCTGCCGCCCTGAGGGCTCCAAGGAGGGGGTCGGGGGGAGGAGACTGCCATGAGGGTGGGGGGAAGGGCAGGCCCAGAAGGGCAGACGGGACTCACCCAGCTGCACGCAGGTCTGGGCCTGCTCCTGCATGCATTGGGGGAGGGGGCGTCCTCTAGGCTGCATACACACACGTTAAGGTGTCTTCAATTATTCATGGACACTTGGAAGAGCTGCCTGCCTGCTTCCAGCAACCCAGCAGCTTCACGCAGAGAGCTGCTTGTGGCCCCTCTGGCTGGACCCCAGAGGGGCCCTGGGTGACTCCATCCAGGAAGGATCACTTGGGAAGGCAAAGACCCCACAGGCTGTACCTGACTCTGCAGGACAGTGGGGAGAGGGGGCCAGTCCAGCACCTCTCCCTTCTTCTGAGAGGCTGCAGGGGTTAGGGGCCCCACACCAGGGCACAGATACCACTTGTGGTCAGAGTTCATCAGGAAAAGGGCACGCTACAGAGCAGAAGATGGACAGGGCCTGCCCAGGGAGACTGGGGTAGGGTTTGGGTTTCATGGGGAGGAGCCAGTTCAGGGCCTGGGTGGCTGGTAACCAGTGGAGCCTGGTCAAGGGCACGTGGCTGGAGGCCATGGTCATGGAAAGCCTGAATCCAGAGCAGCTGAGCTCACCCAGAGCCTGCAGAGTGGCTGTTGTGAGTCCCCACAAAGGGCTGGGGCACCGAGGAGGTGGCCCCAGTACCCTTTAGGCTTTACCCGTTTCTGCCTGGGATGTGAGACCTATACCAGGGAGAGCAGTACCCACACCCTGCTCCTCTCACCCCACCTCCCCGTTTCCATCCCATCAGCACCTGCTGCACCCCCGCCCCACTCTCAGTCCCTACAGTTTGGACGGAATGACACACACCCACACCAAGAGGGACCTGTGATCCAGCTGCACCAACACGCTTAGTCCATCCCTAGCCACAGGCATTGGCTCAGGAAGGTTCAGGTGATGACAAAGCTAGGGTGTCAGTGGAGGCCTGGAGATGCCTGGGCTGCCCCTTGCTGCCTGGGAGTAACGCCCTTAAAGAGAGACACAGGTGAAGAAGGGAGAAAGCTGGGCGCTTATGACTAGGATGGCACCTGAATACAGCCCTACCTTATGCCATCCCTTTCAACTGAGACTTTCCCGACGTCAGCCCAGGACCCTTCTCCCTACAGATGCCCCTCCTCTCTCTAGCACCTGCTTCCTCCAGCAGCAAAGGGACAACGGATAAGCAGAGTTCCAGCCATCGCTTCTCCCTTTCCAGGCACCAGCTGAGGGGGCAGTGACCGTGAGATGGCCCAGAGTAGCACACCCATCAGGCACCTTCTTCCAGAAGAGGACTCAGGGGACCTCAGGGGGCTGCAGCCTCTGGCGTGTACAGCAGCATCCCAATGATGGACACAGGCCCTGACACCTACCTTCATGTAGACACACACAGGCACACACACTCACAGACACAGGTTTCTGTACACCAGTGCATGCACACACACAGACACTGAGATATGCATGCAGACACACTCGCACCTACAGGTACACACATTCTCAAATACGTTCACAGTCCTATGCACACCCCAAAGGCCAGGCACTTACTCTCCAGGCTGCTCACATGCACAGATCTGTTCACACACACAGGCACACGTGTGCACACGAGCCCAGGGCATGCTCACATTCCCACTAAGCCACACAATCGGTGGGACTGCATGTTGGGAGCGGAAACGTGACCTGGGTGAGCGCCCTCAGCCTGCGGTGGAGGTGGGCAGAGTCTGACGCTGCCTCCTGATCTCCAGCAGGTCTCAGAGCAGAGCCGTGGATCTGGGGAAGGGTGAACACCAGGTGAAAAATGATTAGCTGTCACTCGGCACTTGACTGATGCCGTTTGCTCTCGGCAAAGGGCCGACACCCTATTGATCCACTTAGTGTACTCATGCCAGCAGCCCACAGCCTCAGCCAGGGCCAGCCAAAGAACGCGAGGAGCAGGGGAGACGAGGGCCAAATCGGCGTGAGGGGCGGGCCGCTGGGCCAGTGGTGTACGCTGGGTGGGAAATGGTGGTTTTCTCTAGGAACCTCATCTCGGCAGTCATGCCACTTCAGGTTTGCGTCCTAGTCATGAACGTCCAGCCCAAGTTGGAGAGGGGAAGGGGTGGACCCCCAGAGATCAGAGGGAAACTTCATGAGAAGACTATAGGAACCCCTGATTTTGAGGAAATATCAGCATTTGCACCTTGTTCCTGAAGAAGCTGGAAAACAAGCTTCCTCTCTGTTTCGCGAATTTAGTCCACAGGAAGGACTATAGGTTCAGTTGACCAGTTAGCCTTCACTGCCCTCCTCTGCCTTCCTTCTTATAGTACATTTGCTTGTCCATCCCTCCATCAGTCTGTCTGTCCATCCATCCATTTATCCACCCAGCAACCTGCCAACCCACCCACCCACCCATCCATCCAACAGTTGATATGTCCATCTGTCTATCCAGCTGCTTGTCCACCCACCCACCATCTGTCCAACTGTCCATAAGTGCTTCTTCTTTCCTTCTCTTTCCTTCCTTTCATCTGTCCATCCAGCCATCCTTCTGTCCATTCAACAGACAGCGTATTAAGCACCTAGCATGAGCTGAGATCAGCACCCGCTGTGGTGATGAGAGGTGAGAAGGTGGCTGGAGGTGGACTGAGGCAGGAACAGACCTGAGCCCTGTCCTGGGGGTGCCCAGTGTCTGCAGACAGAGGACAGCGGACTGAGGGGAGACTAGACTGTGGCGAGCTGACTCAGGGCACCCTCTGCTGGTGGAAAGGCAAACGCACACCTCGAAAGCCAACGGGTTCTAGGGACCTTGGAATTGGGCTTCAGCGTGGGTCACAGCTCCCAGAAAGGGTCCCAAGGGACTGCCAATCTTCTTGTTGGGCCCTATCACCTCCCACAAGGTTTTCATTTGTGTATATGTGGACTTTGGTTTCCTGTTGCTACCCACCCGCCACATCTGGGACAAATGGCTTTGAGCCTGGGGATGGCCATAGGCACAGGCCGAGGACAGGCAGACCATGTCTGGTCAGACCAGCTTCCGCCACCCTGGCTTGGGCTGGGTCCAGGCTCTATTACTCCCTGTGTCCAGGCTGAGGCCGAGCACAGCAACAATGGGCAGGGCCATCCGTGTCGTGGGCTCCCCATCCCTGGCCCAGCTCTCGGGCTAGGCTGGCCCTGCAGGGGGAGAGGAATCAAGGGGTGGCCTTTAGGATGGGAAGGTGGGCTCCTGCACTGCACACCTCTGCCTGCCCGGCTCCCTGCCTGCTGTACCCTCACTGCTTTGGAGTGAGGGAGTCACTCAGCTCTCATCACGACGTGTGCTGTAGTCACCGTGGGAACCCCAGGAGGCTAAAGGCGGGGAAGGGGGGTGCCACCCTGCAGCAGGCAGATGCCAGGCGTGGCAGCAGAGCTTCAGCTGTGCATGACTTTGGCTGGTGAACTGCAGCTGATGGGATGGACAGTGGTGTGCAAGTGTGTGCATGTGTGTGTGCATGTTATGCGGTCTGTGATATGGCCTGTGTGTGTGTGTGCACGTGATGCGTGTGTATGTGTTATGTAGTCTGTGACATGGTCTCTGTGTGTGCACAGGTGGATGTGTGTGGACCACAGGGCCCACACAGCTCCTCCCTGGCTCTCCCAAGGTATGGGGAGTGTTGGGTCCTTTCCCTCCTCTGCCAGGTTGGTCCCTGGTCAGGAAGGTCTGGCTGGGAGTTTTCACTGCTCAGAGGGGTAACTCCCAGCCTCTGCAGAAGACAGCCACTCAGACAAACAGTAAGGCTGCCCCACGTCCCAAATGCTACCCGTGGATTAATCAGTGCTGAAGCGCCCAAAGCAGGGAAGCTGGAGTCCAGGTGTCTCCCTGTGGCCCTACCCCGTCATCCAGTGGCTGACACCTGAGTGTCCAGGGGCACTGTCACGATGACTGGCAGCCTCCCTGGCTGGTTTGCAGGAGATGGTCATAAGCCATGTGAAGCCCGGCTTGCTGTGAATGGTTCTGGCCCCACGGCACAAGTTTCTTTATTTCTTGTAACCGAAGTAAATTGCTCCAGGGACTTTCCTGGTGGCCCAGTGGTTAAGAATCTGCCTTGCAATGCAGGGGACAAGTGTTTAATCTCTGGATGGGAAATGTAAGATCTCGTATACCATAGGGCAGCTAAGCTCAAGTGCCACAATTAGAGAGTCCATGCACCGCAATGAAATAAACTGCATGAGGCCACGAAGATCCCGCCGGCTGGAACTAAGACCCAACACAGTCAAATAGATAATAAATAAATAATATAAAAATTAGAAAGTAAACTGCTCCAGGCCCCATTCTGCTGAGAGGAGGCTCAGGCCCAGCCATTTTTGGCCCCCTCTCTTCCTTTGAGGGTCCTGAGAAGCCCCAGTGCTTAGACAGTCTGGGGTATCTGGGAAGGCCCTTTGTTCTTTGGTTCTGCTTGGCCACTGCAGGTACGTGGAGAAACAGCCCTCAGACTCTGCCAGCCTCCCCAGATGTCCCTACAGACCCTGAGTGCTGCAACTAAAGTGTAAATAAAGAAAAAAAATTTAACTAAAAATAAAAGACCCCCATCCCTTTGCCGGAGAACAGTTCCTCCATGAGCTCAGGCTTTCCAAAACAAACACCAGAAGTCGGGGAGTGTCTCCTCAGATATAAACACACTGCCCCCAAAGACACACAGAGACCTCAGAAGGAAAAATTCAAACCAGGACTAAACACAGACGACTCTCACTAGGGATTATCTTGCAACTCAGCACCGCCTCTTCCTGCCTGCCCTGCAGGTCCCCCTCCCTCACAGACACAGCCCCCCACCTTCCCACCCCAGGCCTGGGCCTCTATCCAGGTCTGTCCTTATGCTCTGAGGGGAGTCCTTGCTCTGATCCAGCTTTTCCAGTCTTAGGCCCCTGCCTCCCGACCCATGCCCAGTCGACAGAAGGTATTTGCCTTATATCAAAGGAAGTGTAAACAGTTTTTAAAAAACATTTTAGCAGCTTTAGCAACAGTTTGGAAAACATGTATTATTTTGGAGGTGTCAGACGTCCGCCCTGTCTCTGGCTGTAGAGTGTCACACCTGTGACATCACCAGGGGAAGAAGGGGCTGGCAGGCAAGGCAGTTCCAGGCCATGGGAGCCAAGCCTTGTGGTCCAGAGACCCTCTCATGTGGAGCAAGACCTGGAAACCTCCTTCCCTCTCTCTTGAGTAGCAACAGGGATTCAGGGTTCAAAGGGCAGCTCCACAGGACCCACTCGCAGCCTCAGTCCTACCCTACCCCCAAGCCCCAGGTGTCTGCGTTCGGGAAACCACTGACCAAAACCGTCCATCCTGGCCAGGCACCACAGTGACCATTTGCATGAGTCATTTTACAACAGGAGGTCCTGGTAAGGAACACGGAACTAACAAGCCGCCACCAACCAGAAGAATTTGGGAAAGGTTAGGAGGAGACAGGAGACACCAGCGCATACATCCTACCAACCTCCAAGAATCCTTGCTGGCATCCATCTTGGCAGGGCTATGCGTGCGCCACCACGAACGACCCTGAGTCAGAATGATTGGCCAGAAACAACCCGGAAACTAACCCCATCACCATGAAATGCGGGACTTTGAGCTGAGTCTACGCTGCTTCTGGGCCTCCCCACCCCAGACCCCTGCAGGCCAGGAGGCTTCTGGGTGGACACAGTGGGTTGAACACACACATTTGTCTCATCGTCCTCCCAAGTTTCTAGCGTAATGACAACCAAGGAACGAAACAGATAGAGGCCCCATGGGAGCTGCAAGGGGACAGCAGATGACAGATTCCAACACGTATTTGGAACTTGGAGAGGTGGATGGAGGGTTGTAACAGATTCTGTAGGGTGACAGAGAGGCATAGCCGAGCTGATAGAAGTGCGTGTGGAGGGCTGATCTGCTTCCCAGAACCCGGGAGAAGCTCAAGACTCAGAGCAGCTCAGCTGCCAGGGCTGGCGTGTGGGCTTGAAAGCCCAGCAGCCAGGCAGACTGTCCCCTAAGCACCACCTGCACCCCGACCCTACCAAGCAGGAGATGGAAAAGGGTCTGAGGGCTCTGGATTGAGAGAGGAGCAGGGCAGCTCTGAAATAAGAGGACTGACCACACACACCAGGGGTCTCCCCCTCAGACTGAAGACTGCAAATCTCTCCGTTACAGGCTAAGTTGTGTCCTCCCCAAATTCATATGTTGAAGCCCTGACCCTCAGGACTGCAGAACGTGACTAAAGATAAGGTCTTTAAAGAGTCAGTGAAGTTAAAAGGAGGTCATGGGGGTGGGCTCTAATCCAATGTGATTGGTGTCCTTCATAAGAAGAATTCAGACATAGATAAAGATATGTGAAGACACAGGGAGGGGATTTCTCTGGTGGTCCAATGGCTAAGATTCAGCACTCTGAATGCAGGGAGCCTGGGTTCGATCCCTGATCAGGGAACCAGATACCACATGCTGCAACTAAGCGTTTGGAAGCTGCAACTAAGGGTTCACACACCTCAGCTAAAAGATTCCCTATGCCTCAGTGAAGACCCGGCACAGCCAGGTCTTATAAATTAATAAGTAATACTGTTTTTTTAAAGAGACACAGGGAGAAGACAGCTATCTGTAAGCCAAGGAGACAGGCCTCAGAAGAAAGCAACACTACCAACACCTTGGTATTGGACTTCCAGCTACCAGGACTGTGACTAAACACATTTCTGTTGCTTGAGCCTCTTAGTCTGTGGTGGTCCGTGGTGGGCCTAGCACATAACTCACACTTCCTTGGAAGACTCCAGTTAGATGGCCGATTCCTCCCTGCACCTCATGAAGTAAAGCCCTGCCCCCAACCTTACATCAAATAATCAGGTGTTTGGCGACTTGCTCTTACCTATGAATTGACATCTAAGGATCATCAAGCCTTTGAGAACCGCATCCAACATGACAGAGACCAAAAGCAGCTAACAGGTAAAGATGACCCCAGAGGAAACAGAAATAATTCACAAACTAGCCAGAAAACTGCAAACGCCTTAAACATAAGTCAACAGGGAGCTGGTTACATAAACCAATGGTACATCTTTACAATGAAGACCTTTAGGCTGTTGAAAAGGGTGAAAAGAATCTTTACATGTCATGTGGAAAGAGGTCCATCACGTAACATTGCATGTGCGTGGGCTAAGTCGATCCTGTCATGTCTAACTCTTTGCGTCACCATGGACTGTAGCCCACCAGGATCCTGTCCATGCGGATTCTCTAGGCTAGAATACTGGAGTGGGTTGCCATGCCTTCTTCCAGGGCATCTTCCCGACCCAGGGATGGGACCTGAGTCTTTATGTCTCTGCATTGGCAAGCAGGTTCATTACCGCTAGCGACACCTGGGAAGCCCCCGTGTAGCATTAGGTGAAAGAAAACAGATTACAGTGTGAAGAATGTGATTGTGTTTATGCAAATTACATGTATATAAGCAGGGCCTGGCAGAGGGTGGTAGGCAGGCTCCCAGTGTATATGTGTTGAGAATATCTTCTAAATGGATTCATATATGTGCTGGTAAAAAAAAAATCTCTATGGCTTTTTTTTGACCTCCAGGCTTGCCCAGCTATCTTTGGACTACAGAGGGCATTCCTGTTTGATCTAGAGGGCTGGGAACTCATACACTTGCCTAAAGAGGCCAACACAAAGCCAGGCACACAGCAGACACTCAGGGACGGCTTACTGAATAAACGGATGGACGGGAGGATGGGTGTGGTTGGACATGATCACAGGATCTTGCAGGCAGCTAGATGACAAGCGAGGCCAGCAAATCCAGCGAAGAGGTGAGGAATGTCTTGGGCGCTGAGCTATCCGCCTGCTGAAGACCTGCACACCACCAGGGCTCCAGTCCCCTCCCGCCTGAGCAGACAGCGATGCCCGGAAAAGGGGCTGAACCTGTTGAGTTGCCAAGGCAACCAGAAGCATGCTGGGATGCAGAGCTGACAGTCCCAGCAAGTCTTATCTTCCATTTTCTAAATCACAGCCCTAACGGCACTACCTTAAGGTCCGTCTCTATCAGTTCCCAAACCAGTCCTCTGGGTCTGCTTCCCGCCCTGCCCCCAGTTCCAGGAGAAGCTGCAAGACTGAGGCCAAAACCTCTTGAGTTCCCCACCCCTGGGAATGGGAGTCCCAGCTCCCAAAAGGGCTCAGATCATGCAGGCGACAAGCCAGGGGATGGGCCAGGCAAGACAGTGGATGGGGAATGGCAGGCCACTCATAGCGCACCCATGATGTGGACCGAACAGCAGCCACAGGAGAGTCGGGAAACGGAGGGCCAAGGGTGCAGGGTGAGCTAGTGACTTGTTTGAGGGCAGAGCTAGAGTTCTTTACTGGCGGGAGCAGAGAGGCAGCTCAGATGGCAACAAGGTAGATATGAAAACAGCAGAGCAAGCATCCCAGCCAAGCCCTCTAGAAGGAAGTGGGTATGTGGGAGAGGGCGGCAGCCAGTGGCCTTGGTGCTGGGGTCAGGGCTCTGTGGAGGGGGGCTGACTGGCTCTGCAGGGAGGGTGCAGCGGGAACCTGTGTTGGAGCGAGTGCTGTGTGCCAGCAGGCTGTGCGATCCCCCAGTGGGCAAGGCTGCTCGCTGAAGCTGCAGCCAAAGTCTCAAGGCTTCAGGCAGTGTGAACAGGCCCGGTGTCAGGATCTCACACCAGGCAGGATGGCGAAGGAGGTGCTGAAGCACAGGGCACAGGGAGAGCAAAGGCAGGGCCATATCCAGCTGGGTCAGGCCCCAGAGTAGGACAGTAAGAGAACGAAAGGGCTATCAGGATTCTAGAAGGACCCAAGCCTGGGCTCTGTCATCTGATGACAAAGAGATCTTTGCCTGTGACCCCTGATGAGGCCCAGAAGCAGAGAGGTCTCTCCCTCTCTCTAAGGCTTGCTGGGCCGCTGGCGTGCAAGCTAATGCTAAGTCATTGCAGTCGTGTCTGACTCTTTGTGACCCTATGGAATGTAGCCCGCCAGGCTCCTCTCACCATGGGATTCTCCAGGCAAGAGTACTGGAGTGGGCTGCCATACCCTCCTTCATAAAATTGACCCAGGGATCGAACCCGTCTCACATCTCCTGCACTGGCAGGCAGCTTCTTTACCCTAGTGCCACCTGGGAAGCCCTTGCTAGGCCATTAAAGTCTCCTAAACCAGCATGTCTCCACCTCCAAGTGCATTCAAACCACCTGGGAATCTTATCAAAATGCAGATTCTAATTCAGTACATCTGGCAGCAGGCCCGAGAGTCTGCATCTTTCGGAAGCTCCCAGAATCTTCAGGAAGCTCCCAAGCTTTGTGGATGCTGCCGGTCCACAGCCACACTTTCAGTAGTGTGATTCCAATTATGAACGCTTGCTGTCAGCCATGCAGAATCCTGGGCCCAACCTAGACCTACAGAATCAGAATCTGCATTTTGACAGATTGTCCAAGTGACCTGCCATTATGTTAAAGTCTGAGAAACACTATTCTGAATCCAGTGGCTTTCAAAATTGTTTGCATAGTGGAGTGGCCTGAGAAGCTCGGAAAACGGCTGCTGCCTGGGTCCCTTTCCCCCGGGAGATTCAGATTTGATTGATCTTGGATGGGAAGGCTGGGGCTTGGTGGGGGCAACTTGGACATCGGATTTGTAACACTTCTGCAGGGTTTCCCAGGTAGTGCTAGTGGTAAGGAACCGTCCTGCCAATGCAAGAGACATGAAACTCGAATTCGATCCCTGGATCGGGAAAACTGCCAGAGGAGGGCATGGCACCCCACTCCAGTATTCTTGCCTGGAGAATCCCATGGACAGAGGAGCCTGGCGGGCTGCAGTCCTTGGAGTTGCAAAGAGTCGGACATGACTGAGTGACCGAGCATGCAGGTGACTCTAACACGCAGCCCAGGCTGAGAACCATTATTCTAAGTTGCAGCTGCCCCTTCAGGTGCCAGGTATGGAAGCTGGCATGCAGGCTGCTCTCACCCAGCCTCGCACTCCTCAGCTAGGCTCTGTCTAGAATCCATGGCTCAAAACACCTGGCAGATTCAAAACCCCAGTTCCAGCCTCTCCAGCAAGAACAACTCGAAATGCTCGGGTTTTGCCTGGTAGCTACATGCCTCAAAGAATGGAGACCCTGGGAAGGGAAAGAGGGTGGGGAGGCAACTGCCTCACGAGCACAATTGCCTACACCCTGGTCGCCTTTGAGACGGTGCCTCAAAGGGCTGAGGGGGGAGCCTGCTGCTTCTTTACTGGTGCAATGCTACCTGCCAGGGGACCAATCCCCATTCTTCTGCTTTGAGAGGAGATGCTGGAAGATGTGGCACTTTTCACAAAACCCTGTGGGCTGGGAGAAGCCACAAGTGGCAAGTGGAACCTCGTTTCAACCACCCACTGAACTACGCTGGTTCCTGAAATGGCAGTGAGCAAGGCCCAGGCTCCAGACCCTTTGTGCGCATCAGGGATGAAGGGGTCTGTGGCAGGTGATGCTGGGTTACCTGTGGCAGGTAGGGGGTGTGAGTACCAGAAACCCCAGTGCTGGGCCCAGGGCCTCGGTGTTGGATCCCGGCTGCAGTCCACGGGGTGAGGGCCACACTGGTTGGCCAGTCTCCCTCTATATAATCCTTTCTCCCTCTTTTATGAAATATTTGTATGTTTATTTATCTGGCTGCCCTGGGTCTTAGTTGCAGCCTGAGGCATCTCCAGTCTTTGTTGGGGTGTGTGGGACCTTTAGTTGCAGCATGTGGGATCTAGTTCCCTGACCAGGAATCCAACCTGGGCTCTTGGCATTGGGAGCATGGAGCCTTAGCCACTGAACCACTCAAGAAGTCCCTACATCGTTTCTGAAGGAGTCACAAACTAGGCCTGGCGGCTATGGGTTTTTATAGCATGTGCCTATAAAATGGATATGAGGACAGACAGATGGTGAAGAGAGATGGATGTACAGACAGGCAAGGTAGAAGGGCAGAGGGTAACGAGCAGGAACCAGGAAGGTCCCAGCATCCTAGCTGGGTTGGGGGAGTTCTGAGACTATGGCAAGAAGCCCCCTTTCCAGACCCTGGCACAGGGCTGCCCCCCACACGGGATGAGGTTATTTCTACTCTTAGGCGTCTATGGGACAGTCAGCTGCTGAAGGGTAAGGCCTAAAATTAAGGTTCAATGCCATGTGCTGCCTGGTGAAACCGCGAGGGCCTCCAGTGGCCCAATGCAAGCCCCCTCCCGACTCTGCTCCTGCAGAGAAGGTCCTCTAGCCGAAAACCCATCAAAGGGACCAGACTGTTTTTGCTTACCCGAGTAGTAGGTTTCAGTGCCCTAGCAGCCCGTGGAATCATTCGAACAAGCCAATGGCATCCTCCCGTGAGACCCAGGGGCCGCCTCACCCTCCTGATACTACTAGCCTGCCTCCCGTGACTCCTGCTTATTCTCTCTCCCTGTGACCCGAGGGTGTGTGGCACGTGGGGTCCTCCTCCCCAGGCTGTGACTAGTCCATGGCTGTTGAGCTCATCTGTCTAGTGCTGAGGGTTTACCATCCCCATAACCATAGGCTGGGAATCCCCTTCTGCTCAAGAGGTGAACAGGTGCTCAGCTCTAGGAGTGGGGCTACACTGAGAGGGGCCAGTGCAGAGACTCAGAAGATACATATTTTACTTCCAAGATTGAGCTACATTGAAAAGTAAAGTCCAAAGTTTATTACTGTCTCATTTTGCTTTGTAACAAGATAAAGATCTCAGAACTTTCGAATCCAATTACTGGCCCCCATGTAAGCTTCCATGTTTATTGCAGCTCCTAAACCCCCGCAAGATGAGCGTTTATTTTTATTATCATATTTTATTTTTGGCTGCGCTGGGTCTTTGTTGCTGTGCCCAAGCTCTCTCTACTTGTGGCAAGGGTGGGGGGCTACTCTTAGTCGCAGTGCTCGGGCTTCTCACCGCGGTGGCTTCTCTTACGGGGAACAGGCTCCAGGTGTTCAGGCTTCAGCAGTTGTGGCCTGTGGGCTAAAGAGTGTGGACTCAGTAGCTGTGGTACCTGGGCATGTGGGATCTTCCTGGACCAGGGACTGAACCTGGCAGGTGGACTCTTAACCACTGGACCACCGGGGAAGTCCAGGTTTTTATCATTTTTAAAGTAAATATTTATATCCAACTACATCACACACATGCTCAGTTGCTAAGTCATGTCTGACTCTTATGACCCCATGGACTGTAGCCCACCAGGCTCTTCTGGATTCTCCAGGCGAGAATACTGGTGTGGGTTGCCATTTCCTCCTCCAGGGGATCTTCCTGACCCAGGGATCAAACATGCCTCTCCTGCATTGCAGGCAGGCTCTTTACCACTGAGCCCCCAGGGAAGGGTCAACAAATAGATCGGTGGAAAAGAATTAAGACACCAGAAACAAATCCTTACATTTAAAGCCAATTTATTTTGACCAGGAGAAGGCAATGGCAAAACCCACTCCAGTACTCTTGCCTGGAGAATCAAAAGCAGCAAGGCAATTCAATGGGGATGAGGAGGGGCAAGACAGCTTTCAATAAGCAGTGCTAGGAAACTGGATATCCACCTGCAAAAGATCACTGTGCATTAGTTGCTGAGTCTTATCTGACTCTTTGTGACCCCATGGACTGTCAGACTCCTCTGTCCGTGGGATTTCCAGGCAAGAATACTGGAGTGGGTTGCCAGTTCCTTATCTAGAGGATCTTCCCAACCCAGGGATGGAAGCCGCATCTCTTGCATCACCCACATTGCAGGCAGGTTCTTTACCATTTGAGCCATCAGGGAAGAAAAAGACCATAACCTCACATAAAACACAAACATTAACTCAAGATGTATCACAGCCATGGGCAGAAGAGCTGAAACCAGAAAACTTTAAAAGGAAAGCATAGGTGGAAAATCTTTAACTTTAAGCTAGGCAAAGATTTCTTACATACAACGCCAAAAGAATCCATAAAAGAAAAAAAAGAGAGAGAGAAGTGTACTTCTTCAAATTTAAAAACTTTTTGTACTTCAAAAGACACCATTAAGAAAATGAAAACACAAACCACAGATGGGAGAAATTATTTGCAAATCTAATAAGTACTTGTATCTACAAAACAAAATAACAACTCCATAAAAGACAAATAACTCAATTTAAAAGATGGGCAAAAGATCTGAAGAGATATTTCACCAAAGAATATATTCAAATGACTGATAAGCACATGAGAATATGCTCAACAGCATTAGTCATTAGAGAAGGCAAATTAAACTTACAATGAGATACCCTTACACTCACTAGAATGCCTATAATGAAAAAGACAGATAACAAGTGTTGATGAGAATGTGGAGAAATTGGAACCCTCATACATTATTGGCAGGAACGTAAACAACAGTGTAGCCATTTTGGCGACAGTTTCTTTGAAAATTCAACATAAAGCTACTAAACAATCTAGCAATTCTACTTCTAAGTATCTACCCAAGAGAAAAGAAAACATATGTTCACAGGAAGACTTGCATATGAATGTTCATAGTGACATTCATAACAGACAAAAAGTACAGACATTCCAGGTGTCCATCCACTGGTGAGTGGATAAACCAAGAATCCATGGGACAGAATACTACTGAATGATAAACAGAGATGACTGCTGATGCAGGTTACGTGATGACGAGTGACCACAGACATGATGCTAAGTGAAACAAGCCAGATGTAAAAGACTACATATTGTATGATTACCTTTATGAGCAAATCTATAAAGACAGAAAGTAGATTAGTGGTTGCCCGAGGCGATGGGGAGTGACTGCAAATGGCAGAGATCTGGGGGAGGGGGCGGTGGCGATGAAAATACCCTAAAATTGGATGGTGGCGATTACAGAGCTCTGTAAATTTATTAAAAAACCACTGAAGCGTGCACTTAAAACAGGTGAATTTTCTGGCATGTAAATCATACCCAAATAAAGCTGTTTTGTATAAAAGGCTCTAGCCGCAGGCCTGGTGGCAGGTGTCCCCTGGTGCTCACTGCTTCTCGCTAATCCTTCTCACTTCCTGGCCCTGGGATTTCACTTTCTTTCTGGAGTTTTAAGGAAGTTGTAGGTTCTCTTTACCCAGGGTGGGTGGGTGCATCAGCTCTGTCAGCTACGCTACCGATCTTTGCTTTCTTGGGATACTGGCATTTTCTGCTTCCCGAGGAGAGCTGTGTGTTAATCTCAGGGAAGCAAAAGGAAGAAACACAAAACTGGCTTGGGAGCGGGAGGGTCAACCTGGGTGTGAGCTCCACCTGACTCCTGCGGTTGGACCTGGTTTCCTCACCCCGCTCGGGGACACAGGACAGGTCAGGTGGGGATCACGCCATGCCAATGCCCTTCCTTCCTCCTTCTCCGATGAGCAGGGAGTCCCAGCATGGTGTCAGCCTCAGACCCTAATTTGGGGCCCTAAAGTGGAAGGAAGAGGGCAATTCTAGACACCACAGGACTCCTGGGACCAGTCTGCTTTGGAAAGAGGTGGGTGGACACCAGGAATTCCCCATCACCCTACTTTCTGGGGCTTACCAGGTGGCGCAGTGGTAAAGAATCCTCCTGCCAGGAGATTCAAGAGACTCGAGTTTGATCCCTGGGTTGGGAAGAAGCCATGGAGTAGGAAATGGCAACCCACCCTAGTATTCTTTCCTGGAAAATTCCATGTACAGAGAAGCCTGGCGGGCTACAGTCCCTGGGGGTTTCAAAGGGTCAGACGCAACTGACCACGTGCACACACAGTACTCACTGCAGAGTTTCACGAGCACAGGGCCTCACGGCCCTATTCCCCACAGATTCCCAGTGTCTGGCTATACTGGGACTCAATAAATATCTCTAACATAAATGAACAAAAGTGGAAAAGCTGTAAGAACCCACCTCCTTCTGACCGGTGGCCTTCCTGCCCTCACTGACTGTCATCCCGTTCCCAGGCAGGTGCAGGCCGGCACACGTTTTGCAAGCCTTGTATATTGTACGTGCCTGATGAGCAGACTCGGTTTAGCCCAGAAAATCCTTTAATTACTGCCGCTACTTCTGGCTGGGTGCTGGGAAGGAACTAATTCGAGCAGCAATCACTCAAGCTGAAATATTATGAATGTAATTTCATTATTTGGTCTGCTCCGGTCGCAGGCAGGGGGTTACAATAACTGGTTTGCCGAGTTCCTGCTGGAATGGTAATTAATTTCTCACCCACTTCTGTGCTGACAACCTGCAGACAACTCCTGCCCTGGTGCCCAGGTCACTTGCCCCAGCCCGGGCCCTGACTGTGTGTGTCCCACACTGCTTGTGGCAGGCGGGACTGTCAGTGTGCACAACGAGGAGTCAGGCCCCAACTTCAGTGGGAAGTGGTCCTTGTGTGAGCTGCGAGCCCAAGGCACACACACACACATACCTCGTGGTTGTGTATATATACGCTCCTACACAGGACCGTGAACGAGAGTCAGACACGCACACCATGCACAGAGGTCTCCGTCCTTCACCAGTAGATCTATGAACAAACCAGAATATGTCTGCCATGCACAGGAAAGAAGCTCACCCCACACATCAGCATGGCAGCATGTGCAGGACCCTGGCCGGCCCTCCAATGCTGTGCATCTCAGCTCCGAGTGGCAGTCGGTTGTTGCTGCTCAGTCGCTGAGTCATGTCCAACTCTTTGTGACCCCACAGCTGCAGCACACTAGGCTTCCCTGTCCTCCACTATCTCCCAGAGTTTGCTCAGATTCACGTCTATTGAATCTGTGATGCCATCCAACCGTCATCTTCTGTCGCCCCGTCTCTTCTTGCCCTCAGTCTTTCCCAGCATCCAGGGTCTTTTCCAATGACTCGGGTCTTTGCATCCAAAGTATTGGAGCTTCAGCTTCAGCATCAGTCCTTCCAAGGAATACTCAGGGTTGATTTCCTTTAAGATTGACTGGTTTGATCTGTGTCTCTGGGACCCAAACACTCAGGTTCTAGTTTAGGTACTGTTAGTTCCTTGTTGTGTGAAAGTGAAATGTGAAGAGTGCAAGTGAAGTCGCTCAGTCATGTCCGACTCTGCGACCCCATGGACTGTAGCCCACCAAGCTCCTCTTTCCATGGGATTTTCCAGGCAAGAATACTGGAGTGGGTTGCCATTTCCTTCTCCAGAGGATCTTCCCGACCCAGGGATTGAACCCAGGTCTCCTGCACTGCAGGCAGACGCTTTACTGTCTGAGCCACCAGGGAAGTCTCCTCATTGTGTAACCTTGTGCAGCTGACTCTGCCTCTCTGGGCCTCAGTTTCCCTCACTTCTGTGAGGCTTCAGAGTAAGACTATTTATAAAGAAGGTCAGCTGCAGTGCCTGGCACCCCGCAGGCACCCAGCACTCATACCAACACACTGCTCAGAGCACACTCCCAGGTGGCCCTCCCTGGATGCTACTGGGACTCTCGGGTGCCACTCACAGCCCCAAGGCCACTGCCCCGGACGTGGAGCCACTCCCTGACTCTTGACTCCCTGACACTTCTGCAGATCAGCCACCTTCTGGGCGTCCCACCCCAGGCCCCATGCCTGAATGGTGAGGGGTGATCTGCTGGGGCCCCTAAGCTGGGTAGGGGCCCCTCGGCCTCCGGGAGGACACCATTGATCAGCAGATACCTGGAAAAGCTCTGCCTGAGACTAGCTTGAAGGGAATCTTGCCAAGGCTGGAAAGAGTTAATGAGTTCCTTGTCCGCCAAGGAGACCTACCACCTCTCTGTCCTGGGGGTGACGATGGGGGTGGGTGGCACAAGGAAGGTGGGAGGGGGCAAGTCTCAGCCCTGAGGAGGTTGGGGTGGTGGACGGCCCCTCTCCTTCCAGCCCATCTGACCAACAGGAGGGTGCCAAGTGTGACCAACTAACTCTGGAAAACACTTTCTAAAATTTGAGCAGCCACTTATAAATCAGAAGAAATGACATAACTGTATGTTACAGATGTCTTGCTTCCTTGAAAGAATAAAAAGGAAGATCTGGCTACCCTGGGCCCACATCCCACACAGAACTCTTGGCTGGAGCTGAGCAGCGGCCCTGCCCAAGGAGCCAGGAGCCAGCCATCTGTCCCTCTTCCCCCCAACCCCGCTCCCAGTGGTCTCCCTGGCAGCTCTGTGCAAGGACATATTCTGATGGGCCTGGTGACCCCACTCTAGTTTTTACTGACATCCCCCCTCATCCCTTCCTCTTTCTTATCTCCCTCTGTCCTGGGCACGCCCAGACCCTGAGGGCAAGGGGTGGAAAGCACTCACAGATGCTTGTAGCCTTTGGGGAGTTGGGGTGGGGGATCCCAGACTCTTCCCAGGCTACCTTTTCTTCCCAGGACTTACGCACATTGAGACATACGAGCAAAATGCAGTGAGGGGTTCACAGATCACTCCCTGGGTCCAACCCAAGTTGGGAACTGCCTGGACTGAGAGTCACTGGCTGGGGACTGGACCCTTGACCTGTTTTAAAGAAGGAAAAATAGTGCTAAGTTGTGTCTGACTCTTGTGACCCTATGGACTGTAGCCTGCCAGGCTCCTCTGTCCCCAGGATTCTCCAAGCAAGAATACTGGAGTGCGTTGCCATTTCCTTCTTCAGGGGATCTTCCTGACCCAGGAATCGAACCCAGGTCTCCAGCATTGCAGGCAGATTCTTTACCAACTAACTGAGTGGCGCGGGACCTGCTTTGGGGCATCCAAGCTGGGGTGAGCAGGGAGCTTGGATGGAGTCAGCCTACCCTGTAGGTGGTCAGTCTTCAGCACTTCTGAGGAGGGCTGGGAAATGCTGTGGCCAGGCTGTAGGGCTCGGGGAGAGGCAGCCCCCAGTTTCCTGCCTATACCCCAGACCAGGAGCATGAGAAGACCCACACACACACCCCACCAGGGCTCTTCACCTCTCTGTTGGGAGCCAGTCAGCTGTGCAGGGGCATCAGAGCAGCAGCTGTTGAGGGCAATGGAACCCATTTATGTTCAGCTGTTTTCCCCATATAAATAGAAAATTTTAAATGAGAGAATTGTCTACCAAGTTTTACCATGATCCAAGTTAAAACTGTCGGTTTCCCTGGTGGGTCAGATGGTAAAGAATCCACTTGCAATGTGGAAGACCCAAGTTCGATCCCTGGGTCAGGAAGATACCCTGGTGAAGGGAATGGCAACCCACTCCAGTATTCTTGCCTGGGAAATCCCATGGACAGAGGGAACCTGGTGGGCTACGGTCCACAGGGCCTCAAAGAGTCGGACACGACTGAGCAACTAAACTTTCAAATTAAAACTGTAGAGCCACAAATCCTGAGGGATAAGCTTTAAAATGGAAACTCAGCAGATACATAACAATGAGCTTCTGACTCAGATGAGATGAGATCTGCCTGAGTCCCCAGCTTCCTGCAAAGCTTTTGGGAAGGACACCCATCATGACCCTAAAGCCACATGAAAAGTGTCACCATGAACGGAAAGGCAATTTATAGATGCAGCCACCTGGCAGGCAGTTGGGGTTCAGGTGAGAGCCCCCACAGAGCCTGGCCAGAGGCACTCAGGTCTCCGCCCCCACACACAGCACCCTGATGGGCCCGCTGCACCATGGACCCACAGAGGCTTCCAGAACCGTCCTCCAGCACTTCCGTTGTCATAACTACCACCGTGACCTTTTCCAGGTTGGAAAAAAACCCACAAGAACCACCCGGTGACATGGAGAAATGCGACAATCATAACAACGGCCCTTGTCCTTGGATCAGGTTCCGGCACAGAACCACCTCTGTGCCGCCCACGTTAGCAGCCTAGGACTTCTGGAAGGTTAGCAGGGCCTGGATAAGCATGTGTTAGGACCTGACCGGGCCCTTCCGCATGCTGGCAGGGAAAGTCACTGTGTCCCAAGCCCCTCTCCCCACACCCCCTCCCACCGCCCTGAGCAGGGAAACAAGCCACGCACGAGGCCACCCCTGGAGCCCTGTGCCTTGGGGAATTGAGGTCTTGCCCTACCCTCCTGCTCTTCCTGGCAGAGCTCTCGGGCTGAGCTGGGGGTGGGGGGTGGGGTTGACTCTGATGTCAAGTCAAGTGACTCCACTGCCACTGAAGATGCCTGGTTGGTGAATGGGCACAAAGTGGGGGAGGTGTGGGGTGCATGCCCCACTGCTGCCTGCCCAGGTGAGCTCACCACAGTGACCCAGACCAGGTGTACTTCTGGGCATCTCACACACAGATCTTGAGCCCCCCCTCCTCCCTGCTGGGTCCCTCCTATTCATTCTGGGTGGGGCAGATGGGAAAGGGGTCAACCCACACCTGAGCCCCGCTCTGGGCCCACAGAGCAGTGGCTAGCGCTGCAAGGGAAGAGAGCCCGATTCACCTCCCAGGTGGGGGCCTGGGGGCTGCGGAACAATCAGCTGCTGTGGATACACAACCCGAAACCAGGGCTTCCGGGCAGGCTTGAGCCTCGGAACCTCCAGTCCAGCTCAGGTCGCTCAGCCCTGTCTACCTCCACCTGGATTGGGACACAAAGGGAGACCCAGTTTCCCAGCTGCACTGTAATTTCAGAAGGGGTCTTTGTGTGGGCTGTTTTAACCAAGAAGCCAGAGAAGCCCTGGGATTTGGGCAGGGAGTCAGGCTGCCAAAGAAATCTGCTGCGTGTCGGCGAGAAATGCCCTTTGAGAAGATGGCAGAAAGATATCAGAAAATGTAAGAACTGCTGACCGTGCCATTAAGGAGTGGCAGCGGGCGAGGGCTGTAAAATGAGCCTAGGAAGGGCTTTGCAAGCAGGCAAAGCTGCGTTTGAGTCTGGGCTCTGCCACTCTAGCTGCGGGGCTTTGAGCAACTGACCTAACCTCTCTGAATCTAAGTTCAGGACAATGATGCCTGTATCTCACTGGTGAAGGGAGATAAAGTAAAGGCACCCGAGACAGTGCCTGGCGCCAATGAATGAAAACTATTACTAGGTTTCATGTACACCGAAGCTAAATTACATTGTCTCATTTAAAAATTATCATCCTACACGAGTGTAGAGCTCTGTGGTTTTCAAAGCCATCTTTGTCCATTACTTCATTAGAGCCTCACAGTGATTCTGTATTCTATTTTTAGCATATTACTTTAGTTCCTTTAAAACATAAGTCTTGCTCTTATTGGATACGATTGTCCCAATTTTCCATTCCGCTCTCCTTCTTAATTTCCACACCCCGAGGAACCTTTAGCATAATGATGCTGGGGCCATCTTCTATTAATATCAATTTTCAGATTACAGTGATAAGATGTCTGTTTCCTAATTTAATTAGGTGATTCCTGTATTTAGTTCCTACACGCTCATTATTTTTCATTTAGCATCTTCTAAATGTACCAAAGGAAAAGCAAGGCTCTGGCTGGTAGACCTCCCGGGTGTCTTCTGCAGTGGGGAGGGAGGAACCCCAGAAATGGGGCCACATCAGAGAGACAGGTACCAGGGGGCTGGGGGGCTGGGGCAGTGTCTCAGGAGAGGGGATGAGGGCAGAGAAAGTCCTACTGCAGAGGGGCTCACGGTGGGCACCCCTGAGGGAGGGCTAGGTCTCTCACAAAGCTCCCCCAAAAGCAGACTTCAAAGAAGACTCCGAAACCAGCACCCTCAGGGCCCACCAGCCCCTCTGGGCTCCTGTGCCAACATTTGAAGGCCATGTGATCTTCTTTAAAAAAAAAAAATTATTTATTTGGCCATGTTTGGCCTTAGTTTCAGCATGAGGGATCTTGGTTGCATCACGCAAGATCTTTTGTTACGGTGCATGGACTCTATAGTTGCTTCATCCATGCTCTACTCGGGCTCAGTAGCTGTGGCTTGGCCTCAGTGGCATGTGAGATCACAGTTCCCTGACCAGGGACTGAACCACGTCCCCTGCATTGCAAGGCCGAGTCTTAACCACTGGGCCACCAGCGAAGTCCTTTGAGGGCTATGTGTCTGGACACATCGCCCTGCCTTTTCCGGCTCTCACTGTCTGATTGCCGTGGAGGTCCCATGTCTGCCCCTTCATCAGTAATATTCCCTGCACAGCTCCAGGGGGCGCCCTTCACACCACAGTTTAAATCAACTCTATGCTGGAATCAGCACAGAGCACAGTGTGAGTGGTGCCCTAAAGTGTGCAGGCCCTGCCTCAATGCTCCCACTCCATCAAGGTGGGGCTCAGCCATCATGCCATGGGCTCTGGTCACCCCTGGTCCCCAACCCTCCAACTATGCACACTGACCTGACCAGTTTTCCTCCCTCTGCCAGCACAGTGATAGCTGGGCTGATCCTGCTCATTGCCCGAACTGTGGCACCAGAAGGAACCCCCACTAAAGCCCCTCGAGTTGAGGAAAGGGGGACAGGAAGCCCCGGGGCCACGCTTGGAAGGAGTACTGCCACAAGCATCCTGGACACAGTTCTGACTTTGAGAATCCATTGTGTTCTGTGTCACCGGGCAGGCCCTCCAGAGAACTGAAAACTCAGTTACCCAGCATTAATTTTTCTTTTGGTTTTGCGTGTATGCGTTCTAAGTCACTTCAATTGCGTCTGACTCTGCGCAACCCTATGGACTGTAGCCTGCCAGGCTCCTCTGTCCATGGGATTCTCCAGGCAAGATTTCATTTCCTCCTGCAGGAGGGATCTTCCCAACCCAGGGATTGAACCCACGTCTCTGACGCCTCCTGATTGGCAGGCAGGTTCTTTACCACTAGTGCCACCTGGGACGTACTTCTTTTGGTTTTACCTAACGTTAATTTTTCTTTGCTGTGGTCACAGAAAGGCGAAGCAAGGCATGGTGGGTGAGGCAGTCTTAGTGAATCCTGGGCAGCATTTGGTGAAGAGAGTTTGAACACACACGCTTGCAGGTGCGTTGTTTAGAAACACTGAATTCTGAGAGTCCCAGCCGTGCTGATTTTGCAATGATATATTGCCAGCTACTTAACAGGATGGATCACTGCAATTACATGTCACTTCTGATATTCACAGTCACAACAAGGAGGTGTCAGCTTCTGCAAGGGTTGTAGGAAATATATATGATGTTCCACAATGCCGTTAGGAAAGAATTTCAGGAGACAGACTCAAGAGGATTCCAATAAAACCCACCTGTTTGGGCAAAGCAGATAGCTCCATGGAAACTGGAGGGGCTGGTCCCCCTGGCCAGGGAGGGAGTGTGGGCTTAGGCACCCGGGTTCCACAGGCTGCCCATCCTCTGGCAGTGGAAAGGGGGAGGATGGCCAGCACACTTCTGCTCATTCCATCACTCTCACATGACCTCCTGGTAGCTCAGACAGTAAAGCGTCTGCTTGCAATGCAGGAGACCTGGGTTTGATCCCTGGGTTGGGAAGATCCTCTGGAGAAGGGAATGGCAACCCACTCCAGTTCTCTTGCCTGGAAAATTCCATGGATGAAGAAGCGTGGTAGGCTACAGTCCATGGGGTCACAAAGAGTCAGACACGACTGAGCGACTTCACTTTCTTTCTTTTCACTTGGGTGAGCTGTTGAGAGCGACTCAGGAGTTACTCCTATGGCCTTTGGCCTGGTGGCATCTCAGGGTTAAAAGGGTCACACCCAAATAAAGGCAGTCACTGCAGGCAGGAACGAGACAAATCCTCTGAGATTGTTCTGCAGCCTTCAGAGTTGGCATGGGCAGTAACCATGCAACCAACAGTGAGAGCCACACTTTCTCTGGCCAACACAGCCCTGCTCCAGGGAACCAAAGGAGACGTTCTGCTGATTTCTGAGTCAATTCTGGCTCTGTCAGTTTCTATGAGATATAGTGCACCATACTTAGCATCTATCAGTCCTAAAGGAAATCAACCCTGAATATTCATCAGAAAGACTGATGCTGAAGCTGAAGCTCCAATACTTTGGCCACCTGATGAGAAGAACTGACTCCTTGGGAAAGACCCTGATGCTGGGAAAGACTGAGGGTAGGAGGAGAAGGGGACGACAGAGGATAGGATGGTTGGATGGCATCACTGACTCAATGGACATGAATTTGAGTAAATTCAGGGAGATAGTCAAGGAGAGAGAAGCCTGGTGTGCTGGAAGTTCAAGGGGTTGCAAAGAGTTGGACATGCCTGAGTGAATGAACAACAACGAACACTTAACATGCACTGGGGAGAGACACCCAGGGCTCTGAGTCTCGCCCAAGTCCACTTCACTGCTGCCGCTGAAGGTCAGCATCTGGTCACCTCTTGTGCCCTGGAGAAGGCAATCAAGCAAGCCACAGCTCCCCCTCCTCTAGGAAGCCCTCCTGACTCCTCCGGTAGGGACTTTGCCCTCAGGTGTGTGACAGCGAAGGAGTGAGTGTGTGACCTGTGTGAAAGGAGACACAATGGAGGAAGAGGGGAGCAGGGAGGGAGCTTTCTGCTCCTCTCACCCGTTCCTGTGGTCTGTGAGTCTGGGTGGAGGAGATGCAGGGCAACCCCACACACCCTGCCTAGCATCTCAGAGGTAAGAGGTAACCTCTCTTATCTCAGGAGTCTTGTCTGTCAAATGGTGTAATAGTATTTAACTCAAGGGGTTCCAAAGGTATTAAATGGGCACTAAACACATGTCAAATGCGTGTCTTAGTGCTGGGCACACAGTGAGCAACTGGGAGTATTAGCCCCCATCAATGATGTCTGCGTCCACTCTGTAAGTCTTGGGACCTCATTTATTTTAAGAATTACATGCACTAAAAGCTGAAGCTCCAATACTTTGGCCACCTGACACACAGAGCTGACTCACTGGAAAAGCCTCTGATCCTGGGAAGACTGAAGGCAAAAGGAGAAGCGGGCAGCAGAGGATGAGATGGCTGGATGGATGGATCACTGACTCAGTGGACATGGATTGGAGCAAACTCCGAAAGACAGTGAAGGATAGGGAAACCTGGTGTGCTGCAGTCCGTGGACGGCAAAGAGTCGTACAGGGCTTAATGACTGAACACACACACACACGGAAAGGGGGGCTTCCCTGGTGGTCCAGTGGCTGACTCCACACTCCCAGAGGGCATGGGCTCCTAAGATCCTGCATGCTGAGTGGCACAGCCAAAGGGGAAAATAAAACCACATAAAGGGCTTGGCACAAGACCTGGCATGCGGTAAGCTTTTGTTATTACTATTATTATTCCTGGATGCCCTGGAAGTAATACCCTAGGGCTGGTTATGGGCTGAGTCATCAGACACTGTCTGTACTCAGGGCCCCTGGGCCATCCCTGTGGCTGCCTTCCTCCCTGAGCATCCCAGCACTGGCCTCAGTCCCCAGCATCCCCACCACCCACAGTTCCACGGCTTTGGGAAAGCAAAGAGCCACTTCACTAAAACATGGGGGTGGCCTGCTTTAACAAAAATCCACTCTACAAAAACCAAGCATTTAAAAAAATAATAATCCACTCTACAAAAACCAAGCATTAAAAAAAAAAAAAACCTATCTGTAGTGTGCTAGCAACAGAATCTGTATCATAAGGTCACATTTTTGAAAACATGTCAAAAAATAAGCCAATCCAGGCACTGTTCACTGTGGCTTCACGGGTCACTAACAATGTCTCACCTCACTCCATTAAAACAAAATCCACCCCACTTAAAAAGAATGAAGAAGAAATGGTACAGTTAGAAGATCACAGGGGAGGGAGTTGGGGGAGGGACGAAGCAGAAGGCTGGGGTTAGCAGATGTAAGCTTTTATATACAGAAGGGATAAACACTGAGGTCCTACTGCATAGTACAGAGAACTATATTCAGTATCCTATGACAAACCATAATGGAAAAGAACAAGAAACAAAAGAAGGGATATGTGTATCTAACTGAATCATTTTGCTGTAAAGTAATAATCAATACAACATGGCAAATCAACTATATTTCAATTTAAAAATCAATTTAAAAAAGAACATTGAATTGTGCAGCCTCGATTGGATGGTCGAGGCCTGGGGGGCCCCAACCTCTGAGCCACTGAACATATCAGCCTGTGGCCTGTTAGGAACCAGGCTGTAGAGCAGGTGAGCGGCGGGAGATGGAGCAAAGTTTCATCTGTATTTACAGCTGCTTCTCATCGCTTACATTACTGCCCGAGCTCCGCCTCCTGTCAGATCAGCGGGGCTTGAAGCATCCCGAAACCATCGCCCTGCCCTTGTCTGTGGAAAAACTGTCTTCTATGAAACTGGTCACGGAGGTTACTGAGTAGGCAGAGTGCGGGCATGCTTAGTTGCTCAGCCGCGTCTGACTCTTTGCGATCCCATGGACTGTGGCCCGCCAGGCTTCTCTGTCCATGGAATTTTCCAGGAAAGAATACTGGAGTGGGGGTGCCATTTCCTAGTCTGGGGAACTTCCAGATCCAGGAATCGAACTCAACTCTCCTGAGTCTCTTGCATTAGCAGGCGAAGTCTTTACCACTGAGCCACTTAAGAAGCCACAGGGTCAGGGGCTACCAATAACTCAAAGCTGGGCAGAGGTACTCCTCCCCACAGAAGAACACAGGACCACATATGAATTCTTGGCAAAAAGGGAAAACAAACCTATATCTGGTCAACTGCTAACTTTACGTAATTTACAGGGAGTACAAGGGGCAGAAGGCTATGTTGCGCTATACCAAGCAGGCACGATCAGCAAAAATCCCAACTGTGGGAAACTTAGAGAACCTGTGATCCAGTTTCCCCCAATAAACAGCAGGGGGAAGTAAAGGCACGCGGGACGTCTTAGAGACTGAGAGGCTTAAACGACTCACCCGTCAGTTGTAACATGTGAGCCTTATCTGGATACTGACGAAACAAATTGGAAATAAAGGTATCTGTCACATTGGTGGGACGACTAGAAATGTGAACACTGCACATTTGATGAGATTAAACAATTGCTGAATGTTAAAAGAAAGAATTCTTATCTTTTCAACTAAGAAATACATTGAAATATTTATGGTTTTATGGCTTTATGGTTATGCAGGGAAGCAGGGGGGGAATAAATTAGGTTTGACATAAACACACTGCTATACATAAAACAGATAACTAACAAGGACCTACTGTGCAGCACAGGGAACTCGACTCCATACTCTGTATGTAATGACCTACACAGGAAAAGAACCTAAGAAACAGTGGATGCAGGAATATGTATGACTGATTCGCTTTGCTGTGCAGCAGAAACTGACGCAACACTGTACATCAGCTATACTCCAATAAAAACTTTTTAAAAAGAAATATTTAGGGGACGTCCCTGGTGGTACAATGGATAAGAATCTCCCTGCCAATGGAGGGGACACGGGTTGGATCCCTGGTCCGGATGATTTCACATGCAGTGGAGCAACCAAGCCCATGAGCCACAGCTACTGAGCCCGTGCTCCAGGGCCTGACAGTCAAAACCACTGAAGCCCGGGCTCCTAGGAACACGTGCTCCGCAACAAGAGAAGCCACAGCAGTAACAAGTCTTCACACCACGAGGGGAAAAAGCCTGCAAACAGCGACAAAGACCCAGTGCAGCCAAACTAAACCAAGACACTTTTTAAAAAAGAAATATTTATGACTGAACTGATTGGCCCTAATTTATGCTTTGAAAAGAGAGAAGTGTGATGGGGCTGTGAATGGGGCGCCGCTGAGGCTGTTGGGTGCTCGGGACGTGGGGTTCACTGTACTATTCTAATCTACTTCTCTGTGTGTCCCAAGTTCTCCATAATACAAAGTTCTGCTTTGTACTAAAGCCTGTATATAAAGACAGGCCACTCATAACACACACGTGGAGAGTGCCCTCTGCACCTGCAGGGCCAGCATGTTGGGATGTGTTATTCCCAGTTCTGGTCGGCTCTCTTCCACTGTGGGAAGGGGGCAAGAGTAGTCTCCTGGGTCAAGACGTGAGTTTCCACAGGCCTCAGGGCCAGGGCAACATTGGAGACATGAAAAACAGTAGGATAGCTAGATTCTCTGATACCCAAGAACACCTAATCTTAGAAAGAAGGCAGGTGAACCGGCAGTGATTTATGTTCCAAAAGGTTTGATCTAAAATATAGCAAACATTTTGGAAAACAGCGCTTGGTTTACAGAAGTTGGCAGTCCCACAGGACTGCATCTAATGCACGAAGCAGGTGAGATTTGCTGACTGGTCTCTGAAAAGTTCAGGTGCTTTTAAGAGCTGGTAGCTGCATGGGAGAAATCTGAAGGACACGCCAACCCCAAGGGACCACAAACAGCTAATGGCTCTGCCTTTTCAAGCTTGTTTCTGCATCTTCACCTGACCACCCTCCCCCTCCCACCTTGGCTAACACCACCAAGAGTGGGTCCCAGACTGCATTCCCAGGAAAGTTTCTGCTGCTGGAAAAAAATCCAGAAGAGCCCAGGGGGAATGTCCTCTGTAGATGCCCCCACTGCCTTGCCCAATCTGGATGGCAGGGCAGCCTCTCACATCTACGTCTCCCAGGGCCAAAATTCTGACTTGTCCAGGACTCTTGGGGCCAAACCACCCATGCAGCTGGATACATACACTTTGTAAGCACTGGTTTCCAACAGATAAATGTAATCAAGGTTTATGTGCGCAGAGAAGACAACAGGATGGGATTGTTTCACTTGAAAGATCAGAAGAAAATTGTAACTAATGTTGTGGAAAATTACTTTGATATTGCTTTCTTGGTACCGAATTACAATTAGGCTGCCGTGAGAAGTACAGGGGAAGAATAAATGAATAGTAACAAATCAACACAAACAGCCTGTGTCAGGAACACTTTGCTCAGGGAGAGTAACGTAAGCATTACTTAAAGTTTTATGACTGTGTTTGAGGTGATTTACGTAGAACGTACAGGTGCTACGTCCAGGTGGTCCGGCTCCGTCTACAGCCAGAAGGGAGCTCAAACCCAAGCGCCCTCCTCACCTAGGTCTGCCAGGTCCTCGCCATCCCTGGCTGCAGGGGGAGGCTGGCCTCAGCTTCCTGCCATCCCGCCTGCCAGTCTACCCACCCCAGAAGCCCTCATTGTCCACTGGGCCCCCACTCCACCAGTGATCGAGGCAATCCACACGTGTGCACCAGGGTAGCTGTGCAGGCCTTGCCAGCCAGCGAGGACAGGAATCTGTGACACAAGAGGCAAGGTCTCTGAGCTGTCAGCTGCTGCAGCACGGTAGGGTATGTGTTGAGGTCACCAGGCAGTGACCCCACTCAGGACTATCACACTGGTCCCCAGAAGACACCACAGGTGGGCACCCGGCCCCAGTGGACACCACAGACACACTTGAGCCTTCTCTCCCAGGCTGGTCCCACACAAAGCAGACACAGGACAGGAGAACCCTCTGCCCACGTGTGCCCCAACCGCGTGCGCGTACACACCAAGATGTGCAGAGGACACACAGCGCCGTTATCCCCAAGCCGCGTCCGAGAGGCCTTTTTGGGAGCTTGCTCCCGCTCATACGACACACAACTGCAGAGAACAGCTCTGAGTGCTCTGGGGGGCGCGGCCCGTGGAGCTAGGGTGCTGCTCACAGAGTCGCCGGCCACTCTGGGGCCCTCGTGAAGCTGCAAAGTCTCCACAGAGGGACTGGCTCAGTCACGGGACTCTGCTTCCGCAGCTGGGAAGCAGCCAGACCCATCTTCGACAGCCACCTCCATGGAGGGTCCAGCCCAAGCGTGAGTCAGCACCAGTGACTCACCACAGGCTCCAGGGGGTCCGCCCGGTGCTGGGCTGCTTCTGGCTGACGCTCAGGGATGAGAGAAACGACTCACCAGCCTCTCCCACCAGGGTCTCCAATAGCAGCTGCCAGGCCCAGCTCTGGCCTCCTGCTCCTTCCGCCTTTCCACATGGCATCTATGGGCCCCCAGGCTGAGCTCAGCATGGGTGCAGGCTGCCCTGAGCATGTGAGCTGTGGCGGGCCCTGTGCCCTCCCCACTCAGGGCCAGGGACCCCCTAACACCATGTCCCACACTCTTGGGCTGTGGGCTGTAGGCAGGGATGGTGCAGGGGAATCCTCTGCCTAACCCTCCAGCCTCCATGCCCCTTTCCTTCTGTCTGTGTCCTGGAGCCCAGGGGTGTCCAGCCATCAAGGACCCTTCCCTGAGAAGGCCTCGGGACCTGTGTTGTAAATGCAGGTGCTTGGCCTGGCAACCGTGCTTTCCCCTCACATGATGCCAGTGATTTCTGTCCTTGGCCCCACGCTGGCGGCCCTCCAGGTCAGCTATGCTCTCGGGGCTTGGCCACGTCCCAGGCAGAGGGGCCTTGCCTGAGCGTCCCTCTCGACCTTCTGTCCATCCTGAGGCTCCAGGACCATCCTTCCTGCTCTCCCCTCACTGCCATCCCCACCTCTGCAAGTCCAGTGAGCTGGGAGGCAGTAAGTGGGGAGGCCATCAGGAGGCTCTTCAGCCGCCGGGAGGCACTGAGGCACCCCGACTTTCTTGCCCAGGCTGAAGAGGCTGAATTCGAGAGGTACCCGGCGCTGGGCAGAGAATCAGAGTCCCATTGGGGAGGCCTGGGCTCAGGGAGAATCACTTGTCCTCTGATATCCCAGACCATGTGGGAGAGGACCTGAGAGGTGGTGGGACCCTGAAATCTGAGTTTCACCAGAGGCAACGACCAGATGAGAGAGGGGCAGCCTGGCCATTCTTCCCAAGAGGGGTGCACGGGCCAGAGGTCAGAGGTCAGGAGGCCAGAACCACGTGGTTGGTGGCCTGACCGCAGATACAGTGCCCTCACACTGCGGCTAGTGACTGGAACCTCTGCCTTGGCCCCGGGGCAGCGAGGGGGCCTGCGCCTCAGGCGGGAGAGCCGGGTCAAGCAGGCGGCAGGGCCGAGTGCAAGGGCTCACCTGGCGCCGGGTGGGGGCGAGCTCCGTGGGGTCCTGCAGGCTGATGAAGAGAAGGAGTCCTGCAGCTCCGAACAGCAGGATGGACGAGAACATGCAAGCCAGTCGCATCGTTCCTGCTCGCGGGGACATCCGGGGCTCGCTCGAGGGTCACCTCTTGGGTGCGGGAGGCGCGTTCTTCCCTCATTGTCCACACCGGGCGTCCATCAGGCCAGGTCTACGGAGCAGTGGGGGGAGAAAGACGGCCCATCACTGAGGCCCAGGGCCCTGGTCACTGCTCGTGACCAAGTGGAGTCCCTGGACCCCTTCACCCTTACTCACGTGCGTCCCTTTGACCTTCTCAAGCCCAAGGAGGTGAAGCTGGGTCACCAGCTGGGGCTGAGACACCAGCTTCCTGCCAGGGTCTCCTGTATCTGAACCTTTAGAAAAGCCACGGAGAGAGATACTTCCCAGCTCCTGCCCAGGAGGGGGGGACCCTAATGTGGACCCCTATCACCCACAGCCAGGGGACAGCAGCCACCCCCTGCACTGTTCAGGCAGGAATCCGGGTCCCTGTGGCCCAGAGATGTCAGGGACTGACTGACTCGCCACTGTATCAGCCAGAGCTGTCCCTGCCCCCGACAGACAGGATGAGCTGGGTGGAATCATAGCCCTGCTGGCTAGTCACACCGACAGGGGCTGAAGTTCCAGCCAGATCATGGTCATCCCAGCTCTCAAAGCAGTCTGGAGCTGAGATGGGGTGGCCAGACCCAGATCTGACAGATCCCAGGCTCAGAGGCTGTGTCCCTGCAGATGGACACCTGCTGATCCGGCCACTGCAGACCCAGGCCATGCCCATGTTGCTTGCCCCTACCTTTATTCCCCTTGAAGTAGAAGAAACACCTGCCAAATATCCCGATACCAGCTAGTGACATCAGTTGGGTCAAGCTGTGGGTCAAAAACGGGGGCACCCTGGGACTTTCCTGGTGGTCCAGTGGTTAGGATTTTGAGTTTCCACAGCAGGGGGAATGGGTTCGATCCCTGATCGGGAGAACTAGGATCCTGTATGCCATGTGGCGTGGCTGAAAGAAAGAAATGACAGCCCCTCAAGGCCATCTGCCTAAAGATGTTAAGTTCCTGCAGTGGGGGTGTGGGGGGGTGGGCTGGGGGTGGTGGTGGGTGGTTCGAGCAAGCTATCATTTGTTCCCCTTATCTTCACCCGACCCTACCCACCTGGGTTCAGGGACATCACCCTTTTTCCACCTAAGGAGCCCTTTAGGAACTTGCCCCTGTCTGGCACAGGGCAGTGCCCGAGGAAGACTGAGGCCAGGTGGGCAGTCCCCAGTAACCCGTGAGACACAGCGGGGTGCTGATCAGGCCCCAGACCAGTGTGCCACTCAGCACAAGGATGAGCCCTGCCTGGAGTCTCCTTGGCTTGATATTCTGAACAGGAAACCCATCTCTGACCCGGCACCCAGGTGCTGGGGGAGGGAAGCCCAGCTTTTGTCCCTCTGTATCCAACTGAAGATGGGGCACGAGGCAGGAAGTGATAATCAGAGAAACTCCACCCTCCTCTGCCCAAACACACATTCCCAAGGACTAGACAGTTCTCAGCAAGGCTCTGAGGCTGAGAGTTAAATTGCAGGTTTGGGTTTCTCCCCTCCGCAGTCTCTGTAATTATTTTTTCACTCAGTTAACTTAATTAACCTGCCCCAGGCCTCCATGCTCGGGAACGCGCCTGAATGCCAGGCTCTCTGGGCTGTGTGAACAGGAGTTTCCCACGACCTCCCAGCTTTCATGTTTCAGAGGCAGTGCTGACCGGGCGCTGTTTGCCTCTAGCATTGGCTCTGGGGTTCCAGCTGGCCCTGACCTCCCTGCAACAGCCCCCTCCCCACTGCCCCCTACACCTCGCTGCAGAGAAAGGCGGCTGCTTCCTGCCAAAACCAGGGATACCCTGCCTCCAGCTTGCAGTGGGTTAAAATGGGCAGCAACATGTCCCCAAAGGCTCAGACCCTGAAGCCCCTCAGAGTCTGTGGCCTCCTTCTCCATTGTGGCCCCAGATGGGACCATCCCGGGGACCTGACTCATCATTCTGAAAAGACGCAGGTCCAGGGGTGCAGGCCCCAGGCTCCAGGGAAGGACAAAGCCCATAGCATGCCTGATGGCGGGCGGTCTCCCAGGACCCTCCCTCAGTGATGACAGGCCCTCCTGCAGGACCCACAGGTTGAACCTATACGCAAGGCCATGGCTATAAGGACACCCAGCTTATGCTGGCCAAGGTGTTGACATACTGCCTGCAGACACACCAGCCTTCAGAGTGAGACACGAGGTCAGGAAACCAATCTGATCTAGGGTGAACCCCTAAATCAGGACATTTCTCAAGGTGGGGAGAAGAAAGAAGAGAGGAAGAGGGGAAGAAAGGATGGCAAGTCGATGGCCAGCAGATACAGGGGCCTGGTAAAGCAGCGAATAATGTGTTGCCCAATCTTGACCCAAAGACTATTTGGTGAGAAAAAGGGACTCAGAGGCACGTGTGATCGTTATCACATTGTTTGTATGGTGGCTGGCACTGCAGAAGTGACTGCAGAAGAGCTGGTCAGCTTCCTCTTCTTTCTCATCTGTCACACAGTCACCGCTCACGCCAGTACAGATTTCCCTCCTCCTCCAGCCACGACCTGTTCTCACTTGTTTCTGAACCAGCCCAAATCAAGCCCACCAACTGGAGCCAGGCTTCCAGAAGCCCATGTGCCTGGAACCAGGCTGAAGACCACACCCCTGACCCCAGATCTGGGGAGAAGAGAACGCAGCCCCAGAACCTGCACTTTCACGCTGGCAGGAGCATCAACCATTCAAGCATCTTAGTTTAGAGACTCTCCCCTGTCAGCCCCCAAGAGAATAAAAGCACGCTCTCTACACCCAGGAAACCGGTGTTAGAGACATGCATGGCTTCCCCTGCCCAGACTTAGCTTCTAAGCCTCAGACCCCAGCTTCCACCCCTTCACTGGGCCTTTCTCCCAGGGTTGGCTCTCACTGGAGACCATCTGATTAGCTAACTCCCTGCAAACAGGAATCAAAGGTTAGCCTGCCTCCTTTCCTGGGGGAATGGTTTGCAGCCTGACTGAGTCTTCAAGGCCCCAGGAGGGAAAGAACAACATCACAGAATCTGTAGGAAACTCTTTCCCTTAAAGAGAAGTAGGTGAGAGATCATCAACAGACCACCAGACACTCCAGACGGTGGGCACATCTGATTCCCTATAGTCCCCATGAGAGTCCTTGTCTTCAAAGTCACATGTTATTTTCAAGGCCACAGGGAGATGATGTTCAAAGGCCGTCTCCCTCTCCTGCAAGTTGAGCTGCTGCCTGGGGAGGGGACATGACATTCAAGGCTGGGGGTGGGGCTGCCCTGGACCCCACAAACCCAGTCACAAGCCCCCACTCCCAGTGGGACGGGTACAGGCTCAGCACGCACTACTCCGATGACAAGTGAAGAACCCTACTTCCCTTCTAACATCAGCAGACAAGAAGAAAATTCAAATGATGGAGTGGAAGGGGGGAGGGGTGAGGCAAGAAAAATAAACAGCCCGTTGAGACTTCAGAAGGTCCTGCCCCCTCACAGTTCCTAGCGCTCCCAGTGGCTTCTCTCCCTTAGGCCCCGAATGGCGTCACCAATTTTTATAGGAAGAAAGAGAAATCCAATTAATCTTGTAAGCACCTCCTGGGACACAGGACAGGGCCAAGGATTTCTCCTATTTCCTTATTTATCTGATTTAAAATTTTGTCTCTAGAAAATTCACTTCAGGGCACAAGCAAGGACTTGGGAATTCAGCCAAAACGCACGCACCTCCAGTGGCGAAGGGCCGGCAGGCAGATGGACGGACGGCTCCAAGGACACAGTTGGCTTCGGATGCTCCAAGGCCCGGATACTCCCCCAGTCACCCAGAGGACCCCCTCAGGCTGTGGAGACCCACCCCTGTGCCCCACTGGAGGCAGGAGGAGGCGTCCAGCCTCGCGCCAGTGGGTGCACCCAGTGGGTGTGCAGGCCCCGGGCCTGGGAAAGTTCTCTGTCCAGTCGCTTCCTCCTCGAACCGGCAGGAGTGAACAATGACGTCCTCCTGGCTGAGGGCTCCAAGAGAAGCTGCTCATCGGGAGAGAGGCTGCTATGGCAACTTGAGGAGAATAGAGCCAGACATTGCCGTCACCTTGAATCCAGCACCGAGCATTCCGCTATGGCAGCAGAGGGGGCCACGCTTCCAGCTCTGCCCACACCGAGGCTGGCGCTGGGGCTGACCCACCGGCTTCCCTCCTCAGCCTCCTGGCCTCAGTAACTCATTTGCTCTTTGCTGAAACAAAGCACACAGCCCAGTCCCCTGAGAACACCACCTCCATCTGTTTTGTCAGAGTTCTTCCCTGTGTTCGGCTCCTGCTTAGTTCTGAGATGGGGTTCTTCTAGATTTCAGCTCATTAAAATCCTGCAGCTAATTAAAACTGCTCTAACGGCAGCGGCGATGGCAGCCGCAAACTCTGGGACGAGTCCCTCCAGTTTTTATGCACAGGCATAAAGTTGCAATGCTCTGCGAGGATGACGAGGATGACGGATGCCTGCAAGGGCTCAAGACTCTGAGGCAGGGCTGCAGACTCCCGCCTCACCGCTGACACGGCGGCGGAGCGCTGACCTGGGTCCTGAAATGGGCAGGGCCCAGCCTCAGCACATCCGGGCAGGCACGACTGCACCCCATTCCTGGGGAAGCAATTTACTTGATAACCACTCCCTTGTTCCGAGGCAGGGATTCCCTCCAATCTCCCACGCTGTCTGCAGGGAGAGAGAAAGGCGACCCCGAGGCGAAGGCCGAGGTACAAATCAGCCCCAAACCTCGTCCCCACGGCCCCACTAGGAACACCACAGCCCAGCTCATACAAAGAGGATGAAGGGAAGCCTGCAAACACACAGCCATGGCAGGAGGGTCCCGAGAGCCTGGCCAAGATGCCACAGGCTGCCATGTCCTCTTTGCTATTAGGAATAAACCAAACTATGGGTATCATCTCTGCCCAGAACTTATATTTTTAGGGTACTGTACTACCCTAAATAAAGGAAAGGTTATGGAAAAACAATCCTACAGGTTAAAAGAAAAACTCACTCCCGCCCCACCAGCTTGCAGGCAGCATCCTCAATCTTGTGAGCGCGGGTATCTCAGTTACAGCCCTCCCTCCACTCTGTGGAGAGCATTCTCATGCCTGTTTGGACTCTTCACACATCTTTGTATTCCCAGCACTTAGCACAGTGCCTGGCACAGGTGATCAATACCCTTTGCCACATGTTAAATGAGTGTGAGTTAATAGAGGTGAGACACTGGAGAGAGGCACTTCATGAACCTGGAATTTTAAAAACGTTGTTTCTGTTTCAGGGAGCTGAGGGTCTGTTTTGATCAGGTCTGAGCTGGAATCAGGTTCAACGAGTAGTTCAGTCCTACGACTGAAGAAGCGACAAGGAACTGAGCTCCAGCAGGGAGCCCAACAGAAACTGACAGCTCCCAAACACCCTAGGCACACTCACCACCAGGATGCCATCTTTGTATCTTCACGTTTGATAGGGCAGATTTCAAAACATGGGGCTTGAAGACTAATATATTCGTAGAGGTAAATGATGACTCTGTTTCTATGAGTATATTAGAACACACACCACAAACAAATATAAGTCATTTAGATCCTGTAAAATGGATGATTCTCAAACCTTTAAAACACAGTATGATGCTAGGGAACTGCCAAACAAAAGTGTAGTTTGCACTGGGAAGTTGGTTCAGTCGCTCAGTTGCGCCCAACTCTTTGCGACCCCAAGGACTGTAGCACAACAGGCTTCACTGTCTGTCACCAGCTCCTGGAGCTTGCTCAGACTCATGCCCACGAATTGTTGATGCCATCCAGGCATTTCTTTCTCGGTTTCCCCCTTCTCCTCCCTGTTTTCAGTCTTTCTCAGCATCAGGGTCTTTTCTAAGGAGTCAGTTCTTTGCATCAGGTGGCCAAAGTATTGTAGCTTCAGCTTCAACATCAGTCCTTCCAATGAATATTCAGGACTGATTTCCTTTATGACTGACTGGTTTGATCTCCTGGCAGTCCAAAGGACTCTCAAGAGTCTTCTCCAACACCACAGTTCAAAAGCATCAGTTCTTCGGTGCTCAGCTTTCTTTACGGTCCAACTCTCACATCCATACATGACTACTGGAAAAACCATAGCTTTGACTAGATGGATGTTTGTCAACAAAGTAATGTGTCTGCTTTTTAATATGCTGTCTAGGTTGGCCCTAGCTTTTCTTCCAAGGAGCAAGTGTCTTTTAATTTCACAGCTGCAGTCACCATCTGCTGTGATTTTCAATTCAGTTCAGTTGCTCTGTCCTGTTCGACTCTTTGCGACCCCATGAATCGCAGCACGCCAGGCCTCCCTGTCCATCACCAACTCCCGGAGTTCACTCAGACTCACGTCCATCGAGTCTGTGATGCCATCCAGCCATCTCATCCTCTGTCGTCCCCTTCTCCTCCTGCCCCCAATCCCTCCCAGCATCAGAGTCTTTTCCAATCAGTCAACTCTTCGCATGAGGTGGCCAAAGTAGTTTCAGCTTTAGCATCATTCCTTCTAAACAAATCTCAGGGCTGATCTCCTTCAGAATGGACTGGTTGGATCTCCTTGCCGTCCAAGGGACTTTCAAGAGTCTTCTCCAACACCACAGTTCAAAAGCATCAGTTCTTCGGCGCTCAGCCTTCTTCACAGTCCAACTCTCACATCCACACATGACCACAGGAAAAACCATAGCCTTGACTAGACGGACTTAGTCGGCAAAGTAATGTCTCTGCTTTTGAATATGTTATCTAGGTTGGTCATGACTTTTCTTCCAAGGAGTAAGCATCTTTTAATTTCATGGCTGCAGTCACCATCTGTAGTGATTTTGGAGCCCAAAAAATAAAGTCTGACACTGTTTCCACTGTTTCCCCATATATTTCCCATGAAGTGATGGGACCAGATGCCATGATCTTCATTTTCTGAATGTTGAGCTTTAGGTCAACTTTTTCACTCTCTACTTTCACTTTCATCAAGAGGCTTTTAGTTCCTCTTCACTTTCTGCCATAAGGGTGGTGTCATCTGCATATCTGAGGTTATTGATATTTCTTCCAGCAATCTTGATTCCAGCTTGTGTTGCTTCCAGTCCAGCGTTTCTCATGATGTACTCTGCATATAAGTTAAATAAGCAGGGTGACAATATACAGTCTTGATGTACTCCTTTTCCTATTTGGAACCAGTCTATTGTTTTGGAGCCCCCAGAATAAAGTTTCTCACTGTTTCCATTATTTCCCCATCTATCTGCCATGAAGCAATGGGACCAGAAACCACAATCTTATTTTTCTGAATGTTGAGTTTTAAGCCAGCTTTTTCCCTCTCCTCTTTCACCTTCATCGAGAGGCTCTTTAGTTTCTCTTCACTTTCTGCCATAAGGGTGGTGTCATCTGCTTATCTGAGGTTATTGATATTTCTTCCAGCAATCTTGATTTCAGCTTGTGCATTTTGAGTGATGTATGCTGCATATAAGTTAAATAAGCATTGTGACAATATACAGCCTTGATGGACTCCTTTCCATATTTGGAACCAGTCCATTGTTCCATGTCCGGTTCTAACTGTTGCTTCTTGACCTGCATACAGATTTCTCAGGAGGCAGGTCTAGTGGTCTGGTATTCCCATTTCTTTCAGATTTTCCACATTTTGTTTTGATCCACACAGTCAACAGCTTTGGCATAGTCAGTAAAGCAGAAGTAGATGTTTTTCTGTAATTCTCTTGCTTTTCCTATGATCTAACACATGTTGGCAATTTGATCTCTGGTTCTTCTGTCTTTTCTAAATCCATCTTGAACATCTGGAAGTTCTTGGTTCATGTACTGTTGAAACCTAGCTTGGAGAATTTTGAGCATTACTTTACTAGTGTATGAGATGATTGTAATTGTGTGGTAGTTTGAACATTCTTTGGCATTGTCTTTCTTTGGGATTGGAATGAAAACTGACCTTTTCCAGTCCTGTGGCCACTACTGAGGTTTCCAAAGTTGCTGGCATGTTGAGTGCAGCACTTTCACAAGCATCATCTTTTAGGACGTGAAATAGCTCAGCTGGAATTCCATCATCTCCACTAGCTTTGTTCGTAGTAGTGCCTCCTAAGGCCCACTTGACTTTGCATTCCAGGATGTCTGGCTTAGGTGAGTGCTCATACCATCGTGGTTATCTGAGTCATGAAGATCTCCTTTGTATAGTTCTTCTGTGCATCCTTTTTTTTTTTTTTTAACATGAGAACTCCATGAATAGTAGTTTGCATGGGTTGATCAAAAACCAGTGAAAGCCATTCATGGTATAACATGAATGAACCTTGAGGACGTTATGCTGTGTGAAAGGAGCCAGTTACAATATGCAGAATCAAATACTGCATGATTCCATGTAGACAGACTCAGAGACAGGAAGTAGAATAGTGGTTACCAGGGACTGCAGGGGATGGGGGAATGGGGAATTATTACTTAATGAGGACAGACTTTCAGTTGGGGAATAAAAAAGTTCTGGAGAAGTGCAGAGATGATGGTTGCAGAACAGTGTGAATGTACTTAATGCCTTTGGACTTAAAAATGGTTAAAATGGTTTATATTATGTATATAAATAACAACAACAATATTAATTTTACTTCAATCAAAAATCAGTGAAAGCAAACTAAGCAGAAATGACTATCTTATCGTTTCACTCATCCCACAGGTGCAGGCCCAGGAGCTAAGAAGGACCAGAATTGTCAAGTTCGTGCCTATGTGAAACATGACCAGGATATAGAGGAAATGGGTTTACAAACCCAGGCAGCCCCCTCCCCGCAAAGTGCCAGATGTCATGGGATGCAAAGCAAGGCTCAGAGCAGGGAGCCCAGGTTCTGGGCCTGGCTGTCCCTCCAATTTAACTGTTGACCCTTAGGACTTGATTTGCCTAATCTTGGAATCAATCTGCATCCAAAATAAGCACTGGAGATGAGTTTCCAAGTTGCAGCTCTAGGGTGTGACTAACACATTTTGGAGAACAGAAAGACATCTTGTGAATTTTATCTGCAGGAGGCCACTTTCAGGCAGAGCAGGTGGCACCCTGGCGAGGTGTCCCTCACCCACACCTGCTGACTGTCCCTTGCCAGAAATCTGGGTCAATGCTGTGTCTCTATGGACCAAAGCTGCCACACTGTTTCCCTTCAAGATAATCTCATCTTTATTGTAAAAGACAAAGGACCCTCATGCAAATGTCAAACTGGAAAATATGTTCTCAGGTTCCTTCTGGTCCACAATCATGCCTGAGGCCTGCCTGGTTGAGGCGAGTCTCTCCTGGGTCCACCCTACCTAGGTGACCACCGCTGAATATTTGAACCCATAAAGTCCAGCTGGGACAGTGCCTCATTTAATGATAAAAATCACTTTAAGGCAGAAGTCTAAAAGTCTAAGCAGGGATAATGATTTAAAACCCACCATATTCATGGTCACCGTTGTCATTTAAAAATCTTTAATTTTTAAAGAATGGAAAAAGGGCAACAAAGGGCATCCTCGTGGTGATAGAAATGCCCTCTATTTTGACTGTATCTATGTCAACATTCTTACTGGAATACTACGCTGTAGTTTTACAAGACATTACTATTGGAGAAAAATGGATAAAGGATACACAGTATTTCTCTGTATTACTTCTTACAATCATATGTTAATCTATAATTATTTCAAAATAAGAAGTGTAATTTAAAAAATCAAGCCCTTGAAAGTTACTGGCCTTTCAGCTCATGCATAATGGAAGCCAAATTCTAATGTTGTGCATGTAAATAATAGATAACATTTTCATGGATCAGCGCCATCCTCTGTTGTATAAGAAACACTTTAAAGGTAAGGGAATATGCCTTTAACAGGAAAATTTGATGTGTTAGCAACTACTGGTTGATCTTTGTGCATTTTTCAATTGCAAATTGCACTTTAAAAATGCAAACAATTATTAATATTGATTTGGACTAAAACAATATTGAATTTCAATATATTTCTAGCTCTTTTATGAATTACCCTGTGGATACGTGGTGATTATGATAAAAGAGTATTTGCATGCTCGATTTCTTTTCAGTGAGGAACCTTGAAGAGGGCTGATGTGATCCATGGATAATGAACTTCACAGGGACAAGGCTGGCTCCAGAGTCCTCTGCCAGGTCCTTAAACTTAGCAGCTGGAAGGAACTTTCAGGGCCACTTTCCCCTCTGGACTTTATCCAAACCAGTATCACAGAGCACAGGCTATGAACAACTGCTTTGCAAGGCCTGGAATGGGGCTTAGCATCAGTTTTTTTTTAAGTTTTTAAAAATTTATTTATGTTTAATTGAAGGATAATTGCTTTACAGTATTGTGTTGGCTTCTGCCGAACATCAGCATGAATCAGCCATAGATATACCTATGTCCCCTCCTTCCTGAACCTCCCTCCAACCTCCCTCTCCAGCCACTCCTCTAGGTTGTTACAGAGCCCTGGTTTGAGTTTCCTGAGTCATAGAGCAAATTTCCATTGGCTACCTATTTATCCCAGCAGGGCCTGTCCTCAGCCTGTTGGGGCTTTCCTGGTGGCTCAGATGGTGAAGAATCTGCCTGCAATGTAAGAGACCTGGGTTTGATCCCTGGGTCAGGAAGATCCCCTGGTGGAGATCCATGGGGTTGCATGGGGTTGCAAAGAGTCAGACATGCCTGAGAGATTAAGTACATCTATTTTACATACAGTAACGTGTTGCCCTGTTACCCTCTCCATACATCCCATCCTCCCTACCCCACTTCCCATGTCCATAAGTCTGTTTCCTATGTCTGTGTCTCCCCTGCTGCACTGCAAATAAGTTCATCAGTACCATCTTTCTAGATTCCATGTATATGCTTTAGTACACGATCCTCATTTTTCTCTTTCTGGGTGTCGCAGCTTTTAAGAGAAAAGGAATAGACATTTATCATGCTTTGTTCATGTTCCAGGCATTATGCTGGGTACTACATAAACATCCCATTTAGCTTTCACACAATAACCTCTCAAAGTGGAAATCTTTATCCCTGTTTGTCACAGGATTGGTTTTCTGCAAGGAGAGGTTGAGATAGAGTTTGGGGTGCAAGATCAAGGTTCAATATCTGTGAAGAGAAAAGGGAGGAAGGGGAAGTGAGTAGAAGGAGAAGTCGGTCAGGGACGCAGGTTCAACAAAGCCTGGGTGGGAGCTCAGGAGTGGCTGTCGGCTGTCGGAGCACCCAGCAGCCAGCAGAAATGGCTGTGCCCGTATGCTCCCGCCTGATTCGGTAGCTGGATGCAGGGTCCCCGGGGAAGGGCATGACGTGGGATGAGGCAGTTTCCTGCAGATCCTTAGGGAGCTTACAGCTGAGCCCCCTGGCCCATGGGTGGCCAGTAAGTCCTTCCTGGAAGGGGCTCGAGGAAGCATATCTCCAAGTCCTCTGCTCTGTTTTACAAAGGATAAAATTAAGACCCGAGAGAGCTAAACATTGTCAAGGTTACACGGTAAATAAGCCACCCCGGATCTCTTTGACTCGCTTATTCCAAACAAAAGCATAGATCAGACTGTCCTGACCTTCAGTTACTGAGACATGAGGGTTTGAAAGTCTCCTGAGGAACATGCAGAAAGTTTGACTGCGTAAGCAGATACCTTCATTTCACCTCTACTAACATCTCTGCAACACACACACATGTGCCTGTGCGGGCACACACATACACTTACTTTTTGGCAATTATCTCATTGCTAATAGTAGGCGGGGACATGGATTATTTGGGTTAAAAGTTCCCCTGACAGTACAGCCTGGAGAGCATCTTCCCTCCCAGCAGAGCTGTCGGATCTTGCCAAGAGCAGCAGACGATGTATGAAGCTGCACGGCCTCCTTTTACTTTTAGAAAGCACTGAGCTGTTCACATTTTCCAGCTGCTCTGACATCCAACAGCCACAGCAGGGAAAATTACAGGGAGGAAAAAACTGCATATTTACTTCTCAGAATTGAGAGTTGGGGTATAATATGGACAGAAAGGAGTGTATGAGTAAACCCAGAATGCCCTGGCCCCTGGCAGGTGCAGCTGCTGCCAAGTTGCAAATGGCAATCCATAGACTCCAGAGGAGGAGAGAATGGCAAGGAGGGCTGGCTTCCTTCCAGGGGAATCCCTCTCCCTGTGCTGCCCCCAGAGGACTTGCCTTTGTGTTCCCAGCTGGCAAAAGTGCCTGGCACAGAGGAGGTATTTGGGCAACGTGTGGTGAGTGATGAAAGGTTAGGAAGAGGAGGGAGGAAGGGGAGGGAATGCTTGTGCCCTAGGGCCAGCTGAGTCCTTTTGAAGTTGACGTCATGTGGAGCCTGGCAGGTGTCCCCTGGGGGTCCTGTGGGACCGGGCTGGCTTTTCTGAGATGGCTCCAGGGCTGACCAACCACATTCTTGATTTTTACTAGTCCAGCATGACTGTCCCTGAATTTCTCAAAACAGGCTGGCTCCTTCCAACCTGAGGGCTCAAAGACTAAGGATATGGCAGAACAATCAAGTCTGTTGGCTCTGTCCTGATTGTTGTGTGGAGAATCGGGTCTCTCTCAGGCTCTCAGGAAGGGGTCAAGACTGTGAGTGACCTGGAAGTTCTAATGAGTGGCTATGCGTGAGGTAGGAGCCTGCCTTCTTCACAAGCTTCTGCCTCATTTCTTCCTCCACTTGACTTCCCATATTTCAGGTCTCCTCCCCCTCAATGCCTTCCCCCTCTTTCATCACAGAGTGCTGGAAAACCATAAATTTAGGACTACTCTCCACTCCCTTCCGTTTCCCCCTACATCCAACTGTAGACTTGGTCCCCTGTACCTGTCCTATGTTTTCCAGCCTTTCAGGGTGGCTGATTCAGCACTGGGGTCATGGACAGCTCCCTACCTCCATCCCAATCCTTGTCTTGCATTTGCTGCCCTTCCCTGTTTAAAACCATCTGAGTGCCCCCAGTTCCCCTGTGGTCCAAGTTTAAATATCTCAGCATGTCCCAAAAGGCCTGTGAGTAAAGAGTCACATATCTTACCATTTCCTGACAGCTCCCAGGCCAGGCAAGGCATGTGCCTTGTATGTTTTAAAGAGGCTGCAGGCTTTCCTCCAACACAAGTTAACAGTGAGAAGTTAGTGTAGAGAAACGATCACTGGACTCTGAACTGTCTGCTTCTTAACATTAAATTTTCTCCCTGGGAGACTTTGGGCATCATCATTTTACATTTCTGAGCTTCAGTTTTCTCCGCCAAGAAGTTAGTCTCTGGGAGACTGACAGCATAAGGCTCTTTGTGAAGATTCCTGCTGTGATGGGATGCTGTTCTGCAGTGGAGCAAAGAGGCTCAGGGCAGGTGGAGTGGGATGCTGGGTCCCTGTCCCTTCCTGTGGTTGATCTTGCCCCTCTTGCCAAATGGTTCTGTTGACTTTTTGCTTACCTTGAACAACCTAAAGGCAAGGGTGGGGGGTGGGGATGGGTCTGGCTTTTCTCTCCCTGAGCCTGTAACCTCTCTTCTGAAGTTTTGAGTCATGGTTGTGCTCATCTTTCAGTCTCAAGGACACAGGCAGGAAAGGGTTAAACCTTTACAATCCTAGACATGCCATGCTTGCCAGGCTGGAATAGTGGGCAACACTCAGTGAACTGGGAACATCTGAAAGCAGAAGAGTATTCACACAGGCCCCATGTTGTGCCCTGTACCACTCTGCATGTGGAGGGGCACTTGACTAAAAACAGTAAGACACAGGTGCAAATACATATTTTTATGATATGAGACTCAGAATGGCCAATCGATGGTCTTCAGTGAAGCTTTGTTTAAAGCAGCCCATTTCCTAAAATGGGCTTTCCTGATGGCTCAGATAGTAAAGAATCTGCCTGCAATGCAGCAGAACTGGGTTCTAACCCTGGGTTGGGAAGATCCCCTGAAGGAAGGCATGGCAACTCACTCCAGTATTCTTGCCTAGAGAGTCCCATGGACAGAGGAGCCTGGTCAGCTACAGTCCATAGCGCCAGATAATCACATGAAATTTCAATATGAAAATTCATTTTTAAATGACCATTGGTAGTGGATCTAAATCTTCAGATTTTCTTGTTTGTAAACTTGGATTTGTAACTTGAAATTTCCTGATTGTCCAATTGGCAAGCAATGTACATTTTAAAAATAGACTTGAGCCAATAAAAAAATCTCATATTCAAGTTGGATTTGGCCTGGGCTCCACTACTGCTGCCTATGCCATGAAAAGCAAAGCCTGGATTAAAAAAAAAGCACCTGATCACTGGGTAAAAATGATGCCTAACAGTTCAAGGAATTTTGTGCAAGATCAGCTAAGGGGAGAAAAAGCTTATGAGTCAGTCACATTGGAGCAAAGCTGCAGCAGCCCCGCTGGTCAGGAGTGGCTTCCTAACAGCTCTGGAACTGGATGGCACTCAGGCAGAAACAGGGGCTTCCAGCCCAGGGCATCTACCTCTGCCTGGAGTACAGTCACTATGGTGAGACAGGGGAGTCATGACATAGGATCCCCACAGAGTAGCGGCAAACACACAGGCTCCCATTCGAATGCGCCTGTTATGGACTGAATGGTGTCCCTTCCTCCTAGTTCATAGGTTTAAGCCCTAATCCCCAGTACCTCAAAATAGGATCTTATTTGAAAAGAAGATCATTGCAGAGGTAATGAATTAGAATGAGGCCACACTGAAGGAGAGTGCACCTCTAATCTAACAGGACTGATGTTCTTGTAAAAGGGGAAATCTGGACACAGACATGCCCATGAAGAGATGCTCTGAGAGGATAAAGGCAGAGATTCAGAAGCCAAGGGAATGCCAAAGACTGCAGGCAATCCCCCAGAGGCCTGGAACAGACTCCTCCTCACCATCCTCAAAGGGAACCACTTTGATCTCAGACGTCTGGACTCCAGAACTGAGACAGCACGTTTGCACCCCCAGCCCGTGGTATTCTGTTGCGGCAGTCTCAGCAAAGGAATATATCCCTGAAGCAGACGACTCAGCCCTCACCTACAGGGCAGCATCCTCGGTGGGAGAGGGAGGAGCTGGGATGTTGCCAGGAGACCGGCTCTTGCCTGGTTCAGTGGTTGCCATCAATTGTGTTCAGTGTCAGGCTCAGCATTTGCCATGATCCCTGTGACAACCAGCACATGTTTGGAGGTGAATAACAGAAAACCTCAGCTGGGTGGGAATCTCAAAGTTTCATGGTGTCACTAGGACTTGGGTCCTTCCTGGGGCTCTGCTGCTCTACAAGTGCTATAAGGGGCCCTGAGACACAGGTTTTATCCTCAGATGGCTCCTTTATGGTTGTATGATGGCTGAGTCGTGGTCCAACTTGCAGCCATCCTCATTACAACAGGACAGAGAGAGTCCCATCCCCAACTGAACCCTGAGCTGCTGACACCTCTGGGGCTGGGGGAATGCCTTCTGCTGGTGGATGCAGGCCTGGGTTTCCTGGAACCAGTGGGGTGGAACTGGCCTCTCAGGAGCTGAGGGTGGGTTGAGTCCCTCCCAAACTCAAAGACTAGGGAACAAGAGGTGGAGGGAGAGGTGACCTGGAACTGGCCACTGAGTTCACTGCAGTTATCTCGTCTGCTCCATACAAAAGCTGTGTGAACAACTATACCTCCATTGTAATGATGAGGAAACAGAGAGGCTGAGTAACTTACCCAAGGCCGCACTGCTAGGAACTGGTGGTCTAATTTGAATTCAGAGCTAAGTTCAAAGGACATGCTCTCCACCATTCCTCTTGCTGACCGTGGAATCAACCCTGCCTGCGACCTAGGAAGGCATATTCCAGACACTCACCAGCACAGACCTGTATCGGTTGGAGGCAGGGGGTAGAGGAAGGGGGGTGATCAGGGCTGCTCTGCGGCTCTCAGGAGCCCTCTCTAAGCCACACCCTGCCTGCAACACTGGCCCCCTGGCTCCCAAGCAGACACTTGAGACACAGTGAGAGCTTGAGGGACCACAAGAGTGAGGAAGAGGGCCCTCGCTCATGCATGAATGCTTATGTGACTACATGTGTGCCCATATATGTGCAAACAGGCAGATCTGTCTCTGTGACTCTGGCCTATGGACGGAGTGAGTGAAGGCTGATGTAAGTGTGCCTGGATGAATATGTGCATGAGTACACATATGTGTGGATGTGTGTGCATATGTGTGCCGATGTGTGTGGGATCCAGAAGCCCTCACCTCCCTGCCCTGTAGCCACTAGCTGGGAGCAGTCCAGCTGCAGCCCAGGCCATTCTCAGCGCCTGGACGATGACTGCAGCGGCCCTCTCTCCCAGCTCAGCGGTGCTCCCCAACCCCACCTGCTGCCTGGGGCCAGGCCTCCTCCCTGGCAGAGGAGAACAAGGCTCCCTTTTATGCAGGGCCCAGAGGGAAGGCGGTAAGAGGCTGGGCTAGGGGGAGCACTCAGGGGTGGCAGCCCAGCAGGACCATCTGCCATCTGTGGGGTGCCCCCTCTCCCCTCCTTCAGCCTCAGGGTGCATCACTCTCGGGACCCCTGGGAACTGGAAGCTAATTTTCCACGATCATTAGTGATGGAAAGACCTCAGGTTCTGCCTTTAATTAAAGTCAAACGTGGGACTGAGGAGACGCACTGCACGCCGGCATCCTTTTCTCACTTGTAAAAGCCATATGCAAATAATTAAGCCAGGCATGGAAGCCATAATTAAAAATTTCACAAACCCCTCATTAGCTGAGCAGCCTGCATGGAGGAGTGGAACTGAGTCCCTCCCCCATGTTGGCGGCAACTCCAACAGATGGTTAATTGGGGCCGGGCGGGGAGAGGAGGGGCTGTACCTAGGTGACCAGGCACCTGGCAACGAGCTGACAGGGTGCTGACCTCCCAGACCAGCAGTGATGACCTCTCACCTCTGTTGAGGAAGCTTCCAGCTAAGGACCAGGGCTCCCAGAGTGAAGTGGGTGACTCCAAACATCCACCCACCTATCCCAGGGCGAAGAGGACCACAGCACAGGACCCTGGTTCCCAAATCTCACAGCCTCGCTGGTTCGAGTCCTCATGTGTACAACTAGAGACTAGAGATGGCTCCAGCTGGACCTCATCGAAGTCCCTCCCGTCAGTGTGTCCAAGGGGGTGGCAGGACCCTTGGATGGAGGCAGGCTCAGCACACCACTTCTCTCTCCCAGCAACTGCATGTGCAATGGCCCTTAGTACCCCTCCATGCACACAGATGTCCCAGCACACAGATGTACAGATGTCCCAGCACACAGATGTGCAGGTGTACTGTACACAGACGTACAGTAAACTGTAAGTCACTCTTTACATGCACAGGCCTAGGAGCCACTGCAGTAAATGGTCTATCTGAAGACAGAGGCCTCAGATAGGACACCCCACCACCCTCACCCCGCCAACATCCCAGAAGCACTCCATCAGCCCCCCGTTTCACAGCATCCGGAGAGCTGTGAGTGGAGTGACGTGGCAACCTCTTGGTCCCAGTCATTCTCTGGCTCTCTCTCCTCCTCCAGCCCCCGAGTCTCAGCCCCTGTAGACATCTGGTCCACCTTATGTCCTGAATTGATCCTGCCCAGCCGGTCATCGCAGGCATAATCTCTGCGTGTTCTCTCCCGCTGCCAAATGAATATTCACTCGTCACGATCGTCTCCACTTGTTTTCCATCCTGCTTGATCAATGGCACTCCTCTGAAGGAGCTGTACTTTCCAGAGGCACTGGTCAACACCTGGGAAGCTGCCCATCGAGCATGAGGACAGGACCTGTCCTCCTGGCTGTGACCAGCCCTCCTCATCTGTGGACCACCGGCCATGGCCGTCACAGAGTGTCTACACAGTTGGCTCTCAGAGACTGGCTCTCCTTTTGTGGATTTGGGGATCTTAAGGGGCCACAGAAAGTCACAGAGCCGAGATCTGAATTCTGTCCTGCTCAGGTCAATCTCAACCCAGAGGAGCCCCCATCCGAGTTTTTCACCAGGTGCCTGAACTCACCCCTTTCCACCTTCCTGGTGGCTCAGGAAACATCATTCCTCTTTCCATCTCTCCTCTGGAGAACAGAGGGGACACGAGTCCTTCTGCCAAGGACCATCAGACACATCCCTTACCCCCTCAGCATCCTGCTTCTGGAAGCTGGCCCAGAGCAGCCTTACTCTTGTTTCTCAGCTGTCCCCAACATGCTTTGATGGGCAGTTCTGCAAGTCAGCTCAACGTCCCTTCAATTCGCCCACCCTCCAAGCCAAGCTGCTCTGATGGTCAGAGCCCCTGCTCCACCTTCTCCTCCTGTCCCTCTGTTACTAACCAGGGTTCTTGGCTTTCCTCAATCAATAGAAATTTATATGACCAGATAAGAAACTCATACAAGGCTTTTCAGGGCCCCGGCTGCAGCGAGGGAGAGTGAGCTGTTTCCTTATATGGGGTGAGGGTAGGGGTGGGTTCAGGGGTCAGGCCAGAGGGGTGGCTTGGGTGGTTTGCCCACTCCTTTGGTGATGTTGTGTGCAGGGGCATGCATGGTACTCTGCTTTTGCTCCTGGATCTTCAGAGTGGCAGTTGGGTTTTTCAGTCTTCTTGTATCCTGTTGTCCATAATTTGCCCCAGCTTCACAAGCACACAATTAGTTTTAGTCACTTATAGTTTCCTTGAATTTTGTTGCTTCTGGAGATATCTGGCCAGGTGCAAGCACTGTAAGGGTCCCAGATCCCAGGTCCTAGCCTGTCTCACCTCCACATCCCCCAGTTACAAATGCATCTCCCCAAGCATCTGAAGCTGAAGCTCCAATACTTTGGCCACCTGATACAAAGAGCCTGGTGCTCACTGGAAAAGACCCTGATGTTGGGAAAGAGTGAAGGCGGGAGGAGAAGTGGAAGACAGAAGACAAGATGGTCGGATGGCACCACCAACTCGATGGACACGAGTTGGAGCACGCTCTGGGAAGTGGTGAAGGAGAGGGAAACGTGGCATGACGCAGTGCATGGGGTCACAAAGAGTCGGACACAACTTAGTCTCTGAACAACAACGAGAACCTGAACTGTTAGCCCCTGACACAGGATGGTACACAGAAGTAATTCATTTGGATGGGGAAGGGGACTATCCCACTAATACAAACCATATATAAATCTTACTTTTGGACCCAGTTTGATTCTTGAAAATTCATTGTGAAACATTTTAGACAGACAAAAAAATGTATTAAAATAATATAAAGAACAACCAGTATACTTACCCTCGACCTAAAGAATAAAACGATTAACAATATTTGGAGCCTCTTTGTTTTCCTTCCTACTACCTAACCTCTCCCTTCCCTCTAGAGATAACCACATATGTGATAAATATTTAATGAGCACCTACTATGTGCTTGGCACTGTTCTAGGCAACAGGGATCTACTGGTGAACAAAACAGATAAAGATTCTGCCCTTGTAGAATTACATTCCACCAGGGCTTCCCTGGTAGCTCAGATGGTAAAGAATCTCCCTGCAATGCAGGAGACCCAGGTTTGATCTCTGGGTCGGGAAGACTGCCTGGAGAAGGAAATGGCAACCCACTCCAGTATTCTTGCCTGGAAAATCCCATGGACAGGGGAGCCTGGTGGGATATAGTCCATGGGGTCTCAAAAGAGTCGGACATGACTAAGCGACTAACACACACACACACACACACACACACACACACACACACACACACGGAAAGAGATAGTGCTACCAAAATAATAAATTAGTAAATTACAAATACTACTAGAGGGTGATAAATGCTATGGAGAAAAGGAAAATAGCAGGGTGAAGGGGATAGGAGGGTTGGAGGCTAGAGGTAGTCTCAAGACCTAAGCATGTGAGTGAAGGTTTCATTGAGAAGTGGCATTTGAACCATGTGGATCTAGGGAACAGCCTGTGCAAAGGCCCTGGGGTGGGAGCATTCCTGACACCCAGTGTGTTGGGAAAAGTGAACATAATGAAGGTGAAATGAGATAAGGTAAAAAGAAGTAATAAAGGGCCAGTCACGGGCCACTGAGGGCTTCCCAGGTGGCGCTAGTGGTAAAGAACCTGCCTGCCAATGCAACAGACATAAGAGACATGGGTTCAATCCTGGGTCAGGAAGACCCCCTGGAGGAGGGCATGGCAACTCACTCCAGTATTTTTGTCTGGAGAATCCCATGGACAGAGGACCCTGGCAGGCTATGGTCCATAGAGTTGCAAAGAGTCAGACATGACTGAAGCGACTTAGCATACATGGACTACTGAGGATGTTGGCCTTGACTCAGTGAGATGAGGAGAGAAGAAAGACATTATCTGACTTGATTTCAGCAGGACCTCTCTGGCCATGTAGGCAGGTAGGCAAGGGCAGAAACAAGCAACAGGCAATCATAATAATCCAGGTGAGAAATTTCAGCTACAACATGAAAATCCATGTCTGCCATTCTCGTGAGAATTGGCACTTTAGGAAGACAGCTTTATTATGATGTTGAAAATTACATGTTTTTACTTTGATGCTCAGGTATCACTGTGTGTCTCAGGTCCACTTGCTGAGCTTTTCTCATGTGAGTATTCTGGATCCTGAAAAAAACTGTAAGTCACTCTTTACATCAAGCCTGGCCCTCCCAGCTGGTTTTCATACCCAGCAGTGCAGGAAACTCAGCTGCCTAGTATATGTGAACAAAATGGAAATGAGATAATGAGATGTACAGTGATGAATGAGAAGGCCTGGAGTAGCCAGGTTGCTTGGGTCCAGATCCCAGCTCCATCACTCATCAACTCTGTAGCCCCTGAGCAAGTGACTTAAGTTCCTCGGGCCTCAGTTTTCTCATCTGCAAAATGGGGGTAATAATGGTTGCCTCCCCAAACTGTTATAAAGACTGAATGAATAAAGGTGATGCTCTTAGAGAAATGCCTGGCACACAGAGAGTGCTCCGTCATGTTAGTGGCTGCTTTGGGGAAGACAAACAGAGATCCCCAAAAGTGCTTTTTCCAGGCAAATCCATCAACCTGGACCCAAAGAAACAACTCCTTCTAGCAAAGCCTGAATATCAGCAAGAACTGGGAGCTGTGGAAACTTCCAACAGGGGTCTCTGAGAAATGTTTCAGGGACCAAGGCTATAGGCAGACCTACAGAAAAATGTGACGTTTCTGGAAAGGGCTTCCATGAAACTGGCCCTCGAGCACTTCATCAAGAAGGGAAAATAAGCAGCCGTTCCAAGCACTATGCCTCTGCAGCCTGTGCTGGCCTTGGGCAACCTTTACAACACGTGTCACGATGAGCAATGGGGTTGATATTTATTCTGAAGTTCTGTGTTTGCAAAACTATTTCAATCATGTCTGCTGAGTGTGCCAAAAACTTCAGAATGATCAATTTCGTAAGTTCCATGCAGTTGGTCTTTCCCCTGATGATTAAAAATATAATACAGTCAGTGGTTCAGTCTTGTCCGACTCTTTGCAACCCTCTGGATTGTAGCCTGCCAGGCTCCCCTGTCCGTGGGATTTTCTAGGCAAGGATACTGGAGTGGGTTGCCACCTCCTCCTCCAGGGGATCTTCCCGACACAGGGATAGAACCCAGGTTTCCTGCATTGAAGAGCAGATTCTTTAGCACTGAGTCACTTGGAAAGCCCCAAAATATGGTAACGTCTACCTTCAGCCCATTTATTCACCAAGAGCTTTTGACGATTTCAGTTCAGACCCAGAGAACCCAGTGGGCAATCCAAATTCTTTGACATGCAAATTTTCACAGAATTAAGGAAACAGCACGGCATCCAATGCATTGGGTGGGTGTTTCTGGTTCTTGCGAGGTGTTTTTTTTTTTTTTTACAAAATTAATTATTTTGCTAGCGAGGTTGACGTCTTCTTTAAAAACTGGCAAACGCTGCAACTTGGCAGAGAATGATGGAGTATATTCTGAAAATATTTCTGAGGCTTTCCCTTGTATCCACACACAGACACACACAGACACAGAGTCCTTTTCTTGAATTTGGCATTGCAAGAACACCCCTGATGGAAGTCTAATATTATTTTCCAATTCGGCTCATTTACTTCAAAGAAATTTGACTCCAGTTCAGAGACATAATCAATTCCATTGGTAGTCTCCAAGGCTTAGAAAAACAGTGTTTCCTCTCAGATTGGCTCCCGAGCCGTGGATCACACACACCTAGGTAGCTGTGCATGGTTTCCTTTATCACCCATTCATCACAACTAATAGCCAAATAATAGAGCTGACCTTTTGCAAAACTTTTACCCCACCACCCTAATAATGGATTTCCTCCAGGCCATGTTTTCAGTTTCTTCTCTAAGGCAAGGTCTGGCTGCCTCAATGTAGATTTCATGGGAGTTTCCAAAAGGTGAGAATCTTGAAGTGTGCAAGAGTTTTGCACAGGTTGGTGACAAGATCCTGATAATGCTAGTTTCTTTCATGTGAAGCAGAGAATGGCATTTTGCAGGGAAAAATTAGACCCACAGGTTTTAGAATAAATTTCATGTGATCTTGGCCCAACAGTTTAAGCTATGAAGGTGGTTTGGCATGACTGCCCAGAATCTGCCAATGCCTCAAGGAAGGTGCACCTCCTCTTTGCACTACAGATAAATCTACCCTTGATATAAAGCTCATGCATGATTACCATTAGTTTTGTCCCAGAAAGGACCAAAGAAAGCAAAACTTGATGCTCAATTTGATTTGTAGATGGCAGTGTGACCTCCAGGGCCAGCAGGCAGAGGGTGGTGGGGGTAGGCCAGGCACCCATCCACACACAGGCTCCAAGAAGCAGGAATATGGCTATGGGTTTCTTTTGCATAAAAAGTGGTGAGCACAGTGTACTGTGGTGATGGAAATGATTTTAATTTGATTTCCAGCTTGTGTAGTGTGAGGACCAACTTCAACTCTTGGAAAGGATAGAACTGAAGATGTAACAACCTCACAGTCCCTTTTTGTGCTACTCTTTAGTAAAAACAAAAACCAAACTTTTCCCCAAAGCATATCTTCACTGTAAAACAGAAAGTGCATATGTTTATGATGTGTAATGGGAACTACAGTACACATGTCAACATAAACACACGATATTAGTCCATAATATACATAACACAAGTGTCAGAGAGCAAAGGCTCAGAATCTCTTTCATTCAAAATTCCAGAGTCCCACCTGCCAGGAGAATTGAGAGAAGCTTTCCTTTCTATGGCTTGATTATGAAAATCTAATTTTATACTTTGAACCTTCTCCACAAAACACCTCTCCAATGACAAAATATTCTTTTTCAAGCCTTTCAAATCCTCCTCTCCCTCCCCAGATCCTGGTACACCTGCCAGTGCTTCATCTTCCTGTCCCTCTTCCTTCCATCCCCCTGGAGAATTACTACTGTTGACCCTCTGGGGAAGGTAGTGAAACAATACCACTTGTTTTTCCAAACCTTAATTGCTCAGAGACCTTCTTCCCCCCCCCACAAAGCCACAGTACCTCTTCCCATCTTGGTCAGGTCCAAGCCCCAACATCCAACATGCTGGAGGGTGGAGTTCCCCGAGGCTGTGTGTTCTCTCAGCCAGAGAAGGCTCTCAAAAGGAAGGCAGAGGTAACCTTCAAGGACCTACTGCATAGAACAAGCAACTCTGATCAGGATTGTGTAACAACCTAAATGGGAAAGACCCTTGAGAAGTCCTTCGGACCGCAAAGAGATCAAACCAGTCACTTCTAAAGGAAATCGATCCTTAATATTCATTGGAAGGGCTGGTGCTGAAGCTGAAGCTCCAATACTTTGGCCACCTGATGCGAAGAGCCAATTCATTTGAAAAGACCTTGATGCTAAGAAAGACTGAAGGCAAAAGGACAAGGGGGCGACAGAGAATGAGACGGTTGGATGGCATCAGCAACTCAATGGACATGAATTTGAGCATACTCTGGGAGATACTGGAGGACAGAAGGTCCTGGCGTGTTGCAGTTCATGGGGTTGCAAAGAGTCAGACATGACTTACTGACTGAACACCAACAAGAGATGGGGGAAGGATTTGAAAAAGAATAGATACATGTGTAATTGAATCACTTTGCTGTACACCTGAAACTATGACAACATTGTTAATCAACTATACTCCAAAATAAAATAATTTTTTTTTTAAAGGAAGGCAGGGGCTTACGTAGCATGCCTAGTATGGAAAACCCAGGGTCCCCAAGCTCTAAGCCTCTATCCCCTGGCAACAATCACTCAGACGCAATTTAGTTAATTCCCTTCCACATCTCAGCACTCATGGCAGCCTTCCCACATACAATAGCAGAGGGGGCAGAGTTAGGGGAATGGAGGGACCTCAGAATCATCCTTTCTCAAGCGAGACAATTAAAAACCAAGTGTCAGATTTGCTCTCTGACACATGCAGGGTTATAGCCACTCTCGTTCTTCCCCTCTGGCCCTGTTGTTTTAGGATGAGATGAGGTGACTCTAAAATGGCCAATATTTCTCCGCCGACACAAAAGCATAAATCACTACATCTTCGGTGCTTTCTTTGTGGTATTGATTCTTCTGAGAACGAAGGCAGATGGTTCTGATATGGCATCATCTCATATTCCCCCAGCCTGATTTATAGATTTCCTTGTGCATTACCTGAACATAAACTAGTCTTGCATCATTTCTTGTACGCTTGTCAAATTAAGGTAAGATATTCTTGTTGACCTTTAAACCTTAAAAAAAAAAAACATTAAATATGCCTGAGACATTTTCCAGCAAGCGTAAAAATGAGCTGGGTCCTCAGATGCCAATTAAGAGGATGTAATTATGAAGGGGATCGTTGTCTGTGCTTTGGGTAATGATTTAATTTTAGTTTTAACGTCCTCACTCAATGGAGGAAAAGAAAATAAGCTGGTTACGAATAGTTTCGTGGAAGAGACAAGAACAATTTGGCACCATTTGTCCCTTAATTTACCAAAATGGGAAGGAGCTGGGGGAGCTTGGCACCCCAGCCTTCCAGAAGGGAAGGAACGCTTCTTGAAAGGTGCAGAGAGAAGCAGCAGTGGCAAGAACCAAAATAGAGACAAGGCTGCCGTTTGCTGTGATGTTATCAAACAGAGCCGGCACCAGCCTTCAGGCTGTGTGAGGGTGTGAATTGGATCTAACTTTCAGCAGGGGAGGAGATTCCGTTTGGGTGCTGCGTTAAGGCTTTCTCCTCTGTTGTTTCTCCCTCTGCCCTTCCCACCACCAAGCCCAGAACCAGGAAAAGAGTCTCTGGGCAACATCCCCACGAGGCTGGTATTGTCTGCTGGGACACAGACACAATGAACGCACCATTCACTCTTCTACAAACTCCACTCTTCAAGGCTAAGTGATGTTGGCTGCACCTATGTGGTCCAGCCTCGGTCTGTACAATCCTAGAAATGCACACACGCATAGCCCATGAGGCTGACTTTGTTAGGTTTGAGGTCCCTTTTAGAAAAATACCCACTCAATGCACTTTGATCATTTATGAAGCTAGTATGAAGGTTGAAACACATAAGTAGTACAAACAACTGTGATTACAACAATTAGTTAAGGGATAAAACAGATAAAAAGATGTAAAATGTGACATCAGAACCATAAAACATGGGGAATGAGGGAATGGGGAAGGAATAATGTCAAGCTTTGCAGCGGGATCAAACTTAAGTTGTTATCGACTTAAAATAGACTATTACAGCTGTAAGTTGTTATGTGTAAGCCTCATGGTACACAGAAAGCAGAAACTTATAGTAAATACACAAAAGATAAAGAGAAAGGAATCTAAGCGTACCTCTAAAGAAAGTCATCAAATCACAAAGAAGGCAAGAGAAGACAGGACCAGAGAAGCACTATAAAACAGCCAGAAAACAAAGAATAAGCACATATGTATCAATAATTACTTTAAATGTACATGAACTAACTTCTCCAATTGAAAGACATAGAGGGAATTCTCTGGTGGCCAGTGGTTAAGACTCTGTGCTTCCAAAGCAGGGGTAAGGGTTTGATCCTTCGTTGGGAAATAAGATTCCACATAACATGTGATGTGGCCAAAAAAAAAAAAAAAAAGACACAGAAAGGAGATAGATAAAAGAGCAAGACTCATTTATATGCTGCCTATAAGAGACTCACTTTGGATGTAGGAATATCGGTAGATTGAAAGTGTAGGTGGGAAAAGATAATCCATGCAAATGGAAACCAAAAGAAAGCTTGAATAGTTATACATCAGACAAAGTGAAATGAAGTCACTCGGTCGTGTCCAACTCTTTGCAACCCCATGGACTATAGCCTACAAGGCTCCTCTTGTCCACAGAATTTTCTAGGCAAGAGTACTGGAGTGGGTTGCCATTGCCTTCTTCAGGGGAGCTTCCCAACCCAGGGATTGAACCCAGGTCTCCCACATTGCAGGCAGACACTTTACCGTCTGAGCCACCTTCACACCTCAAGGAACTAGAGAAAGTACAAATGAAACCCAAAATCAGTAGAAGGAAGGAAATAGGAAAGATTAGAGCAGAAACGAATGAAACATGGGACGTCCCTGGTGGTTAGGTGGTTAAGAACCCACCTTCAAATGCAGGGGACATGGGTTCAATTCCTGGTCATGAAACTAAGATCCCACATGCCACAGGGCAACTAAGTCCATGCTCCACAACCAGAAAGAAGCCTGCATATGGCAACTACCCAGCTCATGAACTCTGGAGCCCTCAAGCTGCAATGGAAGATGCTTCATGCTGCAACTAAGACCAGACAAAGACACAAAATAAACAAATAAATATTTTTTTTAAATTAATGAAACAGAGACTAAAACGACATTAGAAAAGATCAATGAAACTAAAACTTGGCTCTTAGCTAGATTTACCAAGAAAAAAAGAGAGATGGCTCAAATAAATAAAATCAGAAATGAGAGAAAAAACAATACAACTGATACCACAGAAATACAAAAGATCAGAAGAGACTACTATGAACAATTACACATCAACACATCTGATGACCTAGAAAAAAATGGGTAAGTTTCTAGAAATATACAACTTGTCAAGACTTAATTATGATGAAAGAGAAAATCTGAACAGGTCTTCCCCGGTGGTTAAGAACCCGCCTGCTAATTCAGGGTACATGAGTTCAATTCCTGCTCTGGGGAGATTCTGCGTGCAGAGGGGCAACTGAGCCTGTGGGCCACAACTACTGAGCCAGCGCTCTAGAGCCCACGTGCCACAGCGACCAATGCCCGTTCACGCTAAAGCTCATGCTCTGCAACAAACGGAGCCACCACAATGAGAAACCCACACACCACAACTAGACAGCAGCCCCTGCTAGTCACAACTGGAGGAAGCCCATGTGCGGTAATGAATACTCAGCACAGCCGAGAATAAATCAATTAATTAATCAATCAAAAAGAAATCTGAACAGACTATTAGTTAGAAGATTGAATCAGTCACCAAAAATCTCCTAACAAACAGGAGTCTAGGACACGACAACACCCGCTCTGGTGAATCCTACCAAACATTCAAACAAGAATTAATACCAATCCTTCTGAAACTCTTCCAAAAGACAAAAGAGGAAGGAAGGAACTCTTCCGAATTCAAGGCTAACATCACTCTTATACAAAAACCATACAAAGATGCCACACGAAAAAGAAAACTACAGACTGATATTTCTGGTGAACATAAAAGCAAAATTCCTCAACAAAACATTACCATACCAAATTCCACAATACCTTAAAAGAATCATATATCATGATCAAATGGGATCTATTCCAAGAATGCAAGGATGGTTCAATGCCTGCAAATCAGTGTAATATACCACATTAAAAAATGGAAGATAAAAATCATTGGCTCATTTGACAAAATTCAACATCTATTTATTATTAAAAACTCCCAACAAAGTGAGTACAGAGAGAACATACCTCAACATAATAAAGGCAATATATGACAAGCTCACAGCTAACATCATACTTAGTGGTGAAAATCTGAAAGCTTTTCCTCTAAGATCAGGAAAAAGGCAAGGATGCCCACTCTCACTACTGTTATTCAACATAGTATTAGAAGTCCCAGCCATAAAAAAAAATAGGCAAGAAAAATAAATAAATAAATAAAAGGCATGCAAACTGGAAGGGAATAAGTAAAACAGTCACTATCTACAGATGACATATTATATATAGAAAATCCTGAAGACTCATCTAAAACTGTCAGAACTAAGAAACAGATCCAGTAAAGTTGCAGGGTACAAAATCAACACATAAAAATCTGTTGCATTTCTATACACTAAAAAGGGACTATTAGAGAAATTAAGAAAAACAATCCTATAAAACTACATCAAAAATAGAATAAGTTTAACCAAACAGGTGAAATACCTGTATATTGAAAACTTACACATGTTAACCTAAGAAATTGAAAAAGACAAAAATAAATGGAAAGGTATTCCATGTTGATGGACTAAAAGAATTAATATTGTTAAAATACTACCCAAAGCAATCTACAGATTCAAGGCAATTCCTGTCAAAATTCCAATGACATTTTTCACAGAAATAGCAAAATAATGCTAAAATTTACATAACACCATAAAAGAAAACAAATAGCCAAAGCAATCTTAAGAACTGGAGTAACAATCTTAAGATACCTGGAGTTAACAGGCAAATTTGGCCTTAGAGTACAAAATGAAGCAGGCCAAAGGTTAACAGAGTTTTGCAAGAGAACTCACTGGTCAAAGCAAATACCATCTTCCAACAACACAAGAGATGACTCTACACATGGACATCATCAGATGGTCAATACTGAAATCAGGCTGACTATATTCTTTGCAGCCAAAGACGGAGACACTCTATACAGTCAACAAAAACAAAACCAGGAGCTGACTGTGGCTCAGATCATGAACTCCTTATTGCCAAATTCAGACTTAAATTCAAGAAAGTAGGGAAAACCACTAGACCATTCAGGTATGACCTAAATCAAATCCCTTACGATTATACAGTAGAAGTGATATATAGATTCAAGAGATTAGATCTGATAGAGTGTCTGAAGAACTATGGACAGAGGTTTCTGACATTGTATAGGAGACAGGGATCGAGACCATCCCCAAGAAAAAGAAATTCTAAATGGCAAATGGTTCTCTTGATGAGGACTTACAAATAGCTGGAAGAGAAGCTAAAGGTAAAGGAGAAAAGAAAAGATATACCCATTTGAATGCAGAGTTCCAAAGAACAGCAAAGAGAGATAAGAAAACCTTCCTCAGTGATCAATGCAAAGAAATAGAGGAAAACAATAGAATGGGAAAGACTAGAGATCTCTTCTAGAAAGTCAGAGATGCCAAGGGAACATGTCATGCAAAGATGGGCACAATAAAGGACAGAAATGGTATGGACCTAACAGAAGCAGAAGATATTAAGATGAGGTGGCAAGAATACATAGAAGAACTGTACAAAAAATATCTTTATGACCCAGATAATCACAGTGGTGTGATCACTGACCTAAGCCAGACATCCTGGAATGTCAAGCAAGTGGGCCTTAGGAAGTATCACTACGAACAAAGCTAGTGGAGGTGATGGAATTCCCGTTGAGCTATTTCAAATCCTGGAAGATCATGCTGTGAAAGTGCTGCACTCAATATGCCAGCAAATCTAGAAAACTCAGCAGTGGCTACAGGACTGGAAAAGGTCAGTTTTCATCCCAATCCCAAAGAAAGACAATGCCAAAGAATGTTCAAACTACTGCACAATTGCACTCATCTCACAAGCTAGCAAAATAATGCTCAAAATTCTCCAAGCCAGGCTTCAACAGTACATGAACCATGAACTTCCAGATGTTCAAGCTGGATTTAGAAAAGACAGAGGAACCAGAGATCAAATTGCCAACATGTGTTGTATCATTGAAAAAGCAAGAGAATTCCGGGAAAACATCTACTTCTGCTTTATTGACTAGGCCAAGTCTTTGACTGTGTGGATCACAACAAACTGTGGAAAATTCTTCAAGAGATAGGAACACCAGACCACTAGACCTGCCTCCTGAGAAATCTGTATTCAGGTCAAGAAGCAACAGTTAGAACTGGACATGGAATAACAGACTGGTTCCAAATCAGGAAGGGAGTACATAAAGGCTTATATTCCCACCCTGCTTATTAAACGTATATGCAGAGTACATTATGTGAAACACCAGGCTGTATGAAGCACAAACTGGAATCAAGATTGCCAGGAGAAATATCAATAACCTCAGATACGCAGATGACACCATCCTTAAAAGAGAAGACCTAAAGAGCCTCTAGATGCAAGTGAAAGAGGAGAATGAAAAAGTTGGTCTGAAACTCAACATTCATGGCCAACAAACACATGAAAAGATGCTCAACATTGTTTATTATTAGAGAAATACAAATCAAAACTACAATGAGATATCATCTCACACCAGTTAGAATGGCCCTCATCAAAAAATCTACAAACAGTAAATGCTGGAGAGGGTGTGGAGAAAAGGAACATTCTTGCAGTGTCGGTGGGAATGTAAATTGTTACAGCCACTATGGAAAACAGTATGGAGATTCCTTAAAAAACTAGGAATAAAACCACCATATGACCCAACAATCCCACTCCTAGGCATACACCCCAAGGAAACCAGGACTGAAAGAGACACATGTATCACATTGTTTATTGCAGTAGCTAGAACATGGAAGCAACCTAGATGTCTATCAACAGATGAATGGATAAGGAAGTTGTGGTATATATACACAATGGAATATTACTCAGCCATAAAAAGGAATGCATTTGAGTCCGTTGTAATGAGGTGGATGAACCTAGAACCTATTATACAGAGTGAAGTGAGTCAGAAAAAGAAAAATACCATATTATAACACACATATATTTACTAATCTAGAAAAATGGCACTCAAGAACTTATTTACAGGGCAACAGTGGAGAAACAGACATAGAGAACAGACTTTTGGACATGGGGAGAGAGGAGGAGAGGGGTGAGATGTATGGAGAGAGTAACATGGAAACTTACATTACCATATGTAAAATAGATAGCCAATGGGAATTTGCTGTATGGCTCCAGAAACTCAAACAGGGCTCTGTATCAACCTAGAGGGGTGGGATGGGGTGGGAGATGAGAGGAGGTTCTAAACGGAGGGGATATATGTACACCTATGGCTGATTCATGTTGAGGTTTGACAGAAAATAGCAAAATTCTGTAAAGCAATTATCCTTCAATAAAAAATAAATTAATTTAAAAAAAACCTTCAGCATTCAGAAAACTAAGATCATGGTATCCAGTCCCATCACTTCATGGCAATAGATGAGGAAACAATGGAAACAGTGAGAGACTTTATTTTGGGGAGCTCCAAAATCACTGCAGATGGTGACTGCAGCCACGAAATTAAAAGATGTTCTTTGGGAAAAAAAGCTATGACCAACCCAGACAGCATATTAAAAAGCAAACACATTACTTCAACAAAGGTCCGTCTAGTCAAAGCTATGGTTTTTTCAATAGTCATGTATGGATGTGAGAGTTGGACTATAAAGAAAGCTGATCACCGAAGAATTGAGGCTTTTGAACTGTGGTGTTGGAGAAGACTCTTGAGAGTCCCTTGGACTGCAGGGAGATCAAACTAGTCAGTCGTAAAGGAAATCAGTCTTGAATATTCACTGGAAGGACTGATGCTGAAGCTAAAACTCTAATACTGTGGCCTGATGAGAAGAATTGACTTCTTAGAAAAGACCCTGATGCTGGGAAAGTTTGAAGGTGGGAGGAGAATGGGACAACAGAGGATGAGATGGCATCACCAACTCGATGGACATGAGTTTGAGCAAGCTCTGGGAGTTGGTGATGGACAGGGAAGCCTGTCGTGCTGTAGTCCCTGGGGTTGCAAAGAGTCATACATGACTGAGTGACTGAACTGAATTGAATCTTGAGAAGGAACAAATGGAGGCATCACGATTTCTGATTTCAAGTTTTATTACAAAGCTATGGCATTTAAAACAGTATGGTGTTGGCATAAAAACAGACACATGGATTAACTGAATAGAATATGGACACCAGAAACAAACTCTTGCATACCTGGTCAATTAATTTATGGCAAAGGAGCCAAGAATATACAATGTGGAAAAAAAACGGCCTTGTCAATAAGTGCTATAGAGAAAACCAGACAGACATCACACGTAAAAAAATGAAACTGAACCACTATCTTACACCAAACACAAAAATTAACTCAAAATGGATTAAAGACTGTAAGAGCTAAAATCATAAAACTAGAAGAAAATATAGCTTGTAAGCTCCTAACATAGGCTTGGTGATGATTTTTGAATGTGACACCAAATGCCAAAGTAACAAAAACAAGTTCATAGACACAAGTAACGGATTGGTGGTTGTTGGAGGCAGGGGGTTGGGGGATGGGAAAAATAGTGAATTCTTCTGGGGGAAGCTATAAATTAATAAATTATTTAAACTACAATAAATGGAATTTTTAAAATGCCCACTTAACAATCAACCTCGAATTAAATCTACCCCCAAAGCTCACTAAGATAACAAAAGGACCCCACTGATAATGCCCAGCTGCCTATTGGAGCCCTGTCCCCATCCTGCCTCCGTATCTCGCATGTACGTACAGCAGCTGTCTCCATCCCTCTCCTCCGAAGGCCGAAATGCCCCTAAACCCCTTCTCTGCTTGCATCAGGCTCTGAGTTCCATGGCCTGCCCAGCCGCTCTCGCCTTCCACTCCCTTCTTTTTTCTGCTGTGATAATTCTGCACTTCCCTGGCTAAACCTGTTCTCTCTTCCTCCAGGGCTTCCCTTGTAGCTCAGCTGGTAAAGAATCTGCCCGAAATGCAGGAGACCTGGGTTCAATCCCTGGGTTGGGAAGATCCCTTGGAGAAGGGAAAGGCTACCCCTTCCAGTATTCTGGCCTGGAGAATTCCATGGTCTATACAGTCCACGGGGTCGCAAAGAGTCAGACATGACTGAGCAACTTTCACTTTCTCTTCCTTCCAGGACTGATGATGACCTCTGTCTTTCTTTCTCTCATTACCTCGATTACCTTGACGACACAAAGACCTGGGAAACACCAGGCAGAGAGAACTCTCCTTATGAGGCTGGGAGGAGGGGATGCTGGGGTGTCCACCTGTTAGAGATTGTTTCCCAGACACGCTTATCTGCAGGCATCTGTATGTGTATGTGCATACACACACACACATGCATGAGTGCTCACTCAGTGTGAAAGCAAACACACACTCCCTAGTGGTTCCCTGTCCCCCCTGGTCACACGGGGCATGAAGTGCCCAGTTCCAGACACAAGTGCTCCATCTCAAGCCACATGTCCAATTCACATGGCCTACATAACTGGGCATCCCTCCTGTCCTGCAGCCCATAGTGCTCAGCCTCAGCCCGGTGACCCAGGAGGAAACAGGATAAGACAGAGGGGTTCCGATGCCCCAGTCAGAAGGGCTGAGGCTGGTGCCAAGAGAGGCCTGGTTTTCAGCAACCAGCTGCAGGGAGGCCACTTGTCTCTTCCCAAAACTGATGACGTCACTCACCTGCCTCAGTTTGACCCTGTCCACCACCTCCCCAGGGCTGGGCAGGCCACTCAGAGCCCTGTTCAGGCAAACAAAGCTTACAGAGTGCAACTGTGTGCAAGTTCAGGCCGCTCCCAGACTGGCACAGGGTTGGGGAGCACCTCCCAGAAGGCTTGCTTCCTCAGAGGAGTCCTCACGCTCCTTCCTGGGGCCTGGCAGCCAAGCCTCCCCTGGTCCAGCTGGAAGAAGCTGTGGGACAGTGCTCAAGAAAAACAATGGTTTTTCCTTTCCCTTTGGCTTTTCAGATCCTCAGTTTTTGTTTGTTTTTGGTTTTTTGTGTTTTTTTTTTTTCAGTAAGATAGCTCTGATTGGATTTCTAAAATATTTCCATTTGCCTTTTTTCTCTACTTTCACACCCACCTGTGTCTTAAGGATCAATTAAACCCTGCTATGTGCTACATGCTAAGCCACTTCAGCCGTGTCTGACTCTTCAGGACCCTATGGACTGTACCCACCCGGCTCCTCTGTCCATGGGATTCTCCAGGCAAGAATACTGGAGTGGGTTGCCATGCCCTCCTCCAGGGGATCTTCCTGACACAGGGATCAAGCCTGCATCTTCTGCATTGCAGGCAGATTCTTTACCGCTGAGCTATAGGAAAACCCAATTAAACCCTAGGCGTCACCCAACTATGGCCCACAGGTCAATACCTACCAGCAATCTGTTTCTTTAAATAAAGTTTTATTGGGACACAGCAATACTCATTCCTTTTGTATTATCTATGGCTACTTCATGTTCTGACTGCAGAGTTCAATAGTTTCAGCAGAGACCTTTTGGCTCACAGAGCCTAAGATATTTGCTACCTGGCCTTTTAAGCAAAGGTTTGCTGACCTCTGACCTGAACTATACATATAATTCACTTATAAGTCATCAATCAAGTAACCTTTTGAGATGTCCAATAAATTGGGTAAGCCATTCAATGAGGCTTCCCAGGCAGCAGTGGTGAAAAAAAATTCCCTGGCCAATGGAGACATGGGTCAGAAAGATGTCCTGGAGTAGGAGATGGCAACCTGCTCCAACATTCTCGCCTGGAAAATTCCAAGGACAGAGGAGCCTGGCAAAGGGTTGCAAAGAATCAGACAAAACTGAGCCTTGCACACACACACCACACACACACACACACACACACACACACACACACACACACAAGCTGTTCAATACCATCACTCAAAGAAATGAAAATCCCAGAAGCTCAAGATAAACCATATAGAATCCCACTTCTAAAGCCATACATCTCTTAAAATGACACACATACACAGGAATATATTCTCATAGGAAAAAAGCTTCAAACAATACAATTAAAGATCATTTTGAAAGCTCCCCAATCCTGGGATAATTGGGTACCATTCCTTCCAGACTTCTTTCTAGCTATGTATTTATAATTATGTAAATACAGAATATACAGTTTGGGCTTTTTGCATGCATATATTTTTAGCTGTAAATGTATATAAGTACATACTGTTCACAGTCTGCTTTTTAACTTAACAATACATTTTGGACATTTTCCCAGACAGTACATACATGCTTTTTAACCATCTAGAAAATCTGAAGATTGGGTGTTGCAGATACTAATCTCAATGCACAGAAACATCTGGAGTGGCCACTGAACTTAGCATAACCAGCTCTCCTTCTTCCCAAGAAAGAGGAGCCAGTGTCCACAGGTCACGTCAGAAAGCAACCTTTCAGCTGATGCACCGCAGGCCCCTGGCACACACACACACCCCATCTATTTGAAGGCAACTCCCCACCCCCGAAGCCCTGCTCCTCCTCTTCAAGTTGTGCCCCATCAAGGAGTCTTTGCATGACCCTCAGCCGCTCCTGGCAGAGTCCCTAAGATCCAGGACTCCAAAAACACCATTCAAAGGAGCTATTTGAAAGGAGAATCACTGTGAATTTAAATGACTTTCTCAGAAGCTTGACTTTTAAAAAGGAAGATGAATCTGGCCCTTGCAAATACAAAACAGATTGAGAAGCTGAGCTTCGTGGGTGACTTAAACAGGCATTCAGAGCTGGCACCCACTGGGAACAGTGCGGCAAAGGCGGGCGTCAGGAACAGGCAGAGCCTGGAACTTGGCTCATGAGCACCTGCCTCCTCCCACCTTTGAACCGCCTCTTCATTGACCCCTGCATTCATTATCACCCCTACCTTCACCTCTTCCTTTATTCCACAAACCCTCCCTGAGCGCTGCACCCACTGTGTGCCAGCTTATATATACTACCCTTGAAGAGTTCCCAGCAATGCCAAGACTGTCCCGAAGCAAGGGGCCATGGCGTGTGGCTCTGGTCTGGGAAATGGAAGAGCCCTGTGCCTAGGACATCACGGTGAGAACTGAAGGAGGAGTGGGGCAAGTGAGGATGCTTGAGGGGTATCAACCTCTCCCACCAGATGCATGCAATTTTCCCTTTAAAAAGATCCACTCTGGAGACTTCCCTGGTGGTTCAATAGCTAGGGCTACATGCAGGGTATCTGGGTTCAATCCTGGTCAGGGAACTAGATCCCACATGCCACAACTAAGACCCAGCATGGCCAAATAGGTAAATAATTATTAAAAGAGATCCACTCCTGCTCATGGTGAACAGATCTGTGGGAGGGAGCTGCTCAGCTCATCTGCTCTAGCTACCCAGGGGAGGCATGAGTGGTGCCGGGTAAACACTGGCTATAGGCATAGGGGGACCCACACACTGGGCAGGGGCCCTACAGACTGCAGAGAAGAGCATGGCTCTTCTCTGGAGGTGGGCCCTGCCTCTCTCCTGAAGGTCGAGCCATGATGGTCCAGCCATGGGCCAACCTCGGGTTGGGTCCCTCTTCGTTCATTGATTGGAATCAAGACCAGTCTGCCAGCTCCTCACGGCTTCTGTGCCCTCACGTGAGGGCTGGCGGTGCTAGAAAACTTCCTGCCATGAATGCATGTATAGATGGCCATCATTCACCTGGACACCTGGGGAGTCTGGGGCTAAGGAAGGAGGTCAAGCTGAGTAACGAAAGAACATTCATGCCTGGAAAAGCAGTTGTTGGAAAGAAAGGGACTTCTGTGTTAAGGATGACAACAAACACCATTTGTCTAACTTCTTTCCTTCCAAACTTCCACTGAAAGGATCAAATAAATTTAGAAATGGGCAGGGTGGGAGTTTGAGCCTGTGTCCATGGAGGAAATCTGGTCAGGGCACAGGGCAGGAAGACAGACACGGACGGGAATTCCAGCCAGCCCAGTGCAGTGGGCACAGGACGGGTGACAGGGTAGCCTCTGGGAAGTCAGGGTGCCTGGGAGAGTCCAAGGACCACAAAGGAGGACCAGGAAAGGTTCAGGGGGACGCCAAGGGTCAGCCCCGTGGAGTGACCATCCCAGGTGGGTTCTACTACATCTTACAACATAGCTTCAGGGTCTATAAAGCAAATGATTGGGGGAAAAGCAGACTTCACATTTCCCTGGTCATAAAGGTTTTTTTTAAACACTTTTTAAATGATAAATTATGCAAACAAAATTAAGTGAGAATATTAAAGGCTTGACTAAGAAAATCTGGCACTCCCTCTCACACCTTTGTGCTCAGCGAACAGAATACAATTTTCTCAATCACTCTGAGAATATTTAGAAATATGGGCTTATATTAGACTACAGAAAAAAAAATCTCAATAGAAGTCATTATTTTATCATGATGCAATAAAAATAGAATCTAACAAACAAGAGAGAGGAAAAATGTTGGCTATAGCATTGCTTTTAATAGAAAAAAGTTCAAAAAATATAAATTTCCACTAGTAGAATGTTTAATTAAATTTTGGTCCATCCAAACTCTGGAATCCTATGCAACTGCTGAAAAGAATCACCTCATTCATCTAATAGAGCTCCAGAAGAAGAGAATGGGGTGCTAGTAGAAAAAGCAATACATTGAGGGAATATGACTGAGAATGTTTCAGATCAGAAGAAATGTGATTGTTTTTTGTCCTGAAAATGTACATGCAGTGCTAAAATCGGGATAAAAAATTTAAAAATTCACCCATTTTGGTAAAGCTCTAGAAAACCAGAAAGGAAAATCTTAAACTTTACCAGAAAGAGAAGACAGATCATCTGCCACCATTTAGACCACAGTAGACACCTTAGGGGCTTCCCAGGTGGCGCTAGTGATAAAGAACCTGCCGATGCAGGAGACGTAAGAGATGCAGGTTCGATCCCTGGGTTGGGAAGATCCCCTGGAGGAGAGCATGGCAACCCACTCTAGTATTCTTGCCTGGAAAATCGTATGGACACAGGAACCTTATGGGCTATGGCCCACAGGGCCACAAAGAGTTGAACACCACTGAAGTGACTTAGCACAGGCATCTTAGCATCAAGAGATGCTGAGAAGACAGTAGAGGAATACAATCTTTTGTAGGTGTTATAGGAAAATAAAGGTTATTCTATTCAATTACTCAAGAATGAGGGCAAAATAAAGACATTTCCAGACACCCAAACTGCAGATGTGCCAGCTGAAATATTTCTTTAAGAAAAGTGAACTCAGAATGAATGGGATTTAAAGAAACAGGAACATGGTAACAAAAATATGTTAGCAAATTTAAGTATCAACTCTACTAATTAAAAATACTACTTTTGCATTAAGGTAGCAAAAATTCTCAACTATAACAACAAGAAAGATGGAAGGAGAAAGTGTTTAGTATGCAGTCCCATGTGCAAAGATGCTTGATTGTTTTGGAGGACAACAGAGATAATAACTTTAGACTTGCTAAAAAGTTTATAGTTAAATATGTATGTTAACATTTTGAGGGTACTCAATTAAATGATAAAAAAATCTATAGTTTTCAAATTAATAGAGGAAAAAGAAAGGAAAAAGAAAATTGCATTGATTGGACAAGAAGTAAGAAAGGAACATAAACAGAAGCCACCAAAAAGATGATATAAATAAATCCAAAATATTAGTGATAACAATAAATATTAAGATTGTGTGTTAATTCGTTCTGTCATGTCCAACTCTTCGCGGCCTCATGGACTACTGTAACCCACCGGGCTCCTCTGTTCCTGGAATTTTTCAGGCAAGAATACTGGAGCAGGTTTTGCCATTTCCTACTCCAGGGGATCTTCCTGAACCAGGGATTGAGCCCATGTCTCTTGCTTCTCCTCCATTGTCAGGCAAATTCTTTGTCACCAGTGCCACCTGGAAAGCCCTTAAGAGATTAGGCGATGCTAAAATTTGGCGATGCTCACCATATGTCAACCTGTGGTATAAGCATTTTACATATACTGGCTTATTTAATCCTACAAACAAGCACATGAGCTAGGGACATTATAATTACATTTTAGAGATGGGGTAACTGAAGCCCGAAGAGGTTAAAGAAGCTTCCCTGGTGGCTCAGAGGTTAAAGTGTCTGCCTAGAATGCGGGAGATCCAGGTTCGATTCCTGGGTCGGGAAGATCCCCGCGAGAAGGAACTGGCACCCCACTCCAGTACTCTTGCCTGGAGAATCCCATGGAGGGAGGAGCCTGGTAGGCTGCAGTCCATGGGGTCGCTGAGAGTCAGACACGACTAAGCGACTTCACTTCACAAGTGCCCGCTGCCAACAGAGAGCAAAGCCAGGATACAGACTTGCAGATGCAGAATCCCCAACCCATACACTCCCTCACACTCTCTGCCTTCAGAAACAACACTTAGATACACACAGAGCCTACTGCCAGCCAATGAAAACCATTAACTTTGATGGTAAAATCCTTTTAAAAGCAAGGGGAATGCCAGGAAGTACTAACCAAAGGAAAGATGACATGATATTATTATCAAATAAAAGTGAATTCAAAGCAAAAAAAAAAAAAGAATTAATAGGGGTAAAGAGAGGCACAACACAAGAAGAAAAAGAACAATCTGAAAAAGAAGGTATAACAATTGGAACTTGCAGTCATCTAACAACAGAACCTCAAAATACATAAAGCAGAAAGTGGCAGTCACAAGAAAAATTAACAAATCCATCATCAGAGTGGGAGATTTTAACTGGTCTCACTCAGAAATGGAAAGATCAAACCAACAGAAAAAATTAGCAAGTGTATAGAAAATTTCAAAAGCACAGTTGCAAAATTGACTTCATATATGCATGTGTATATGTGCATATATGAAATATGCAAATATATGTGTGTATTCTTATAGCCAGCAAATAGAGAAGATACATTATGTTCAAGAACATGTAAACATTTATAAAAACTGACCACATACTGAATACTAGATTACAATGTATTTTGATGAACTAATATACTGCTGCTGCTGCTGCTGCTAAGCCGCTTCAGTCGTGTCCGACTCTGTGCGACCCCATAGACGACAGCCCACCAGGCTCCGCCGTCCCTGGGATTCTCCAGGCAAGAACACTGGAGTGGGTGGCCATTTCCTTCTCCAACGCATGAATGTGAAAAGTGAAAGTGAAGTCACTGAGTCGTGTCCAACTCTCAGCGACCCCATGGACTGCAGCCCACCAGGCTCCTCCATCCATGGGATTTTCCAGGCAAGAGTACTGGAGTGGGCTGTCATTGCCTCTGACCACAATGTACTTATATTTATTTTTTAATAATTAAAAAGTTTATTAATTTATTTATTTTTGGCTGAGCTGGGTCTTTGTTACACATGCGGGCTTTCTCTAGTTGCAGCGAGCAGGGCTACTCTTCGTTGTGGTGAGTGGGCTTCTCGTTGCGAGTGTGGGTTCAGTAGTTGTGACTCCTGGGCTCTAGAGCATGGGCTCAGTAGTTGAGGTGCATGGGCTTAGCTGCTCTACGGCATGTGGGATCTTCCCCGACCACGGATTGAACCTGTGTCCCCTGCATTGGGAGGCAAATTCTTAACCACTGGACCACCAGGGAAGTCCCTGTACTTATTTAAATGAATGATAAACTACATACTTTATGTATCCTAAGATTTACGTTTTCATATCATCTCTGAAATCATGATACATCTGACTATAGAGGGATGTTAGAATTTAAGTAGCAGTGATTTTTTTTTCTTTCTTATTCTCATATAAAATAATGGTGTACATTACAGGCAGCATCAATTTAAATTTCACATAAACCAGTAGTTTTTAAAAATATATGAGCTATAGTATTATCTAACTAGAAATTAATAACAGAAAATAAAGAGTTTTAAAATAGTCTCCTGAATACCTCTTTTATTTTAAAGAGAAAATAAAAATAACAACTTCAGAGTATGAAAAATTATGATAATGACAATTTACGCACATCAAAACTTATGGAATGTAGCCAGAACTGTACTCAGAGGAAATTTTTATCACTTTAAATGTTTTATTCTTAAAGAAAAAAGGTAATAAGTGAACCGGACATTCAACTTAAAATTAGAAAATGAACGAGATAATAAACCTTAAAAGAGGATTAAAGATGAAAGAGACTACAGATCTTTCAGAGTTCAATAGCAGGATGAAAAAATTCAATAAATGTTTCTTAGAAAAGGTCAATAAAATATATAAATCTCTAGTAAGTCTAATCAAAAAGAGAGAAAAACATTAATGAGAAAGAGATATAACCAGAGATGCAAAAAAAGCCTATTAAAATATAAGAATACCAAGTGGAATTCCATGCTAATAAATTTTAAAATCTTGATTAAATGTATGATAGTCTAGGGAAGCAGAAGTTACACACTCTGATTTAAGAAGTAGAAAAGCTGAATAGAAAATAAGTGTTGAAAACAATCATTCCCACCCCCCAGAGGCGTTGTCCTCAGACATATTTCACTGGAAAATTTCAAACCTTCAAGGAACAGAAATTTTCTATGCTATTTAAAATGTTCCGGAGGATAAAGAAAGGAGAGAAACTTCCTAATTAATTTTATGAATAACACATAACCCTGGCACCAAAACCTGCCAAAGATGAAACAAAAATAAAATCGTAGACTAATCTTGCTTGTCACTCTAGATGTAAAAATCCTAAATAAAAGATCATGGCAGACACACGGCCCCCACCATCACCACCCCCAGTTCCAAATGCATGGAAGCGCTGGATAAAATAAAATATCAAATAATTAAATACCTAATTGGGCTTAAAGGAAAAAAGGGAAATCTTTGGAGGCAAAAAATGAAGAGATGTGAAAACTGGAGCAATAAGCTGTCAGCTGGTGCCCAGAGGCCCAGAACGGCAGATGGCAGACCCCAGAGGCCAGAACTATGGGGTTAGTGTCCACAAGGGGCAGGAGAGCAGCCTGGCTCTCAGCTCTCAATAAGAGGAACTGCAACTGAGCTCCTGCTCTAGAGGGGATCTCACCTCAGTGAAATGGGGGCTGGAACACTCGACCTCTGTCTGGGGAAATACAAAAGATCTTAGAAAGAAGCAGTTTCCAGAAAGAAAGGCAATCCCAGCCCTGTACTATGGCCATGAAATCCAAATTTACACCATATGTGCGGTGCTGGAGTCCCAGCATGCAGAAGTAATGGGGAAAATGAGTCCCAACTGACGCATTCATGGAACTCTCAGCAGAAACAATTTTTGAAATGTTGTGAAGCAATGCTTTTACAACCTGAGAGCCACAAAGCTACCATTAAAAAAAAAAAGAAAAGAAATCACCCATCTTAAATTAGCTTGTACAATTTTTGCTTCCCTAGAATATCATACAGAAATTATAATCTGCTCAAGGAAATGATTCACCATGAGGGAAAATCAGCAGATAAACAAACAGAAGGACGAGCGTTCCATGAATACAATAAGGAGAAACCCAAAAGATAATATGTTTTAAATTATTAAGTGAGCAAAAAAAAACCACTAAAAATAATGAAAGAACAAAAACTAGCATGCAGACTTAAAAGGTCTCCAGAGAATTTCTAGAAATTAAAAAAAAATGATTGAAATTAAAAATATAGTACAAGAGTTTAATAACAGAAGGTGTAGTGGCCCAGGATATAAATCTCACATTATCACCCAAAATACATACACAGAAAGGACAATACTGAGGTTACAAGCAAGAGAACAGATGAGACAGTCCCAGATAATACTAACAATCATGGAGACTCTGGCAAAAATGCATCCCCAGAGACTAAAACAAAGTCAGATCCTTCTAGAAAACTTACAATAACCATCTTGAGACAAACACATTAGTGCAGTGTAGGGTCTCTGGAGCATTCCAGGGAACTCTAATAACTAAGACTTACATAGAAATGACCAGGTTCCGGGAGCTATTTTAAGTACTTTACATATAAAAACTCATTTATTACAGCAACAACCTAAGAGTTTGGCAGTGAGAAAACCGATAAAGAGTTTATGAAATTCTCCTCCACTATTATGCCCTGAAGTAGAGTCAGATCCATATAGCTATCTGCAGACTTCATGTTGTTAACCAACATGCTATACTGCTCCTGTATATGAGGTTGGCATTTCAAAGGCTGACATCGAGAATAAAGGAAAATAACTATTGGAAGAGATGATGTCTGAAAATGTTTCAGAACTTAAGAAAGTCATCAGATTGAATAAACGTTTCAACTTCCCAGCAGGAGAAATAAAATTATATACCTAGATATATCTGAATGAAGCTGAGGAAAATCAAAACAAAGAGAAAAATCACAAAAACAACTAGAGATAAAGACATTTTCCACAAAGAACTGACAGAATAACTCCTAGCTTCTCTGAGGAATAGTGGAGACCAAAAGGCAGTGGACTAAGTCTTCAAAGATCTTCACAACCCAGATAATCACGATGGTGTGATCACTCACCTAGAGCCAGACATCCTGGAATGTGAAGCAAGTGGGCCTTAGGAAGCATCACTATGAACAAAGCTAGTGGAGGTGATGGAATTCCAGCTGAGCTATTGCAAATCCTAAGAGATGATGCGGTGAAAGTGCTGCACTCAATATGCCAGCAGATTTGGAAAGCTCAGCAGTGGGGCTACAGGACTGGAAAAGGTCAGTTTTCATTCCAATCCCAAAGAAAGGCAATGCCAAAGAATGTTCAAACTACTGCACAGTTGTACTCATCTCACATGCTAGCAAAGTAATGCTCAAAATTCTCCAAGCCAGGCTTCAACAGTATGTGAACCGTGAACTCCTTGATGTTCAAGCTGGTTTTAGAAAAGGCAGAGGGACCAGAGATCAAATTGCAAACATGTGTTGGATCATCAAAAAAGCAAGAGAGTTCCAGAAAAACATCAACTTCTGCTTTATTGACTATGCCAAAGCCTTTGACTGTGTGGATCACAACAAACTGTGGAAAATTCTGAAAGAGATGGAATACCAGACCATCTGACCTGCCTCTTGAGAAATCTGTATGCAGGTCAGGAGGCAACAGTTAGAACTGGACATGGAACAACAGACTAGTTCCAAATAGGAAAAGGAGTACATCAAGGCTATATACTGTCACCCTGCTTATTTAACTTCTATGCAGAGTACATCATGAGAAACGCTGGGCTGGATGAAGCACAAGCTGGAATCAAGACTGCCCAGAGAAATATCAGTAATCTCATATATGCAGATGACACCACCCTTATAGCAGAAAGTGAAGAACTAAAGAGCCTCTTGATGAAAGTGAAAGAGGAAAGTGAAAAGTTGGCTTAAAGCTCAACATTCAGAAAACGAAGATCATGGCATCTGGTCCCATCACTTCATGGCAAATAGATGGGGAAACAGTGCCAGACTTTATTTTGGGGGGCTCCAAAATCACTGCAAATGGTGACTGCAGCCATGAAATAAAAGATGCTTACTCCTTGGAAGAAAAGTTATGACCAACCTAGATGTATTAAAAAGCAGAGACATTACTTGGCCAACAAAGGTCTGTCTAGTCAAGGCTATGGTTTTTCCAGTAGGTATGTATGTATATGAGAGGTGGACTATAAAGAAAACTGAGCACCGAAGAACTGATGCTTTTGAACTGTGGTGTTGGAGAAGACTCTTGGGAGTTCCTTGGACTGCAAGGAGATCCAACTAATCCATCCTAAAGGAGATCAGTCCTGAGTGTTCACTGGAAGGACTGATGTTGAAGCTGAAACTCCAATACTTTGGCCACCTGATGTGAACAACTGACTCATTTGAAAAGACCCTGATGCTGGGAAAGATTGAGGGCAGGAGGAGAAGAGGGTGATAGAGGATGAGATGGTTGGATGGCATCACCGATTCAATGGACATGAGTTTGGGTAAACTCTGGGAGTTGGTGATGGACAAGAAGGCCTGACATGCTGTGGTCCATGGGGTCACAAAGAGTCGGACACGACTGAGCAACTGAACTGAACTGAACTGAAAGTCTTCAAAGAGCTAAAGGAATAGAACTATCATCCCAGAGTTTTATACCTTGATTAACCCTTAAGGGGAAAATCATATTTAAATGAACAAAGTCCCAGAGAGTCTTTGGTCTTCTATACAGGCCTTTTCTGAAAGGACTACTAAAGAGTTATAAGGTTAGAAATGGAAGCTGAGACTTTCCTGACTGTCCAGTGGTTAAAACTTCACCTTCCAATGCATTTTGATCCCTGGTCAGGGAACTAAGATTCACATGCTGCATGGCCAAGAAAACCACAAAAACATAGACCAGAAGCAGTAATGTAACACATTCAATAAAGACTTTAAAAATGGTCCACATCAAAAAAATCTTTAAAAAGGAGAGAGAGAGAGAAATGGACCCAGACAGAAGGAAGAAGATACAATAAGCAAAGGTGAGCAAAAGTTGGTAAACATTTGTAAATTCAGATAATCACTAACTGTAAATAATAACAACAGTAGCAATGATTTAAAAATTGGGGAGTTTATTAACAATATAGTGCTAACTAGACAAAAGGTATGGGATGAGGTAATAATCAAAATTAAAGTGTTCTACAATCATTGTGATGCTTTGGAAGAAAGTAGAAATTTTTATTTAATTCATATGCTATTAAACCAAGTACTCATACTGAAAAATTGAAGGTCATCATTGAAAGAATAAAAAATAGAATATATAACTTTCAAATCAGTAAAGGAAGCGAAAAAGAAAATATGATTCATCTTTTAGAAAACAGAGAAGATTTTTAAAAAGAAACAATGAAAAAATCAAGGAATGTAGAAAACACAAAATAAAACAGAAAAAAGAATGCCAATACACTAGTAACCACACACACATACACACACACACATACACACACACACACACACACACACACACGTTAATCTTGCTATGAGAAACTCTTCTAAAACATGATTCAGAAATGTTAAAAATAAAGAGAAATTACAAAGCTACACCATCTAAAAGACAACAAAAATTGTTTTTACAATATTAATATAAGGTAAAATAAAATCTAAGGCAAAAAGCTTCAATGGGGTTTTTAAGTTCTTATATAGAGAAAAAAAGGAATAATTCACTAGGAAGACATAACAACCTTGAACCCATATGCACCTAATAATAATAATATAGGTTTTTTAAAATATAGAGTAAAAATTAATGAGATTACAAAGAAAAATGAACAAATTGATAAACATAATAGAAGATTTAAACACATCTCATCCTGAAATTGATAAATTCAGCAACCAAAGACTTAAAGATACAGGAGATACAAACAGTACCATTAACAAAACTGAGCTAAAGAATGTAGATAGATAGATAGATAGATAAAGGAATTCTGCACCTAACAGAGGGTATATATTATTTCAAACATAATAGAACAAGAAATGACCATATACTAAGAAACAAAGCAATTCTCAACTAAAATTAAAGAATCAATAACATGCAAACCACTATCTCTGGCTATAATGCAGCAAAATTGGAAAGCAGGAAAGAAAACTATGCCCTTGAAATGCTTAAGAGTCTAATAATTCATGAGTCAAAGAAACACAAAGGAAATTATAAAACTTCTGGCTACTGAACAAGCAGCATAATATAATAATTATGTCCCCCAATAAATTAAGATTAATCCAGAAATGCATTATAGAGTGGCTCAATATCAGAATATCTATTAATATAATTTATTGCATCACTAGGAGAAGGCAATGGCGCCCCACTCCAGTACTCTTGCCTGGAAAATCCCATGGGCGGAGGAGCCTGGTGGGCTGCAGTCCACGGGGTTGCTAAGAGTCGGACACGACTGAGCGACTTCACTCTCACTTTTCACTTTCATGCATTGGAGAAGGAAACGGCAGCCCACTCCAGTGTTCTTGCCTGGAGAATCCCAGGGACGGGGGAGCCTGGCGGGCTGCCGCCTATGGGGTTGCACAGAGTCGGACACGACTGAAGCGACTCAGCAGCAGCAGCAGCAGCAGCAGCAGCAGGCCAAAGGATAAAAATCACGTGCACCTACATAGATCAACTGCATTTTCAGGGGAGGAGGACAAACATTGCCTCTGCTGTTGTTTTCAGTCTCTACAGTTGTGTCTGACTCTCTGCGACCCCACGGGCTTCAGTGCGCCAGGCCCCCTGTCCTTCACTATCTCCGAGAGTTTGCTCAGACTCATGTCCATTGAGTCACATATAAACACTAGAAAGATAGGAGACCTTGTTTTTTTAAGTTATGAAATTCGTATCCCATAGACAGCAATCATGATTAAGAATGCAACATTAAAGTCAGGAATAGAACCAGGGAAGCCAGCTATTATTTAATATTGTCCTGAGAAGACTTGCCAATCGAATTAGAAAGGAAAATTAAATTTAAAATATATACAAATAAAAAATAAAAGGAGTACATCTTCATGACCTTGAGTTAGGCAAGGCATTTTTGAAACACAACACCAAAGCACAGCAACAAAAGAAAAAAATTTTAAAAACTGGACTTCATAAAAGTTAAAAACCTTTTGTGCTAAAAACGACACTATCAAGAAACTGATTCAAAATATTTGCAAATTACAGACCTGATAAGGAATTTGTATCCAGAATATATTAACACAAAGAAATCTTACAATTTCATAGTTAAAAAATTAATTTATAGGCAAAGGATCTGAATAGACATTTTCTGAGTGCATGCTGAGTTGCTTCAGTCCAACTCTGTGCAACTCTGTGCGGTCCAATGGAGTGCAGTCTGCCAGGCTCCTCTGTCCATGGGATTCTCCAGGCAAGAATACTGGAGTGGCGTGCCATGCCCTCCTCCAGGGGATCTTCTGGACCCAGGGATCGAAACTGTGTCTCATGTCTACCTGCATTGGCAGGCAGGTTCTTTATTACTAGCACCACCTGGGAAGCCCAGACATTTTCCGAGGATGTACAAATAACCAACAATCATGTAAAAGATGCTCAAATCATTAATCATTAGAGAAATGCAAATAAAAACTACAATGAAATCAAATACTAAATGCAAATCAAATACTACTTCACACTCACTACGATGACTAAAATCTAAAGGACAGACAAAAACAAATTGGCAAGAAAGTGAAAAACGAGAATACCCATACATAGCTGGTGGGAACATGAAATGGTACAGCCTTTTTGGAAAGCAGTCTGGCGGTTTCTCAGAAGTTTAAGCATACAGTTACCTAAGGACCCAGAATTTCCACTCCTCTGTATATGCCCCAAAGAGATGAAAACACACACAATCACACACACACACACATACACTAAGAAATTTGTCCCATAATGTGTACACAGCAACTTTATTAATCATAGCCGAAAGGTAGAAACAACCCAAATTCCATCAGCTAATAAAAGGATAAAATAATATATGCAGCACACATCACAGTGGAATATTATTCAGCCATAAAAAGAATGAAGTGCCACAATATGAATGAACCTTGAAGTCATTATGTTAAGTGAAAAAAGGAAAGAAAGGGAAAGACCATATATTATACAACTCAATTTATATGTCCAGAATAGGCAATCTTATAGAGACAGAAAGTAGATTAGTGACTGCATAAGACTGGGGAGGTATAAATAAGGCATGACTGCTCAAAAGAACAGAGTTTATTTGGGGGTGATGAAAATGTTACTGATAGTTGTACAACGATGTGGACATCCTGAAAACTATTAAACTGTACACTTTAAAGTTGTGTGTGTCGAAGCGGTGGGGTAGACAGAGAGCGAGACAGGGAAGGAGGCAGAGAACCTCCAATTTCAATCACCATCTTGGCACTTGCTATTCTGTCTCCCCAGCGCCAGAGGTTGTGTCTGTGCTCCGAGGATCAATGCCCCCATTTTTACCAACTTCAGTACTCTCTTACATTCTCCAGAACTTCAAACCAGCAGCTCTCCCTCTCCCACCTACATCTTACTGGATCATTCCCATTGGCATAATAATATCCTGTTAATTCTCCCAATGAAATGCCAAACAACAACAAAAAACCTCTCCTCTTTCCCCTTTCCATTTCTTTGCTCTCTTTCACAGCAAAACCTGAGTGCCATGTTCACAATCTCCTCTCTTGCCATTGTCTCATAGACTCACTTAAATCAGAATGTTGTTTCCCCCACTTCACTGAAGCCACTCTTGCCAAGGCACATAGTGGAAACTGGTCAGTCCTTGGTCCTCATCTTACCTGACCTGCCACCAACATCTGACACAGGTACCACAAGCTCCTCCATGAAGTACCGCCTTTACTTGGCTCCTAGGACATGATGAAGGTGAAAGAGGAGACTAAAAAGCTGGCTTAAAACTCATTCAAGAAACTAAGATCATGGATGGCATCTGGTCCCATCACTTCACGGCAAATAGATGGGGAAACAATGGAAACAGTGATAGACTTAATTTTCTTGGGCTTCAAAATCACTGCAAATGGTGACTGCAGCCATGAAATTAAAAGATGCTTGCTCCTTGGAAAAAAAGCTATAACCAACCCAGATAGCATATTAAAAACCAGAGACATCGCTTGGCCAACAAATGTCCATCTAGTCAAAGCTATGGTTTTTCAGGTAGTCATCTATGGATGTGAGACTTGGACCATAAAGAAAGCTGAGTGCCAAAGATTTGATGCTCCTGAACTGGAGAAGACTCTTGAGGGTCCCTTGGACTGCAGGGAGATCAAACCAGTCAATCCTAAAGGAAATCAGTCCTGAACATTCATTGGAAGGACTGATGCTGAAGCTGAAGCCCCAATACTTTGGCCACGTGATGCAAAGAGCTGACTCATTAGAAAAGACCCTGATGCTGGGAAAGATTGAAGACAGGAGGAGAAGGGGGGTGACAGAGGATGAGATGACTGGATGGCATCACGGACTCAATGGACATGAGTTTGAGCAAGCTCTGAGAGATGGTGAAGGACTGTGAAGCCTGGCGTGCTGTAGTCCGTGGGGTAGCAAAGAGTTGGACACAGTGGAGCAACTGAACAACAACAAGGACACGGCAGTCTCCTGCATCCTTCCTGCATCACCAGTCACCTCTTGGTCTCCTGGGTTTGTCTCTTCTCATCTCCCTGGCTTCTTCATGTTTGAATATTCTTGGTGTCCGTCTTTGGTCCTCTTTTCTTCTCTGTCTGCACTTACTCCTTTGCTGACCTCAGTCGGTCTTATGGCTTCAAAAGGCACACACTTTTGACTGCCAAATTTATATGGCAAGCTCCCACTACTCTCTGTAACTCCAGACTCATATCCAACCAAATTTTCAACATCTGCAGTGGGATGTGTGCTGGACATCTCAAATACTATGTGTCCTTAACTGAATCCCCTCCAACACCAGTTCTGCCCTCTACCTTTCCCATCTCAACTGTGGGTAACTCCATCTTTCAAGTTGCTCAGACAAAAACTTTCTGTTCCTCACACCCCATCTATTAATAATCCATAAGGAAATCTCGTAAGCTGTCTTCAAAATCTCTGGAATCGGATCCATTCTCTCCCCATCATGCTACTATCTCAGCCCAGACCACCACCTCTCACTGCAACAGCCTGCCAGCTCTCTTTGCCCTTCATCTGGCAGCAAGAAAAGAAAAGATTCTCTCAAAACATAACTCGATCATGGCACACTCCCTGTTCAAAATTCCACAGTTGCTCCCACCTCACATGGAGTAAAGTCAGATTCCTTTATCCTGCCCTGCACAACCTGAATCATCGGTCGTCTCCCCATCCACCCTCCCTCCCGTGGCCTCATTCCCAGCTTCCCTCCCCTCCATCTATCCACCTCTTTGCTTTTCCTCACTCCTGCCTAAAGACCTTTCACTAACTGTCTCTCCACCTAGAAAAGCTTTGCCTGGATCAGGATTACTCAGTCTTGGCACCAACAATACTTGGGGCCAGACAATTCTTTGTTATGGGGGCTGCTCTGTGCCTTGTAGGATGTGAAACAGTGTCTCTTGCCAGTACCCTAGATACCAATAGCACCTCCAAAGATGTTGCCAAATTCCCCAGTGGGACACAATCGCCCCAGGTTGAGAACCACTGTCCTGGATCACTTGCCTGGCCTACGTCCTCCTTTCCCCCAAATCTCACCTTTGAGGCCTACTCTAACCCACCCATTCCCTCCTCCCTGACCCCCAGCTCCAACCCACTTTATCCTGCTTGGCTCTTCAAAACAACTCTCATCACGGCTTCACGGGGGACTGGGATCTTCCTCTTTTGTTTCCTGATGGGTCCCCAGCGCTTGACACACAATTGGTTTCAATGCATATTTGTTGAGTAAATGAATCAGAAGACTCAATATGGTAAAACATAATAAATAAAGTAAAAGGTCAATTTATCTGCAACCTTTTCCTAAATTTATCTATAAGTGAAACATAGTCCAAATACAAATTTCTATTGGATAGTATTTGAAATTTGACCCAATATTTCTAAGAGTGTACCTAAGTGAATAAAAATGTGATACCACACAAGCACAAGAGGAGACTTGCCCTCTAAGGTATTACAAACGTTTATTTCTAAGCTACAATCATCAAAATAGTGGATTCTGGTACTAGAATAGACAGACGAAAACAGAAGACCCAAGACAGCTCAGTAAATACAAGAATTAAGCAAATGATGAAGCTGGCATTTTAAAAAGCAAGCAAAGAGTGAGTGCTCAATAAATACTGCTGGGATGGTTGGCTGGCTATTGTGCACCTGCAGTATATGCATGTGATGTGGAGATAAATACTGAAGTAGAGATACACGCCAGGAAATAGCTCAAAGAGTCCTAGGGAGTTGCCTCTGGGGAGCAGGGCTGGGAGAGGCGGGGAGGGATGACACAGGAGATCGCTGCATATATTATACACCTTTTATTCTCTTATGCTTTAAAAATGATGCATACATATTATCTTGACGTAAATACAAGTTATTTCAAAAAAAACAATAGGCATGCCACTCTTTAACCTGTCAAATTGACAAAAATTTTAAAAAATAAAGATTTGCTGTATGAAAAAGGCACACTCATGCACCACTGAGTCTTTCTGTAAGGTGATCTGTCAGGAAGTATTAAAAGTCTTAAAAGTGGGCATAACCTTTGAGCCAACGATTCCACTTCTAGAAATTTATCCTGAAATGACACAAAGGAATACTAGCAAGAAAATTCACATCAACGTTCTTTAAAACTGAAAAACAAAAAATGAAAACCTCCCAATATGTCCAACTGGGAATGGTTTGTATAAATTATGATAAATTCATTGGAAGGAACCCCATGTGGGTGTCAAAAGCAGGATGAAAAGAGATCCATTACCAGGGAAAGCCGTTCATGATGTATAAAGTGATTAAACAGGTTATGTGCAGTGGGCATAAAAATTATTGCATTTTTTAGAAAATGAATATGACTTATGAGTTTATGTACACAAAGTGATTTAACAGAAGATTCTCCCACTCTGTGACGATAGATGGGAACCCCCAATACAGAGGGCAGTTTGGGCAACGGAGACTTTCTTCGTTTTTGCTCTTCAGGCATTCCTGCAGGGAATTGCTAAGACTTGTGAAGGTGAAGGCAGAAAGCTTCAGGTGAGGTCCCTCAGATATGGGGTGGAGGGATCTGCCCAGGTCCCTCTGCTACCCATTCACCCACCAAACCCCAGGGTGAGTGGTGCAACTGGCCAGGGCTGGACTTGCCAGGATCCAGCTGCTCTTGGGGTCCAGCCAGCAGCCTGATGCCTGCAGCCCCAGCAGTGAGGACCCCCTTCCAGTAGATTGTGGGTGGGGGATATCCCAGGACAGAAGCCACATCTGGGCAGGTCACAGCTGCCTGCAGCCCGACAGCTCTTCAGCATGGCCTTCAGTCTTGGCAGTGACCGTCCCTTTCCAGGGCTCTGGCCCTTACCCTCCAGGGGAGAATTGATCGCTTTGTCAGTGAAGCTCTGGGCTCCAAATTTCTCCAGCCCAGAAGCCAGACACAACTCGTGGGCATATTGTTTGGGCATGTAAGACTTTGATTTTTAAATTCTGAATTAATCTCCAGATTTTTGAAAGGGAAAGACTTCATGTAAAAATCTACCCATTGTTGAATATTCAAATATCTGGCTACCCTGAACCAGTTACTGTGATGGCAGCTGGATCTGAGCTCCCCTCCCCTCTTCCAAAGAGACAAATGCCCCCAGGCACCCCAAACTGCACCACCTCCTTTCCGGGAGGCCTGGCTGCACTGGGGGGCTGAATTTTCCACCCGGCTGGAAAATTCCATGTCTAGGCTACGTCATGCTCTCTCCCCACCTTACCAGGCCCCTCTTTTCTCTTACCGTTGGCTGTGGGAACCAGTGCTCACATCCCAGTGCCCTCAGCCCCTGCTCTGATCTGCTCCTTTGGAACAGTGGGGTTTTTGTTGCAGAAAATCTCTCCAAGTTTGCCCCCTATCCAAAGCAGCTCAGATCCAGGGAGTCCTTTGACCCTGCTGCTGCTCAAACCCTCCCCAGGGAGACCAGGACTGAGGTCAAGGTCTGGTCCCTGCCTCACCCCGGCCCTGGGATTAAGAAGGGGACACAGAGCAGAAAGAAGGATTCTGATCCTTGGGGACTCTGATGCCAGCAGAACAGACTCACCACGCAGACAGTTGGTTTAGGAAAACCAAAATCCCCAAGAACTTAGTTTCCTGGAAATGCTGAGGTTTACTGGGAAGGGCTCTTGGTAGAGGCCCCTGTGAGGAAATGAGGAGGGCAGAAGTGGGCAGATGGAGAAACAGACGTCAATGCCTCACAACTCAGGCCTGAACCGGCCCCACAGCGGGATCTGGAGTGAGAGTGGATGGACACAGCCAGTCACTGGAAGCAGGTGGGGTGTAACCCTGGGTGATTTTAAAAAATATATTTATTTATTTGGCTGTGCCAGGTCTTAGTTGCAGCACTAAGATCATTAGTTGTGGCATGCGGGATCTAGTCCCTTGACCAGGGATTAAACCTGGGCCCCCTGCATTGAGTTGAAGTCTTAGCCACTGGACCACCAGGAAAATCTTGCGAGGGCAATTATTTGGTGAGGAGGGATGCTGCTGGGAGCATCAGCTGCAGATATTCCCAGCAGCCCTCACGGTAGCATCTGGCAGAGCATCACTTGGGGATGGTCAGGGAAGCGTCCTGGAGGGGCACTGCCAGCCTGAGTGTTAGAGGCAGCCTCTCTGGAAGGGGGCGGGGGTGGGGTGGGGGCTGCTCTGAGAGAGACTCCTCTTTCTCAGGCAAGGCCTTCTAGGGAGAGCTAGAGACACAAGAAGAGAGTGCACTGAAAATTCAGTCACATCCCGGCATTTATTTGAAACACAACATTAATTCTGACTGTCATTAGAGTCTATTTCAATTTTGTAATAACATAAAAAGTTAAGAGTCTAATTTATTCATACAAATCTTGTTAGCATCCAATTTCCACATAATGTAACATATTCCTTAAAAGCTGACAAAGCAGGAGAAATTAAAAACGAGGAGGAAAAAAGACATCCACAGGCGTTCGCTGTCACAAAGCCAAAGGTGAGGGGGAGAGCAGAATGGCTCCAGAAAGGGCTGGAAGCTTGGAGCAGGAACTGGCGGACCACGGAGGGGCAGCTGTTCCGCCTGGAAAATCTGGGGTCATCACACCCCAGGCGGCCCCCAGATGCTGTTGGGGGGGCGGGGGGCTCCTCCTCACTACCTGCATGGCCCCCCATCCCAGAAAGCCTCCCTGCCTTCCAGATTCACAGACAGCTCCCTAACACTTTCCTCAGCAAATCCACCCTCGAGAGCCCGTAACTCCTCTTAATTACACGTCTGCAGTGTTTGCATTAGATAGCTGTCACCCTGTAATTTACCCGTACACGGATTTTAATTGTACATTAATCTTTCCTACACGCCACTCCTTTGCTAGAATCCATAACAGCAGCACTTTGGGCCATTTTGTTTATTCCTTAACCAAAAACAGCTGATGAATGTAATTGCAGACTGTCCCTCTTCTTATTTTCCAGAGTTACCTGCTGTGTGCTGGGGAGAGACTCCTGTCACCTGCAGGCTGCCTTTACACACAATATTGGACTGTTTCGCGGCTGGCATAAATCTCAGAGGAAAGGTCAGCAGCAACAAGCAGTCTTTCAATCACTTGCCACGTGCTCCCCGAGAGCCTCTGCTCATAGTCTTTCTCTCAAGCTGAAGGATCTGGGTGCTGGGAGCGCTTGCTTGGCTTAGGGACATTCTCTCAAGAGAGGATGACAAGAGAGAGCAACATGTCAACCTGAGGAATCCGCCGCTCGGAGGTTCCAAGGTCACTTGGAGAACCAGGTTGGAGAACTATAACTTACAAAGCCCTGGATGGCTGCCAGGGCCCCAGGAAGCTACATTTAGCGTAGATTCTCCCAGCAGCAGGAGGAAGGCTTAACTCCTTTCCAACAGAATCTGAATGGAATTTGTTACAGGAACATTGTGATTGAAATATCACCAATTGGTTTTTCATGACAACTCTACAGTAGATTGCAACTGTGAGGGCTTTGTGTGTGTGTGTGTGTGCATATGTGTATGTGTGGCGGGGTGGGCGGTGGCTGCTGTATTCTCCAGCTGGCCAAGGTGGCAGGAAGAGAGCCCCATACAATATTTATGAAATCCAGATGAAGCCCTACACTGGCAGTGAGCTGATATCATAACACAGATTTCAAAACTGCCTTGACATTTGCCCAAGATCAAATCTCTCCTTTTGAAGCCCCATGAGGCTCTGTGCCGACAGTATTATGCCCACTTGCCCCCTCCAGCAACCTTCTCCATTTAAGCCCTGTAATTAACACTAGATGGGAGGAATCGAGGGATTGAAGTGGTCCAGACTAGACTAATATCAATGGAGGTCCTATTTTCTTTTGGGAAAACAGACGCTGTGGTTTTCAGCAATGAAAGACAGGAGTTTTGATAATTTTTATTGTTAAACACTTTTCGACATGCAAAACAAAGCACGAAACTGTGATATCTCCTTACTGAAGAGGCTGTGACAGCATATTTGGATGAAGAGAGATGGGCAGAGGGGATCCACCACACATCAGTCCAGGAAACAGAAACGAAAGCGTGAAATGTACTTCCTCAGGGCCACGGATCTCATTTGGTGGCTCAGTGGTAAAGAATTCATCTGCCAATGAAGGAGATGCAGGTTCGATCCCTTGGTTGGGAAGATCTCCTGGAGAAGGAAATGGTAACCCACTCCAGTATTCTCGCCTGGGAAATCCCATGAACAGAGGAGCCTGGAAGGCTACAGTCCGTGGTGTCACAAAGAGTTGGACATGACTGAGCGATTAAAACAACAAACAACAACACAGATCTCATTTAATTGCAACCTTTGATTTGTTTCAGGAGACCCCCTTAGGAAAAATGTCGCCAGCTTTCCCAGGACCTGGGTATCAAGTCATTTCCAAAGTGGTCCCTCAGGGCATCCTCCACCCAGAGGGCTCCCTCTTCTATCACCACCCAGTACCTGTGGCTTTTACAGACAAGGTTCCCCATGTACCAGGACCCAGGAGTGGTGAAATACTGCACGAAATGCTGCATGGGAAACTGCATGAAATATTGTATGAGATTCAGGCCTAAAGTCCCCAGAGATTGTTTACGAGTAAAAGGGAGGGCGATTTAGTTGGGTTTTGATAAACACTTCATATAGCACATCCTAAGAGAGGCAGAATCCTTGTCAAGCATGCATCTTTATGAGCTGTCCGCCTATAAACCTTGCACGAAAGGTCCATGCTTAATGTTGGTTTGGCAGTAAACTGGCGCAATGCATGGGTCTGCTGCATCAAATTAGCATCAACCCATAAAAACCTTACTGAATGATTCCTCAAATCTGCCAAGGCTTCAAATCAATTTGGAGAAAGCGTCAAAGGTTTTTTTTTTTTTTAACTTTGATAAACTTTTCATATTAGTTATCACAGAAGAGCATAAACCTTTCTAATCTGTCTTTTCACAAAAAAAAGGTGTTGTTTTTCCCAAACTGCTTTTAGCTCTTCCATCTTTGCACACCCGCCTCCACATCGCATAAACAATATGTGTCATGGATTCTTTGTTGCCCTATTTTAAAGCGATTGGTATTTAGCTCACACTGTCCCTGCCCCACAATCCTGGAGAAAATTTCTACTGGCATTGGGATAAAGTTCTCACCCCTGGTCTTTGCAATGCAGTCCCACGTCTCCTCCGGGAAGCCTTCTATAATTCTCCAGTGAGCTCTGATCGTTGCTCTATGAGGGTCAACTAGACCAGAGTTTCCTGGGAGCTCAACACACTTCTTTCCCTGAGGACGTCACGTTTTGGACCCTCGGGGGTGGGGCTCACAGTGGGTGATCCTTGAGGAGTCATCTCCCCCTCCCCATCTCTGAAGGCTAGCCCATGTCCCCCTTCTATAGAGCCCCTTCCGGCAGATGCTCTGGCTAGAGTCCCTTGCCCTCACTCCCCAGGCCCAGAGATCTCGACCTCCCAGTCACCTCCCCATGGGTTGCATCAGAGTTATGTGTGAATCTCTGGAAGAAATGGCTGGGTACCCGAACCAAACAAGAACAGAATCTGGATTTGAACCTGGATCTGACTCAGAGCTCTCATCCCCCGCTGGCTGTGCTGCTCTCCAAATAAAATGATGTCACGCTTGAGGAGAAAAGGACCGAGCCACCCCCAAAGAAAGGAGGCTTTATCATGGTCCCCATCGAAACGTGATGCGGTAGGAGCGGATGAGGTGATAACAGACACAGCGCTTTCACCATCACTTCACCAGAGGGCATGTCCTCTGTGCCCTTTGCGTGTCATCTGTGAGAAGCTGATGATGAAAAGGTGAGGAGGAGGCTTGGAGGGGGAAGGAGTCTTGCTTTCTACAGAGGGACCCAATGACAGTTAAGCCCGTCAGGGATGAGGGGCCCAGAGGTGCTTCTAAATGGCCAGTGCCTGCAGCCCTGGAGGCACAGGGGTCGGTTTCCTGGAAGACAATTTTTCCATGGACTGGGTGATGAGGGAGGGTAGGAATGGTTCAGGCAGTAAAGTGGGCGATGGGGAGAGATAGGGAGAGGCAGATGAAGCTTCCCTTGCCCGCCACTCACCTCCTGCTGGGAGGCCTGGTTCCTAACAGGCCACGGACCAATACAGGCTGGGTGTTCCAGAGTTACAGGAATGGAGCACCAGGATGGGACACCCTCCTGGGTTGGAGAACTCAACTTCCAGAGCCCTCCCCATAGCAGCCCAGGCTTCCAACAAGCCCTGTTGTTGCAAGTCATCTGGGGCGGGAGAGGACAGATGCCAACAGGCCATGCTCTGTTGCCCGGCCCTTCATTCAGTGGGTGTTCATGGGTCCCACTCTGCACCGGGACTGTCCCAGGCACTGAGACACGGCTGCGCAGACGACACATGGGGTGGTCTCAATGCTCCTGGGACTTGTGAAGGCAAAGAAAGACAAGCCCCGGAGAGTGCGCTAGACCATGGGAGCTCATCTAGTGATTCTGGGACAGGTGCCCAGGTCCCCAGCTTCATCCAGAGAAACACCTGTCTACCTGGTGCCTAACAATGTGGCAGATTTACACCTACTTGGCAGAGGGAATCACCAGCATCCTAGATATTTAAGATACTTCATGTTTTAGAGATGGAAATGAATTTTCAAATTTGTTCAAGAATGTTTGCAACTTCAATGCATTCCTGGCCACAAAAAAAAAAAAAAAAGTTGTATTAGTCGTCTGGGGAATAAAATGGAAACTACAGTGTGATGCCTCTACATACTCACAGAAGAGCTAAAGCGAAAGAAACTGACAACACGAAGTGTGGGAAAGGAGGTGGAGCAGCTGCTACTCTCACACATGCCTGGTATGTGTCAGGGGGAATTAGTACAACCACTGGGGAAAACTGTTTGCCATCACCTACGGAACGAACATGGCCATATTCTGAGACTCAGCAATTCTCCTCCAGGTACATGTTTATTAAAATGTGTACCCACGCCCAAGAGATACACGCAGGAAGGTCCACAGCAGCACTGTCCATAAGCCCCAAACTCTGAACAATCCGAATGTCAATCAACAGGAGAACCAAAAAAGAAACAGGGATGTCTTCACACCATGGGATCCTATACAGTAACAAGAACAAACAAACCGGACTTTCCTGGTGGCCCGGTGGTTAGGATTCCACCTTCCAATGCAGGGACACAGGTTTGATCCCTGGCCAGGGAACTAAGATCCAACATGCCACCGGGCACCTAAGCCCACGTGCCACAAGTAGAGAGTGCAGGCACTGCAAAGAACCACCCGTGCTCCTCGACAAAGACCCAGAGCAGCCAAAAAGAAAAGGAAAAAAGCAAAGAACAAGCTATAACTATCTACAGCAACGCGGGGAACTCTCACAAACATAATGGAAAGCCAGACACAAAGGTACGCAGACTTAAACTCCACTTCTGTCGAGTTTAAAAAGAAAGAAAACCAATCCACGCCATTATGAGTAAGAAGAGTAGTCACCCGTGCTGGAGGGAAGTGCCTGGCTCACAGGGATGCTGCCATGTTCTGATCCCTGCTCTGGTGCAGGGCACACAGGCCTGTTCTGTTTGCAGATATTCATTGCATCATATACCACAATCTGTACGCATTTCAGAGCGCATACTGTATTTAGAATAAAAAGTTTTCAAAAGGGATCCCACCTACACTGCTGGTGGGAATGTAAATTGGTGTTGCCACTATGGAAAACAGTATGGAGGTTCGTTAAAAAACTAAAAATAGAGTTGCCATTCGATCCAGCAGTCCCACTCCTGGGCGTATATCCGGAGAAAAGTCTAATTCAAACACATACACGCACCCCACACATTCACAGCAAAACTATTCACAATAGCCAAGACAGAACAACCTAACATCCATCAACAGATGACGGGATAAGAAGATGTGGTACATAATACAATGGAATATTACTCAGCCATAAAAAGAAGGAAATAATGTCATTTGCAGCAACATGGATGGACCTGGAGTTTATCGTACTAAGCAAAGTAAACCACAAAAAGAAAGACAAATACCATAAGATATCACTGACACGTGGAATCTAAAATACCATGCAAATGAACTTATCTACGAAACAGAAACAGACTCCAAGATATAGAGAATAGACTAATGGCTGCCAAGAGGGGTCTGGGGGAGGGAAGGACTGGGAGTGTGGGATTAACAGATGCAAACTATTATATGTAAGAGAGATAAGCAAGATACTGCTGTACAGCACAGGAAACTATATTCAATATGCTGGGATAAAACATATTGGAAAAGAATATGGAAAATAATATATATTAATATTTACATGTATAACTGAATCACTGCTGTATAGAAGAAATTAACACAACATTGAAATCTACTAAACTTCAATAAATTTTTTTTTAAAAGATTTCAAATATACTGAACACAGGACAAGGAAGAGGCATCCACAGGAGACTGCTGAGAAAGGGGACACCAGGCAGTAGGGCCACATGTGCCCCTAAGCCTTCATCACATCACTAGACAAGGCCCTTGATTGCCAGGGTTTCCTTGCTCCTGAGATGGAGAAGGACTGAACCTTGGCTAAAAGACCAAACATAGGAGTTTATGAAGACGATGACATAGCAACAGTTGCCATCTACTGTGGGCAGGCTATCTGTTAGGCACAACAGCTCCATGAGGCGTATTCTGCCGTCATCTCCATTTTATAGGTGAGGAAACTGAGTCCCCAGTCCACAGACTGACCACGTGGTGAAGCTGGGCCTTGAACCCAGGCAGTCTGACTCCAGGAGCTGGCTTCGGTCACAACCCCAAGGCGGCAGCGGGGGTGGAGCGAGGGGGTGGAGCTGGTTGCCATGGCTGTCCATTGACACTTCAATTCATGGCAGAGGGAATTGAGAAGCGTTAAATAATAGGCATAGATTGTGTTTTCCCAGGGATGAATGGTCATGAAATTAAATTTGCAGATGTGCCAACCCTCAGGAGGTGAAATGACATCAGCGGAGACGGAGGCCCGGAATCTAAGCAGGAGACGGCAAGATGGACCCAGCCTGAAGCAATGTGGTTCACCATGCACACCGCGGCAGTGCTGCTGTTCAGCTGTTCAGTCGATTCCGACTCTTTGTGACCCGTGAACTCAGCACGCCAGGCTTCCCTGTCCTTCACCATCTCCCGGTGTTTGCTTAAACTCACGTCCATTGAGTTGATGATGCCATCCAATTATCTCACCCTCTATCACCCCTTTCTCCTCCAGCCTCCAATCTTACTCAGCATCTCCAGGCCCAAATGACTCGGGAGTGACTGCTGCGCGGGATGTCGAGGTGGCCGTGCCCACTGAGAGCAGGTGACCCCTGTACGGTGGCAGCGGCAGGCTCAGTCCCTGAGCACAGCGATAGGAGGGGGCATCCAGCTGAGGGCACCATATGGCAGCGGGTCACCACGCCCCATGCACACACCACCCCCAGTCCTGTGCCAGCCTCCACCAAAGAGATCCAAGAAAGACGTGGGAGACTGAGGGAACCACTGAGAAAAGCCCCTAGGAATGAAGGCTCAAATTGGACCTAGGTGTGTATAAGGGAGGGCTTCCCAGCTGGCGCTAGTGGTAAAGAACTTGCCTGCCAATACAGGAGACATAAGGGAAGCGGGTTCAACCCCTGGATCAAGAAGATCCCCTGGAGGAGGGCATGGCAACCCACTCCAGTATTCTTGCCTGGAGAATCCCATCAGCAGAAGAGCCTGACAGGCTACAGTACTTTGGGTCACAAAGAGTCAGGCATGACTGAAGTGATTCAGCATGAATACATGTATATGAGGGAAAGGATAAAAAAGAATATTCCTGGTGAATAAGGCAGAGGAGTCCCCAAAAGGCTGGCTGCATCACCCACTGTTTCCACCTGCGTAGACAAATGGCTTACATCATGAACTGGGTTCAACCAGTACAGACAGACTGCATTGTACCTTGGGCCTAACCACCCAAGCTCTGGGAGACACAGCCTGACGGGCAGGGCCTTGTCGGAGGGGAAGCTGGGTTGAGCTGAGCTCGGCCACAGGGAAGCCCCCAAAGCCAGAGAGAGTTTTAGAGTCTGTACAAAGACTCCACTGAAAGTGGAGCAGGCACGGACTAAATGAAAGATTCCAGGGCTCACGCCCTTGACTCAACCAGTGTCCCAGACTGCCTGCACCATGCACCGGCTCAGCTGGTATAGACAGAGTATCTGCATCACACAAGGGCTCCACCAGTGTAGACAGACTGCAGGGTTAAGCTCACTCTGCCCGCCATCACAGACCACCTTCTCCATGCCGAGCTCATCTCAGCCAAGACCCCAGGGAGACCAGGATTTATATCAAGCCCTGCTGCGTTCGCTCGGCTTCCTCCAGACCTGGCAGGAGGTGCAGAGCATGGCAGGACCATCGTCAGTGTTTGCTGGGGGTCTGGATTCTTCCTGCGGAGCAGAAGAAGCAGAGCCCCCACATCTCAGGGCTGGAGGAGAATCCTGGTGCCCACAGGCTGGGACAGATGGGACTTGTCCAGGGAGATGAGTCAGCCCCCCAAGAAGAGGCAGCCTCGGAAGCAGGGACGACCAGTCTGCCAAGTATGAGTCAACATGAGCCCGGGCTAGGGTCTGCTGGCGGGGCGCTCTCCTGGGTCACCTTTCCGCTCTTGAGACTGACGAGCACAAGGGCACGACCTGTGGTCCATGGTGGCAAGGCAGGGGCAGGGCAGCAGCCAGAATCTGAAGAGGCTGCACTCCAGGCAAAGAGCCCAAGGGCTGGAGGAATCAGCCCCAGAGAGGCCTGGGGCCCGTGCAGTAGACCTGTGCCTCCTAGCATCCTCTCCTGGGCTCTCACTCTTTCCATCCCGCAGTCCGGCCCCGCCAGGGGAGGAGCTGGCTCAGGGCCAGGCGGGTGAGAACAAGGTGACAGTGACCTGGGCTGCTGCTGGCAGCTCAGCACAGCCGCTCAGCTCAGGGCCCGAAGCCAGCAGCGTGGGAAAAACGGGAAGCGGGGTGACTCACAGACCTGCTTCCCCCACCCGCGTTCTGGAAGACAGAGACCCGGGGGGACCCAGCCGAGGGCTGCAGGGAAGCTGGGGCCTGAGCCGAGCTCAGCCAGCCATGGGGAGCTCACTGACATCGGAGGGGGTTAGGAGCTTGAGGCCATGGGCAGAGCCCCTTGCAGAGGGTGGGGGCAGGCAAGGAAAGGAGAGAGAACCGAGGCAGGGCCCAGGAGGGGAGCTCTTTCTGGGCATGTGCCCACCAGCTGCCAGTCAGGCTCAAGAGCGGGACAGATTAAGGACCTACCAAGGTGAAACCTCTGGCCAGCAGGGGGCATGAAGGCGGGTGTCCGATCATCTGTCCTCATGAAAGCACTGACCCTGCGCTGCCACCTGCTGTGCGCCCACCTCGAGCCAGGCCTAAAAGGTGAACACCTGGGGGAGGCAGCAGCAGACCCAAGGGCTCAGGGGTTGGCTGAGGACGTGAGACAGGTGGGCAGGGGCACAGAGGCAGGGCCGCACAAGTGGCAGCCTGACCTGCCAGCCCTGAGGGGTCGAACCCAGCGAGAGTGGAGGAGCACTTGGAACATTTTGGTCCGAGGGGCCCTGCCTCAGGGTGCTGGCATCTTCCAGTCGTGGTCCTGACCATCTCACATCCCCTCGTCTTCTCTGCTCTGCACTGAACCAGGCCCCAGTAGATTCAGGTCCACCGTCCCTCTGGAGGACCACAGCTGCCTCCCTCCAGGATTACTGCAGCCCCCTCCTTGCTGGGCTCCCTGTTCTGCAGCAGTCCCAGGTCGCTCCCAGGCCTTTGAGGCTCTTTACAGTCAGGACTCTGCCCATGTCTCCAACCCCATCTCCCCCTTTCACCCTGCTGGCCACACGGGCCTTCCCACAGCTCCTGGTCAGCTCCATCTCTCTCACTCACTCACATTCTGCACTGGAAAGTGCCCTCCATGCTTAGTTACAGCTCTTCTTTCAGAGCTCAGTGGAGAGTCACCTCCTCCAGGAAGTCCTCCAGGGCCCTCGGTCTAAGTCAGATTGCTGCTGCTACTGCTAAGTCGCTTGAGTCATGTCCGACTCTGTGCGACCCCACAGACGGCAGCCCACCAGGCTCCCCCATCCCTGGGATTCTTCAGGCAAGGACACTGGAGTGGGTTGCCATTTCCTTCTCCAATGCAAGATAGTGAAAAGTGAAAGTGAAGTCGCTCAGTCGTGTCCGATTCTTCGCGACCCCATGGACTGGAGCCTACCAGGCTCCTCCGACCATGGGATTTTTCAGGAAAGAGTATTGGAGTGGGGGTGCCATTGCCTTCTCCGATTACTCTATCGTAAATCTCTGTCTCACAACCACATGGATATTTCCTCTACACATTCATCAGGGCCTAGAATCACACATGCATTGGTGACCTGTTTAGTAATGGGGCCGTCTGGCACAGCATAAATCCGTGTGTGATGAGTGGATGGTGAGGGAGTTTCTGTTCCAGCAGATGACAAAACCTGCAAGAGGAGGGACCACTCTTAGTGTGGCCTTTCCCAGAGCCTGATCCAACAACAGACACCAAATACACGCTTGTGTTTGGTCACTGAATGGAGGGCAGCAAGGAGACTGACGCTGGGAGTATGGGACACAGCATTCTTTAGCTTTAGGTTTCAACATCAACAGCTGTAACTTAGGTCAAATAAATGTCGCTGACCAGGCCCAGCTCTAGCCTTGGGTTGGCAGGGACAGGGTGTCTTGCTCTCAGTCACCAGTAGCAAGAAGTACCGATTTCCCAGGAGTGCGTGACCTTCAAGGTGGGGAGTGGAAATGCTGGGACCCAGGCCCCCTGCCTGCAGACACTCTCTGACTTCCCCAAAATTGGCTTTCACGATGGAACTTTGCTTCTCGCGTGTCAACCCACCTGGATGCATGCAGGCCACTCCAGCCTGCCAGTGGCTGAGGATGCATCTGTGGCCAGCAGGTGCAGGCTGGAGCACCAGATCACAAATGACAGGTAGTTTTGTACAGGGTAAAAGTCACAACTTTTTCCCACAGCCAATTTGTAAGTCTCATCTTCTGTTGCCGTGATTTACCGACCGCAGGGTCACACATCCTCCAGCCGGAAGGAAATGAGACGGTGTCTCCTGTGTCCTCTGCTACCTGAGCTAATGCAGCTCTGTCCTCTGGCTGCCTGAACTCAAGGGTTTCCTCTGCCTTTGGGCAGCCTTTCCCAGGAGGGAGAGAACACAGCTGCTCTGGCGTCAGACGAGCTTTGGCAGTGGCTCCAAAGACAGTGCTGGGGAGCCTACTGTCACCACGCCATTAGCACGCTCTTGCCTGCACCCAGCAAACATCCCCAGGCTCCCAGATACTGTGGCCACATACACATCCAGACAATCATTCTTGATGGCTTTTTATGTCTCGTTGTCCCGTGTCACAGTCACATTGATCTCCTTGGGCCAGCACTACATAAATTTCCTGTTTATAACTCATTACCTTCTGATTAGCTAAAAGGCTGGGTACTTGTTTCACAGTGTTTACTGACTCTAATTGCCATAGCTACCATAATCCTTTGTCCACTTTCTTGTCCATATGCTCCCTCCAAGTTCCATGTTTCTCCTACATGGTTGCCACACGTGGGTAAACCAGGGAGGTGTGGCAGGTATGGCTAAGACAGGTGCCTGAGACTCTAGGCCAGGCAGCAGGCAAGAGATTGGGCACCACACCTTCTCCCATCATCCCCCTAAAGACCCCAGTGCCTACTGCATGTGCCTTCAACCAAATGCATCAGCTAGCAATGAATAAAACTCCCGTCTCTTTGATCGGCACAACCACAAATAGCCTGTCCGGCCACCACTGACACCAACAGGAGTGATGAACAGAGAAGCAGCCTGTGCGGCATTTCCAATCAGGAGATCCTGATGTTCCTCCTTTAGAAGGTGAATTCTGAGATGAGCCCACCAGGCATATTTTCCCAACAACCATATGGCAAAAAAAAAAAAAAAGTTACTGAACTTTCTCAGACTTATTAGCTTTCATAAAAAGAGATTTGAATAAATGTTTCAAAAATGAAATTCCCTGATACTCTGTAATCAGTAAATGTTCATTATGGAAACACAGCAAATATGCATGAAATTTCCCAAGTAATATTCTGGCTACAAGATTAAAAAGGCATCTCCAACCACAGGCTGAGTCACAGAACATACTCCTCTGGTCACCATTCAGGACAACTCTTGGAAGCCCAAGAGGTCAGACAAGGCTGTTTCTTTCCTAGCCAAGGCAGGGAAAATCAGAAGATGCTCCCTTTGCCTGCTCAGGCAATTTGGAAGTGAGCCCCTCCCCCCACTGATTGATTGATGTCTCTCTATAAATAATTAATCCTTGACCTTGCTTTAAGAAAGCCTAGACTTTTTAATTTGGGGTCTTTTAAAAATCAATACCGGGGAACATAATTCACTCTCACGGAGTCTGATTCCAGGTAAATAAATAAATATGCTGTGCCTTCCCTCTGTCCCAGGGTGAATGGGCCAGACAGTGGATGGGGTCAGACTTTGCGGAGGTTTTTTTTTTTTCCTTTCCATTCAATTGCTATTGGCGTATCAGTCATCCTATGAGGCTCAATTCTCTTCAGAGTCTGAATGTTATCCCTCCTTTGGGTCACTTCACTGAGGCAAGTCTGACCAAGTCTTTGGAATGTGCTTCACACTGGCCAAGGGCTCCCCACCACACATCCTGCCATATGCAGTGGGTTGTCTGGATTAAAACAGGGCCTCCTCCAGGGACCAAAATGTCACCCTTCCTGGTGGCCTGTCTGCCTTGCCTTTGGGACAGGAGCAAAGGGTGGCTAGGAGAGGTTATGGCAGCTGGGAAATTTTAAAGAGGGCTCTGCCACTCTTGCCTAGAGGCTGCACTGTTCTAGGGCTGGACTTGGGGAAAGTTCTCCACCCCACAGGGAAGGGTCAAGGTGAACTCAGATATGAGAGATGAGCGGAAGGAAGGGATCCTGGCAGTGCAGCTTGTAAGCAGGCCAGGGATGGGAAAGGGGCCTGTCTGCCCCTCACCCCTCTGCAACCACCACTCCTCCCGGACACTGGTCCCTTCACTTACCGGCCTCTCCTTCAGGCTCTGCTGCCAGGCCAGACTGCGGCCACGCGTAAACAGGGGGCCCAGTCCGCTTCACTTAGCAGAGCCAATCACGGCCCAGGCTCCAGCTGGGAGGCGGCCCAAGGACCGGGGTCCACCACAGTATCGAAGACCGCTAAGGGACAGGGCATCCCGGGGCTGGCCCCTACTTTTCGGCTAGGGCAGAGAGCCGGGCAACGGGTGCCCACAGCCCAGGGCGCTGCAGTGGCTGCCGCCAGCTCCAGGTCGGGGTCGCAGGGCCTCGAGCCCTAAATGTACCGCCAAAGTTAGGGGAAGAGACAGGGGTCACCTCCGACACAAGCGCCCGCACTGGCACGACTAAATCCTGCGAACGCGCCTTGGCCGGGCGGGGACGGCCTCGAGCGAGGCCAGAGCTGGTCGCAGAACTAGAAGCCAGCAGCTAGAGCTGCAGCCGGCGCCGGAGCTCGGCTGGGTCCCGCGGCAAAGCGGCTCCGTTCACTGCCCACTCCCGGGCTCCTGCACTACTGCACTCCTGGACACGCGCACGCACACACCTTCACAGGATCACTGACGCACACACACTCTCCTTGAGTACAAAGCAGGCTGGTGCGCCGGAGAGTCGTGGGGTGAGGATGCGCGCAAATGGAACGCGGGCGCACCTTCCCGCCGTAGCGTAGGAAGCCAAGAAGGTAGCTTCTAACTCCTCCCTCGGGCCTCCCCGTCACAACCTGTCCCCGAGTCCCCGTCCCCAGCGCGCGGGAAAGCTCGGGGCGCCCCCGCGCTCCCGCACTGCTCTCTCCAGGGCCGACGCTGCCTCCCCGCGCCCAGCATCCAGGGCGAAGAAGAGGAGCGGAGGATCCGCAGGGACCAAGTGAGCCCGCGGGGTGACAGGTCACAGACGCGCGGCAACGAGCAAAATCCAAGGAGCAAAAGTCTAATTAAAGTTCCCGCTACTGGAGCCAGTCCCCAAAGTGCGGCCAGACTGGAACCCCGCGCGCTCTGTCCCCGCCCGCGGCTTGGAACTCTTACCGCGTCGTTTCTCGGGGCTGGGGCGCAGTGCAGTCCCAGGGGACCCTTCGGGGCGCCGCTCCCGGCGGGAGCCGGCACAGGGCGGGGACGGGGGTGGGGCGGGGGTGCAGCGCACTTACCTGGCGCAGCCGGCGATTTCGGGGCCGCGGGAGGCTCCAGCCCCGGCGCGGTCCTCCACTGCGAATCCTCCGTTTCGGGGCGCCCGGTCTGCAGGGCGCCCTCCGCCCCGGCTAGGGCCCGGCGTCTCCTCCTGCTCCGAGCGGAGCCCCGTGAGGTCGGCGAGGCGGAGGGCGCGGGGCCGGCCACCCGAGCGCGCCGAAGAGGGAGAGGGCACGGCGGCGTGTTCCTCCTCTGTCCCCGGCTCCGGTCCGCCCCCCTCCCGTCTCCCCGCCGCCGCTGTCTCCTCTCCTCACAGCCCCGCTGGATCCGGTCCTCGCGCCAGGAAGGCTCCCAGCGAAGTGCGAGCGGAGCCTCCGGCGAGGCTGGAAATAGCGCCGCGCCCGCCCGGCGCCCCGCCCCCGGCCTGGGCCCCGCCCCGCGGTGGTGGCGGCCGCGGCGGTGGCCGGGTCGGGAGGGATCACACCTCAATCGACTCTTCCCTCCCGGGAGCTCGCGGGCGCCGCGCCCACGCGCGCTCTCCGACTCGCGCGGGCCCCACGGGCGGCTAAGCTGGGAGGGAAACGCCGCTGGGCGCGGTCCGGCGGCCCCGGGGGTGGGGGTGGGGGATGCCCCGGGCGGCGCCAGTCTCCCAGGTTCCCCCTGAGCCGGACTCCGGGCTGCCACTTGGCTCCAGTCCGCAGCCGGAGTGCTGCCACTGCCTCGCTGGGTCGCACGCCGGCGCGGACCCGGGAAGAGGACCAGGCGTCACCAGAGCGGGCCGTGACCGCAGCTGGGCAGCAGGGCGCGCCTAGGACCCGACGTTGCGGGGGCGCGGGGCCGGCGGAACGCAGAAGATAGATCCGAAGAACGCAGAGAGGTTCCTGGGCTACAACCTCGGTGGGTTTCAGTCGAGGTCTTGGGCAGCCTCGAACCCTGTGTCCGCATGGATCCCCCAATTCCGGGGACTCTGGATTCAGCTGAAAGTGCCCCAGGCTTTCCCTTGAAGTCCTTGTTATGTCAGGGTGTAGGGGTCAGCCTGGGTCCACCAACGCCTCTACCTACACACCCTACAATAAGAGTGGACACGTGACGTATCCATAGCCACACAACCCCTGGACAGAGCAGGGAGGCAAAGGGAGTAGGTAGGGGTCGGGGGGCGATTCTTGTCCTTGTTCTTTAGGAGAACCGGTAGCCCCCACCTGCAGGGGGCAAGCAGGTGCCGGGAAGGAAAGCAGGCAGGCTTTCACAGAAACTGTATGAAACTATAAATCAGTCACATCTTCATCTTGAAGGGATGCTCAGTATTTTCAGAAACCTTTAGGAAAATAAAGTGAAGGATGCTCACCCCCTTCTCATGTTATCTGCTGCTAAGCTACCTTGATCTCCCTTAGTTCCTGCGACGACAAACCGGGTGTTATTATTCTTGTTTTATAGAGGAGGAAACTGAGGTACAGTTTGGCTCCAAGCATACAAGTCACAAGCCAACAAGTTGCTGAATCCACACATCTGGAGGATGGCAGAGCTGGCACTGGGCCTGCTGATTCCAAATAGAATAGGTTGGATGCTAGGATTTCCTTTCCAAGACTTTGAGCTCAGAGACTGTCAGACCCAGGACCCTAGCCCCAGCCCCAGCTCCACTGGCCACATGTTATTTCTTTGTGTCTGGGAGAGGATGAGAGAGGGCGGATATATACAGCTGAAATCGAGGTGCTTCACCTCAGTCAGGTGCAGATTGGAGGGGCTGAATATAAGGGACAGCATTAAAATGTCAGGGAGAGCAGGGCTGTTCAGTTCAGTTGCTCAGTGGTGTCCGACTCTGCAACCCCATGGACTACAGCACACCAGGCCTGCCTGTCCATCACCAACTCCTGGAGCTTGCTCAAACTCTCATCCATCAGGGTCTTTTCCAAAGAGTCAATTCTTCGCATCAGATGGCCAAAGTATTGGAACTTCAGTTTCAGCACCAGTCCTTCCAGTGAATATTCAGGACTGATTTCCTTTAGGATTGACTGGTTTGATCTCCTTGCACTCCAAGGAGAGCAGGATAGTAGTGTCTTTATCCATCCCATGAGCAAAAGCTGTCGGAACAGATCAGGAGGAAAGATGGCAAGGAGGAGGGCTGTGGTTGTTGGTGAAGTGAGCAGAAAGCTACTTGCCCGAGGAGGAGCCCAAAGCCCCTGTGTCCTTCCTCCCTACACCTCCAGTCCCCTCTCACCCCCTGGGGTCCTGGCTGTGCAGCTGGGCTGGTTGCTGAATAAGCCTGGTGGTCAAGGGAACCTCTTCAGTACCATGCACACTCACTCAGACAAACACACACACACACACACACACACACACACACACACACACACGGGCAGTGGGGAAAGGATACAGAGAGGAGTTTCTGTCCCCTGACCCCAGCCCTGCAGCCAGGAAGAGGCTCTGGACCACAAGTGTTTCCCCTGGATGAGTCTACACAAGCTCTACCTCCACAGGACATGTCTACACAGGTTTTCCTGGGCCAGGCCAGCCGTGAGTGTGGCTGGTCAGGCTGTCTCAGCTGCCCTGTGCATCTGTGCACAGTGATCCGACTGGGAAGGACGGTTTTTCCATTAGCTTTTCCCACTGTACTTATTAGCACTTATTTGCATCTAATATTCAGGCAGACCCGCTAAGAATCAACAATGCTGCATTCCTTTGATATACGCTACATGTTCAGTTTTGCACTCAGACCTCCTTCTGGTTTCCAGAGGCCCTCAGGAAAATCCCCAAAGGGTGTCTGCCATCCCTGGCACCAATGTACACTGAGTTATCCTCCTCGGGATTTGCCCAGGGCTGCATGCCCTTTTTGAAAGTCAGGCTCGGCCTCTGCGGCAAGGAAGGTGGAGAGATGCTGCAAAGCCGGCATGGAGCCCTGTGAGCGCTTATGGTTCTTGATATGTGTGTCTCCACTGAAAGATCAGTAGCAAACTGGTCCCTTTGCATCCCAACTAACAGAAAAGGACATATGCACTAGATGGCCTCCTGAGTCCACATCCCAGGCCCCAGGAGAGCAAACAGAGGCTTGCGAGATCGTCTGTTGCCACCAAAGGTGTGGGTGCAGGAGGGGGCCTGTGCAGGTTTGGCTGAGGGCAGCAGACAAACCACCTTTCCCCTGCTGGGCCCCAGACCATTCCCGGGAGCAACAGAGATCCTTGCAGCCTTGGGGCAAGGAGCTGAAGGCAGCACACTGCGGGGTGCACTTTGTGTTTGATGCAGAGCATGCCAGCCCACTGGTAGGACTGAATCCTTAGTCCTAAACCCTCCATTCTGTTGCAATGAGAAGCACCAGGGCACCGTTCTCGGGAGGCAGATGGAAGCCATCTGGAATGGCAGGTCTGGGAGTACTCTTCTCCATTATCCTGTGGGAGAAAGACGAGAATGATGGGATGGACCAGGGGCCTGTCTCAGCTCTCCAACGGCTGGCTGGGTGGCCTTGAGTGCATCTCCTAGCCCTTCCCTGAAGCTCTGATACTTTTGGCCACCTGCTGCAAAGAGCCAACTCATTGGAAAAGACTGAGAAAGATGCGAGAGGGAGGAGAAGGGGGCGACAGAGGATGAGAAAATTGGATGGCATCACCGACTCAGTGGACATGAGTGTGAGCAAGCTCGCGGAGCTAGTGAAGGACAGGGTAGCCTGGGGGCGCTGCAGCCCACGGGGTCTCAGAGAGTCAGACACGACTTACCGGCTGAACAACAGCAACCCTTCCAGTCTGTTCTTCATTAGCAAAATGAACAATAGGCGCCACCCTGCTACAGGGCAACAGGGTTTCACAGATGAGGTGAAGGGTGGGAAAGCATTTTGGAAAATGGAATCCATGGCTGGCCTGCTCTGAATCACACTCAGATCAGCCACCTTAGGGCTTTGGTGTCCAGCATCTGGCCCTATTGGTGGTGGTGGTGGTGGTTTGTTGCTAAGTCATGTCCGACACTTTTGCAACCCCATGGACTATAGCCCACCAGGTTCCTCTGTCCCTGGGATTTTCCAGGCAAGAATACTAGAGTGGGTTGCTATTTTCTTCTCCAGGGGATCTTCCCAACCCAGGGATGGATCCTGTGTCTCCTGCATTGGCAGATGGACTCTTTACCATTGAGCCACCAGGGAAGCCCTACACTGGCCTCTAAAATATCTGACCCCAGCGTTTCCCAAAGTGAATTCAACACACCTCTGACATGCTGATTTGAGTACCATTTAGATGGGAGACTCTCTTGGGAACTTGCTGCTTCCCAGCAGCTCTGAGATGGTGGCCAAGCCTCCCCACAACCTCACTGCCCCATTTGAACAGTTTAGGAGTGCAGCTCAGGCTCTTGAGGCCCCTCCAGGCCTGAGCTGTGACTCCCCAGCTCCTAAAATGTCCTCACCTGGAAAGGAGACCCGAGAGTCCTTTGGCCACCTGGGACCGTGTCAGATGAATGTCCCTTCACTGCCCTTTGCCTCTACTTCCCATGACCTTTCTCCTTTTCTGTCCCCTCTTTGGTTTCTGAGGCGCTGGAAGAAATGAGTTTCTCTTGTTTCCTTCTATGTTGAGTGGCCTGAAATTCCCTGAATGTGAGAGTGCCTGTGTGAAAGTGGGCTGCATTAGCAATGCTGTTGGAGTTCAAGGCACCCACACATCCCAGACACCTGCTATAATTTCTCAAACTCACCATCGTAAGAACAGTTTCTTTGTTCTTTTTTTTTTTTTTTTTTTGGCTGCACCGAGTCTTAGGTGCCGGATGTGGGATCTTGGTTGGAAGTTGCAGGATCTAATTCCCTGCCTGGGGATCGAACCCAGACTCCTCTGCACTGGAAGCTTGGACACTCAACTGCTGGACCACCAGGGAAGTAATAAACAGTTCCTTTTTAAAGAGCAAGTTTCTGGGTCAGACTAATGTGACACCAGTGTTTGTCCTTAACAGAATGAGAGGGAGGGAACAGAAAAGGTTTGCTGAGTAGCACACAGTAGAAACTGACTGTGGTTAACTTAAGTAACAAAGGAGGGCTTCTTGAAAGGACACTGGGGGTCTCAGAGCAGAGGCAGAGCTTAGCATCTGGGAAGGAGGAGGGCAACTACCAGGGAAGAAGGTTAGAGGACCCTGGGGTCTCCAGAAAGGGATACCCGGCTTTCCATCTAATATCTGCGCATCCGTAGATAGATTTTTGTTGACTCTAGAGTCCAAGAAGGAGCCAGATCCAAGTCCACGTCCAGCCCATCCATGCAAACTGGGCTCAGAGCCAGGCTGGTTTCTCTCTTGAGGTCTTGCCAATTTCAAGTTCATTCTGGTGCTTCTTAATTAAAAAAAAGAAAGAAAGAAAGAAAGAAAGAAAAAAAACCACTATGGAGCTAGTTTGCTGCTGGTCACTCCTTGAGTTCCCACGAATCTTTAAGCCCCACCATCCTCTGATGGTCTGCATATGGTGGAGAGGGGACATCGTTGAAGAGGGTGCTTAACTGAAGGAGGGGATCCAATGTATCCTGAATATAAATGGTGGGGATTTTTCTTCATACTTTGGGGTGAAAAGTGTAAAATTCTAGACTATTTATGTGTTACAACTCATAAATGCGATTTAATTTGGACCAGACGAATTCAGCCTTCACATCACGTGGGCTGAGTTGAAGTTTACTTGTTTGGTGTCAAAGTCACTGGGAATGGGGTGGCAGGGGCATGTCTCCCCTGCCTTGGAAGATAAACGGGCGCTGACTTTCCTTGCCGCTGCAGTGTTTCTGTGCATCTATCTGTATCCAGATACAAATGAGCTCATTATGAGAAGTTCTCCCTACTCAATCAAGGTCACTTGGCTGACCTTCTTTTGGGGGCTATGTGCTGTTAGTCATTAACTAGGAGAAGACAGTGGCACCCCACTCCAGTGTTCTTGCCTGGAGAATCCTAGGGACGGGGGAGCCTGGTGGGCTGCCATCTATGGGGTTGCACAGAGTCGGACATGACTGAAGCGGCTTAGCAGAGTCATTAACTGAGGTGACTATTAAAATGAGGAATTACTGTATGACATAAATAAATGGCACTTCTTTTTAAACACTCACTGATTGGGAGAGCTTGCTGATTCTGTAGCACTCCTGGCTTCGCCCAGACTGGCACAACTCAGCTTCGTTTCTTGTGCCTACCGATGGCTCCCTGGAGTAGAGTGGCTGTAGGTTGCTCAGCTCATGCAGGGCTCTGTGGGATCTGAGAGAGGCAGTGGGGTCTCTGAGGGCAGAATTTCATCTCTAGCATCAACAGCCTGTGTGGCCTTACCACCAAAGTCATGGATCACTTCATCTCTTTCCATTATGTGGTTAGGAAGTGGGGCTTAAGTATTATCTGAGTTCCTGAGATAGCTAAAGGCGTTTTTTAAAAGGATGCAAACTTGAATGCTATTCTAAATTTAATGCTTAGTATTAAGAACTGGGTTTGGAGATTTTTGAAAAGAAAGGATCGCTTTGAACTGAACAAAATATTTCCACAGGAACACTCTAGAAATATTTATCAGATGCCACTGGGAGCATGCCATTGGGAAAGGAGGGACACCTTGAGACTTCCCTGATTGGTGGAGAGGGGAATTATCATAAGATGAGCTTAGAAATGTGACACAAAGAGGACACTCAAGTGGCAAGCCAGACTAGAAAAACTACCTTCTAGAAGAGCCATAGGTCTGAGCCCACAGAGCTGGAAGGCAAGATGGTCACTAAGCTCTGTTACAATGTGTACTTGTCTGAGGACAGGCACTCTCAGAATCTCCCAGAAGCAGTGCATTAGTCTCAAGGTTTTCTCAAACCCTTCTGGCAAAGGCCATGTGTGCCTGAAACCATGTGGGTGGCCACAGTGGAGACGGACGAACAGCAGCAGATCTTGCCCTTCTCCAGGCCGTCCTTCCTGAGCAAGTGGCATTTTTAGTGTACCAAGAGCCCACACAGCACCTGGCAGCATGCATCTCTCCACCGGGACTGAAAACAAAAGCCTGGTGAATGACGCATCCAAGGAAACAGATCAGAAGTCCATCAGTCAGACAGCATGCCCTGCCCCCTCCCAGAGCGACCTCCAGGGCAGCAGATCAGAAATGCCTGTTCCTGGACCAGCATCCAAACCAAGTCCCCTAACGTGCAGTCTCTGCCATCCACTCCTCTTTGTGAAGATGCTGCCACAGGAAACAGCTAAGTTAACATCGGTGGGAATCACCTGAACCTTTCTTCTGCAGGTGCAGGAGAAACTGGAAAAGCCTGAGAAAGTTTGATTTCTGAGCCCCTCCGAAGGTTTTTCAAGCCTGGCATGTCATGGAGAGCCAGCCAGCCACACAGGAAACTCCCATCCCAGCCTTGTGAAGCCATCCCCCAGAGCAGAGAGCATGCCAAGGTTACCAGGCTTTGGAAGCAGATGACCTGCTGAAGGCTTGTGGGGGAAAGGATGTCTCCAGCCTCCCAGGACTCCTGGGTGCAGAGGTGTTCTGCAGCAAAACCCTTTGGGTACCTTGTGAAATTAAACCCTGTCAATGACAATAGAAGGCAGTTGTGGCAGAAACTGAGATAAGCTACTGCCATTTCATCGCCAAGTTCTCCCAGAGCCGAGGAAACTTCATCCTTCAGGCAGAGCCCGAGATGCTCTGGAGTTCAGAGCGCTGCCCAGTGGCGTCCTTTCAGTAGCTATGGAAACAGCGAGCCAGATGCCTCCCCTGTCGGCTTTTGTGCCAGAGACATCTTGCTGTCAGTAGTGTTTCAAGTTGGCTTTAAAAAACAAGACAACCCAAATATCCTCTTTTGACACCACGCAAAGGGCCCTGTGGCATGGAGGCAGTCCTGCAGGTCCCAGCGTGGTGCCTGTCACACTGTGTCCCTCATCCCTGTCCTCAGACAGGGCTTCCTAGCTGCCTGTTCTTAGCAGTGATGTCTTAGAATCAAAGAAGTCCACCTTTGTGTTTGTTCCAGCCTTGGTGCCTTGGTCCCAAGATTTAGGGCAGAGGGGGGGGGGCAGGTGGGACATAACCCTGGTTAGAGGTGTGCTGAGATGATGAACCAGCTGGAGGCAAGCCCAAGGGTGAAGCCCAGCCCCTACTATGGTTTCTAGCCTCCTGCCTCTAGGCACAGACTGCCCAGCCCCACCTTCTTTGGGGAACTGCTAGGGGCAGGATGGGGGAGGCAAAGAGAAGAGCAGCTCATAGTCAAGCAAGAAGGCAGATGGATGGACTAGAATTCAGGGCAGATCATGATGGTGCCATGAAAGAGATGGTTGAGTCATCTTCCCGGGGAATCAGGGAAGGACTAAGTGGAGGAGGTGGCATTTGACCTGACCTAATCTCATCTGGCCTGTTCTTACTCATAGACTCACAGCCACAGACAATCAGGGGGCCTATAATTCAATGTATATTAATATTTTGTTAAACATGAAGAATACCATAGCAAATAGGTACAGCTAATGGCAAGTTGCTGTATAATATGGGGAGCTCAACCTGGTCCTCTGTGATAACCTAGAGGGGGTGGGAGTGGGTGGGAGGTGTGGGGGAGACTCAAGAGGGAGGGAACATATGTATACCTATGGCTGATTCATGTTGATGTATGGCAGAAACCAACACAGCATTGTAAACCAATTATCCTCCAATTAAAAATAAATAAAAAGAATACCCTGGCATCGACAGATAAAGGACTCTCATTTCCATGCCCACAAAAAGGGTAGACTCTACAATTAGAAGGTAGGATTGCTGAATTCTGGAAAACACGGGTAGCACTTAGAAATGACAGTGTCTAGGGGAAACAATCAGAGCCTTTTGAGGGAGTAAGGAGGGTATAGACAAGGCAAGACAAGCATTTTATTTGTGTAGAATAAAAGATGTCTCATCAAAGGTGATTAAAAAATATGAAACCTACATCATTCTATTTTCTAAAAGCATAAGCAGGTTGTACCACATGAGAGATGTTTGAAACAGGGGAAGCCACTGGAGCACAGTTTAGTTTCTGTCTGGGGTTATGGTTCCCCAAAGGCAGACCCAAGACAAGTATTTGGGTTCAGGAAATTTATTTGAGTGTGACCTCAGGAAGCCTAAGGCAGACCAACAACCTTTGATGGCACCAGGGAAAGCTCTCGAGAGAGAGAGAGAGATACAGGAGCCTAAGGTTGAAAACATCTCCTGGGTTGAACTCACATGGGCTGAGGGGATCAATGGGGTTTGCTACAATGTCATTATCAGCACAAGACACTCTACACAAATTACTGTTTACATAGCTTTTCTCCTCTGGTTCGGTCGTGATAAAGCATGCCTTGGTGGTGTTAAAGTGCCAATATTAAAGTTCTCCCTGTGATATTTTTGAGAAGATGGCAGCAGTATAATTTTGAATCCCCTAATGAAAACAGCCGGGGCTTCCCAGGTGGCTCAGTGGTAAAGAATCCGCCTGCCAATGCAGGAGATACAGGTTTGATCCGTCTGTTGGGATGGCCCCCGAGAAGAAAATGGCAGCCCACTCCAGTATTCTTGCCTGGGAAATCCCATGGACAAAGGAGCCTGGTGGGCTATGCAGTCCACGGAGTGGCAAATGGATCTGACACAACTTAGCAACTAAACAGCAGCAGTGAAAACAGACAGACCAACTAGATAGTTAGACTGAAAACTGGTGGGAAACGTTCTCAATAAAACTAGGGGGCAATGGGACTTCCCTGGAGGTCCAGCGGTTAGGACTCTGCGCTGCCACTGCCATGAGTGTGGGGTTCCATCCTTGCTGGGGAAACGAAACAGCCTGCAAGTCATGCAGCAAGGATAGACAAATAAAAACTAGCTAAAAACCGAGTGAGCAATGTATCCCCCACAAACATTAGAATAACTAGCAAAAGGAAGAAAGAGGGTGCTTGTCAGGCCTGAGAGCAAGAGAATCCCCACCTGAAACACCCAGCAGGTGTTCACTGGGAAGGCTAGAGACCCAGTTTTAGAACAGTAGCTGAAGCTGGGAGGGGTTTTGTCCCCTCCAACATCAGGTAAAGTGCAAAAGGCATGAGATAAGATGATTTAAAGGGCATGGAGCATCCTGAAACTGGCCAGCCAGGTCTTCCTTCCAGGAGACACTGCTGAAAGAGGGAATCAGACCTGAACAGAGCAGGGACAAAAGAGGAGCAGGAAACAACCAGACGATCCAGATAAAAGTGGAGACATGTTTATAAGAGCAAAGAATGGTGGAAATCAAACTGCAGGATCTTTTAACTGCATGAAATGAAAGAGGGAGCTTTGTGAAGTTAGAAAAGCTATCTTGAACTAAACGTCTTCCTAAATGCTAAGAAAAATTAATTTCATCTTTATAGAACTGAGCACAAGAGAAGAAACAAGGTCATACTCCACACAAAATAAAAAAGAGAGAGAATAAGGAATAGAATATCTTCCTTTCAGACAAGTAAAAGCATGCAGAAAGACATATCTACAAAACAAACAGAAAGCTATAACCTACTATTCTCAAAAATAAAAGCTGTAAGAAATTAAGGAAATGGTATAACAAACAACATAAATCAGAAATTTTAAAAACTCAGAAATGAAATGACAAACTCAGGAAGGAATTTGACTTAAAAACATTTCAGAAATTAAGACTAAACTAGGAAGAACAATGGAGTAAATAAACATGACAGATATTGCACTAGAAGAAATAGGAGATTGGGAAAATGGAAAATATTAAAAATCCAAAAGAAATGAACATGATACACAGGAGTCAAGAGAAAATGACAAATATTGAAGCTACATAAAGATGACTTAATGTACAGAGAATAGAAGTCCTTGAAGGAAAAAGCAAAAGTAGAGATCAGAAAAAAATATTAAAAGATATAATTCAAGGAAACCTTTCAGGAAAAACTAAGGGTTGACATATAATCCAGCAATCCCACTACTGGGCATATACTCTGAGAAAACCATAATTCAAAAGACACATGTATGCCAATGTTCACTGCAGCACAATTTACACTAGCCAGAACATGGAAGCAGCCTAGATGTCCAATGACAAATGAATAGATAAAGAAGATGAGGTACATATATGCAATGGAATATTACTCAGCCATGAAAAGGAACTAAACTGGGTCATTTGTAGAGATGGGGAAGGACCTAGAGCCTGTCACAGAGTGAAGTAAGTCAGAAGGAGAAAAGCAAATATCATATATTGATGCATATATGTGGAATCTAAAAAAAAAATGGTACAGATGAACCCATTTGCAGGGCAGGAATAGAGATGCAGACAAAAGAGAATGGATAAGTGGACACGGGCTTTGGGGAAGGGGAGGGCAGGGTGAACTGGGAGATTAGGATCGACAATATATGCTCCTGTGTGTAAAATAATAGCTAGTGGGAAACTGCTGTGTATCTCAGGGAGCTCGTCTTGGTGCTTTGAGATGACCTAATGGGTGGGATGGGGCGGGGTGGGAGGGAGATCCGAGAGGGAGGGGATACATGTGAACGTATAGATGACTCACTTAGCTGTAAAGCAGAAACCAGCACAAAACTGTGAGGCAACTATACTCCAATTTAAAAAAAAAAAGAAAGAAGAAAGGGTTGAAACTACACATTGAAGGCTCATATCATGCTCTTCAGAATATCGACCCAGAATGACCAATGTCAGAGTATCATTTTTAGTAAAATAATGAGGCATTGAAGAAAAATAAAATTCCTTTGAGTAAGCAAAAATAGCAAATGACTTGTAAGGGGGCAGAAAATTGGCTTATTGCCAACTTTCTGACTGTGACATGTGTCACAACAAAACAGAGGACTTTACTGAAGATAATCAAGAAAATAAACTGTGAACCAAGGATCTAGGGAAACTGACTTTCAAGTATAAAGGGTACAAACTCTTACCAGGGTGCAAAAATTCATGGAATATTGGCCCCTTCCTGGGAAATCTACCAGAGAACCAAAGTGACTAGAGAAACATCAACATAAAGAGGTGAACACTAGCGCTATTTGGTTGTTTATGGAATTAAAAATAAACACGGATAAAAAAATGAAAGAGTATAGTATATGTAATGGCTGTACATTATGGTAATATAGATATATAACAGCTATTTATTGGGCTTCCCAGGTGGCATAGTTGTACAGAAATCCACCTGCCAATGAAGGAGACACAGGAGACATGCATCAGTCCCTGGGTTGGGAGAATCTCCTGGAGGAGGAAATGGCAACTTATTCCTGTGTGCTTGCCTGAAAAATCCCATGGAGAGAGGCCTAGTGGGCTATAGTCCATGGGGTCACAAGGAGTCACACACGACTGAGTGCTCACACACACACACAGCTATTTATTAATGGGAGAAATAAGAGAATGGAGAAAGAATATGGAAACAATTTTTTAAATATTTTAAAATTAAAATAATTTCATTGTACTTAGGCTTAATAGAAGTCAAATAAGATCTTGTTATATCTGTTACAGACTTGTCAGCAAAAATATAACTTGGTGTCATAAAATTCTTTTATTTTTAATTGAGATATATTTTATTTACAGTGTTGTTTTAGTTTTAAGTGTAGAGCAAAGTGATTCAGTTACACATGTATAATATTTGTAGAAATATATATATATCATTTTTCAGATTGCTCTCCATTATAGGTTATTACATGATATTGAATATAGTTCCCTATGCTGTACAGTAGGTCCTTGTTGGTTACCAAGTTTTAATGTAATGCAGCAGTGTGTATATCTTAATCCCAAACTCCTAATTTGTCTCCCTGCCCCCTCCTGCTTTCCTCTTGGTAACTGTAAGATTGTTTTCTATGTCCATGAGTCTATTTCTGTTTTGTAAATAAATTCACTTGTATCATTTTTAAAATTCCACATGTAAATGACATCATATGGTATTTGTCTTTCTCTGTCTGACTACGTCACTTAAGATGATAATTTTTAGGTCTACCTAGGTTGCTGCAAATGGCATTATGCCATTCTTTCTTATGGCTGAGTAATATTCCATGGTGCATATGCACCACATCTTCTTTCCCCAGTCATCTATTGATAGACATTTAGGTTGCTTCTATGTGTTGGCTAATGTAAACACTGCTCCTGTGAACCTTAGGGTGCATGCATCTTTTCAAATTAGAGTTTTCTCCACATATGTGCCCAGGAGTGAGATTACAAGATCTTACGGTAACTCTATTTTTAGTATTTTTTTTAAGGAATCCCTATACTGCTCTCCATAGTGGCTGTACCAGTTTACATTCCCACCAACAGTGTAGGCAAGTTGCTTTTTCTCCACACCCTCTCTAGCATTCATCATTTGTAGACTTTTAAATGATGGCCATTCTGACTGATATGAGGTGATGTTTCATTGTATCATGAATAATTTTTAATAATGATGTTGATTGAGGTAGTATTAGTGTTTTACATTGATACTTTTGTGCATGTCATATGAGACAAAGCAAATAAGTAATAGCTGGATATTCTAATTCTGTCATCTTCTGTGCTCTTGAGAATTATGATTCTTGGATGAAAGAAAGGAATTCTGGTATAAGAAAAAGAGTTTGAATAAATACTCAAGAATTCTCAAATTAAATTGGGAGAATCAGTACACGCTTGTGAGGCATTGTAATCACTTTTTAAATTAATAGAATTAGTTTTTAAGAACTGTTTTAGGTTCACCGCAAAATTGACTAGAAGGCACATAGAGTTCCCCTCTACCTGCTCCCACTGCAGAACACAGCCTCTCTTGCCATCAGCATTCAGCGTCAGTGTGGTGTCTTTGTAACGATCAGCCAACACTGACCAACTGCAACCAGAGTCCACTGTTTACACTGGGGATCAGTCTTTGTATTGTATGTTCTGTGGATTTTGACAAATGTACAGTGACCTGTATCCACCATTATATCAATAGTATCATATGGAATATTTTCACTACCCTAAAAATCAGAATCTTATAGATGTAGACTTTTCAATTGGCTTCCCTCATTTAGCAATATGTGTTTAAATTTATTTCATGCCTCTTTGTGGCTTGATAGCTCATTCTTTTATTTCTTTGTATACTTTGGATAGCAATCTTCTATCAGATTTTACAATATTTTCTCTCAGTCTATGGCTGATCTTTCATTTTCTTGACATTTTATGTTTTTATTAAAAAGATAGATAGAATTCCATATCTAGAGATAACATGGAGACTTGCAGTATTAAAAGATCATGTCAAAAGGACATGGAAACCATCTGTAAGAGGCTCCCAGGGGCCAAATATGGAATGATTTGAGCTTCAATAAAGATTATAATTGTAATGAATTGAAATCCATCAAATGTATTTAAACCTTTAATGCATAAAGCTACTTAAAACATAGTCACCTTCAGAAGAGAAAGAACAAATTTATTCTCTCAAAAATTGGTAAATAAAGGGCAAGAATCAAACATTTATCCTGCCTTTAAAATGTAAACTGTGCCACTGAGTAGCCCAATAGTGCATGAGTGGAAGCACTCAAGTTAATATATGGAAGAAAAAGGATAGAATTAGAATACCACCATTTTAAAGCCCCAGTGAATGAACAGAGCTAGGCATCGTGCAGCAACAGCTGTTAACCACACAGAGGGGCGGCACACGGACATTATGTTTCTCCTGATGAAATAACACAACACCACCTATGGTCTCACCAAAAGGACTGAACTGGAGTCTGGTCCAACCTCTGGATTCAGCTCCCAGTTTGCAGGAAATACGGAGGAACACCTTAAACTCCACCAAGAGTATCAATCAGCAGAATCCAGGCAGTGGGCACCTGTGGGTCAAAAGGCCAGATTCTTCAACAGATAAATTGTAAAGAACAGAAAGGGCTAGAGGAGGAAAGCCTGTCAATTAAAAAGCGACTCAAAAGAGAGATGGGATTTTGAAAGATGGCAAGACTATAGCACCCGTGTAGGAAGGCACTTGGGTGATAAAACTGTCAAGAAAGATAAGAGACCAGATTCCTATCAGAGTCCAGAGAGGGGTCACTTCTGTAGGGAGGACGGCAGCTGAGTTTGAAAGCAGGGACATGATGGGCATCTGTGAACATTCAGGTGAAGTTCTATTTCTTGATCTGGGTGGTGGTTGTTATAATAAATCTTCAAGGTATACATTTGTTGGGGTTATTTTCCTGTTTTGTTTGATACTTCTTTTAAAAGTCCCCCTCATCCCTAGTTTCATCCTCAAGGCTGTGACTGTGACTGGTTTCCTGATATGATGTCTTAGGGCTTTGGCTCCAGAGTAAGGATGCTGAGTGTCTAATTAGAAGGACCTGACAACCCACCAGAATATATACTCCAGGCCAAAGAGCATGCCTGTCGTGTTAACTGCCATAGTCCCAGTTGCACCTGAGGTGTAGAAGGTGCTCAATAAATATGCATTGAATTAATATATGACAGAAGCTGGACTCAGAGGTTTCACTTTGTTGGGATGAAATATCTAATGTAATTGGTCATAGAAAATATAACTGTGACCCCGCCACGAAAAGGCCCATCTCTTCTTCTTTCTGAGTTGGTCGTATCCACAGCTCTGAGGTCAGGTTCTGGCCCACCACTGAAGACCACCCACCCTGGTCACTCAGGTGGCAAAGACTCCACCAGCAATGCAGGAGACTCAGGTTTGATCCTTGAGTTGGAAAGATCCCTTGGAGGAGGGACTGGCAACCCACTTCAGTATTCTTACCTGGAGAATGCCATGGACAGATGATCTTGGTGGGTTACAGTCCATGGGGTTGCAGAGTCAGACACAACAGAGAGACTGGAAAACGACGATGACCTGGGCAGAGATGTTCCCACTCAGATGGCATCGCCCATGCTTGACTAGAAAAGGTGAGCAGGTTCTTGTGGGCCGGGGGAGCTTCTTCTCACCTGGAGTGTGTTTGCAGTTCTCTTCCCAGAGCACAAATACTATCTGCCCTTCCACATGCAGCTTTCTAAGAGATGAGTTCTAGAAATCCCGGGACTCTGATTCCCTACAGTCAGATCTCTGGGTCACCTATTCCAGAGAGTCACTGGCTGAGACTCACCCTAGTGCAGGGAGCTGATGATTTCCTCCCACATTGTCATCCTTGGAAGCATCAGGCTCAGAGTGAATAAGACAAGCCTGGACCTCCCTCACAGACATTAAGATCTCCTGGCCAACAGACATTAAGATCTCCGTTCCTCGAAATTTCCAGGAGAGGATATAGGTTCCCTTGTCTAATAAAAAGCAGAAGAAAAATAGATTAAATCATATTTCTCTCAGGTAACCTTCTTCTCCACCAGTTAAGTACAGTAAACCTATTTTAAGAGTATCACTCAGGAGGCATAAACTTTATTTCACTGCATCGTATAATCCCCTGTAATAGAAAACCAGTAATGAGGATACCAGCGGCAGGTGCAAAAGGCAGTTTTACATCAATAGAAAATTCAATTCTAATTAATCTCTTCACAGCCAACATAATTGAGTCTTCACGGGGACCACCTAGACTCACCCCATCCCTCTCCCACTGTTCCCTTCCACAGGCCTGTCTTGCCCACTTCTGTGCTGGAATTTGTCTGGAAACAAAGAAAGAAACAAGGCTGATATCATCTCCGGCAATGTGGGTTTGCAGAGCAGTCTCTTTATTTCCATCATCGAGTTATTACTGACATCCAAGGCTCCAAGCAGTCTCAGAGGTCCTCCCTGGGTATGTAAATAGCATCCTGCTTTGTTATTTATTTCTTAGTTCTCTTCTTCCCTCCTCCACCCCCAGGTTGCTTTCAGGTTCTTTTTTTTTTTTTCTTCCCAAAGACATCACAAGGGTCACATCTCTCTCTGCTATCACAGTGCTCTCCACTTTTGCAGCACAAGAAAGAATTACGAGCGGGTGAGTGCCTGTGTCCTACGCGCGGGTGTATGTCTTGTCGGCCTCCCCATCCTCCCTGGTTGAGGCCATAATTTGTGCATGGGTGACAGCCAGTTTAAAAGCCATTCCTGGGAAGCCATAAGAAAATGCACAGGATTCATAAACTCCCAATATTGCCTCATCTGATCTATTTCCTCCATTGCTTTCTTCTCCCGATGTTAAACTGTGATCAGCCTTGGCATGGAGCAAAGTTGCATCAGCCTCATGTTTCAGACCAGCTCTGTTAATTAAAATGCTCCCTCTCTGCCCATTTCCAATAGGCTCTCCTCCCAGGAAATGTGAGCACACAGAAAAAGCCCAGATCAGACTTGGATTGGATCTTCACGCCCACTGTGAGCAACAAGCCAAGCAGAGATGGGCGGGGAACTGCTCGAAAGCTACGGTCTGGCACGGAAAGAGGATGCTGCAATTTCAGAGCCCTCCTTCTTTTAAAAAAGATTTATTTCTTTGGATGTGTTGGCATGTGGAATCTTTCCTTGCGGCGTGCAGGCTTCTCTCTAGTTGCAGGATGCAGGCTCCAGAGCATGCGAGCTCAATAGTTGTGTCATGAGGCTTAGTTGCCCTGTGGCATGTGGGATCTTGGTTCCCCACCCAGGGATCGAACCTGCGTGCCCTGCACTAAAAAGGGGGATTCTTAACCACTGAGCCACCAGGGAAGTCCCTGAGAGCCTGAAGAATCCTTGAAGCAGGGTTCATGGTCCGTGAAATCCGAACAAGCAGCTTGCCAGGGTGAGTGATCTCCCACCTTATTTGGAGTCTGAAGTTTGCTTTGGATGCCTTGGAAAACTGTGCCCTCTGTTGCTAAAGGTAGATCTGTGTTTATGCCTCGCCTGGGTGAAGTGCTGGCACTGCCAGACGAGGTTGTGAACATCATCAGGTGTGGGTGGGGTGGTCTTGCCCACCCAGGAGCCCATCACCGTCATCACCACCTGGTACCCATTTGCCAACGACCAAAGTCCCCAGCCAGGAATCAAGGGCTGGGCTTGAGCAGAAAATCAGGGTCCATCTCCTGCTCCCCATGATCCTTGTACCTTGGGGTCCCAGAAGCTAGGGACGTGCACTGCTTTCATGCTTGTGCCAGTAAAGTCAATGCGGGCAGCAGAAAGCCCGGAGGACGAGAGCAAAGATTGGGAACAGGGTCCAGAAAGACTTCTCGGCACTGGAGGTCGGGCTCTGTGGTACCGTTTGGAGTCAACAGAGGGCTCTCTTTCAAGACTCCCTCGGTATCGATTTCCCTCAAGGACTTTGAGGTACCCTGGTTTCCCTAGACAAACACCCATTTTTAAACACACACTCACTTCCCAGACTCCTCACAGGGCCAGCTTCCATTCACCTGTTCCCCCTGTCCCCAGGGGTCATCCCTCCTCCCTTGCCTGCTTGCTGCCCACCTGTTCCTTATTGCCCTGCTGCTGTGGGTGCTGAGCGGGCTTCTTCCCTGTAGTCTCCAGATCTGAGATTAATCTCTTCTTCTGCACTGATGGCTGGATAGAGAAGATAGGAAAGAGGTCTGAAGGTCCACCCTGGTGATGCTGGGAGGAGTGGGGAGATGTTGGCACCACAATGAGTCACCATTTCCCAGGCCTGCTCCCCATTCTCATATCACACCCTTGAGGTCCAGTCATCCCCAGTAACCTAGAAGTGCTCACTGAAGCCCCAGACTGTTATGGGGCTAAACTAATCAAGGTCAGATAATGGAGCAGGTGGGTGAGGAAGCCTTGACCATGGGGGGAAGTTACCACCACTTTCTGATGTTTTAGATATTACACTGAAAGAAAGAAAGAAGGAAAGTGAGGTCGCTCAGTAGTGTCCGACTCTTTGCGACCCCATGGGCTGTAGCCTACCAGGCTCCTCTGTCCATGGGATTTTCCAGGCAATAGTCCTGGAGTGGATTGCCATTTCCTTCTCCAGGCTGGGGTCAAAACCCTTTGAGGCCTGAAATCTTGAGTTTCTATGTAATGCTATTTAGGTGACATTCAACAACAAAAACAAATCCCACAAAATCCTGTCTCCACATAGAAGTATAACTGAGGTTATACTTCTGGAGGGTGAGACAGGGAGGGCACAGGGCTTGCCCTTAGGGAGGGCCATCAGCTTGGTCCTGCCATACTTCAACTTCTTCAGGAGAAAGCACAAACCTCCCCATGCCTCACAGGGCCCCAGGGCTTTAGGACCTAACCCCTAATCTCAGTGGAAGACCGGGTGTTGCTCTTTACAGGGGCTCCAGCTGACACTCCTACACAGTCCCGATCCTCGCCGCCTCCCCTCTGATGACTCATGAGGTCTTAACTGGTCACCCTTTCTGAGTCTCATGTCCCTATGGTCCTTCCTCCACTATGCTTCTAAAATACAACCTGACATTGCCAGTCTGATGTCCATCACTTGTCAAGTCAAATCCACAATCTCTGCCCTGAGAATTTAAGACCAGCTTCTCCTTGCTTTGCACCATTCTCTAGATACGTCACTGCTTTCCTCCTGCCTGAGATGATGGGATGGCATCACTGACTCAGACATGAGTTTGAGCAAGCTCCGGGAGTTGGTGATGGACAGGGAAGCCTGGCATGCTGCAGTCCATGGGGTTGCAAAGAGTCAGACACAGCTGAGTGACTGAACCTGTACTGATATTCCTGTTCATACTGTTCTGCTGAAATGCCGCCCTGCCTCCTACCGCCACCCTGTACCCTCTTGTGCCTGCTACTGCCTCTTATCCAATATTGTTCTGAGAGTCTTAGCCTGTGCAATAAGTCAAGAAAAAATATAGATGTGTATAATGATGCAAAAAGAAGGTGACTACTTGAAGATGCTGTGCTTTTCAAAAAAAAAATTGAAAAATGGTAAGAACATCAACAACAAAAAAGAACTGAGATCCATAGTTTCCATATATACAAATAGTAACTTGTTAAATATAGTGAAAAAGTCTCATTTACCATGGCAACAAAATATTTGAAATATCCAGGGATAAACCAAAAAATATGCAATAACTGTACCAGAAAAATCTATAAAACTGTTCTGTGAGATATAAAATAAGAGCTTAATAAATGAAGAGCCATGTTATGGCATAGGAAGACTTTGTAATAAAAATATTTCAGTTTTCCCTAAATTAATCTATAAATGTAACTTCAATAAAAAAATCCCAGCGGGATTTAGGGAGAAGAACATGATAAAATTCAACTGGAAGAATTCCAAATGACCAGGAAGACCTAAGACCTGTTTTTTAAAGAGAAACAATAAAGGAAAACTTGTCTTATTGGCTATTGAAACAGAATATAAAGGGATGCACCTTAAAAATAGAAATAGACAAAACAACAGAATAAAGAAGTCGATCCAAAATAAACAAATGGATCCTCACATACGCAGACATTTGGGATTACTAAGAGTGAAAGCAGATGCTTAGTGAATACTTCCCTTGTGCTGGGCCCTGTTCTAGGTACTTTACACATACCGATTCATTTAATCCTGACAACAGCTCTGTCCGGTTGGCTACTGTTACTATCCCATGTTACAGATGAGGAAACTAAAGCAAAGAGGTTGAGTAACTTGGTCAGACTGACACACAAAGTTGGTGTAAGAAGCGTAGTCTATAAATACATGTCAGTGAGGTAAAAGGAAGAAAATGGAATTAGATTCCTATCTCAAACCGTGTACAAAATTGGATTCCAGGTATGGGAAAGGTTTCAAGTGTAAGAAGAATCAAGGGTCCTAGATGCTCATAGCATCACTAGTCAAAATCTCCAAAAGGTGGAGACAACCAAATGTTCACCAACTGATGAATGGATGAACAAAATGTGGCACATCCACGCCATAGTATATTATTAACCCATGGGAAGGAATGAAGGATTAATACATGCTACAATGTTGAGTAAACCTTGAAAACATTACACTGAGTGAAAGAAGCCAGGCACAAAATGCTACATGTTCAATGATTTTATTTAAATGAATCATCCAGAACAGGTAAGTCCACACAGGGAACTCGACTCAATACTCGTTAATGACCTAATGCTTGTGCTCAGCCATGTCCGACTCCTTGCATCCACATGGACAGTAGCCACCAGGCTCCTGTGTCGATGAAATTTCCCAGGCAAGAATACTGGAGCCGATGGCCATCTCCTCCCCCAGGGGATCTTCCTGACACAGGGACTGAACCCTTGTCTCTTATGTCTCCTGCAATGACAGGCAGATTGTTTACCATGAGTGCCACCTAGGAAGCTTGTAATGACGTTTATGGGAAAAGAATCTAAAAAAGAGTGGGCATGCGTATATGTATAACTGATTCATTTTGCTGAACAACAGAAACTAATACAACATTGTAAATCAACAATACTCCAATAAAAATTAATTAAAACATCAGTTCAGTTCAGTCACTCAGTCGAGTCCAACTCTTTGCAACCCCATGAATCACAGCATGCCAGGCCTCCCTGTCCATCACCAACCTTCGGAGTTCACTCAGACTCGCGTCCATCAAGTCAGTGATGCCATCCAGCCATCTCATCCTCGGTCATCCCCTTCTCCTCCTGCCCCCAATCCCTCCCAGCATCAGAGTCTTTTCCAATCAGTCAACTCTTCGCATGAGGTGGCCAAAGTACTGGAGTTTCAGCTTTAGCATCATTCCTTCCAAAGAAATCTCAGGGCTGATCTCCTTCAGAATGGACAGGTTGGATCTCCTTGCAGTCCAAGGGACTCTCAAGAGTCTTCTCCAACACCACAGTTCAAAAGCATCAATTCTTCGGGCGCTCAGCCTTCTTCACAGTCCAACTCTCACATCCATACCTGACCACTGGAAAAACCATAGCCTTGACTAGACGGACCTTAGTGGGCAAAGTAATGTCTCTGCTTTTGAATATGTTATCTAGGTTGGTCATGACTTTTCTTCCAAGGAGTAAGCGTCTTTTAATTTCATGGCTGCAATCACCATGTGCAGTGATTTTGGAGCCCCGCAAAATAAAATCTGACATTGTTTCCACTATTTCTCCCTCTATTTCCCATGGAGTGATGGGACTGGATGCCATGATCTTCGTTTTCTGAATGTTGAGCTTTAAGCCAACTTTTTCACTCTCCTCTTTCACTTTCATCAAGAGGCTTTTTAGTTCCTCTTCACTTTCTGCCATAAGGGTGGTGTCATCTGCATATCTGAGGTTATTGATATTTCTCCTGGCAATCTTGATTCCAGCTTGTGTTTCTTCCAGCCCAGTGTTTCTCATGATGTACTCTGCATATAAGTTAAATAAACAGGGTGACAGTACACAGCCTTGACGTACTCCTTTTCCTATTTGGAACCAGTCTGTTGTTCCATGTCCAGTTCTAACTGTTGTTTCCTGACCTGCATACAGACCTCTCAAGAGGCAGGTCAGGTGGTCTGGTAGTCCCATCTCTTTCAGAATTTTCCACAGTTTATTGTGATCCACGCAGTCAAAGGCTTTGGCATAGTCAATAAAGCAGAAATAGATGTTTTTCTGGAACGCTCTTGCTTTTTCGATGATCCAGCAGATATTGGCAATTGATCTCTGGTTCCTCTGCCTTTTCTAAAACCAGCTGGAACATCTGGAAGTTCACGGTTCATGCATTGCTGAAGCCTGGCTTAGAGAATTTTGAGCATTACTTTACAGCGTGTGAGATGCGTACAATTGTGCGGTAGTTTGAGCATTCTTTGGCATTGGTTTTCTTTGGGATTGGAATGAAAACTGACCTTTTCCAGTCCTGTGGCCACTGCTGAGTTTTCCAAATTTGCTGGCATATTGAGTGCAACACTTTCACAGCATCATCTTTCAGGATTTGAAATAGCTCAACTGGTGGTAGGAATGCAAACTAGTACAGCCACTATGGAGAACGGTGTGGAGATTCCTTAAAAAACTGCAAATAGAACTGCCTTATGACCCAGCAATCCCACTGCTGGGCATACACACCGAGGAAACAGAATTGAAAGAGACATGTGTACTTCAGTGTTCATCGCAGCACTGTTTCTAATAGCCAGGGCATGGAAGCAACCCAGATGTCCATCAGCAGACAAATGGATAAGAAAGCTGTGGTACATATACACAATGGAATATTACTCAGCCATTAAAAGAATACATTTGAATCAGTTCTAATGAGGTGGATGAAACTGGAGCCAATTATACTGAAGTGAGCCAGAAAGAAAAACACCAATACAGTATACTAACACATATATATGGAACTTAGGAAAGATGGTAACGATAACCCTGTTTGCAAGACAGCAAAAGAGACACAGATATATAGAACAGACTTTGGACTCTATGGGAGAGGGAGAGGGTGGGATGATTTGGGAGAATGGCATTGAAACGTGTATACTATCATGTAAGAAACGAATTGCCAGTCTAGGTTCGATACAGGATACAGGATGCTTGGGGCTGGTGCACTGGGATATGACCCAGAGAGATGATATGGGGAGGGTGGTGGGAGGGGCGTTCAGGATTGGGAACTCATGTACACCCGTGGTGGATTCATGTCAGTGTATGGCAAAATGAATACAGTATTGTAAAGTAAAAAAAATAATAATAATAAAGAGCAAAAAAAGAAAGAAAGAAAGAAATAGCTCAACCGGGATTCCATCACCTCTACTAGCTTTGTTCGTGGTTATTCTTTCTCAGGCCCACTTGACTTCACATTCCAGGATGTATGGCTCTAGGTGAGTGATCACACCATCGTAATTATCTGGGTCGTGAAGCTTTTTTTGTGCAGTTCTTCTGTGTGTTCTTGCCACCTCTTCTTAATATCTTCTGCTTCTGTTAGGTCCATACCATTTCTGTCCTTTGTCGAGCCCATCTTTGCATGAAATGTTCCCTTGGTATCTCTAATTTTCTTGAAGAGATCTCTAGTCTTTCCCATTCTGTTGTTTTCCTCCATTTCTTTGCATTGATCGCTGAGGAAGGCTTTCTTTTCTTTTTTTCATATTTTATTTTATTATTTTTTTTTACTTTACAATATTGTATTGCTTTTTCCGTACATTAGCATGAATCTGCCACAGGTATGCACGTGTTCCCCATCCTGAACCTCCCTCCCACCTCCTTCCCCATACCATCTCTGGTTCATCCCAGTGTACCAGCCCCAAGCATACTGTATCCTGCATCGAACCTAGACTGGTGATTTGTTTCTTATATGATGCTATACATGTTTCAATGCCATTCTCCCAAATCATCCCACCCTCTCCCTCTCCCATAGAGTCCAAAAGTCTGTTCTATATATATCTGTGTCTCTTTTGCTATCTTGCATACAGGGTTATTGTTACCATCATTCTAAATTCCATATATATGTGTTAGTATACTGTATTGGTGTTTTTCTTTCTGGCTTACTTCACTCTGTATAATTGGCTCCAGTTTCATCCACCTCATTAGAACTGATTCAAATGTATTCTTTTTAAAGGCTGAGTAATACTCTATTGTGTATATGTACAACAGCTTTCTTATCCATTCATCTGCTGATGGACATCTAGGTTGTTTCCATGTCCTGGTTATTATGAACAGTGCTGCGATGAACACTGGGGTACACACTTCTCTTTCAATTCTGGTTTCCTTGGTGTGTATGCTCAGCAGTGGGATTGCTGGGTCATAAGGCAGTTCTATTTGCAGTTTTTTAAGGAATCTCCACACCGTTCTCCATAGTGGCTGTACTAGTTTGCATTCCCACCAACAGTGTAAGAGGGTTCCCTTTTCTCCACACTCTCTCCAGCATTTATTGCTTGTAGACTTTTGGATCACAGCCATTCTGACTGGTGTGAAATGGTACCTCATTGTGGTCTTGATTTGCATTTCTCTGATAATGAGTGATGTTGAGCATCTTTTCGTGTGTTTGTTAGCCATCTGTATGTCTTCTTTGGAGAAATGGTCTATTTAGTTCTTTGGCCCATTTTTGATTGGGTCGTTTATTTTTCTGAAAGTGAGCTGCAGGAGTTGCTTGTGTATTTTTGAGATTAGTTGTTTGTCAGTTGCTTCATTTGCTATTATTTTCTCTCGTTCCGAAGGCTGTCTTTTCACCTTGCTTACAGTTTCCTTTGTTGTGCAGAAGCTTTCAATTTTAATTAGGTCCCATTTGTTTATTTTTACTTTTATTGCCAGTATTCTGGGAGGTGGGTCATAGAGGATCCTGCTGTGATTTATGTCAGAGAGTGTTTTGCCTATGTTCTCCTCTAGGAGTTTTATAGTTTCTGGTCTTACATTCTTATCTCTTCTTGCTATTCTTTGGAACTCTGCATTCAGGTGCTTATATCTTTCCTTTCCTCCTTTGCTTTTCGCTTCTCTTCTTTTCGCAGCTATTTGTAAGGCCTCCTCAGACAGCCATTTTGCTTTTAAATAAAGATAAATCAGAATAGGTAAATCTACAGAGACAGGAAAAATTAAGTTAGAGGCGATTTGGGAGTGACTATTCGATGAGTATGTGTTTTTCTTTTAGAATGATGAAAATGTCTGGGAAACTAGATGGAGATGATGAAAATGTCTGGGAACTAGATGGAGATGGTTTCCTAACACTGTGAATATACTGAGTGCCATGGAACTGTGGACTTTAAAATGGTTAATGGTTGATTTTATCTTAAGTGAATTTTACCTTAAAATAGTACAAGAACACATTGTAGAAGAGTGAGTTTAACACCTTGTGGTCGAGCGTTACTATACTGGCCTCCACTGAAGCACATTCCTCTGCCCCTTTGCAGTGTGATTTTGGTGTTCCTTCCATCAGGTGTTAGTCACTCAGTCGTGTCCGACTGTTTGCGACCCCGTGGACTGTAGCCTGCCAGGCTCCTCTGTCCATGGGATTCTCCAGGCAGAAATACCGGGGTGAGTTGCCATTTCCTTCTCCAGGCAATCTTCCCAACCCAGGGATCAAACCCAGGTCTGCTGCATTACAGGCAGATTCTTTATTGTTTGAGCCACCAGGGAAACCCTGTTTCATCAGGAGGTAGTACCTATTTCCCTACCTCTTGAAGCTTAGGCTGGCCTCGTAACTTTCAGTATAGTGTGGGGAGGTGACACTGGGACATGTCCGGATTCTCTGCTGTAAGGGATGTTACAGTTTCTGCTTTACCCACTCATGCCACGAAGAAGGCCAGGCTAGCTTCTTAGAGCTGGAGACGGATGGTATGTGCTGGAGAAATGAAAGCACCCTAGCCAAAAGCCGAAACCAACTGCAGATTAGCCATGTGAGTGATCTCAGAAGAGATTAGCAGAAAAACCACCCAACTGCCATCCGGAGAATCATAAGAAAATGGTTAATATTTTAAACCCCTATACTTTGGACCGGAGTGTTGGGCAGCAATAGATAACTGATACATTTGGGTGAAGGAAGGCTTTTTTCTGTATATGGAGTGAAAGAAAAGATAATGATGAAATAAAAATTCACATTTTAGGCAAGACAGGGAAAATTTAAACATGAAACCTTTCCTCTGCCCTTTAGCTTCCTCCCTCATTTCTAGAGTGCTTTGTGCTCATGCATTATATGTTAACCAGACCTCCCCCTGGCAGAAATACCTGCTCAATCTTAAAGATCAACTTTTCTTCTTTTGGCACCAGTCACGTAATTCCTTAGAAGATAACATTCCTTTGTCAATCCTATAAGGGGTCACGATGACCCACCACTCATCTTATATGTGCAGACATCTTTGGTGAACTTTACGTACAGTGCCAATATATCATTTCCCTTAAAGACAGAGATTGTGCAGAACAGACTAGTCAGATGACCTGGAGAGATACTGGGCCACACCTAATGAAAGTCTTTAGCTGATATATTTACTTATGACCTTATTAATGCTACTAGCTATGTATTTGCCTTCTGCTTATTATACAACATTTCTTGCATTACCAAATAGTGTGACTGAGCCTCAGATAAAATTAATGATGACTAGGTGACTTGATTGGTCAAAAATATATTACTGGGACTTCCCTTATGATCCAGTGGTTAAGAATTTGCCTTGCAATGCAGGGGATGTCCATTTGATCCCTGGGTGGGGGAACCAAGATCCCACATGCTATGGACCAGCTGGGCCTGCGAGTCCCAACTACTGAGCCGGCACAGCACAACCGGAGAGTCTGTGTCCTGCAGTGAAAGTTCCCATGTGATACAATGAAGATCTGACGCAGTCAAATTAAAAACATTTTAAAATATATTGTATTTTGATCAATGGTTCTAGGGCATTCCCTGGTGGCTTAATGGCTAGGATTCCAGACTTTCAACTGCCGTGGCTAGGGATTCAATCCCTGGTCAGGGAACTGAGATCCCACAAGCTACATGGCGTGGCCAAAACACAAAACAAACAAATTTATATATATATACATAATTTCTATAAGATCAATGACTGTAATAGTACAAATTCTACATATGGGAAGGAGCAACAAGAGGGAGCCATTTCCAGGACCCTAAAAGACAGGTGGTCCAGAGGCCTTTGGTTAGTGTTGACAGGGCCTAGCCCACTATTAGCACATTGAGTGTTCCATCAACAAAATCTTCACCTGACCTAAGAATGAGCATTCCTACATGCTCCATGGGACAAATTGGCCACACAAGACCTGCCAAACTTTGGTTGTAACTAAGATAAAAATGGATTGTAACATAAAGAATGTCCAGTTCAGTTCAGTTCAGTCGCTCAGTCGTGTCCGTCTCTTTGCCACCCCATGAATCGCAGCACGCCAGCCCATCTGTCCGTCACCAACTCCCGGAGTTCACTCACACTCACGTCCATCGAGTCGGTGATGTCATCCAGCCATCTCATCCTCTGTTGTCCCTGTTGCCCACCAGCCAATTCCACATGAATCAAGTCATTAGCCACTGCAGTTGCTGACCTAAAATACACCCAGAAAGGAATTCAGAGTAAAGATCGGGATGAGACACTGTGAACCTCTGGAAAATGGATGGAACTGGCCCTTGGATATTTTCAGGAGAAGATTGTGTGACCCTAATTTCTGGTGTCTTCCCATACTTAGAAAAGCACTAAAACCATTAACTAAGGTGTCCATTGTGCATTTCTGGTAGCAACCTTCTATGAAGATGTATGTGATGGCATGTTCTCCTTTGCCAAAATCACATATATACTGGCCTCTCCCTTGACCTCTTTGGAACAGTTCTCAGAACTCTCTGAGAGACTCTCTCCCAGGTTATAATCCTCAGACTGACATGAATAAAGTTTTTCATTTCTTTCTTAGATTGACTATTTATTAATTTTTTGTGGACAATAGAAATAGGACAAATTTGACTAGGTAAAAATGTAAAATTTCCATACAGAAAAGCAAACAAAGATAAAACACCACTAAAAACTGGTGCCTATCCTGAGGGTATATCAAAATTGCCTGGGGAACTTCTCAATGTGCACGTTATCAGTCACATTCCAAGGCAACAGCTCAGACTCTCCAGGGTTTAGAGTGCACACATGTGGCCTTAGGTCATGGTTAGAGCAAGGACCCTGTAGATAGGCAATGGTTTGAATCCAACTGGTTGGTTGTGTGCCCTTGGACAAAATGTATCTCCACCTATAAAGCTGGCACGATAATAGTACGTGCTTCATAGGGTTATTGTTATATGGGTTACAACAAGTTCATACAGGTGAATCAATTAGAACAGTGCCTGTCACATGTGTTATTCACTCAGTTGTGTCTGATTCCTTGCGACCCCATGGACTGTAGCCCACCAGGCTCCTCTGTTCATGAAATTCTCCAGGCAAGAATACTGGAATGGGTTTCCCCAAGGGATCTTACTGACCCAGGGATCAAACCCAGGTTTTCCTCACTGTGGGCAGATTACCTCTGAGCCACCAGGGAATCCCTGCCTATCATATAGAAAATGTTTAATAAATGTAGTTAGCATGTGAAGACTGAAAATTTTCCAAGTGATTCCCATGTACCCACCCACCAAACCAGAAAACAAAATTTGACTGGAGTATTGTGTATGTGGGCAGAGATTAGCAACATATTATGATGGGCAAAGGGCTTCCCTGGTGGCTCAGATGGTAAAGAATCTGCTTGCAATGCAAGAGACCTGGGTTCAATCCAGGAGGCTGGGGAGATTCTCTGGAGGAGAACATGGCAACCCACTTCAGTATTCTTGCCTGGAGAATCCCTATGGACAGAGGAGCCTGGTATGCTACAGTCCATGGGGTCGCAAAGAGTCAGACACGACTGAGCGGCTAAGCACACAGCATGATGGGCCAAAGGTCATTGTCCTCAGCCTACAGAGAGCTCTGAATAATAAGTAAGAGAAACGTGTAAAAACAAATTCAATCAGTGCCAAAAGAAATGTAAATACATGACAAACCACTTAAAAGACATTCAACTTTAATGGTTATCAGAAATCTACATGAACACAATATGTTTCTGGACTTTCATATTTGCAAAATGAAAAAGGATAATTACCAATATTGATGAGCATGGGGGAAAACAGGAACTTTCATACTCTGTTAAGCAGGTTCTGAATTGTTACCATCTTTCTGAGACCAACATATGGGATGCACAATTGTGATGTGACCCATCTCTTGGTTTATCATAAGGAAATCATCAAATGGAGATTTATAAAATAAAGATACAAAGCTATTTTCAGAGGAAAGTGAATATGGCAGGACCTGGGACCTACTTTTGTAGAAGGGCCCCCTGCTGGGTCAAATGGCAAAGAATTTGCCTGCAGGAGACCCTGAGTCGATCCCTGGGTCAGGAAGATCCCCTGGAGAAGGGGATGGCTACCCACTCCAGCATTCTAACCTGGGGAATTCCATGGACAGAGAAGCCTGGCTGGCTTTGTGACCCGTGGGGTCAGAAAGAGTTGGACACAGCTGAGAATCTAACACTTTCAGTTTTGTAGATACATACACAGAGGCTGTCACTAACCACTGTCCTGGCTGTTGGGTAGGGGGATGGTGCTGGGTATAATATTAGGAAGCCCAGCAGGGGCTGCAGATCCTAGGGAGTTCATATCAGCCTCATTATACCCAAAGCTGATGATTTCATCTCCATCTGTCTGATTACTGAATTTTATTTTCCAGTTGGTTCGAAACCGGATAAGAAGAGAAAGGTATTGTTTATTGCTCACCTTAAATGCCAGCAAACCCTTCATCTTCCCTCATTTTTTCACAATAGGCCTGATTTGATGAGCCATTAAGCCCATCATTTAGCAACCAAAACTTGGTTGCCCTTTCTTTCTTCAAGGGCAGAAAGGGTTTAATATGCAAACCTTCCTGCAGGAGAGATGAAATATTTGCATTCTGTCTTTCCAATGCAACAAAAAGAGAAAAAGATCAAAGAACTTGGCTTCTTTAATAAAGCAGGCTGAGCATGCAGAGTCTGCTACCACATATATGTAAAACTCATTATAAATAACTGAGAAAAAGACTGGAGGGATGTGTGTCCACGTGGAGGTGGGGCAGGAGAGCTGAACAAGTTAATTGGATAGATGAAATCAAGGATGTTTCCTGTTTTCTCGAAGTCAGTGATTTTTCTGTAATTATCATATATTTCTCTTGAAATACAGAAGCAGACTTTCAGAACTTTCCCTGTGGTCCAGTGGCTGACTGTGCTCCCAGAGCAGGGAGCTTGGGTTCCATCCTCGATCAGGAAACTAGATCCCACATGCCACAGCCAAGACTCGGAGCAGTCAAATAAATTTAAAAATATCTAAAGAAACAACCTTTTTATGCTACTGCATTTTTGTCTACCTTTCAGAGATATCTCCCCAATGCAAAACCATTTCTAATCCCAGCCCCTTCTTTTGACAGTGTTGGTGGGTATCTAGCAGCTGTTTTGAGCAATGTACTTAAATGCTCTCAACTCCCAGGCCTGCCTCCATTCTGGACAGAGGGCTGAAGCAAGGGTGGATAGTGCGGACAGGGAATGTTGCCTGCCATCCAAGTAAGCCGTGTTGCCCATCATCCCAGTTCTACAAGGGTAAAAGACATTAGTCACTATAGCTGCTGTGCCTCGTAGTACATCCTGAGGGGGTTCAGGATGAACCCTATATGGTTAAGATGTTGTTGTGTTTTTCAGCTGCTAAGTCACCTCCAGCTCTTTGCAACCCCATGAACTGTAGCACATCAGGCTTCCTTGTCCTTCACTATCTCCAGGAGTTTGCCCAAATTCATGTTCACTGAGTTGGTGATGCTATCTAATCATCTCCTCCTCTGGTGCCCTCTTCTCCTTTTACCTTCAGTCTCTTCCAGCGTCAGGATCTTTTCCAGTAAGTCAGTTCTTTGCCTCAGGTGGCCAAAGTATTAGAGCTTCAGCTTCAGCCTCAGTCCTTCCAATGAATATTCAGGGTTGATTTCCTTTAGGATTGACTGGTTTGATCTCTTTGCAGTCCAAGGGACTCTCAAGAGTCTTCTCTAGCACTACAATTCAAAAGCATCAATTCTTGGGCTCTCAGCTTTCTTTGTGATCCAACTCTCACATCTGTACATGACTAATAGAAAAACCATAGCCTTGACTCTACGGACCTTTGTCAGCAAAGTGATGTCTTAGCTTTTAAATGTGCTGTCTAGCTTTGTCTTAGCTTTTCTTCCAAGGAGCAATCGTCTTTTAATTTCATGGCTGCAGTCACCATTTGCAATGATTTTGGAGCCCAAGAGTATAAAAATCTGTTTCTGCTTCTACTTTTTCTTTCTATTTGCCATGAAGTGATGGGACCAGATGCCATGATCTTAGATTTTTGAATGTTAAGATGTACATCTAAGGAATAATTTCAATGAGCCCAGGCTCTTGCATTTTCCAATAAATAGAAAATCATTAACCTGAGATGCTTGTTTTCTGAGCTTTCAAGTATTCTTTTGATGTTTGATTACCTTTCTCTTTTCAGCAGAAAAACTCCTATACATCCTGGCTCCTCCCCTTACCACTCGAAGCAGTTCCTCAAAGCTCTCTGAGAAGCTGTCTCTGGGGCTGTAGTCCTCAGTAAGTTCCCCAAATAAAGCATAACTTGCAATTTTTACATTATGCATTTTTGTTCAGCTGACAGCAGTTACCAAGCAGGGCGAGTTGAGATCTTCTGACAAGGAATTTGAAATCAGGCTGAGAAAGTCAATCCTTCCGGGTGCTAAACCTGTAACCTACACAACCAGGAATGCTGGCAGCCATGTTGTTATCCATTCCAGGCTCTGAGTGGTGGACCTTCATGAGGTACCTGTTCAGAAGTTCTACAACCTTTAAAACCCCTTTTTTTAAAAAAAAAGCTTATTTATTAAGGAATAGTTGCTTTACAATGTTGCGTTTATGCCGTACAATGAAGTGAATATGTATGCGTATGTCCCCTCCCTCTTGGTTTCCTACCCCCTGGCCCACACATCTGGGTCATCACAGATCACAGAGCACCAAACTGAAATCTCTGTGCTTTACTGCAGGTTCCCACTAGCTATCTTACACATGGTGAAAGTGAAAATCACTTAGTCGTGTCCAGCTCTTTGCAACCCCATGGACTATATGGTCCAGGGAATTCTCCAGGTCAGAACACTGGAGTGGGTAGCCTTTCCCCTCCAGGGGATCTTCCTAACCCGGGGATCAAACCCAGGTCTCCCACATCACAGGCAGATTCTTTACCAGCTGAGACACAAGGGAAGCCCAAGAATACTGGAGTGGGAAGCCTAGCCCTTCTCCAGCAGATCTTCCCGACCCAGGAACTGAACCAGGGTCTCTTGCATTGCAGGCGGATTCTTTACCAACTGAGCTATAGTGTATATTGCCAATCCCAGTCTCCCAACTCATCTTCCCCTTCCCTCCCTCTGTGTCTGCACATCTATTTTCTACATCTGCATATCTATAAAAATGAATAAATAAAATAAGCTGTGTGCTAGTCACTGAATCATGCCCAACTCTGCAGTCTTATGGACTGTGGCCCACCAGGCTCCTCTGTCCATGGAATTCTCCAGACAAGAATAATGGCGTTGACTAGCCATTTCCTCCTCCAGCAGATCTTCCCCACCCAGGGATCAAACCCTTATCTCCTGCATTGTGGACAGGTTCTTTACCATCTGAGTCACCAGGGAAGAACAGCTTGATAAAACAGTAAAATTTATTCATTTATTAATTTTTATTGCTATGTTATTGAATACATTTTATTGATTTTTAGTTCTATTAAATCTCATCCCTTAAGTCCATTTTTTAATAGTCTGTGTGACACACTAGGAGTGTCACATAAAACCAATTGTAGTCAAAATAAGGTGTCATCTTGATTTTTAAAAAAAGTAAACAGGTTTTTGTTTAAGCCTATTCTATTTGGATGGTATAATCGGCAGAGTATTAACAGACATCAAGCTTGGTACCAGAAGTGGAGTTACAAGTAGACAGTCCTTGAAAGGCAATGAGCTGTCTGAGGCAGGATGGGAGAGAGGAAGACCACAGTGAGGAATCCCATCCAACACTGAGAAACCTCTCAACTGAGACAAATGCTGGAGAAGCAATTGCGATGCTTGTTGGCTCTGGTTCCCAGGATTAGGGGCTACAGAGGACCCTCCACGGCTAGATGGCTTAAGTTTTCACAGGAGTCGTATTTCCAGGAGGAAAAAAAAAATGTCTGGCCAACAGGGACTTGGGATTCTCAGTCCCTCGAGAAATTCACACTGGGGGTAAGCCATCAGGGTGGTCAGCCCCTGCGGGAATCTTCCCCCAGGGCTCCTCCCTGGAAGGTCCCCACAGAACTCTGGCCTGGGAACTCCCCTCATGACCAGCAGACCCTGGGGTGGCTGTTGGCCAGGGGAGCAAGTCACTGAAGAAGTGTGGAAAACAAGAATCCACAGATTCCTTCTGGGCAGGAAGAAATGGTGTCTGTTTTGGAATGGTACCACATCTCTGTTCAGAACGTTCTTAATGTATTCCAGCGCTATAAATGAAACTCACTGCTGTTCATAGGATGTGTCTTTACTCAGCCTAGGGTGACACCACACACAGATGGAGTCATCAAGTGACCTGCCCCCTGTAAAAGAAGATGAGCTCTGGAGAAGAGGAGCCTCATGACTGCCGGGGGTGGGGGGGCGTTGAGGGACAGGGACAGGTGGGTTTTAGGTACTCTCCCTTTGGGAGGAAGTCCTCTGATCTAGGATGGGGACAGATAGACAGGGAGGAGAGACTGTTCTGTCGGCTTAATCTTCCTAGATCCAGGCCTCTCAGCACTGCTGCCCTCCTGGCCTTGGGTTCCATGGGTAACCACTGCATCCTTCAAAATATGTGTCCCCTTACGGGCTCCCTTGGTGGCCCAGGCGATAAAGAATCTGCCTGCAATGCAGGAGACCCAGGTTCAATCCATGGGTTGGGAAGATCCCTTGGAGAAGGGAATGGCAGCCCACTCTAGTGTTCTTGCCTGGAGAATTCCATGGACAGAGGAGCCTGGTGGGCTAGAGTCCGTGGGGTCACAAAGAGTTGGTCATGACTGAGCGACTAATGCTTTCATTTTCTTTCACATGCTCAAGTTAGCTTCAGTTGTGTTTTGTTACTTGCAACTGATAGTCTTGAATTTTTAAATTAATTTGTTTTTTACTAAAAAGATCATAACTGAGCATGCTAAAAAATTCATGTAGGTCAAAGGGTAGTCAATTAAAAAGTAGGTCTCCCTTCCACTCCAGACCCCTGTCCTTTTTTTCTGGAGGCAATAACCATTAGCAATTTACAAAAAGAGTTCCTATAAACCTTTTCAGGAACTGTTCATGCATATAGAAGCACTTGTACATAGTTCTTCAAACAAATAATATTTTAATGTATATACTCTTCAGAACTTTGATTTTTGTTCTTTTATTTTTTTACTTAATGATCTTGTAGATCATTTCATACACTAACTCATTAAAAAAAATTTTTTTTACTCATTAGTTTTTAATTTTCAGTTCAGTTCAGTCGCTCAGTTGTGTCCGACTCTTTGCAACCCCATGAATCGCAGCGTGCCAGGCCTCCCTGTCCATCACCAACTCCCAGAGTTCACTCACAATCACGTCCATGGAGTCAGTGATGCCATCCAGCCATCTCATCCTCGGTCGTCCCCTTCTCCTCCTGCCCCCAATCCCTCCCAGCATCAGAGTCTTTTCCAATGAGTCAACTCTTCACATGAGGTGGCCAAAAATCACCTAAATTAATAAGTAGTGTGACGATAGTTAACCCTTTATGAAAAGTATTAAATTAGTTTCCCTCTCTATGCATGTGTGCATGCTAAATCGCTTAGTCGTGAAACCCTCTGGACTGTGGCCCATGAGGCTCCTCTGTCCATGGGATTCTCAAGGCAAGAACACTGGAGTGGGTTGCCCTGCCTTCCTCCAGGGATCTTCCTGAAGCATGGATCGAGCCCACGTCTCTTATGTCTCCTGCATTGGCAGGCGGATTCTTTACCAGTAGCGCCACCTGGGAAGCCTCATCCTTCCGTATACCATGCACCAAAATTAATTCCAAGTGGATTAAAGATCTAATTATAACAACTGGAACTCTAAAAAGTAACAGAAGGAAACGTGGGTGAGTGATCTTCACATGGTGGATCTTTTTCCTTTCTTTTCCTTTCCCATGGTGGATCTTGAATAGGAAAAAGTCCTCCCAGGTCTGATGTGGAAACTCACAAAATCCAAGGCCCAAAGACTCAAGTGAGCCTGTGGGTTCTCCCTAGACTCTTTTCCTCCTATAAGGAAAGAGTGTCTTGGAAAGGGCTCCCCAAAAGCAGACGCCACGATGAACACCCGCGTGGTTTATTAAGGAGTTGGGCTTTCATACTCCTGCAGCTGTCAGTCATTGATTAACAGCTGGCTGAGGGACATCACCTCCCTATGCCTCCGGGCAGAGCAGCTCCTGTAACCCAGGGAGGTCCCGGGAAGTTGCAAGCGCAGCTCATAGAATCAGGGCACTCATGCCCCGGTGTGGGGATCCAAGAAGCTGAAGGAGAAGCGTCAGCTGTGTCCACTGCAAAGGGGGTCTTTCACAGAGATGGGAGCTGGGGGAGGTGTGCGGGGGTCAATTCAATGCCACAGTCAGCTGGAGGCCAAGACGTGAAGCTACAACTCTGAGCTTGTGGTGAAAATCCCAAGAGGATGGGAGCCCTGGGCCCTCACACCCACAACCAGCTGGCCCCAAGCCCAAAGGCATCTTTGGGGCAGGAGGTTTATGCTGTGGGCTTCCCTGGAAGGATGTGAGAAGTGCCGGTGTAGACAGAGAGGGAAGCCGACCACAGTGGGGTTACAGCCAAGGCCCAGGCCAGTCCCATGAGAGCTCTGGAGCTGGGGCAGCCCTTCCAAGTTGCCTCCTAATTGAGGCAAAGACCAGGCCCTGACATCACTGGAGGCAGGATCACCTTGGGGAGGCATAACCTTGAGAGAGGTGCTTACTGGCTGCCAAAGTCACTCCTGTTGAACGACAGTGAAATTCCCAGCAGCCGAGGGGTGGCAGCCCCAGCCCCGGAGGGCGGCCTGCGTGGCAACCCACAGAACCTCTCCACGCTAAGACGGGGCGTCTCCTCTCCTGGAGGCTCCCAGCTGCCGTACTCTCCAAGGAGCAGAGCTGAGGACGAGACCAGGAAGTCGAGGCCATCAGGATGGACTCACCCTCAGGGAGATCCCCTCGTGGAGCCCTGGGGAGTGTGGGAAGTGGGTGGAGGACCTTGTGTTCCCTGGCAGAGTTGCCACTGGGAGGAATCTCACAGAAGATGTTCTCAAAAACCAGGCAAGAGGGAACACTAAGGGGCAAGGGTGAAACGCTGGCATGGGGGGCTGCTCCAGCTTGGGGGTCTATTCCCCTCAAGCTTTGCTGTAGGAAGGGGCATGGTCTGATGGAGTGGTCAGCGGGCCAGAGCAAGGCGGACTTCAGTGAATTCCCTGCCCCTCTCTAGGCAGAGGGCCGTGGGCAGCTTTATCTTTGTGAAAAGGGCTCCTATGGGCTTCCCAGGTGGTGCTGGTGGTAAAGAACCCACCTGCCAATGCAGAAGACTCAGGTTCGATCCTTGGATTGGGAAGATTCCCTGTAGGAGGGCAGGCAACCCGCTCCATTATTCTTACCTAGAGAATCCCATGGACAGAGGAGCCTGGCGGGCTACAGTCCATGGGGCCGCAAAGATTCAGACATGAATGAAATGGCAGTATGAAGGGCTCCCACGGAGGATGGCGGTGCTGTGGGGTGTGACGTGGCCGGGAGCCTACTACTCTGCTTTCCAGCTGCTGGATCAGAAACGCCAAGAGAAGTGCTAGGAATGACTGAGCCTGGCCTGGCTTGGAGAGAAGGGCTGCCTTGAGGCTGGGAGGTTTGTTTTGGGCCCCACTCTCCCATCCTGGTCACCTCAACCGCTGTTGCTTTTAAACAGATTATCCTGAGAAGGAGAAGTGGAAGAGGGGTGTGGGCAGCAAGGCAGCCAAGGGCCCATGGGCAGGAGCTGGGCGAACAACATCCCCTTCTCAGATGAGGTTACAGCCAAGGGCAGCCCTGGGAGCCCAGAGAGGCAGTGATGGAAAAAGCAGGCCAGGATAGGGCAGGGTGTGGTCACCCAGGGAGGGTGTGGACCGCTGCACAGCTCAGGTCCAAGTGAGGGTGGGGTGAGCCCTGAGGGCGGCCTGGACTGTTGCCATTCCTGTGCCGCCCAGTGCAGGGCGGGAGTCAGGGTCTCAGGAGGATCTGGCTTTGGGTCTGGTTGCCAGGATACAGCACAGCCCTGCCTAAGCATCCCTGGAAAGCTTGTTTCCCTGAAACACCCCCGACCAGGGCCGGGAGCAGAAGGGCCGAGCCTCATTACTGGCTGAACAGACGGTTCTCAGCAAATTGTCCTCACCAGACAGGGACGTGTGGGCAGCTCAGTCCCACGGGGAGGTCTGGGGAAGTTCCAGGCACTTGGTGCTGAGAGGAGAGGGTGCCCACATCAGGGGCACCCAGGCTCTTGGCTGGAGGGGCTGTCAGCCTGCTCAGCCCCAATGCCCCCTCTTTGGTCTCGCAGGACTGTTGCCAGGACTCTGAGCCCCAACCCTGACTGCATGCCCCACTCCTTGGCAGCGTCCCCCCCCGCCCCAGAGCTTGTGGGGGCCAGGCACCAGGAGCCAAACATTATGGATTATGCCCCAAACCAGTTAGGACAACTAACAACTCAGGCCGGAGCTTGCTCACACTGGTATTGGATCGCGGCCCTGCAGTGGTGCGGAGGCCAGCAAGAACCAGGCTCACTTGTGCAAGATTTTCTGCCTTGCAGACACCGAAGGTTTTCATCAGCACAGAACATCTCAGGACAGTGTGTTTCTTGCCACCCACCCGCCCCCACTCCCGCCCCCTCTGTACTCGGAGGGGGGTGCAAAAATGGCAGCTGAGGCAGTCAGAGCTGGTACATTTGGGGTGCAAGCCCAGGTCCTAAGCCAAAGAGGGTTCCCTGGACTTAGGAGCCTCATTGCAACCAGCTCAGGAGAGCATTTGTGACCCAGCTCAGGGCATGCCCAGTGGAAGGACAGGGAGGGCAAAACACCGGCTCTTGTGCCCCAGGTTTCTGATGACGGCTGCAAGATGGACTTGCTCCAGGGAGAATGTTCAAGGTGTGGATGAGACGGTAACTTCGGCATTTCATTCTCAGTGGCTCCCAACCCCTATTTGGTTCCTGGCAGCTGGGTTTTCTGGAAGCAGGCCCTGGTGAGGAGCGGATGGGTGCAGGGCTGGTGGGGCAAAGATTCTTCCTAAAGAGAAGACTGTTTCCAGTGTCCTTCAGGGCCTCATTTAGGGAAGTCTGGACAAGTGGAGCAGGCTGTGTCCGCTCACCTGGGGAGTGGGAGAGGTGGGGAGGTGGGGCAGGCAGATTCTAAAGGAGATAAAAGCCCTGAGATGTGGCTTCCAGAGGATGGGCCCCAGGACCACGCTGGTGGAGGTGGGTGAACGTCTGTGGGAATGCAGGCCCATCAAGCCCAAGAAAGGGCTCTAGCAGTCCAGGGCGTGCTGGCCTCTGTCCCCTTCTATGGTCCTGGACCTCATCGCCTGGAATCCAAAGGGAAGGGCTGGAGGGGAGGCCGATGTGGCCAAGCCAGCAGTCACTGGAAGTGGCCTCCATGCGTGCTCTTTCTGGGAAGCTCCAGCACTGGAAGTTTGCCCTTGTCCTGGAGGCTGGACGTGTCCCCTGCACCCTCCACTGCCCTCTGCTTGCACGCCACCCCCAGAGCAGAGTGGAGAGGACCACTTAAATATGGGTCATGTGAGTGTGCAGCCAAAAGATGTGGGGACCAGCCAGGAGCATAGAGCCCCTTTAGCACAGACTGCCTAGTCCTCAGGAGCCCTACTAGCTCCCCCTGCAGGGGAAGCGGGACCCGCAGCTTCACCCTTGGGCCAGCTTCCTGGAGGACCAGAGAGCCTCCGACCAGGCAGCACCTCTCTGAACCTCTGTATGGACCGTGTCCTCGGGGAGTCCAGGGGTCCTGGCCACTGTACAAGAGGAACCTGGTGCCCATCCAGGGCTGCCAGGTAGATGGAGAAAAAATGCAGAAGCGCCGCCTTCCACATGCTTAGGAGAATGCTTCAGGGAGGCAGAGGAAGCTTCTTCAAACTGGGATCCTGCGCTCTCGTGGGAAGGAGACTTTCCCTTCAAGGGCAGCAGAGGCATCCATAATCCTGCCTCAGCTGTTCTGGGTGAGTGAGGCACCAGCCCTTACACTCAAACACTCGACCACGGGCTTCCCACCAGAAGCCTACAGAGTGAGCTATTTGGGATCGCCAGAACTGAAGACTGCGCATCAGTACCTTCATTATTCATCTTAGTGTTCTGCTAAGGTACACGGTGGCCAGACCACGTGACGTCTCCCCGCACACAGGCACACAGATTGTGCGCCTTGCCGGCTGTCAGGAAAGAGCTTTGTTACCATCACATCCGCAGACCACTGTGAGTCGGTCACAACCCACAGCTGCTGTTTTTCTTCACTTATCAAGGTGGGGGGTGGATATAATGTGCCATGGAGGAAAAAAATTGCTACTTGAAACCTATGCTCTCTTCCGGGAAGAAGGAGCCTAGTGAGGGAAAGGTGATCATCCCAGGGCCTCCACTGTTCTCAGAGGGTCTGCTCTTTGTTCTGCCCAAGTGACCCTCAGATGTGTGTGTGTGTGCGTGTGCTTGTGTACACTTATGCACAGCCATGGTGGGCCAGGAGCCAGCTGTAGGAGGAAGAGCTGGGAATCCTGGGAACAGGCACCCCTGGGATGGAGGCGAGAGTCAGGGACCAGAAGCCAGGAGCCCAGGCCTGACATGGACACAAGTTGTATCTAATGAGCAGCGCCTCCTCCAAGGTTCACAAGCTCGCAGGTCTCAGCTTGCCTTCTTAGTTGATTTGGAGAGGTTGGGGAAGGTGGGCCGTGATGACCGACTCCCAGCGGCATGATAGAGAGCAGAAGATAAGAATTCAGCAGAAGCAGCAGCTGGAGCCGGAAGCAACATGAGAATATAATTCACCCCCACTCTCATGCTCAGCTTTGCAGAGAAATCTCAGGAGAATTCTTAGACTTTCTGTTGCATGTGAAATATTATTTAGATCACAAGGGGCATCTGAGTTTGTGTTTGTTAGGTTTTAATATTGTTTTATTTAATTTTTTCATGTTGTTATTAAAGCAATGCAGGCACATAGTTCAAAAAGTCAAATATGACCAGAAGATTTATATAAGGAAAAAATACTTCCTTATCTCCCAATCTTGTTCCCAGAGGCAACACTTTTACCTTCTGGACCTGCTCCCTCAGATATTCACCTTCACGTTTCCAAGCCTCATTCACAACCACAGCCCTCTCTTCAGTTAATGGCTTCTGTGGTTCTGCTTTGCTATCCTACCCCGGGAATGAGTCCCTGCCTTTCCTAGGCCATCCTCTCCCTACTTCTCCTCCACTATCCCGCATCACACATCTGGTTACAATTACGGGCAGAGTCTGTGTTATTATGACCGTGCAGATGTATCTGGCTGTGCCAGGCCTTATTAGTTGCATCGCATGGTATCTTTTAGTTGTGACATGTGAACTCTTAGTTGCAGCAAGTAGGATCTTGTTCCCTGGCCAGAGATGGAACCTGGGTCCCCCGAACCGGGAGCTCAGAGCCTTAGCCACTGGACTGCTGGAGAAGTCCCTTGTCTATTGTTAAGTCAAGAGTGTATCATCAGCTCATCTCCATTCTTATCCAACCTTGGTTTTTTTTTTCTCCTCTAGAGTTGTTAATTGCTTCTTTTTATTTGCCTGGTTATCAACATATATATCATTAATTTTTTCCTGTGTTTTGAAATCTCTGCCACAGTCTATTAATAATAATTTTTAATACATAAAAAGTGAAAGTCTCTCAGTCATGTCTGACTCTTTGTGACTCCAGGGACTGTAGCCCGCCAGGCTCCTCTGTCCTTGGAATTCTCCAGGCCAGAATACTGGAGTGGGTAGCCGTTCTCTTCTCCAGGGGATCTTCCCAACCCAAGGATTGAACCCAGGTCTCCTGCATTGCAGGCAAGGAAGCCCTGTGATACTAGAGTTTCCCTGGTGGGAAATAGTATTTTGATAGTAGCATTTTGATACATGCTATTATCACAGTTCCTGAAGGACACACCAGGACATCGCATGAACATACAGAAGCCCCAAGGAATAGCCTAAATTTCTGAGAGAAATACAATGATAGTCAACATTTGTTAGCTGTCACAAACTACTCACATAAGGCAGTTTACTGTTTAAATGTTACTGTGAACTACATTTCTTCAACTGATGTTACATTTTTGCAAGTCTGGGTTTTCAGCATTTACTGTGATAATATGCAAGTACTGGATAAATATCAATGTGAAACAGAAAATGAGGGTGGAGGTGTACAATCAAATTCAAAAGTCTGAGCAGCTATGCAGTGTTCAACAGCTACACACGTCTCATTAGGAAGCAATTGTGATTATTAAAGAATGAAAGTCAAATATTTTCATTTCAATTTATGTGTACTGGTTTTTCAAAGGGCTACTAGGTTGTTAAGACATGAATACTGATCAAGTTGTTCAGATCTAACTATTTAATAGGCGGAACAGTCAGGTATTTCTTTTAAACTAGGAGTATCAAGAAAAAATTACCAAGGCAAGGACACCATTAACCAAAAAAATCTGGGAACCTCTGCTCTAACACATTCTGTCTCACTCCTGAGGATGTGTTTCATGGAATTTTCTCCTTTTTCCAATCTTCTGTAAAGCAATCACTCTAGAAGCAGCTTTCACTCTTTTCCCAATCAAACCTAGATTCCTTAAAATCTAGGAATAGAACTACCATATGATCCAGCAAGGGCTTCCCAGGTGGCACTAGTGGTAAAGAACCTGTCTGCCAGTGCAAGAGATGTAAGAGAAGCAGATTTGATCCCTGGGTTGGGAAGATCCCCTGGAGGACAGCATGGCAACCCACTCCAGTATTCTTGCCTGGAGAATCCCATGGACAGAGGAGCCCAGTGGGCTACAGTCCATAGGGTTGCAAAGAGCACTCATGATCATGCATGACCCAACAATCCCACTACTAGGTATAAACCCTGAGAAAACCATAATTGAAAGGGACACATGTACCCCAGCATTCATTATTGCAGCACTTTTTATAATAGCTAGGACATGGAAGCAACCTCGATGTCCATCAAGAGACAAATGGAGAAGGCAATGGCAACCCACTCCAGTACTCTTGCCTGGCAAATCCCATGGATGGAGGAGCCTGGTAGGCTGCAGTCCATGGGGTCATGAAGAGTTGGACATGACTGAGCTACTTCACTTTCACTTTTCACTTTCATGCATTGGAGAAGGAAATGGCAACCCATTCCAGTGTTCTTGCCTGGAGAATCCCAGGGACAGGTGAGCCTGGTGGGCTGCCATCTATGGGGTTGCACAGAGTCGGACACGACTGAAGCGACTTAGCAGCAGCAGCAGCTTGTATGTGACCAGTTGGTTCTCTCTTACTGCTTTCCAAAATTTTCTCTTTATCTTTGGGTTCAGCAATTTGTATATAAATCGGTATAGCTCTCTTTGAGTTTATCCTACATGGAATTAGTTAAAGTTTCTGGATGCTTGTATGATGTTTTTCGTCACATTTGAGACATTTTCACCATTATTTTTCAAATATTTTATTACCTTTCTCTGTCTCTCTTCTTCTGTAATTCTTATGATACATATATTCTTATATTGATGGTATCCCATAGGTTCCTCAGTCTGTTCGTTTTCCTTCATTCTTTTTTCTTTCTGCTTCTCAGAGTGAATAATTTCAATCATCTTATCTCCAAGTTTGCAGATCCTTTCCTCTGCCTATTCAAATCTTCTGTTGAACCCCTCCTGTGAGATTTTATTTCAGAATTACTGTATATTCAGCTTTAAATTTTCTATTTGATTCCTATTTATAGCCTCTCCTTATTGAAATTCTTATTTTTAAGACATGATTTTCCAGATTTCCTTTAGTTCTTTGGTCATGGTTTCCTTTAGTTCATTGAATATATTAAAGACAGTTGACTTCATGTCTTTGACTAATAATTCCTATGTTTGGTCTTCTTCAGGGATAGTTTCTATCAAACTCTTTTTTATCCTGTGAATAAGCATCACTTACCTGTTTATTTTGTTAATTTTGTTGCTGCTTTTGAGAACCAGACATTCTGAATATTATGTTGTGGTAATTCTGGTATTCAGATTCTTCCAGTCTTCAGGAATTGCTGACTTTTGCATATTGAGGGCCGAGACCATCTGATTTTTGATTTTTTCTAAACTATTTATGCAAAGTGTATATTCTTTATTGTGTGTGATCACTGAAATTTCTATTTCATAGTCTCTGTGATTATTCAGCGACTCAACAAAGATTCTCTTAAATGTCTGGGAGAGGGGGTGCCATTTCTTTAAATTCCTCATGATAGGGAAGCTGCTTTAGTTCATGGGGTTTCAAACAATGACTGGCCTCTGTGCCAGCCCCTCAGTGATTGAAAACAGTGTTCAGCAATCAGAATACATGACTTTGTTTATGGAGGAAAAGGTTCTGATTGCCCACTCTGACACCAGGAAGTCATGCTAGGGGCTGCCATCCCCGTGACTGCCTGCCAAGGAGCTGGTGGCTGGAGAATGGTCAGTACTGTGTAAAATGTGAGAATGTATCAAAACTGAGAATTTCCAGACATACAAGCTGGATTTAGAAAAGGCAGAGGAAACAGAGATCAAATTGCCAACATCAGTTGGGTCACAGAAAACGCAAGAGACTTTCAGAAAAACATCTATTTCTGCTTCATTGACTACACTAAAGCCTTTGACTGTGTGGATCACAACAAACGGCTGAAAATTCTGAAAGAGATGGGAATACCAGACCACCTGACCTGCCTCCTGAGAAACCTGTATACAGGACAGGAAGCAACAGTTAGAACTGGACATGGAACAACAGACTGGCTCCAAATTGGGAAAGGAGTACATCAAGGCTGCATATTGTCACCCTGCTTATTTAACTTATATACAGAGTACATCAGGCAAAATGCCAGCTGGATGAAGCATAAGCTGGAATCAAGACTGTTGGGAGAAATAGCAGAAATCTCAGATATGCAGATGATACCAACCTAATGGTAGAAAGTGAAGAGGAACTAAAGAGCCTCTTGATGAAGATGAAAGAGGAGAATGAAAAATCGACTTAAAGCTCAACATTCAGAAAACTAAGATCATGGCATCCGGTCCCATCTCTTCATAGCAAATAGATGGGGAAACAATAGAAACAGTAACAGACTTTATTTTGGGGGCTCCAAAATCACTGCAGACAGTGATTGCAGCCATGAAATTAAAAGACATTTGCTTCTTGGAAATAAGGCTATGACAAACCTAGACAGCACATTAAAAAGCAGAGACATTCTTTGCTGACAAAGGTACATCTAGTTAAAGTTATGGTTTTCCAGTAGTCATGTGCCGATGTGAGAGTTGGACTGTAAAGAAAGCTGAGTGCTGAAGAACTGGTGCTTTTGAACGGTGGTGCTGGACAAAGCTGTTGAAAGTTGAGAATCCTTGGACTGTAGCGAGATCAAACCAGTCAATCCAAAAGGCAATCAGCCCTAAATATTCATTGGAAGGACTGATGCTAAAGCTAAAGCTCTAATACTTTGACCACTGGATGTGAAGATCCAGCTCACTGGGAAAGACCCTGATGCTGGGAAAGATTGACAGCAGGAGGAGAAGGGGGCAACAGAGGATGAGATGGTTGGATGGCACCACTGACTCAATGGACATGAGTGTTGAATAAACTCCAAGTGATAGTAAAGGTCAGGGAAGCCTGGTGAGCTACAGTCCTTGGGGTCGCAAAGAGTCATATACAACTGAGCAAGTCAACAAAACAACCACCACCAAAATTTACCAGACTCTCCATCAAGCTCTCCCCTGGAAGCTGCATGTTCAATCAGATTTCAGAGTTCCAAAATGATTGCCTCAGACCACTCCAACTAACTCAACAGTTGTTTGGATGGAAGAACAGATTCCTGGAGCATTCTACCCTACCATCTTCAAAGACACTACCCACCCCTTCCTGTTTTTAATCACCTTAACCTCCCAGCCCCAGCTTCTAGAACTCCCCTCCCCCACCGCCCCCTACAATTATGCCTGGGCAATCTGTGGCTAATGGGCTCATGCTCACCAGTGCCCCACTCCAGTGCACCTCCAGTGATATTACTTGCTCTGCTCAATCAGAATGCCCTCCTCCCTCTATTTTCTGCCCTCCAAATTTTATTGGAACACCTCATTGGTACTCTTCCCTGGTTTGTCTTTGTCCTTGTTGGTTCATATCTTTGAAAATTGCTTTACGTTCATGGTGGCAGAGTTGAGACAGGGAAGAGAAGATGCCTGAGGTCAAGCCACTGTTTTATGCTTTTTTTTTTTTTTTAATATTTATTTATTTAGGTGGCTGCATCAGGTCTTAGTTGTGGCACATGGGATCTTTCATTGCAGTGCACAGGCCTCTCTCTAGTTGTGACATGTGGGCTCCAGAGTGCTTGTGCTCATTAGTAGCAGCACATGAACTCTCTAGTTGTGGTGCATGGGCTCAAGAGCTCGGGAGCTCAGTAGTTGTGGCCCCACTGCATGTGGGATCTCAGCTCCCCACCTAGGGATCCAACCTTCATCTTCTGCATTGGAAAGCAGATTCTTAACCCCTGGACCACTAGGGAAGTCCCAAGCCTCTGGTTTTTAATCAGAACTCACTCCAGGTTTGGCTACTGCAGTTGAGCTATTTCAAATCCTGAAAAAATGATGCTGTCAAAGTGCTGCACTCAATAGGCCAGCAAATTTGGAAAACTCAGCAGTGGCCACAAGACTGGAAAAGGTCAGTTTTCATTCCGATCCCAAAGAAAGACAATGCCAAAGAATGCTCAAACTACCGCACAATTGCGCTCATCTCACACACTAGTAAAGTAATGCTCAAAATTCTCCAAGCCAGGCTTCAGCAATACGTGAACCATGAACTATCAGATGTTCAAGCTGGTTTTAGAAAAGGCAGAGGAACCAGAGACCAAATTGCCAACATCTGCTGGATCATCAAAAAAACAAGAGAGTTCCAGAAAAACATCAATTTCTGCTTTATTGACTATGCCAAAGCCCTTGACTGTGTGGATCACAATAAACTGGAAAATTCTGAAAGAGATAAGAATAACAGACCACCTGATTTGCCTCTTGAGAAACGTATATGCAGGTCAGGAAGCAACAGTTAGAACTGGACATGGAACAACAGACTGGTTCCAAATAGGAAAAGGAGTACGTCAAGGCTGTATATTATCGCCCTGCTTATTTAACTTACATGCAGAGTACATCATGAGAAACGCTGGGCTGGAGGAAGCCCAAGCTGGAATCAAGACTGCTGGGAGAAATATCAATAACTTCAGATATGCAGATGACATCATCCTTATGGCAGAAAGTGAAGAGGAGTTAAAGGGCCTCTTGATGGAAGTGAAAGAGGAGAGTGAAAAAGTTGGCTTAAAGCTCAACTTTCAGAAAACGAAGATCATGGCCTCCGGTCCCATCAATTCATGGGAGATAGATGGGGAAACAGTGGAAACAGTGTCAGACTTTATTTTGGGGGGCTCCAAAATCACTGCAGATGGTGACTGCAGCCATGAAATTAAAAGACACTTACTCCTTGGAAGAAAAGTTATGACCAACCTAGACAGCATATTCAAAAGCAGAGACATTACTTTGCCAACAAACGTCTGTCTAGTCAAGGCTATGGTTTTTCCAGTGGTCATGTATGGATGTGAAAGTTGGACTATGAAGCAAGCTGGGTGCTGAAGATTTGATGCTTTTGAAGTGTGGTGTTGGGAGAAGACTCTTGAGAGTCCCTTGGACTGCAAGGAGATCCAACCAGTCCATTCTGAAGGAGATCAGCCCTGGGATTTCTTTGGAAAGAATGATGTTAATGCTGAAACTCCAATATTTTGGCCACCTCATGCGAAGAGATGACTCACTGGAAAAGACTCTGATGCTGGGAGGGATTGGGCGCAGGAGGATAAGGGGACAACAGAGGAAGAGATGGCTGGATGGCTTCACCGACTTGATGGACGTGAGTTTGAGCAAACTCTGGGAGTTGGTGATGGACAGGGAGGCCTGGCGTGCTGAGATTCATGGGGTCGCAAAGAGTCAGACATGACTGAGCGACTGGACTGAACTGACACCCCTTGTTCCAGTGCCAGGAAGCAGTTATTATTTGACTGCCGTTGTTTCCCTTTGTGTATTGACTATCATGGTCGGAAGAAATGGTGGAACAGGAAGTTTGCAAGTGTTGGTCCACCAAGTACTGGCAAGATAGTCAGCCCTGGGTTGCATTTAGGGAAAGATGGGTCAAAGTGGGGATTCCTGGGAATATTACAGGAGGGGAAACTGAATCTTAAGCATGCCAGTATACAGTCTTGATGAATTCCAAAGCAGCCTGCTACTTTGGCTTTGTTCTGAGTCTAATCTGCCCTTGAACTGAATGCATGAAAAACAGGCACTTCTGATGCTATTCATATATCTTTAAATATGTAGTTGAGAAAAAAAAACTCAGTTTGAAGATACATACCAAATTTGTTCATAAACATATCCATCAGCAAAAGTTCATTCAAGCAGAATAAGTAGGGTTTCCTTGGTGGCTCAGATGATAAAGAATCTGCCCTCAATGCAGGAGACTGGGGGTTCAGTCCCTGGCTACCCACTCCAGTATTCTTGCCTGGAGAAGTCCATAGGTGGAGGAGCCTGGTGGGCTATGTATGGTCCATAGGATCACAAAGAGTTGCACACGACTGAGTGAATAATAACACCTTCACTTTCACTGATGCTAGGAGGGTGCCTGAGTCTTTAGGGTTTAAGAGGAGTAAGAGGCCTCTCCTCTGAGCAGGGCTCAGGCCCCCACCCATTTGACCATATCTAACTGCAAACAGGTAGCAATATCCTCACAGGCGAAGAGAAAGCACCTCCTTTTTCTGTTCTTTGGTGTTTAATATTGAGTTTCAGACCCGCTTATGATCACAGCTGCTGTCAGAGGACCTACAGGAAAATCCGTTTTTATTGAAGCTGAAAAGGTCAATTTTCTTGGACGTCTCCATGGTGAAACTAATAAATGCAGCACATTCAGCCCCAGTGTGATATTTAGGCTCTCCAGCTGGAATGACCACTGGGAACAAACACCTGAGATTTTGATTATGTTTCTCATCTTTCTGGGCAACAGTTGCTGCAGAGGAGACCAGTTGGTTTCTACCTGGGTCACAGAGTAGGTAGGTGGTCAGGGACTTGGCAGCCCTGCTAGGTGTCATCCAGCTTAGCCTGGACATGTTCTCAGTGGGCCTTCCTGGCTCAGGAAAGCAGGATACCCATTCGGTCTAAAATGTGGCCCAGTACTTCTGTGGCTTCTGCTTCAGCTCAGTTCAGTTCAGTCGCTCAGTTGTGCCCAACTCTTTGCAGTTCCATGGACTGCAGCACACCAGGCCTCCCTGTCCATCACCAACTCCTGGGTTTACTCAGACTCATTCCATTGAGTCGGTGATGCCATCCAACCATCTCATCCTCTGTAGTCCCCTTCTCCTCCCGCCTTCAAACTTGCCCAGCATCAGGATCTTTTCAAATGAGTCAGTTCTTCACATCAGGTGGCCAAAGTACTGGAGTTTCAGCTTCAACATCAGTCCTTCCAGTGAACATTCAGGATTAATCTCCTTTAGGATGGACGGGTTGGATCTCCTTGCAGTCCAAGGGACTCTCAAGAGTCTTCTCCAACACCACAGTTCCAAAGCATCAGTTCTTTGACACTCAGCTTTCTTTATAGTCCAACTCTCACATCCATACATGACCACTGGACAAACCATAGCCTTGACTAGATGGACCTTTGTTGGCAAAGTAATGTCTCTGCTTTTGAATATGCTGTCTAGGTTGGTCATAACTTTTCTTCCAAGGAGTAAGTGGCTTTTAATTTCATGGCTGCAATCATCATCTGCAGTGATTTTGGAGCCCCCAAAATAAAGTCACCTACTGTTTCCCCATCTATTTGCCATGAGGTGATGGGACCAGAGGCCATGATCTTCGTTTTCTGAATGTTGAGCTTTAAGCCAACTTCTTCATTCTCTTCTTTCACTTTCATCAAGAGGCTTTTAGTTCTTCACTTTCTGCCATAAAGGTGGTGTCATCTGCATCAGTTCAGTTCAGTTCAGTCGCTCAGTCGTGTCCGACTCTTCGTGACCCCATGAATCACAGCATGCCAGGCCTCCCTGTTCATCACCATCTCTGGGAGTTCACTCAGACTCACGTCCATCGAGTCAGTGATGCCCTCCAGCCATCTCATCCTCTGTCGTCCCCTTCTCCTCCTGCCCCCAATCCCTCTCAGCATCAGAGTCTTTTCCAATCAGTCAACTCTTCGCATGAGGTGGCCAAAGTGCTGGAGTTTCAGCTTTAGCATCATTCCTTCCAAAGAAATCCCAGGGTTGATCCCCTTCAGAATGGACTGGTTGGATCTCCTTGCAGGCCAAAGGACTGTCAAGACTCTTCTCCAATACCACAGTTCAGAAGCATCAATTCTTCGGCACTCAGCCTTTTTCACAGTCCAACTCTCACATCCATACATGACCACAGGAAAAACCATAGCCTTGACTAGACGGACCTTTGTCGGCAAAGTAATGTCTCTGCTTTTGAATATGCTATCTAGGTTGGTCATAACTTTTCTTCCAAGGAGTAAGCGTCTTTTAATTTCATGGCTGCAGTCACCATCTGCAGTGATTTTGGAGCCCAAAAATAAAGTCTGACACTGTTTCCACTGTTTCCCCATCTATTTCCCATGAAGTGATGGGACCGGATGCCATGATCTTCGTTTTCTGAAAGTTGAGCTTTAAGCCAACTTTTTCACTCTCCTCTTTCACTTTCATCAAGAGGCCCTTTAGCTCCTCTTTACTTTCTGCCATAAGGGTGGTGTCATCTGCATATCTGAGGTTATTGATATTTCTCCCGGCAATCTTGATTCCAGCTTGTGTTTCTTCCAGCCCAGCATTTCTCATGATGTACTCTGCATAGAAGTTAAAAAGCAGGGTGACAATATACAGCCTTGACGTACTCCTTTTCCTATTTGGAACCAGTCTGTTGTTCCATGTCCAATTCTAACTGTTGCTTCCTGACCTGCATACAGATTTCTCAAGAGGCAGATCAGGTGGTCTGGTATTCTTATCTCTTTCAGAATTTTCCACAGTTTATTGTGATCCACACAGTCAAAGGCTTTGGCATAGTCAATAAAGCAGAAATAGATGTTTTTTTGGAACTCTCTTGCTTTTTCCATGATCCAGCAGATGTTGGCAATTTGATCTCTGGTTCCTCTGCCTTTTCTAAAACCAGCTTAAACATCTGATAGTTCATGGTTCACATATTGCTGAAGCTTGGCTTGGAAAATTTTGAGCATTACTTTACTAGCATGTGAGATGAGTGCAGTTGTACGGTGGTTTGAGCACTCTTTGGCATTGCCTTTCTTTGGGATTGCAATGAAAACCGACCTTTTCCAGTCCTGTGGCCACTGCTGAGTTTTCCAAATTTGCTGGCATATTGAGTGCAGCACTTTCACAGCATCATCTTTCAGGATTTGAAACAGCTCCACTGGAATTCCATCACCTCCACTAGCTTTGTTCGTAGTGATGCTTTCTAAGGCCCACTTGACTTCACATTCCAAGATGTCTGACTCTAGATGAGTGATCACATCATCATGATTATCTGGGTCATGAAGATCTCTTTTGTACAGCTCTTCCATGTATTCTTGCCACCTCTTCTTAATATCTTCTGCTTCTGTTAGGTCCATACCATTTCTGTCCTTTATCGAGCCCATCTTTGCCTGAAATGTTCCCTTGGTATCTCTTATTTTCTTGAAGAGATCTCTAGTCTTTCCCATTCTGTTCTTTTCCTCTATTTCTTTGCATAGATTGCTGAAGAAGGCTTTCTTATCTCTTCTTGCTATTCTTTGGAACTCTGCTTTCAGATATTTATATCTTTCCTTTTCTCCTTTGCTTTTTGCCTCTCTTCTTTTCACAGCTATTTGTAAGTCCTCCCCAGACAGCCATTTTGCTTTTTGCATTTCTTTTCCATGGGGATGGTCTTGATCCCTGTCTCCCATACAGTGTCACGAACCTCATTCCATAGTTCATCAGGCACTCTATCTATCAGATCTAGGCCTTTAAATCTATTTCTCACTTCCACTATATAATCATAAGTGATTTGATTTAGGTCATACCTGAATGGTCTAGTGGTTTTCCCTACTTTCTTCAATGTCAGTCTGAATTTGGCAATAAGGAGTTCATGATCTGAACCACAGTCAGCTCCTGGTCTTGTTTTTGTTGACTGTATAGAGCTTCTCCATCTTTGGCTGCATAGAATATAATCAATCTGATTTCGGTGTTGACCATCTGGTGATGTCCATGTGTAGAGTCTTCTCTTGTGTTGTTGGAAGAGGGTGTTTGCTATGACCAGTGGATTTTCTTGGCAAAACTCTATTAGTCTTTGCCCTGCTTTATTCCCAAGGCCAAATTTGCCTGTTGCTCCAGGTGTTTCTTGACTTCCTACTTTAGCATTCCAGTCCCCTGTAATGAAAAGGACATCTTTTGGGGTGTTAGTTCTAAAAGGTCTTGTAGATCTTCATAAAACCGTTCAACTTTGGCTTCTTCAGCTTTACTGGTTGGGCATAGACTTGAATAACTGTGATATTGAATGGTTTGCCTTGGAAACGAACAGAGATCATTCTGTCATTTTTGAGATTGCATCCAAGTACTGCATTTCGGACTCTTTTGTTGACCATGATGGCTACTCCATTTCTTCTGAGGGATTCCTGCCCACAGTAGTAGATACAATGGTCATCTGAGTTAAATTCATCCATTCCAGTCCATTTTAGTTCGCTGATTCCTAGAATGTCAACATTTACCTTTGCCATGTCTTGTTTGACCACTTCCAATTTGCCTTGATTCATGGACCTGACATTCCAGGTTCCTATGCAATATTGCTCTTTACAGCATCGGATCTTGCTTCTATCACCAGTCACATGCACAACTGGGTATTGTTTTTGCTTTGGCTCTATCCCTTCATTCTTTCTGGAGTTATTTCTCCACTGATCTCCAGTAGCATATTGGGCACCTACTGACCTGGGGAGTTCCTCTTTCAGTATCTTATCATTTTGCCTTTTCATGCTGTTCATGGGGTTCTCAAGGCAAGAATACTGAAGTGGCTTGCCATTCCCTTTTCCAGTGGACCACGTTCTGTCAGCCCTCTCCACCGTGACCCATCTGTCTTGGGTTCCCCCACAGGCATGGCTTGGTTTCATTGAGTTGGACAAGGCTGTGGTTCTAGTGTGATTAGATTGACTAGTTTTCTGAGTATAGTTTCAGTGTGTCTGCCCTCTGATGCCCTCTTGAAACACCTACCATCTTACTTGGGTTTCTCTTACCTTGAGCGTGGGGTATCTTTTCACGGCTGCTCCAATAAAGCACAGCTGCTGTTTCTTACCTTGAACAAGGGGTATCTCCTTACCGCCGCCTTCCTTATATCTAAGGTTATTTATATTTCTCCTGGCCATCTTGATTCCAGCTTGTGCTTCCTCCAGCCCAGCGTTTCTCATGATGTTCTCTGCATTAAATAAGCCTGGTGACAATAGACAGCCTTGACGTACTCCTTTTCCTATTTGGAACCAGTCTGTTGTTCCATGTCCAGTTCTAACTGTTGCTTCCTGACTTGCATATAGATTTCTCAAGAGGCAGGTCAGGTGGTCTGGTAGTCCCATCTCTTTCAGAATTTTCCATAGTCTATTGTGATCCACACAGTCAAAGGCTTTGGCATAGTTAATAAAGCAGAAATTTATGTTTTTCTGTAACTCTCTTGCTTTCTCAATGATCCAACGGATGCTGGCAATTTGGTCTCTGGTTCCTCTGCCTTTTCTAAAACCAGCTCGAAATCTGGTAGTTCATGGTTCATGTATTGTTGAAGCCTGGCTTGGAGAATTTTGAGCATTACTTTACTATCGAGTGAGATAAGTTGAATTGTGCAGTAGTTTGAGCATTCTTTGGTATTCCCTTTCTTTGGGATAGGAATAGAAACTGACCTTTTTCTAGTCCTGTAGCCATTGCTGAGTTTTCCAAATTTGCTGGCATATTGAGTGCAGCACTTTCACAGCATCATCTTTAGCTTCTGCTGATCAGGGCTTATCTCACTGATTGGCATGAATTTGCAAGAGGATAGGATCTCCTCTCTGTCTATCTCAACCCCACTTGAAGATAGGAACCCCCTTTTAAGAAAACTGGGCATTGCCAGCCTTTGACTCCCTAAGGACCCTCCTACTCTCTGGGGCAGTTGAGCAGCCTAAGAATAGGGCCACTGAGACCCTATGGACTGTAGCCCACTAGGATCCTCTGTCTATGGAATTCTCCAGGCAAGAATACTGGAGTAGGTTGCTATTCCCTTCTCCAGGAAATCTTCCCATGCCAGGGATTGAACCTGGGTCTTCTGCATTGCAGGTGGACTCTTCACTGTCTGAGCCACCAGGAAAGCCCTAGTATATCTCACCTGGGATTAACGAGATGATGAACCCAGAGCAGGGGCAGGGAGGGGTCATCAAGAAAACAGAGAAAGAGACTGAACATTCAAGATAAGACTCCACTCAAGAAGGTCAAAGTGGGAGGGGTGGAGGGAGAAAATTTGTGACCAGATCGGTGCTGATGTCTTTGTGGGTACTTGTTCTTCTTGAACCCAGGAGATTAGATAATTTCTCCAGCTCTTGCTCTTTCTTTAGAATATTAATTTGTTTCTTTGGCTGTGTCAGGTCCTAGCTGCAGCACACAGGACCTCTCACTGTGGCACACTGACTCTCTAGTTGTGGTATGTGGACTCTGGAGCACAGGGCTCATTAGTTGCGCCACGTGGGGTTCGTTGCTCTGCAACGTGTGGGATCTTAGTTCCCGAACAGGGATTGAACTTTCATCCTCTGCGTTGCAAGGCAGATTCTTAATCACTGGACCACCAGGGAAGTCCCACCAGCTCTCTTTGGATGTTCATTTGCTTTGCTTGGTATAAAGTGAACCGTTTCAACTACAGACCTACATCTGTGCATCTTCAGATCAGCAAGATTTCCCTCTATTTAATTTTGGTATGTTTTTTCTTTGCTGATCACTGTGTTCTGTGTTTCATCAAATCCTTTACTCTTTCTGGATTTTCAATATCCTGTCTCCAAAGGTGTTGTCTTCTCTCTGATTACCTCCAACTTCCCTTGTTCTTTTTTCCCCTACATCCTGAAAAAGCCTCTCAAACTCACTCTCCCATGTTACTGAGTCAATTGTCCACAGGCCCTCTCCAGGCTTTTGCTGCCTCTGATGCCTTTTAAAAGTCTGCTGCAGGAACCGAGAGCCAATTATACAGAGTGTAGTAAGTCAGAAAGAGAACAAAAATAGCATATGTTAATGCATTTTTATGGAATCTAGGGACTTCCCAGGTGGCTCTAGTAGTAAAGAACCCACCTGCCAGTGCAGCAGACATACGAGATGTGGGTTCCATCCCTGGGTTGGGAAGATCTCCTGGAGGAGGGCATGGCAACCCACTGGAGAATCCCATGGACAGGGACCTGGAGGGCTACAGTCCATAGGGTCGCAAAGAGTCAGACACGATTGAGGCAACTTAGCACGCACGCACGAATAAAATCTAGAAAGATGGTACTGATGAACCTTTTTGCTGGGCAGAAGTAGAGACTCAGATATAGAGAACAAACTTATGGACCTGGCAGGTGGAGGGGAAGGAGAGGGTGGGACAAATGGAGAGACTGGCGTGGAAACAGATACACTACCATAGATAAAGCGATAGCCAGTGGGAATTTGCTGTATGACTTAGGGAACTCAAGCCAGGGCTCTGTAACAACTTACAGGGGTGGGATGGGATGGGAGGGGGGTTCAAGAGGGAGGAGACATATGAACACCTATGGCTGATTCATGTTGATGTATGGCAGAAACCAACACAATATTGTAAAGCAATTATCCTTCAGTTAAAAATTAAATAAATAAATAAAATTTAAAAGACTAAAAAGTCTGCTGCGGTGCTATTTGTGTACTTCAATAGTTTTTCCAACTTCCAGCTCCATTTTTATTATAGTTTGTTGTCATTCTTTCTCTACCTCTTGGTTTTCAGAGTAAATATTTTCATTTTGGAAAAAAAAAATCTTTGTCTGTTTCTCAGAATAAGTATCTTCAAAATTCATGTTTTTCATCTTCCTTGATAGTATGAAAAATATGATTTTCTGTTCTGTTCACCTTTTCTTCAGGTGCTTGCTATACGGCTGAGTTCACTCTCACACCTGGACTTCTGCCTGCCAAGTTGGGCATGTTCCATCGCGTGAGTGTGGTGTACCCCTCGTGCTCAGGGTAGGGTCCCTGAGGGCCGACTGAGCCCGCTGTAGTGGTGAAGGCACAGTTGGAGAAGAGCCTTGACCACGGAGCTCTGCCTGGTGCGAAGACTCAGGCTTTTAGGCTCAGCACAATCCACTCTTGCCTGGTGGTTCCTGGGGACAAAAAGGGCTTGTGGCTCTCGGGTACCCCTCCAAGTCAGAGGGTTCAGGAAGGAGTTCTCCCACACTAGTGGATGGCCAGGTCAGAGAAAGCTTTGAGCACCCCAGGGCTGCTTCTTGGTGCAATCAGGGCCATGCTCACGGCCCCGCAGCTGGGGCCTCTGAAGGCCTTTGCGACATGGTGGGCACGGGCCCCACTGCCCCGTGAGCGCGCTCAGGGCATGCCTCACCTGGGGAGGAAAGAGTGTGTGCTGCTTCATCATCAGCTCCGTTACTTACTTTCCTGACACAGCACTTTTTTTATTGATTTTTAAAAGTTTTTTTATATGGACCATTTTTAGTCTTTATTGAATTTGTTACAATATTGCTTCTGCTTTATGTTTCATTTTTTTTGGCCGTGAGGCATGTGGGATCTTAGTTCCCCAAGAAGGGATCAAACCTGCATGCCGTGAATTGGAAGACAAAGTCTTAACCACCGGACCACCAGGGGGTCCCCACACCACACTTCTTTTCGCTTCTTAACATACCCAAGAAAGAGGGCTGTGGGTCTATGTCAAGCCACCACCTCAGCCTGGCCTCAGCTGCCCAGCCCCTGGCAGAAACTCCTTGAAGCCTATAAAATGTGGCTGCTGCTTTCCTTGAGTTTCAGCAGGACTTTCCTGATTTTTGTTCTCTCTTTTGCATGTTTTCATTTCAGGGAGGGAGAGCTGAGACCTTTCCCTTACTTGCCCTTCACTCATCTCATGCTGAAGATGTGGTCTAGATGCTTCTTAACCACACGTGTCAATGGCTAAAGAGTTTAATGAATCATCATTACTCCCGTGAAACTTTCCTAAGGGACAAAGAAATTTGTTTTGTAATGAGGTGGATGGTATGTCTCTGGGAAAATGTGGAGATAAAGAAAGCTCCGCTTCTTTATCTGAAGACAGGAAAATAACAGCAACCTACCCCTGGTTTATGACTTGAATTAATTAAGACAATCAATATCTGTGAAGCACTTAGAAGAGGCCTTGGCATGTGGAAGTGATCAATAAGTGGTGCTTAGGCCTTATTTATTATAATCAAAATCGTCACTCTGACTCTTGTTCCAACACGACCTCCATGGGTTAGATAACTATGTTATGCTGAAATCACATTCTGTGTTTACGTGATGTGTGGTGTGTGTCTTTAAAATACAGATGGCCTGAGGCTGGGATTATCTTCTTACCTCAAATTCAAGCTTTTACTAAAGAACATCGGTGGATAAGTATTCCTCTCACAAAGGGAAATAAAAGACCACTGTGCTGTTTAAGTTTATTTCATAATCTTGTCCCAGATTCATGTAGGAATAATAAATTATATACACACACACCCACATTATACACACACCTGGATAAACACATATATACATGTATATATGTGTATGTATTTTATATATATATGAAAAATATGTGTATAAACACATAAATATATATGTATATGTACATGCATACATTATGTTAAAATATATGTAGGTGTATATTAACATACATGAACACACAAGCATGTGTACTAAGTTGCTTCAGTTCTGTCCAACTCTTTGCAACCCTATGGACTGCAGCCCACCAGGATCCTCTGTCCAAGGGATTCTCCAGGCAAGAGTAATGGAGTGGGTCACCCTGCCCTCCTCTAGGGCATCTTCCAACCCAGGGATCGAACCTACATCTCTCATGTCTTCTGCACTGGCAGATGGGTTCTTTACCACTAGCATCACCTGGGAAGCCCTCAGTGGTCCATGACTGGCCCATATGCACATACACACACAATAATGACTTTGAGGGACTAATTTATGCCTAATTTTGTAGCCCTTTACAACCATGAAGGTGAAGTTGCTCAGTCGAGTCCGACTCTTTGCGACCCCGTGGACTGTAACCTACTAGGCTTCTCCATCCACGGGATTCTCCAGGCAAGAATACTGGAGTGGATTGCCATCTCCTTCTCCAGGGTATCTTCCCGACCCAGGGATCGAACCCAGATCTCCTGCATTGGAGGCAGACACTTTAACCTCTGAGCCACCAGGGAAGCCCCATTTTACAACCATATTGAATGTAATTTAGGCTCTTCTTTGGGGCCCAGAGTCAGGCCCTTCTTCCCTCAGAGCCTCTGAATCCTGGAATGCAAGCCCAGAGTTCCACCCTTTTCCTAAAATTCAAAATAAAGGACTTTTCTTTCTTCCTCTCAGAGCAAAATTAACAAATGCAGACAAGTCTGCCAACAAGGATGTGTGGCCTGGGCTTGAGATCAGAGAAAAACCTTGTGCATGAGCTGACACGACAGTCAGTCAGTGTCTGCACTGGGATATTTCCCCATCTCTGGACCTTGAGATGGAAGGTCTCAGGACCCTGAGGTCTTGGTTTGGCCCTGCTATCTGGCTGGAGCGGCAGGAGAGGAGGACTGCATGGGGGAGGTGGTGTTGTGGGCTCAGCTGACCTTGGTGCAGGTCACAGGGAGCGACATAACCTCCCTGAGTTTTGGTTTCCTGGTCCGGGAACTGAGCTCACAGCACCCATCATGCGTAAAGAAGGCACCTGTGGGGAGAAATGCTCTGCAGATGGACCCCTCTGTTAGTCCTTTGCCTCTGGCCCAGCTGCCTGACGAGCTGTCACACGCGTCTCTCTGACTCCCCTCCCAAATATCACCTGGCTCACTAGGCTGCTGTGTCACAGCCTGACTGTTGTCACCAAAGTGGCAGATTCCACTCAGTCACCAAATCCCTACCACCCTCCAGTTGTTCCCAGCCCCTCCCCCTCCTTCAGCTTGAAGGAAGGAAGTAAAACAAGGCTCGAGGGACTCGCCGCCCAAGGAAGAGTCCTTAAACCTGGTAATGACCCTGAACCTGGAGGCTCTGCCATCAGCTAATTGCCAATAAGACTTTTTTTTAATTTTAAATTTATTTATTTTAATTGGAGGCTAATTACTTTACAATATTGTATTCGTTTTGCCATACATCAACATGAATCCACCACGGGTGTACACGTGTTCCCCATCCTGAACCCCCCTCCCACCTCCCTCCCCGTACCATCCCTCTGGATCATCCCAGTGCACTAGCCCCAAGCATCCTGAATCCTGCATCAAACCTGGACTGGCGATTCGTTTCTTATATGATATTATACATGCTTCAATGCCATTCTCCCAAATTATCCCACCCTCTCCCTCTCCCACAGAGTCCAAAAGACTGTTCTATACATCTGTGTCTCTTTTGCTGTCTCGCATACAGGGTTATTGTTACCATCTTTCTAAATTCCATATATATGCATTAGTATACTGTATTGGTGTTTTTCTTTCTGGCTTACTTCACACTGTATAATCAGCTCCAGTTTCATTCACCTCATTAGAACTGATTCAAATGTATTCTTTTTAATGGCTGAGTAATACTCCATTGTGTATATGTACCACAGCTTTCTTATCCATTCATCTGCTGAGGGACATCTGGGTTGCTTCCATGTCAATGCTATCATAAACAATGCTGCCATGAACACTGGGGGTACATGTGTCTCTTTCAGTTCTGGCTTCCTCGGTGTGTATGCCCAGCAGTGGCTTTAAGAAGAGAACAGGCCTCCAGGGCAGGCAGTGAGTTCCCATCCCACTGCGACCTGGGGGTGGGGTGCTGGGGGATGCTGGGCAGGCTCTCCAGCACGTAGCCCAGCTTGTTCCCTGCACAGCACTGAGGCTGGCGGGTAAGAGGGCCAGCATGGGGCTTGGGGGTAAGGGGAAGACATGTACCCGTCCCTCCCCTCACCCCACCCCTCCTTGGCTGCAACTTTGGGTAACTCTGTGATCAACAAAAGGGCTTCCACCCCCCAACCCCCACCCTCCTTGGCTGCAACTTTGGGTAACTCTGTGATCAACAAAGGGGCTTCCTCCCCCCCACCCCCACCCTCCTTGGCTGCAACTTTGGATAACTCTGTGATCAACAAAGGGGCTTCCTTGGTGGCTCCAACAGTAAAGAATCTGCCTGCAATGCAGGAGACCTGGGTTCAGTCCCTGGGTTGGGAAGATTCCTTGAAAAGGGAACGGCAATCCACTCCAGTTTTCTTGCCTGGAGAATTACCAGGGACAGAGGATTCTGGCGGGCTACAGTCCAAGGGGTCTCAAAGAGTTGGACATGACAGACCAGAGTCCCTGGATCAGGAAACACAGACTGTGAGCACACACAAATACAGGCACCAATATGCTTATTTATGTGCACATGCCTTGTGCATGCACACCCTGCACACACACCTGTGTGCACATACACAAACACACAAGCATCTGCATACCTTTCCTGTCTATGGGGCCACTGAGGCTGCCCCTGGCACCTGACCGTCTTTAGATGCTCTCTCACTCCCCCACAGCCTCCCAAGCCTGGCCTAAGCAGCCCCAGGAGGCCGTGCTGCTATTGCATTTTCCATTTTCTTCTTCTCACCAAGGAGGCCTCAGCAACATGAGCTGCCCAAGGGTATGAGCAGTGTGCAGAGCTGCACGAGATTCATTCCGAGAAGCTCCAGCGGTGGTGGTGGTGTCAGACTGTGTCAAATCCACAGTGTCAGACTCTATTTAAAAAAAAGAAAAACTGTCTGGACCAGACATGGATCCTCTGATGGACGCTTGTGCATACATACATACACACACATTTACACACACAAATCCTCAATGGCACACATAAGCACACTCAGAAGCTTGCATGCTCACACCTGCACCAAGGTCAGCTGAGCCCACAACACCACTTCCTCCATGCAGTCCTCCTCTCCTGCCGCTCCAGCCAGACAGCAGGGCCCTGAGACCTTCCATCTTAGGGTCCAGAGATGGGGAAATTCACACACCAACATATGTGCATGAGCTTACACAGATGCAAGCACCCCATACACATTTTCACTCATGCACCATGCACAGCACAAACACAAGCAAGTGCAGGCATGCACACACATACATGTAGAGTGACAAGCACACAGATAAGCACATGCACACAAGCCAGGCTGCATGCACACACACACCAAATCTGGTTTGGGATTCCTTTCCTCTCTTCCTCTGCCCTCTCATTCCAAGATGGGATCCTTGGCTGAGTGGACAGGAGACACACTAACTCAGCTGACCTCCAAAAGGTGTCAGTTGCTCAGCTGAGTCTGACTCTTTGCAACCCCATGGACTGTAGCCCTCCAGGCTCCGCTCTCCATGGGATTCTCCAGGCAAGAATACTGGAGTGGGCAGCCATTCCCTTCTCCAGGAGATCCTCCTGATCCAGGGATCAAGCTCAGGTCTCCTGCATTGCAGGCAGATTCTTTACTGTCTGAGCCACCAGGGAAACCCTGACCTCCAAGAGAAGGGACAGAAAACACCGGTTTTCCCTTCTAACCTCTTTTCACACACAGGCCCTCTGTTAGGGAAATTAAAATGGAGGCAGTCCTGTTCAGGCTTCGGAGCAGGAGAGCAAGCCTCTGACTTGCTTCTGACCTGCCTGGACACTGCCTGGACTCCTGCCTGCCTACAAGCACAGCAATTGTTACTAGCAAGTTAGGTGGCACTTAGATAAGAGAGGAAGTGGGTCTCGGAATTCTTGAGGGAATTCTTGAGCCGTTGGAGGTCTGGCCAACCCCCAGGGGTCTAAGAACTTCACTCACAAGGTGAAAAGACAGCATTGTAGAAGTTAAAGAGAAACCAGAGCTGCAGTTTTGCATTCAAACTGATGGTGATATCAGTTTGCCACCTGGGATTTTAAGGGGGAGCCCTAAAACTGCAATTTGAAGTCTTGTCTGCAGGGTAGGTGCACTGCCTGGGACACTTTCCCGACTGGGGCTCCACATAGCTGTTATTGTGGGACTTCCTAGTGCTGTTCAAGTCTGGATGTAGGTGTCAGTTCAATCTGGTGACGTATGGGCTGTTACTTCTAGTGTTTCTTTTCTTTTAATGCCCCTATATTGAAACTAAGTCAAACCATCTTCCATAAAAAATGGAAATTGACTATTTGTGTGTAACAAGTGGTTTCTTTCGCTAAGGAATCCTTCTCACCTAAAACAAAAGTTTACTTTTGGCAAAACACCCTCTCTCCGGGATCCCTACCTTCCCAACCCCTCTCCCATAGGAGTGATCTCCAGGTCACTCTAAACCCCAGCTCTGAGCCGCAGAGTTGCTCTCACGAACAAGTCCAGGCACCTTAGCCTGATGCCTGCCTCACCCCAAATTGCCCCTCTCATGGACACCCCCCCACTCCCCAACTCCCATACTCTAGGGACTCCACTAGGGACTCCCCTTCCTCCTCCCTCCCCAGATCTCAAGGCAGTGGGTGCCTGCTTCAGATTCTGGCTTGGATGGCCCATTCTGTGATGCCCCCTGCCCCCACCAGGCAGAGCCAGGCCCCTATCCTCTGCTGTCCCTGAGCTGGGCATCCATATCTCCATGACTGTCCTGCTCACACTGTCATGTAGCTCGGTTCTGTGCTCTCTGCCATACTAAAAAAATCCCCTTTGGAAGCACGGGCTCCATCTTCCTTGTCTAAATGTGCCAAGAGCCTGGCTGGCAGCAAGTCCTCAATAAATATAAGTTGGCAGAATGAAGCAACAAATGAAGACACCAAGGGTGTAGAGTTGAAGTCAGTTCTGCTCTGTGTGGAGGCGGGGACCCGGGCCAGCTGCAGAACCCTCCCTCTCTGCTCTGCTGTTTGGAGTTCAGCTGTGTCCCCAAGGGGAAGGATCTGCAGAGAAAACTCAGCAAGCTAAGTGCCATTTCCCAGGTTCATCCATCTGCAAATGCCTGCCTTCCCCGGAAACTCCATTCTCTAGGTGACAGGGGACGTAGAATCAGACGGTCTGTGTTCAAATCTGTATGAATCCAGATCCTTGACCCAAAACTTTGTATTATCACCCAGCTGTGGCTCAGATGAGATTTTCAGTCACAAAGAGCACAGATACATCAGTCACCCTGAAGGGAAACGTTCCTCCACAGCAGAGGACAGATATCCCCTGGTGGTGGCTCCAACAGAAGGACGTCAGTCTGTTCCCACTTCCATAGGCTGAACCTGTGCCCAACGGACGCCTGCAAATGACTAACTTCTCTCAAAGCCCAAAGCGTCGTCATCTTTTTGTTTGGGGGCCACACCCTGCCTCATGTGGGATCTTAGTTCTCTAACCAGGGATCAAAACTACGTCCCCTGCATTACACGTATGAATTTTTAACCACTGGACCACAAGGGAAGTCCCATAACATCTTCTTATCCTCACATGCCCCTGTAAAGTCAAGCTCCCCTTCCTTCATACCCTCCCCTGCTGCTGCTGCTAAATCACTCAGTCCGGTCCAACTCTTAGTGACCCCGTAGACTGTAGCCTGCCAGGCTTCTCTGTCCAAGGGATTCTCCAGGCAAGAAGACTGGAGTGTTGCCATTTCCTCCTCCAGGGGCTTCTTTCTGGCACAGGGATTGAACCCGCATTTCCTGCATTGTATGCAGATTCTTTACTGGTGAGCCACTAGGTAAGCCCTCCCACTCTCCCCTAAGTAAGGTCACCTCACCCTGATCTTAGCTGAGGTTTTTGCCTTTTAAAGACACTACAGATATTTTGGTTCTTGAGTTTCCACATTTATCATTAAAACAATTACCAGCTAAAAATGCCCTGTTTCGAAAAACAATGCAATCAGACAGCAGGAGCAGTATTTGAAGTTATAAATAACATCCCTTCTCCCTGCTACTTGTTTGCGGCGCTATATAAATCTTTAGGTGTGCGAGTTTCATCATTACTAATGTTCTTTAAAATGTAATAAAACTTTTCTCATTAAAAAAGCCAACCAATCAAAATAAGCACCTCACAGACCAACGCCGCGGTATTTGCATTGCAGAACAACTGTAATTTTATTCATGGGTTGGCATAGCCGCAGCCCATCAGTAATTAAATGTGGAACAGCTGTCACTCTGCGGCATCCAAGGCAGACAGGATGGGATAATGAGCCCCTGTCCCTGGGCTCCGCGCAGGGGACAGACGTGGGAGGAGAGGGCTGTGCAGCAAGGGGCTGGTGTGGGCAGGGGTTGGGGTGTGCTGGATCGCTGGGCTGGGCTCAGGGCTCTTCCCAGGCTCACCCATTCCAGGCTCCCCTCCTTGACTCTGCAGGAAGAAAGGCTTAGAGAGAGAGTTGAGGGCATGCTTGCATTTGCACAGACCTTGGGCTCCTGGTAGAGATGGCCTGGGGTGGGAGACACTTCTAGCTTCTACCCTATAACTTCTGTGCTGCTTGAAATAGGCTAACAGGTTGGCAGGAGATGACTTTTGTAATTGACAAAGGTGATTTTAAAAAGGTGCTGAGTAGTAAGAACACAGGAAGGGAGGGGACTCTGGATTTCCCGGAGGCTTGGAGGGCTGGGTCCTAAGTCTTTAGGTACTGAAGCCAGAAGGGGTATCTGCAACCTTCTGACCCAATGCTCCCATTTTGCAGATGAGGATGACTGAGGGGTGGAAAGGCACAGAGGTTTGGGGCACCTCAAGTCACTGGTAGAGCCCAGTGCAGGACTAGGGGTCCGTAGGTCTGAGTTGTAGATACCCACAGTGGAACCCAGAGCAGTTCTGCCTCCCTCTGGGTCTCCATTTCCTCCTCTGAACAAGGAGTGGGATGGGAGAATGGGTCTTTAGGGCTGTCAGCAAAGATATCTGGGAAGAGAGTCTTCTTGTGGTCCTTTTGAGGATGGACTTATTTCTTTCTCATGGGGGCCAAGATGGGGAGCAGGGGTGGTAGTACAGTTTGCTGTCTGTCTGTCCTTCTAGGAGGCCCACCCTTATACTTCTCCAGTGTGCAGGCATCTCCAGTGTGCGGTAGTCTGAACACTGGCTTCTCTGAGGGTCTCCCTGTCTCACCCTCCCCCCTCTCTCTCTTCCAGGCACTTCCAGTTGTGTATGTCACCCACCCTTAGTCACAGGGGGCATGGATGATGTCTCCCAGAGCCCCCCGAGGAGCTCACATCAGGGGTCTGAAAGCAGGACCCACACTCCTGCAGACCAAGCTCCTTCCCACCACCAGAGGCCTGCTGACCATCCTGACCCAGGCCTCCTGCTCCCCTGGAGCCCAAGGGAAGAGGGCCATCCTCCATGAGGGATTCTTGGCCTGTCCAGTCCCCAGGGCACTCTTGTCTTTCTTGACCTCCACCGGACTGGAGTCAGGGAAGCACTGAGCAGCTTAACTGGCCAGACTATGGCAGGAGACACAAAGCCATCCCTTCCAAAGTCTAGTCAGCCACCCCGGCTGCACTGGGGTAGAGAGGAGAGGTCTGGGAGTGGGCGGGCAGGTGCTGACTGTGGCCTGAGATCAGACATACTCATGCCCTGTATCCACAGTGACAAGAGTGGGCAGAGAGGACCCCACTCAGTGCCACTGGGTGGGCATCATCTGTCATGGGTGTACAGACAGTGATGGGAAGTGTCCATGGGTCCATCTGTCTGGACGATGGCTTGTGGGAGCTTGGGGGTGTGATCCGGAGGGAAGGGAAGGTATCTGGGAATCTCTTAGGCCACCACTGTTGGGTGAGGATTGCCAGGTCATTGCTGGGGGAGAGAGGGGTGTGCCCATTGCCAGGCTGTACCTTTTGGCAGAACCCAAAGAAGGGGAGACCTATAAACTGGACCCAGGGGCAGAAGGTGCCTCTGTCGGACTCCACACTGAGCCCTGGAGGCATGTCTGGGCATCTTCCTGTGGCTGCAAGGATTTTAGGTCCTGCTGGGCCTGGTGTCATCTGTACCTTCATGTCTGGGCCTGACGGTGGCTGGATTTTCATACCCATCTGAACGGTCTGAGGGCTGATGACAGAAAAGAATGTTTGAAGTCAGGGACCTCTGGTGAGGCTCCTGGGGGTGGGTGGAGAGAATGCCCCATTTGGCAGGTGGGGCCCATGTTCACAAGGACCAGTGAATGATGGATGCTACCTACCCTTGAGGCCAGAGACCCTGAGGACTAGGAGGACATGGTCTGGTCATCCAGGAAAGGGGTCTCTTGGGCCGATATCCCACACACCTGAGGTTTTTGGCTACTGCAGAGGTGCACAGAGAGGCCCCTGGTATAGACAGAGAAAGCAAGTGAAAAGAATTGAAAACAGGGACTCACACAGATCCATATATAGCAGTGTTTACAGCAGCATTCTTCACAATAGCCAACAGGTGGAAATAGCCCACATGCCCATCAACAGGTAAATGAATAAAGAAAATGTGGTATATGCATATAATGAAATATTATTCAGCCATAAATAGGAGTGAAGTACTGATTCTTACTACAGCATGGATGGGCCTTGAAAACAGTCTACTAAGTGAAACAAGCCAGACACAAAAGAACAGATATTGTGTAATTGCACTTATATGAGTGCCGGGAGCCAGCTTGAGGAACTCTGCCCATGGCAAAGGTCACGAGGAAGGAGGCTCGGCATACGCAAAGGCGGGATCGAGCCTCAGGAGACCCCCTGTTCCCAAGCATCTACCCTAAACCAGAGTCTGCCTACTTTACTGTTTTATGCTCTCACCTACACCTCTGACTTTACGGGGGGCTGTCCCCCACCACCTCTCTCGGAGAAGCAGTTAACTTAGGGCTCCAGCTAATAAAATTCCTGGGCGTGACAAGAGTGTTTCAGTTCACAAACTCCTCTGAAAGTTCTCTAGCCTGCCTGACAGGCTCGTCTGGCCACATGTGATTGTTCACAGCCTCCCAACCGTGAGAGGCACGAGATGCTTTAAACTTTCTAAACACAGATTCTTTTGAGAAGTTAGAAAATTATTGGTATAGTATAGTGGGTTGATTAGGAATTATATTGGTGAAGGGCTTTTCATTAGTTGGGCCAATATTTGCTGCTAAGTCTCCATATCCCCTGCCCTTATACACATTAATGAATACAACTAGCATATAGGAGAAATAAGTATTAACCTTTAAGATTAATCATGTTAAACCTTAGGCTAAATTCCTTTCTCGATTGTAACCCACTGCACCTTCACCCTATAGGAATGCAACTTTATCTGGTGCCTTTGGAGGGTGGCACCTGGTTTAAAATTCACCCCTAAAAGAATAAGTTTTCTGGTTGACTGACCATTATCAGAAAGAAAGGGCCATAAAATGTCAGCAGGCCTCATGGCCAGAAGATGATGTAAAGCCCCTAAGACTTTCGTATACATTTATATGAAGCACCTGATTTTGATAAAGGTCAGGTCTGCTGACCCTGCGTGACTTTGTATTCTATCTCTATGTATAACAAAAAGTATATAAGCAAACCTGGAAAATAAAGAAATTGGACCAGTTCCTGGAAAGACTGGTTTCCCCCGTGTGGTCTTTTCTCTTCTTTTCTGGCTGAATTCCCATCTGGACGGTGGAGGCTCACCATGTCTACTTACTTGCCCTGGCTTCTAAGACCCATGTGAGAGGGAGCCCAAGTCAGGGCACCCTCCGCTATTCAAGTGGGTGCCGGTGGCCTACGTAGATGGTGCAAATTCCTTGTCTTGGAGTTTTATTGGTTTTCCAAGTAAACCAAGTTATTCAGCCCCCTTTTCTCCACTAATATTTCCTACTATACTATCCTTTTCTAATCTCTCTTTATATTTCTAATAAAATAGTTCTTTCTTAGGATGCCAACTCCATCTCGCCTTCGAATTCCCTGGATCCACTGGGGCTGGACCCCGGCATATGAGGTTCCTAGGATAGACAAATTAGTAGAAACCAAATAGAATAGTGGCTACCAGGTGCTGGGGGAAAGGAGATGGGGAGCTGTTATGTAATGTAGAGTTTCCACTTGGGATGATGGGACTGGAAACAAATAATGGAGATGGTGGCACAACATGGTGGATGTGACACCGAGTGCCGCTGAATCGTGCACTTAAAAACGGTTAAAATGGAAAAAATGGTTAAAGTGACAGATTTTATGTTATGTGTGAAAGTGAAACTGTCACAATACTCTATGAAGTGAGAAAGGGCAAGTGTTAGCTGCTCAGTCGTGTCTGACTCTTTGTGACCCCATGGACTTGTAGCCCGCTAGGCTCCTCTCTCCATGGAATTCTCCAGGCCAGAATACTGGAGTGGGTAGCTGTGCCCTTCCTCCAGGAGATCTTCTCTACCCAGGGATCAGAGACCCAGATCTCCTACGCTGCAAGTGGATTCTTTACCATCTGAACCACCAGGGAATTTTACTGCGGTTAAATCAGTCACAAACTGTATACAGGAAAAAAAGAAGGAAAAGCAAGGGCTCTGAGGCATGTGAGAGTATGTATGTGTGCAGTATTGTGTACCAGTGTGAGTGTGTGTGTCTCCACTGAACCAGACAGTCTGGAGAGCCAGGAGTCCCAGGAGCCAGCTGGATGTTCTGGCCCCAGCATCTCTCTTGCTCCTTCCTTCCAAAACAGTGGACTCATCAGATAAGCCCTGGGAAGGGAGAGTATAGCTTCTCCCAACCCACCCCAGGTAGACACTGAGGCTTTCCCTGCAGCTCCCACTGCCATTTAGGACCAGGACAGGGCGTGGCTCAGAGGTTAAAGCATCTGCCTGCAATGTGGGAGACCTGGGTTCGATCCCTGGGTTGGGAAGACCCCCTGGAGAAGGAAATGGCAACCCACTCCAGTATTCTTGCCTGGAGAATCCCATGGGTGGAGGAGCCTGGCGGGCTACAGTCCACGGGGTCACAAAGAGTTGGACACGACTGTGCAACTTCACTTAGGGCCTGAATCCAGCAAAGAGAGAAGGCTTCCTTGGGGCAGGGTGGTTAGGCTCCTACTGCCTGTTAGCAACTTGGACAGATGTGGCATCCTGGGGGCAGAAGGCTGATTTAGGAGAGAACACTTGCTCAGAGTAGGTGGGAGGGGTTCACAGTTACTTCTGGCCACAGTGGCTGATGGTGTTGCAGGGCTGGTGGGCACTCAGACCTGCTGGGCTCTCAATGTAGGGCCTGGAGGCTTTGTGATGTGGAGGGGATGCTGAGGTCCATCCGCTCAGCTGAGACTTGGAAGATGCTGAGGAGCGACCCGGGCTGAGCACCACCAGTTGTGTTAGACGCCCCCAGGAGGGGCCCTGATGGAGAAGGAGAGTGAGCCTTCCACACCAGAAGAAAGCTGCTCCCATCACCCACGAGCCTCCCAGTAAGATCCAGACCCCTCCCTGGGCTCCGAAGTCTTCTGCTAGACCCTCCCTGCTCTCTCCTCTCACATAAGTTATTTTCTATTTTTCCCCCATCTATGAACAGGCATGTTGTATTATGTAACATAGTTTGAGTCTTCTGACAGATTGTTGGCTGCCTATTTATCAATGGCAACTATTTACTGGCTGACAATGGGAAATAATGATATTCACCTGACCAGTGTTCTCTTAAAGCCGTTTCTGTGACAATAATGGGGCCCAATTACATTTTTCCTTTCAGTCACTTCTGATAGATAACACATTGGAAGAAATAAAAATATCTGAAATATATATCAAAAAGTTGGTAAACAAGCAAGCATCTGCGTTCCACGCTGCTCCTGACAACAGCCACGGCCTCTGATCGGGGTGCACTGTGCTTGGTGCTGGGCGAGCCGCAGTCCATGGGGTCATGAAGAGTTGGACGCAACTTGGAGATTGAACAACAACAAGGGTCGGTAGGGGCCACCACCTGCTCCAGCAGCAGGACAACAAAGAGTGGAGCGTCCCCAGAGAAGAATGAGTGACCAGAAGGTGGATGACTCCAGCTGGGTGGCAAAGCCCACCATGAAAGATGTGAACTAAGGTTTGGGCAGCTCCAGAAAGCCCCACTTCTCCAATTTCCTAAGGTGTTCTGGGGTCACTGGGCTGGCATTTGTTGTTGTTGCTGTCTAATTGCTAAGTCATGCCTGACTCTTCTGTGACCACATGGACTGTAGCTGACCAGGCTTGTCTCTCTATGGGGATTCTCTGGGCAAGAATACTGGAGTGGGTTGCCGTGCCTTTCTCCAAGGGATCTTCCAGACCAGGGATCAAACCCGCATGTCCTGCATTGGCAGGCAGATTCTTTACCACTGAGCGACCAGGGAAGCCCCTAGATCTTTGCTATTTGGCCCCTGACTGTGGCCCAGGCCTTGGGGACCTGTTTCTGTCAGCATCTCTTCCTCTCTCTATTCTGGGAGGTGCAGGATGCTGGGGTGGGACAGCGTCGTCTAGCGCAGGCTGTCCAAGCCAAGGCCCCGGGGAGTCCCATCGTATTGTCACTGCAGTTACATAACTTAAGTATATGGGATGTCATTATTTTTTTAAATATACCAATAAAATTGTCTCTGATTATTTTAGTCACAATACAAATAGCCTCAATTAGAGCAGAAATAGGGCGCGGGTTTATGGCTCACATGAATCTGAGAGCAACCTCAGTTCTGAGACAAGAAAGCCAGAAGCTCCTGCCTGCCCCTGCCATGAATCCTGCGGCAAAATGTTCCTGATTCCAGCGTGGGCTCTGCAGGCCGGGAGGAGCGGGGATGGAGGGTACCTGGGTTACCTGTTAATGGGCCGGACTCCCACTGCTGGACCGAGACAGGGAAGGTCTTCAGCCCTGCAGGAAGGCTGCACGCCGGGCTAAGGACTCCGGTCTGTACGGGTCCACACTCCCACTTTGCAGCCTGATTGTCTGTCCCCTGTTATAGCCTGAGAGCTGCAGGGCCTGGACTAGCCCCACTCTGGACCTTACTCCCAGGCTCTCCTAGGCCTTTAGCTCTGGTCTGCCCCCCCCAGCACTCCCAGCCAGCCTGACTCCCAGCTTCCCTTTTACAAGAGAGCAATTTCCACCTTCTGCCTCCAAAGGCAGTCCTGTTGGAGAGGCTCAGGCCCTGAGATCCAGCCAACCCCACCACACCACCCCTACCCCACACACATTGCAGATGGAGAAACTGAGACATCAAGGGGAAGAATGGGCCAGGGTCACACAGCAAAAGACGCGGCTGATCAGGCAGCCTCCGTCCCTCTCCTGAGAATCGGCATGGCCACTGATAGCCTGGAGAGCCCCTTCTACGCAGTCAAGAAGGAGGAGACCTCATCACACAGCCATCATCACAGACCGAGACTGAGGCTGGGCTCAGCCATGGAGCCCCCAGCCCTGGGTGCACCGCCTCTTCCCTCAGGAGACTCTCACTTGCGTATTGCAGATTCAGTATATACAGCGGGAGATCCCACCTGAACGGAGCTACCCACCCATCAAGGCCTGTGGACTGAGAGCCGGGCGCTCCCCGTCCCACGGCGACACTGGCTGTGTGTGGCCGTGCGGCTTCTGCGGGGCTGCGGCAGGGAAGGAGTGTCTGATGTGTGGGGAGAGCAGTGCCCCTCAGCTCCGTCCCACCTGCTCTGTCTGAGGAACTTGAACCTCTTTCTCTCAAACGTCTGTGAAAATGTGTTGGGGATTTTTAAAACTGGAAATTGTAGTAGGAACACAGATGAATCAGGAGGGAACTGAGATCTTCACAAAGCGACTTTTCCCATCCCAGAAAGGATCATTTCTCTCTAACCTGGTGTCTGTTGTTTGTCCTTTCGGTGTTTCAGGATTTTTTCTTCATCTGGTTCTTGTGTGCTTCTTGTTCAGTTTATATACTTTTGTAGCTTTATTGATGTTGTGAATGACATTCTTTTTTTTTCTTCCCATTTCATTTCCCAGCCAGCTATTCCCTGATACTGGGAAACTTACGTGTTCTTCCTCCACGTACCCTCCCTCAGTCCGCTTTTCCAGGCTTTCTCCCTGGATCAAATTTTTGTGCAATTAACATTCTTGGATCTTTTCAGTAAACATAAACATATTGTCTGCCAATAATGAGAAGATTGTCTTCCTTTTTAAATTGGGGGTTTTGTTTTCTCTCCATTTTCAATTTTGCTGTGTTGGCTAAATATCCTTGTTTATATACACGGCTAAGTATAAAACAGATAACTAATGAGAAACAACTGTGCAGCATAGGAACTCCCCCAGTGCTCCGTGGTGGACTCAATGGGAAGGAAATCCCCCAAACACGGAATATATGTAAACATATAGCTGGTGGCTCAGACAATAAAGAATCTGCTTGCAATGTGGGAGACTCAGGATCAGTCCCCTGGGTCAGGAAGATCCCCTGGAGAAGGGCACGGCAATCCACTCCAGTATTCTTGCCTGGAGAATCCCATGGACAGAGGAGCCTGGTGGGTTACAGTCCATGGGGTCTCAAAGAGCTGGACACTTTTGCTTTCTTCACTTTTCATAGCTGATTAACTTTGCTGTATACCAGAAACTAATACAACGTCATAAAGCAGCTATGCTACACTCACTTCCCCCAGAAAACCTCATGGATAAAGGACTAGCCTCCAGCTTCTCAGTGAGGCCCTGGAGATGGACACTTAAGAGCCCTGTCAGCATTGCCCGGGGCTGCCCTTCTCAGCACATCAACTGTTTCAAATGCCTCCCCTTCCCCCAGACTCTCTCTTTCTTCTCAGGGATCTCCAGGATCAGGCTGGGAGTGTGTGTGTGTGTGTGTGTGTGTGTGTGTGTGTGTGTGTGTGTGTGCTTAGTCGTGCAGTAGTGTCCGACTCTCTGTGACCCCATGGACTGTAGCCTGCCAGGCTCTTCCATCCATGGAATTCTCCAGGAAAGAATACTGGAGTGAGTTGCCATGCCCTCCTCCAGGGGATCTTCCTGATCCAGGGATCAAACTCTAGTCTCCTGCATTGCCGGAGGATTGTTTACCCTCTGAGCCCCCAGGATGGGGGTGGAGGTGGGCAATCCTTCCAGCCCCTTGTGCTGGAGATTCCAAAGGAGATTTTCCTGGCTTGTCCCCACGCGTGCCTCTTCCTGAGGACCCATGGCCCCTAGGCACCACAGTGCTGACCACAGGGATGAACTTCTTTCCTGACTTAAGACTAATCTGGGTATCTCCTAACAAGAGCTGGCAGGCCAGGGGGCTTCATGATCCTGGCCATAGAACCATGGTCCCTCCTCCCAACTGTGCTGTCTGATCCTCCATCCAACACGTGTTAGTGGGCACTCATTGCTGGCCACACCCAGCACAGCGACTGGGGGTCCAGGGAAAGCCAGATAAGGATGGGGGAGGAGACTCGCCCTCTGCCCAATGAGATTGGCTGGGTACATGGTTTAAGAATGGTGGGAAGCTGTTGGGCTTGAAGGTAAGAGCAGCCCCTCCTTCTTGGCTTTGCAGTTGGGTGAAGCACCCTGGGGGCAGGTTGGGGGTCACAGGTGGGCAGACAAAAGCCCAGAGTATGAAAGAAACACCCACCCCCGAAGTCCCAGGTCCCACAGGATTCCAGGTTGGACGGGAGAGGACCTGAGGCTGTGGGCAGATGGGAGTTTGAGCAGGGAGGTTTAAGGTAATGAGCTTCAACTCCATCTGGAGGGTATCAGTCTGGGGCTGAGGAGCCCATGTAAGAAAGTTCACAGCTGAGGGGAAAGGGAGACAGAGGACATGCAGAGGATTCTCCACCATCCTTAAACTAATGGTATTTAAGAAAATAATTTTACTGATTAATTTTTGGTTGCACTGGGTCTTCGTTGCTGCTTGGGTTTTCTCTAGTTTCAGAGACTGGGGGCCACTTTCTAGTTGTGGTGCATGGGCTTCTCATTGCGGTGGCTTCTCTTGTTGCAGAGCGTGGGCTCTAGGCAAACGGGCTTCAGAAGTTGTGGCACGTAGGCTCAATAGTTGCCGTCTCTGGGCTCTAGAGCACAGGCTCAACAGCAGGGGCACACAGGCTTAGTTGCTCCATAGCGTGTGGGATCTTCCCGGATCAGGAATCGAACTTGTGTCTCCTACACTGACAGATAGATTCTTTACCACTGAGCCACCAGAGAAGCCCCAAAGGCATTTTGATTTGACCAGTTAGAAATCTGAGATAAAGTCGGGTGATTTGGTTCCCAACACACTAAGGGAAGGGAAACAATGACAACCCCGGCTTTGGCTTAGCTCTGGCTTCCAGAGGTCAGGGAGGATACACCACAATGGCAGTTGTCTGCTCAGATAAACCTTCATCATGGAATTGCATCATATACTAGGGATATTAAAAGGAAAAGTGTGCAACTATTAATTAGGGTAAGAAATTTAGGATGACCCAGATTGCAATGGTAGCAGCACTGACATTTTAGCAGCTGCTGGCAGGACGTCTCTCCTCTCTCAAAGTCCTGCGCTTTCTCTAGGAAGTCCTTGGTACTCAGCCAGCCATGCCCTGGCAACCATGCTCTGGACTCAGGCCTGGCCAAGTGGATCTTCTTTCCTGGGAAACAGAGGTGGTGAAGCTGAGTGCCCTGTTCACAGCCAGCCCCAGGGAGGAGGAGCCTGGAACTCTGGTCCCCAGGCCTTTGGGCCACCCTAATTTTGCCCCCTCTTTGATCCAGGGACCACCTTCGTGGTATTGGTGTGGGACTGTCCAGCACCCATTCCCTCCTCTCGGGGTCTTGATTCCTCCTGTGTTCTCAGCCTGCATGGCTGGAGCTGTGCCCTACATGGGGCCAGCTTGCAACCCAGGACCCAAACCCGCCAGAACGCTGCTCCTCTGTGATGTGTCCTGCGCTGTGTGTGTGACTCTGGCCACGTGGTCAGGCACCATTAGAACTAACCCCGGGGTTTTCGTCTGAGCCACTGGGAGGCAGTGCCTTCCTGCTGCTGCTGCTGCTGCTGCTGAGTCGCTTCAGTCATGTCCAACTCTGTGTGACCCCGTAGACGGCAGCCCGCCAGGCTCCCCCTTCCCTGGGATTCTCCAGGCAAGAGCACTGGAGTGGGCTGCCATTGCCTTCTCCAATGCATGAAAGTGAAAAGTGAAAGTGAAGTCGCTCAGTCATGTCCGACTCTTCGCGACCCCATGGACTGCAGCCTACCAGGCTCCTCCATCCACGGGATTTCCCAGGCAAGAGTACTGGAGTGGGGTGCCATTGCCTTCTCCGGATGCAGTGCCTACTGTATCCCAAGGGATCTACACCTGGACGGATATAAGGAACTACCTGAGCACCACCTGGAGCCCATGAAGGTCCTCAGTGGGTCAACCAGAGCCCAGAATCCATATTCCGGTGATAGTGGCTGAATCCAGCCCTGCCTGAGGCTACTCTGCCCAAGACAGGGTCTTCTCAGCTCTTAGTGGACTGGGTGTCCTGCCCCATGCCACCCCAAGAGACCTCCCCATGCCCAGCATCCCTCCAGCAACCCATTCCTCGACTTCTCTGGCTTAAGTTAGCCCAAAGGGGTTTCAGCTGCTGGGCAGAAAACCCAGCCCCAGAGGACAGCTCTGTTCAAGTTTACAAGAATGCAGAGACCCTAGGACCTCCCTGTGGCCCAGTATCTAAGACTCCATGCTCCCAATATAGGGGGCCTGGGTTCAGTCCCTGGTTAGGGAACTGGATTTCCCAAGCCTCAGCTAAGAGTTCACATGCCTCTACTAAGGCCTGGTACAGTCAAATAAGTAAATGAATAAAAATATTAAAAAGAAAGAAAAAGGAAAGACCTAGCTCTAGGAAGGCCCTGGAGCTGGCCCCAGTATAGGACCAGATAAACCTAGTGTTGTCTTTTGGGGGAATTCTTCCTAAGACAGACCCTGGGATGGGCCTCAAGTTCAGCAAAGTGGCTTGAGCTGGGCCTTGGTGGCACTTGGAATGGAGGTGAGCATGCTGGTGTGGGACACCCGGGGGCCAAGGGCCGGAGGCAAGACTAAGTGAGGAGGCCTGGGTCTTGAGGCCTGGGTAGTGTGGAGGTGGGTGCAGTCTGGCAAGCAGGCTGGGGAGTCTGGGTTTGACACCCAGAAAATAGGACATCATGGCGGTATGATTTACTCCAGATGGGTGATCATTGATTTAGGACTCCTGACAGGTGTGCTATTCTGAAATTTGACAGAGAGAAACATTAAGTCCAGGAGTCCCCATTCTGCATGGAGCAATCCCATTTCTCTACGCCTGGTCAATTCTACAGCCAAAGCACTTTTGTCCCCTGGAGGGAGTCAGGATGGATTTGAATTAACCAGGAAGTTCTTTGACTGCTATTTTAAAACTTCTCTCTGCTACCTGGCCTGACATAATAATTACCTGCCTGTGATTTATCTCCAGCAGATTATGAGCGATGATAGGGTTTGGGGTGATAATTGAGTGTGTCGAACACCTCACCTCCTCCCTCGTCATTCAAGCTGAAACAGCGCTGGTTTTCTCTCTGGGCTGCTGGCGTTTGCTACCACCTTGCCGAGAATGGGTTACAGAAGGAGGTGGGCATTTTGCAGTGAGTCCTGTCAGCTCACATAACACCCTGCTGTGCTCAGTCAGACTCAGTAGGGGTCTCAGTGGGGGCCAGCATCTTGTAAGTCACCCCTTAGATGGAGACCCACAGCCCAGATGCTAAGCCACACCTCTGCTCTCACCTTCTCCCCAATATTTCCTGGGTTCCTACTGTGTGTCTGACACTGTTCTGGGGACACCTCAGTGAACCAAATGGAAAGATCCCTGCCCTAGGGAGTGGGAGGGAGCATGAGGGGCAGGGCCACACAGACACCTAATCAATCAACAGGAAAGGAACTTCAGAGATAGACGAGCTAAAGAGGAAATGTGACAGGACTCAGGAGGGCCCTGGAAGGCAGCACTGGAAGTGGGAGCCAAGGATCCAGCCAGGAAAAGGCTGGGAGGAACAGATCAAGCAAAAGGAACAGGGAAGGGTCAGGGAGGATGGGAAGGAGGTGGGGGCTGGGGTGAGGGGAAAGTGGAGGGTGTGAGCTCAGAGGGGCTTATGGGGGCTGAGAGCGGTCTCCTGAAGCTGGGGGTGAGGTTGCCCCAGAAGGGAAGCCCCCATCCTCCCCTAGAGGAAGTCTTGGGGAAGGGGTCGCGTGCAGCCAGTAGGAAGCCCAGGATGGAGTTTTGGAGAGTTTGCAACCAGCACCATCAGCGGCTCCCGGAGGCGGGGTGGCTACATAATTGCAGGGCCTGGTAGGGAATGAAAACACTGGGCCCCTTGTTCAGAGAGCAGGGAAAAACCTCTTCCATTCTTCCACACTCTCTCTAGCCACCTGTCATGGGGTTTCAAAATTTGCTACTTAATGCTGCTCTCCCTTGGGCATGGGGGAAACTTGCGGGTGAATGCAGATCCTCATGGGTGCCCAGCATACCACCCTGAAATTCAGAGCTTAATCTGGCCTCCTGCCTATACTCAGACCCCCAGGAGTGGTGGGTGACAGCAGTCGCCAGGTAGGGCACAGATTAGGTGGTTGGGATGTGGAGGTGGTGGAAGGAGGTGACTCTGAGCCCCAAAACATGTTCCATTATCCCTTTGAACTTCACTTTACAAAGCACAAGCTCAAAGATAAAAATTATTAAGACTCTCAGGAGTAGGGGACTTCCCTGGTGGTTCAGTGGTTAAGAATCCTCCTTCCAAGGCAGGGGACACTGGTTCCATCCCTGGTTAGGGAATTAAGATCCCACATGTCTTGGGACCACTAGAGAAGCCTCCTGGCCGCAGCTAATGAACCCATTCACTCTAGAGTCTGTGTACCCATGCTCCACGACTACAGAAGGCCCCCAACACCCCCCGACCACTGCCACAATGAAAAGCCTTTGCACCTTGACAAAGACCCAGGGCACCCCCCAAAAAAGGAATCTCTAAAGTGGGAGGTTCAAACAACTTGGCATCAGAAGGATGTTTTCAATGCTGTCTCAGCAGTGGCCAGTGGGTCTCTGTCCACACAGGAGCCTTGCCTCTACCCTTCCCCTGCTGAAGAAGCTTGCTATCCCTAAGCCCTGGGACCCTGGACCCTGGCTGGCTACAGCAGGGCAGTTGGATGGGGGTGCCTGGCTTGTTGGTGCTGGTGGTCTGCTGGGCACAGGGCCATAAACCATGGGGTGATCCCACAGTGGGTATATTTCCTAAAGGGTCTTAGATCTGGGCTCTGCCCTGGTTATGCCATCAGCTTCCTATGAGTCCTTAGGAGAGACATCAGAATTCATCTTGGCCTCAGTGTATTTATCCATGAAACAGGCATAATGCCTTCTTCATTCCAGGGTTCTGAGAGCTATGGTGAGTGTTGTGAAGGATCTGGGGGTCAAGCAGCTGCTTGGCTGGAGCTGGACTGCTGGGTCGCTGGGCTTAGTAGCCATATGCATTAAGTTTCCATTGGCCCATGGGGAAGGGAGAGAAAAGAACTTAGAAAAATAATAATCTGTAACTTCCTGGCTCTAAGAACAGAGTAGTTGGTGGGTATCCCATTCATCAGGATGGGCAAGTGTAGGTTCAGTTCAGTTCAGTTCAGTCGCTCAGTCATGTCTGACTCTTCGCAACCCCATGAATTGCAGCACGCCAGGCCTCCCTGTCCATCACCATCTCCCAGAGTTCACCCAGACTCACGTTCATCAAGTCCATGATGCCATCCAGCCATCTCATCCTCTGTCGTCCCCTTCTCCTCCTGCCCCCAATCCCTCCCAGCATCAGAGCCTTTTCCAATGAGTCAACTCCTCACATGAGGTGGCCAAGGTACTGGAGTTTCAGCTTTAGCATCATTCCTTCCAAAGAAATCCCAGGGCTGATCTTCAGAATGGACTGGTTGGATCTCCTTGCAGTCCAAGGGACTCTCAAGAGTCTTCTCCAATACCACAGTTCAAAAGCATCAATTCTTCGGCACTCAGCCTTCTTCACAGTCCAACTATCACATCCATACATGACCACAGGAAAAACCATAGCCTTGACTAGACGGACCTTAGTCGGCAAAGTAATGACTCTGCTTTTGAATATACTATCTAGGTTGGTCATAACTTTTCTTCCAAGGAGTAAGCGTCTTTTAATTTCACGGCTGCAGTCACCATCTGCAGTGATTTTGGAGCCCCAAAAAATAAATTCTGACACTGTTTCCACTGTTTCTCCATCTATTTCCCATGTAGTGATGGGACCTGATGCCATGATCTTTGTTTTCTGAATGTTGACCTTTAAGCCAACTTTTTCACTCTCCTTTTACTTTCATCAAGAGGCTCTTTAGTTCTTCTTCACTTTCTGCCATAAGGGTGGTGTCATCTGCATATCTGAGGTTATTGATATTTCTCCTGGCAATCTTGATTCCAGCTTGTGTTTCTTCCAGTCCAGTGTTTCTCATGATGTACTCTGCATATAAGTTAAATAAACAGGGTGACAGTATACAGCCTTGATGTACTCCTTTTCCTATTTGGAACCAGTCTATTGTTCCATGTCCAGTTCTAACTGTTGTTTCCTGACCTGCATACAGATTACTCAAGAGGCAGGTTAGGTGTTCTGGTATTCCCATCTCTTTCAGAATTTTCCAAAGTTTATTGTGATCCACACAGTCAAAGGCTTTGGCATAGTCAATAAAGCAGAAGTAGATGTTTTTCTGGAACTCTCTTGCTTTTTCGATGATCCCGCTGGATGTTGGCAATTTGATCTCTGGTTCCTCTGCCTTTTCTAAAGCCAGCTTGAACATCAGGGAGTTCACGGTTCACGTATTGCTGAAGCCTGGCTTGGAGAATTTTGAGCATTACTTTACTAGCATGTGAGATGAGTGCAGTTGTGCGGTAGTTTGAGCATTCTTTGGCTGCGCAGGCTCAGGAGGGCCTAGAGGAGCTATCCAACATTGAAGGTCAGGAACGGAGGCGGTAAGGAGATACCCCTCGTCCAAGGTAAAGAGCAGAGGCTGTGCTTTGCTGGAGCAGCCGTGAAGAGATACCCCACGCCCAAGGTAAGAGAAACCCAAATACGATGGTAGGTGTTGCAAGAGGGCATCAGAGGGCAGACACACTGAAATCGTACTCACAGAAAACTAGTCAATCTAATCACACTAGGACCACAGCCTTGTCTAACTCAGTGAAGTGTAGGTTAGAGGGGGCAAAATCCAGAGTCTGGGTTGAGACATTCTAGGAACTGGGGCAGCATCGGTTTCTAGAAGTTTGCTCAGCATGGTTCCTTCTGCATCCTCTTCTGATGACAGAGCCTGTCCTTGATGGGCTTTAGAGTGAGGTGAGGCTGATTCCTAGCCCTGGCTTGAGGGGATGGACCTAGACCTGATCAATGAGAATACCTCATTCCCTAGGCCACTCTGATTGGCTCAGTGATGGGCATGTGATCCAAGTCAGCCAACCAGAGTCTTCCCCAAGACTTCATGGGATGAGGCTTTCTCTGTCGTTGGAAGCTGGGATGTGGGAATGATTTTGAAAACACCTCTGGCTATGTTGGCTGCCAAAGAGAGTCAGCATGCCTGAGAATGAAACTGATGACACAAGGAAGCAGAGCCAAAAGAGGGAGGGTAGACACCTGATGAGATTGCTAGAACCTCTAGATCCTGCTATACCTGAAGAAGGGTACCCCTTGGACTTCCCAGTTATGCAAGTCAGTCAGTTCCTTTTTCATGCAACAATACTTGAGCACTTAGTAACTGTTCAGTACTGTACTGGGCACTGTGGGAAGAACACGAGAGCCGACAGACATGGCAGAGCTCTTCAGAAGCTTACAAGTTGATCTAGAGAGTGTTTATCCAAGCTATGAATCTAAACGGAGCTTATCAATTGAATCTTTGAGACAGCTGTGAACAATAGAGCAGATAGTATTGGTGAAGAGCAGGCTTATGGAAGTGCAAGAAACTAAGGGAATGACATGAGATGTAGTTTAAAACCAGTTCTGTCTGAAAGCAGAGAAACACAGTGCTGGTGTATAACTTTTCAGGGCCTAGAAAATCTGTGACTGGTTGGCTTGTCCTCTGTGCCAGCTCTTCTGAATGATGATTATCCTATAAAGATAATATAAGCATACTAACAAACATTTGGAAAACAGAAAAATATCCCTTTTAAGCCCACAGTCCTAACACAGCTGTGGTTCAGTTCAGTTCAGTTCAGTCGCTCAGTTGTGTCTGACTCTTTGCAACCCCATGAATCACAGCACACCAGGCTTCCCTGTCCATCACCAACACCTAGAGTCCACCCAAACCCATGTCCATTGAGTCAGTGATGCTATCCAACCATCTCATTCTCTGTTATCCCCTTCTCCTCCTGCTTTCAATCTTTCCCAGCATCAGGGTTTTTTCAAATGACTCAGTTCTTCACATGAGGTGGCTAAAGTACTGGAGATTCAGCTTCAACATCAGTCCTTCCAATGAACACCCAGGACTGATCTCCTTGAGGATGGACTGGTTGGATCTCCTTGCAGTCCAAGGGATTCTCAAGAGTCTTCTCCAACACCACAGTTCAAAAGCATCAATTCTTTGGTGCTCAGCTTTCTCTATAGTCCAACTCTCACATCCATACATAATCACTGGAAAAACATAGCCTTGACTAGACAAACCTTTGCTGGCAAAGTAATATCTCTGCTTGTCAATATGCTGTCTAGGTTGGTCATAACTTTTTTCCAAGGAGTGAACATCTTTTAATTTCATGGCTGCAGTCACCATCAGTGATTTTGGAGCCCAGAAAAATAAAGTTAGCCATTGTTTCCACTGTTTCCCTATCTAGTTGCCATGAAGTGATGGGACCGGAGGCCATGATCTTAGTTTTCTGAATGTTGAGCCTTAAGTCAACTTTTTCACTCTCCTTTTTACTTTCATCAAGAGGCTCTTTAGTTCTTCTTCACTTTCTGCCATAAGGGTGGTGTCATCTGCGTATCTGAGGTTATTGATATTTCTCCTGGAAATCTTGATTCCAGCTTGTGCTTCTTCCAGCCCAGCACTTCTCATGATGTACTCTGCATATAAGTCAAATAAACAGGGTGACAGTATACAGCTTTGACGTACTCCTTTTCCTATTTGGAACCAGTCTGTTGTTCCATGTCCAGTTCTAGCTGTTACTTCCTGACCTGCATACAGACTTCTCAAGAGGCAGGTCAGGTGGTTTGGTATTCCCATCTCTTTCAGAATTTTCCACAGTCTATTGTAATCCACACAGTCAAAGGCTTTGGCATAGTCGATAAAGCAGAAATTGATGTTTTTCTGGAACTCTCTTGCTTTTTCGATGATCCAGTGGATGTTGGCAATTTGATCTCCAGTTCCTCTGCTTTTTCTAAAACCAGCTTGAACATCAGGGAGTTCACGGTTCACGTATTGCTAAAGCCTGGCTTGGAGAATTTTGAGCATTACTTTACTAGCGTGTGAGATGAGTGCAATTGTGTGGTAGTTTGAGCATTCTTTGGCATTGTCTTTCTTTGGGATTGGAATGAAAACTGACCTTTTCCAGTCCTGTGACTCCATTATTTGGAGAATATGATGGTAGAGATTTTGGTGTGGTTGATGAACCAGAGTGGTGTATTCATTATTCCATTCTTGGCTCACTCTGGGCCCCAGGCATGGCCTCAGAGGTGAGGGTAGGGTGGTAGAGTGACTCTGAGGTCAGACCCACCGGGTTTGAGTCCTGCCCTATCTCCAAAGCAGGAGATTTGGGTTAGATCCCTGGGTCGGGAAGATTCTCTGAAGGACGGCATGGCAACCCACTCCAGCATTCTTGCTTGGAAAATCCCTCGGACAGAGGAGCCTGGAGGGCGAGCAGCAGTCCATGGTGTCTCAAAGAGTTGGACATGACTGAGTTACTAACACTTTTACTTTCTATTTGCTTAAGAACTGTGTGATCTGGGCAAGTTGCTTAGCTTATCTGAGCCTCAGTTTCTTCATCTATAAAATGGGGATAATAATGGTACCTATTTCATCAATATATCAGGAAACTGAAGTGAGATGAAACTGAGAAATACTGGTCCTCTCCTTGTCCCCCTGCCTTAGCCACTGTATGTGCATGGCCACACACCTCTGGTCCTAGCTGTGTACCGTATCCTGAGTCCTCCAGCAAGAGCCACTGATGGGGTATTGGGGGATGTGGTGGATAGGTGTGTGCTCTCTCATTCTCTCTGCACACTTTAGGATCAGTCTGGGGTCAAAGCAAATGCCAGGGATGAATCCATAAGGAAGGCTGCCTATCTCATGTAGGGATGTGGTGGATAGGTGTGTGCTCTCTCATTCTCTCTGCACACTTTAGGATCAGTCTGGGGTCAAAGCAAATGCCAGGGATGAATCTTCTGTTTCCTCCTGGGTCCCTGCTGCCTACAGGCTCCTTTGAAGGCAAACCCCCTGATGTACTGATATGGACAGCATCTCCCATGTGTGGCTTTTCAGGAGGCCCAGCTATGAGGGCTCACAGTCCCACCCTTGTTACCAGAGAAACTGAACTCCTCATGGTGCCTGGCTGACTGCATCCTGCTCTGCACCTGGTCACCATGTGTCAGCCTTCACTGTCTGCAGGGAACCCAACGGATGCTGGGAGAAACTACTTACACACAGCTACCATGGGGACACTATGATTTAGGAAGTTCAGGGGCTTCACAAAGCCTGCTGCATGCCCAATTCAGGCATGTACCACCCCAAGCACACGGGGCCACTCATTCAATTCCTTCCTAGGCTGGGGTCTGTGCAGGATGCCAGGCTTTCTGAGATGTGAACAGGAGATGCTATAGTCCCAGAACCCAGGCTACAGGAGGGGCTGGAACTTTGTCTCTGCCCAGAGAGGGGACTTGCTAGCCAGAGATCACACAACAAGTTGAGAGGCAGAGCCAGGCCTTGAATCCAGTCCTCCTGACCCTGAGCTGAGTGCTTATCTTTGGGAGGAGTTGACAAAGACAAGGAGGGTGTGTCAGCAAGAATTGGGAGGGGGCTCTCAGGTTCCTTCCACACTCCTGAGACTTCCCTGGATGGCCCTCTTCCCCGTGATCTGTCTTATCCTGGAGATGCCAGCATGAGTGCCAGGGAAAAAGGTGGGTGCCTGCTGAGCCCAGAGGTAGTGGGTTGAGTGGTGGTTCCCCCAGAGATATGTCCACCTGAAATCTTGGAATGTGACCTGATTTGGAAAAAAAGATCTTTGTGGATGTTGTTAAGGATCTCAAGATGAGATCATAAACCCAGTGATGAATGTACTTAGGAGGACAGAAGAAGAGAAGACACAGAGCCTGAGGGAGAAGACCACGGAAAAACAAGGAAGGCCTTCCAGCTAGGAGAGAGGCAGGGAACCATTCCCTCTCAGATACTACGGAAGGAACCAGCCCTGAAGACAGCTCAGTTTCAAACTTCTAGCTTCCAAACCATGAAAGAATAAATTTCTGTTGTTCTAAGCTACCCAGTGTGTGGTGATATGACCTAGGAAAGTAATATGACACAGCAGACCTTGGAAGTCAATGCATCTGGGGAGTCCAGCTGAGGCAGGGTCTCAGCCAGCCCAGCTACTCCTGGGTGGGCTTGGCCAAGGGCAGGAGCTTCATTCTGGTAGAGGTGGGGATGAGCTCACTCACATCCTGCCTGCCTTCCACTCAAGCATGAGTTCTAGAGGTTGTCCAAGAAATGCAAAGCCAGACAGTAGATAAAGGCAATAAAGCCAGATCTTCAGGAACCACTGCAGTAGGAGAAAGAGACTCCAGTGTAAAACTGAGCTTGAGTCCTCCATGTAGAGGCCACGGGGCATTTTAGAGGGAGGATGAAGGGGTAGGGAGGGCTTCCCAGGTGGCGCTAGTGGTAAAGAACCCGCCAGCCAATGTGAGAGATGTAAGAGATGAGAGTTAGATCCCTGTGTCAGGAAGATTCCCTGGAGGAGGGCATGGCAACCCACTCCAGTATTCCTGTCCAGAGAATCCCATGGACCAAGGAGGCTGTGGGCTACTGTCCATAGCATTGCAAAGAGTCAGACACGACAAAAGCAACTTAGCATGCAGGTATGCACGCATGAGGGAGTAGGAAAGAGGAACTGGTAGGGGCGGGGAAAGAGTCAGGGAAGTGAAAAACTGCAAAAAACAGGCAGGAGCTAGTCAGAGTGATTAACCCCTGGGTTTGCTCATTGGAGCTTATGGAAGTCAGCTTATGGCGACACGGGTCCCATCTTTACCATCAACTGGTACGGGCAGTAAATTTATTTGTCAGTCTTGAGCTTTCCCCAGCAGGAACTTGAGGAGGGGCTGGGCTGTTCCAGGGATATAGCTTTGAGCTGGTTTTTTTCTCAACCTCTCCCATTGGTGTGGGAAGTGCATGAAACTGTGCCAAGAGGTCGCATTCCTTACAGACTGAGGTGGATGAGGGCTCAGAGTAGGCTGAGTTTGGCCAAAGAGAGAGTCTTTGTCAAGGAGATAGAGGCAGACGCGAGCCGCATTCTCTCAGCATGGAAGGAAGACAAGTCAATAGACCTCTAGAGAGAGTGGGGTGAGTTAGAAGGAAGGACATCTGAGCAGACAGAGGGCAGAGCTGTCAGGGAAAGAAGGAAAGTCCAGACTGGACCTGAAGATGGTGAAGGCAGAGCCGGCAGGGAAAGTGGCCAGGGAGCAATATATCTGATGTATGAGACTTGGAAGCAGAGGAGCCAGTGAATCAGGAATGTGGAATTAGGAGAGATGAGCGGGGACCTTGAAATATGGGACCTGGGCTGACCACAGTGGGCAGGTGGAGTAGTACCAACATCTGGGGTCCCCATGTTGGGACCAGATAGAGTATCATTAAACCCTCTCTAGGTGATGCTAAGATGTAGCCCTGCTTGAGACTTGACTGATTTATCCTAAGGGGAATGTGCCCCCTGAAAAGCTGTGAGCAGCTGAAAGGGACGAGATCAGACCTCTTTTATTTAGAGGATCCCTGGGCAGAAGCTGGGAGAGTCTCGTTGAAAGTTCTGGCAATGACCTAGGGAGAGAAGAGGAAGCCTGGTCCAGGACACTGGGCGTGGGAGCGGGGAGGGATTCCAGTGGTACTTGGAGGAGAACTGGCAGCATTTGGTGATATGGGATGTGCCTGTGAAGGTGAGGTTGAGGCAGGAGGCAGATGTCCCTTCCCCCACCTCTGCCCAGAGTAAAGCGATTGGAGATGCATTCCCTGAGGATGGAAACTCTAAAATATCAATAGCAGGACAATTGAGAGAGGAGACTGTGCCCTGCCCAGATAGAAGATCACTATTTCTCATTCTCAAAGTCAGGAGACCTCCTGACTATACATGCGCAGAAAGGCTCCTTGGCAGTCAAAAGAGGAGTGATGCTAAGAGACGCTCTACCCATAGCCCTCTCTGGTAGAACCCATCTTGGTTAAGAGATACGTACTCACACATGGGAGGATCTCGAGATATACCAAATATAGACCTTGAACCAGGCAGATCAAAATGATTGGCCACAGGAGACCTGGAAGGAATGCCCCATAAAAGGAATTCAAACTTCCACAAGCATGCAGTTCAGGGACTCTCCTTCTGAGTCTGTCCATGTGTCTGTCTACATGTCTTGTGCTTTTTTTCCTTCTAATAAATACTTTACTTGTTTCACTACTTTCCGTCTTTGTGGGAATTCTTTCTCTGCAAAGCTGCAGGGCCAGAGTCTTGTTACTGACCATTGGTGTTCAGTGGTGCTCTCACCACTGAGACCTGACCTCAGTCTCTGGCCAGGAACCGAAGCCCTACTTCAAGCTGCTGCAGGCTGAGGTCACTCAGGATCAAAGTGACGCCAGATTTCTTTGTGGACAGCTAACTGCATGGCTACTAAGATAGAGAGACTTCTGAGGCAGAGGGGCCATCAAGGAGTGACTGTGTGAGGCTATTTGTCCTGCATACCTGAGTGGTGCTGCTGGGAGATACAGAAATAGAGCCAAAGGGAGTCTGACCTGAGATGAAGCTGCGGTAGTTGCCAGCACGTGGGTAGCAGTTAGAGATGGAGGACCTGCAATAGCATCCTGGGGGTTTCATTTTTTTGAGGAATGGCTTGAGTCTCAGCAGTTGGAGAAGGACCAAAGAGAGGCAGAAGGAAATCAGGAGAAGGTGGGCAGCTGGGAGACAAAGCAAGAGAGAGTTTCAGGAAGGAGAGAGTCATCCCCAGCTCCTTAAGATGCCAAGAAGCCGGGTAGGATGAGGCTTAAAGATGCCCAGTGGATCTGGAGGGACAAAGAGCCTGGGCTGGACCGGGTTGGGCTGACTCTCCTCCTGTCTCCTTCTCCTGGTCCCCAGGCTGAGGCTTGCCCTCTGCTTGGAGCTCCAGGCAGCCCAGGTGTCAGGGGAGAAGGCAATTTTGGGGGGCTCACAGGAAGAGATTTCCAGCAGGACGTAAATGCTCAGCTGGCTTTAAAACAGGAACTTCAGAGGTTAGGTTTCTTCTCCTTTCCTGCCTTAGGAAGAGGGAATGCAATTTTCCCCCTCATCTTCATGTCCTCTTTCAGGGAAGCCTGATTAATTATAGCAAACTTTCATTCAAGTGTCACGTACAGACTGAAAAATGAACACTTCCTAAATGTGCAGCTCTGTGCAATTTCACAAAATGAATATGCCCATGGAGCCACCCAGATGAGTCCAAAACCTCTGTAGCCTCAGAAGTCTCTCCAGGCACTACTGGCCACAGGTTACCATGATTTTGACTTCCAACAATTTAATGAGTTTTCCAGTGTTCTTTTTAACTTTTTTTCTTTTTTTGCTGATTTTGTTTTTATTTTCTTATGAACAGGTAACACATTTCTCCCTAAGTTCTCTGAGAAAAGAAAAATTCTACCAAGTAAATTTAGAGATGTAATTAGCTTAATTCAATGAAACATGGACCAGGCAACATCCCATCCAGCAGATAAAAAGGAGCTCCGAGGAGCTGCATAAAATGGAAGACTTTTATAGACAGAAGGAGGCAGGCAGGGAAGTTATTCTAGCAAAGGGAGAGTTATTTCTAGGCAAGGTCACCTTCCTATTGGGGCGGGGACCCCAGTCTCAGGAGTGCTGGCCAAGTAATTCCAGATTGACTGGTCAAAGGTCACCATCCTGGGAGAGGCAGAAACTGCAATTAGGTTAAGCATTGTTTCAGTTTGTTGATGTTGGGGCTTAGCATAAGTGACTCCATTTTGGCCTCAAAAAAAAAAAAAAAAGTGCAAAACCCAAAGTGATATAAAAGAGTGCGTCTACTGAAAATTCTGGCTTCTATCCCTGTTCTTTTCCATTCCCCCTATCTTGCAGACCACGAGTTGGCAAACTTTTTCTGAAAAGGGCCAAAGAATCAATATTTTAGGCTTGCAGCCCCTGCCCGCTCTGTTGCAGTGACTCAGTTCTGCCGTTGTCATGGAAAAGCAGCCAAAGAATCAAACAGCACGTGCTCTTCTGTCAGGCTGATCTCGCTCACCATCATGTTTCTGAGATTCATCCTCCCCGTGGCATAGATTCCACTGCATGAGAGTATCACTCTATTTAGCCAAGCCACCGCTGATGAGTGTTTGGGTAGTCCTAGTTTGGGGATTTTCTGGACAGGGCAGCTATGAGCAGTCTTGCCTAGGTCTGCCAATTGACAGATGCTCATGTTTCTGCTGGACGAACACCCAGGAATGGAGTTGCTGGGTCAGAGGTGGGCACTCCATTTTAAGGTTTCAGATGAACAGCTTCCTAAGTCATCCAAGCTGAATGTGAAGATGGAGACAGAATTTGCAATGACTGGTGGAGGGACAGAGAAGGTGAGAGAGCAGGGCCCATGGGCAGCCTTCAGGAGACAGAAGCAGAGTGGATGGGTGGGGAGTCAGTGGAGAACTGGTATGAAGTTGGTTGGGAGACAGAAGATCCTGCCTGGGGACCACCCTTGCCTTCCCTCTTGTGGGACCCCACTGTCCCTGCCAACAGTGCTGGGGAAGACTGTCTTGAAGTTTCCTTGATCCTGGGTGCCAGGAGAACTAAACAAGATTTTCAAAAATCCCAAATGTTCTGCCTCCATTCCTGGAAATTCTGAGTCACTTGTTGCGTAGTGAAGTACAGGCACTAGCAGCTTTTAAAGACTGTCTGGGAGATCCCAGGGAAGCCAGAAAAGAGGACTACTGGGCCTCATGTAGTAGCGGTCCTTAAGATCACAGATGGTCCCCAAGAATCTGCCTGCCCACTGAAGACCACCCACCCACTGGCAAACTTTGTGTTGGGCAGAACTCCCGGATATAAACAAGACTGGACTTAAGCAAGTGTATGCTGAAAGGGTGTCCTTGGGAGGGTGTGAGGCTGCTCTGAGAACCTCCTGGGACCTGGGCTGGAGAGGAACCCATGGCCGGCCGCCTTGGGGACTGCTCCCTTCCCAGCCTGCCCAGCTGCCTGCTCTGGCTCTGACGGCAGCTCTCCTGCAGCCTCTGTAAACTTTTTTCTGCCTGAGCCGCACCCTGGACAGGAGAGTGGCCAGGCTGTGCTTGGGGCCTGCACACCCAGCGGCCCTCGAAAGGGTGTGGGGGAACAGGGCAGCCCCAGCAACAGTGCCCAGGGGCCCTGGCAGTGTTGGGGAGGGGGTGGAGAATGCTCTGCCTGTTCTGGAAGGGGCTAAACTGGGCAGGATGGACACTCCCTGGTGGATGACGGTCAGTGGCTCCCCACTGTGGACCTTTCTTGCCCTCTCTCCAGTGGCCTAGATTCAGCAGCAGCACTAAAGCCCTAGACACACAGGACCCAAGCGAACTCTTGCCTGGTCCCCTGGGTCCAACAGAATAGAGACTGAACAGCGAGCGGTGTCCTTGGCCCCTTCCCTAAACTATGCTGCTCTTCTCACCAACAGCGTGACCTTTACCAGCAGTTTGGATGGTTTCCCCTCTTGCTGTGGTCACTGCTGGTATTTGCTGTCTGAGGGTGAGCTGGCTTTGAGATAGATCAGGGTAGAGCATGTTTCCCCTCTGGGGCCACCCAGGAGGATGAAACATGTCAGGTCCCCAGGAGTCCCCAGAAAGCCCTCTGGAAGCCTGGTGCCCCTCCAACCTCTGAGGTCTCTGGGAAGAAGAGGGGGCCGGCAGGGGGGGCCTGTGGAGCAGCTCCAAACTCCCACCCTCCATGGACTGGGCCACTTCCCTCACTTCCCCCCCTCTCACTGTGGGCTCAGGTGCTGGGAGCAATCTCTGAATCCATGGAAACCACACAGGAGACAGAAATCAGAAGGGGGGGAGGGGGCTGAGCACTGTCTTGCAAATCCTGGGGAAGGAGAGGAGAAATAGTCCTTTCCTCATTAGTTAAAGCTTGAAACACCACATTTTCCTCCCTAGCAGTCACCCCATCGAGGATGGACTGGCTCCCTTTTCTCACCTGGGGCATAGGAAGGACAACGGGGGGATTGCTGCTCTGGGAAAAGCCAGTAGGTCAGGAGGGTGGGGAGATGGGTCAGGGGAGGGGAGGAGGGCCTGGGGAGCAGGTGTTGGGGGACTGTGGATCAGGCCATGGTGGGTACGTGGAGGTGGGGGTCAGGGCTCAGGGCTCTAGGGCTGGCAAGTTGGGAAACAGGGTTCAGGAGTGGGGAGAAGCAGAGCTGCGGAGGTAAGGATGGGAGCTGGGACGTTGGCAGGTGGAGACATGAGGTTGGTCATACAGGGTCTGGGCTCCCATGAGCCAGAGTCGTCCCCCTGTCCAATGGCCCCAACTTTCCAGCTGTCCTCTGGCACTGCTCTGGAGTGCTGCCTGTGATCCTCATCAATAATAGTAATAACCAGGCCTCTTCCTGCAAAACACGAACCAACCACCAGCCTCCCCTCCCAGAGTCTGACTGTGCGACTGGGGCCCCAGGAACTGGGAGGTGGGGTTGGACAAGGCTAGGAGCTGCAGAGGATGTTGGGGGCAGTCCCAGCAGAACCCGTGGTCCCACCTGAAAACAAGCTCCTCAGTTTTCAAAGGCGCTCCACAGAGTACAACTAAGATAGAGATTTTCTTTCTTAAAGTGATTTTATTTATCTTTTTAATGTGCACCCTTTTTTTGAAAGCTTTTATTGAATTTGTGACAATATTGCTTCTGTTTTATGTTTTGGTTTTCTGGCTTCGAAGTATGTGGGATCGCAGCTCCCCAACCAAGGATCAAAACCTGGACTCCCTGTATTGAAAGGCAAAGTCTTAACCACTGGACCTCCAGGGAAGTCCCTACTACTTTTTAACGACACTGATGCCTGAATATATTCTCCTTAAAAAATTTGGCCATTGGAGAGAGGCACAGCCCCTCCAAGTTGCCTCACAGCCCCTGCTGCCATCCCTGAAGACAGCACCGGTGTATCTTGTTCCAGACTTCTTAAACACTTTTACAACATAAACACATGTCCGCAGTGAATTCATAGAACTGTCTATTGTTTTACAGGCTTGTAAACATAATGATATAACACAGGATGCACTGTTCTCCAACTTTTCACTCAACAAAATGCTGTTGAGATTTTTCCAAGTCGATACCTGTAGATCTAGGACGTTCCTCTTAATGCGTCTCAAACGTGAGAGCGGAAGAGGGTTCACGTGGGGATGAACGTGCCAGCCGGCTTCTAGTTTTTCGCTATCGCAAATAATCCTTCAGTGAGCTTGCTGGCTTATGGCTTCTCCCTTTTATGAGGCAGAATTTCTTTAGGGTAGATAATGAGAATTGTGACTATAGGTCAAAAGGCTTTGTTTTATTTATTTTTAAAATTTGGTTTATTTTTGACTGTGCTGAGTCTTTGTTGCTGCGTGAGCTTTTCCCTTGTCATGGAGAGGGGGCTGCTCTTGGTTACAGTTCATGGGCTCCCCGCTGCGCTGGCTTCTCTAGTCGTGGAGCGGGGGCTCTAGGGCATGAGGGCTTAAACAGTTGCAGTTCCCAGGCTCTGGAGCACAGGCTCAGTACTTGTGCTCCATGGCACGTGGGGTCTTCCTGGATTAAGGATCTAACCTGTGTCTCCTGAATGCAGGGAGATTCTTTACTACTGAGCTACCAGGGAAGCCCAGAAGGCTTTGTTTTAAATTTGGAGGGGGGCAAGTTATAGCCATTTGCAAGGGGCTTCCCTGGTAGCTCAGCTGGTAAAGAATCTGCCTGCAATGCAGGAGACCCGGGTTCGATCCCTGGCTTGGAAAGATCCCCTGGAGGCGGGCATGGCAACTGACTCCAGTATTTTTACCTGGAGAATCCCCATGGATAGAGGAGTCTGGCATGCTATAGTCCATGGGATCTTAAAGAATCAACAGGACTGACTGACTAAGCACAGCACACAGCACCAAAGTAGGTATGCCGGTTTATTTTCCCACAGCCTTAGAACACTTGCTGGGTTACAGGTTTTTAGGCAACAGGAACAGAGGGTCCATGGGCACCAAGGGTCCCTTGGCCAGTTCAGTGTGCTTTTCTGATTGGGCCATGGGGAGGGCAGGAGGAGGGGCCTCACGGGAAATCAGTGCGTGAAAGGGCCCTCACCGAGGGGAAGAGAGGAAGTAAATGTGTGGATGATGGAGGTGAAGAGCTCAGGACTGATGGCCAGTGCCCATGCCTCATCCCTGGAGAGGCAGTGAACAGGCCTGGCATCGGAGTGCATGTGACCTGAGGGCACAAGAGAGGCTGAGCCGCCTTGGGTCACCATCCACACAATAAGCCCCAAGTTGGCCACAAGCTTCCAGTGACTGGAGAGCTGATTAAAAGTGCACATGCCTGGGCCACACCTCAGCCCACCAAATCCAGATCTCTGAGGGGTGGGCTACATGTCTGCTCCACCCTTCACCGCCCCCAACAACCACACTGAGAGAGCTTGGAGCCTGTCCTGTGCTGGGTGGGCCTTCCCCAGGGGACTTGGACCCCTTTAGAAGGAGGTTGTCTTAGTCTTCACACTGCTAGTGCCCTTGGTGAGTCTACTGTTGGTACCAGACCCAAAACTAAAACTCGTTCTCCCCTACAGCCAGTTCCACAGACGGGTTCAAGCAGCATCTGCAAAGATTCTGGGAGCTCTTCTCAGCCCAGTTTGGGCCTCCCTGATGGCTCAGGTGGTAAAGAATTCACCTGCAATGCAGGAGACCTGGATTCAAACCCTGGGTTGGGAAGATTCCCTGGAGAAGGAAATACCCACTCCAGTATTCTTGCCTGGAGAATTCCATGGACAGAGGACCCTTGTGGGCTACAGTCCATGGAGTCGCAGAGTCAGACATGACTGAGCAATTAACACGTTCACTTTCTCCTCCAAGCAGAGGTGGTGTCCTGGGTAGATGCTAGGTCGTTTCTCCTCTCAGGCCCCCTTAAAGAAGGCCTGGCTGCCCACCCCTGACCAGCCCTGCTGCCCTGGTCACTGCCCAGTCTCCCTGGGAGGAAGCTGGAAGAGGCCCAAGGCTGGGCGGGCAGCCGGCCCTCTGGGTAGATTTGTGGTCTGGGAGGGGCCGCATGCGCAGAAGCTCCTGCCTCCAGCATTTCCACTGTGAGATGATTTTCAGTAAATTCTCCCTCAAGCCCTAAATATTGATCTCCAAGCTCTGGAAATAAAATTGTAATTTTCCCAAAGACAGTTTGAACAGAACATTCAGGCAGGATGAGGAAGCGAGTGAGACCCCTGCCGGCTCCTGAAGCTGCTGGTGAATTTGGCATCGGCTATGCACCTTCTGCGGAGAAGGCAATGGCACCCCACTCCAGTACTCTTGCCTGGAAAATCCCATGGATGAAGGAGCCTGGTAGGCTGCAGTCCATGGGGTTTCTAAGAGTCGGACACGACTGAGTGACTTCACTTTCACTTTTCACTTTTATGCATTGGAGAAGGAAATGGCAACCCACTCCAGTGTTCTTGCCTGGAGAATCCCAAGGACGGGGGAGCCTGATGGGCTGCCGTCTATGAGGTCGCACAGAGACACGACTGAAGTGACTTAGCAGCAGCAGCAGCAGCAGCAGCATGCACCATCTGAGACTGTGAACACAGTGGAAGCAACGCCTTGGGTATCTATTAGTCTTTTTTTTTTTTTTTTAATTTTACTTGTTTATTTGGCTGTGCCTGGTCTTAGTTGAGGCACTTGAGATCTTAGTTGCACCATGTGGGATCTAGTTCTCTGACCAGGGGTTGAACCCAGGGCCCCATGCATTGAGAGTGCAGATCTTAGTCACTAGACCACCAGGGAAGTCCCTCTGTTAATCTTTTCAACTGATACTCTGGATAGAATGGCCAGCACTTGGAAGTGGGGCAAGTGTTCAGCTTGGACCATCCAAGCCTTGGATGCAGCCAGGCGTCTCTGCAGCAGGAGGCTGGTTTTAATCCACATGAGAAGGTGCTTTGCTTTGGAAAGAGCAGAGCTCACCTCATGTCCTGTGCCCGGCCTCCCTAGAGGTTTGGGTCTGTCTGAGCAACGGCAACCTGGGGCTTCTCAGGTGCGCTAGTGGTAATGAATCCGCCTGCCAGTGCAAGAGACATAAGAGACATGGGTTCGATCCCTGGGTTAGGAAGATCCCCTGGAGAAGGGCACAGCAACACACTTCATACTCTTGCCTGGAGAATCCCATGGACAGAGGAGCCTGGTGGGCTTCAGAGTACAGTCCATAGGGTTCCAAAGAGTCAGACATGACTGAAGCAACTTTGCACACACATGTGAGCAAGGCTAACCTAGGGGTGAACTCCCTGCTGACTGTCACCTCTTAGCTACCTCTCCAGACTACCCAGCTACAACCCCAGGCTATATGCGCCCCACACTAGCCTTGCTTTGGGGTATGACAGTGCTGGCCAAGTTCCCAGGCCGGGCTCACTGGTTTTTGGCTTACAAGAGGCTCCATTAACTTAATCATTTGGATTTAATTGATTCCAGTACCATCTCTATGACAGGAAACTTCCAGCCCCCTTAAAAGTCTCTTTTAGGCATTCCTGGGGGTCCTCAGAGAGAGTCTTACAGAAACTCAGAGACCTCCCACTTCCTGTGCTTTAAGCCGGTTGCCCAGGAAGCCCCACCGGCATCCCCCTGTCTGCACCACCACTGCCCTGCCTGCCTCGTGTGGCAACAGAGCCATGTGGGGGTGCAACCACGTGGTGTGGTGACCACCTCTGGGTGCCAAGGTCCCTGCAGCCAGACTATGCTCCAGGTAGGGCTGAGGTGATGGTCACACTTTCTCCCCAGGGCCCCCCAGTGGGTACTGCTGGGACCCTGCACTTCCCAGAGCTCTGTGTGGAAACAGCCCCTCCAGCTGCTGTCCCCAGCCTCCCCTGGGGTGGGAGTCCCAGGCTCCCCTCCCTCTGCCCTGTGTGATAACCCAGCATAACAAACCACCCAGTGAAAAGGCTCCAAACCACCAGTTAGATTCTGGATTCAGGGGCCGGCTCAGCAGGTTTCTGCTGGACTCATTCATGGGTCTACAGTCAGTTCTCAGGTTGGCTGGGAGCTGATAATCCAAGCCAGCCTCGCCTGTGAGTCTGCTGGTCAGCAGGCTGTCCAATGGGCATCTTACATTCTGGGAGGCTGACCAGGGCATTGTCACCCAGTGGCAGGGCTCCCAAGAGCAGCAAGAGGATTCGGCTCCAGTGGGTGAGCCCCTTCTGAGGCCCCAGCTTTTGCGGATGTCTTATTATCCAAAGTAAGTCACATGGCCACTCCAGATTCAAGGGCTAGTGAAATAGACTCTGCTTCTGGATGGGAGGGGCTAAGCATCACTAAGCAAGGACGAGGACACAGCAAGGAGAATTTGAGACTGATTTTTCAATCTACTGTGTGTTCCTAACCCCTCTCACAAACCTCCTTGCAGCCCCTCTTCCCTACATGCAAATCCATGCCTACAGGCAGACCCCTGCTGGCTTTACAGATAGGACCAAAAACCCTAGGTCCAGCCAGGGAGGCCCTCTCTGCAGCCTTCCTTGCTCATGTATTTCCCTGCATCTCTCAAACATCTCTGTGTTTGGCTGGACTGCCAGCTCATGTACAGGGAGCAGGACTGGCTCACCATGGTCAGGCAGCCCCAGGACCCAGCCAGTCCTCTGGAAGGGGGTAAGCACTTACCACCTTGGCTTGTGGATATGGACTCAGCCATTTGTGTCAAAGTTTCTCTGTAGGTGAGCGGGGCTGAGAGTGACCTTATAGGGCATCTCATCCACCTTCATGCCTTAAGGATCAGGGTCCTGGTGCTTTCCTGTTTCCCCTACTTCTCACATGACCACTGAAATAAGGACGACCGCCATTCTGAGTTGGGGACTGTGCTGAGTGTCTCATAGCATCACCCAACTAATCTCTTCAACAATCTTCTGAGCTAAGACCCATCACCCACAGTTTATTGAGAAGGAAGTTGAGGCTCAGAGAGGTTGGGTAACTTGCCCAGTGCCACACAGTGAGTCAAGTTTAAGAAAGCCAGGAATGGAACCTAAACGTCTGCATCCACATTCCCAATCTCTATATACATGCTCTTGGATAATAAGCACATAATAAACATCATAAGTGACCCCGCCACATTTGTATAGCGCTAAACCCACTCCAGTGTTCTTGCCTGGAGAATCCCCATGGACAGAGGAGCCTGTCAGGCTACAGTCTATGGGGTCACAAAGAGTCGGACATGACAGCGACTAAGCACAGCACAGCAAACAGTCCCCCCAAAGGCCCCAGAGTTCATGTCCTTCTCTGCCCTTTGGAACTGCCTCGTTAAACAAAAGCACCTTTTGTCTCAAAATGGGGAAGTCAGGGGACCCAGGCTTCTGATTTTGAAGTCCACATGTACTTCTTTTCTTTCTTCACTGCACAATTTCTAATGGGCTGTTCATGCTTGGGGATATTTGCTTGGCAATGTTACAGAGGCAGGACCAGCTAAGGCCTTTAGAGTTGAAGAAATGAAAAAATGATGTATCCTCTCATGTAAACTGAAAAAAAAAAACAAAACAAAACCATGAAACAAGAAACTCACTGTTGTGTTGAAATGAAAATTGCTGCCTTCTAGACTTTTAAACTGCAACATTCAGGAGCAATCTGTCCAAGTTGAACTTTTCAAGATACTATTCGGGGGCAGTTGCCGGCCCATTGGGACCTGCAGTACTGTGTGTCGCAGGGATTTCGGCACATCTCCCAGCATCTTAACCATCACCTGTGTGGAGAATGGGACTCAGTGAGGTGCCAGGCACTCAACCCTTCCCTCTCCATCGCAGAAATCCAGAGGAATGAGATGGCTAGAGTGTGGGCATCAATCTCGGGCTCGATCAGCAGCCACATTGCCTTCCAAGAGCTTTGGTTGTGCAGAGAGTGAAGCCAGGATGCTGTGACAGTCCAGGCTGATGTCCAAGAACAGGGGTAGTGGCAACAATTTTGGGCGACAGTGTGTGGTGTGGCCTGGCTGTGCCCTTAGCTACCAGCCTACCTGGTCCCCTTCTGTTTCCTGAACCTGCCTCTCCTCCATATTGTTTCCTGACATCCCCCTGACACATCCTCCTCTACTTGAGGTTGGCCAGACTCAGGGACTCTTGCCTACCAAGAACCCTGATGAGCATGGAGCTTAAAAGGGGAAGAGACTGGCAAGAGGTAGGCGGCCGGCCAGCCTGGGAGACTTGGCAGTCACGGGCGGGAGTGGGAAGGGGCTGCCAGAAGGGAAAGGTGGGAGGGACGGGGATAGACAAGGCACTGAGGAGGAAGGGTAGACAGGGGTGAGGTCAGGAGAGTGAGCAGTCACAGGTCCCTCCAGTCTTGCAGGTGGCATGGCCAGGCTGGGTGGCCGCTGGGGACCTGGTCTATGGGTGATTTCATGAAGGGCTGAAAGCAACTCCCTGACAGTAACCCATGAGACAAGCAGTTGTGAACGTCAGAGAGGGTTCAGTAGCTTGCAGCTGGGTAGAGGGAGAACCCATCCCCCAGGAGATTTCTCTCCAGGCCACAAGCCACAGAAACCAATTTCCCTGTGCTGGGACGCAACACTCCTACTTCTGAATTTTGTTCATTTTATCAAGATTTTGAAATGTGGTAAATAAAGTTACACCAATGAATAGCCTCGCGCAACATGGCAAATGCAATAAAGGTGAAAGCAATAAAAGGCGGAGAGACCAGCCACTAGGCACCGATACGACTCCTAAGAAATAAAAGTAATTATCACCTGCACAACCTGGCCAGCCCATTCCCTGTGCGAGAAAGAAAACCATTTCAGAAGTTTATTTCCTATATCGAATGTTGATAATTGGATGTATTTATAAGTCTCTCTGGAAGAAAACAGCTTGTGATTTCAAGATGAGAAAATAGTCTTCCAAACAGTGAAAAACAATATATCCCCTATTTTCACACACGCACACACACACACACACACACGCACAGCTTGTTTTCGCCACTGTTTTTAAGGTGCTGTTGGAATGATTTGCCTTTCCGAAGGCATTGTTCCATTTCTCATCTTGAATTGCCTCGTAGACCCTGGCAGAGCACTCAGAGGGGACCACTTCATCTGAGCCGGTGACGGGGCTTCCTAGGGAAGGCCCCCGGGGCTGCTGCCCGCCTCTTTTCTGCAGGAAGATGGATACCCAGGTGGACCAGGCGGGGCCAGTGAGGGCAAGAGAAGTGTGAGGTGGTGTGGGGGGCTCCTCTGGGGGCTGAGGGGTGGTGGTGACAGTGGTGGCGTGGCCTGGAGGAGGCAGTCGGCCAGGCTGGCCCCAGGAGTCAGAGAGCTACGGCTGCTGCTGCTGCTGATGTTGCAAAGGCTGAGGGCTGGGATCTGCCAGAACCGTGATGGAGAGGTGGCCTCCTGGGCATTTCATTTCCATCACACGCCTTCCTCCCCTACTCGGGAAGAGGCTGGATTAGACTATAGCACTCCCGCCTTCCCTTTTCCCACCCCTCTCTTCTTTCTGTTCAGTCTGTTTACTGCTGGTTTCCTGAGCCCCATCTTCCATTGTCAGAAAAAGCAAAGAGTCACAGAAACCTCACATGCCACCCCGTGTGGGGTGTCACCCTCTGAAGCTGGTGCCCCCATACAGCTGGCACAGAGCCCCTTGCCAGCTCCTCCCACCCCAGACATGGGCTCAGACCCCACTGCTCTTCTGCTCAGAAGCCCTCAGTAACCCCCACTCATCACACACCCTTGCTCTAGGCCCTCCCAGATGGTGGGCTCCTTGGGGATGATGCTGGGGGCCCCTCTTCCTCCTCTGCTCCCAGACCTCCAGGATCTGCATGTGGGACAGCTTGATAGCGGGGGCAGAGCCAGCATCCAATGTGGTGACACAGAGCCTTCCGGCAGACCAGCGTCCTCAGTATGTAGTAGAAGATGGAAGGTGCCCAGGTCCTGGCTCTTCCAGGGATGCCGCTGGGAGGCCCCGAGTCAGAGTCTGGCTGGTGGCCACCTCTGGGCCACCATCTCCAGGCAGTCAGCTCTCAGTACTGTCCATGGAGCTGCAGGAGCATGGCGCCTGGGTCAAGCAGGGTGGGCAGAGCAGGGGAACCTGGTAGGACACGCTCACAGGGACAAAGGGAACCCTGGGAGCTCCAAGGAGAAGGTTTCCTGGGGCTAAGTTCCTTTGTGGGCTCTGGCCAGGGCGGGGCTCTTCTCAAGAGTCACAATGCCCAGGCCATCAGACCGGCTGAGAGCAAACACCTCTCAGCCACTCGTAGGTCACGACAAGGGGCGACTATTTTAGCCAAGGGTCTGTGACCTCAGAGGGGACGCTGCGTGAGGCCTGAGAGTGCTGGCTGAAGCTCTCCCTCGCTGATTTATACACTCTCGCTTCAACCCTCTAAAATCAATCTTTCCCCAATTGCCTCCTGGCTCCCAGCAGCGTTCAGGGTCGGCCCTGCATGAGTAACTATGCAATCTTCTCCCATTCCCAGGCCTGCTTCTCTTGGAGCCCCTGCAAGAGCCCTGATAAGGAGGGGGTGGGAGTGGGGAAGCCCTGCCAGAGCCTCTGATGGGGAGGGGTGAGCAGTGACGAGCAGCCCTCTGTGCCAGGCTCACTGGCAGGGCAAGCTCACTATCCAGACAGATCCAGGTGAGCAGGAATTAGGGGCAGCCCTCCCCCTCCAGCACTGCCTGCAAACAAGGGCACTCCACTCAGTCAGTAGGTGCCCTCCCCTATTATTTTGTGACTGTTTAGGATAATTACTTCTTTTTCATATTAATAAACACTCAGAGCTGGCAGCTGGCTTAATTCTGACATATTTTCTGTCAAAAGAAAAGGTGGAGGGGTGGTGATTAGCTCCGGGGCAGGTTTTCCTTCCACAAAAGAGCATGAGAAGCTCATTCTGCTCACTCTTTGTTGTTTTTAAAAATTGTCTCTTATTAGAGAATCAAGTTTCTCCAGCTGAAGGTAGAAAACTGCTTAATGGAAAAGAAGGTGGGGGAGTCCAAGTTCTCAGGGCACTGGGCTGGGCAGTGGGCGTGGGGCTTGTACCTCTGCTCAGCTCCCTGGAAACTGGCAAGAGAGCAGATAGATCCTCTCTGGGGTCCTGCCCAGAGGAAGTGGGGAGCGGGAGGAAGGATGGGAGTCCCCTCCTTCCATCAAGTCTCCTTGGCTTTATCTGGGTCAGGGAGGTGGGGAGGGCTGTCTGGAGGAGCCGCTGTCCTCCTTATGACTTTGGCCATTTCAGTTGTGCCACAGCTGAAGGTGCCTGGATGTTTGCTTGTGAAGTCCAACAGCAGCCCCATGAGGCAAGAACTATTAGCTCCCACCTGACGGATGAGGAAACCAGGGGTGGCACTGGGACTTGAAGCGGGCATGCTTCAAGTCACCCACCCTGCTTATGCTTTGACTTGCCCTCTCCACCTGTTTAAGCAGCTGCTCTCTTCCCAGCTTTATAGGGGCAGACAGCAGCTGTTTCTCTGTCTCACAGTCCCTGGTGGTTCCTTATCTCAGCCACAGTGACCCACATCCTCATCCTGACGAAGAAACAAGAGGCACCCCAAATGCCAGGTCTTCAAACAGAAGCTAATTCCAGCTGTGAGATAGCTAGAGGTTATGGGTATGTGCTGGGCCCCTCCTCCTGTCCACCCACATCTGCACGGCCTCATGTGGCCCAGGACTCAAGGGATACCCCTTCCCACCAGTCCTGGGCCCCTTCCTTTACTGAGCGGCTGTGAGTCACTCCCAAGTCACTACTGCATGAGCTCAGCCCCTGTGTGAACTTGGGTGAGTTATTTATCTCTCTGGGCCTCAGTTTCCTCATCTGTAAAATGGCATTAAGGACAAAGCCCACCTCACAGGGCTACTGTGAGTATTTAGTGAACTGACATTTGCAGAGCACTGGGGAACAGTAAGTGCTCCATACCTGTTCAGTTCAGTTCAGTCGCTCAGTCATGTCCGACTCTTTGCGACCCCATGAATTGCAGCACACCAGGCCTCCCTGTTCATCACCATCTCTCGGAGTTCACTCAGACTCACGTCCATCGAGTCCATGATGCCATCCAGCCATCTCATCCTCGGTCGTCCCCTTCTCCTCCTGCCCCTAATCTCTCCCAGCATCAGAGTCTTTTCCAATGAGTCAACTCTTCGCATGAGGTGGCCAAAGTACTGGAGTTTCAGCTGTAGCATCATTCCTTCCAAAGAAATCCATACCTGTTAGTGTTACTATTATCCTAAGGTACCAGCAGCGGATTGAGCTGCCTTGTGTCAACTACAAATTGGCACTTAACAAGAGCATTGCCAACAACCGAATGACAAAGGCATTTGCCATTTTCCTCTGTGGAGACTGAACCCCGTGCTGCCACAGCTGTTGACCTTCAACAACCCCTGAGGGAGCTCAGGTTTGAGTGAGGCACTCCATGTTCCAGGGAATCTGGTGGGATAAGTCTTTAGATAGCTGGATGTTTTTAGAAACAGATTTTATGATCTCAATCCTTGCATCTTCTCATGTTTAGAGAAGTACTGAGTCCCTTCATGGTGACATCAGATCCTCATGAATAACAAAAACCCTTTAGTAAAATGATGGCTTCAAGGTATTGAACACCCCTTCACCAAAACCTTATATACTGACCTTCCCCCATTGCTGCTTTGAAGCAGTCTCTAGAGCTATCTGAGATGCTGCCTCCCAGGCTGCAGTCCTCATTTTGTCGCAAATAAAACTTTAACTTGTAACTCTCAACTGTACATCTTTTTTAGCCAACATTTGGAGTATCTACTTACCATCCCTCTTCCTGCCCCATTTCTCAACTCTCTGGAGGACCCTGCACCCAACAAGAGTGCACAGCAGGGCAAAAGGGAGCAGGGTGACCCTCTGGTAGATTCTCCATCCTGAACTCTACCCTCCCTGTGGCCACTTCTCCCTAGCCCTCCTCACTGGCCGCCCTGTCTTCAGGTTCTTCACCCTGCAGTTGAGTAAGCTTAGAAAGATCCCAACAGATCTAATTTCTTAGCCGCGTTTTCAAGGCAGTGCAAGATCTGACCCTTGCTCACCTCTGAGGCTGCACCTCCCCTCTCTCCTGGACACTGAACTTTTAGGTTACTTTAATTGCCCTGGCCTTTGGCTCAAGCCATTTCCCTTCTTGTTAAGCCAACCACCGTCACCTCTGCCCCTTACTAGACTGGGTCAGAGGCTCCTCTCTCAAGGTGTCTTTCCCCCGGGCAGGCTGGGACGTCGGGTCCTGGGCAGAATCAAGGTATTCACTGCCTTGGGTGTGTTCGCTTCTATTCTGAAAAGGCCTCTCTCCCCACCCTATCCGCACTCGTCCCCTGCAGCAAGAGGCGGGCAACCAGACAGATTCTCCACCTCCTCCAGGGCTCCGCCCCCTCCGGGTTGTGGGGAGCGCTTCGCCGGAGGGCACTGGACAGGGGCTCCTGGCTCCGCCCATCCAGCCCCGCCCTGGCCCCGCCCATCCAGTCCCCCCCCCCGACCCCGGAGTGGGACTTGGTCGGGCTCAGCTGACGCCCCACTTCACGTGACGCTGGCGCTGGGGAAGCATGGCGGCGGCCACTGGGTGAGTGCTGCCGCTGTCCCTGGCCTTTGGCCGGCGGCGCGGAGCGGGGGCCTTGGGCCTGCCGATTGGACAGCGGCTGAGAGCCCCGCGCTACCAGGCCGCGTCCCCGCCGGGCGTGCAGTGTGGCCGTGGGCAGCGCGCTTCTTCGCACGGGTCGGTCCTCCGAGCGCTGGGCGTCTGGCTGCGAGTCCCCTCCCTGGCCGCTGCCCATTGCCCGCAGGGCCGCCGTGGCGCTCAGGCCCCACCCGCGTGCGTGGCGTCCCCACTGTGTGGCCGAGTTGGGTCTCGGATCCCCGCTCGCGTTCAGTCACGGAACTCCGATGGGAAGGTGGCGTTGCCAGGGTGCTGGGGACCTGGGGGTCTGGGGAAGAGGCAGCATTTGAGATGGCCTTGGAATCCTCTCTCCTAGCTAGGCAATTCCACTCTTCCTTCAGGGCTCAGATGGGACCTCCTCAGAGAAGCCTTCTCTAAGCACCTTTCCCACTCTTTGCACCACTTGGTAAATACTATAGTACCTTAAAAAAAAAAAACCCAAAAACCCAACGAACCTGTTCTTATTTTCTCTTCATTTAGAGTGTGAGGTCAGAGCCTTTGTCTCCACCCCTGGGCCTCATTTGGCGTGCACACATGCCTCATAAATTCTGCCCAATAGAAGAATGGCGAGTGATCCTAATGGAAGGAAGTGTGGGCAGATGGGCCCACTGAAGCATTGGGGAGTGTCCCAGATGAAGGAACATTCCAAACAAAGGTTGAGAGTGTTCTGGGAACAGGGGACAATGGAGTGTGTCCCTGTACTGGAGGGCACAGTGTCCCAGCTGGCTTTTCTAGACTTTGTCCTAAGGGACTGGAACATTCCAAGGGTTTTAATCTGCTCAGATCTGCCTTTTAGATAACTATCTTATGAGCTATGTGTGAGTTCAGGGCAAGACCTGGGCCTGGAGATGCTGGGGCTGGAAAGGGTTGTGGTAGAGAGAGCGAAGGCATTGCCCTAGAGGCTAGGCCAGAACTGAGATCAGAATGGGGAAACTAGTGGACTAAATGGGTGTCTCTCTTTGGAAGGTAGGGAGAATGGCAACAGAAAATGGCCCCCTTAGTTGGCCCCCAAGGTTGGGAGAGCTTAGGACATACAAATCAAACACATAATAGGCTCCTGATGTATTCCAGGAAGTGTACTGGACCTACCCTTAGGCGTTCACAGGCCGCCTGTGTATATTGGGTGCCTTGGACCAGCATGGGTTCTGAGCTCAGGGGAGGGTGTGGGTGGGCTTCACTCCCCGGATGGCATTTTTGCTAGTCCTTGAGTAACCCTCAGGCAGATAGCTGCTTGCTAAGTCTCACATGAATGTCACGGAATCAAGGGTCAGATCCTTGAACCCAGCCTGTGGCCCTGTCTTAAAGAGCAGAGTGAGCAGTAGGTGCAGGCCACCCAGATGTGGTTCTATTAGCACTCTATCTGGGCCACCATGTGGTCATGGGGAGTTCCAGTCGCTACATTTGGGTTCAGGGCTCCAAGCTAGTTTGAGGTCTGCTGTGCTACCAAAGGTACAATGAGCCAGGCTGGTGACTGGATGAGCATGAGCCTAGAGCTGGCTGAATCCTGGAGGGAAGGCCTTTATAGCAAAGCAGATTCTCTGGGCCATGTAAAAACTGAGTGACAGGGGGCTTGGAGAAGTGTGTAATTGGAAAGGAGACCTGAGAGGTAGCTTCCAGAGCATGACAGGCCCTCCTTGGCAAGAACCACCCCAGCCTGGTGTTGGTTGTCCTGCTGGACACTTGGAACCCAGCAACTTCCTTAGGTGGAAGGAAGTGTGTTTCCAGCAAAGCTGTGTCCTTGTATGTCTGGGGACCTTGAAGAATGGCTTTACTGCCGTCATTATAGTTCTTCAAGGTCCTCAGACATACTCAGGGCATATCAAAGCGTCAGGCATAATGAGGCACCGCACCACCAAGTCATAGCGACAGGCTCCCCAGGAGTTGAATTTGGTTACCTATAGAGTCCTCCCTGAACATGGACCTTCCCTGGTGGCTCAGTGGTAAAGAATCCACCTGCCAATGCAGGAGATGTGGATTTGCTCCCTACATTGGGAAGATCTCCTGGAGAAGGAAATAGCAACCCACTCCAGTATTCTTGCCTGGGAAATCCAGTGGAGCCTGGTGGGCTACAGTCCATGGAGTCTCAAAGAATTGGGCACGACTTAGCGACTAAACAAGAGGGTCCTCTCAGATCCTGGGCCCGGGGAGGCCAGGAGACTGAGGTGCTCATTTGTGCTCCATGTGATTCGGGGAGCAGTGGAAGCCCTAAGCTAGCATCTCAGGTTCAACTGGAAACTTGAACTGCTACTCTGAGAAGTGTTTCAGGGTTGATCGTGTTTGTCCTACCAGCCTGGGTGAGGACTTCAAGATTGAGACAGGGTTCCACAGCCCCCAGAGGGTCTGCTGTGAAGTCACCTCTACTCGCCCCCTCCATCCCATGACACTTGGTGGAAGGTGTCTTCTCCTTGAGTCAAGCTTTGCATGGACAGAGGTGAAACTGCTCTGCTGTACCCAGAGCTGCTGTATCGGTACCGCTCATGGCTTTTTCCTTTATCCTCCCTCCCTCTGCCCACTCACTGGCTGGCCCTGGACTGCCCTCATCCTCTCACATTTTGTTCTCATACTTGCAGGCTCAGCTCAGGTGGTACCTCCTAGAAGCCTTTCCTGACCTCCTTCCCCCACCGCCTCCCGATTTGGACCTCCAGTCAAAGCTTCCTTCTCAGAACTTCAGAGAATCCCAGTTTTTCCCTGCTGGCAGGATGCTTTTCTGCATCTGCATGCCTGCCCATAGTGGTCAGGTGAGGGGTTGCGCCCCTTCCTGCCTCTGCATCCTCAAGCCCAGGGACTACTTCACTGTGTGTCTCTAGGGCCCCTGGCCGCCTTGTGACTGGTTCTGGGTGACATGGTACCTAATGATTTCTCTATATTGGTCCAGCATGCCATCCTGCGTTCCAGGGAGCCCTCAGAAATTGAGGAAGGGAGCCGTGGGTGGGAGTGGGGACAGAACTCTGAGCAGGATGAAGGAATATCTTTAACTCTCAGTGATACTTGGGGGTGGAGGGGCTGCTGCCCAGAAGGCTTTTGCGCAGCAGGTGAGCTGTCCTGGATGTGTCCCTGTGGGTTCATAGGTTGCACTGGAGTCAGCATTTCTAGAGAGCAAGTATCTGGAGGAGTTAGATTCTGAATCAGAGCCTGTCTCCACCCCGATATGAACCTTGTGCTCTTGGAGAAGAGACAGTGGGCTGACCTTGGGGGCTGGGGTGAGGGGGTGGGTCTGTGGGAGGCAGACTGGCCAATGAGTGCCCCTTTGCCCTCCCAGGCCCTTTCTCAGGCCTGGTCTGCCTCCACACAGGTCCCTGGGTGTGCTTAGCCCTGCTGACCCTCCTCAGGAGAAGGGTAGGCAGGGTGGGGAGATGCCGGCCAGCTGCTGGGAGGCCCCTTCAGCCAGGGTGAGATGGCCGGCCTTGCTGTCAGTCAGCCCGAGGGTTCAGTGCCTGGCCTGAGCCGGAGGCTGTGGCTGAGGAATTAGGCCAGTCCTTGGCTGGCCTCTCTTGCTGGGAGCTTAGCAGCATGGCTCCATTCAGAAGTGGTGTCACATCACAGGGCAAGGATGTTGTCCTCATCCATGCTATGGACCCCATGGGCATCCATGAGACCTTTTATCCCTCCCAGCGTGATTCCCAGGTGGCTCAGGGAAGAATCCTTCCGCCAGTGCAGAAGATGCAGGTTCAATCCCTGGGTCGGGAAGGTCCCCTGGAGAAGGAAACGGCAACCCACTCCAGTACTCTTGCCCTGAACCATGGATGGAGGAGCTTGGTGCAGGCTCCTGTCCATGGGGTCACAAAGAGTCGGGCACGACTGAGCCACTTCACTTCACAAGGAGAACCAATTATATAGGAACACAGTTACAAAGATGTTAGGAAACAAATTTGTGATATAGTAATATATGCTTCTTTATTAACACATTAAATATTAAAAGCAGCAGGTCTAACCTTAATGTTGACGTAGTGATGAGTAAAAGTGGTAATCTTGAGATATGGTGACATCAATAAGGTGACGTGAAAATACTTCTGATTTCTGTTGATAGATTCATGCACTGCTGATAGTGTTGTGGTTTTTGCTTATGTTAATAACTGAAGAAAATGTTAATTTGAAAGAGAGGTTAGAGAAAATAAAGATATAACTTTTTTTTTCCCTTTCAAGTAGGTGGAGTCCCTAAACTCTGTGCATTAATCCCTTGGGTGAGAACCCAGCAGGTAGCCATTGAGGGAAAGGAGAGGTGGCTTGGTACTGAACTGGGGGACAGGAGAGGTGTTCCTGGGCATCAGTGTCACACCTTCCATGGGGCCAGGTCACTGGCTGTTTCCTGGGCTCTGGCTGTTGACAGGGGGGTGGGCTGGCCCATGAGGGCTAAAGCTTGTTCTGTGGGTCTCTTTGATACCCTGGAGTCTTTATCTGCCAGCCCCTACTATCTCCCCTGGGCGTTGCCCCTGCCCTTGGCTGCCTGCAGTAAAGTGTGCCTTATTTACACTTGGACTCGGAGATGACCTGGCTTTTGCCTTTTAAATTCCAGATGCCAGTTAGCAAAAGCTCCAGCAGAAACCAGGTGGGGATGTTTTATTAGTGCTGCTTTTGCTGAACTTGCAGGGAGAAGCCACCTGCTATGGCTCTGGGCCCAGCGTTCTCTCTGAGGGTTGGTTTATGCCATGAGAAATCAAAGGGCATGTCTCTATACCCCTGGATTCTGGGGGTGCCTTGCAGTAATAAATGACTGCAGCTGTAGGCCTGCCTGGGGGCTCTGGCCAGGCTGCCTTTCTTTGTTCTGGCTGAGCCCATGCAGGATTAGGTAGTATTGTCGATTTCCTTTGCTGCAGCAGCTCATGCTCCCAGGGAGGGTAGCTTGTCTTGACCTGGACTGCTCAGCCTGGGGCCAGAAAACTCCTGTCCAGGTGCCCTGAGGAGTTTAGGTCTCTCAGAAAGTTCTGGATAAGATGAAGTGAAAATCGCTCAGTTGCGTCCAACTCTTTTCGACCCCACAGACTGTAGCCTTCCAGGCTCCTCTGTCCATGGAATTCTCCAGGCCAGAATGGTGGAGTGGGTAGCCATTCCATTCTCCAGAGGGATCCTCCCAACCCAGCGATCGAACCCAGGTCTCCTGCATTGTGGGTGGATTCTTTACTGTTTGAGCCACCAAGGAAGCCTGATCAGATGACGCCTAGCCCTTCTGAGAGCCTTCCAGGTTCCAGAGATCCAGGGATGCAGTGTCAGCTGGTTTTGTTGTTGTTTCGTTGCTAAGTCATGTCCGACTCTTTTGCCACCCCATGGACTGTAGCCCACCAGGCTGTTCCATCCTTGGGATTTTCCAGGCAAGAATACAGGAGTGGGTTGCCATTTCCTTCTCCAGGGGAGCTTCCCAACCCAGGGATTGAGCTCACGTCTTCTGTATCACAGGTGGATTCTTTACCACTGAGCCACCCCGGGAACTGGTACCTGGTGTGTTTAAGGAGGGAGGTGGGAGGTGGGCTCTGCAGGCGGGGGGGCCGAGGCTGGGCATTTTTAGGCACTGGTGCTGTTGAGTCTGCACGGGTCTAGGCAGCTTTGGCCGGGGCCTCTGCAGTGGTACTGCCCCTTCTGTGCTGTGGGGAGTCCAGAGAGACGAGGCTCTTTCCTGAGCCCACCCCATGGTCTTTGCTGAGTGAGGGGAAAGAATGGGGGAGCACAGGGGACTCTGCAGGGGTGCTGGCGGCTGCACTTTCAGTTCCTGACGGCACGGCCAGCTGGGATGCTGGCCTGTTTGTGAGCCGTCACCTCTCCCTTTCATCCTAGTGCTGAGCATGGCAGGCAAGTGGCCTGGCTGAGAGGAAGCCCTGGCCCTTGTGTCCACCCTCCTGGGAGGGGTGGAGGGAGGGCCGTGCCCAGGGAGGCTCTAGTCCCGTCAGCACGTTGGGGTGGGCAGGACCTCTACCCTTCCTGGCCAGGCTGGTCTAAGGGTGGGGCTTCCTTCCCCTCTGGGGCTGGATGTGGCAGCTCGCACAGCTGTGTGGCGGCCCCACGCTGTGACGGGTGCTCACTCAGCAGATCGTTATTAAGCACTTGCCACATGCCCAGCACAGAGGGTGATGTGGGGCGGCTCGGACCAGGGCAGACCCAGCTCTCTGGGCTCGTGGGGTTTCCGTTCTAGCAGACGGAGGCAGACCTCGCCGGTGAGCACCGCTCTCACTGCAGCCCCAGGCAGCGCCCCCTCTCTCTGGGCTGCCCCTGCCCTCCTGGACCTCCGCTGGCCAGAGGGCCTGCAGGGCCTCCCTCCACACAGGTCACACGCCCCTGCCTAACTCCTGCCCCCGGCCCTGACCTTGCCGGCCGCCAGCCCGCTCACTGGGACTGCCCTTCCTCCATTTAGTCATTCATACAGCGCTGTTTTGGGCTTCCCAGGTGACGCCAGTGATAAAAATCCCACCTGCCAATACAGGAGATGTAACAGACCTGGGCTCGATCCCAGGGTGTGGAAGATCCCTGGAGGAGGGCATGGCAACCCTACTCCAGTATTCTTGCCTGGAGAATCCCATGGAGCTTGGTGGGCTATGATCCACGGGGTCACAAGGAGTCGGACACAACTGATGTGACTTAGCATGCATGCAGCACTGTTTTAGGGGCCTGGAAGGAGGTGGTCCCTACCCTCATGGAGCGTACATTTTACCTGGGGAGACAACGAGCAAGTGAACATATACTGTTAGACAGTGATGCGTGCTCTGGAGAGGTGGGAAGAGAGCACTGGATAGGTTTGGGTGGGGTTGTTGGAAAAGCTTCGGTGAAGAGCGGGTATTTCTGCAGAGGCCTGGATGAAGCGAGAACATGAACCTGGTCGGCACTGGGAGAGGGTGTTCCTTACGGGGAACAGGAAGGTCCCAGGTGGGAGTGTTCTTGGGGTTTAGGGAAGAGTATGATGCCTGTGTGGCCCGCCTCAGCACCTTGTGGCTGGAAGGAAGTCTGCACTGGGTTCTAAGTGCGCTGGGGTGGCCAGGACATGGGGAGCAACTCTTCATAGGTTTTTATTGCACAGAGAGAGAAGTAGATGCTGGTGGGTGTGGGGGTCAAGGGGCATGTTTTTACTTATTTTAAAGATGGGTGAGGTTCCTGTACATCTGAATGCTGATAATGGTCCCCAGAGGGGAAAATTGATGCTGGAGCAACTCAGGGGCTTGGTGGGGGTGGGGGGGGAAACATGTGAAGGGTAGTGCAGGCCACGCCCAGGTGGAAGGGACACCTCAGCCCAAAGGCTGCAGCTTCCAGGTCCATCTTGTCATGGTTCCCCCTCAGACATTTGGCACATACAGGCCTGGTTCGGCTCAGTGCCTGGTGCTGAGTGCCGCGCGTGTGTGTGTGTGTGTGTGTGTGTGTGTGTGACACAGCCCGGGCTGCTGGGTCTGTGACCTACAGAGAAGATGCAGCCTGCAGACACGTGGGCAGGGATCTAGTGTCGTCTGGGCCAAATCTCACATGGAAGCTTCTTGAGGGCAGACCTGGAGGGTAGGGGATGTGTCTGGGCACCATTATAGCATTGCCTTCTGTGGGCTCATCTGTCTACTGGTTAAACAGACTCAGCTGCCCCTCATCCCACTTGTCTGGAGCTCAGGGCCAGGAGGGGAGGGGTGTGGTTGACAGCCCCTGTGGTCCACCGGCAGCCCGGCGAGGAGCTGTTTCCGGATCACACGCGGGTCGAGCTTGGATCAGCCTGCCATGTACTAATGGGGGTCCGGTGCCAAGCTGGGCCTTGCGGCCGCCCCAGACTGTGCATAGGGCACGTGCCTGGCGGTGCTCACAGAAGCCTGCTCGTGTCTTTGCAGACCCTCATTTTGGCTGGGGAACGAAACCCTGAAGGTGCCACTGGCACTCTTCACGCTGGAATAGGCAGCGCCTGTGTGAGCGGCTGCGGAAGAACTCCGGCGGTGCAGGCGGGCTCCGCGGTGGTGCTGCAAGGCGGCGAGGAGACACAGCGCTACTGCACCGACACCGGGGTGCTCTTCCGCCAGGTGAGCCCTGCCGGCAGCTTCCCGCCTCTCTCGGCGTGCACTGGGCCTCCTGTGGGGCCGTCTGCCCTCCTCCAGCATCAGGCCTGGTGGGTCTGGCCAACTCTGCCCTCCTGAGGGACTCGGAGGAGGTTCTCTGAAGGCAGGCCAAGGCTGAGGTCCCTAAGGGCGGCCCCACTCCAGAGGGCAGAGCTGTCACCAGTCAGCCTCAGCTCTCTCAGATCAGAGTACAGAGGGATGATGTTCCTGGGGAGCAAGCAGGCAAGGCTTCCTGGAGGAGGCAGTATTGGGTGTGGATCCTGAAGGTCAGCATGCATTCTGACAGGTGGTGGAGCTGGGGTTGGGTGTACTAGGTGGGGGAATGGTACCCACAGGATTGGACGCTGGGCAGCCTTCCCTGGGCCGGGAGAGGTGCTGATGGGGAGGGCTGAGTTCCTGCAACCAAATTTTGCCACAGCAAGAACAGACTGGCGCTGCAGAGGTCCTGGGAGGAGGAGGCGTGGGAGCAGGGTCTTAGCAGGAGTCCAGCGCCCCAGCATTCATCCCAGCTTCGCCAATGCTGACGCCTTGGGTTTGGTTTCCCCCTGGGAAGCGATCCAGGGGCTCCACAAGGTTCTCAAGCCCTGGGGATGGCGGGTGGGGGGCCAAGCTATAGAAAGCCAGCCTGGACGTGATGGCCTCTGCCATCACTCAGTTCCTGGGGACAGGAACAAGGACAGTCATCAGAGACTCACCCATGGGGCCCTAGGCTGGCCCCACTTTACAGATGAGGAAATAGACTCAGAGGGAAATGCCAGAGGGGAGCTGGGATTAATTAGAACCCATCAGCGGACTCCAAGTCTCCCAGAGCAGGAGTCTGACACACTGGGAACTCCCTGGGGCCAGGCAAGGCCTAGAGGACATGGCTGTCGAGCATCCAGGTCAGGGAGCAGGCAGGGGAACGGGAAGGGAGCTGAGCATGGAGATCGGGCAGCAAGGCATGGCTTCCGCAGCTGGACAGTGTCCACCTGCAGGGCACAGGCCTAGAGCCACTGCTGGGAGCTATGGCACACGCAGCATCTTCCACAGGAAGTGTCTCCTCCTGGAGGGCTTCCCTCTGTCTCTTCGTTCCCGTCGTCCCCGGGTTGCTGGAGACGTGGAGGTCTAAATAAGTTTTCTCTGCCTCGTCCTGATGCTTCTTGAGGTTTCCATAGTCTGTGGTTTAAAAACCAATCTCCTAAATTCAGCTGTTGGCTCCCTTACTGATGTTTTATGCAAGATTAATTTTAGAAGAGCGCCTCCTCCACTTCATACCTTTACAACGATATTTTAGCTCCGTGTTTAATGCTAAACACTGGAGTCATCAGCTGCCCCGGGGTGGGAGAAGGAAGGAAGAAGTCTTAAATGGAGGAATCTGCTTCTGAGCAGATGCCCGGCCTGGGCGTCTTAAGTCAAGGTGGCACCTTGCCTGCCTGCAGGCACTGGGGGTGGCAGAGAGGTGGGGAGGGACAGGGGGATGCGGGTAGGGCGTTGCCAGATCTGTGATGCTCGTGGGCACCTGTGTCTTAACCTGTCCCATCTGGGACCTGAGGGATGTGGCAGGGGAGGTGGGGGTGCCGGATGGGGCTGGGACATGGGCATGAAGCGGGGTCCGAGCAGCCAGCCAGGAGGAAGGAGAAGACGGCAGTTGGTTGGAGGGGGTCACAGTGCTGAGGTGCATGGCGGTGTGAGACTGAGGTCAGATTTCAAGAGCCGGTGAGCCCGAGCCGACTTTCTGGATTATGGGAAGCAAGGCGCTCGGTCAGACCCTCCACCTCTCTCCTTGTGCTTTAAGTTTCTGTCCTGCTGACTGGGTGACCTTACCACAGGAGTCCTTCTTTCACTGGGCGTTTGGTGTCACTGAGCCAGGCTGCTACGGCGTGATCGACGTGGACACCGGAACGTCAACTCTTTTCGTGCCCAGGCTTCCTCCCAGCCATGCCACCTGGATGGGAAAGTAAGGAGCAATCTGGGGCTGTGACCATGCCTGCTGACCACTGGCTGGCTGGCTGGGGGCGGGGGCAGGGCCTGCTATGAGTGGCGACGGGGAGGGTTAGCAAGGGGCAAGGGTTAGCGGGCAAGCGTATTAACAGCCTGCTCTGGGCCGGAGCCCTGTGCCCTTGGATGGGAAGGAGTGTCAGAGCTGGAGCCGCAGACCGTTTTCACGTTTGTTTCGAGGTGCTGTTTGTTAATACTGGGATTCCGGATTCCCGGCTGGGTTGAGATGCCTGAGGCCTTGGATCTGGGTAGGGGGGCCATCCCTCTTGTGTAACGTCCATGGGAGGTGGCCCCACCCTGGTGTGCTGGGGTTGGCTCTGGTCAGGGAGGGCAGCCTGGGATCCTTCTCTGAGGCCTGTTACGGACTGCCTGCTGTCACAGCGTGCCTCCCATGTGCTGGCCTCTGGGCGAAGCCGTGAAGGGCTGAGGGTGTAGACCCTGCCTCCGGTGGCTCAGCTGGGAGACAGGGTCATGCTCTTGGGGCCAGAGGCCTGGGAGAGGCTGAGAGGCTGCCACACTCATCATCTGGGGTGTCTGCCAGCGCCAGGACCCTTGGCCACATCCGCTGCTCCCAGGCGCCATTCCTGCCGGCTCCGAGGTGCTGAGGCGGAGGCTGTACTTAACTGGGCATGCTTGAGGCGATCAGAGGATTCCGCTAGATGCTCTCCACCTTCTAGCGTGTCATTTCTGCCAGGAGAGTACTTATTCTGGGCTAACGTACAAATTGCAGCCTTCGCTGCCTCATGATCCCAACGCTCATTGCCGGGTAGGCTGGCGGGTCTGTGGCTGGTTTGAATGACGAGGCATCTGTGCAGAGGGCCAGGGCAGGCCCCCCAGCCTCAGTGGGCTTCTCCAGGAAGCGGGTCTGACCACTGTTGGCGCCTCTGATGCCTTACCTGTGGAATAGCTGTGAGGCCACTCACGAGGCATCACCAGGGCTTTAGTCAGTTAGCCACTGTGCGGTGGTTACCCTGTGGAATGGTCTCTGCGATGTGACACCGGAGTGAGGCAGCGAGGGTGCTGGGGACGGGCAGCTTGTGATGTCCACAGTCTTTATGGCCATTCCCTATGGAGACTTGGAATTGTTTCCCTCCTGCCTGACTCGGTCAGGACCTGGGTCACAGCCTCAGTGCATAAACGTGGCTGGGTCACTGGGTGACTTCTGAGTGAAGTGAGTGTTAGTCGCTCAGTTGTATCTGACTTTTTGACCCCATGGGCTGTAGCCCTCCAGACTCCTCTGTCCACGGGATTTCCCAGGCGAGAGTACTAGAGTGGGTAGCCATTCCCTTCTCCAGGGGATCTACCCAACCCAGGAATTGAACCCAAGTCTTCTGCATGGCAGGCAGATTCTTTACCATCTGAGCCACCAGAGAAGCCTGTGACTTCTGAGGCTAGACTGTAAATTATGCTGTAGTTTCCATCAGGCTCCTGCTCCTCGAGCCCAGCTGCCACGTGGTGAGGAACCCAGACACACTGTGTGCAGGGGGCCAGAGCCTGGCCGCCAGCCAGCACCACCCGCTGGATCCTCGGCCTCTTGGGACTCTGTCCCAAGCCCTGACCCTCAGTGTCTGTGTTTGTGATACATGGTTTTTGCTCTGCTGCAGGTCTAGGTGGCTTGTCACAAAGCCCTAGGGACTGCAGGAGTTTCCTGGTGAGAGTTTAGATCTGGTCTGGGTGAGAAGATTCTCCCAGAGCCCCCCTCACCCTGAGGTGATCACAGAGCTGTAGCCTCAGTCCTTGCATGTCCAGGGCCCCTGTGCCTGGGCGGCCCCCGTGGCCTTGGCCTGCCCGTCCTCTCAGCCTCCCCCTGGCCCTGCCTCCCGGCCCCAGGTGTGCTGAGACTCCCACAGCATCAGAGACACAGCCCCATGAGACGTGGGTGTGGCCAGTGGTGAGTTTCCATCAGAGGCATGGTGGGGCTCTGAGAGTGTCCCCACTTCTGAGCACTGTTTGCTTACACAGGGCTGACTCTTACCAGAAGTCAGGGAGTGCCTGTCCACGGGGTAGGGTGGACATCCTCCAGGGCGTGGCTCCTGCCCTGGGGATCCTCCAAACAGCTGAGCAGGTCTCACCCTGCCTCCCCACAGCCAAATGGCATTTGGGGGTTTTGTTTTGGCTGCTTGGCATGATATGTGGGATCTCGTTCCCCGACTAGGGATCTAACCCTTGTCCCCTGAAGTGGAAGTGCCGAGTCTTAACCACTGGACCACCAGGGATGTCCCAACATGAGGGTTTAAAACTCTGTACCTGACTGGTCAGGACGCAGCCGTTAGCAGTTGCCTATTCTAGAGCATAGTCTTCAATAATATAGGAATGATCTTCTGCACTTTGACCATGGCTGCATTTCAGAGCTGCTGTTAAAAAGTTCTTCTCTAATCTGTCCCTGCTTTGCCAGGGCAACTGACTGTGTGGTACAGATTTTGGAAGGTACAGATGGGCCTGCAGGGTGCGTCTCCCTGTCGGGAAGGCTCCAGGTGGTCTGGGCAGGCCAGACGGAGCAGGCCGGTTGCCAGGGGCATTCTGGCTCCGCAGCAGAGAGCTAGCCCCATGTCTCTGGCAGACCCGGCTCCCCTCCGTGCCTACCCCATCCGGCCTTTCCCTCCCTCTGCTCTGGTGTGACCTTCTACTAGTCCGCGTGTCCCAAGCCTTCAGGAGAGAAGGCGGCATGTCGGGACAGGGCAGTGGAGGGGGTGGGCTGTCTGAGGCTAGAGTGGGGAGCGGCTGGATCTGATGTGCAGAGCTGATCAGACACTCCTGATCAACAGGGCGGGAGCGAGGCTGGCGGGATTACCTGGCCTTTGAGATCAAAACCCATCAGCCTGAACGTTTGACCTTCAGCTCCTCAGCTTCCTTCCGAGTCTCTCTCTGGTGGCTTTTGAAAACCCTGCTGGCAGATACTGCAATCCGAAGTCGCCCAGGGAAACAGCGCCCCCGTCTTCACATTTGCTGCATCCTGTGTAAACAGCCTGTCCTGTCATCAAGGCTTCAAGACGTGAGGGGCCCACGGGAGCTGGGGGCTCAGGCTGTTCCTCACCCCAGGCCGTCGTGGGGATGGGAATGTGGTAGCTTCTGTTTTGTTTTTATTTGGCATTTTTCGCTTGTACAAGTCTGGTGGTTTTTTTGATGTGAGAGTGTTTCCTGTCATTTCTGTCGGAATCCGGCTCAGCTGATGGCAGTTTTGGCCTCTGGGGTGTCTGGGGTCCTCTGAGCAGGTGGGAAATTGGCACCCTGGGGAAGCTTCAGCACGGATGGAGGGTGAGCGACTCTGGGCCAGGTTGGGGGACCCCTTCTAGGACCTCGGCAGCCTGGCCGTGTTCTGCTCCCACCCCTGGCTGAAACCTCCAGCTTGAACGTGAGCGAGTGTGGCTGGCCTGGGCTTTGTAGGGAGGAGGGAGCTGTGTCTGGGGCTGAGGCTCTGCACGTGGCACTTCCTGGTGTGGGAACTGACGTGTGTGTGCTGTGTGCTCTGGCGTGTGTGTGTGTGTCTGCAGCATGTGTGGTGTGTGTGTATGTCTGCAGGGTGTGTGGTGTGTATGTGTGTGTGGGTCTGTGTGCGGGGCGCATAAGGGGAATATGTGGTGTAGTGTGTGTGTGGGGTGGTGTGTGTGTGTGGGGGCATGGATTGTGTGGGAGTGGGGTGTGGCATAGTATGTGTGTGTTGTGTGGTTGTGGTGTGGTGCATATGTGGGGTGTGTGGGGTGTTTTCACAGTCCCTGCCCCCCACCCCGTTACACACAGCTGGGTCACAGGATGATGGCTGCCTCAGCCTGTCTGGCGGCCTGGTCCTGGCTCCCCTGTCTTTAGGGTAGTGATGACGGGTGCAGGCCTCCCAGAGGAGGAGGACCAAGGAGTTCCTTTGGCTCTGACCCCAGGCAGTTTGTGAGGAACCTGACCCCAGGCAGCCTGAGGCCTGGCGAGGGGTTTGCTGGGACACTCAGCTGGGCTCCTCTCCATCACCTCTGCTCCCGACGACACCAGCCTCTCTGAGAAGGGGCCGCCCTGCCCCCAGGATCAGTGACCTGCACTCTGGAGAGGCCTGCTCTTCTCTCTCAAGCTAACAGAACCCCGACATGGTTGCCCACTTCATTCTGGAGCTGGTGCGGGGCGCTGGGCGGTGAGCAGGAGGAGACCAGCTGCAGGCAGGGTCCAGCCCCTGGATGTGGATGCTGACGGCTGTAACTCGGCCCTGTTACTGGTTCATTAGCCACATGCAGGTGGTCAGCTTGCCAGCTAGACCTGTGCTTGGAAGTTTCATTTTCTAGAGGGTTTCACTGTGTCTCCCCCATGGGCGTTAGTTGAAAGTTTCCTTCTCAGGGGAGGCCCTGCACAGGGTGTTGGCACTCACCGCGCCCGCCCTGACCCTGAGTTCTAGGAGAGGCCTCCCCTGTAGCCTGCTGGGCCTGGCTGCCAGTGGAGAAGGCCTGCATGGCCCGAGACTGTGGACACCGGCTCCTTCCTGAAGATGTGAACCCCTTTGAGGGGGACCCTGCCTCCTCTCTCCTGCCAGAGCTTCCCCTTCCTTTTTAAAATTTTTTTAATTTTAATTTTTTTATTATTAATTTTTTAATACCAAAAATATTTTGCATTGAGGTATAGCTGATTAACGATGTTGTGGGAGATTCAGGTCGCTGCTTCCTTTTGAAGGGAGAATTTCTGGGTTGGGGTTGGCTTCCCTGCTGGCCCAGTCTCTCGCATCCAGTTGCTGCCACTTGAGCTCCCATATGATGGGATCTGGCCAGAGCTGCCCTGCTGGGCTCCAGACCGCAGTTAGGACAGCATGCACCTCTCTGTGTGGCCGTGGCCAGCCCAGCGCTCAGTGGGCATGGAGTTGCCCAGTGACCTCTCCTGCAGGGCTCGTGGGGACGTGCCAGTCCTTCTCCTATGAATCCCTCTGATGGCTGGCTTGACATGGTGGCCTGGCACACTTATCTCTTATGGTGCCATTTAAATAATTTTTACTAGAATTGGCCCCAAAACATGAAAAATAAGTACTATTCAAACTTAACTATCCCTATCCTTTAGGAAGAAATGACATGCTAAGTGCCAGAGAACATGCAGTTGGTTATTCCTGCTGAAAGCCAGGCCTGTGGCTAGTTGGGTGACTCTGGGCCCTTGAGGCCATGTGCACTCTGGACTTGTTGAGGTGGGCAAAGGGCGTGTGGTGGGGCTGACTTCTGAGCTCACTTCCTCCTGGACATCGGAGCAGCAGCATCTGGCTCTCCCGTGGGCTGGCTGGCCCTCGTGGCTCCTTGGCTCCTGTGGCAAGTGGAGTGGCTCATCGCTGGTAGGTGAGGGCTGGACAGGCAAGCACACAGCCCTGGGCCACCCATGAGGTCACAGCTGCCTTGTGCTTCTCTCTCCTTTACTCCCTCCACCGCCCTCCTCCACTGTTCCTCCCTGTTAAGACCTTGACCTCAGGCTGAATACATGGAGATGTTCCCAGATCTCAAGTCTCCTGGGTTTCTGCTGAATCCCGATTGCCAAGACCTGGCCCCCTCCCCCCACCGCCGCCAGCCCCGCACCCGGGCAGGGCCCTGCACCCGGGCAGAGGCCACGGTTCCTGAGGTGCCCCTTGGCAAGATGGCTTGGAAGACCTGGGAGGGTTAGGCTCCCTGACAGGAGGTGAGATGAGAAGTCTGTACAGGCTGATGGCCGAGACGCCCCTCTATCGGATCATCGAGGCCGGCCTCGGAAGCAGGCCCTTAGCTCTTCGTGACTCTTTTGGGAGTTTGCTTTTGATGCCTGTCACAGCTGGAGCAGATGGAATGAAGGGGGCCCATGGGTGAACTGGGGAGCCACTGAGGATGGTGAGTGTCTGTCCTTAGCTGGGGCTGGAGTCACAGCAGTCAGCAGGAACATGGTGATAACACCAAGTCCTACCCTTTGCCCTTCTGGCCTGTGCTTCTGTGTGGCTGCAGGGTCAGCTGGGCTGAGAGTGTCACCCCTTGGTAGCGAAGGGTCAGCGAGCTCTTGGCAGTAAGCCTTGGAACCAGGGCCTCCAGTGTCCACACGGGGTGCTTGTCGTCTGTTCCTGCCCCACGTAGCTGCTATGGTCGGTGCTAACGGAGGCACCGGACTCTGTCCATTTACCTTTGAGTCCTGTCTCAACCACAGAAGCTGGTGCAATTGGATCGTGCAAGTTTAATTAATGATAGGAGCTTGACACCCAGTGCCCACATCAGAGAAGCCAGAAGGGAGGTGAAGCAAAGAGGGTTCTGGAACATGGAGCTGCCCATTGCCAGGGACCACTGTCTCCCCAGCCCAGCTGACCCCTTGGGGCTGTGACTGCCCTTCTGCTAATCCCCAAGGCCACCTGTCTCTCCCTGGATCATGCTCTGTGTTTCCTGGCCACCGTCTGGTCTGGGATGCCTGTTTGTATAGAAGGAAAATTCTCACTCAGAGAGGGGATGGGAGTCTGTTTTCTGGGTAGTGATGCTGGTACCTTGGAGGTATGTGGGGCTCGCTCTCAGAGGTGGTCGTCTCCAAGTGCCCTCTCTCCCTTATCCCCTGTGCCTTATCCTCCCACACTGTCCTTGACACCTCCCCCTGCCTGTCCGCTCATCCTTGAGAGCCCAGGAAACACACTCTAAAAGCCATCTGCTGCTTCCTCTGAGGCCTCCTTTGGATCTGACACTTGGTGACTAGAGTACCACACATTGCAGGCAGGAGAAGGGCGAACCCCCAAGCTGATGCAGTGCCCAGGCATGGGATGGCACAGGGCAGTGTGTATGTGTGAGACTAGGCTTGGGTTGGACACCCTTCTCCTGGGTGGCTAATGCTCCTGATGGGAGCTGTGTCACCAGCAGTGACATTGGTTCATTTTCCCACCAAGAGGCTGAGGGGAGGGGGTGGTGCTTGCTGGACCCGCCAGCCCTGTCCAGCAGAGCCATGAGTACGGTCCACACACACGTGACCATGAGGTGGGCAGGGGCGACTCAGCTACCTCCACTCTGGGTCTTTGTCTTCTCACCAGCTGATTTTTAGGGATGATGAGTAAGCTTGAGTGTTTCTCATCACAGTGAGTAATACTGTTATTGACTTCTTTAAAATGTTAATTTTTAATTTTTAAACTTTCCTTTAAAGAGGCTCCGTGGGGGCCTGAGAGGCAGCTTATTTCACTCCCCAAAGAGTAGGTTGTGCTGGCGGGCTGCCCCATAGACTCTCCCTGGCAGGTGGAGGGGGGAGCCATCTGCAGCTACTTGCTGCAAGCAGCGAGGGTCACAAACTCAAAGGGAGAGCAGAGGTTGGCTGGGAGAGGTGGCGGGAGGTAGGCGGGGTTCAGCGGTCTCTTTGTGGCCCAGTGTCCTTTGCACCCGCTCCCCGAGTCTGTGTTGGGCAGACTGGCTTGGTGCCAAGTGCTGGATAGGGTAGGAATGGGCCCCTAGACTTGGGGGTGGGAAGGCAGCCCGGACCCGGCCAAGGCCAAACCCTGACCCTGGCCTTCCTTGTGCTTCTTTTGAGGATCCACTCCAAGGAGCACTTCAAGGAGAAGTACGCCGTGGATGACGTCCAGTACACAGACGAGGTCAGTAGTGGCCGACCTCTCCCCCTGCTGCAGCCTGGCTTGACATCGCGGGACAGCATGGTCCAGCCACCAGCTCCCTTAGCAGTGCCAGAAGCGTCTGGTACCTGGGAGGTGGCCGCTGAGCTGCTCAGGGGAGGCTATCTCTGCGAAGGTCTGATCAGGGGAGGCTGGGCCTTCACGTGTCGGGAGGCCCTCTCACAGCCCCTCATCAGCTGCAGATGCTGCTGTCAGAAAAGCCCCAGGCTGCGAGAGGCCTGTGGGATGGGGTGGACTTGGAGGTCCCCTGGCTATACTTTTATTTATTTATTGGCTGTGTCACACAGTTTGCGGGATCTTAGTTCCCCAACTAAGGATGGAACCCGGGTCACGGCAGTGAAAGCGTGGAACCCTCACCATTAGGCCACCAGGGAACTCCCCTCAGCTTTAACCTTCTTCCCAGTGTGCTTGGCCAGTAGTGTGGGCCCAGGATAGGGATGCAGCTGTCTTCCGGGGCTCTGAACTGGTCCCCAGTCCAGGCAGTCGGACAGGGCTGCCCTGACTCCCACTGCTGTTAGAGCCGGGAGACGCCCATGCTTAGATCCTCTCCTTTGGTGGATTTGTCCCTCCTGCCTGTGTAAACTGCATTGTAACATGATTGCCCTTTGGGACCTTGACCTTCTGGGTCTCTTGGGTGTGAAACCTGGAGGTGGACAGCCTGGGTTGGGCCCTGGGGCTCAGCCCACCGACTTAGAGCCTCCCAGCCACAATCTGATGGTTTTGCTTCTATGACCAGGGGGTGGGCAGTGGCAGGAAGAGGGTGAATTCAGCTCCACTTACACTGTGATTTCTGGGGAGAAGGAGAACTGGCCTCTAGATGAGGTAAAACAGAAAAGGTCTCGAGTATCAGGACAGGGAAGCCTGTAATGATGGTCTAGGATTACAGCCCCACAGACCAGCTCATTCTGAGTCTGTGTTTAGGAAGCAGAATCTTCGGTGAAGGTATTAGTGGAGTTGAGAGCAGGGAGCTTTCTGCGGGGGCCCCCATCATCTGTGTCATCGGCTTTGTCGTGCCTGTTACTGCTGTGGATCTTACTGGAAATGAGGGCTCCTGTGGACTGGGGGACAGATGCTTCATTCTGCGGCAACACCTGTGGGTTCTAGGAACCTCAGTAGCTCACACGGATTCCTTCCTCCCTCTGCCCTGTGCTGTGGGGCCCAGTGTCTCACCCTGATTAGAGGAGGAGGCCAAGGCTCCAAGTAGTGAAGGGCCTCATCCACAGCCCCACCAGGGTGGAGTACCAGACTTGGATGTGACCTCAGAACCTGTGGACCCCAGAGGTGCACCCTCCACCCCCGCCTGTGCCCTGTCAGAAGTGAGCGGGTGCTGCTGGACACGCCTGTAGAGCTGACAAGGCCCCCAAGTGCCTTGGATTTTCTGTGGCTTGAATTGGAGCCCAACCAAAGTACAGACGCCTGAGCTGGGAGGCACTCGAGGTGCCCAGGGCTGCTCTGTCACGGATGGTGACAGGAAGCCCTTTGTGTTGGGCCGGTTCTATGAAGCTCAGCTCGATCTAGCCCTTAGACAGCCTTGGCCGTCTGCACAAATCACAGACAGGAAGGAGCTGACACTTGTCTCCTCTGCAAGAAGGCAGGAAGCCCCCACCCCAGGCCGTGGCCTGTCGCTCGATACCACATGCAGATGGCTGATGTAGCAAGCCTGCCTGCCTAGTTCCCCTCCTCCTATCAGTGATCCTGAGTTTAATTATTGAGAAGGTCGAGTGAACGGTGGCTCCCCTGAGAGGGTGGGGCTCAGGAAAACCTCGAGAGGCGGTAGGCGTTGCCATCAAGGTGCAGTGCAGAGGCTGTGTCCCGGGTGATGGGAGCTGGCCTGGCAGAGGGCAAGTCTTGAGTCCTCTTTTGTGGCACCATACAGGTGTTGCCAAGGTCACTGACGCAGATATAAGAGACCCTGGTGGCAGCCCAGTGGCTGATAGCCCCGTCTCCCCACCTCAGTGGGTAGAAGCATCAGGGAGTGGTGTGCCCCTGATCACTCTGTGGGACCACTGGCCCCAGGTTACCGGACACCCCAGTTGTTCATGAGTAGATGCACGTCCACGTTGTTTGTGGTCATTCCCCACATTTAAATTTGGGGAACAATTTGAAAATTTTAAATGCATTGCTGCTTTGAAAAACCATTGTGCAGCCCTGTTTCAGACTGCCATAAAAAGGTTCAATTTTTTTTAAAGCTTTGCTTTTTGCACGGTGAACCCAGCTTCCTGGAGCAGTAGGAGTTGTTTTGACAGCATTGGTCCAGGATCATCCAGCCCCCTTTTCTGGATCATCACCCTTGAAGAGTGGCCAGCAGGCCTGGTGGAAGCCTTGGGTGCGAGGGTGCGAGAGGGAAGCCTCTGGCTGTCTCCAGGGAAGGATCCCTGTCCACAGGGCTCTGAAGCATTCTGTGTTTGCTGTCTGCCTCAACTTGCTGGAGAGGCCAGGCTACCTGGGAAACAAGTGCTGTGGCATGAAGCAAGGCAGGATGTTATAACAGCACTGGTTTGTGAGAGCTGGTGGGTCCCCAGTGACCGCTGCTCCATGGAAACGAGGCCCTGTGTGGCCGGAGCTGTGTCATCCTGTATGTGGAGTGGCATCTCCCGCTGGTGACGCATAGCTGCCTCCCGTCACCTTAATTTCAGAGGCGTGGAATCTGGGTGTGCCGATGAGAGTGTAGCAGTAATGGGTCTCCACAGGGAAGGGCGGATGCAACTGCCCAGTTTGGGGAGGTTTCGCAGCCACAGAAGTAAGCAGAGCCCACTCAAGAGGTCATGATCAATAAAAGACGCTGTCCTGCCAGGAGTATCAGGCGCCTGGTCCTCCACGTCAGACCTCCTCCATCCGTCTGCTCCTTCTCCTCCATTACCCCCGCACCGGCACATCCTGAGCTGTAGCTGAGAAGAAAACCAGCAGCCAGCACATTTGTCATCCTCCTCCCCTCTCCCAAGGACAATAGCGCCTACAATCCCCAAGTGTCCGCTTGCGCTCTGGCTCTGCTGCAGCAATTGACAGACTCGCTCCACGCTGATGAATGTAGACCCTTCAGTCGCCGTAACAACACACCCAGGGCCGACAAGCACGGCTCCGGTTCCTTCTAATGAGCCGCCCCCTCCTCAAGGAGGGCCTGGGGGAGTGTCAGTGACTCAGCGTGCTGTGGAGCGTGCAGCTCCAGGGCCGGGCTTCAGTCATTCTCAGAGCAGTTACTGAGCAAACGAGGAGGGCCTGGGGAGATGGAGCGTTGGTGGGAGGGTGGTTGGTACACATCTGGGACTCATCAAAATCTTGACAAATTGTGGGGCTTGTCAGACAGCAGTTTCCCTAAATCAGTTTTATTTTTTTTTAAGAAAGCCTTTTTTTTTAAGGTAATTTATTTTAAAGAAATAAAGACTCTATACCAGGATGTCCATCGTCATGATTTATAATAATCATTAGAAATAATGTTAAGTGCCCACAGAGGAATGAGTAAATAAACTATGCCAGCTCTGTTAAGAGACTAGGATACGGTGCAACTCTGCGCTCTGCTGTCTTTTAACTGGTGAACCTGGGCAGATGAAGTCTTAAGTTTTTTATTTTATTTTACTGTTTATTGGGGCTTCCCAGGTGGCTCAGTGGTAAAGCATCCACATGTCAATGCAAGAGATGTGGAAAGAGATGCGGGTTTGATCCCGGGGTCGGGAAGATCCCCTGCAGAAGGAAATGGCAACCTACTCGAGTATCCTTGCCTGGGAAATCCCAGAGGAGCCTGGCAGGCTGCAGTCCATGGGGTCACAGAGTCGGGATTGACTGAGCAACTGAGCATGTGTGCACGCAGTATTTCTTTATTTGGCTGCATCAGATCTTGGTTGCAGCACACAGGATCCTCACCGTGTCATGCAGAGTCTTCTCTGCAGTGCACGGACCCTCTGGTTGTGGTGCGAGGGCTCTGGAGTGTGGAGGCCCAGTAGTTATGGCGCATTGGCTTTGTTGCTCTGCAGTATGTGGGTGGGATCTTAGTTTCCTGACCAGGGATTGAGCCCATATCCCCTGCATTTCAAGGCAGGTTCTGGGGTCACCAGGAAGTACTCCTTCAGCTTTTTCACTAGTGAAACCTGAATTTGCAGCACTAGTTTCATGGGAGGTTACATGAGATGAGTCTGCTGTGACTGACACAGGCCATAATCAAGGTCTCCCTGGACGTTTACCATCCCCCTCGGTAGTGACTGGTAAAAATGGCATGTTTGAAGAATATTTAATGACAGGAAATAAGTGAAGCGTGTAACTTCATATGATCCAAATGTCATTACAGATCTATTTTTATGTGCAGAGGTAAAAGTCTCAGGGGATGGTTTTGTAGGTATATTTTATGTTTTTATAGTTTTCAGTATCTTCCAGATTTTCTCTGGGGGCCTCTCAGTATTAAAAAGCATATATATTACATATGTCAAAGCTTATCAAAACATGAGCTTCAAATAATGTGCAGCGTAGAATATGTCAGTGATGGCTCCATAAAGCAGCTGAAACAACAAACAAATCCCTCTCACTCTCACCCTGTCAGAGTGTCAGAGTTTAGGGTGGGAGCGTGAGGAGGGGGCTTAAATACAGTGGGAGCTGCCATGGCCAAGATGCGGAGTGGACTGGGGTGGAGCTGGGAGAGGAAGCAGGTGGTTCCTCTAGAGGGGAGGGCATCTTGGATGTCATGGCTGATGCAGTGTGATGGGCATGTTGCCAGGGGAATGAGGGCTGTTAGGGGGCAGTAGAGGAAGGAGTGAACCAGTCTGCCTGGGAGGGGGCCAGGGACCTAAGTCCTGAGTACAAATTGAAGAAGCAGCTGAGATGGGGAAAAGTGTGCCAGGCAGCGGTAAGAGCCCAGGCACAGGCACGAGGATGAGCCTATATGGCAGGGATGGGGGTGGGGTTGTTCAAGGGGGTTGGTTAGGAAGCAGCCAGCAATCAAGGGCCTGAGTGGGCCATGGAAGGGATGGAGTGCAAGGATGTGGGGTCGGGAGTGGCTAAGTCCATGTGGTCAAGGGGATGAATGGGGCCTGGAGGTGGGTGTCTACCCAGGGTACCAGAGCCAGGTGGGTCCAGTGCCTAAGAGCTGGCTGGAATGGGTCTTTTGCAAGGGACCGGGCAGATGAACAGAGGTGCTGTCCTTGGCGGGTGGGTGGGTCTGGCTGTTTGGAGCTGGGGTCCATGTGGGTCCCAGAAACTGGGCGGCACATGGGAAAGCGTGCCAGGTTTAAGCTTGAATCCCTCTCTGCCCCCTGATGGCTCTGTGGCTTTCTGAAGTCCCTTATTCTCTGTAAGTTTCCTGTTTGAAGGATATGCTTGATCAGTGTGAGCTGTCAGCCCTTAATAACCCTGGTACGTCACCTCCATCAGGCTTCATGTGTTGGCACTGAAGTGGATGTTTTCTTTCTGACCTTTCAGATCGCCAGTGTTCTGACATCCCGGAGCCCCTCTGTGCTTCTCACTTTGGTAAGTGGCTGGTGTTCAAGGACCAGGCAGCGTCTGTGTATGGAGAGGGGGTTTGGGGAGCCGCTTGACTGCAGAGGTCAGGGCCTTGGGGTGGGATGGAAACCCGAGGACAGCAGTCACTGGTGATCAGTAGTGACACCTTGGTATGGATTAACCAATCATATCCGGGATCACATCCTCCATTCTCCAGTCGCCTTGGGCTACATCCTGTCCTGAGGCCACTGTGGACGAGGCACCGTGTGTGCTCCAAGAGTTAAAACCTGACTAGAGGATGTAGTTGGGTCAGGTTGAGCTCTCAGGGTTTGTTTATAAATTTGCTTCCACCCTGTGTCTCCCTCATTATTGATAGAATTTGGAAAAACACACTCTTTGCATCAACCCATGAAGGTGCTGGGCTGTGTGGCATCAGATTTTGGACCCGGGGCACCGAATGACAGAGGACCCGCAGCAGCCTGCAGTGGCAGGGGTGCACAGTGCCCCCAGCGGGGTGGGAATGCCGGGGCTGTGAAACGGCTCCGAGAAGAAGCCTGCCTTCATGCGCTTCTTCAGCCTTGGGGAGCTTCCATATGAAGAGCGTACAGAAAGTGACCCTTCTCTCCTTTGTTAATTGATTTTTACAGGAATAGTTTTTTCTAGGTTATTTTTGTTAGCACTTCACATGGTCTCTTTTTTCCATGCTGCTGTTTTGATGGCTGGGAAGAGAAGTTAAGATTGTGGTCACAGGGGGTCCAGTGTGTTTTATTTGGGGAGACGCAATCAGACATCCACCTGAAGGTCTTGAGGAAGAATTAAAGGGGGATTTAAAAGGCCTGGCCTCTCTGGGGACAGCGCATTTTCCTCTGAGTTTTTGTTTTCTCTCCTTCCCTGTCTGAGTTCTACTTGGAGTCTCCTTACAATTAGGGAAAGGAGAGGAATGTAGCAGAGTCCCAGCGTCACCAGGAAAGTCCCATCCCTCCCGAGTCGGGTCACACCGGCATCTCTGGCAGGATCAGATTTGACAGTGTTCTCGGGACACTGTCCGTGAGGAGCGTGTGTGCACACACACGTGTGCAAGGGAGATGGGCCAGGCTTGGGGTCGGGGGCTTGTGGTCGTTGGTGGTGCCAGGCAGCCCGAGCAGGGATCAGCAAAGTGCTTGGACTGAGGAGACCTTGGTTTCCTCTGTTTTTCAAGCTATAGCAAAGAAAGGAGGGTTGCCCTTCTGCTGAGGCCTGGCCTTTCAGGAAGGGAGGGGTTGGCTGGGCCAGGGTGGGGGCTCCCGGTCCTTACCCAGTCCCACAAGGCGCTGTGTGGCAGGCCGATGCCCTCACTCTCCGTCTCTCTCCGCAGCGTGGTGTCAATACCGACAGTGGCAGCATCTGCAGGGAGGCCTCCTTTGAGGGCATCAGCAAGTGAGTCCTGGGGCCCCGGGAACCGTCTTCCTACTCCATCAGCTCACATCTTCCACCGCAGGCCTGACCCAGTCTATTTATATAAACTAGACAAAACGCACAAGCAGGGGACTTCCCTTGGCGGTCCATTGGTTAAGACTACCCGCTTCCAACCCAGAGGGCATGGGTTCTATCCCTGATCAGGGAACTAGATCCCACATGCCGCAGAGCATGGCCAAAAAGTTAAAAAGAAAAAACAAAAAGCAGAAGGATATTTATAGAAAGGGGCTGAATTTGGTACTTTGGAGGAAATGCTTAGAAAAAAATTTTCTTATGTTCAAGTTTGAGGGACTGCCGCTACTTCCCCATGGAGCTCCATCATCAAATCATCAGCGACAGAGTGCTTAGGGAGCCCTGGCCTCTGGGCACACTCAGGGGGCCGTGCACACTCAGGGGGCCGTGCACACGCAGCAGGCGGCTGTTTGCCCCCAGGGACCTGCTCTGACCTTGTGGTCTTCTCTTCATTCTTATCAGCCCCCTCTGCTCACTCCTGGCTGATGAACCTCCCCCAGTCTGGCTCACAGGTTTCTTCTGTGCCCCCTGCTGCCCCAGTCCTGGGCAGGGGCCCCCTGGCCTTTCCTGCCCTCACTCGCAGTGTAGCCCCAGGCGGGGCCCTGGAGCCCTGCTCCCCCCTTAGGCCTCTACACACAGGAGGGCAGATGTTGGGCACAGAGAGCCCGCCTTGCCACCCTCACACCCTGGCCCCCAAAGAATGTGGCCAGCCAGCCACCCTTGTGTCTCTGTGGTGGCTGCTGACCGGCCCTGGCACGGGGTATCTGCGGGCCCCCAGGATGCAGCAAGCGAGCCCTTGAGGAGAGCACCTACCCCTCGGGGCTGCCCAGTGTGGCCGGCTTGCTGGCCTGTTCCTCCAGCCCCAGCCCCTCCCGCACCTCCTGTGCTCTGCACTGGGGCGTCCCCTGTCGTCCTTTGGTGGACTGCGACGGTGGCAGAGGAAGCGCCTTATAACTATGTATGAGCTCGAGCCATGGGAGTTTGTGCGTATGTGTGATGTCGAGTGATTAGCAGGGATTATGAGCTCATAAATATGTATCACTTCCCCCAATGATAAGAGTGGAGGGGGTCGGGGGAGCGGGTATCAGGTTTGCTGCTTTTCATTGCACGAATCTCCGCATCCTCTTGGGAGTTCCCCAGAGCTGCCTTCCACCCACACCAGCAGTAATTAGCCCAGCTCGTTGAGATGCTGGCCGCGGAGCCGCCATCTCTTCCCCGGGCCCTTGAGAGGGTAGTGCAGCCGCAGCCGGCTGCTTCCCGTCCCAAGCCTCCCCTGCTCCCTCAGCACCGCCTGATGCCAGAGCTCCCATGCCCTGTTCACCTGCCTCTGCCAGCACCATAGAATATTTCTGGTCCTGCGGGCTGGCCCCTCTGGTCTCAGCGTGGGTTGCTTCCTCGTGGAGAGGGCCCCAAGCTGGGAGGAGGGAGGGCTTGCCAAGTGATGAAATGAGACCCCACTCATCCAGAGCCTGGCATGGAGCCAGGGCTTAGTAAACAGTTACCCATGAGCAAACCCCCATCATGCCCTAGTGCCTCTATAAGCCTCAGTTTCCCCAGCTGTGTAATGGACCAGTGAACTTCACGATCTCTGATGACAAGATTCCCTGATGTCAGTGAGCTGTCGGGCTTCTCGGCTGTGGGCTCTTTGCTTGCCCAGCCCCTGAGCCGAGGTCTCTGCATGAAGAATGCCTTCTTAGCACCCTGGGCAGAGGTGGTAAGGCTGGAGTGGCTCCTGACTACTCCCTAAAGTTTTCTGGGGGGAGAGGCAGGGGACCCTAGCAGTGAAAGCTGGGGACCCCTCCCCACTCCCCCTGGAAGGATTCCCGCTGTGGACCAACCCCTCCCTCCACAGAGTAGACCCAGCCTCTGTTCCCTGCTGCCCCTGGAGTCCCCACAGTCCCTGCCAAGAGCCCAGAGGAGCCTCTGCTTGGCCAATACCCTACCCTACAGTGGGACGCTTTTTGGAGAGCCAGGGCCTGCCTTATCTTTGCACACGTTCTCAGGCACTTGGTGGGCCCTCTCCAACCCATGGTCCAGTCCAGATAGGCTGGCTATGGGCTGCTCCCCAGGCCCCTCACTGCCGGGCTGAGTGTCACCCCCACGCTCGGGGATTCATTCCCATGCCCATGTGGCAGCAGAGTTTTCTGACTTGGCTGCAAGTGAGAGCCCTCCCTGCCTTGGGGTCCCCAGGCCCACCTGCAGCGCTCACCCCTGTCCTGTCCCCTCACACCTCCCTCTGGGCCCCACACCCAGTGTGGCACCCTTCATGTAGCTCTGCCCTCAGGGGGTTGCTCCATTTGGGTGCCCTCGCCTGCATGCCGTGGTCACTGACCTCGGGTCCCCTGCCATTGCCTTCCCTGTGGAAAAATCATGTTCATCTTCCTGGGGTCTGGGTGCAGTCCCGCCCACTGCCAGCACTCTAGTTCCGCCACCTCTCAGACCCTGTTGCCGGGCTGGAGGGGCCCTTGTCCTCCAAAGCTCAGTGACCGAGTTCACCTGCCTGCCGCGAGCCTCTCCAGCTGTTTTCGGGGATAATAATAGCCTGTTTCCTAAGCAAGATGAATCTTGCTGTCGTCCTAGTTTCCAGTATTAAGCTGCTTCTATCCTCTGTCACTTATCACCGCCTTAATGAAGTGGCTCATTCCTGGAATTTTGTTTTTAACCATTTTGAACTTCTCTGTAAACCCTCCCACTTTAGATCCTTGTTTGACCTCTGGCAGAAGTTCAGGATCTGGCCTCTCAATTTGTCCTGATGGGCCACCCGCTACCACCTTGACCCCTTGACTTGGGGTAGGAGGGAGCTTGTGGTGGAAGCCTCACCTGTCCACCCTTGCCCGAGCCTCCTGGCCCTGGTCTAGCCGAGCAGTCGGCCTGTGATCTTGTCTCCAGATGTGGCTCCTCAGGGTTGCCTGCCTCGGGCCTGTCACCTTGTGGGGGTGGGGGTGGGGGTGGGGGGCTGTGAGTTTGATCCTGGGAGCCTTTAGGCCTCCTGCAGCCTTCCCAGGTCAGGGTCAGGCCTCCTGCAGCCCACAGCAGGGTTTGTGCCAGGTATCACAGGGGTGGCATCGGCAGAGGACCGGGAGCAGGGAGGCAGAGGCGGGTTCGGGGTGGTAGACATGTGCTGTGATCTCCCCATAGCCTGGGGCCCCTGGACTCATCAGGGAGGTACCCTCTGCTTCTGGGACACTCCCTCCCCTCATGGGCTCTGGTGGGCTGTGTTTTTTGTTTTCTTTTCTTTTTATATATATAATTATGACATGCTCATGTAGAGAGCTCTTACTGCAGAGGCTGAAGCAAGGTGGGGCTCTGTCCTTCCTGGGCTGTGCTGGGCTGACAGGAGCAGGGTGGGGGGCAGGCCTCCTGCTGAGCTGGACTCCTGCCCAGGCCCCAGCTCCCACGAAGGTGTAGGAGAAGCAGGCCCCCGCGGGGTTCTGGACACAGGACAGGGTCCAGCGTTCATTGCCGGGTGCTGGCGAGGGCAGGGCCAAGGCTGGTCTGTGCAGAGGACAGCCCCGCAGTAAACACGGCTTCTTCCCGTGGGCCCCACATACCAATGTGGTCTGCCATAGAGGGTTCCTGCACCCTGGGCGCCAAGGCAGACATGATGAGTCTCTGTTAGCAACCTGAGAGGGCAGACTTGATTTCCCTGAGAAGCAGACCCCAGCTGTTACGGGAACGAGATTATCTGTGGAGGGCCACCTTCCTGGCCGAAGACTGTTCCTTCCAAGGCAGACAGGCTGCTCGGGAGCCCTGGGCGGGGGGCCATGAGTACAGAGCGCTTTGTTTCATGCCATTGTCTGACAGAGAAATATGGTCGATATTTTATATCAGCTGGTAGTTGTGGATAAGCATATTTCTTATCTTTTGGCATTTACTTAAATTGCCTTGCATACTTGAAGACAATCGGTTACAAATTAATTCCGTTTAAATAAGTAGTTAAATATGAAATTGCTGAATTCGGGGTTATTAATGCAAGAATATTAATGTTCAGAGATGTGAATTTTTAAACCCAAGAAGTAGAAGGACATTATTAAAACTTGACAATTACAATAAAATGCTGGTCTGTGATGTGGGGACCAGTGGCTTTCTGGTTCCTGTTAACTTATGTATCAAGGCAACAGTTCAGATTGACGTTCTGATTATGGCTCGTGGAATTTCCATGAGTCTCCTGAAGAGGCAAGAGCCCGTCCCAGCCCCCAGGGTTGGTGGAGTGGGAGGCCTGTTCGGGGCCTGCTCTCCATCCTCAAGTTGGAAACTGTAGGGAGGAGTCTGGGGGGCTGGGGCAGGGCTGGCTGGGCCCCTACTACTCACTTTGCATCATCCAGCCCACAGGCGGAGCCCACCAGGGAGGTAGCCTCTGCTTCTAGGATACTCCTCACCCTCATGGACTCTGGTGGACATTTTTTTTTTTAACATAATAATTACATATTCCTTGTAGAAAGGTCTAACTAGCACAGAGGCAAAAAAAAGCAAGGAGCGTTCCAATTTCATGACCCTGAGTTAAAAATTGATATTGTAGTGAATGACTTTTGGACTCTTCTGTGTGTGTCTGAGTGTGTTTCTCTGAATGTTTTTGTGTCTGAGTGTGAATCTGTGTATTTCTGTATGTATGTATATTTGCACCTTTGTTAGTTTAAGTGTATGCCTTTGTGTGTCTGTGTGTATTTGCCCGTGTCTGTGACTATACATCTGTCTGTGTGTCTGCGTGTGCCTCTTTCCTAAGCAAAAGCCTGCTGTGTGTGTCTGTGTGTTTGCATCTGGGTCTTTGTGCTGGGTCACCTTGCTGTTCGTGTGTGTGTGTGGAGCACGTGTGTATGTGTATGTATGTTTTGTAATGTGAGATTTTGTTGGCATGTTTGGCTTTTGAAGAGCTAGGCCCTTGCTTTTCCCAGCATCAGAGTGGCATTTGGCAGAACGGGAGACGGAGTCTCTATTGCCGTCTTTATTTATGTCATCTGCCTCTCTCTTCTTCACTCCGCGCCACATTGGCTGTCTGTGGTTGCTTTGATATTTCACAAGTAGGGCTTGATTCTGCAACATTTTGCTTGACTTCTCAGGAAGCAGTCTTATTTTTCTAGTTAGGGATCCTGAAAGCTTTCATACTGTGGAAACCTCTCAGTCCGCTAGTGCCTCCTTCTCTCTCCCCTCCCCATTCCCTTCTTCAGCCAGGAGTAGGGTACTAGCTACACAACCAAGGCATTAGATAGGTGCTTTCAAACACCCGCCATTGAGGCCCTGGAGAGTTCCTGATTGGTCACAATCCTGTATGCCCTGTGTGCAGCCTCCTGGCTGGAGATGGAGCAGGACTCGAATCCCCAGGTTCGAAGGCCTGCCAAGGCTTCTCTGGTGAGGCCCACACGTTGTGCTGCGCTGCGTTGCACTCCCCCAGCTGTCTCACTGACAGCTTGAGCTCTGAGTCATAAGTGACGCCAGTGTCAGGGATTTGCCCCAACCTGATCTTTTTCTTTCCTGGGTTCCCTTTCCAGTTATGTTCATTTTACCAGAAAATAACTTGGTTTTTCTCAATTACGTGTTTGCTTTCTATTTCATTGATTTTCGCTTTGAAAAGTTTCTAATCTCTTTACGTTTTGTTTGTTCTTTCTCTAGCTTCTTGAGAAAGAAGAAGGCATTTCTGGGATAGAAGTTTGGATCGCTGGTTTTCACTTGTTCTTCTCTACTATCTACATTTAGAGCTTTAAATTTTCCTCTAAGCACTGCTTTAGCTGCAGCTCACCAGTTATGATATTTCATGTTTTTATTTTCTAATTTTATTATTATCTCTTCTTTGAAGAGTGGATCTTTAGAAGTTTATTGCTTAATTCTCGATTTTGGATTTTATATTTTTCTTTTTAATTCTGTTGCAATCAGTGAATGTCCTCTGTATTTCAGCCCTTTGAAATCTGTTGACACTTTCTACATACGTTCATTATGATAAGTGTTTCATGTGTACCTAAAGAGAGCATTGTCTACAGCATGTAAGCTGTAATATTCTGTGTATGTCAGTGAAGTCAAGTTGATTAATTGTGTTGTTCATATCTTCTGCGTCTTTACTGATTTCTCTGTGTGCTTATTCTGTTCTCAGAAGAGGTATGTGAAAATCTCAGACCATTCTTGTTGATTTATCTGTTTCCATTTCTGTTCTGACAAGTTTTATAAATCACTTTTATTAGAATAAAATGTGTATGTAATAAAATTAATTATGTATATATTCAGTACGTTTTTAAAAACAGCTTGGTCAGGATATAATTCATATACCTTCCAACTGACTCACTTAAACTATACAATGAAATGCTTTTTGTATGTTAATAGATTTGTGCAATCGTCATCACAGTCAACTTTAGAATGTTTTCGTCATCCATAAAGACACCCTATACCCATTAGCAATCATTTCTTTGCCCACCACTAATCTACCTTCTATCTTTGTAGATTTGCCTACTTTAGCATTTGATATCAATGGAATCCTGCAATACATGGCCTTCTATATCTGGCTTCATTCACTTACTGTGTTTTCAGAATTCATCCATATTGTAGCATGAATCAGTACTTTGCTCATTTTTATGGCTGAAAAATATTCCAGTCTATGGATGTATTGGTTTCTGTTTGCATAATATATCTTTTCCTATCCTTTCACTTTCACCTTGTGTCTTTGAGTCTAAAGTATCTCTTTAGAGCATATAGTTTTTATTTTTGCATCTATTCTGTCAATCCTTGTCTTCTAATTAGAAATTTTAATCCATTTACATCTAAATTGCTGATAAGGAAGACCTTTTTATGCCATTTTGTCTTTGGTTTTGTGTGTCATATATTGTTTTTATTTCTCAGTTTCTCCATTACTCTCATTCTTTGTGTTTGAGGTTTTTGCAGTATTCAGTTTTGATTCCTTTTTATTTTGCTTTCTGTATATTTTAGTTATTTTCTCAGTGGTTACCCAGAGGATTGCAAATGACCTCTTAAACTTATAATAATACAGCTTGCATTAACAGCAGCTGGTTTCAACAGTACACGAAAATTTTGCTCTCTTCCTTTGTGCTGTTATTGCACACAGATTGCATCTTTATACATCTTGTGATCTACACAAGTTTATAATTAGTGCTTTTTGCAACTCTTAAATCAGATAGGAGAAAACTAGGACTTACCAAAAAATAATGCATTTACGCTGTTTCTTAACTTAGCTATGTAATTAACTTTACCCCTGCCTTTTTCTTCTCATCTGGATCCTAGTTACTCTCTGGTAACTCCTTTCACTATAGTCTGAAAGATCCCTTTTGATATTTCTTGTAGGTTGGATCTCCTAGTGATGAATTCTGTCAGTTTTCATTTATCTGGAACTGTTTTAATTTCTCTCATTTCTGAAGCATAGCTTTGCTGGATATGGAATCTTGATTGACAGATTTTTTTTCTCTCTCTGTCATCTTGTATTCTGTCTTCTGGCCTCCATAGTTTCTGATGAGAAGTCAGCCATTAATCTTACTGAAGATCCTTTGTATGTGATAAATTTATTTTCTCTTACTGCTCTTAAGATTTTCTTTTGACAATTTGATTATATGTCTGGTTGTGGATCTCTTTGAGTTTATCCTACTTGTAGTTCATTAAGCATTATGGAAATTAACACTGGTGTTTTTCATTAAATTGGGAAAGGTTTTGGCCATGATATTTTCAAATATTCTGCTTCACTATCACTCTCCTTTTCTTCTGGGACTTCTGATATATGTTGGTACACTTGATGGAAGCGGCTGTGCTACTTGTCTGTGAGGATGGAAGATTGTGTTTGCAGCCAGGCAGCTTGTTCTCCAGCCGACTGCACCTGGAGAACATGGCCTGAGCTGCCACGTCTGCTGCAGGAACCGAGCAGCAGGCCTGCTGTTGTCCAGAGACTCATGAAGTTAAAGTTCTCTTGACCAGATCTTCTCTCGGTGTGTCTTTTAGTTATTTACTTACTTATTTTTGGCTGTGGTGCGTCTTCGTTGCTGCACAGGCTTTTCTCTAGCTGTGGCTAGCGGGAGCTACTTTCTAGCTGTGGAGCATGGACTCCTCATTACGGTGGCTTCTCTTATTGCGGAGCATATGCTCTGGGACACTTAGGCTCCATAGTTGTGGCTCCTGGGCTCTAGAGCATAGGTTTAATAGTCGTGACACACAGGCTTAGCTGCTTCAAAGGATGTGGGATCTTCCTGGATCAGGGATCAAACCTGTGTCTCCTGCACTGGCAGGTGGATTCTTTACCACTGAGCCACCAGGGAAGCTCTCTTGATATATCTTGAATGAGGTATTTCTTGCTGGGAGATGAATAGACCATTGAACTAACGGACTTGTTTTCTCTCTGTAGGTTCAATGTCAACAATACCATTCTTCATCCAGAGATCGTGGAGTGGTGAGTTATGGCTTGTGGCTGCTTGTTGTGCTCCGCCCAGGAAGGGGAGAGACCCTGCTGTTCCCACCCACCTTGTCTCAGGGAGCCCCTCAGACAAGCTGGTCCCTAGAAACTCTTCTCTCAGCCTCTTCTGTTTTGTTCTTTTTGTCAGTTGGTCTGTTTTTCCAGAAGGGCACAAGTCATTGAATGTCAATTGTATTTCTCCCTTTCTTTATTTAGACCCTTTTAAAAAGAAATTCTACCATAAAGGAGCCAAACGTACATAGCTCAGTTGAAGTCAATAATGAAAGGGATAAAAATAGACATCATACATAATTCCATTACCCAAAAGGTAAACATATTTTCCTCATGTCACGTGTATGTCCTGACTCGTTGGCCTCCTTTCTGTGGGTCTTCTGTTGCCCGCTTTATTACCTGGCTGGTACTGGTAGCCCCTACCTGCCGTGTTCTTTCTATGGGGTCACAGTGGGGGCGAGGTGCCTCCACTTGGGTCCCAGGAGAGGCCCTTCAGCTCTGATTGCTGCCAGTTTTCCTAAGCCAGCAAGTTGCCCTTGGCTAGCGCTGAAACCTGTTTTATTTGTCATATGGCTGCACTGACTGTGAAGGTGGGAGAGAGGAGAGGCAGGGTCTTTGCCACACCATCCCCTACTGCGAGGGGTGTGGGTGCCTCACATCTGACCCTAAGCCATTCGTCAAGTTCACCATCTGCCTGGGAGGCCTCACTCATCTAGTCTTGGGGCTTGGGAACATCGTGGCCTGAGGGTGAACACGGGTTGGCTCATGAGGTTGGGGGCAGTGTAGAGCCGGGGAGAAGGAGAGCGTGATCCAGGCCAAGGGGCCACTTGTTGAAAGGCTGGAGATGAGAAAGCTTGGCGGCTCCGTGTGGCCAGCCTAGGGACACACACTGTGGAAGTGGCCCCTGAAGTTGGTCAGAGAGACGGGCAGGGGCCGGGCGGCCCGTGCTGTCTGCCCAGACTTTGTCTTGAGACAGTAGAACCAGGAGAGTGGTGGGATCAGGTTTGCATTTTTTTTAAGTCGTGGGGCAGGAATGGGAGCAGGCTGCCGGTCAGGAGGCTGCTGCAGGGTCCAGGTGGCTGTCTGGGGTCGGGGGGAGGTGTCAGAGTTGAGAGTAAAGGGCGGGCAAACAGAACGCTCCTGAGAGGAACTGGCCTTGATGCCCGAGTGAAGGGCACAGTTGAAGGTGACTCTGGGTTTTTGTCCTGATTAGCTCTGGGTGTTGTGTCACTGAGAGGGGGCCAGTGCTGTGGCAGTTGAGGGACTTATTTGTGGTGTGTTGAGTTTGAGGCAGGTGCCAGTGGGAGAGAGCTGAGCCAGAGGTGAAGATCTGAGGGCTGTTGACTGGCATCGGTACCAACCCTTGGGAGAGCTGGGGGTGGGTGGGCCAGCAGGTCTGTCGGCAGCCCTGGCCCAGTGCCCAGCCCGGCCGCATACTTGGAACATGAGTCCTGCCAGTTCACAGCCACCTCTTCTTGTTTTGGTTTTTTTTTTTAATTTTAAAAATATTTATGTATTTATTTGGCAGTGCCGAGTCTTAGTTGCAGGAGGCGGGATCTCCCTTACAGCATGTGGAATCTTCAGTTTCAGCGTGCAGGAGCTGTTAGTTGTAGCCCGTGGGACCAAGTTCCCTGACTGGGAATTGAACCCAGGGCGGATGCATTGGGAGCACAGAGTCTTAGCCAGTGGACCACCAGAGAAGTCCCCCATCTCTTCTTGTTCTTATGACATAACATGCTCGGCCCTTCTGTAACCCGCAGCTGGCAGAAGAATAAATCCTGGATGCCCAGGAACCGTGGCCACTCCTCCCCGTGACATCCCTCACAGCTGCTGACACTCCGGATGCTTTGGAGGCCAGGGATGGGTTGTGCACCTCGCGTCTCCCGAGGGACAAGTCATTAGTTCGTAATTTTGGAACAAGCGCACTTTAATTCTGGTGACATTTCCAATGCTCTGAGGTAGATCCTGCACTGATAAACTACTTCCCGGTCTTATTAAAGCCTTTAGCAGAGAGGACTTACTTGGCATTTGATGGCCATGGAACTATTTTAGAAATGTCACACCACGCTTACGGCCTCAGGGGTGTGTGTAGCAGCGTGGGTTCTGGCCTCTGTGGTGACTGCGGTCATTCTTGGCGGGCTCTATGGGAGTCGCCACCCTCGCCCTCTCTGGCCGCTAACGGAAGGACTGGGCGGGGGCGGCTGGCAGGCCCCTCATTTAGGGGAGAGGCTGGCCTTCCGTGGTGTTAAATTACGGCTCATTGATGTGTCTTCGGGCCCTGTGTCCTGGCTGCTTTTACCACCCTCTTTTTCTCGGCCCCATGGAGAGAAGTTACCTGGGTTGATGCGAAAAGTGTCCAGTCAGGCATATCCAAATTCTGTCCCCAGCCCACCCCTATATGCTGCCTCGCCCCCAGGAAGTCACTTAACTTTTGTGAGCCTCAGCTTCTTCATCTGTAAAATGGGGCTGTAATGCTTAACTCACAGCATGGATGTGAAGATGCATGCTGCCTAACAACTACCACAGATCTAGTGGCTTCTAAGCAACCAAAGTTTATTTCTCACGGTTCTGGAGACTGGGAGGTTCAAGGCCAAGGCCAAGGGCCAGACCCACTGTCTGGCTCATAGATGGCGTCTTCATATTGTGTCCCCAAATGGCAGAAGGGGTAAAGGAGTCCTCTCGGGTGTCTTTCACAAGGGTGCTAATCTCCATTTGTGCGGGTTCCACCCTCATGACCTAAAGCACCCCACAAAGATGCTACCCACAAAGACCATCACGTTGGAGATAGGTTTCAACCTAGAAATTTGAAGGAAGCACGGCCTTCAATGTATAACACACCACACCTGTTTCCTCCACTGCAAAGTAGACGTGGTCTCCCTTGGTGAATGGCTCAAAGTCTGAGGGCAAAAGTCAAGGGACAACACATCCTAATAGCAATGGCGGTCGCTTTCTTTTTGGCTGTGCTGGGTCCTCATGGCAGCCCACAGGCTCTGTAGTTGTGTGGCACCTGGGGTTAGTTGCCTCCCAGCAAGTGGGAATTATGGCTTCCCAGGTGGCACAGTGATAAAGAATCTGTCTGCCAGTGCAGAAGGTGCAGGTTCAGCCTCTGATATGGGAGGATCCCCTGGAGGAGGAAGTGGCAACCCACTCCAGCATTCTTGCCTGGGAAACCCCATGGACAGAGGAGCCTGGTGGGCTCCAGTCCATAGGGTTGCCCAGAGCCAGACACGACTGAGCAACTGAACACACGCATGTGGGATCTTAGTTCCCCGACCAGGGATTGAGCCCACGTCCGATGCATTGGAAGGTGAATTCCTAACCCCGGACCACCAGCTGGCACCTTTTGAGGCTTCCTGTGTGCCAGGTGCTGTGCTAAGCACTCGACACCCATCACCTCACTTGAAGAGACATTTTATTTATAAGGTAGGACTCTGATCATCCCCATGCTGCAGGTGGGCAGACTGAGGCACAGGGAAGTGATTTGCCCAAGAAAAAGCCTGGAGCTGAGCCTAGGCCAGTGGCTCCAGGCTCAGATACTGACCCATGTGGCTCTGAGGAGCATCTTGTGCTGTGTGGGGGGCTGCCTGAGTGTCAGCCGCTATCAGTTGGTTCGTTCTTGCCCACCCGACCTGCTCAGAGCCCCTGGAATAGATCTCATGTGAGGCCAGGGTGTGCTGGGGTAGAAGAACCACACCCTGCCACCCACGTGCACCCCAGCGCCCAGGTGGCAGCTGGCCTGGGGATCGGGGATCCTTCCCGGAGCCAGTCTGATTCGGAGGCCTCTCCTAGCACAGGAGAAGCTTCCCTTCCCATTTATGTCTGCGTGTCATTCATTTCCTTGCTGTGACTGCTTTTATTGTTCTCCATTCACTCGAGCAGTACATTTTTGATTTCTTGTAAATTCCTCTATAATCATACTTTTCTGTCCCCACGAACACGAGATCATAATTGATCATTTCTTTCCTTGCGCTGGGTATTGCAGTGGGAACATGGAGGTCAAAAGTTGAAATTTAATAAGAGCAGCCGTCTCACTTCCGTAATTTAGGCTGTGGTTCTGCTTTCCTGTTCGGCGGATGATTAAATTGATCTGAAGGTGGGTGAGGAAATCAAAGGAGATGCCTCTGTGCTGTCTAATAGCTCAGTGCCGTGGGTTTCAGTTCAGCACCTCTGGAAGCGTCACAAAAGGGCAAGCTTGTCCGCCGTTGCCACGCACCTTCTCGGGTTTTAAGTGATTCCACGCTAACTTGAGTCCTGTACCAGTGTTGGACACCCAGCAGAGGTGGCCAGTGCATATCCATCAGGCAGTAAGGTGGCCCTTCTGTTTCTACTGCCCTGCCTGTCTGTGCCCAGGAGACAGTGAGGTGTGGACGGTTTGGGGCCGACGTGCACCAGGATTCTGCATCCTGGGTAACTTGTCCCAAATTAGAAAGGGTACGTGGATGATGACCTAGATTCTCTGGTGTGTATATGGAAAGTATTCCGGTAGGATTGCTGTCTTTGCTTCCCAATGAATAGGCATTTAGCCCTAAGTCAGCCAGAAAGCGGAGTGGAAAGTGGGGACCTGAGATTAGAGGGAGAACCTGGCTTACTGTGGGCCAGAAGGCTGGACACAGGATGTGGGGGTGTCAGGCCCTGGTCCCAGCCCTCCCCGCATGGGGCCCATGACTGCCTGGCCCCGGTCAGTTCTCAGGCATTCTCAACTCACAGCTGAGCTCAACCACCGTTTTCTTTCTTCGTGGCTCTGGTTTCTCTGAGAGGACGTATTGATCGAGCCTCCTGAGAATATGTAATTCCAACCAGCTCTTTACTTTCCCTCCCTCCTGTTGTTCCTGGATTTCACCCTTTGCATCCCGGGTCGCAGCATAGGGAAGGAATGGTCGTGGGGGTCCCAGAGTATTGAACTCCTGCCCACAGCTCCCGCAGAGCTGGCCCCTGCACATCCATCTCTGGGAGAGACGGAATTCCTGTCCCTTTCAAATGGGCTTTTGTTCGACACTGTGGCACTTTGATGCTTAGAGACTGATTTTGGAAATCCTTCATACTGTCTTGCTACTGTTTTAATCAGTGGAGCATTCAGACCTTGCTTAATTGATGTCTTAATCCTGGGTTTAATGCCCAGAGGCAGTTTTGTGACCTGTGAATGTTTAAGGGAAAGAAAGAAAAAAAAAAGACTGCACAAATGAATCTCAGCCTGGTCCAGTTATTGTCGTTTCAGGCCTGTAGCCAGGGATTCTGGGCCTTCACCCCTTCCCCTCCCCTCCCCTCCCCTCCCCTCCTCTTCCTTCCCCCCCCTCCTCTCCCTTCCCCCCCCTCCTCTCCCCTCCTCTCCCCTTCTCTCCCCTCTCATGTGGGGCTACCTTTCTCCCTGAGCAGCCTCCTGATGTGGTACTCATAGGCCTGGCCACGAGCAGGGGGCTCTGCCTGAGTGTCCTCACCTCCTGCATGCATCAAGCACCTCCTCTTGCTGCTAGAAGAGCCTGAACTGCCTTCTGCCCAGACATCTGAAGGGGCATCAGTGCCATCCTGTCCTGAGCATTGCTGGTCCTCTGATGCTTCATGGAGGAGGTGACCTCCATCCTCACCTGGGGACGGACACCTCGCAGGCAATGTTTCTAAGCCCCACCCCATACATCCTCGGGCTGGGCAAAGCTGGGACTCAGTATGACACTCAGCATCCTTCCATCACTCCAAGGCTGCTGGGTCTACAGAGGCCAAACCATGGCAGAATCCCCTTTCTTGCCTTTTTGTGTGTGGCAGTAAAGGAAATAGCTTTCTCAGTCTCAGGGCAGCGAGTCTTCTTGCAGATGAGAAACTGCAGAACCCGGAAAGTCTTACTGCTTCCTGCCACGATCCTAAAGACAGTTTCTCGTGCTTGTGTTGTGCAGTTAACAGGGCCAGGCTGAGACCCCCAGCACCAGGGTGAGACATCAGCCCTAGAGCACCCATGGGCAGTCGGGTTAACCGGCACAGGTAGCTGTCTATTTTCAGGGCCCTTAAAAATTGGGTTCAACAGGGCCAAGCCTGGGCTCAACCAGGCCAGTTTCACCGGAGAACTGCTTTCTCGGGACAGTTCACCCTGGTTCTGTTTAATGTGGTGTGTGTTTTTTTTTTTTTTTTTTTAACATGACTGAAAATATAAATCCTGAGTAAATCAACTAGAGGCTGAGTTTGTCATCTTCCCCAAAGTGAAATTGGAAAAGAAAACAGGAGTCTGGGCCTCAGATGGCTCGACATGCTTATCACTTCTGTTGGGAGGGAGCGTGGTTTTGGGCTCCCAGCACCCTCTTTCCTTGGCTGGTGAAGTCTCTTCCCTGCTTATCTCAAGACTGAGGGTGTCCAGGCTGCAGAGAGGAGGGGAATGGAGAGCCTGGGAAGTGTATATGCTGCCAAAGCAAGTGTAAGAGCCTGTGAGGTGGGCTCCTGGGGAGCAATCACTGGGGCTGCCTCTTCCTACCTTTGTGGCAGGGCCCGGGGTTAGGCTGCTGAGGCCTGGGGAGGCTCTGTCTCCCTGTTCTGTCCTGGACCTGCCAGGCTGGGCAACATCCCACTCTGACCTGGGGAACAACCCAGGGTGGGCGAGATGGGGAGGCCTCTTTTTCTTTTCAGATGAGCCATTCTTTCTCCTGGTTGGAAGTAAGGTGTTTTCCAGTTTTGGTTTTAATGCCCAGGTTCTGTCTGTCTGCTCTGGGCCAGGCACTGTTGTGGGGACCCTGCTCTCCGAGACTGTGGGCTTTTAAAGGAGACTTAAATGAAAAAGAAATTACAAGCATGATGGCTTACTGCACAGGGAATAGAGGGAGGGGATTTTTCCTGGTGAGGGACTGGATGGAACTAGCCCTGAGAAAGGGGCATTTCAAGTGAAAGTCAGAGAATGAAAGGGCAAAAACCGGCTCCAGGCAGAGGGGTCCCTGGTGGGGGACGGGGAAGGAGGCTGTAGCTAGGTGATGGAGATAGGTCAGGTGGGCCCTGGAGAGACTCAGGGTCACCAGATAGGTTTTGTTGTTGTTGTTTTTTAACTGAAGTAGACCCTGATGCTGGGAAGGATTGAAGGCAGGAGGAGAAGGGGATGACAGAGGATGAGGTGGTTGGATGGCATCACTGACTCAATGGACATGAGTTTGAGCAAGCTCTGGGAGATAGTGAAGGACAGGGAATCCTGGCGTGCTGCAGTTCGTAGGGTTGCAAAGAGTCGGACACGACTGAGCAACTGAACAACTGCAGTTGATTTACAGTGCCGTGTTAGTTTCAGGCACGCAGCACAGTGATCCAGTTATTTTCCACACACACATGTATTCCCTTATAGGTTATTACAGAATCTTGAGTATAGGTCCTTGCTTTAACTTCGTCTGGACATTTGGGGACTACTAAAGGTTTTAAGCCAGGGAATGCCTGGTCATATTTGCACTGTCTGACGATTCCAGCTGTGGTCCAGGAAGCAGACAGGGCTGGAGACCAGAAGAGCCAGGAGAGGTGATCCAGGCTGGAGAGAGTGGGGTGGGGCAAAGAGAAAGGGGAGGCATGAGAGGTTGCAGAGGTGGGATCATAGCCCTTGGTCATCAGTTGGATGTGGGAATGATGAACGGATGAGAGAGAGGTCACCCAGGTCTGTGTATTAGGCAGTGGGGATGGGGAGCTGTGGCTGGAGGTGGGAGCTCAAGGAAGGATGGGAGTCTCTCCCCCGCTGAGCTAGGAGTGCCTTGGGAGTCCTGCAGGTGGAGTGCAGCTGAGAGGTCTATACCTGAGCCAGGGGTTTGGGAGCAGGTTGTGCGGCAAAGCTCGGGGGCGGGCGGGGTGGGGGTGGGTAGGGAGGGGAGGACCCAAGAGAGATGGAGGAAGTGAGGCGGCTGAGGATGGGCCAGTGAAGGCAGGCGTCATGATGCCTCTTGCTTTCAGAAGGTCACTGATGCCTCTGGGCTTGTGAGAAGTCATCATCCCACACATTGGTGGTTGGGGAGCTGGGAGAGTGGCAGGGGCCTGAAGGAGACAAGGAGAGGGGACAAGCCAGGGAAGAGGCTCATAAAAGCTCTTCTCCCGGGGCAAGGACTGTCTGGGTTTCCTTTCTGGAAACGGGGCCAGGAGGTGGGGAGAAGGCTTGACCAGAGGAGGAGGTGAGCAGTCATGGAGCTTCCAGGAAGAGCAGCAGGTGCTGAGCCCAGGTTTGCATCTTGCGGGGCTGAGCCTCAGTGGTAAGAGGGCACGCCTTCCCTTGTACCGGGTGGGGGGCGCGTGTTGGGGGATGGCTTGGGAGTTTGGAGAAGAGGTGAGAGCACACCTGCCTGCCGGCTTCTGTGTTCTCCAAGAGGTAGGAGGTGAGTTCATTCAAGTGAGAAGGAGCCCTGGGAGGTCTCCGTGGTGGGGGAAGTCAAGAGCAGCCTGCACGCTCTGCTCTGAATCCTGGCAGAGTTAGGAGCATTGGAGGCCGGGTGGCAGTGGCGCCCGTCTGTCCGCCCGGCCGAGTGGTTTCCGTTCAGCCCTCCTGTCCTATACACACAGGCCTGGGCTAGGGTTGGTGCCTCTTGGGGTTTTGGCCAAGCTTGTGCTGATGGAAGGGCACAGAGCCTAGGGGTTTAAGTGGCAGCAAGAGTGTGGCTAGAGCGCTGGACCAGGCTGCAGAGAGAGGTGGAGGGTCAGAGGCTGGGCAGCCTGGGCCTGGTCCCCGCGGTGTTGTCACTCTGGTCATTACTACATTGGAGAATAGAGAGGTCCGCTCCCCCTCACAGATCTTAGGGCTGGTGCTAAGCAGGGCAGGTTCAAAGCACCAGGGGCCGCTAAGTTATCCTGCGAGTGGATTTGGACCTCACTCTCCAGGGCACAGGAGCCAGCTTTTGGTTCCCACAGGTGGCACTGCTCACAGCACCTGGAGGTGGAGCCAGAGTACCTTTATGATGATAAAGAGCGGGCTGAGACTTCCAGGTCTGGTCCTCAATAAAGAAGGCGTGTTTGTTTGGACAGAGTCTCAGTGGGTGGGTGGTTGATCTTTCCTCCCACCTTGTTCCCCCAGAAGGTTTTATAGGCTTAGGAAGGTGTCCCTGTGCTGTACAATGCCTTCCTTCCTTCCCTGGTGACAAATGGCTGGTGGCTGTCCAGCTGGGCACCATGGAGACAGCGTGTGTTGGGGATTGCATCTGGTGGAGACGGGTGCTCCATGCCATCCTCGGCCACCAGGCTTCAGAGGAGGACAGTGGTTAGACCAGGTGCATTCTGGACGGAGGGGCAGGTGTTAGTCTGTCACCATGGCAGTATTCTGTGCTGATCTTGTTTTTGGCCGTGTCGGGTCTCAGTTGCAGCACGAGGGAGCTTCTGTTGCAGCACACAGACCCTCTGGTTGTGGCGCACGGACTCTGTAGTCGCGGTACACAGGCTTAGCTGCTCTGTGGCACGTGGGATCTTAGTTCCCTCACCAAGGATGGAACCTATGTCCCATGCATTGGAAGGCAGCTTCTTAACCCCTGGGCCACCAGGGAAGTCCCCTACCATGCTGATCTTGAGGGGGCTTGAGCATGTTCCCACTGTGAGAGGAGAGGTGGCCGTGTGGGCCCTTTGGTGAAGCCAGGTCACCTTTCATAAAGGGAGCAGACTTCGCCATCAGGGATGCACCAAGGACTCCACACACATAAGGGCTGGACCAGGCTACTGTTTAAACGCTTATGACCTACAGTTGCTTATTTCAAATGAGTAGAAATAGAAAATGAATATTTATTTAGCTTCTCTCTAAGAGTCTGACTTTGGCTTGTGATTGATTGCAGAAACCAGAAGCCCAACCAAATTTGGGGCACACTAATGTGAGTTTATTGGGAGGACCCCCTGGAGTGCAGCTGGCAGGAGGCACAGTTGAGCCTTGAGGGGACAGCAGGGTGTCTTTGTTGCATTGCCGCCCCGTCCCTGTTCCCACCATCACCCTGTCTCACGCTAGGGGCCTGAGTCACGTGTTTCCAAGGCTGCCTGACCTGTGGGCTAGGTGAGGAGGAAATGAGAGAACTCTTCAGCCATCTGGGCAGAGTGCTGGGAGTCAGCACACTTAAGATTCAGGTCCAGCAGCCTTGCCATGCTGGAGGAGGGCCCTTCAACCCACTCTAGAATTCTTGCCCGGAGAATGCCGTGACAGAGGAGTCTGGCGGGCTGCGGCCCATAGGATCGCAAAGAGTCAAACACGACTAAACTTAGCATGCATGCGTGCAGAGTTACCATGTAGCTGTATTCCCATTTAATGGATGAGGAAGCTGAGTCTAGATGAGGCAAGCTGTCTCTGGCCCCAGAATCTGGGCTTCTGCCACCCACAGTGGCTTCCCAGTCTCATCACTGGAAACGGCTGGTGTTGGGTCTCGAGGGCCATGCCTAGCTCAGTTTATTGTCCCTGAGGCTTGGTGGCCCATCCTCTGCCCACGCGCACACCCAGGCAGCCCATCTGCAGCCCCAGGCTCCTCTTCAGGCAGTGCAGGGTCTCCCTGGAGGGGGTCAGCCAGCTCCCACTGGAAGTCACTGACTTGCTCCTCTGTTTCTCTCCTCTCTGCAGCCGGGTCTTCAAGACGGACATGGAGCTGGAGGTTTTGCGCTACACCAATAAAATCTCCAGTGAGGCCCACCGGGAGGTAAGCTGGGCGCTGGCTCGTTGGAGCTGCCATTTGGGAGGGCCAGGGAAGCAGCCTTGCTCAGTGTGGGCTGAGAGGGGAGTGTTGAGATGGATGGTCTCGGGGTGGCACTGATCCCCAGGCCACACCAGCAGGCAGGAAGTGCCTCTGCAGGCCGGATGCACAGTGCTGGCTCCTTACTGTTCCCAGTAGGGACAGGACATGCAGGACCGAGGTTCTGGCTGTTTCTCACATTAAAATTCCCACTCTCAGAGGATTTCCCAACAAGAAGTACCCTCTTCTGAGAGAATAGGACTCTCCCTCCTGGCAACCTGTCTGTCCTAGCTCCTTTGAAAGAATCTGTGGTCCTTGGGACTTCCCTGGTGGTCTGGTGGTTAAGCGACCACCTTCCAATGCAGGGGGGTGGGTTCGCTCCCTGGGTGAGGAACTAAGATCCCACATGCCACAGGGTGTGGCCAAAAGTTTAAACAAATAAATAAAACCTGTAAAATAATCTGTGGTCCTTACCCATGAATCAAGCACATTTTTTACCATCATATATTTTCTGAAACCCCTCTCACGTGGTTTTTCCCCAAACCTTTCCACTTTCCCCCAAAGGAAGTTTATTTCCCCAAATGAGTCTGGCTGAGTGGGCTAGCCCAGTGCCTACTCACTGACCTTTGTAGCCTTGTGTCAGGAGACGGATGGGGATCGTTGGGAGCAACAGAATCTGTTGTTCCAGTTCATGTTGCCTGTGTTTTATAAGGAGGGAAACCTTCTAGGATAGTGGCCATGGCCTTCTGAGCATTAAGTATTCACCCAGCACTTGTTGGTTAAATCTTCACTCGCTTGCTGAGGTGTTTATTGACTGCTGAATAGAAGTGCTCTAGAGTGGTTTAAATAAACTGTATGACTTTGGAGCTTTAAAAAAAAAGTTCTAATTTGTCACATTTCTGCACCACTGTGTGCATGTATCTCTTTTTTTTAAAGAAGTGATTCTTTGGAAAAAGTGCTATACATTATTTATAAGGCAGTGTTACTTATCTCCTTAATACAAATGTCTTTGCTTAATATCCGTCCTCCAGGTAATGAAGGCTGTAAAAGTGGGAATGAAAGAATATGAGATGGAAAGGTAAGCTGCCGTGTTTCTCTGGGTAAAGATTAAAATGTAAAAAGCAGTAATTGATGTTCCCCAAGCGAGTAACAGATGAGGCGCGGCGGCCGGCACACAGATTGAGCGGGGATTAGGGGCAGACTCAACGTCGTGGGCAGAGAGGATTTCTCTCCTGACTGGGGCCACCTCCCTGCCTCTTGGCAGAGTGTTTGATGGTAATGGTCTCTGATTACTTTTCAGGGTGGTTTAGTGCCCCAGCATTCCACTCTTGGACTTTCTGCCATTTGTGGGAAACTTTACCAAATAGCTGCTGTTGTGGCTCTGAAAGCCGCTAGTAAAACAGCTTGCCATTTTTATGTGTGAACACTGCCATTACGTCTGCTGTGCTTGGACGACTGGGTCAAGGGATGGTTAAGTGGCTCATAAAGCGTTCTGGAGAGCTCCGTCGCTCTGTGGCTCCAATTAGGCTGAGCCCGTTGCCACCAGGGGGCCTTGAGGTGGGGCGGGGGCTGCCCCACTATCCTGGGTGTGGCCTGGCCAGTTCCTCAGCCCCACTCCGGGACCCAGAGGTCAGCAGGCTGCTCCCCAGGGCATGAAGAAGCCCTGGAGTCAGCCCCAAGCTGCCCCAGTGGCTGCCCTCCCACCCCCCTCCTGGGGCAGGAAGTCCCCATTCCCAAGTCTCCCACTAGTGGCCACTCCACCTGGGAGCCCCCATCCTGTGGAGAGAGGAGACGGAAGAGGCTGCCATTTTTCTGCCTTTGACATAATAAGAAATACGTGTTTAATCTCTACCACCAGTTCCTGGCACAGAGCTTATAAAACCTTTGAAATCCCCTCATAGAGAGGAGCATATGGTTATTTACAATAAGCCCCTTTCCACCACACCTGAGTTTATACTAATGAGTGAGTGAGTGTGAAAGTTGCTCAGTCATGTCTGACTCTGTGACCCCGTGGACTACACAGTCCATGGAATTCTCCAGGCCAGAACACTGGAGTAGGTAGCCTTTCCCTTCTCCAGGGGATCTTCCCAACCCAGGGATCGAACCCAGGTCTCCTGCATTGCAGGCAGATTCTTTACCAGTTGAGCCACAAGGGAAGCCCAAGAATACTAGATTAGGTAGCCTATCCCTTCTCCAGCGGATCTTCCTAACCCAGGAATTGAACTGAGATCTTCTGCATTGCAGGCAGATTCTTTACCAACTGAACCCTCAGGGAAGCCCCTTATATTAATGAAGGACCGAGAGAGGCACTAGAGATTGAGACTTAGTTCTGACTGTGATTTAATCAGTCTTGTATCTAAGGAGGTAATGGCACTTCCATAAAAGCCCTAAACCACAGAGTTTGGAAAGCATCTCGGTTGGCGAGTGTGGGGAGGTGGTGGGAGGGTGGTGCCCTTGGAGAGGGTTTGGAAGCTCTGCCCTTCCCCCGACACCTGGCCCTGTGCTGCACTCCCATTCAGCCCTTGCTGAGTTTTATCCTTCATAATAAGTGGTTGTAGCAAGTAAAGCACTTTCCTGATCTCTGCAAGCCATGCTAGCAGACTGTGAAACCCAAAGCGAGGCTTGGTGGGAACCCCTGATTTCAGGCTGATCAGTCGGAGTTTAGTAAAAGGGGGTCCTGGGCTTGGGCTTGATGCCTGCAGAGGGGCCAGTTCTGGAGCCCTTAATCTGTGGTGTCTGCAACTAACTCCGGCAGGCAGTGTCAGAAGGTGTCACCGAGAACTGGAGAATTGCTTAGTGTGGAAAACCAACTTATTTGATGTCAGAAATGTTGTGAGCACAAAAAATGCTTTACCCTGTACCATCCATCCTTGGCTGCCCCTTCCTGCCTGGCCTTGTAAGAGCTCGGTGCTGCTCCCCTTACCCTCTTGTAGGGCCCAAGTCTACCCAAGGTGCCCTCGGGGTTGGCCTGCCTCCACACCCCTAGCCTATTCTGACAGCCCACCTCATCAGTTCAGGATGAGGGTGAGGTGCAGACAGAGTCAGCTGTGGGCATCGTGGACATTCGTGGTCATCATCATCCTGGGCTTTGGGGGTAGGCATCTTTTTTCCAAAGTCTAATAACCTATAAAGGAATCCTCTGTATTTCCTCTCTTCTTATCCTGGGAGATAAGAGGTTAACATGGCCTCAGAGGCCCCACTGCTGTGACTTCCCATGAGAGGGCACAGAACTGGTGAGTCTTCAGGGACCCAGCTGTGTCACTCCTGCCAGAGGAGGACTCTTGGCTCCCTGTGGTCTCCTGCTGAAATACCGTATCTGCCCTGGGATTCCTATGGATGTGAGCCCTGGGTTAGGGGTCAGCCACTTGAAATAACTCCTGCTTCCTAACTCCTTGACCCCAGGCAATAGAGGTCTTTTATTTTTTTCTTTTAATGAGAAATTTTACATACTCCCCAAGTAGACTCATTGGAAAAAACCCTGATGCTGGGAAAGATTGAAGGCAAAAGGAGAAGAGGACTGCAGAGGATGAGATGTTAGATAGCATCACCGACTCAGTGGACATGAGTTTGAACAAACTCCAGGAGACAGTGAAGGACAGGGAAGCCCGGCGGGCTGCCGTCCATGGTGTACCAAAGAGTCAGACACGACTGAGCGACTGAACAACAGCAGCAGCTACAGAGGAGTGTAATGAACACCCAAGTCCCCGTCAGGGCTTTTGTTTAGTTCTGTTTTGGTGGAGTGTTTAAAACCAAACCCCAGACATGGAGTCATCTCACCTGTAAATACATCAGCGGGTGTCTCAGTGGATGAGGGTACTTTTTCCCTTTTCACATAACCACTAAGTAAGTTAACAGTCATCTTTAATATTACAAGTGTCTAGGTCACATTGTCTCAAGCTGTCCTTTTCGAGTTAGTCTGTGTGAGTTGGGATTCAGCGTCTACATGTTGCGTTTGGCTGCTGTTTGAAGGAGAGCCTCTTGACAAGCTGAGCTCTAGTCTATACACTGCTTGGTTTCCGGCCCCCAGCCCCGCCCTGCCCCCTACCCGTGCCAGGCTGGCCCCACTGCCGCCGCCTCTGTGAATCAGGACACTGCTTGGTCTCTGCTACCCGGCTCCCGCCCCCTACCCGTGCCAGGCTGGCCCCACTGCCACCGCCTCTGTGGATCGGGGCGGCCGGCTGAGAAATGACCCTGAGGCTCTGGGCCAGAAGCAGCCGCCCTGAGGGTGATGAGGGGCATTAGTCCAGCTCAAGTGCCAGGTGGGTGTGCTGTTGTGCACCTACTGTGCGCTGTGCCCCCCTTGCAGCTGGCCGTGGGGGGGTACAGATGGGAAGCGGTACCTGCCCTGGCGGCCTCAGCCAGGCAAGGCAGGGGGCATCTGATCTGTGGGTCCCTGGACCGTGAGAGCAGGGGCTTCCTGGGGTGGAAGGTGGGGGCGATTTTCCCCCTGGAGAAAAGCTGAGGCAGAGATGATGGGAACAAGAGATGGAGTCGGTTCCTGAAGGGCAAGCGGGATGGGAGAGGCAGGACAGGGGACCCTGGGAGCAGATGATGTTGCCCCCGCAACCAGAGGCAATGGGAAGGTGGTTGTCCTGGGAAAGATTGAAGATGGAGGAGAAGGGGACGGCAGAGGACGAGACAGTTGGATGGCATCACCAGCTCAATGGACATGAGTTTGAGCAAGCTCCAGGAGTTGGTATTGGACAGGGAAGCCTGGCATGCTGCAGTCCATGGGGTCGCAAAGAGTCAGACACGACTGAGCGACTGAACTGCACTGTCCTGGGACACCGTCTCATCTTGGGATGTCCCTGGCCAGATTTGAGGAGGGCGCCCCCTACTGCCGGTGCCACCACTCAGTCTTCAGTGGTGAGGTGGGCACTCATCTCTGCCTCAGGCTCGCTCTCCCCACAGGCGCGTCTCTGTCCTGGCCCAGGATGCCGTTTTGTGACCAGTGTCCTTGGAGCCTAGGAACTTCCCCTTAGAGGCCCCAGCATCTCATTAATCTGCAGCGTCCGCCCCACAGTTGGTGTCGGGAAATACACGTGGGTGAGTTAGATGGATGGGTGCGCAAGAGAAGAAAACGCCCTGAACTACTTTTCTCTCGTCCTCTCTGCCGGCTGTAAACTTCAGCGTTCTTCTCTTGACTGAGTGGGAGTGTGAGATCTCGCCTGAAGCCGGTGGAGGTTCCCCTGGAGGTGTGGTGCTCATTACACAGGCTGGACTGGTGCCCGGGATGGTCCAAGGCAGCGACTTCCCTGCAGGCCACTGACCCCTGGCTTGGAAGTGTCCCTAGAATCTTCTGGACGTTCTGCTGGGAGCGTGGCCACCCCCAGCCCCACGGAAGAGGGGGACTCCAGGGCAAGAAGCACAGGGCCTCTTGCATGTCAGGATTGAAGGGGGAAGGAGACAGGACTGACTTTCCGGAAGGAGGGCACACCACCCCCAGCACAGTGGTGCTCAGACCCAGACACGGGCTGCTGGCCAGGAGACCTGGTTCTAAGTCTCATCTTCTTGTTCTGTTTCATCATCAAAGCTTTGTCATAAAATCTTCAGGGCACATTAGAAAAATGGAAGCGACCCGCTGCCATTTATTAAGACTCCCCCTCCTCCGCGCTGTGCCTGTGAGCAGGGTTCCAGAGGAAATGAAAATCAGTTTCCGCAATTGAGGTGTCGTAAATTGTGTTAAACTGATGAGACGTTAATGTTTGGGTAAATCGGCGCTAACGGCATCTGACTGCAGGCCCAGTCAGGCAGGGCGCTTCACCACCCCATATTATTTAATGTTAGTGGCGTCACCGGCTTGTAGCGGCCGGCGTGGGGCTGGCAGCTGAATCAATTACCTGCAAACACTAATTTAGAGCACGCTCAATTGGCTGTGTAAGCAGGTCCGGGTTCACGTTCACCACGAGGAGATTAATAACTTGACGTTTTTTGACAGTCTGGGACCTTAATTGAAATTGCGCTCTCTCTCCAAGCGGTGAATGGGGGCATTTCGGGCCCTTTCCCAGCAGCTTCCGTGGGGGATGTGGGTGTCACTGACTAGGCAGAGGGGTCTGTGAGGGCTACAAGGGACAAGCACAGTGCTGTCCTCCCGTGGCTGGGGTCCTCCTTGGCAGACCCGCGGCCCTGTCTGGAGACCCCTGTCAGGGCCTCGATTTTCCCTGTGCTCCGTCACAGGCAGCAGCCCACAGTAAGAGTCTCCTGTCTTCTTTCAGTCATTTGCTGGTGACCAGCTGCCCAGCCGGACTGCTCTGTGCTCAGAGTGACCTTGCTTCTTCCTGCCTGTTGGTCAGAGGGCGGAAGTCACAGTTCCGTGTGTTCCCTGTGCCCGCTGTGCCCGGACTGGGGGTGAGGAGACGGGACCTGGCCTGACGTGCTTCTCCCCAGGGGTGCAGGGGGCTCCCCTCCATACGCAAGCCCCGCACATACACGTCACTCAGACACACCGTACCACTCATATCACACACACTTATATCACATGTCCTGTCTCACAAACACCCCACCACTTACACCACACACACATTCCCCACTACTCACACCACATAGCACACACATGCACACACACACACACACACACACACCACCACATACTCTGCAACACATCCTCCCACAAACTCCCCGTCACTCACACCACACACACAGACACACACCCCGCACCATATATTCCACAAACTCACATCCCATCACATGCGCGCACACCCAGCACTCATAACACACACACACACTGCCACACGTTCTCTCACACACACCCCAGCTCTCACATCACATATCACACACCTCACACACACACACTCCACCACACACTCTCCCACACACTTGCACTGCAACACACACTCCCTCACAAACTCACATCCCGTCATATACCCACACCCCCAACTGCTCATACCATACCCACACGCCCCACCCCACGCACGCATGCCACACATATACCACACACCACAACATACACTCATACATGAATTCCCTCCAAGCCATGTTTACCCAGGGAGTAGGCTGCAAAAGCAAAAACAAAAACCCTTGCTGTGTTCTTGTTAAACAAGGCCTGTGTTGTTTGTTTTTCCTGAGGATTAGAAAATGTTACTCCAGTGAGGATAATTGGAAGGTGGGAGAGTTTACAGGAAGTCTCACAACCCTATGAACCCGTGGTGATTGTTGCTGCAGAGAGCGTAAGCAGGTGTGGAGAGGTCTCTCTCCCACTCAGGCCTTGCCTGCACAGTTGACCCACCCCGTCGCCCAAATTCTCTGCAGTGGCACCTCGCCCTCACTGGTCTGGACCAGCTTCTCAGATCTGCAGAAGCTGCGTATCTCGCTCTCGGCCTGTGGCCCTCTTCTTTCTCTGTCCGTCCCTCGTGGTGCACCTCGTGGCCCCTGAGGGGCCATCTCTTAAACTCTTGGGCCTGCATGGTCCTCCTCCTGCTCTGGGTCTTCCCCAGGGCTCTCCCTGCCTGGCATGGAGGTCAGGCATGGCCCTGTGTGTCTCTGGCCACCCCATGGGTCTCGCTGGAGATGCAGGCTTCATCGGTGATGCACGTCACCAAGAGGCCCTTATTACTTCCTGCTTTCCTGGAGGGTCTGGAGATGTCACCTGGAGTGATCCACATTAGTGGTCTAAGCCTGGACTAGCTTGGGCTTCTTTGAGACTACCCTCTGTTTACTACCCTGGGAAGGTACTAGACTCTTGCCTGGGGCCTCTGGGGCAGGCCTGGGTCCAGGCAACCTCTGAGACTCGAGCTGCTAGGTAAGTACAGGTGTGATGGGCCCTCTCTGTGGGCATGGCTGCTGGCCGGGCAGTGAGTACCTCGCACCCTCCACAACAGACACCACTCACTCTCGCCCACCACCGTGAGGGATGCTGCTGTGGCCTGGCCCGCTGAGACCCCCACGTCTGGTGTGGCCAAACCGGCTCTCTGCCTCGTGCTGTGTGAGGCTGGTGCGGGTTTCCTGCCAGCACTTCCTCGGCTGTTGGAGATGGACCACACACAGCCCACCACACGGGGTCAGGAAACCCCCATCTATTCGGTGCGCCCCTCAGGAAGGCCGTCCATGAGCCCCTGTCCCCCCACCCCCAGCTGTGCATGCCTTAGTGTTCGAGCTGAGCCCTTTCTGAGAAGACAGAGCTGTCTTGCATGGAGAATTCCTGGAATTCTGAACAGACTTGATCTCACCCTGAGCCACCCAGTATCAGAGAAGGGAACTATGAGTCTCTGCAAAGTCCAGTGTCTGGAGTGTAGGTGGCCCTTGAGGCTGGAAGGCTGTGGGGATCTGTGGCTTGAAGCCTGGATAGCTCATTTTGCTTGAAAAATAACTGAGAAATGGGTGCATTTAGGACATAAACCAAGTAACTGGTAAGTGGCTCAGACTGTAAAGAATCTCCCTGCAATGTAGGAGACACTGGTTAGATCCCTGGGTCGGGAAAATCCTCTAGAGATTGGAACGGCAGTCTACTTCAGTATTCCTGCCTGGGAAATCCCATGGACAGAGGACCCTGGTAGGCTACAGTCCATGGGGTCGAAAAGAGACACTTTCACTTTCAGGACAGAGACTAGACTGCTTGCTATGCAGCCAGAAAGCTCAGCAAAGAACTGGAAGGAAGGGCTTCTGCAAATATGCACCCTGCTTGATGCAACCCTAACTAGAGTTGGGGGCAAACCCACAGAAATAGGCATTTTCTTTTCACATGCCAGGGGAATTGCCCCTGGAGAACCCATTAAATGACAGTAGTGCTGGCTGGCATCTTTATAGATTTGCCTCTAGTATGTCACCATTGAACCTGGTGCTGACTGTTGATTTTCGATAAATATTTATCATATTTATCATCAGTGTAAGGAAGTAGTGTTTTCTTCCTGGCTTGCTAAGAGATTTTATCAGGAAAGGATGTTGAGTTTTATCAGCCTTTTGTCTCTGTGTTTTAAGCAGTTAATAAACTTTTAACTTCAGAACAGTTTTAGATCACAGAAAAGTTACAGGAATATTACAGATAGTTCTCTTTCTCCCCTATCACTAAAGTGCTTGTGATACACTGTCACAACTAAGGGACAGTGTTGATACATTATCACTATTGAAAGTCCATACTGTATTCCGATTTCCGTAGTATCTTTTATTTATTTGCACTAGTGCAGCATGCAGGATCTTAGTTCCCTGACCAAGGATCGAACCCGTGCCCCCTGCAGTGGAAGCCCTAAGTCCTAACTCCTGAACCGCCAGAGAATTCCTTCCTTAGCTTTTACCTAATAACTTTCTTCTGTTCCAGGATCCCACAGTACATTTAGGCTCCCCTGCTGCTGCTGCTCGGAGAAGGCAATGGCAACCCACTCCGGTACTCTTTGCCTGGGAACTCCCATTGACAGAGGAGCCTGGTGGGCTGCCTCAGTCGTGTCCAGCTCTGTGCGAGCCCATAGATGGCAGCCCACCAGGCTCCCCGATCCCTGGGATTCTCCAGGCAAGAACACTGGAGCGGGTTGCCATTTCCTTCTCCAATGCATGAAAGTGAAAAGTGAAAGTGAAGTCGTTCAGTCGTGTCCAACCCTATGGACTGCAGCCCACCAGGCTCCTCCGTGCATGGGAGTTCCCAGGCAAAGAGTTCTGGAGTGGGGTGCCATTGCCTTCTCCGTAGGCTCCCCTGGCTTGTGGCAATTTCTGCAACTTCCCCTGTGTTCAGTGACCTAAGGTTTTGAGTGGTCAGGTATTTTGCAGAACGTCCCTCAGTTTTAGTTTTTCTAATGTTTTCCTCCTGGTTAGACTGGAGGTATGTGTCATTGGGGAGGAGGACCCCAAAGGTAAAGGGCCACTTTTATATCTCATCATTGTGAGAGTACATGCTAGCGACCGGACTCATCACTGATACTGACCTTGATCACCTAACTGAGCTGGTGTTTGTCACATCTTTCCACTGTAAACATACTTGTTTTCCTCCTTTCCATACTGTATTCTTCAGAAGGAAGTCACAGTGTGCAGCTCATGCTTAAGGAGAGGGGGTGTTATGCTCTGCCTCCTTGAGTGGGGAGGTATCTACATACACTGTTTATAATTCTTCTGTAGGGGAGATTTGTCTCTTGTTTCCTGTTTAGTCAGTGGCTTATTTGCTTCTGTCTGTGTGGATTCATAGATAATGTGTTTTATACCTTGGGTTATAAACCAATATTACACCATTTTATTGCTTAAATCGTTCCAGCTTGGTCGCTGGGGGTTCTTTGATTAGGCTCCTTTGTCCCTCTGATATACCCCATAATTTTGCTTCTTGAGTACTTCCTTTCTGGCCCTGCAGGATGCTCCAGGCTCATCTTGGATATTTTCTGCTCTCAAATCAGCCATTTCTCTGAGAAGCCCTGGTAGCTTTTATTGGCGCACAGTATCAATACCAAGACCAGGCACTGGGTGTCCCTTAGATGAATTTTGTGAGCAGACTTCCCAGTGCAGAGCCAGCCTGGCGTCCCTGGTACGCCTTACTTTGTTGCGGTGGATTTGTGTTTTAATAAGCTGCAGGACTGAAAGGGGAAGCAGTGTACTTCGGTGATTAGGGCATGGTCTCTGCAGACTGGTGTCCTGGGTTTGGGTCACAGTTGTGCCATGGTTTCCTCATCTGGAAGAAAGGATAATAAGAGCATTTCATAGGATGGTTGGGAGGGTTTGGTGGGTTGACTGATACATGTACACTATATAGAACAGTGTAGGTCGTGAGCATCATGATGGTTGTTTGATGATATTCTTTTACTAGCATTGTATGTAGGTTCTAAAATAGGGGATTGAGGTATACTTCTATTTTTCTTTAGCTGTGTTGTTTTTTTGAGATCATGATTTGGGAAGCTCTCCACTTTCTAAATTGATCCAACTTAACAATTTAGAAAGCATCGGGGCTGTCTGCTCCTTGAAGGTATAAAGAAGTCTTTTGATGCTGTCAGAACCCATTGTTTCTTTGGGGAGAATTTCTCTGATACCTTTTAAGTTTCTCACAGAGGATGTTTTATTCTGACTTTATCCCTCTTAAAGTCAATACAGTACATTTTCCTGGAAAGTTTTTGTTTTCATCAAGAGTTTTGAACTTCTTAGAAGCAAGTTATCAATTTTATTCTCTTAATTTTAAAAACTACATTCTCTAGGGAATTCTGTGGATTCTAGAGACACCGTGGATTCTAGGGACACAGTCTCTAGGGACACAGTGGATTCACTGCCGGGGCCCAGGTTCAATCCCTGATTGGGGAACTAAGATCCTGCTAGCCACAGAGCGTGGCCCCCACCCCCACCCCCAAATTCTCTGTAACTGTAGTTGTATTTCCTTTCTCATTCTTGTTCTTTTTCTGTTGATTAGCACTGCTAAAACTGTATCAGTTTTATTGGTATTGTCATAAACCAGCTATTAAACATATTTATTGGTTCTGCTTGTCTAACTCATGGATTCCTAATTTCATGATTGGTTCCTTTCTCCCCCACTTCCTCACCTTGTTTTGAACGTCCATCTTTTAACTTGTTTAGTTGAATCTTAATTTTTTGTTTTTTTCTTCTTTAATAATATGTGACTTTTAGCTAATATATTTTTAAATACTGTCTTGACCATATCCTAAGAGGTTTTGATTGACTCAGGTTTTAACCTCAGAAATGAACTAAAAGCATTTCTTTTAATTTTTAGGTAAATGTGGTTTGTTAACTTTTTGTTATTAGTTTCTGGTTTTATCACCATTGTAGTGACAGATTGTGGTCTATGTAAATTTTGAGAATTTTCTTGGTGGCCTGTGTAGACATCTTTTTGGTCAGTATTTTATGGAATACTAGAAACTTTTTTTTTTTTTACTTTGGTGTACATTAAATCAGATTTCTTATCTTATTCCAATCCTCTGCCTCCTTCCTTATATTTTTATATTTAAGACTAAGAAAAATGGTTTTATGATTGTCTTTGTGATTCTTAGTAGCTCTTGTTTTGTTCATTTCCATCCCAAGTTGTTTGATGCATAAAGGTTGATGATTATGACATTATTGTGATATTTAACCTTTTTATGACATTTAAGAACCATTTTGACCTAATTAATCCTTTTCGTCTTAAATCTGACTTTAACTGATACTGGTTTTGCTATTAAATGTTTTCTTTGTGAAATTTGCCTAATGTATCTTTGCTGACTCCTTTATTTTACACTTTGTTCATTGGTTGCAGTTTACCTGTTCCAAATGGAGCCCCTTTAGCGTTAGGAGAGCCAGTGGCATCTGTGATGATGACCAATGTGTTTGATTTCTCATCAGAGTCTCCTTTGGCACATTCTGATTTCTGTTCTGGCTTTGGGAAAAAAAAATTTTTGTCTTTGGAAAGTTGGTGAAATTTCCCTTGTTCTTTTTATGCATTCCACTTTTACTGTAGAATTTATCTTTAAATTAAGAAAAAATGACCTGTATTTCTCTCCATTCTCTACCTCTGTTAAAAAGTTAACTAGGTTAATAATTATTTAGTTGTCACTGTGTTACTGAATCCAGTGTGGACCTGTATTTTGCCCTGTGTTCCTCCTTTCCTCTAAAGCAGCAGTCCCCAAACCTTTCTGCCACGAAGGACCAGTTTCATGGAAAAGAATTTTTCTACAGGCCAGGGTGGGGGAATGGTTTGGGGATGATTCAGGCACATTACACGTATTGGGCACTTTATTTCTATTATTATTACATCAGCTCCACTTCAGATCATCAGGCATTAGGTCTCAGAGGTTGGGGACCCCTGCTTTAAAGCGTTTAGTTTAACCTTGAGCGTCAGAGGATCCTTTCCTTGCCTCCTGGGTGAAGGACGGCTTCCCAGGTATTGAGTCTCTGTTCTTTGAGCACACTCCCTTCATTGTTGCTGAAGACCTTGGGCAAATCACACGCTTTTCCTTTCTGGGGAGCTGTTAATTTTCTTGCCCGACACGTGCAGGATTCTTTTTTAATTTTCTGTTCGTTTATTTTTGGCTGTGCTGGGTCTTCGTTGCTGTGCGGGCTTTTCTCTAGTTGCGGTGCACAGGCTTCTCACTGCGGTGCCTTACTGTGGGGCAGAGCGCACGGGCGTCACTAGTTGCGTCTCTCGGGCGCTGGAGCAGCAGCTCAGCAGTGCCGGCCCACGGGCTTAGTTGCTCCACAGCATGTGGGATCTTCCTGGGTCAGGGACTGAACCCGCGTTTCCTGCATTGGCAGGCATACTCCTTACCACTGAGCCACCAGGGGAGTCCCGCTTACAGGACTCTTGAGTGCAGCAGTATCTTCCAAGGATCTGTCTCGGCGCCGTGCTGTGCTTCAGCCAGACTCCAGGAGTCACCGTTCCGCCAGCCTCGCCAGCTGGGTGGGAGCCCTGTAGGCAGCGCCTGGAGAAGAGGTATGAGTGGGCTGCGTGTTAGCTGGCCGCTCTCTAGCCAGGCGGCGTGTGTGTGTGCAGAGGGCAGCACAGCTCAAGTGGCAGGACTCCGGTCAGGTGTGTTCTGACTTAGGCCAGTGAAGGGTCGAGCAAGGAAGCAGTCACACCTGCACGCAGACCAGACAAGGTGCTGGAGGACACAGCCTGTCAGCTGTGATCCAGGTGACAGGTCCAGCGATGTCAGCAGCAGCTCTGTGGAGTCAGGAACAGCTGGGCCACCAGCAAGGACAGGCCAGAGGCAGTGGCCGCACACACTCTCAAGGGAGTGTGTCGCACTCTCAAGGGAGTGTGTCACGCGGCTCTGTATTTCCTGTTATCCCGCTGGTCACGACCCAGGCTCAGGCATTTACCCCCAGGTCATGTTATCTGAGACCTGTGATGGAATTATTTATCATGTCACCCTGGACAGATTTCTCGCTCCCGTCTCTGTGGTTTCCTTTCTTCTTAGTAATAGGCGCTAACGTGGTGACCCAATGGGTGCCAACAGCTGTGTAGACAGGCCTGGGGTTGTCCCTACGAGCTCCGAATGGTCTAGAAACTGATTCTCTAATCTGAACAATGAAACTGTTCTTCTCCTCAGGGCCTAAATGGGCCTTCATTCCGCAGGTATTGCATCACTGGCCATTGTCTTGGGGCTCTCGTCTTTTCTCTTGCACTTCAGCATTGGTGGAAAGTTTGCAGGCTTGTCTTCCCATTCACTTCCTGCCACCCCCTTCCAGAAGCTTTGCTCCTCCCAAATACACCCATTTTATAACCTGGCCACTATGCCTCTGGTCTTGGAGAGCCCCTCCCTATTACGGCCCCTTCTCCATCCATGACTGTCAACTCTTGCTCTTCGGATGTGCTGTCCTTGTGGATCCCATAAAAACATGGGCTCGGGACTCGCTTTAAATTTACTCCCGTTTCCCACAGGGAGATTCGCTCTGGCTCCTACTGCATAGGTGAGAGAGCCATCTGATTGACCCTGAGATGCTGGGTGCTATTGAAATGGCTCAGGCCCAGAAGAAAAGGAGAGGAAGGTTAGGGTTGCCTGTGGATTCACTGTCAAGATGAGCCACTCAGAGGTGCTGAGGAGGGCGTGAGCTACACCGTGGGTACAGCGGGCTTCCGCCCTCTGACAGTGGGAGACATCTCCCCAGCCCTGGCCGCTGCTGGAGTTGGTTTAGGCCACACTCCTGAGCTGGCCTGCCTCCCCCTGGGGCCCTGGTGAGATTGGCCTGCAGCCCCTGTGGGCTTCCAGAAACTTCTGTCAGGTTAAGGTCTTGTAGGAGAGGGGTTAGAACCTCTGGTGTCCCCAGTATTTTCTACCAAGACCAAATCCAGAGGTTTATACTAGTGGGTAGCCCTTTGGGCTGGACCCAGGGCATAGGCAGAGTTAGTTTAGCTCACACAATGAGATTTTGTTTTGTTTTGGTCATTCTCATTCAACAATTAAAAATCAGGAAACTTTTCTGGATTTCCTAGACGTTGAAATTAATAGTATTCTTGGGCGGGAGCTCCCACAGAGCAGCAGCCCGGTAGGGACAGACCCCTGCTGCCTCCCCCAGCACTAAGGCAGACCCCGCCCCCGCCTTTCCTCACAGCTCTCATGCCACTGGTTCTTTCATAGCTGAGAAAGATTTCTCAGATACCAGTGTCTCTATAAAACATGGGAAGCGAGAAGATAGTCAAAGGGGTCATGTATTTCAAGAAAAATGGGAACGCTATGGGGGAAAAAAAAAAAGGCCGCTCTCATTTTGTGTATAAATCTCTGGTCAACTGCACTCCTTTTCAAGTTACCAGGCAGGTGCCCCCAGGCCTCTGAGCAGGTCCTGGCCCTCAAGCACACCCGGGAGTAGCTTTTCTGCTTTTCCGTATAGGAGGAACCCCATGGCAGACAGGAATGGGGAGGGGTGCTATGTGTGGGCCAGGGGCCCATCTTGGAGGACAGTCTTCCCTGCCTGGATCTGATGATCAGAACAATCACTCGGTCTCAGGAGCGTCTGGTGAGAAATTACCCTGCAGGAGCCATTATTTCGGTTTGGCTCCCCAAACAAGCAAATAGTTGTGATTTTGCCGCAAGGTTTGGTGCTGGTTTTTAGAATATTCTCATCCAGACCTATTACATTCTGGTGCAGAAAGATGCTCCCTGTGGGAGCAATTATTCTGGGCTGGGAGTTTTTCCCTGCCAGCTCTGAATTCTGTAGATGTCATGAAGGGTTTAATCCAGGAACTCTGAAAGCCCGTTTCCATATCTGCCAGCTGACTGTGTGCTTTTAAACCCAGAGGTAATTGATGGTGGAACCACAGAGAGGCTTTCCGGCTTAGAGGTTCCAACATCAGGTGCCATGCAGGAGTGCCCCCACCTCCACCCACCCTGGGCCAGGCCAGCCTCTGTGCCCTGCACCCGGGCTCCCCTTGGTCCCTGGCCTGGAGAGTGGGCAGGTGCACCTCTGAGCTTCTCCGGTTGTGGAAAGGCCTGCCATGGCCTCTCCTCCCACGGCTGCCCCAGAACAGGGGAAGAAGGGTGCAGGGTTGAGTGGACGGTCAGGAGATGGGCTCTTGCAGCTCCCATGGACCTGGGACTTTCCGCATGCTGTACTTGAGGCTTGGAGGACATGAGGATGTCTGGGAACCAGACTGCCACTGCCTGGCTGGGGGCCAAGGCCAGTGTTGGTGATCGACGACCTCAGGCCAGGGCTCCAGGCTCACCTGTTGTCCCTGTGGAGCGTCCTGGGTTCCTTCAGGCCCCTGTACTGCTACGACTCAAGTTCCCTCTGTCCCTTGCTTCTCCAAGGAGAATAAGACAGTGGCTCTGCCCTCAGTCACGGCCCTGGGCAAAGGTTGGTGTCCCCCAGCCAGCACCTGCAGGAACCTGGTGTGGTTACCGCTGCCCCCAGACTCAGCGGGCTGCGTTTATGTTAATTCCACCATTTTGCTGGAAAGGCCAGTTCTGCGGTGGCCACACTGCATCCCCCTCTGCTCCAGCATCCTGCATCTGTGCTTCCAACCACCGGCCCCTCCCCAGCATCCTCCTCGAATGTGTCCCACCCACAGCACCAGGCTGCACTCCTGACTGCTCCTTGGGTCCCCTCGCTTGCTGAGTGACATCCCCTGCCTTCTGTGTCCAGGCCTGGGGTGCGGCTCTTCTCACATCCTGACCTTCAGGAGCAGCACGTGGCCTGTGTGTCCCAGCCAGGGCTGGGCGTGCTGTACCTGTCCCTCCAACCTGGGGTGACCATGGCTTCTTGGTGGACATTCCAGCCCACCCAGCCTCCTGCACAGGCAGGCGCCTGGTAGCTTTTGGGGTTGGGGCCTGCTGGGCTTGCTGCTTCTGTTCTACTTTGTCTTGATGTTCATCCCAGCAAGAGAAGTGGGGTTGGACTGCTTGATCGAGAGCTGGGCTGGTGGCTGTGGAGATGGGTACCCTGGGTGGGGGAGGCTGCTGTCAGCTGGGCCCTGCCCCCTTGGGTGATGAGCAGCCCTTTCGTGGTAGGGGTCTCCTGGGAAAGAGTTACCAGCTGCAGGACTGGGGAAAGAGGGTCCTCCTGCATTCAGTTTGAAAAATGGGATACCTCCTTGTTCTCACTAGCCACAGCTGGCCTATGTCCCTAGGGCCACGGGTGACATTCTGCTGAGAGGTAGGAGGGACTTGACCGAGGCATGGGCTTCTGCTGCTGGCTGCAGATGGACAAGTGTCAGTGTCCTGCAGGTGAAAAGACACAGGAAGGAACGTGCAGGGGCCCGCCTGCCAGCATTACCTGTGGGATGAGAGTGTGGCCGAGCCTTTTCCCCCAGCGTGGGGTTATTCTCAATAGGCTCTACGCAGTCCATATATTTTCAGCATGAGCTGGAGTCTTTGAATCATTTATCTTGGCAGCTCTTCTTGAAACTGGAGGAAGGTAAAAATTCATCTAGGTGCTGAGAAAGGAGCCCGGAAGAAGAAAGTGTCTGGTGGCTGCCGTGATGGGTGGCGTGCCTGGAGATAGTGCTGGTGGCTCAGAGATCAAACAGCTGAGAAATGGTTTCCCAGGAAGAACTCGGGGAATTCTAAGTAGGTAATGAGTAGTGACTTTCTTTTGATTTACAGCAAGACTTGGCAATCAATCCGTAATGCTTTGAAGAGGAAAGAAATGAATCTCTGAGAGGCTGCAGTCTGGATGGTTCAGAGTGGCCACCCTTCCTTGGGGTGGGAGTGGAGGGGGTTGCCAGAATGCCAGCCAGGGGCCGGCTGGGTGGGGGGCAGGTCTGCGTCCCTCTTCTGCTGTGGAGACACAGGCCCCTACTGGCAGGCGACAAAGCTGCGGCTGGAGCTCGCCTGCGGGCTGGGCTTGTCACATCCTCTCTCTCGGCCTCTGAGGTCTTGGCTCTGACCCTGATGGGACTCTGGTTCAGCTTTCAGGACATGGGCACTTCAGGCCCTGGTACTCTGTGTCCACAGCCTCCCCAAGAGCTTCTGGGGACTGCTCAGCCTTCTCCCTTCCCTGTGGTGGTTTGCTGGCACTGCCATAACAAAATATCCCAGACTGGGGCTTTAGCCACAGAAATCTGTGCTCTTACAGCCTTGTAAGCTGCGAGAGACCACCATCAAGATGTGTAGTTTCTTCTGAGGCCTCTCTGCTTGGCTTGCCGACGGCCACCCTCTCCCTGTGTGCTCACGTGGTCTCTCCTCAGTGGGCAGATGTCCCTGCTGCCTCTCTGTGCCCTAATCCCCTCCTCTACGGACGTCAGTCAGATTGGATTAGAGCCCCATGGTGGCCTCAGTTTAGTTTAATCACCCCTCCAAAGGCCCTATCTCTATACAGTCACATTCTGAGGCACTGGGGTTTGGGCTGCAACATAGGAATTTGGGGGGCACACAGCTTAGCCCCTAAGAGTGCACCGCTGACATTCCAGAGAAGACAGGCTAGCAGGAGAACTGTACATGGTGACAGTTCGGATCTAGGAAGGGACAGGGAGCCGATGGCCCAGCACGATGGTTGTGTTGAGGCCGAGAAGGGCTGAGGAGCCAAGCTGGCACGCACCACAGGGTGAGGGGCGCGGGGACCAGGGCCCGGGGGCGTGAGAGAGCGGCGGTGGGCCAGGCCTCGGTGAGACGCCTCGCGGGGGTGATGTGGCCTGCTGAGGCTGTGGCTTTGGGTGGTGAGCAGACAGAGGCGGCCACCGGAGAGCAGTGACGGGGCTGCCATGGGGCCCGGCTGGGCGGCGGGGCAGCGGGAGGGAAGGTGGGTTGGAGGATGTTTGGGGCTGGAGCTGAGGGCTCGCTGACGAGTGGCGCATGAGGGTGAGGGGGGAAGGAGTGGTGGAGTCCCAGGCTCCTGACTTGCCACCTGGCGGTCCCGGGCCAGGCTGGGCAGGCCGAGTCACGCCTCCCCGACGTCCTCACCTGTCTTCTTACAGCTGAGTCTGGCCCAGGTAGCTGCAGGTGCCAGTCCCCCAAACGCCCGCTCTCCTCTCTCCTGCCTCCCAGGCATTGTAGCTTCGCCCCAGAATGCAGAGGCTCTGCCTTCAGGCTGTGCTTTTATGACATCCTGAGTTTGGATGGGAGAGAGACTCCCTTGGGACTGGGAACTGCACTTTCATTCAGGGCCTGGCTGTATTTCACGTCTGCCTTGAGTGTGGTGTGTGAAAGAGAGTGTGTGTGTTTGTGTGTGGTGGTGGTGGGGTGTGTGTGGGTGTGGTGGTGGGGTGTGGGTGTGTGTACGGGTGTGTGTGTGTTTGTGTGTGGTGGTTTGTATGTGTGTGTGGTGGGGTGTGTCTGAGAGTGAGTGTGTGTATGGTGGTGCTGCGGTGTGTGGGTGTGTGTGGTGGTGGGGGGTCTGTATATGTGGTACAGTGTGTATGGTGGTCTGTGTGTATGGTGTGTGTGTGTGTGTGTGTGGTGGTGGTGGGGTGTGTTTATGTGGTACGGTGTGTTTGGTAGGGTGTCTGTGTGGAGAGGGGTGTGTGTGGTGGTGGTGGGGTGTGTGTATGTGGGGCGGTGTGTGTGGTGGTATATGTGTGTGTGTGATGGTGGTGGGGTGTGTATGTGTGGGACGGTGTGGGGGTGTGTGTGTGTGTGTGTGGGGGCGTGTGTATGTGGCACAGTGTGTGTGGTGGTGTATGTGTCTGTGTGGTGTGTGAGTGACTGTGTGTGTGGGTGGGGGTCTGTGGGGGTATGTGTGTGAGTGTGTGTGTGGTGATGGTGGAGTGTGTGTGGGGTGGTGTGTGTGTGTGTGTGTGTGGTGGGGGTGTGTGTGCGGGTATGTGTGCGTGTGGTGATGGTGGAGTGTGTGTGGGGTGGTGTGTGTGTGGGGGGGTGTGTGTATGTGGTGGTGGTGGGATGTGAGTGTGTGTGGTGGTGGGGTGTGAGTGTGAGTGTGTGTGTGTGTGTGTGGCGTGTGATATATGGGAAGGCAGCAGCAGCAGTCCCACAGGTGTTTCCAGAGGCCGGGGCCCTTCTGCACTTCCCATATTGGTTGAGGAGGGGCCAGTGCATTTCGTCCTCCCAGCAGCCTTCTGCATGTAGGGAGAATTGCCTCTTTCATAGGCAAGGAAAGCGAGGAACAGAGAGGCTGGGAAACTTTTCCAAGGCCCTACCATTGAAACGCAGAGGAGCCAGGACTGGAGCCCCAGCCGATGGCTCTAGAGCCCGCGGCCTTTGCTGCTTGGCCGAGGCGACCTCTGCCTGGTGGATGGGGCTGCTGCTTTCACCCTGGCAGTGATCACTGCACAGTGCAGGGGACCGGAAAGGCCCACTTCTCTTCTATGGGAGTTCTTATTTGTTTAAATATCCATGCAGATTAAAAATGATAATACCTATCACTTTATGAATTAATTATGATGACATATAACCTAATGCCAGAGTTGGGGAGGGGTGGGATCTGGAGCCAGCTCTAGGTATGGAAGAAGCTTCTGCCCTCTAAATTGGAAAGAGATTGCCTAAGAAATGGCAGGGCTTTCAAAATACCTCCTACCCACTCACACTCAGTCAGGGTCAAGGCCTGGTATACAGCAGGTGCTCAGTATGTGTTCCTGAGGAAGAGGAGGACTCCTCAGGCTCCTTTCTTAACTTTTGGAGGATTCAAGGTCCAAGGAGTGTCCAGGCTGGACGGGGCTGAAGTCTTGCCTGTCAGGGCAAGGTCACACGCCACCCCCACCCCGCCCCGCAGCCATGCACTCTTCCAGGCGCCTCGCTTCCTGTGGATGTGGTCTCTGGCCCTGGCGAACCTGACAGCCCAGAGGTTATCAAGGAATCGGGTCCGCGCCCCTGGGCTGGCAGATAAGAGGCCTGATGGTGTCGCAACAAGGCGCGTGTGGCAGTCGTTCACAGGTGGTCTCAGGGCCAGACAAAGGCCAACCTCATCGGAAGGATGTTCAGACGGCAGGCTGATGAGGCCATCTCCGGGGGCCCAGGAGAGCCAGAGCTGATCTCTCTGGGTTTGGTGGAACCTGCCAAGGCAGGTTCACTGTCCCTTCAACACCAGGATTTTCCAAAGTCATTTCCAGAGTGGGGGTGTCTCGAAACTACCTTTAGGGTTGTGCACTGCAAGGAGCTGATGTGACCACGCAGAGGCTCACCAGAAGGGCAGCGAAGCCCTCTGACCCTCTCACCTGTCTTGGCCGAGCAGGCTGACAGATGCCCCCCCACATACTGCCGTGGCAAGCAGGCCACCCCTGGGCCCATCCTGCCTAGTGGCCAGCAAGTATTGGCTCAGCCTCAGCTTGCCTGTGCCAGTTGGTTGGATTATAGACCTTTATTGGGGGAACCACAGGTGCCAAGCAGTGTTCTAGGAGCAGGGAGATAGAGAGAAACCTGTCTGTGGAGCTCTGGAAGGAAGATAAACAAATAAGTAAAATGTACAGAATATTTGATGGTGACAAATTCTACGGAAAATGGAAAACCTTAGAGAGTGATAGAGGGAGTCCTGGGAGTGATTTTGTGTGTTTGTTTCTTGTATTTTTATTTTTGACACCACCTCGAGGCATGTGGGATCTTAGTTCCCCAACCAGGGATCACACTTGCACCCCCTTCCATTGGAAGGGGGAGTCTTAACCACTGGACCACCAGGGAAGCCCCTTCTAGGATTGATTTGCAGTTTTGAGTAGGGTGGCATCACAGCCTTGCAGAGAGGTTGCATAGGACCCAGAGGGGCCCCTGGCCACAGCAGAGTGGAAGGGAGGAGAGGGCTGGAGGTGAGGGCCGAGAGGCGATGGGTTGGGCAGGACAGGGAGAGTCTGATGGCAAACAGTAGCCTTGGGCAGCTGTGCTGAGCCGAGACTGCAGTGGGGCGAGGGCACCAGTAGGGGCCTGGAGAGGAGGCCCCTGCAGTGGTGAGAGGTGACAGGGCCTCAGTCTGGGGTCAGAACGTTCTAGGGGAGAAGCGGGCAGGTTCTGGGCATACCTTACGCCGGACCTGGTGAACCCAAAAGCTCAGAGGTTATCGAGGAACCCTGTCTTATTGGAAGGTAGAGGCCAGCAGGGTTTGTTGTCAGATCAAGGTTGGCTACAGGGTTTTTGACATGAGTATCTGGAAGGACAGAGTTGCTATTAAACGATGCGGAGGAAAAACATTAGAAAAAAGAATCAGGCTCATAGCAGCTATTGTGTAGAAAGTCCCATTACTTCTAATTTACTGAATGAAGGGGAAAAATCTATCTGTGATATTTTCAGGGGCTTCTGCTCTAGTATGGGTATTTAAACAATAAAAACTTAAAAGAAAAAAATAATGAATGATGGGAGGGGAAGTCTGGCTGGGAGAGGCCAGACCACCTATCCCTGCAGAGATGGAGGCAACCGAGAGGAAAAGTTCATCTCTAGCCAGGGACACCCTGCCTGTGACAGGTCCTGCTGGACGTCATTTAGAATCTTTATAAATGAACCATTGCTGTGCTTCAGGAGAAGCCAGCATAAAGTTATTCAGAACATTTCTTGGAACCGTTTTCTTGTGAAGTTCTGCATTTTCTCTGGGGAGCATGTGAAAGGCATTCAGCAAGGTCCAAGGGTGGCAGTGCCTGGGAGGCTATGATCTGATTTAGTCGCAGGCGCTGACAGTTGGGGTCACCGGCCACCCTTCACAAGGATGGCGCCAGGCTGTGTGGCCCGCAGACCCCTGACGAGCCAGCTGTGGTGGGCATCTAGTGGCCGAGGCCTCTCACTGGCCGGTGTTTTTGAAGAGCCCCTAGGAAGCTAACACAACTGCCTGGGCCCAGGAGCCCTGCTGGATCTCCCCACTGAACCCCTGACAGAGCCCCAGCTGTTTGGGGAGGCTTGCCAGCCTGTTCTGTGTCCTGCCCCCACCCTACCGCCCCTGTGCACAGGGGAGAAAGCCTTCCTCTGAGGCTTTGGTTCCTCCATGAGAGAATTTGGAGGCTCTGAGACTGCTCCCCAGTCCCGTCAGAAGTCGTGGGCCACCAACAGCTGGGGCCCCTTGTCTTGGGTGCCTAGCCGGTGGAGGTGGGGCCGGGGGTTGCAGGAGGTGTCTGTGCCCCTGGGACCTGTGGGTGCATGTGAGACGAGGCAGGTTATGGGAGCCCCGGTCAGATCATGATTTTCCCTCCTGGACCGTGACCTGTCTGGAGCAGCCCCTCCAACCTCTGCTCCAGCTCCCCCAAGAGCAGCCACTTTTAAATTTCTGGCCATGCCACATGACACACGGGATCTTAGTTCCCCGACCAGGAATCGAACCCATGCCCGCTGCAGTGGAAGCAGTCGTGACCCCTGGACCGCCACGGAAGTCCCAAGAGAGCAGCTACTCTTGCACTGCAAGGGAAGAGAACTGTGTCACCAGCCTGTCCTGGAGCACAGGCTCCTCTTGGTTAGAAAGCAGCTGGCGTTCTTAGAGCAAAACGCCTCGATCCCAGCGGGGTCTTTGGTTGGGCTGTGGAAGTTCTGCTCTGGGGAGAGCAGCCAGTGCTGGGAGAACATTCCCCTTCAGTGTCGCTGCTCTGCCAGGGCCAGCTGTTGATGACAGCAGGACCCTGCCGTTCCCATCTCCGTCTTCCAGGGGCCACTCCAGTTTGGCCTGGCTAGCTGGGCAGAGGAAGAGCTCCCATCCAGCAGGGCTGGGGGCACAGCGGGTCCTGGTGGAGGGAGGTCTTGGCCTTGCAGGAAATAGGACTAAAGGGACCCTTTGACCTGCCTCTTCTCTCGGATCCCGTAGGCTCCATTTTCTGGCAACCACTAAATCATGTTGGCCTGGGGCCAGAGAATGGAGCAGCCCAGTGGGCTGGTTGAAGCTCTGAGCTGGGGCAGGATCCTAAGACAGGTGTTGTTTCTCCTGCAGGACGGGCACAGCACGTGAGTTGGGGTGTGGCGTCCTTGCCTCTGACAGTTCTTTCCCAGGCCTGGGGGCAGATGGCCGTGTTCACCGTGCACCCAGCTGAATGTTTGTACCAGAAGCCCATGTGCCTCAGGATGGTGGTAGGGTGGGCTGCCTTCTGAGCACCCACCCCAGTTCCTGGATGTTGCGCAAAGTCCCACTGGTTGGCAACACCCTTGAGGGCTTGCCTCCTGGCAGTGGGTCAGCCAGTGGGACGTGGAGGGAGATTTCCAGCTGTCCAGGAGCATCAGCCGTTGCTTTAATGCATATCTCTACTTATATTTCATGTTTGGACACTGCACTCCATCATTCTCTGTATTTATTTGTTTTTTCTTCCCATTTCACTGGCTCTGCTGTGATGTGGTGGTGGTTGGGGAGAGCTGAGTATCGGACCCCACGTGTTATCGAGGGTTGGAAACTGACATGACATGACAGGAAGTGGTGAGAGTCAGCAAGAAAGCAGGCCTCTCTCTGCATAGCCCACACACCTCCAGAAATCACTGTCTGAGTCGCTTCTGATACCACCGCACCGCCCCCACCAAACCCCCTGTCACTGCCTGCTTACTCCACTGTAGTGGAGAATTTGGTTGGATTTATTCCGATGGGCTCTGTGCACTTAGCAGTTGAGAAAGATATTTGTCATTTTGCTATACAGCATCAGACACACGGTGGCCTAAACGATTGTGACAACAGAGAGAGCAGCCACCGTCTAAAATTTCAGCATTATTTATGATGCTGAGAAGTCCTGGGTCTATGGTATCTCCTTAATCCAGTCTAAATCTAGAGCCCTGTCTCCCAGGCCCGCCCGCCGTGTCTCTAATGGCTGTTAATAACAGTCCTCCAGGCGCCCTGTTTGCTGAAGGAAAATCCATCTGGAAGCTTTTGCATCTCATGTGGCTGTTAAAAATTGACGTTTCTTTATTGATGTAACTGGTTCCTGCCAAATACTTGGGGACAAATAAAAGTGATTGAACTCAGAGATAAGCAGAGAGCCATTTGTTCATGGAATGGCTGGCCAATTGATGTTGCTAGTTAAACAAGCTATCATTTCAAAGAACCTTGAAAGAGGAAAAAGTAGACTGTTTTGAGAAGTTGGTGTCCAGAGTGCCAAGGGCAGGCGACACACGTGTTGTGAGAGTCGCCCCTGAGCTCTGGCTGCCTCCCTGGGCCTTGTTGCTGACCCCTCACGTGTTCTGCTTCCCTCTGCCTCTGGATTTCCCACTTGCTCTGCCCCTCCTCCAGGAAGTCCTCCAGTGAGTTCCGTCCCTTTGGCTGTGCTTTGTCCAACTTCCCATTGCCACGGTTAGTGGAGTAACGTCCACCTCTCCGTGGATGAGGGCCCGGGTCTCCCTCGTCCTGTGGTCACAGTGTGTCACAGCTGGCGTATAGTAGGTGTGCAACAGTATTACCCACAGACCTAGTGGACAAGCGCGGGAGCTGGGCGTGATGAGCCTCTTCTGGCAGCTTCCCATCCCGGGCCCTCCTGGGATGCAGGGGCGGGGCAGGCAGGCGCTCCGGGGAGCACTGGCCCGGTTTTGGCCTGTTGCCTTGCGGAGAAATTACTTTTAGACCAGCAACAAGTGTGGAAGATCGAGGAGACAGTATCATTGATTTTCCCATAAAGGTACAATTTATAGTAAGAGGAGCTTCCTGGCAATTCCTCACCAGTGGGCCCCGAGGCCTTCCGGGGAGTGGACCGTCTCGGCTGACCTCGCTGGGGGCAGCCACTGAGACCGCCCGCCCCCCGCCCCCTGCGATGGACACTCAGCTCATGGCCCATGCCAGGGAAAGGTGTCTCCTCAGCATGCAAGAGCACTGGAGTTCTGGCCTGGGCTGGTCTCGGTCAGGTAGGAGCACCCTGGGCTGGGCCAGTGGAGACGCTGGCGAAAGCTTAGTCTAGCCTCCAGGTGGGACCCCTGGGACGGCTCCAGTCTGAGCCCTCCAGCCCCTCCCTTCCCTTCCCCTCTCCTGGTCCTCTCACCGGAAGGAACCAGAAACCAAGTTGGGAGCCCAGAGGTCAGGAGGAGCTCTGAGCCACTTTGACCTCAGGCTTCTCCCTCGCCGCCCCCAACTCCACCCACCTTTACCGCTCCTCACTGCTCCTCGAGGCCGGCCTCTCCTCCTCCACACCTGCTCTGCCTTCTGGTGACCCTCGTTGAGGGGTACTGGGTGCCAGGCCCGGGAAAGCAGAGGAGCTCCTGAGAGCCCGGGCGGGGCAGGGTACCCATCTGCAGGCTGGCGGGAGCTTGGACTAGCGGGAGCACCTCCCTGGGCCGGCGTCGGAGGCCAGGCAGGGTACACCATGGGCATGTGATGTGGGGACCCCCGGGGCAGCCCTCACCTCGCAGCCCATGGCCGTTCTGACCCCAGGATGCTGACGCGAGTGAGAGTGGAGGGTCACAGGGTCAGCACTGGGGTGACAACACCCAGTCTAAGCTGGTCCTCATTCCGGGTCACGGCTGAGGGGACCTGGGCCTGAGGGGCGCGCTCGGGATCCAGGACCCCCTGCTACCACCAGGGCAGGCCGGGCCTGCCACTGAACCAGGGGGAGGGTTCTGGGGGCCTGTGTCTCCCACCCAGACCCAGACCCCGGTGGTTCTTTGTCCTGGGCTGAGGCCAAGTGAGGGAGGGGCCTGCCCCGCCCCCGCCCCCGCCCCCCCCCCCCCCGCCCCCTGACTGCCAGTCCTCTGCGCGGGACTGGGCAGCCGGAAGTGGCGAGGGAGGCCACCTGCTGAGTCACCCGCCCCGAGGCCTCCCGCTCAGCTTCTGTTTTCCATCACATTAATTGCATTTATTATTCATAAACTTCTAAAACTGGCCTCTGGGGCCTTAATTTTCCAGCCTCCCCTTGCCCCCACACCCGCTGGCACAGCTGAGCCTCTGTGTTGGGGCTCACCAGGGATCTGCTGTGGCTTTGAGTCAGGATCAGACACGGGCTGACGCCAGCCCCGGGCCCTTTGAATTGGGAAAGGAAAACAAAGGACCCCCAGCTTGGCGTCTTTCCGGCAGCCCAGGGAGGCTGGGCCTCTCTCTCTGCCTGGAAGTGCAGGGTGAATAAGGAGCTGTCACCTCAGCCGCCCGCACTTGGCCGCCTGCAGCGCCCAGGGCTCCTCCGCCACCACCGCCAGCCCACGGCGCCCCTCAGCATCTGTTCTGGCCCGTGCTCTAGTGGTCCCTGTTCCCTCATGCTGCAGTGGGCCTGCGTCCTGAGGCTCCTTCCCAGGGAAGCTCGTGTCTCTCTGCTTCCTCTCCCCGGCTTGTCCTCACACATTTGCCTGTCCAGGGTCTGCGCGCCACCCCCACGCCCGACCTGCCTCAGTCCATCGTTCAGAGCAGGGAGGGCTGGACCTCGCATGTTACTTACTGGGCTTCCTCCTGCTCCTTCCTGACTCTGTTCCCAAGACTGAGTGGCCACCCAAAAGACGTGACCTTCCCCAGCCACTTCCGGACGCCCCAGCGGACACCTTTCTCCTTGTTGGACGAGTGTGTGCTGTTCACTCCCTCTGCCGTGTTCTGGATCAGGTGTCCGTGTCTGCAGAGGTCTCTACTTGCAGATGAGGGGGCCTCAGAGTCCACCTGCAGCTCTGTTTCTCAGGAGCGTGTGGTCCTGCCTCTGGGCTTGGGGGAAGGCCGGTCATGCCATCATCCCGTGGGTAGGTCTGGCTTTGCGTCCTAAATCGCTCAGTCGTGTCCAGCTCTTTGTTACCCCGCCAGGCTCCTCTGCCCATGGGATTCTCCAGGTGAGAATACTGGGGTGGGTTGCCATTTCCTTCTCCAGGGGATCTTCCTGAACCAGGGATCGAACACGAGTCTCTTAAGTCTCCTGCTTTGGCAGGTGGTTTCTTTACCACTAGCGCCACCTGGGAAGCCTTTCAGAGAAGGCAGTTTCTTCCACCTTTGCCCAAAATGACTGAGGGAGGCAGGACCCAGGCCTGGTGAGGTGCTCAGGCTTCACCCTCGGGTTCATTCCTCTAGTTCATAAAGTGATGGGCTTGAAAGCTTCTTCTGTGCCAGGGAAAAAGTAGCAAACGTGAAAAACAGAGACACTGGAGGACTATTGGCAGCGTCCATGGAAGCTGAGCGTTCCTTACCTGGTGACTAGCAGGCCCACTCGGCTCGCAGCAGACACGCCTAGAGCCGCACACGAGGATGCTGTGTGTATGGGCTGGGCGTTCCCTAAAACCAGGGGGACCCAAAGCCTGCCTGTGGAGGTGAATAGACTACGGTGTGTTCACACGATGAATACCACTGCAGTAAGAACCAAAAGGTCTCTGCACACAAGACTAGGGTCGGGCAGCTCGCATGGTGGCAGTGTCGAGAGAAAGGAGAACCATTCCATTCCTTCAGGTTCCCCAACCGGCAAAACTCAGGGGATGGAGGAGCAGGGGCCAGGGAGAGGGGGCAGCCGTGTTCCCTGCCAGGGGACTAGAAATGCTCTGCGTCTTGATCTAAAGGGCACATTTGTAAAGTCTCATCTGTCTAGACCCTTACAGTGTGTGCATTTTTTTCTGTGGTGGTGGTTTAGTTGCTAAGTCATGTCCAGCTCTTATAACCCCATGGACTGTAGCCTGCCAAATTCCTCTGTCCATGGGATTTCCCAGTATGAATACTGAAATGGGTTACCGTTTCCTTCTCCAGGAGATCTTCCCGACCCAGGAATTGAACCTGAGTCTCCTGCCTTGCAGGCATTTTACTGTATGTATGTTCTATTTCAATAAATAGGGTTACCAAAAAGAAAGAAATACTGAGCAACTCTACACAAGGCAGGCTGCTGCAGTAACTAGGCAAGAAGGCTGCTGCCTGTCTCTGGTCCTGAGTGGCCCTCGAACCTTCTAAATTTATAGGCGTCTCGGGAGCCACAGGCTGACACAGTAAGATGACCATTTGCGTGCTTCCAGAATGATTCCGTTGGCCAGTGACAGGGAGGAAATGAAAAGTTAAGTGTAATTTGGGGAAGCACCACCCGGGCTGTCTACTAAGGCCAGGACCTGAATATTGAGTCTATTAGAAGCAATTATAAAAGGGACAGCATTTTTTTTTAATGTTTCTCGTTTGACAGGAAGGTTTTTAAATATGGGACATTAGTTAATAAAAAGTCCCCAGAAGCCTATTGTAATATATTACCTAATTCCTATCAGTTCGTAGTCACTGAAATAGGTAAAAAGGAATGTAAAATTAATATATAGTTATTATTAAAATTGCCTTATAAATTAGTTAAGTCCCCTGGAGGTACCAAGTGGGCATCATTATTCTAAGACCATCTGAAGGGCCTCCGTGTGCCCCGTGTGTGAGTGTGTGTGTGTGGAGTGGGAATGCCCAGCCAGGACGGGAGCGCTCCGTCTCCATACTTAAGGATAAAACCCCCTGCTCAGCCTGGAAGAGGTGAGAAGGAGCAGCCAGACCACAGACATTTCATAGAGAAATCTCTTCTCTAGTTGGTGAAGTTTCTGGGGAGGCTGGCATTTTGTGGCCTCACCAAGCCTGTCCTATGCCTGAGCAAGGAAGGCCGGGAGAGATGACCAGAGTCAAGTGGTAGAATTGGTTGGAAGCCACATACAAATGTTTGTGTAGCTCCCCAATCCCTGGGGACCACCGGTTGTCTCAGAACTGGGGTGGGAGGTGTAGGCAGAAACAATTCCCTTAAAGTATCCTCCCCCAGCACGCCCTGCTGCTGGCAGGCTGGCATAAGGGTCTGATGCCATGCTCCCAGCCACAGCAGCAGCTGGTACAGCAGAGAGGGACCAGGGGCCTCTGGGAGACGTGTGTGCGTTTGACTCAGGCAGTGTCAGGGGACCGTCTCCAGGCTACAATGTGCAGGGAGCCCCAGCTTCCCACCTTTGCCGTGCAGCAGTGTGTTGTATTGGGGATTTAGAAGCTATGAATGGAATCCATTCGACTCTGAGCTACTTGCTGAATTCAAGTGCTCTTTCCAGGGGCATTTGGTGAACGTCAGGTCTTCCCTGGTCACTCGGACAGTAAAGAATCTGCCTGCAGTGCAGGAGACGCAGGTTCAATCCTTGGGTCAGGAAGAGCCCCTGGAGGAGGGCATGGCAACCGACTCCAGTATTCTTGTCTGGAGAATTCCATGGACAGAGGAGCCTGGCAGGCTACAGTCCATAGGATTGCAAAGAGTCTGACACGACCGAGCAACTATCACTTGAACTTGTTTTTTTCACTTTCATACCTAACGCATCCTGGGTAGGGTTTGACCTGTACCTGCTTGCCTCCACGGACAGCCCAGTCCCCAGGGCAGAGAAGCTTCCTTCTCCTCCCAGGAGAGAGAGCGAGCTGGGGTTTCCCAGCAGGGAAGCCAAGCCCTGTGTGTTTCCCGAGAGGGTGGGCAGGGCAATGTGCACGTTGGGGGCAGACAGAGGGGGTCCTGACGTTCCCAGCTCACACTGCAGTGGGGGTGCCTCCTCATGCAGACAGAAGCCCGTTCCAGAGAAGACAAGTAAGTGGGCTTTTGAAGCAAGACTGAGCAGATATTCTTGTGGCTTGAATTCTTCACACACCCCATACCCAAGAGCTCCTGCAGTTTGTTTCTGAACCGTAGGTCCCTCAAGCCAGACTGAAGGTTTCTCAAGGTACTCTGTATGGGCAGCACACAGTGTGCACGAGCGACCCCTTGTGGCAGCTTCTGTAGCATCGTCCTAGGTGGTGGCTTTGTGGGTCGTGTCCACTGAGCCTGGCACAAGGGTCTTTCAAGAGGCCCTCTGGGGCTGGTGCAGCAAGGCTGGCTGCAGGGGAGCTGGTCTTTAACAAGTAGCTTTCATTTCTCCCAGAAAATATTGTCAAAATGAAAACAGCTTTCTCGGATGAAAAGATGAAGAGATATTGCTTGTGCCAGCAGGAAATTCAGGCAGCACAAAACAGTAGAGGCAAGCTATGAAAAATCTCCTGTGATGCAAAGGTCTGCTCACTCCTGTTGCTTCAGTAAATGTGTTGTGGATCTCTCTGGGGGCACAGATACACAGACTCAGGTCTGCTGGGATCACACCGGGCAGAGTTTTCCCTCCTCCTTCTGAGAGGGTGGAAATCGCTCCCATCAGTGAGCCAGGGCCTGCTGCACCTGCCAGGCTGTGTCATAATCCGCTTATCCAGCCCTCCGCTGGGGCGGCCAGGTGCTTTCCGACTTAACGGTGTGAATGACACTGTGATGAGCAGCCTTATCTATCCCCCTCTTGGGTGTTTAACTGATAATCTCTTCAGGGGTAAATTCTGGGGTTGGGGCGGGGTAGGATTTTGATGTGCGAAGCATAACTGCCTTCTCAAAGCTGTTCTCCCACACAGCTTGGGTGACCGTAATGTCAGTATCTGGTGAGCACGCGCTCGTGCTCCTGGGGATTTTCTCATTTAATCCTGTAAGGTGGGGATGGCATCCTCTGAACTTTATAGCGCACAGAGCTTTAAGGAACTGGCCCAAGATCCCACAGCAGACAGATGGGTCTTAGAGGAGCCAGGTGGCCTCTGTTCAGAGACCGAGTTCTCACCTACCGAGCTGGACTCACACACATGCGACCATCCATCCTTAAGTGCCTGTGTGCCCACTGGGCTTCAAAGTTAATTAGTATTGTTTTTATTACTTATCTTACCAGCCTGATAAAAGTTTTCCACCTTTATTTGTACTTCTTTGTTTACTGGTGAGATTAAACTTCTCTAAAGGTATTTCCTGGGCATTTGGTTTTGTGGCTTGTCTGTCCTTGGCACAATTTGCCCTTGGGACATTTGTAGGTTGACTTTCTACAAGAACACTTTATAACAGGGCTCTTTGTGTTGCTGTTCCACCCGTTAAAATATTTTTCCCAGTTTGATATACAGAAAATTTAAATACAATAGTCAAATTGAGCTTTTCTTGTATAGTTTTTGCCTTCTGCATAGTTAGGTCATTTCTGCCACCTCAGCACAGTTCAGTTGTTTGCCTATGTTTTCATCTATCTTTATGATTTCACGATTTTCTTTTAACAATATTTTCCATATGATTATGAAATACTTTGACACTATACGTGTAGTTTCACATATCCATGTATCCGTGTGATTTCATTTTCTTACTTTTATTTAAAATGTGTTTAAGAGTGATGAGCAAGTGAGGATCCTGGCCGTTGTGCCCTCACAAAGTGACTAGTTGATCCGCTGTCTTTGGAATAATGTCTTTTCCCTATTGACTTATAATTTCACCTTCAGTGCTGTTGTCGTTCCTGTTGCCAAGTCGTCTCCGACTCTTTGTGACCCCATGGACTGCAGCACGCCAGGCCTCCCCTGTCCCTCACCATCTCCTGGAGTTTGCCCAGTGTCATGTCCATTGAATCGGTGATGCTATAATTTCACCTTTACCGTGTTCTAAACTCCCGTGTGTGCTAGTCAGCATAGGATAGCCTTTGGTGCTGCTGCTGCTGCTAAGTCGCTTCAGTCGTGTCTGACTCTGTGCGACCCCATAGACAGCAGCCCACCAGGCTACCCCGTCCCTGGGATTCTCCAGGCAAGAACACTGGAGTGGGTTGCCATTTCCTTCTCCACTGCATGAAAGTAAAAGTGAAAGTGAAGCTCAGTCACGTCTGACTCTTCGCGACCCCATGGACTGCAGCCTACCAGGCTTCTCCATCCATGGGATTTTCCAGGCAGGAGTACTGGAGTAGGATGCCATTGCCTTCTCCAAGCCTTTGCTGCAGTAACAATAAAACCCCAGATCTCAGTGACTTAGCGCAGGAACAGTTTCTGGCTTACACTGTGGTCTGATCAGGCCCCGTGGCCTTCCTCCAGAAGTGCTGGGTCAGTTGCATTGTCTGGCTCTGTCCCCTTTGAGAGGGGAGAGAGAAAGCACGGAGAACATGCATCCACTTAAAAGTCTCGTAGGAAGCAGCACACATCCCTTCCTCCCCCTACCGCCGTTGACAAGAGTCAGCCCTTGGTCCCAGCCTAACTGCAGGGAATCTGAAAAACGTGCCTAGAGAGGAAGTGGAGTGGTGAACATGTGGCCAGGTCTCCACCCGGGGCTTCGTTTGTGCAGGCGAGGCGTAAGGCTGTGAGTGTGTACTCACGTGTGGCCAGGTCTCCACCCAGGGCTTCGCTTGTGCAGGCGAGGCTTAAGGCTGTGAGTGTGTACTCACGTGTGTGCGTGTTCTGTTTTGGTCATTAGGCATGTGCAGGCCAATCATCCATGCCACCTGTTACCCTTTCCCCTAGATGAGGACTGACTGCGTGCTCTTCACTGTGCCCAGCCTTGGGTACATGGCGACTTGAGCCTGCCTCTAGGAGCACCCCTGAGCCTTACAGGGGAAAGGGCACAGGCCTGTGCAAGACTACCAGCCATGAGGGCGTGCTGGGGAGCAGGGGGTGGCAGGGAGGAGGAGGAAAGGGCTCACCTCTGAAGGGCTTGTGACGGGGAGAGGAGGGGGAGGCTGTAGAGTGGGCAGATGGGCCCTGAGAGAACCTGGCTAAGGCTAGCAGGGCAGCCAGGTGGCCTGGAGGGAGCCACGAGGTGGGGGCTGCAGTGGTGCTGGGGAGAGGGGACCTGGCGGGGGCCGAGGGGCTGGCGGGGGGGCAGTGCTGGAGGTGGAGCCCAGGAAGGAGAGCTCGGGGCAGGCCGGGCAGGCTGATGCTCGCTGCGGTGGTACTGCGAGGGGGAAGTACGCCTCTCAGAGTGGCTCCCTCTTCCTCATGCTCCAGGCTCTCGTGAGTTTTTCTGAATTTTGGTGACTCATCTGGTGGCTCGTGCAGTTTGCTCCGGTGAGATGATTTGCAGGGTGCCGGGAAGTGAGCGGAGACGTCAGGGGGCTTTTCTGCCTCGTGACTGCGCAGCAGAAGGGGAAACCCTGACCCTTATCACTTAACTGGCATGTCTGCCTTGCTCAGACCAGGAACCAAGAGAGCACTTCCACACCAGGCGGTTTGCTGGAATTAGACTGCCGTCTGCCAGGAGCAGGGCATAATAGTTCCTTTAAGCACCTCTGCTGTGCTCCAGCTCCCTGCAAGGGGATTTCACACCAGCTACTCATCTACTGGCTTTGGTTAGCAGCATTAGTTCCATGAAGAAAGATCATTTAACTTTGCATCAATAGGCAAAGAATAATTAAAATATAATTAAAAGCATGAATTCTTCTAATTATTGGTTTTATATAATGTATATTTAAAAACGTGACATCTGTTAAGGTTTTCTTTTGAATCTATCCAGAAACCAAGAGAGGGGTAGCATTTTAATTAAAAATGGATTATTTCAAAAACACTTCAATCACTTTGGACCTTATTAATTAGCTATTGATAAATAGGTTCCAGTTACCAAAATATTTAATTATGGAGCTTAAAGGACCATTTTTAGGAGCCTGCCCTGCAACTCTGGGATGGCATCAGTGGGAAGAAGGTTCAGAGCATAGGAGTGAGTTCTTTTTTGTGTTTGTTTTTATGGGTGTAATATTTTTATTTTATTTATCTTTGGCTGTGCTGGGTCTTTGTTGCTGAACAGGCTTTTTCTACTTGGGGCAAGCGGGCGGCTCACTGCAGCGGCTTCTCGTGGTGGAGCATGGGCTCTGGGGTGCTCAGGCTTCAGGTAGCTGTGCCCGTGGGCTCTAGAGTGCAGGCTCAGTTGCTGAAGTGTACAGGCTTATTTGCCCCAGGAGTGACTTCTTAAGTCACCTCTCCTGTCCCCGTGGACCCCGAGCAGACATCCCAGAGCAAGTTGGGAACAGCAGGGAGCGCTGTAGTGGTGGGACACGGCCGTGTCCTCACTGTGCTGAACTGTGGCCGCGGCCCCACTGATCAGTTTCCGAGGGAGCATCTGTGTAGCCCCTGCCGTGTGCAGGCCAAACCTCCAGCCCCTTTGCCCCGCCGACCATACCCCATGCTTGCCGAGCATCCCCACAGGGAGCACCTCCTCTTTCCAGGGCTGATCATTTTATAAGGAGAGCGTAAGTGCAACTCCCATTTGTCATCTTAAGTAGATAATGACTTTCAGAGTGATACATAACATAATATCCTCCTTTGTTCCTTCAGCTGAGTGTGCCTAAAATAACGTTTGGAGTCCCGACTGAGGGTGGAAAGGGAAAAGAGAGGGGTCTCGGCAGCTCACACAAAATAGTCAACTCTTGTTGTTCAGTTGCTAAGTCGTGTCCAATTCTTTGCGACTCTGTGGACTGCAGCACGCCAGGCTCCTCTGTCCTCCACTGTCTCCTGGAGTTTGCTCAGATTCATGTCCATTGAGTAGGTGATGCTATTTAACCATCTCATCCTCTGTCACCTCCTTCTCCTCCTGCCCTCAGTCTTTTCCAGCATTAGGGTTTTTTTTCAGTGAATCATTTCCAAGTATCAGGTGGCCAAAGTATTGGAGTTTCAGCATCAGCCTCAGTCCTTCCAATGAATATTCAGGGTTGATTTCCTTTAGGATTGACTGGTTTGATCTCCTTGCAGTCCAAGGGACTCTGAAGAGTCTTCTCCATCCAACACCACAATTCAAAAGCATCAATTTTTGGCACTCAGCTTTCTTTATGGTCCAACTCTCACATCCATACATGGCTACTGGAAAAACCAGAGGGACTAACAAAGTGATGTCTGTGCTTTTTAATACACTGTCTAGGTTTGTCGTAGCTTTCCTTCCAAGGAGAAAAAGTATTAATTTCATGGCTTCAGTCACCATCCCCAGTGATTTTGGAGCCCAAGAAAATAAAACCTGCCATTGCTTCCACTTCTTCCCCTTCTATTTGCCATGAAGTGATGGGACCAGATGCTATGATCTTAGGGTTTTTTTAATGTCGAGTTTCAAGCCAGCTTTTTTAGTCTCCTCTCTCACCCTCATCAAAATGCTCTTTAGTTCCTTTTCACTTTCTGCCATTAGAGTGGTATCATTTACATATCTGAGGTTTTGATATTTTCTCTGGCAACCTTGGTTCCAGCTTGTGATTCATCCAGCCCAGGATTTCACATGATGTACTCTGTTAATCAGGATGACAATATACAGCCTTGAAGTACTCCTTTCCCAGTTTTGAGCCAGTCCATTGTTCCATCTAACTATTGCATCTTGACCTGCATTCTAGTTTATCAGAGAGACCAGTAAGGTGGTCTTGTACTCCTGTCTCTTTAAGAATTTTCCACAGTTTGTTGTGATCCACACAGTCAAAGGCTTTCGAGTAGTCAGTGATGTAGAAGTAGATGTTTTTCTGGAATTCCTTTGCTTTCTCTGTGATCCAGTGGATGTTGGCAATTTGATTTCTGATTCCTCTGCCTTTTCTAAACCCAACTTGTACATCTGAAGCTTCTTGGTTCACATACTGCTAAAGCCTACCTTGAAATATTTAGAACATAGCCATACTAGCATGTGAAATGAACACAATTGTACAGTAGTTTGAATATTCTTTGGCATTGCCCTTCTTTGGAATTGGAATGATAACTGACCTTTTCCAGTCATGTGGCCATTGTAGAGTTTTCCAAATTTGTGGACATACTAAGTATAGCATTTTAACAACATCATCTTTTAGGATTTTAGCTGGAATTCAATCACCTCCACTAGCTTTCTTCATAGTAGTGCTTCCTAAGGCCCACTTGACTGCACACTCCAGGATATCTGGCTCTAGGTGAGTGACCCCTCCCCACGCCCAATTGTGGTCATTCGGGTCATTAAGACCTTTTCTGTATAGTTCTGTGTATTCTTGCCACCTCTTCTTAATCTCTTCTGCTTCTGTTAGATCGTTACCATTTCTGTCCTTTATCGTGCCCATTCTGCCATGGAATGTTTCCTTTAAATCTCCAATTTTCTTGAAGAGATCTCTAGTCTTCCCCATTATATTGTTTTTCTCTATTTCTTTGCATTGTTCATTTAAGAAAGCTTTCTTATCGCTCCTTGTTATTCTCGGGAACTCTGCATTCAGTTGGGTATATCTATCCCTTTCCCTCTTGCTTTTTGCTTCTCTTCTTTCCTCAGCTGTTTGTAAAGCCTTCTCAGATAACCACTTTGCCTTCTTGCATTTCTTTCTCTTTGGGATAGTTTGGTCACTGTCTCTTATACAATGTTACAAACCTCCATCCATAGTTCTTCATGCACTCTCTACCAGATCTAATCGCTTCAATCTATTTGTCACCTCCACTGTATAATCACAATGGATTGAATTAGGTCATACCTGAGCAGCCTAGTGGTTTTCCCTACTTTCTTCAATTTAAGCCTGAATTTTGCAATAGGTAGCTCATGATCTGAGCCACAGTCAGCTCTAGGTCTTATTTTTGCTGATTGTATAGAGCTTCTCCATCTTTTGGATGTTCATGTCCATATTTAGTCTTGCCATCTCCTGTTTGACACAACTTATTTGCCTTGATTCATGGACCTAACATTCCAGGTTCCTATGCAACATTGTTCTTTACAGCACGAGAGTTTACTTTCACCACCAGACACATCCACAGCTGAGCATCATTTCTGCTTCTTCATTCTTTCTGAAGCTATTAGTAGTTTCCCTCTACTCTTCCCCAGTAGCATACTTGACACCTTCCAGTCTGGGGGAGGCATCTTCCAGTGTCACATCTTCTTGCCTTTTCACACGATTCATGGGGTCTCATGGCAAAAATACTGGAGTAGTTTACCATTCCCTCCTCCAGTGGACTGTGATTTGTAAGAACTCCTCACTCTGACCTGTCTGTGTTGGGTGGCCCTGCATGGCATGGCTCATAACTTCATTGAGTCACGCACCCCCTTCACCAGGACAAGTCTGTGATGCATGAAGGAGATACAGTCAATATGCTGCTCCCCCAGAACACAGCCACACACAGGTTGGGAAGGGCCGTTTCTACCAAGCGTCTGCCTGGGTCCTGCCAGTGTCCAGGCCTCCCTTCCTGCTTCTTTTGACTTCAGGCTGGGCTCTGTGCTTCCTGGGAGCCTGGGAGTGGGAGAGGGAGCCGGCGCTGACATGAGAAAGGCACTGGCATAAAATGGTGCTTTCCAAAGAAACTTCTATTTGAAATGACACTTACGATATATTTTAAGATTGTAAGGCTGAAAAAGAAATTCGATGTTTGGAAATAAAGTGGCACTGGGCTCTGTAGCACCACAGAGGGATTCAGAAAGCAGAGCCCAGAGGGATTCAGGAAGAAGGGCTTGCTATAGGCATGCTATCCCGACTGCACTGGGCGGAACCCGGGACCCTTGTCTCCTGTAGGGTTTGTATTTAGGAAACAGCTGTTTGGTGAAAGATTCCAGGTTTTGTTTTTTCCACTGGGGGTGGGAGGAGAGCTCATGGAATGGGGACAGTTGTGGCAAATGGTGCCCCAGAGATACCACAGGGTGGAGTAGGGCAGCCTCCAGGTGGCATGTGAGGTGCCGTGCAACTGTGGTCCTGAGTGGACACGCCGAGAGGCAGTCATTGCCCTGACCAGGCTCCATCAATCATCCAGCCTGATGAGGAGCTATCAAATAGAGTAACGTGAAAAGCAAGGCTCTAGCCAGGATCCTGGGCTGAAGGGAGGTTCTCACTAGCCTGCACGTGGTCGGGAGCAGAGCATGGTGATAAGAGCTTGGCATCTGCTTGTCTGAGGCCCTCAGCAGTCAAGTTTGCCGGAGGTGGCTTTGTTCCCTGAGCCCCCTCAGTACCCCCAGTGCTAAGGACAGAGGGCCCGTTTGTCCTTTGGCCTTTGTCCCCGGGCTCCACAGTGACCTGCTGTCCAGGTTGCTGAGCGAGGCACAGGAGCCGGCGGGGGCATGGGTGAGAGCCTGGGTTCTGTTGGAGTGCATCCCACCAGCTGTTTTCCAAAGACCAGCAGATTTGGGGGACACCTGGGAACAGGGAGCATCTGGACGGCATCCTCCCACTCAGAACTAAAAACAGGCTTTTCCTCAGAAAATTTCTGCCCCGTTCTTGTATTATTTGCTTAATCGTTGATTTACTTCTTTCTTGAAATATACTTTAAAAGAATACTTTGTATTCCTATCAGTGTAATTTGCCATAAGTAGAAGGTGACTTTAAAATAAAAACCTAGGGCAAAACGTGTTTATCGGTGTACCCCATCCCATAATGTCATCTCATGGACCCTTGTCATGCTTTGGGAAACACCAGCTGGAAGAAAATCCCTTCCCTCCTCTCTCTGTGTAAGGCCAGCCCTGCCTGGCGCCTTTCTGGGGATCAGAGGAGAGGTTGCTGGCCTCCCTTGGAGGGAAAGTAACCTCTAGATCCTGGTGAACAAGGATCCTGTCTCTCCACCTCTTCCGGTCGTGCAATTTGAGCCTCCCTAGCTGATTCCTAGGGCGGCCTGGTGCATTTTTAAAGAGGAAGTTTTTGGTTTGGGGCCAAGAAAGATATTCTTGCTGACATGGGGGAAAACTAGTGAGATTGGGTCAGATGAGAGCAGACCCTATTGATCTCTGAGAACAGCAGAGAACAGTTAGCAGATTGTGCCTGTGTTTATAGGGCTCTTCCAAGGCCTTCCAGAGCTGGGGCCTCTCACTTGCTCAAGAGTGCCAGCCCCAAGTTTAGTTCAGTTCAGTCGCTCAGTTGTGTCCAACTCTTTACAACCCCATGCATTGCAGCACACCAGGCTTCTCTGTCCATCACCAACTCCCAGAATTTGCTCAAACTCATGTCCATTGAGTTAGTGATGCCCCCCAACCATCATCCTCTGTCATCCCCTTCTCCTCCTGCCTTCAGCCTCTCCCAGAATCAGGGTCTTTGCCAGTGAGTCAGTTCTTCGCCTCAGGTTGCCAAAGTATTGGAGCTTCAGCTTCAGCATCAGTCCTTTCAGTGAATATTCAAGACTGATTTCCTTTAGGACTGACTGTTTTAATCTCCTTGCAGTCCAAGAGACTCTCAAGAGTCTTCTCCAACACCACACTTCAGAAGCATCAATTCTTCGGCAGTCAGCTTTCTTTATGGTCCAACTCTCACATCCATACATGACTACTGGAAAAACTGTAGCTTTGACTAGATAAACCTTTGTTGGCAAAGTAATGTCTCTGATTTTTAATATGCTATCTAGGTTTGTCATAGCTTTTCTTCCAAGGAGCAAGCGTCTTTTAATTTCATGGCAGCAGTCACCGTCTGCAGTGATTTTGGAGCCCCCAAAATAAAGTCTGTCACTGTTTCCACTGTTTGCCCATCTATTTGCCATGAAGTGATGGGACCTGACGCCATGATCTTTGTTTTCTGAATGTTGAGTTTTAGGCCAGCTTTTTCACTTTCCTCTTTCACTTTCATTAAAAGGCTCTTTAGTTCCTCTTCATTTTCTGCCATCAGGGTGGTGTCATCTGCATATCTGAGTTTACTGATATTTCTTCTGGCAGTCGTGATTCCAGCTTGTGCTTCATCCAGCCTGGCATTTTACATTATGTACTCTGCATATAAGTTAAATAAGCAGGGTGACAATATACAGCCTTGACGTACTCCTTTCCCAATTTGGAACCACTCCATTGTTCCATGTCCGGTTCTAACTGTTGCTTCTTGACGTGCATACATATAGGTTTCTCAGGAGACAGGTAAGGTGTTCTGATATTCTCATCTCTGTAGGAATTTTCCAGTTTGTTGTGATCCACACAGTCAAAGGCTTTGGCAGAATCAATAAAGCAGATGTTTCTCTGTAACTCTCTTGCTTTCTCTGTGATCCAACAGATGTTGGCAATTTGATCTCTGGTTCCTCTGGCTTTTCTAAATCCAGCTTGAACATCTGGAAGTTCTTGGTTCATGTACTGTTGAAGCCTAGCTTGGAGAATTTTGAGCATTACTTTGCTAGGGTGTGAGATGAATGCAATTGAAGGGTAGATTGAACATTCTTTGGCATTGCCTTTCTTTGGGATTGAAATGAAAACTGACCTTTTCTAGTCCTGTAGCCATTGCTGAGTTTTCCAAATTTGCTGGCATATTGAGTGCAACACTTTAGCAGGATCATCTTTTAGGATTTGAAGTAGCTCAGCTGGAATTCCATCACCTCAACTAGCTTTGTTCCTAGTGATGCTTCCTAAGGCTCACCTGACTTTGCATTCCAGGATGTCTGGCTCTAGGTGGGTGATCACACCATTGTGGTTTTCTAGGTCATGAAGGTCTTTTTGTATAGTTATGAGTATTCTTGCCACCTCTAATATCGTCTGCTTCTGTTAGGTCCAAACTGTTTCTGTCCTTTATTGTGCCCATATTTTCATGAAATGTTTCCTTGTTATCTCTGATTTTATTGAAGAGATCTCTAATCTATTCTATTGTTTTCCTATATTTTTTGCATTGATCACCGAGGAAGGCTTTCTTATCTCTCCTTGCTGTTCTTTGGAACTCTGCATTCAGTTGGGTATATCTTTCCTTTTCTCCTTTGCCTTTTGCTTCTCTTCTTTGCATAGCTATTTGTAAGGCCTCCTCAGTCAACCATTTTGCCTTTTTGCATTTATTTTTCTTTGAGATGGTCTTGATCACTGCCTCCTGTATAATGTCACGAACCTCCATCCATAGTTCTTCAGACACTCTATCAGATCTAATCCCTTGAACCTATTTGCCATTTCCACTGTATAATCGTAAGAGATTTGATTTAGCTCATACATGAATTGTCTAGTGGTTTTCCTTACTTTCTTCAGTGTAAATCTGAATTTTCCAATAAGGAGTTCATGATCTGAACCATAGTCAGCTCCTAGTCTTGCTTTTGTAGAGCTGCTCCATTTTCGGTTGGAAAGAATATATCAATCTAATTTTGGTGTTGACCACCTGGTGATGTCCAATAGAGTCGTCTCCTGTGTTGTTGGAAGAGGGTGTTTCTATGACCAGTGCCTTCGCTTGGCAATACTCTGTTAGCCTTTAACCCTGCTTCATTTTGTACTCCAAGGCCAAACTTGCCTGTCACTCCAGGCATCTCTTGACTTCCTACTTTGGCATTACTGTCCCCTTTGATGAAAAGGACATCTTTTATGGTGTTAGTTCTAAATGGTCTTGTAGGTCATCATAGGACCAACTTCAACTTCTTTGGTATTTGGCATAGACTTGGGTTACTGTGATATTGAATGGTTTGCCTTGGAAATGAACAGAGATCATTCTGTCATTTTTGAGATTGCACCCAAGTACTGCATTTTGGGCTCTTTTATTGACAATGAGGGCTACTGGATTTATAGATCTGGACTATCTCACTTGAGCCATGTGGTGTGGGGATCCAGGGTTTCTTCCTCCTCTGTGTTGTCACCATCCTGGGAACCAGTCATGTCCTGCCTCAAGCGCACCGTATTCTCCCTGACAAAGAAGGTGGTGGAGAGGGTCAGAACAGGCCAGCACCTTGCCACGTAGATGATGGTCCAAATCTTCATATGTAAATCCCTTGTAGATCAGTAAGGAAAAGGTGAACATTGTTTTCTTTTTTTTTTTTTAAAATAATTTTATTTTACAATTTTTTTTAATTTATTGGCTGTGGCTGGGTCTTTGTTGCTGCACCGGGTTTTCTCTAGTTGGGGTAAGTGGGGGCGACCCTCTAGTTGGGATGCACGAGCTTCTCATCGCAGTGGCTTTTCTTGTTGTGCACCAAGAACAACAAGAGAGCCCGAAATGCAGTACTTGTGTGCAATCTCAAAAATGACAGAATGTTCTCTGTTCATCTCCAAGGCAAACCATCCAATATCACAACAGGCCCTAGGTGCACGGGCTTCAGTAGCTGTAGCCTGTGGGCTCAGTAGTTTCAGCTTCTGGGTTCTAGAGCACAGGCTCAGTAGTTGTGGCACACGGGCTTAGTTGCCCTGTGGCACGTGGGATCTTACCAAACCAGGACTCAAACCCATGACTCCTGCATTGGCAGGCGGATTCTTTAACACTGAGCCATCCGCCAGAGAAGCCCAACATTCAGTTTTCTAAATGAATGGAAGGAGTAAAAATGAGTAAATAAACATGTAAACATGTTCAAACTTGCCAGTTAATGAGACAGCGAAATCCTGTTTGTTTTGCCTGCCAGACTCTCAGTCCAGTGGCCGACAGGCCCCATGGTACTTGGCTCAGGACCCTGGAAATCCTTGTGAGCTTTCTGGGGCCCGTTTGGCAGAACATTCCCTAAGATCAAAACTACTGTGCATATGATCAGGAATTCTAGGAATTTAGCCCGAAAATAGTAAAAGGCATATGGGCATGGGAATCCATCATAACACAGAGGTGGAAGCAACCTAGATATCTAACAGCGTGAAGTGAGTTAAGTAAATTATAGGCTGTGGTCCTGCTCACACAGCCCCTTACTTATTCAGTCATTCAACAGCTATACTGAAAATCTCCTGTGTTCCAGGCACTATTCCAGGCTTTGGGGGTTCTACAGTGAACAGAACAGACAAAAGCTGGCCTAGCAGGAGGCGAGAGAGGATGGAGGGATGCCTAGATGGATGAAGGAATGGATACTGGTGAAGGAGTGTTCTTTCCCCAGGGAGCTCAGGACAGGTGTCCTTGAGGAGGAGACGTGAAGAAGCCTAAAGGAGAGAGAGCAAGCTGTAGCCCTCTGGGCCAGGTGTTCCAGGCAGAAAAAAACAGGGCTCAGCTGGTGGTCCTGTGGTGGGAGCTTGGCTGGTGGTCCCATGAGTAGCAAGGAGGCATATTGAGAACAGGAGCCGAGACTCAGGAACGAAAGGGAAGTGGATTGCTCCCAGGAAGGTGGGGTCTGATCAGAGGAGTCCTGGGAGCCCATTTACCTTGTTAAAGGGACACACTCTGGGGGTGAGGGCTGAAGCAGGGGTTCAGCTCCACCACTGTCACCATGGACCAGGCAAGAGAAGGTGCAGCAGGGGCGAGCCCTGGGGGAAGTGTCAGGTTCTTGTCATGGAGACAGTCGCGTAGACATGTGTCTGTTGACCAGGAACGACACTCCAGCCCTCATCCTGGCCCGAGTGGGGCCACTGGGATCCTCATCAGGTCGGTTGGGCTCCATGCACAGGTATGAAGTGGAAGAGACCAGTGAACACATGGATCCAGCTGCCTGGAAAGACTGGCTTTATCTGCTCAAACTGGACCTGCACAGAATCCAGCAACACACAGCATTTCTACTCCTGGCTATGTGCTTGATGGGGATGCATACATGCGCCCCAAAAGACCGCATGAGAATGTCCTCAGCAGCACTATTCACAAAGGCCATGATCTGGAAACAACGGGAATGCCTGACAACAGAGGCACATTCACCTGGCAGAACACTGCCAAGTGACCGTGACTCATTGTCACTCATTGCTGGGGGTCGGTTCACCGGTGTGACATGGAGCAGCCGGGAGGCCAGACTCAGAGGTCTTGTTGCTGATTCCATTTACATCAAGTTCAGAAACAGGAGAAGCTAACCCACAGTCTTGGAAGTCAGGCTTCCCATGGGTGTGAAGACTGACGGGGCAGGGCCTCTGGGTGCTGGGCACAGAGACGCTGACTTTGTGACCGGCCATTGTGCCCAGCCCTTATGATTGGCCTTTTCTGTGTGTGTGTCAGGCTTCAGTCAAAAGGTGACTTTTTTTCTAAAGTTTGAAAGTGAAAGTCACTCAGTCGTGTCCAAATCTTTGCAACCCCATGGACTATACAGTCCATGGAATTCTCCAGGCCAGAATACTGGAGTGGATAGCCTTTCCCTTCTCCAGGGGATCTTTACAACCCAGGGATCGAATCCAGGTCTCCTGCATTGCAGGCAGATTCTTTACCAGCTGAGCCACAAGGGAAGAAGCCTAAGAATACTGGAGTGGGTAGCCTATCCCTTCTCCAGCAGATCTTCCCGCCTGAGGAATTGAACTGGGGTCTGCTCCACTGCAGGTGGAAGTTAATTTTTATTTTAAAAATCTGTGTTTCTGTGTTTAAAAGTGTCCGAAAAAATGTTCAACAAAATATGTGATAGAGGTGATTTGGGGGAGAAGATTATGGGCAATTGTCATTCTTTTTTTCTTTTGTGTAGAAAATGTCTAAAATCACATATATGTATATGCCAACTCTATATATGTTGATGATTAGCAATCTGAGGCAGCCAGGGCTTTGACAGCTGAGAGGATATAGTGCTTTATCCAGGAATTGATGTCAAGGAACTCAGAAACTCCAACTAATCGAGCATGTCAAGAATAAAAGGGAATATTTGTTAATTGAATGTCATGTTATGTCTTCAGTCACGCCTCGTACAAGATAGGCAATTCAGAATTCCCAGTTACCCAATTAAAATGCTAATTATCTCGTACCTTGATAAGGCCACTCTCTCCGGGGGAGAAAGAGTGGCCTCTCCCTGCTGCCGCCCCTGCTTCCTGCCCTGGACACAGCCATATTTGCAACCACCCTTGCCTCTAGTCCGCGGGTTCTCCTTTTCCAAGGTCTCCGCATCCCAGGGGCCTCTTCCAGAGCGCCAGCTCCTGCTTTCCATGGCCGGCCTCAGGCGCTGTCCCTGGGGTTGGTGGTCCACGTGCCCTGGCAGACCCGTTCCCACTCCATCTGGGCTCCCTGCACAGATGCGTCCAGAGCCCTGGAAGGCCCAGTGCAGCATCACCCACCACTGGTGTCTGGGGAGCAGAGGGCCTTGCCCCGCCCGGGCAGCTGCTGTCCTGGCGCCCCCATCACTGACAGACCTGAGGTTTAGAGGCATCAGGGTCAGCAGCCCTGCATGGACTCCAGGCTCACAGCACTCCTTCAAGAGGTTCTCTGACCACAGCACCCCACCACGCTGACCCGCAGTTTTCCTCATCGGCAAAGTCGGAAACCCTCTCCTCCCACCGAAGGATGGTCGTAAACACCAAAGGCTACAGGAGGCTATTGGGTCTTTCTCACCGGCTGGGCCTGTGCCAGGTCATGGAAGGAAGGCAGCAGCGGCCCCAGTCTGGGCAGGGCTTGTCCTCTGTCCCTGGTGGTGCTGCATTGGTGCCAGGGGAAGTCTTAGCCTGCTGTTTTCTCTGTTATTGGAAGTTTGGGGTGGCTTCTTCTCAGCCTGCTGCTTGCAGTGTCTGATGGCTCCTATGGACTGTTTTCAGATCCCGAGTTCCTCTTCAGTGTGTGCATTGTGTATACGTACTTATGTATGAGTATATGTGTGGGTACATGTATTTACATGTATGTACACGTGTGTCTGTACATATGTGCTCTCCTGCCTGGGTAGAGGTGTGGCCAATCAGTTTGGCTTTGTCGGTTTGGCTCCAAGTGTCACCAGTCAAGGACTAAATTTTTTTGTTGATTTCCTGGCTTCAGGGTTTCCAAAACCACGCAAGTCCTTCACTTTTGAACTTGAACCCCGTGGAGGACAGACCTATGCTGCGAATTCTGAGGAAACCTTCACTGTTTTCTCCCAGAGCCCAGGAACACTTCTGCATTGCATCCTGGAATGCTGGTGAATTTTCTCCAAGTCCATCCTTCTGCAGAGGGTGCATCCTTGCCCCGCCCCCCAGCGTTATGTCAGGGGAGAGCTCAGTTCTGGCCCCGAGCCCTGGTTGCCTGAGGTCTCCTCGCTGTCCCCATGTGGCAACGAATGCCAAGCCCTCCAGGCTCGCAAGACTGGCAGCTTCCTCTTCTGGCCTCACCTCCCTGCTTGTCCTGTGGACATGGCTCTGCCTATCACATTTAATCTTCAGCTCTGCAGGTTGCAGGTTGGAGGGTTTCTGGCTGCGGACTCTGCCTTCATCTCATCGTGGCTCCGGAGGGGCTCGGTGGTAGCTCACAGCTGAATTCAGCCATGGACATGTATCATCAGCAGTTGGCCCCTCTGGTTCCGCAGCAGCTGGCCCCTCTTCGGCTCACAGTTTGCCGTCTTTTCTGTAAAGATCGAGTGGGTCTTTACGGAGCGTCCTCCCATTGCCGCCTGGTCTGGGAGCCATCTGTGGGGACCAAGATGGCTCTGCTGTTGCTGCGATCTGTCCTCCAGACCTGTTCCCGCCGAGCTCTGACCGGGCCATTCAGGAGCCTCACGTCGAGCCTGTAGCCCCAGTTTGGAGCATCCTTGCACCCCCACCCCTTGAAAATCAGAAAATTGTTAAGACTCGGGCCCTGGGCCACAGTGCCCCAGAATGTGGGCACCTTTGCGTGTGCACAGCCCAGGGCCGAGGTCCTGGGGAGAGGGGTCCCTGAGGGGTGTGAGCAAAAGTAGGGCCCATTGTATCTGTTGTGCCCCCAGAGCTTGGGGTGGTTCTTGTGTCACTTCAGACAAGTTCATCTGGAACTAGATCAGGTGCTGAAGTCCAGTGTGAAGGACTGAAGCCCTTTTGCAGGAGACTGGATTTCCAGCATTGGTGTTTGCAGCTCTTCCTGTGGGTACGGGATCGTATGACTGGCAGAGACAACCCCGGCTGCAGTTAGCAGATTAAAACTGGGTCGGCCGTTCCTTAGTCTGGTACTTCTGTGAGCCATGCGTTTACTCTAAAAGGCTTTTTTACTTAAGCGGGAGCCCAAGTGTGCGATAAAGGCTTTTTCTATCGAATAGATTACAGGGCAGGACAGTGCCCACTGCTGAGACTGGGAGCAGGTGGGGAGCCAGTGCCACCCCATACCCCCAGGCTGCTCTAGCAGGTTCTGGTTTGTTCATCTGCTGCCCTTCTGCCTGTCCCCGTCTGTCCCCATCACCCAGAGAGCACCTGCTGCCCCCTGACCTGCTTCTGTCTGGGCAGGGCTTTGTCCCCTAGGGCTCAGGGAACCGTGCAGCTCCGTGGCCGCTCAGCATCCCCCAGTCTCTGGGGGCAGCTGCACAGAGTCCCGGTGCCTGAGGCCCCAGCATCTTGGCGGGCCGTGTGGAGCCACCGTGGGGCCCGGGCTTGGCCTAGCTGTCCTGTGGCCTCAGTAACTGAGGCTGAGGTTGGCGGCAGCCACCTGGGCGCTCCCACCATGACTGCGGGGGCGGCTGGTACCTCACACAGCTTTCCTCACCTCCCTGGCAGTTCCTAGATTCTTTTGTGTTGAGGAAATATTTCACTTGCAGATACCCAATTATCCTGTGAGATTTGTAAAGCAAGTCTGAAAGCTGACTGAATAGAGCAGAACCCTTCATGCATAACAACTATTTTATACCCAATCATAACAATTACACATAATTTGTGTTTACAGTGCCTGAAGATTAGACTCCTCCGTACAGACGTTCTCTTAAACAGGCCCAGAACATGCAGGGCAGAACTGCCACTTAGCGTGCCCACAGGCGGCCTCGGGGCTCTGAGCACAGCCCTGTGGTCTCCCCTGCGCTGGTGGTCAGTGGGTGGGGTGGGGTCCGCCTGAACCTGCTTTTCAACTGCATCCAGAAGGCTGGGCCCGAAGCTCTGGCGAGGCCTCAGGGAGGGGGCGAGGGCAGCCCCCAGTGTCGCCGCCTTCCTCAGCTGGGTTCTGCAGAGGCGGGGGCCCTTGGCACACTGAGGCCCCTGCCCAGACAATTTCTCACCCGCTCAGGTCCTGGGGTGTGTGGTGAGGGGAAGGGATGGGCCTGGCCTCTGCAGAGCCCTGAGCAGCATGGTCTCCCGAGGGTTTCAAACACTGCTCACGTTTGTTGATGTGGTGAGTCTGGTCCACCAGTCACCCCCAGGATCTGCCCCAAGGGGACAGGGCGAGCCTGGCTCACCCTCTGACCTCCCTCACCCTCCACTCCCGCACCTGCTGGGCTCTGCTGACAGCCGAGCTCCCGGAGGCCTCCACTGGCTCTGAATGTATCTGGGCACTGCCGGGAGGCGGGCTCCCAGTTGCCAGCGACCTGCTCTGGGCTCTCATCTTCCCTCCAGACCTTGCTCCTGGCCTCCCCCGCTCAGAGAGGGAGCTTGTCTAGGGGACCAAGTGGTCGGCGCCTGGCCCCAGACTTTGCCTCTCTTCCCTCCCTGGAGCCCACCTGGCCCTGCTCGTCTACACACCAACCTGCGCTCCAGCCCCAGCCCCCCAGGCCAGAGCCCAGCAGCCCCTGTTCTCCTTCCCCCGCACCCCTCCCCAGGGTCAGGGTCGGGGTCCCGGGTGGCTCCTGCACTGGGACCCAGAGAGCTCTCATGCCTCCCTGGCTGTGCACCCAGCCCTCCTGGTGGCGGCAGGGACATGCCCCGCCGGCCCTGCAGAAACAGGGGGCCCCACCCCAGCCTGTCTCCCCACAGGACCAGACCTGTCCTCCCAGTGGGCCTGAAAGGCTGGCACTGGAAGTGGCCGGCTCCCCCAGCCTTGCTGCCTCTCTGCGCTGGCCTCTGAGCTTCAGTGGCCCGTGGCCTCCAGGCTGCCAGCCCCTGACTCACGCTGGGGAGCTCAGGCCTTCCTGTGGGCGTGGCCAAGCAAGGCCTGGGCTGAGGATTTGCATGGGGGTGGGGAGCGCACATACTCCAATGACCCCACTCTGACCCATCTTCCTTCACCTGCAGCCTCTTTGAGCACTACTGCTACTCCCGGGGCGGCATGCGCCATAGCTCCTACACCTGCATCTGTGGCAGGTAAGCGGCTACCTGGGCCACGTGGGGATGATGGAGGGAGGGCGTTGGGGGGAGGGGGGAGGGTGGCCCCCACCATCCTCCAGCTTAGATGCACCTGTTTGCTCCCCTGCCCACGGCACCTCATAAGCCTGGGAGTCACTCCCCACTCCTAAGGCTCTGGGATCGGAGGTTGCTTCCTGCCTGCCCTGGGCAGTTCGGGGGCAGAGGGAAGCCAGCCCACCACTGCCTTGCCCTTCCATCCCATCTCCCGCTGGCAGCTCCTCCTGGGGCTGGCCTTCCTCGCCCCCTCCACACTGGCAGCTCTCAGCATGTGGGGACCAGGCCATGACCTCAGACTGTGATGGCTTCTGTGTGCAGGGTGTGTGGAGGGAGCTGTATCAGGGCAGGAGGCTGTGGTTGTGTGTATGTGTGTGGCTGTGTGTGCATGCGTGTGTGTGTGGTTGTGCGTGTGTGGCTGTGTGGGAACAGCACAGCCGTGGTTGGGTCTGGGGCTCTGCCATGGGGGCTGTTACTGTAGGTGTGTTTATGTGTGACATGTGGCTGGGGAGTAGGAGGTTCTGTGTGTGTGTGTGTGTGTGTGTGTGTGTGTGACCTGCACTTGACTGGTACGCTTGCAGGCCCAACGTAGAAGTGATCATGTATATGGGGCAGCTCATAGCTATGAGCATGCGGGCCTGTGTGTCTTTTAGGGACACGTCCTGACTGTGGGGGCCCCCAGTCCCCCAGTCCCCCAGGCTCACCCCATCTCATCTCCCTGTGTTCTCCCCTTGGGTCAGAGGGTCAGGTCTCTGCCCAGCCAGGATGGAGCCGGCAGCTCTGCTGGCGTGCACGTCCTTGGCACATGAATAATACATGTGAACATCTCAGTCCTTGGAAATGTTCTTCTCTGGTGGATAGAGAGAAAAATCATTATTTCTACTTTTATGATTCCTGAGACTCCTGAACAGGGCCATAAATATTATACCCAGGTGGTTGGTTTTTTTTCCTTTGGACAGACTTAAAAGTCCTTTTTCTTAAAGGCATCGCTCATTAGGGAAGCGCTCTCAAGCTGCGGAGTGCGGAGCTGCTGGCTCGGTGGCTGTGGCCCTGGCCCGGCCCGGCCAATCTCCATGCCGCCTCGACACAGTCCCGGCCCTTCCACTGGGCCTCCCCCCCCCTTTAGCCACCAAGACACCCGGCTTCCTTGGGGTCCCTTCCCCTGGCCTGCAGGCCCTTGCTCCCACATCAGGCCCACATCCTCAGCCCCAAGGGCACCTACCTGAGCAGCACTCAGCTGAGGTGGCCCTGTCCTGAGCCCAGAGGCCGGCCGCCAGCTTTGTGGCTGCAGGGCGCCAGGGCCACTGTGCCCCTTGCCCCATCTCAGGCTATGGGCCGGGTCCACCTGGCCCTAGACCTCTGCTGCAGGGTGGATGGTACTGCTCACGGGGCAGGAGGTTGGGCCGCCAGCCCCGGGGCCTGCTGGGTGAGAATGGGCTCTTGACCTGCCCCTGATGCTCCGCAGTGGTGAGAACTCGGCCGTGCTGCACTACGGACACGCCGGGGCCCCCAACGACAAGACCATCCAGGATGGAGACATGTGGTGAGTGGGGCCGGCCCCCAGCTGCCCTGGCTGGCGTGTGAATGGTGGGGGCCCACGGAACCAACCCCAGGCGTGGCTGATGGGGGCCCCTCAGTCCCAGCCCGGGAAGGCTGGCCACAGCACAGCCCCTGGGCCTGCTCTGGGTCTAAACTTCTCTGCCAAAGCTTTGTCCTCCATATCATCTCCTCTCCAGGACCAAGGAGGCCCTGAGAGGGGAGCGGGGGCCAAGTGCTGTGAGGGTAAGGCCCCACCTCAGAGGAGCATCTGCCTTGTGACCCAGCACTTACCACGCTTGCGTCTCCGGCTTGGTGCTACGGGGTGGGCACGTCAGTTTGGAGCAAGGGAGACCCCTAGGGAGTCCCCCGACTTCTGAACCTGCCTCACGACTCCTTGGCACAAGTGGCCACTTGTTCAGGAGTTTAGAGGGGGTGCTTGGCCCTCAGGACTGTCTGCTCACGTGCCCACCGCTCCTCATGGATTCCTGACTGAGCAGATGTGGGCAGGACCCTCAGCCTCCAACCCTCCAGTGGTTCTGCTTGCAGACCCCCAGAGTGTAGGGCTCTCCCTGGGCATACACCCCTCCACTCCGGGCGGCCCCTCTGGCCTTGGCAGGGGCCGTGGGCACCCTACTGACCTGGAGCGTCCCTGTCCTCAGCTCATAGGCGCTTGTATTCCCCACCTGTACTCTCCACCACTCAGACATCGCGCAGGGCCAGTCCAAGCTGCCAGAGGCTCAGAGCCGCCCAGAGGCCACAAGTTCCACGGGGCCTCCTGTCTTGTCCTTGAGACATCTCGCTGTGGCCACCAACCCACAGGTGCAGGCTGGAGAGCTGGGGCACATTGACCTCAGTTCAGTTCAGTAGCTCAGTCGTGTCCGACTCTCTGCGACCCCATGGACTGCCGCGTGCCAGGCCTCCCCTGTTCATCACCACCTCCCGGAGTTCACCCAAACTCAAGTCCATTGAGTCGGTGATGCCTTCCAACCATCTATCTCATCCTCTGTCGTCCCCTTCTCCTCCCACCTTCAATCTTTCCCAGCATCAGGGTCTTTTCCAGTGAGGCAGTTCTTTGCATCATGTGACACATTGCCCTATCTGGTCCTTTGGTCCTTTCCCTCTTGCTGCTGAGGCAGCTGAGCGCCTCCCCACCACTTCCCACCGGCACCTTATCCACCTCAGTTTGCAAGTGCCGCCCTGCAAGGCTTTGGCCCCACGCTGGTATTCTGGTCATGGCTGCACGCTGGCCAGGATCCGGCCTCAGGCTGGGAGTTGGGGAACCTGTGATGGGGGCCCTTGCCCACAGCCATCAGGGGATGTGACCCAAGAAACACCCCATTCCAAGCTGTCGCTGCCCGGTGTTCTCAGAAACCCACCCAAGTCCAGGGTGCCTCCTGCCCCAGGGCGCCCCAGCGCCGCTGGCTGCGGTGTCCACTCGCCTGGGGTCAGTAGCCGGATGGGATGTTCTGGCTCGGGACCCTGTTGGCAGGAGCCCCCCTCAGGCTTCTGCAAGGAAGCAAAGCCTCCGGGCTCCCTCTCTGAGCCTCAGTTTACTGTCTTTTGGTGGAGATGGCAACTTGGCCCTGCACAGGGTAGTGGCGGGGGCATGTCAGGACCGCAAGTGCTGGTGGACACACGCTCCCAGGGACCTGAGCCCACAGATAGGGGCAGGAGCAGGCAGAGGGGGACACCAGCGTGGTCACAAAGGTCACTGCAACCCTGCTCACTGCTCGCTCCACCCCCAGAGAGTCTAAAGCCCTTCCTGGCATGGGGGTCAAGGGCGTGCAGCAGCCTGGATGGGGTTCTGACCCTGCCTGACGCAAGGTGCCGCGCGTGATGTAGATTCGCTCACTCTGATCTCATGAAGTGGGTGTCTCCCCTCCCCCACGTGTAGCGGAGCCACTGAGACACAAGGAGCCTCCAGGTGCAAAGCCAGAGGGATCTGGGGGAGAGGTCAGCTGCCTCCAAGTTGACTCAGCTGGAGACTAAGGAAACGGGGGGGGCCTCAGGGGTTCTGCCCTCTGGGTCACTGGTGGCCCCAAAGGGAGACCAACTGGTGTGTCTTCAGGGACTCACGCCTCCTAGAACATGTCCTAATGCTTTTGACTCTGCGGCCTGTTCTGGCTGAGCCAGGACGTGGGAACCCAGTCCCCAGGCAGGCGGAGCCTTGGTCACACAAGCAGCCACAGCTGTCCCTGCGGAGGGTCCTGCGCCAGGGCCATGTGGCTCTGAGTCGTCGTCTCTGTGAGTTCACACAGCCCAGAGGAAGTGGTTGCTTCTCCTCTCTCTCTGTCTGTCCCGAGAGAGTCTCACCCATGAGAGGCTTGTTCTAGCTGTGTTCTGGGGCCGTTTGGCACACTGGGGCCTGGCTGACTAGGGGCACTGTGCATCAGGCCTCCATGCGTCCAGACGCTGTGTCCACAACCCTCCTGGGCAGCGTGTGGCACCCGAGTCGCCTGCCGCTCAAGAGTCCCAAGTGATCCAGAGAATCCCATGGATGTTAATGCCAAGCCCAAATGGGTGATTTTATTTTTCTAGTGCTAACTTTGAAATGTAGCCAGTAGAATAATTATGAGTTTATTATGGTCAATTTATTATGCAGCATTTAGAACAACATGTTTTGTTGATTACTGCTACTGCCAGATTGCTGGCGGCATTTATAATCCATTGTTTTATTGAAATTGATCTGCCGAGCGCCTACTGTGTTCGGTAAATAATAAATCACTCTGTTATCCCAACATAAAAGTCACAGCACTTCATCACAAGGTACGAAACCAAAATATGAGCCTGGTGTAGAATTCTCAGCCGTGACTGTTCTCCAGGTGCCCGTCATGTGGTGCACTCTGGGTCTCAGTTCCCTGATGTCAGGCGAAAATGCCCCAGAGATATTTAACATTTAGGAATGGGGCCGTTTGGGGTCCAGCAGCTGATTTGGGGCAGACTCTGCTGGAGAAGGTGGGGAGTGGATGCCGAAGGGCACTCCTCTCCCTCCAGCCCCAGACGTGTGGTGATGAGCATAGAAGGTTGCTGGTTCAAATCCCTGCTCCCCCTAGCTGAGTGATCACCCCTCTGAGCCTCAGTTTCTCCATCCGTCTTTGTGGGTGAGAGCACCCAGACCCGGGAAGACTCACTGATCATAAGGGTAAGCAAGGAGCCTGCACAGGGGGCCGCTGGTGGGATTGGTGCTACACACCAGAATTCCCAGAGCCAGCAGCGCACCTGTGCCCCGAGGCCCGCCTCCCAGCAGCACTTCCAGACAGAGACTGGAGGCAAGAGGCCCCAGCAGAGCACAAAACGGGCCTGGTTTATTCACACAACTCTCAGGCCACGTGGTTGCCTGCTCTGTGTTTTCAGCCCCTAAACTGTCCTCAGGCATGTGTCGTGTGGGGCCGCATTCCATTCCTCTGTCCTTCCGATACCATGTGCTGCCTGGGAGCTGGGCTGGGAAATCGGGGCCTGTATGTTAGATGCGCTGATTCTTACTCCATGTCAGACTCATCACCCAGAGCTGAGAAGGGGATTTTGAGGACCACTCTTGACACCACACCAGCCCCGCCCACCCTCGTTTATCTCAGCTGGATGCTGCCAGACTTGCTCTGCGTGGATCCGAGGGTGTAGGGGGACAATGACTGGACTTTGATGTGGCCTCGGGTCCCCACGGACCTCCCTCTTGGCTGGTTCAGAGGCATACAGCCTCCTGTGGGGCCGCCCGGGGCTTTGCTGTCGCCTCTGAGAGCCCTTTTCCTGCTGTCGCCCTCAGGGCTCACCATGAACCCCATCACCAAGTCGCTGCCCTCCTAAGCCTTTAGTTGCTTTCTGTTTTTGTTTTAAGGCAAAAGCAAGCAGACCTTCTAAAACATGGTCCCAGAAGTGTGGTGGGCTTCTGATGGATACCCTTCCCAAGCTCACACAGGGGCCCGTGTCTGAAGCCATCAGAAGCCTTCCTGGGTGGAAGCCCCGGAGGACCCCTCCCCGCCAAATCAGCCCCGAGCCTGTGGCGGTGAGGCCATCATCCTCACCATGTTCATCGTCCTTGGCTATGGCCGAGCTCGTCATCATCTGAGTCCTCAAGCACTGCCCCGTCCTCCCAGAACCCGCCTGGGCTTTCCCTCCCAGAGTCTCCATGGTGGGTGGAGGCACCCAGGGCTAGTGCCCTGCCCATCGGCCAGGGAGCGCCACTGTTCCCAAGAAAGCCATGTACTCACACTTGGACCCTATCTTGTGCTAGACTCCCCACCTCCCCCTGGGTGCAGCAGGCACACCCCAGGGGGCAGAGGTGGGAAGGGTCCAGGGTCTGCCTCCACTGGGCTCTGATTTGAAAAACAGCTGGGACATCCCTTCCTCATTGGCCACTGCCTCCCTCTCCCACCATTTCATCAGATGGAAGGGGGTTGGTTCCTGGGGTAGGGAGCCCGCTGGCCGCCCTCAGAACCTTCTAGATGCCCCCAGTCGAAGCATGCTCAGGCCTGGGTTGCCCAGCTGCAGGCAGGATGTGGCTGGTGAGTGGCAAGCTTGACCTCCCAGCACTGGCCAGAAGAGGGCAGCGTTGTTTCAGGACATGCCAGCTGGCCAGGCTCATCCTTGCTGGCTATGTTCTGTGTTCTGGGGCCTGGAAGCCGGTGGCCGTCCCGGTTAGTTGTCCCAGCCCCACTCAGCAGCCACTCAGCGTGCTAAGTCGCTTCAAACGTGTCCGACTCTTTGCGACCCCATGGACTGTATAGCCCACCAGGCTCCTCTGTCTGTGGGATTCTCCATGCAAGAACACTGGAGTGGGTTGTCTGCCCTGCTCTCCAGTTAGTCCCCTGATCATTCCACAGGTTTGATGTGGACGAGACATTAGTTTCGGAGAAGGCACTGGTGACCCACTCCAATACCCTTGCCTGGAAAATCCCATGGATGGAGGAGCCTGGTAGGCTGCAGTCCATGGGGTCGCAAAGAGTCAGACACGATTGAGCAACTTCACTTTCACTTTTCACTTTCTGCATTGGAGAAGGAAATGCCAACCCACTCCAGTGTTCTTGCCTGGAGAATCCCAGGGATGGGGGAGCCTGGCGGGCTGCCGTCTGTGGGGTTGCACAGAGTCTGACACGAGTGAAGTGACTTAGCAGACATTAGTTTAAACTGCCTGGGGAACTCCCCCACCACCTGCCCCTCCATCACACTGCGCCTGGGGCTACAGCCTGCTTCTCCATCACAGACATCCACTGCCCCCCAACAGGCTTTGGGGTGCCTGCTGCTCACTTGGGGCCCGAACAGTCCCCTTGGCACTTCTGGGGCTCCTCTGGCAGGAGTGGGAACAGTTTTGCCTGTTCCTGGGGACCCCTCTGTCTGATATCTGTCTGGCATCTGTGTGCTGCTTCCTGGGGGCAGACAAGTCATGCCTGGGTCTCCTCCCCCAGCTAGCAGAGGGGCTGCAGTGAGGGGTCCCCAAGTCCTCCCTTGTCTTGGTGCCTGAAGCCTTGGTCAGCTTTAGAGAAAAAGTGTTTCCTCCAAGCCCAGCCCAGGGCACCACTCCCCCAACTTTGCTGTCTCCTTAGAGGACACTTCTGGAGAAGGAAATGGCAACCCACTCCAGTATTCTTGCCTGGAGAATCTCATGGACAGAGGAGCCTGGTGGGCTATACAGTCACCAGCCAGCCCCATCCTGAGGAGTTGATGGTCTTTGGGACATGCCCCAGTCCTGGGAGCAAGAGAACACTCTCAGAAGGGCACAGGCCCTGGTCAGCTATCTGTCCAGACCAGTGGCTGTGGCCTTCAACCTGCCGTCTGGGTTGAAGCAGCCTTTGCATTCTAACCCAGCACCACACAAGCAGATACGCCTGGGCAATAAGCAAGCGCCCTCGCCGTGGGGTCCGCCCCGTGCTGTCTGCTTACGCCGCTGCCCCCGCATCCCACGTGGTTGACATCACAACCCACAGCGTGGAAGCACCAGTCCGGTCAGCCGGGGTGCTTGCAGACACCATGGGACAGTGCTTACCGAAAAGTGGAACGAAGCATGTGCTACGCGCGTGACCGGCTCACCGCCGCCCCCAGCCGCGGGGAGGCCCTGCCTGTGGCGGCAGCAAGCCCCGGGTCACGCCCACACACAGGGCCGGGGACCGCGTCCTTCCTGGGGTCGTGGCCCACACTGGGGCTCTGTGTCTCCCCACGTCCTCTGCAGCAAGGTGACAGCAGTTCCATCCAGACACACAGGAGGCCCGCAGCACGTGCCGACTCGGCTCGGGCTCCTGGGGCTGGTTGCCTGGATGACTTCCCTGTCTACCTGGGCCCCACGGGAGCAGCTGTCCCATGGCTGGGATGGGAAGCAGGGACGCCCAGGAGGCAGTGGGAAGAGGTCAGCTTGGGGAGTCAGCCCCAGGGCTCCAAGCGGAGGCCTTCATCCCAGGGCTCAGCACTGCACGGAAGGTCTGGCTGGGAGCCGGTGAGTGGCCTGTGGGCCTTGTGTGGCCACCACCAGCGGGAAAGTCACCAGTTCATCTTCCTCTCTGTCTCAGGCTGAGGTCTGGAGGGGAAGTAGGAGATTCCTGCAGCTCAGAAATCCCCCAGCCTGGTCCAGAACTCTGACGGGCGGGTGCAAGTCGGGGCCTGAAATGGTGCGCTGCGGTGAATAGATCTATGAGTGAGTGTACACGTGTGGGCACGTGTGTACCGTGCCTGTCTGGGGTGAGAGGTAGCTGAGAGCGAGGCCACAGCCCTGGGCAGTAAACCAGAGCTGCAGCCTGTGTACACAGTGACCTTGCCGTAAAGACCACAGAGATCCCCCCAGAGCTCTTCCCAGGCCTCATATCAGAGGCCGAACCATCTCGTAGGCCTTCTGCCTGCGGTGGGGCATTGGGCGGAGGGGATGGAGGGGACCTGAGGAGGGCCTGGGTGCGCTGATGGTGGCAGGTAGCCTGGGCCTGAAGTTGCCCGGGAGGAGCCAACGGAAGACAGAACCTCTCCTCCAAGCCAGAAATAGAACCAGATGAACACATGTGAGGAATGAGCCACCAGCATATTGCTTGGAGATGTGTAATACCTCCCCAGATGGCTTAGATTATCACACGCGTTCACTCAGCCAGAGATGGTAGGGTCCCCGGTGGGTGTCCCCAGGCAGCTGGGAGGAGGGCTCCTCGTGTTCTCTGTTGAGCCAAAGTATGAGCGAATTCTCCGTCATCAGCCTGCGTTCAGAGGACGGACGGAGTGGACACAGAGGAGCTGGGAGAGATGATTTATAAAAGTGATGGCTTTCATCCCTGGATTCCAGAACGACTTGAAATCTGAATAACTAATACATGTAGGAACTCTCTGAGGGAAATTTAAAAAAAAAAAAAAAGGCAGAGAAAGATAGGGAACTGAGAGCACAAAAATAGACGTCAACCCCTTGCCTGAGCATCGCTGGGCAGGATGGAGCTGGCCGGCTGGGTGTACACTTCCTTCTCCAGAAAGTGGATGATTTTAAAACAAAAAATACAGCCGGAGGTTTCTAGAAGCTGAACAATAAAGCCAGACTGGCCGGAGAGCCCACCCCCGCCTCCCATGTTTTTGTTTTTGAGAACTTGGTCAGGAGTCATGCCTGCCCCAGGGAAGGGGCCTGTTTTCACTGCTCCGGATGACTCCAGCATTTGGTGTGCTCTTGTGGGCTTCCTGGCATTTTAAATAGTTTAATTTCTGTTTTCCTTTGAGTCCTGCACAGCCCCATAGAACTTTCTGCCTGGGGGTTGCTGCTGCAGGTCTCTTTCTGATGTGGTGGCCCCCAGGAATCGGTCCCCATGCCCCTGGCTCTGTCCCGTCTGCTCAGGCCATTCCTGGTCCTTCTGAATCAACAAACCACAGACCATTTTCCTTTGTTGCCTCCAAGGACCCCAAGTAAGAATGCTCCGCTCCCCGGGTGAAGCTGGGGCATGGCCCCATGCGGTTCCACTCCCAGGCCTGCCTGCACGCTGGCCGCGGAGGACGCAAACCCACAGCAGTGGCGGCAGCCACATGGTAAAAGTGGGACAACCCTGAGGCGCTTGAGGCCGAGTGCTGGAGCGAGGACAGGAGAGCCCGTCTCTGGGCTCTGAGCTGCTGGCCCCGACTTGAGACTTTGCCAGGCCAGTGTTCAGAGCCTCGGTTTCCTGCAGTTTGGGGTTCTGATGTGCTCTGCCCTCCTGGCCAGCTGATGGGAGGGGAAATGTGCCCCGGGGCACAAGTAAACCTGCAGACAGCTGTCACCCCAACCCCCTGGTGCATCAGAGCATCCTGGGGAGCAGATGCTCGGCATGTCTGCTGGGGCCTCTCACCCTGGGATCCTTGGCTCCCATACCCAGGCTGGGCGGGTCCCCTCTAGTGAGCCCCAAGTCCCCCCCACACACACTGGCCCACCCCAGGGTGGGTCCCCCAGAGTCTCTGACTTTGACCCAATCCAGTGTCCCTCTGCCACTCTGGTGGGCTCTCCTCACCACCACCTGAGAATCACCTGAGTTGTTACCTGGTGCTTCTTGCACTGTTGACACTGTTTATAGTGTTTTGTAGTCAGAAAAAGACAGATTAAGAAGTGCCCAACTGGGGACTTCGATTTTCAGCAGAGCATCTTGAGATCCCGAGCATTCATGATCTTCCTTTAGAAACAATTCTGTTTCTATGGATTCTCCTATTGCTGCCGTCAGGCCGCATGGCCAGCCCCCCTGGCTCCACCTGTAGGGCCAGTTGCTCGGGGTGGAGGTCCCCTGAGACAGGCACGCAGGCAGCTCCTGGAATGCAGGTTGAGCCGTCATGTTTACCATTGAAGTTTGAGGGTTTTAAAAAAATAATTTTATTACTTTATTTTTGGCTGCACTGGGTCTTCATTGCCCTGTGGGCTTTTCTCAAGTTGTGACAAGCAAGGTCTACTCTCTGGTTGCTATGCGAGGACTTCTCATTGTGGTGGCTTCTCTTGTTTCAGAGCATGGGCTGTAGGGCACACCGACTTAGGTAGTTGCGACTCCTGGATTCTAGAGCACAGACTCGGTAGTCGTGGCACACAGGCTTAGCTGCTCTGAGGCATGTGGGATCTTCCCAGACCAGGGATCGTACCCGTGTCTCATGCATTGGCAGGCAGACTCTTCACCACTGAGCTATCAGGGAAGCTCAGAATTGGGGTTTGAGAGGCTCTTTGCATGGCAGGTATGGCTTTGCCTTGGGGCTCCAATTTTCCAACAATGGCTACAGACTGCTCCCCACGGGGTGGAGCCAGGCACAGAGAGGGCAGCGCCACCCCCTCCGCCCCTCCTGTCTCCTGGTCCCTAGTTCCGAAGGTATGGCAGGGGCCTGGACCTGAGGCTGAACTGTTGTCCCCCAGCTGTCTTCATGATGTTGTCCCTCAGCTGTCACCATCAGCATCATGACTTGACCCTGACCCCATGATGGTCCAGCTCTGGGCCCGCTGTCCAGCGTCCTGCTGGTGAGGGGACAGGACAGGGAGGCTGCTCGTTCTGGGCACCCCACTCCTCTCTGTGGGTGCCCTGGTGAGAGCCAAGCTTGGACCCAGCAACCTCTCCCTCATTTTGTCTTATCTCCTTGTGGAGGGTGTGCGAGGCAGGATTCTCACCTGCCCTTGACAGTAGGGCCAGGCGGCGAGGTGTGGGAGCCTGGCTCCCCGCACTCCGGCCCAGCCCCGCGACTCGGGGCCCTGTCACGGGGTGTCCAGAGGGCAGCCCAGCGGCCCGGCCTCCTGACTCAGCAGCCTGCTGTCTGTCCCAGCGCCGCCCCTGCCTCTGCTGGCAGGGACTCCCAGCTCCCACTTCTCCCTTCCTCCCACACTCTCCATGCCCACCTCTGTGCCTCCTGGTCTCTGCTCTGTGACCCAGGGATGCTGGGGGCCAGGCAGCCCCCAAGTCGGGGGACTTGGCTGGCCACGCCCTGGCAGAGCACACTGCCCCCAACCACCACCCAGCAAGGAGAGGACCACGCTTCTTGGACCAAGGGGGCCTTGGAACCAGAGCAGAGCCGGTGGCTAGGTTTTCGCTGGGGCTCTTGGTGCGGTGAGAGCCGGGCGCCACGCCTCGGCCCACGCCTTCTGTCAAGCAGGTGCATCTGTCCTGAGGTCCCATCCGGCTCCCATGAGCATTGCCCTGTGGGCTGCAGCTGTGCCCATGCTGGGTGCAGGATGGCCCCTGGGGGAGGTGGCGCTGTCAGGGTGCCTGTGTGGAGGCCAGGTGGCAGATGGGGGCCTAGGGATGCCTCCACGCCTCCCTCGGGGAGTCCCACAGCCAGGCATCCAGGGGCCTGGCCAGCAGGGGCCGTGAGAGCGTGGTGTGTGGGCAGCCACGTTCTCCCCAGCCTTCCTGCTCTGGAGCGGGAGCCTCCCGGGGTGCCCCAGGTCCTTTACCGCTTGCGCACGGTGAGGAGACAGAGGGTCGGAGGCCCCCCACACTGCTCTCTGCACAGGCCGTGTTACAAGAAGTTTCTGGTTCAGCAGCCTTAAGTGCCAGGCAGGAGGGAAGCGCGGCTGAGGGGTGCAGGTGCCCCCTGGTGTCCCACTGGCCTCATGCCCCACTCTCCTGGCAGCGTGTTTGACATGGGCGGTGAATATTACTGCTTCGCTTCTGACATCACGTGCTCCTTCCCTGCCAACGGCAAGTTCACCCCAGACCAGAAGGCCATCTATGAGGCGGTGCTGCGGAGCTGCCGGGCGGTCATGAGCGCCATGAAGCCAGGTGAGGGCAGGGGCGGGGCCTGCGGGAGGACCACCTGGTCATGGGGATGCCCGTGGCCAGGGGGCGGGGCACCTCTGAGAAGCAGGGTCGCACTCTGCAGCAACCTGACTCTGTCCCCACCTCTCATGCTCAGTAAGGTTCCAGATGCTAGCAGGTCCCCAGCGTCACTCCTGGGAAAGGGGGCTGGCCACCAAGCAGAGACAGGGCTGAGGGGGGTCGGGGGAGCTCAGCCCGAGGCCGCCCCCCGTCCCCTGCGACCTCCTCCTCCTGCTCGTCTCCCTGTCCACACTGGCTGCTGGGGTGTCAGCATGTCCTGTGCCCCGTCGCACAGCAGTGGCTGCTCTAGCGAGGGAGTGTGGCAGTGTGGACACTCGCCTCTGGTTGGGCGTGGAGCACCCTCACTTGCGGCTGCGCCTGGGTGGGCAGGAGCTGAGTGTCTCTCCGGTGTGGGGGGAGTGATGAGCAGAGGCTGTGGGGCCATCTGAGGACCTGGCCTGACAGGCCTTGAAGGCTGGACTCTGGGGACTGTGGTGGTCAAACTTGTACTTCTCCATGGAACTTTTGCAGGCAGTCCCCAACACACGAACCTTCAAGTCACGAGCTCTCAAAGATGCCAGTGTGCGTGCACATGTCCAGTCACACAAATTAGTTCACGTGTCTGGCATGGTCTATAAAAGTCAGGTACCTGGGCTAACTTGGTTGGACTTCACGAACACGTCAGAACTGAACTCATTCGTATGTAGGAAATTTACTGTACTTACAAAGGGAAAAAGAAGGAAAGATCCTGAGCCCCTAAACTATAAAGGCCCGAGTGTGGCCCCCTTGAGGGCCCAGAATCTGACGGCTCAGCCCGGAGCCCCTGCCACCCTGTGTCCAGTTGCTGCTGGCCAGGTGCTGCTTGTGAGGGTTCATCAGTGGCTGCTCCCTTCAGAGGAGGCAAACTGAGCAGGGCTTTCCAGATAGCCCCATGCAGTGCTGGGGCCACCAGAGGCCAGGGAGCCAGGGGAGGTGACGGGCCCGCACTCTCACTGGTCCGGCGGGAACAAAGCCAGGTGATCAGATGAGTCCAAAGATGAGGAACTCAGACACACCCGAGAAAGGAGCCGAGGAAGGAAGCCTGAAAGCTCAGCTCGGGACAGGCGACAGCATCCACAGGACTGGCCCGGTATAGCAGCTGTAGAAGAAAACAGCATCTTGCGCTGTTTAAAAAGCAGCAGTTCTCTCTAGGTAGGGGTTAATGTGGACACTTCAGGGAAGACTGTTGCATAAAGACAGAGCAGTGCAGGAGGGGGTGAATTCACAAAAGGTGATAACGAAGAGGGCGAAGAGGGCGAGGGCGGTGAGAACATGGATTCACAAGTGCTCGTAAATCCACGGGGGAGGGGCAGGAAGGGAGCCAGACAGACAGACTGGTGGGGCGCGGCGAGGAGGGAGGGTGCTCACCGGGAGCCTTTTATACTTTCTGACCTTTAAACCTTGGTACAGGCACCTGTTACCTGTAAAACTCTGCCTGTGTGGGAGCTGTCACCCCCGAGTAAGGGGCACCGTCTTCTCCTCCCCTGATATCCTTGCGTCACCCCAGGGAGAGAAGGAGGAGAAGGTTCTGTTCAGCTTTGAACATCGGTTGTTTAAGTGATAAGCGCTTCACATGCAGCAAAAGGCTTGGGCCAATGAGAGCGCATGGAGGTGCACGGCCCCAAGACCCTGGTGCGCCCACAGCCCATGGCAGGTCCCTCCAGGAGCAGAGGGACCTGCGTGGATCCAAGCCTGGCTCCAGGCTGTGGCACAGAGGGTGGAAGGCTGCTGCCAAACTCCACACTGGAGACCGGGGCAGGCAGTGAGGCGGAGGCACGGCGGTGGTTGCAGGGGGCAGTCGGCGGGATGTTGAGCAGGTAGGGATTTGGAAGGACAGTGTCTCCCCTGGGACTCTCTGCTTACCTGGGAGCTCCAGGCTTCACACTCCTGGCCCAGCTTAGACCCATACCTGTGCTGGGAGGGGGCGGGGAGACCCCACCCACCCACAGGCAAGCCTGCTGGGTCCTGGGCAGGATCTATGTGGCCCCTCCCCAGCTGGTGTCCTGGCCGGCTCAGGAGACCAAAAAGTAACCCCACTTCTGCTCAGAGAGTGGCCAGGTCCACAGACAAGTCCCCGGGGCCACGCATTGCACTGAAAAGGGTCTGGTGCATGGTCCTAGCACCAGGGTCCTGTGGGACTGCCTGGCCATGTGACTTTGGGGGCGGTTACAAGGCTTCAGGCCCCGCCAGGCCAGACTCAGCCGAGATGGCCCCTGGGGACTGTGAGGCGGGCCTCCCCAGCACACAGTGGGGCGCAGGCCCGGCCTGCACTGGGGCCTCGAGGCTCCCGTGGGCCGGATGGGGGAGGGATGGACCAGAGCCCCCCCACCCCATACTTCCGGACTGCGACACACTGTTCCCTGGGGGTCGCGTTCCAGGCAGGCCTGGCAGGCCAGGGGTCCTGTGCTCACAGAGCTGCCCTCAGAGGCGGGTAGGTCCCCATAGCAGCACACAGGTCCTGGCCAGGTCAGCCCCATGCCCAGTCCTAGCGGAAAGGCCCCTGGTTTGTGGGCTTGGCTCCTGGGCCAAGACAAACACCCTCAGAGACTGTGTGACTGCTTCCTGCACCTTCCAGGGACGAGTGAACAGAGACAGCCAGGGTCACAGTGAGATGCCCAGAGGAGAGGCTGGGGCCAGTGCTTAGGGCACACAGGGGTCCCAGGGTACAGCTCCGGGACTGAGGGAGGCAGGCCTGAGGGCGGCAGCAGGGGCAGAGGAGCGTCCCACCCTGCCACTCAGACACAGCCTGGGAAGGAGGGCTGAGCTCGCCCAGAGGCTGCATGAGAGAGCAGCAGGGCCGGCCGGGCAGTGGCGGCACCTGGGGAAACACCCGCCTCACTGGCCCCTTGGCGAGGTGGGGGGTGGATGCATCGGCCACGTGCCAGCTTCTGGCCCATGCAAGCAAATCTCTCCAAGGCTTCCTCGTCAGAGCAGGCGCCCATCCTGGGCCGGCCACCTGTCTCCACAGGCTCCCGTAGGCTTGCTGATAGGACACCCAGCCCCCATGAGAGGAGGAGGTGCTGTGGGCAGGGCGGGGACCAGAGCCAGTGTCCGAGCTGGCTGCCGGACAGGGCAAGGCTGGTCATTCTGCAGGCTCTGGTCAGGGTCCCTTTGCCAGCTTTGCCTCCCTCCCTGGTGGGGGGCAGGGGCTGCAGTGTCTGGACTCCCCTGAGACCTCGCCTTAGAGATGGTGTGGGACACAGAGGCCCAGCAGGCAGAGGCGGTGGGACAGCATGCCATGCAAACCAGGGGCACCCTGGGGCAGAAACCAGCACAGCCAGGACTGTGCTTGGTAAAAGCCTTGTGTCCCCCCTCTGGCCTGAGAGAGGCCCCTCTGCTGGCCAAAGGGCAGTGGGTGAGTTCCCGCCCTCCCTGGCCTCTCTGCCAGGGTTTGGGTGGGGGACCACACGGGAACCGCGTGGGGCGGTCATGCTTAACTCAGCATCATGGCGCCTGCTGCCCAGGCGCGTGCTGCCCCTGCCCTCCTGCAGGGTGAGTGGGTCCCCCGAGGTCTTGGCAGCAGGCAGGGCTGTGTGGCGGGGTGGGCTGGAAGCCCTCCGCCCCGCGCCAGCATGGCCTGCCAGACACTTCCCTGCAGCCCGCGGGGCCTGCCCTGGGACCCCAGCCCTGAGCCTTCCCTCCTGCACCCCCAGGGCCTGGCGCTCGGTCATCCCCCGAGGGCCATTGTCTTCGGATGAAGTGAGCTCTTTGTCTGGATGGGCTGTGAGGATGTAGCTCAAGGGGCCCTCCGCTGCCTTCCCGGCTCGGCTCCGGGCCTCGGAGCCCCCAGGGCTGTCACGCTCTGGGCAGGAGGCCTCAAGGCCATGATGGATGCTGCTGAGGCTCCCAGGAGCCAGCCCAGGCTGCAGGCCGAGCAGGCTCCCAGCCCATCAGGGGAAGGTGTGGTCCGATGGGGCCAGGTGGGCACAAAGACCAGTCGGTGACTTGAGGCTGCTCGGGATATATAGTGGGACCTGGGCACCAGGACTCAGGTCCCTCTAACCCAAAATGCAGGTGGTACAGTGCAAAACGCAGATGCCGCCATGCTACCCTGGGCCTGAGTGCACAAAGGAGGCGGGATTGGGGGGCACAGGCGAATCCTGGGCCCATCAAGTCACAGCACTGGCTGCAAGAGAGCCACAGGGAGGCTGGGGCTCCCGGTCAGGCCACGTGGTTGTCAGACTCGGAGCAGGGCATAGGCCCCGCTTTCTCAGGTTTCAGAGACCGTCCCCTGCCTAGCTCAGACAACAAAGGAAGAGGCAATCAGGGAGGGCTTCCTGGAGAAAGCCTCGACACAGAGGCCCACAGGAGGCAGAGGGAGTGAGACTGGGGAAGATGAGGTGTCCCAGCTGAGAGAATGGCAGGTGGAAGGCACAGGGGCACCTCAGGAGTGGGTGGGGATGAAGCTGGAGAGGGGAAGCCAGGCCAAGGAGCTTGGGGCTCAGTCCTTGGGGCGGGAACTGGCCTGGTCTGACCCGTGCTCCAAAGAGATGGCCCCGTGTCCCGGCCGTGTACAGGAGCAGCGGGGGGTGAGGAGTAGGGAGGAGCCAGGCAGGGATCCAGGAGAGGTGGGGGCCCATGGAAGCATCGGGGTCAGGAGAGGTTTTGGGAAGAGAGGATAAGATTTTGTGCTTGCTGGTGGTGGGAGGGCAGGCAGGGCTGATGACCCGGTCTCTGCAGCGTGATCTCTGTGCGTTATCTCCAGTATGAGTAGGCTCGGGGAACCCCAATGCTCCTGGCCAGGCCTGTGGGCTCAGAGGTGCCCACGGGCTGCAGCGGTCAAGGAGCTGGGGCACTGGGGCCTTAGGCAGGCAGAGAGACCCTCCGGCCTATGCCAACCCCTGCAGCCTAGCCCGAGGACAGTAACCTCCCACTCATCTCGGGCCCCTGCCCTGGCCGTGGGTGTCGTAACCACCATCCGGGCCAGACACTGGGGCCAAGTTGCTGGAGGTTTAATCACTGTCACAACCCTAACCACACACAGGCAGAAACTCCCACTCCCGGCCAAGAGAGCCGTGTGCAGGGCCTTCCCCAAGGGCACACAGGCGAGGAAGACTAGAGGCGCCGTGGGGACCGCCGGGGCCTGCACGTCCGGCCCCACAAGGGGCTGCGAGGACAGGAGGGGAGCCGAGCTGCCAGCGCGGAGCTTGATTTATATGTGATTCCCACCCGCTGCCTGGGCCCGGCCGAGACCGCAGCCCCGCGCCGTGGAAGGTAGCCAGGTTTGAAGTCAGCCTGCTTCCTGGGCCTCTCACTTGGCGACCCGAAAAGGCCCTGCCCAAGAGAGATGGAGCTGCCCTGGGGCATCGGCCCTTCCCGAGTCCTGGGGGCCAGGCCAAGTGATGGGAGCAGAGTTCGCAGGGTTACTTGGGGGGCTTACTTTTAGGCCCAGAGGCCTTGGGCAGGGGGCAGGCCTTAGGAGAGAGCGCACTGCACGCACACCTCTGGACCAGCACCTGCTCTGCCAGGCCGTGGTGTGCCCTGGAGAGGCAGCCGCCCTCCTGGTGGAGAGACTCGAGAAGCAAGTGAGCGTACTTGTGCCCAGAACAAGGTGCAGACAGTAGTGGCTGGGCCAGCAGAGCGGTTGCAGTGGGGGAGGGGCTCCGGGAGGGGCCGATGTGCACACTGAGACCTCGAGCAGGAGGGTCACAGGCCAGCCAGCTCTGTGCAAGGACCTCGGTGTGCTTCTGAAGCAACGGTCCCTGGCCTGAGGAGGGCAAGGTGGGTGAGTCAATCTTAGGAAAAGAGCGATGGCCAAGGCTGGGCAGGCTTGGCTTCTGCCCCAGGGACGCACTGATCATAAAGTGTCAAACCTACGGTCTGACTGGTCACAAGTGATGGATGAACAGTGGCAGGCCTGCCTAGGCCACACAGCATGTGAGCGGCCTAGCTGGGACCTGGTTAACCAGGTCTCTATTTCAGGATGCCAAACCATCAGAGAAAAGCGCCCCACGCTGGCTCCACCCCCAGGAGTGCAGACCCAGCCACCCATGCCGATGTCAACCAGACTCCAGACCCCAGGATGCCACACCACTTCATGGGCCGGGGCAGATAGAACAGGGCTGGACTCCAACAAGGCTATGTATCTGGACAAGACTGGGCTTCCTCCGCCCTTGGGCCCCCTGTGTCTCGTGCCGGGGACTACCCACTGCCTGGTGATCAGGGTGCAGCACCACCAGCGCAGACCCTGGGTCCTGGGGGTTCAGGAGGTTGGATCAGCCCCAGGCCTCTAGCCAGCTCAAGATCCCAAACATGAGCCCACCGTCTCTGGCAGGGTAGGGGACACCTGGGGCACCGGTGCCCAGCAAGTGTCTGAAAGGGGAGGGCCTGTGTCTCATCTCCCTCTACCCCTTGGGCCCATCATCTGCTTCTTGTCAGCCCCAGAGGCTCAGGTCCTGGTGACCCACCCCTCACCAGTGCAGGGTCCAGCAAGGTCCCTTGGGGTGTGGAATCCCATTGCTCCCCCTCTTGCAGCCGAGATCATCGGGGCATGGCTAAGCAGCCGCCCTTGAGAGCCAGGGTAACGCCCCACATGGAGGGGCCACAGGGCCCAGCCCTGGCCACCCTCTGTGGGTGCAGGTCCCCACCCTGTCCTCCTGGCCCTGTTCGTCCCACAGCCGCTGGCCTTGGCTGGCACATGGCCTGCCCCCAACTCTGCCCTCGTAAGGTAGGGCAGGGAGCATTGCCAGCCTCGGTTCTTGTGCTCAGTCTGAGCACCCGGTGCCCTCGTCCGTGGAGGCCGCTTCCTGAGGGCCTGAGGTTCCAGCCCCTCAGGGCCTCCCTGAGGCCCAGGCCGCTCCGAAGAGCCTGCAGTCCTCAGAACTCGGTGCCTGGGGACGCTCTCCATGGTGACCTTTGCCCCAGAAACATGGGGCCGGGATGAGTTGGATTAGAGCCCAGGGTTTGGACATCTGGACTACCACAGAGATGGTCACCTGGTGCTGGTAGCCACAGGGCCATAGACCCCTGCCGGTTTGCCGGTGAGACTGTGCCGGCTGCACCTTCACCCCAGAAACCTTTGCTCCCCACCGCAGCTCCAAGGATGATTCAGCCCCCCATGTAGGGGTGTGCAAGGACACCCCTCCCCCACCCCCACCTGAGCCTCCGTCTGAGGCTCACCGAGGCTGCCCCGCGTCGGCTCTTGGGGACACATGCTTTTCTCTTCCTGATGCCAAAGATTTTACTGGGCTCCCCTGGCCCTGGGAGCAGATACCACAGGAGCTGGGCCCCCCGCGGGTGACCGTGGGTGAGAGGAGCCTAGCCCCGAGGGCACAGTGGCGGGAGAGGAGGGGTCTCGAGTCCAGAGCTGCGCTAAGAGAGCCCTGCCAGGGGGCCGCCTGGGCCACATCGCTCTTGCCCCTTGCCTCAGGCTCCCTGGCCTCAGCCAGTGCCCCGCAGCCTTGCCCTGGGAAGCTCTGGCCAGGCTGCCAGAGGCTGCAGCTCACTGCAGCCTCCTCCTGAGCCCCAGGTGTCTGGTGGCCCGACATGCACCGCCTGGCCGACCGCATCCACCTGGAGGAGCTGACCCGCATTGGCCTCCTGACCGGCAGCGTGGACGCCATGGTCCAGGTCCACCTGGGAGCTGTGTTCATGCCTCACGGGCTTGGCCACTTGCTGGGCCTCGACGTGCACGACGTGGGAGGCTACCCCGAGGTCAGTGTGGGCGCGTCGGCCCAGGCGGCCTACCTGTGAGCTGGAGCTGAGCCTGGCCCTCCCTGGGGGGAGGTGGGGTGGGGCTCTGGGACATGGCCGCAGTGTGGGGACAGGCAGGATAAGGACTGGGGGTCTTAGCAAGGCCTGTTACCCCTCCTCCCCCTTCACCCAGGGGTTGATCCAGACCCAGGTCACTGCCTCAGTCCCCTCCCCCCACGCCCAAGGGGCGTCCTTACATGAGGGCGCCTCCCCTGGTGGCCGCCTCCACAGAACCTGGTGGGCAGTGGGTGTGCTCTGCACAGGAACCAGGGCTGCATGCTGGGGGCAGCTCCTGCCCTGAAAGTGTGCAGTGCACAGGGTCCCCAGAGGGCTGTGGGAGCCCCAAAGCTGGGTCTCAGTGATGTCCTGCCTCTGGCTTCATTCATCAAGTGTGACGAGGCTCCTCAGGCTGGTGGCCGGTCCATCCTGGGACGAGCTGAGCCCAGCAACCCTTGCAAGTCCTGCCCCACCCTCTCCTGGTACAGCTTCTGTCCCCGCCAGATGCCTGGGCCAACAGGGCCCCCATGGCCTCCTCATTGCCAGGAGGCATGCTCAGCGGGACAGGGAGGCTTGTGTGGGCATCTCCAGGCCAGGCCTTCCCCCTCCCATTCCTACTGACCGACCCTTGAAAGGACCACCCAGAAAAAGCTTGAGGCTTAGTTGAGGCTTCAGGAGGCTCTGCTGGGCAGGTGGCTGCAGCCTCCACAGGCCGCTGGGTGGGGGTGAGCCGGCCCTGCCGTCTGGCCGGGTGCCCGAAGCACAGGGGGTGGATTATGCAATCGGTGCACACCCTGGGGCCCACCAGCCAGTTAGCCAAGATGGCTTGGCCCCTTAGCTGCAGGGTATTTTGAAAGCTCTAAGAACGATTTTTTGGGGGAAATTGCTCAAGAGAAGCATTATTATTCAATTATTTTTTTCCTCAAGTGTAAACAGTTAAATTTGGAGAAACAAAATCAGTTTTAATTTCCTAATTTCTATCCATCACACTATGCGCAGGGAGCCAAGAGCAGAGCCTTCCAGACATTGTTAACTGAGGTTCGTTATTCATTAGTCGCCCAAAGCACTTTTTTTTTCCACCAGAGAAAATTGGCAGCAAACTGTTTTCATCTTTTCCAGTAAGCGGTCCTTTGTGCTCACGGAGTCTATTCTTCTGACAGATAAACATTGTGGAAAAAATATGGCTTTTCCTATAAAAGTCATTTGTTTTATTTCAGGCCTACAGACACATCTGGGTCTCCTCTGCCTGGAGCCCAGTGCAGCGGAGGCCCCGTCAAGCCCTGAGCCCAAGCGGAAGCCGGGGCGGACCTAGCGTGGGCAGGATCCCCCACCCCCAACAAGGCTGAAGTCCCCAGGCCTGAGGGGCTCGGCCTCTCCCCTTCATGGGGTCTTCTCCCTACTCAGCCCTGCCTCCATCCTTCTCCCAGCCCTGATCTGGCTGTCCTTGGTGAGGCCTATAGGGCAGACTCCTGGGAGTGAGTGCTCTGCAGGGGTCATAGTCAGTGGGCGAGGGCAGGCACATCCTCCTGTGCCCCCCAGGATCCCTTCCATTCACCCCCTCACCCCCAGTCTGAGCGGTGGTCCTGAAATCTTCTGGAGAGGCCGTCTGTACAAGTTTGAGCAAACCCCCACCCTTGGCACAGCCCCACAGCCACCAAGGAGATCAGGGAGGCAAGACCTCATCAGCTCTCTGCCTCCGCCAGGCCCCTGACTTTGACAGCCTCGGAAAAAAAGGGTTGGCTTTTGGGGGCAACATGAAGGGAAGGGAGGGGAGGGGCTGCCCAGGGGGCAGGAGATAGGCCCCTGCTACCCAACCCCCAGCACCTCTCACCTGAGCACAGGGACCGTCATCCCAGACTGTGCCCCCTGCCCTCCTGCCCAGACGCTCCAGGCACATCGTACTGTGGGTCAGGTACCACACCAGACGGGCGTCTGTGCCCAGGGGTCACAGGACCTTGGTGTCCCCTCATCACCTCCATCCCAGCCTGGCTCACACCTGGCCAGGGTGGCCGTGCACACAGGGCCCCGCTGTCCCCGGCCTCTTGGAATCACGGTCACAGCCTTCCCTGCTGTGCCCAGCCATGGATGGAGGCTGAGCCAGCCCGTTTCTGGTTACCTTACATGAACCACTAATTGAAGTCTGATGTTCTTGGCCCCAAACAGTCAGAAATGACAGTTCCATCTCCAGCAGCTGGGCTTCCAGCGTAGAGCCACGAGCAGGGCAGGGCAAGCTCAGAGGCCAACCAGAAAGCATGCCTGCTGCCCTCTTGCTCCCAGGCCTTGGCCGAGGGCCAGACGGGTGCCTCCAGGACTTGGGGAAGCAGGGAGATTTCTGCAAGTGTCCTAGGTGCCATCTGCCCCATCGGCCACGCCCATGTGAGCGCTGGGGGCAGCTGAGAGCCAGTCCCCCGTGGCCCAGCGGAGGCCCAGCACATGGGCATGGTGTGGAGCTGCCCAGTGTGCTCCTCACGGGCAACACCCCCAGGCCATGCACACGGGGTGAGTGCATCTGTGCACACATGAGCCAGGGCTGGTGTCCTGCTGACATCACCTGTCCCTCTTCCTGGAAATCCACATGGAAAACCTGGGCCTCGGCTTGTAGGGAGCCAGGCCCAGCACTTCAGGGCTGGTTTCCACTCTGCCTGGAAACCAGCTGCCTGAAAGAAAGATGCAGCCTGGGAGGCCCTGCAGCCTCCTAAGAGCTTTTTGGCTTCACAGGTTTGGCTTCAACTGCTCCCCTGGCGGGGAGAGGGCCTGGGTGAGGCAGCCAGACCCCCAGCCAGCCCCTTGGGTCAGCAGGGGCAGCGTGCCTTTGGTGTGTGCACGAGTGTCCGTGGGGGCACAGTTGTAGGAGTGACAAGGGGCAGGGACACGAGAAATCTAGGGGAGCGAGCAGAGGGCTTTATCTGAAGGACCGTGGACTGCCCAGCAAGTCTGAGTGTGGGCTGGAGACCCCCGAGGTCACAGAGCCTCCTGCGACTCCAGGGGGACCCAAGGGGCCAGAGCCAGGCCCCAGGTGTAGATGCCTGCACAGACGGGCGGGTGCCCTGCACGCTCACCGTTTCTGTCTGCCTACCGCTGAGGTGGTGGCCCTGGCCTGGGGCTGCGCCCTCCTGGGTACCCCCTCACTGCCCTCTCCTCGCACCGCCCCCCACAGGGTGTAGATCGGATTGACGAGCCCGGCCTGCGGCGCCTGCGCACCGCCCGGCACCTGGAGCCACGCATGGTGCTCACCGTGGAGCCGGGCATCTACTTCATCGACCACCTCCTGGATGAGGCCCTGGCTGACCCGGCCCGCGCCTGCTTCTTTAACCGCGAGGTCCTGCAGCGCTTCCGTGGTTTTGGTGGGGTGAGTGCTGATTGCTCCCAGAACACCCCCCTTCCCTTCCCTCTACACCTGTCACCTCTTTGTCCTCCAGGATAGGAGGCACAATCTTGACTCCCCTCACTTGAGAGACACCTGGCCCACCTTTTCTCATGGTCTGTCACCGGCCCTCAACACAAGTGACACAGATTCCTACAAAACTCCTGCCCCCTCCAGGGACTGCCACCCACCTGGCAGGGGGCAAGCTGGGGTAGGGAGGTGGAGCAGCAGATGTCCTGTGGGAGGCGCCTTCTGCCCAGCAGCTGCCCACAGCGGCCTTGAGGCCAGCGCCCCATCCCGGGGCCATGCTGCCCACTCTGCAGGAAGGGCTCTTCGCACTCAGCCTGGAGCTGTCTGGCCTGACGCTCAAACTAAGTGCGCAAGGGCAGCTCAGAGATAACGAGTGTCTGTCCATCTGACCAGGTCCGGATCGAGGAGGACGTTGTGGTGACTGACACTGGCATGGAGCTGCTGACCTGCGTGCCCCTGCACGGTAGAGGAGGTAGAAGCGTGCATGGCGGGCCAGGACAAGGCCTTTGCTCCCTTCTCTGGCCCCAAGTAGAGCCACGGTGTGCCCCGGGGTAGGGGGGCTGGGCCCCAGCCTCGCAAGTTGCTTCGTGAAGGGAAGCCTGCTGATCAGCCCCAGTGGTGCTCAGAAATCACACATGACATCATCGGCCTTTGATCAAGCCCAATGTGCTGTTTACCTGAAGAAACTTTCTTACTACTCTTCTGTGGGATCACACTCTTCTTCTAAATGTCTTTACTTTGCTTGAGTGACAGCGGCTTTAGAATGCTAATTTTTAATTATCGTGTTATTTTCAATAATCCGTTCCCTTTACTAGCAACTAAATGTGTATTTTGCTGTCATTTGTATTCTGCTCAGGATGTTTTCTCTCAAAATCAATAACACAGAATGGAATTTGCAATAAAAGATTTCCAAAATGGACCTTTGTGCCCATCCCCTACCCCCCATTCTTTTTCCGTTTGCAGATGAACACATGCTTGGACCTGGGAAGTGACCCTGCAGAGCCCTCTGGGGGCCCAAATGTGTAGGTGGGGGTTTTTTTGCCTCTGCACAGGTGCAAAGGAGAACCGTAGAGTAAGCAGCCTTTTTATATGGGTGACTCAGTGGTAAAGAACCCACCTGCCAATGCAGGGGACGCAGGAGATACGGGTTTGATCCTGGGGTTGGGAAGATTCTCAAGAGAAGGGAACGGCAACCCACTCTGGTATTCTTGCCTGGAAGATCCCATGGGCGGAGGAGCCCGGTGGACTACAACCCATGGGGCTACAGACGCGACTGAACATGCCCGAGGCGCCGCCTCAAAGCTGGGCTCCCGACGTGGCCAGAACTGCCCAGCACTTAAAGCACAGTGACCTCAGAACCTGAGACTTGCAGGCTCCTTGTCCTTCATCTCCTTTTCCTGTGAGATGCGCTAGTAAAGCCAGCATCTGTTTGAGAGACACTGCCGCGTCAGGCAGCACCGTGGCAAAGGTGAGCTCTCGTTCCTTCCATGCTTGCCAAGTCCATTTGTCTCTCATGAGTGGAAGCCCACTGGCCGAGCTCCACTTCGAGGCACTGGAGCCACCCGGGCCCTCTGGCTCAGTCCCTGCCAGTGGCCAGACACCTGGCCTTCCTCTGCTTGCTCAGCCTTCCCACAGTTCCCAGACCCACCCCCCACTCTGCAGCCAGCTTCTAGAATCCTGCACACCATCCCAGGGTTGTCTCTGCACATCTGGGAGTTTCTGAGCTTGGCTGGTGAAGGGCAGGTAAGGACAGATGTCACAGATGAAACCTTGACAGGATGGAGAAACCATAGCCCAAGCCAGAGGCTGTTTTTAAGTTACTGAAGAGAGAAGTACAGACTGACTCCTTCTATGCCAATAATACGAAAGTGCTTGCGATGTGGCCTCATTAAAATAAAGCAGTATTCATTTCAAATCACTATTTTTTATGTTATAAGAATTGTAACATCCAGTTTTTAAGGTTGCCTGCTGACAAGCAGATAATGTTCCCTAATAATGATTATTCATGATGTTGAGCATTTTGAGTAATGGTTGTCTTTCTGAGGGTCAAAAAGTTTTGAGTTCGCCAAATCATTCTCACCCCCAGCTGTACCTGCAAAGCCACATTCTATGCACAGGGTTTCAAGTTGCCCCCACCCCCAGGATGAAACCAGTTAAAATTAGGTTGGAACTCTTAAGTGGACACTTTAGGTGTGTTAACTGAAAAATACATCTTTCTCCATCCTCCCCTTTAGATGTTTTAATACCAAAACTGCCTATTTCACATAACATTTGCTCTGATTATCAAGCAAGTCAACAAAAAGTTCAAGGAGAAATCTCAGTAACTAAGTGCTCTTCGTCCCAGAGGCACAATGGGGACAGAAATGGCTGCTTGAACCCAGGTGGGCGACTCAAAGGGCGTTCTTTGCAGGTAGGACTCAGGAACACAGTAGTCACCTACTTTGCCCCATGTTTCAGAGGCTGTGTTCAAGTCCTAAGTCTCCAAGTTTTGCAGAAATTTGTACAGCTTCAGAAATTCATCAGAGACCATTCCAGAAAGCTATACAGTGCCAAAAATCCTTTCCAAAATCCAGGAAAAGTCTAGGTATTCATTCAAGAAATGAGTATCTCCTATACACCAATGTTGGCATAAAAACAAGACCCCAGGTCTCAGAGCTTGGAGTCTCCTCAGAGACTTCTCCTTAAACATGCACAAATAGATTGTCTCAAACGCTGAAAAGTGCCAAGAAGGAAAGTAAAACAAGACTGACTTTGCCTAGAAAGCCAGGGGCCTGAGACAGAAGGGTGGAAAGTGAAAAGTAAGTGGGATGAAGCCATTTCGGAGCTGGGCTAAGGCGGCCCGCCCGGGGTAGAGTGCTGAGAAAAGCCCTGCTGCCAAAGCAGAGTGATGCCACAATGCAGGAGAGTTGGGGCCGGGTGGTGGTGAAGGCAAGAGCAGAGCCACATCCCAGGGAGGCTGGGTCTCACCCAGAGTGTACTGGGGAACCACGAAGATCTGCAAAGCGTGGAAGGTTCCGGGGAGACCAAAGCCAGGCCAGAGAGGCCGATGTCTCCTGCAGAAGGTAGGGCAGGGGAGGTGAGGCTGGGGAAGTCCAGAGACTCAGGAGGTAGAACTGAAAGGGGGCCATGTAGAAAGGCATCTGGTCCAATAGCTGCTTCCCAGGAAGCAAGACTTGGGTAAATGGGCTGCAAACAAGTGTGATGTGTGACAGCCTAACAACTCCGTTCTCTTCCAAGCCCTGTTCTCTGGACAGCCCTGCATAACCTTCAGGTCTGGAGTGCTGGGGGAGCGGGGACTTTGCAGTCAAAAGGTATTTGGAATTGCTGTTTTCCCCTGAGACTGTGTAAAAGGCACATGAGCTCTTCACTCCCAGGCAGCCACCGAGCAGTAGGTCTAAAGCGCTTTTATTGAAATAGGGCTGGCACCCTCACAACCATCTTGATACAGAATTTCCTGACAACTTATTGGATACTAACTTACAACTAATTCATAAAAATGAAATGGGAAGTAGTACCCATAGAAACCATTACTGCACTACAGTTTTCATTAAGATGCAGTGAGTATAAATCTATTTCCCACGACATGAAAATAACTAAAGGATCATAGAAGACAAGGATCTAGATGGTGTCTTCCCTTGAAACACTCAGCTTTTCTCGGGCTTATATGTATGAATTCCTTTTTACAGACACTCAGATGGAGACAGTGCATGTACTGTACACTGTACTGTGAGGGGAAATGCCTGACTTTGATGTCCTGTCGACCTCAAAGCCTGAGAACTCATTTCCTACCCTGAAGGCGACTAGGCGTCCAAGCAGGACGCGAGTTTCTGCTTCCTCTCTTCTGGTAGATACTTTTACATTAGACTAGCTGACAAAGAATGTAACAGAGGAGGCACTCTAAATTCAGAGACAACTATGTTCCTTTCGTTAAGGGAAGCCTAGACTTGGTTATGACCAACCTAGACAGCATATTCAAAAGCAGAGACATTACTTTGCCAACAAAGGTCTGTCTAGTCAAGGCTATGGTTTTTCCTGTGGTCATGTATGGATGTGAGAGTTAGACTAAGGCGGCTGAGCGCTGAAGAATTGATGCTTTTGAACTGTGGTATTGGAGAAGACTCTTGAGAGTCCCTTGGACTGCAAGGAGATCCAACCAGTCCATTCTGAAGGAGATCAGCCCTGGGATTTCTTTGGAAGGAGTGATGCTAAAGCTGAAACTCCAGTACTTTGGCCACCTCATGCGAAGGACTCATTGGAAAAGACTCTGATGCTGGGAAGGATTGGGGGCATGAGGAGAAGGGGGACAACAGAGGATGAGATGGCTGGATGGCATCACAGACTCAATGAACGTGAGTCTGAGTGAACTCTGGGAGGCCTGGCATGCTGCAATTCATGGGGTAGCAAAGAGTCAGACACGACTGAGCGACTGAACTGAACTGACACTTGGTTGCTCAACAGTAAAGACTCCGCCTGCCAATGCAGGAGGTCCAAGAGACATGGGTTTGATCCCTGGGTCAGGAAGATCCCCCACAGAAGGAAATGGTAATCCACTCTAGTATTCTTGCCTGGAAAATCCCATGGACAGTGATTGGAGGGCTACAGTCCATGGAGTTGCAAAGAGTTGGACACAACTGAGCACAGCAAAGACTTGGGACAAAAGAGCCTCTGCTTGCCCCCACACCCACCTCACCCCTGCCTTGGGCTGAGCACATGAAGGCCGCAGGCATCTATCTGCCTGCTCCTCAGAGCTGACGAACAAACTTGGATTACTTTCTTGGCATCTAACAAAGAAACCCACAATGAAATACAGGCATTATTCCAAAGTTTTTTTTTTTTTATTTCAAATCCATTGAAAGAAATAAAATTATATTTAAAAAAATAGAGTTATCTCACAAACTGAGGAAAGCCAGGAACAAAAAGAACAAGTACTTTTTCCTGAGAGGCAGATCTAACAGCTATAGAATGGACTTTATTCCTTCCTAGCTTTTGTCAGACAAAAATTTTCTATTTCTAAGGCATCAAAAACACTCCGAGTGCTTTAACTGGGTTGTTCAGGTACAAAGCTTCAAACCTAACGGGGATTAAGAAACAGCAAAAGCTGCTATGATTTTCCTTCGTTTTAACCCCAAGCATTAAAAGTGTACATACTTCTTTACATAAAGTTTGAGAATTTCACACTCATGACCTGAATTTCAAAATTCTGGTCATATTTTATTAAAATCTTACTACTACTTGGTAAGAATGTCCAAAGTACGAGCTCACATCCCAGTAAGTCAAAGGGGCCAGACAGCAGGAAGCACAGTTCACTGGCACCAGCTGCAGCAAAGACCAGTCAGAAAGCACCCACCCCAGAAGACTCAGATGCAGCTAGAAATTTATACTGAAGCCTAATTCCTAAACCACTAGACCTGCCAGCAAAGGCGGATCACATCCTAATGGTTCATGCGAAACCTACAGAACAGAAAAGTTACAAGTCATTTACAATTCCCAAAGCTCTACACTTGCCCATTCCCCATACTTGGTTTCCCTCCATTTTATACTGATAAACCTATCCAATGAAAAACCTCTCATTCCCAAACACTTCAGTAAAACAGTCAAGATCATGGTTAACATTTTTCTATGTTATGCATAAAACGGCAGGACTGCTTGTGCTAGTTCTGATTTGCATAGGTAAAAGGAAAGTTTGAGTCAATTGTTCCAAAGTTCCAATCTTATTTTCTTATTTGAAATAACCAAGTACATTCCTGATGATTTCCTAAAGCTTCTTTTCCAAGATAGTTAGGTCACTTCATATCATGGGTAATGATAAATTCCATGTGGACATCCATTTCTGAAAGATACTGTTTAGCAAATAAAGAGATTAAAATGCGTGTAGCACCTCTTATAGATGCTTGAAGATTCAGGAGACCTAACTGCATCCCCAGTGAGGTGCTACTGAAGATTGAGCAGGATTCTGGGGCATCTCCTAGTTATTTAAAACCTCTATCAACCTACAAGTTAATCGATACTCCAACCAAAGTAACCAACGTTGGACCCTAACGGCAACCCCTATCCTCTCTCCCGGCTCTATCGGGAGTTAACCACCCTGGGATGGTGGCTCTTGTGGGACAATACTGAGCTCGTGTCACATGCAGAAGGGACTCGTGGCCTTTGTTAACGGCTTTGCTGAGCTGCAGGGCACTGTGATGTTTTCCATCCACCTGAGGGTCCAACTTGAATTGCATCCTGGTTACAGTGCCCCAGGTGCTGGTATGCAACAGCAATGCAGCCTAAAGTGACCATGTTCAAATAAGACAGCTGGCGACTTTCTAAGTCCAATTTGACTCAGCCTCTTGCCACCACCCTGGGTCATCCAAAAACAAACACTGGAAGCAGAAAAAAACAGACTCCAACAAATCTGAGCTAGAACTGCATTAAAAGAAAAACAAGGGCAATCAAAACTACCAACACTGATATAATCCAGATCCTAGAGATTCCCATTCTAGCGACTCCACTTTTTAGTCTCAACAAAATATCAGTATCCTGAGTTTTATCAGTATTTTCTTGCTAAAATAATTTATGGGACATAAATGCATACAAATGAGTAAAAAGTGGTACAAAAGTCTGAAAGAATACAGCCCACTAAGAAATGTCACAAAAACAATATAAAAGATGTGTTTAAGTGAAATAAATTAACTGTTTAACCTTATACTTTCAAGTTTTCTTAGGCTATTATTTTGGGAAATGGCATGGAGTTGACAGTGTATTTTTCTAAGAACCAGTTGGTTATGGTCAAATACAAGTGATCCTTCACAAGAAATTTTTGCTTTCAAAATCCTCAGCCCCACTGCAGTGTATTTGAACACAGGAGAAAGTACCTGCTGAAATTAATATTCAAAATCCTAACCTGCAATTTGGGTGGACATAAACTGTTAAAATGCTTTGATTTACTAACCAGGCTGAGCAAATGGTATAAAATAAAAAAAAAAAACTGACTAGCATCTATAGAAACTAAAACTGATACGGAGTTTCTCTAAACCATTGTTTTTTTTTAATTTTAACAAAATAATGCCAATCCAATAACCCAAAGGTATCCCAAGAGTGTAATTCTAATGTGCTTTGCTTTTACTTTTAAGAAATCTATTTGCTTCCTAAATGCTATTTCTATTTTTAAGCCAACTGGCTGCATACTGCCTTTAAAATGCAATGGGGTTTCTTTACGCAACTTGCCATCACTATTCAAAAAACTAGTATTTGTTTGGTAAAACAGTACTAGTTATGCTGAAACAGGGTTTATGCTATACATAAAATCACCCCAAATTATAAAGTCATTGGTTTCTATAGCCCTAAGCATTTTTAATACATAATTAAAAAACAAGTCACAAATAGATGAACAGAGATGGCATTCAGCTTTCTTTCATCCAATTAACCATATCCATTAAAACCAAGACTCTTCCGCACAACTTGCCAGTTCCCCATTCCTTCTGTCAACCTAAAAAGAAACATTTTGGGGGAAGTCAGCATTTATTAAGAACATTAAGGTTCCAGGGCAGTCTTTTTTTTTAAACCATATATCTTTAAAAGTGTTTTTATCCCCACAAAACCCTTATCATTTAAAACCAGATATTCAAGTTACACGTCTAACATTTTTAGCTAATCAGCTCTTCAGGGCTGACCCTAGAAAACAACCTTCAATGGATCTCTGAATAATGGCAGTTCAGCCGCTGATACGAGAGGTGTAGGTAGTCACACCTTACATGTTCAAGCCACAAAGTGTGAAGTTTGGAAGAGGTGAGCTCTACTGTCCTGCCTTATCAGGATTTGCCGTATTTTCAGTGCTACTGGGTTGCACGTTATCAGCGAGGTTGTGTGCGTGCTCAAGAAACAAATCTTTCAGTACACTTAATTCCTTAGTCAGCAATTTAATTTTTGCTTCCAACCGTTCATTCTCTTCCTTGAGCTGATTGACTCTCTGCAGCGTATCCTGCGCCTTCTGCTTGCTTTTCAACCGGCTCTTTTTCACCGCCATGTTGTTCCTCTCCCTGCGCTGCCGATACTCGTCGCTGTTGCGATCCATGGGTGAGCTCTTTTTGCTCTGCTTGCTGGGAGGCACAGCTTTGCCTCCGCCCCCAGGGCCAGCGGGCACCAGTTGAGGAACCTGCTGTAAGCCGCTGGCATGAGCCTGAGTGTGGATGACACTTATTCCGTTCACGCCCGGGGTGCTGTTCTGCGGCGATACCTTGCTCATTTGGGCACGCTCCCTTGTCAACACAGGACAAGCAGAATGAAGACAAGGTGATCAATGATTTCCACACTGAACTGCCAAGAAATCTTCACATGTACCTATTTAAGAAAAAAACTGCATTAAAATATTGGAAATGACAAGATCAAATGAGATCAAATTCACATGTACTTAACAGCAGGCCAATATTAACTGCTATGCTGAGAAGCGTCTACAACAATTGCCAACTGTTCCCATGTTTCAGAAATCTAAGTCACGTAATTTAGAGAAGTTAATACATACGCACCATACGGCCAAATTTAACCCACCTGAATCCCTGAGGGGACTGCCCATCTGTGATTGTTATCAAAAATGGGAGGAAAAAACAAAACAGTATCACTAATTAGGTAGCACATATCAATGACAGCACTTGGCAATCTGCAAGAGAGAAACGTGAGGTGTTTCCTTTAAACAATTACAACAGGAGAAACAGTGCAATAAAAGAGGGACAACGTTTCAACTGCTGGGTCAAGTGAAATCAGAAGGTGTCCTGAAATCCTCAGGACACTGCACTGCCGTCTCTGCGTGGCCCTTACTCTAATGTGCAGAGGCTGAGCCATCAAGGAGCTAACTGTTCTCCCAAAGCGTCTCTGTATGGGATATTTTGAAAATGTGTTTTCTGGCTTGTTTTTATTTTCCTAATGACCTCAAATGACGGTAGTTTACAGAGATTTCCTAAGTTAGTTTCTTGGCTCAATGAGGAGCTCTGAGATACCCAGTTTGCTTCCCCATCTCATCAAGCTTCTAGTGTTTTCCTAATTCCTGACATAACTAGTAAACACATCTAAACACTGTCAACCTGATACCGCAAGGAGAGAAACAAAGGCCCTGATGATGCATCCAAGGAGGTGCAAGCTGGCAGGCAGGCTGGACCGAGAGCCAGGGCAGTGCCAGGCCTGCAGCCACCTGACGCTGCTCAAGCAGCACCGAGGACAGGCCAAATCTGCAGTGCTGCCACGAGAAACAAAAGTCACAGTTTCAGAAACCAGTCATATTTGGATTACTCTGTATCCGAGCTGGTCCTAAAACTGCCTCAAGATGTGTCAAAGGCAGACCTAGCCTATCGTCACGAGGCCACTTCAAGACAAAGCTGTCTAAGCTGAGTGAATTATGCCCACCAAGAAGTCACAGCGCTGCTGGAAATGGAAGCAGCCGAGCAGGAGCCATAAAGCTACCCCATTCTCTTTCCACAAAACTGCATCAGTGGAAAAAACCTGAAGCCACAATTATGAACAGCTTCGCATGAGCACACCTCACGATTCTTAAGAAGAGCTTCGCCCAAACCTTTAGCAAGTCATTTCTGTATTGGCCTGTTTTTCAAAAGGCCATATCATTGCTTTCCACTGTTTTTCAGGCCACACAGGCAGTCCTGAGCTAGAGGGGTCATCTGTTCTCACTTCAGTACTAAGGAAACACCAAAACCTTCCTTCCAAACCATGATGGATATCTACTCCAAGTTTATCTTCAGTAATGAATATTTCACAATTTCCCTTGATAATTTATCATGTTGCCTATTTTTTCTTCCAGTTGAAAAGTGGCAGTTCAGTATAATTTGCACCACACTTGGCATTAATAGTATTACTGGCCATCTATACTATTGCTTATCTACTAGTCTAAAGTGAAGTGTTTTACTCAATTTTTAAGAACTTGTTTAACACCTCTCCTGGGACTGTCTCAACAATCAATGATTATGTTCATCTTATTTATCTTCTATATACCAACTGGGTTGTTAGTCTTTCAAGCTAATCCCTAATAAACTCAGAGATAACAACAATCCAAAGAAGTAGAGACTAGGAACCAAGTTGGTTCTCATCCTGGCTCGAACATCCCCTGTCCCACTCTGGACACACGCCTTCCCTCTCTGGGCCTCCATTTCCGCCTCTGCAAAGGAGGGGTGTAAAACATCCTCTGACGCTGACCATGAACTTCAGTCACCAATAACACTTATTACAGGCTACAAACTTAGTGAAGTTCATGCCCGTTTTTGTTCTCAAAGACACCGGAACAAGGAAGGGCGCTTTCACCTCCATCTGACTCATCTTGCCAAGGTACTGAACACAGCAGACAAGGTTTTGAAAATGAGTCCTTGGCTTGTAAAACAAACAGTAATCATCAAACTGGTAAAAAATGTAAGAAAGGGAAACTGGGAGATTTTAAAAAAAAAAAAAAAGGGTAAGTTCCCCAACCAAAGACAAGCCAAGAAAGAAGTGCTCAAGGTGAAGAGTTATCCACCATGGAAAGGGGGTCGAAGAGCTGACTGGGGCTGACTTACTCCAGATCACCAATTTTATTTTTTACACTGAGTAAAACAGCTACCTCGAAATGCTACATACAGTTTACCGTTCTGCAGTTTACACTGTTATCTGTTTGTTTCTTTCACAAACATTTATTGAGCACCTACAATGGAAAACAAGCTTATTTCAAATCAACCCTAAACGAAAGTCTGGCTCCTACGTGGACAAAGGCAGTTCCAAAGTTCAGTCTACACAGGAAGCAGCGTGGCACCTTGTTTCCTTGCTGTGAATCCCGCCAGCAGGAAGCAGGAGAAAAACTGAAAAGCAGCAGTTCCCAAAAGCACGGTCCCTGAACCAGCGGCATCAGCATCCCCTTGGCAGACATGCAAATTCTCAGGCTGCCCCAGACGCAGGCATCAGCAGCTCTCGGAACAGGGCTAAGCCCTCGTCTTGACAGGACCCCCAAGCAACTCTGATGACACTGACGTTTGACAGCCACTGCCAAAACCAACCACAATCTTCAGAAAGATGGGCTGAGTGGGTATCATTTTTTAAATTCAAATTTCTTAAATCAAGTGACGTTCATTCAAATCAGAGATATACTGAAAACTCTAAATGCTAGAACGAGTACAGCAAAATCAAAACTTTCTCAAGTTTCACTTGGGACAATAAATGTCTCAAGCATTTTCCTAGCCGTCTTGTCATTTTTTTCTTCATATATATACAATGAAATATCCCTCCTCTCCTTCTTTCCAAATAAATGTTTAATTCCAATTTCCCCAATGAAGATTTACACTCCAAAATATTCAGATTTCTGTTCTTTGTTCCTAATCTGTTCAAATCATTGGTATTACTGGCATTCTACCCACCCATCTCCCCCAAAACACCTCACTCCACCACCGCTCTCCCTTCTATGCCACAGTCACCCCAGGCTGGCATCGTCTCTCAGGGGCACCGCCTGCCCCGCTTCAGCAGCGCTCCCCAACCACTGTCTCCAAAGCAATCTAACACTCAAACCTGAGTGTGTCGCAGCCCTCTCTCTGAAAATTCTTCTGTGGCTTTAACATACAGACCAAATCTCTTCAGGCCCAGCTCCCTTTTCTCATCACCTCTCAACAATACTGGAAGCCAACATCACTGCCCTAAATGGTCTGCACTTTGTGCTTTTGTCCAATTTGTTCCCCTAGTTTCTCTGTCAATGCCAGCTCCACAGTGTGGCTCCCTGTAGAATAAGCTAGAGGCAGGCCTCCATCTTTATCATCATACGCCCAGCATCCAGTGGTGGTGCTCAAGAAACATTAGTTGAATACAGTCTCAAAAGGCTCAGAGAAAACATTTATTTAAGTCTTATATAAAAATAAGATTCTCTAGCATTAAAATCTCATAAAACAACCATAATTAAACTGAGTCTTACTAAGATACACACAGTCTTATGATCCAAAGTTCTTGGTCTGTCTTAAAGGTATACAGGAAAATAAAAACATTTGCCACTCTAGTCTCCAGTCTATACAGTGAAGGTCATTCATGTCTGGTCTTTGCTTCACTCAGTTGAGAACCTTTATTTTCCACTTTGTCCAGTTATGTTTTTCCACACCCTCAAGTTCTTAGGCATGTGTTGCCAGGGTTTGGCAACTCAGTACTACACATGAAGTGAAGGTAAGCCATCAAACTTAACACACACCCAAATGAGCAGGATTTCTACGCACTTGCCATGCTGGCTTAATGACCCAAAACAGGGGTCCACAAACGAGTATACTCCTTCAGGGAGCAGATAAGTGGTCTACTGGAGTATGAGAAGAAAATATCTTTTGTCTTTTTTTTACTCTAGTTTTGGTGTCATTTACAACACACACAAACTATTAATAATACACCACACTGATTATAAATATACATCTTTTAAAATCATGCTCTTTTTTCTTTTTCTTTTTACTGACAGGTCTGGAAAACCAGAAAGGTAGGAGACCAACGTACCTATCAGCATAAGAACCGACAGAAGCATCCCCTACCCCCGGCCTAAGAACATACAATAAACATGGGATTGTGACTACCTGTGTTTACTATTTCTGTGATCAGGCAGGGCAATCTTAGGGCATAACACCAAATTCAGCCACATGAATTCTGTCCTATTCATCTTTACCTAGGACTCACCAGGTGCTGTTTAAATCTCTAGGGATGAAACTACCTGTCCAAGATTAGACAACTTTGCCAAGGGTTATGACATGATCTTGAGAAGTTAAAAGGATATTCTGAGGGTAAAAAAAAGAAGTTTAGGTTCCACCTATGTTTTTCAGGCAGGTATTAAAATGGCTGAATCTGCCAAGTGTGCCCACCAGATGTAGGACTCAAGAAACTGAAAAGTTCTTCAGCTCACTAGCATCCTGTAATTATTTAGCCTTGTTTACACTAAGTCCAAAACAGTGAATCAACTTTAAGAACACCTTATCCCAAATACTACTCAAGTAGTAAACAGCTGACCCGATTTTAACTTTTAGTTATCAAGGGCTTTTAAAGACTAAATTTCTTAGTAAAGCAAGCCTCCATGATATTTTATTTCAAATGTGTCTCTGAGCATCCCATATCCTATCTGAACTAAAGGATAATCTCTTCAAACAAGAATTCAACTGACAGTGTATCCTGGGAGAGAGAGAACTACCAACTTTTCGGTAACCCACCAATGTTAAACACCTTTCTGAAACGGACACATTTTATGTAAGATGCTAGATGACAGCACAAAACTCTGATCAGAGGAAAGCTAAGCAATTAAACCTTCTGAAGAATAAAAACCCACAAGCTTAATTCGAAGAACAGATTCTCCTTCCCCTCAAACATGCATTTCCATCCTCTCCACCTAGACACCTCCGCTGGCAGTTTTCCTTACTGTGCTCCCTCCGAACACGCTAATGAAGTGCTTCATTTCTTGCCCTCTCTCCTATTCAACTCTTGGTGGCTGCACGTTCATCGAACCTGTGCTCAACAGTCAACGCAGGATATATATTCGAAGTACAGCTCCATAAGGAAACACAATATTATTTGAGTAAAGCCATATATTTAAAAATCAACTGCTTTCCCTGCCTACTTTTCTACCAACTTCTGAACAGGATTCCCGACTGCCCGACACCGAGCCGTTTAGGACGTGCAGGAAATAATCCCAGGTGGCACTCAATAGGACGCGATCCACCTTCTGCTATTCTGGGAACACCCTTTATCCCCAGGGGCCAATACGAGCCTGGCTAGTCACACTGCAGAAACAGAGGGCCGGGTTCTGGAGCTGGGCACAGCCAGGCTCGCATCCCGTCCCGGGCCGGCAGCAGGGGCGCCGGGGGAGCGCGGGGGTCGGCGGGTGGCGCCGCGGCGCTGGGCCGGGGCCAGGGATGAGCTCAGCGGCCCCGCCGAGTGTTGCCGGCAGGTTGCATCAGACGCCGCGCGGGGCCGCCGCCCGCGCCGCGGGCCGCGCGGAGCCTTCCCAGCAAGCCGGCCGCCCAGGGCCGGGCCGGGTCTCCTCGGGCTGGGGCCGCGCCCACGCGAGCGGCCGGCGGCGCCGCGGCCTCCTCCTCCTCCCCCTCAGCCCGCCTGCGGCCTCCTTACCTGGCCCCTCCAGCCCGCCTGCTCCCAGGCGGCCTCCACTCCAAGCGGCCCCGCACGGCGCGGCCCGACCCGACCCAGGCCTCGCAGCCCGAGAGTCAGCCAGGAGGAGCGACGGTTACGAAACCGACTGCCTCCGCCCGTTCCGCCGCCGCCGCAGCCGCCACCACCACCACCGGCTTCCCCTCCTCGCCGGGTCCGCGCGCGCGGCCGCTGCCGTCGTGACCAATGGGAGCGCCGTCTTGCGGGGGGCACGCCCTCCCCCCACGACGGGCAGGGCCACCAGCCTATTGCGGCAGCTCTAGGCGCGTGAGGCGGGCACGTGGCGGAGGCGTATCCCACGGCTCAGCGGGGCGGGCGGGGCCGGCGGGAGAGGCTGCCCCGGGTTCCCCGGGCTAGCGCGCTGGGCGGCCCACCGAGGGGTGGGCGGCCGGCAGCGGGGAAGGTTTGGTGCAAATTGGGGAACCAATTAGTAGCCTCGAGAAGGGAACACCTGTCTTTGGAAAGCACAATTTCCTGAGATGATGTTTTGAATCACCGATTTCTGTTTTAGTTTCACCACGTCCTCGGGGAGCCCCGCCTCGGCGTCGCTCCTGGGAACAGTTTCCCGGAACGGCCCACCAGGCTCGCCTCCTGGGACGCTGGGCGCCCGATGGACGCCTCTCCGCCGACTGCAAGCACCACTCGGAGGGAGCCTGGAGAGAAGACCTGGACCTCAGGGCGGTGAAGGCAGCTGCAAACTTGTTGAAAGACGAAGGGCGCAAAAGTCTTCCAATTTAGGATTAGTGTTGATGTCACACGGGTGCAGACTGTGGTTATGGGGGAATGCATTTCCACGATCCATCCCCTTGTGCTGTACTGTCCTCCAAGTGAACAGAGACGTGATCTCAAAAAATGGATGGCAGTCCATCCTTATTTATCTGAGACAATCCACAGGAGAATCTGAAAGCGTATCACGACCAGGAAGCAGCGCGCAGGGTGAAGTCAGATAGGCTTGATTGCTTCCTCTTTAGCACTTCTTATCGTCCAAAACCTGGAGTCTTTGAAAGAGGAAACGTTTCTTCATCACCCAGGCCATGGCACCAGCTCGTCGCATAAGACTGTTTCGAGGAATCAGTGAAGAGATGATAAAATATTTGCAAAAAAATAAAGATAATAAAAATCAAAAGGGAGGCAACTACAAATGAGCACTGATAACCACAGAAGCACACTTGGTAGAATGACACAGAATCATCAAAAACACTATGTTCTTTCACTTTGGCCCTGAGTGTTCTGAGTTGAAATTTCTTTGATTAAGATTTTAGCACTGTTAAACTGGATTAGATTTTGTTGCTCACAAAATCATAACTTTACAACCACTCTTTCCTAGTCACTTTAAAAACTGTATAAAAAATAACATATAGGTAGGTTCATGTAGTCTCTGGTTTTCTAACCTCTTGGCCAAGCTGCTCCAGCATTCTCTGTGTCTGTCTGGGCAGGCCTTCTTCCACATTCAACCGGTCTAGTCAATGCCAAGGAGACTAGAGTATTTATTTCCTCTTTAGCTGGTAGCTGGTAATTCTTTCTTCTACTCAATTTACATGTATTTATTTGGTGCCAACTATGTGCTAAGCTGTCGGGAATCAGCAACAAACAATCCCTGTCCACACAGAGCTTATACTTAGAAACATTCAGTAATCACACAATTTTCTAATGACTATTTTCACTGTTATTTTAAGAAAGAAGTACAAGATGCTGCAAGAGATTATGAGAAGGGAATCAAACCCGGTCTATGGGTTAGAGAAACCCTGTATGATGAGTAGGATTTGCTTAAGTGGTACAGATAAAGGGAATGTGTCTTCAAGTCAGAGGATCTCGCTTATCTAAAAGGTCTTATGAATTCCCTCAGTCGTGTCTGACTCTTTGAGATCCCATGGACTGTACCGGCCAGGCTCCTTTGTCCGTGTAATTCTTCAGGCTAAAATGCTAGAGTGGGTTGTCATATCCTTCTCCAGGGGATCTTCCTGACCCAGGGATCAAACCCTGGTCTCTCGTATTGCTGGCAGACTCTTTACCCTCTGAGCCACCAAGGAAGCCCCAAAGGTCTCGAGATGGGAGAAATTTATAGCCAGAGTGGCTAAAGCACAGTGCCCCGGAGAAGAGTGATGAGATGGGCAGGACCTTGTGGCCTGGGAAGGGATTTGATTCTTACCCTAAGAGAGATGGGAATTCTCTGAAAGACTTGCTCTCATCGTAAGGAAATGAGGAGAGCCTGGTGGAGCTATCTTTAGTTTGAGGAGATCCACCATACTATTTCTTGCATGTCACAGGGACCCAAGCTACTACAATCAAAGAAAAATTTCCTGCATAGATCTCTGCCTCACTGATACTCAATACACAGTCTACAAAACCAGAAAAATTTGTAAACAAGTAGTACCTTAAAATCCCCTCCAAAGGACTTGAGAAATAAGACCTCCTATAATTGAATAGGCTAATTACCTGAGAGTGACTGCGATTAACTACTTAGCTACCTAACAGGTATGGACTCTGGTGTCAGGCTGTTCTGTTCACAGCTGCACCTCTTACTGGTTGTGTGACCTCAGGCCAATTACTTAACCTCTGTCTCATCTGCCAATGGGGAGACCAACGATGTCTATCCAATAGAACTGCTGTGAGAATTAGAGTTGATCAAAGTTAGAGCAGCCTGGCTGATACAACGCTGTTGTTAGTGTTGTTTAGTTGCTAAGTCGTGTCTGGCTCTTTTGCAGCCACATAGCCTTTAGCCCACCAAGCTCCTCGGTCCATGGGATTTCCCAGGCAAGAATACTGGAGTGGGTGCCATTTCCTTCTCCAAGGGATCTTCCCAACCCAGAGTGGATTCTTTACCACCGAGTCACCAGGGAAACCCCTGATACGTGGTAGGAGCTCAGAAGTATCAGCTATTATTACCATGATGCTCATAACTGAATTATAAACCAATTATATCCACAGAATTATAGTAAACCACAATACACTTCAAAACAAAGTCACACTGTGCTTCATATTACTTTGATGATTCAGGCACTGAAATATTCACAATGTTGAAGATGATGTTGACTCGATAGGGTATCCCAAAGGGCATTTTTTAAAGGATAATTCCCTTAGATACCACATTTTATCATTTCTTCCACAGAGTGGAAAAAAGTTTAGTAATTTGAAATCTCTTAGAATTTGAAAACCAGATCAATAGAAGTTTGCTATGGAAACAAGTATTTACCATAAATGTATCTTAAGTACTCAGAATAATATTTAAGTATGATAAATGTGTATCTGTAAAGTTTCTGGAAAATTCATATACCAAATTAACCACCTTTGACAGGTCTGGACCACAGCTATAATATTCTGAGGATTGGGATAATGTCTGTCACAGGTTTGTGTCTCAGTAGATGGTTTTTGTGCTATATTAGCAATTGCATGACAGTGATTGGCAATTATTCCTCATTGGTTGGGGGCTCTTTTGATAGGAAATGACTAAAAACTAATCCTGAGTATGCTTAGCACAAACAAGGATTTGGTCAAAGATATTAGGGCATTGCACACATTATTCCTTCTTCACACAGCCACTGACAGCCTCAATGTTCACAGCTTTGATCACTAAAGAAAGGCCCACTCACCTTACCAGTTCCTGTTATAAAAGCCGTAGACAAGGACTTGGGGGCTGGTCCAGCTGGGTCAAGCGCTCTTCCCTAGAATGATCAAATGGCTTGGAGCAGGTCACCTTGTACTAACATGGCAGCTGTGGATGATAAGGTAGAGGGAAAGGGGACACTGAGCAGGCGAATCCACCGATGTCCACTTCAAATGTCAGCTCACACTGTGGCCACTCTGATGGAGCCTTAATCACTCTGGTTGTCTGATTTGTTCTTTCCTGTATCATATGATCCCCATCCTTGAGGACAAGATTTAAACCTCCAATTTTACCTTCAGAAGCACTATTTGGAATAACAGCTAAGATGCTCAATGGTTGTCTTAGGACATCCCCAAATTTCATAAGTTGGCCCTAAGTGTGAAAGAGAAAATCTGACATAGTTTAAACTAGAATAGTGTCAATGTCTGTTATAAAGCACTTTTCCACATGTCAGATTTCATTATTCTGTCAGTTAAGATGTCATCCATACCTAGAACCTATTATACAGAATGAAGTAAGTCAGAAAGAGAAAGAAAAATATCACATACTAATGCATATACATAGAATATAGAAAGATGGAACTGATGAATCTATCTCCAGGGCAGCGATGGATAAACAGACATAGAAGACTTATGGACACGGAGTAGGCAGGGGAGGTGGATGGAGAGAGTGAGATGTATGGAGAGGCTAACATGGAAACTCACATTGCCCTATGTAAAAATAGACAGCCAATGAGAATTTGCTGTATAACTCAGGGAACTCAAACAGGGGCTCTGTAACAACCTAGAGGGGTAGGGTGGAGAGGGAGATGGGAGGGAGGGGACATATGTATACTATGCCTGATTCATGTTGATGTTTGGAAGAAAACAGCAAAATTCTGTAAAGCAATTATCCTTCAATTAAAAAATAAATAAATTTTTAAAAAGACAGGTCATCCATGCATTTTAGAATAATACATATTATCTGTGCACACAAGGATTGGTGTGTACTGTGTAAACACATGAAAATAGGTCAGACTGTCTGCATACATGAGAGCTGTGTTCCTAAGAGGGGTGTGGCATCTGTACATACCAGGAAAGGTAACTTGTATCTACTTGTGGATCCAGGAGTGTCTTATATCTTCACCCCCTCTGAAAAAGCACTGATTACCTGTTACATGTTGATTGTAATGCAAATTACTCTAGAGCCTATGAAGTACAAAACTGCAGATAAACAGAGGGTTGCTTGGGGTTTGTTCATTTGTGGGATATGTAACACCAGTCTCCATCATAGTGGTATGATGGGTTCGGGAAACAGAACAAGGTGATGTTGGCTACCATTTACCTAGCTAAACCTCTGTTCCCCCTCTGGAGAGAGGGTTAACAGTAAACTCCTCATAGAGTTGTTATGAGAATCAAGCAAACTGCCATGAAAAGAAGCTAGCATAGACCTAGCATGCAACATGGCGGGTACAAAATAACCTGTCCATCCACAAAGAATTTGCTACCTAAGACCCGGTTCCTGGTGTCTAATAACATTCTCCAGTAACAGCAATGGGAAGCCTTGGAAAAATGGCTGATTCTAGGACTGAGGCAGGAAATACACAAGATGAGCCTGGAGCATCTTGCAATACCAGAGAGAGAAGTACTCAAAAAGCAAAACAATAAGGTATGTGTCTTCGCTCAGGCTGCCATAATGAAGCGTCATAGACTGCATGGCTTAAACAACAGAGGTTTTTCTCTCACAGCCCTGGAGGCTGGAAAATCCAAGATCAAAGTGCCAACAAGGTCGATTTTATTCCAAGGCCTCTTTTCTTGGTATGAAGTCAGACATCGGCTTACTGTGTGCTCATGAGATCCTTGTATGGGATACAGGAGAGAAACATGCTCTCCAATGTCTCTTCTTATAAAGGCACTAATCCTATTATGAGGGCCCTCGTGGCTTCATCTAACCCTAATGTCCAAATGCTCATCTCTAAATACCAACACGTTTGTGATTAAGGCTTCAACATGTGAATATGGAGGGGCAACAGTGAGACACAAACATTTAGCCCAAAATCATGTGTCAAGGAGGCACAGGAACCAAAGAACCCCAATGCCAATGTGAGTAGCAAAATAAATAATGTAGAGTTAAATTATAACCCAGGATATAAAACAAATGCCCAAGAGTTCATGTTTTTTGTTTTTGTTTTTTTTTTTAATTTTGGCCACCCCACGAGACATATGCGACCTTAGTTCCCCAGCCAGGGATCAAACCTGTGCCCCTTGCATTGGAAGGGTAGAGATTAAACCACTGGACCACAGGAAAGTCCCAAGAGTCCATGTCGATATAAATAAATGCATGTCAGAAAAGAGATGGGTTTCCCATGCAGAAGAATGCCAAATAATTTAAGCAGATACTCTGCCCTCAGATGGGGGATCATAATTCTTCACTCCTTATGGAACAACTGCACAAAGAGACTTTCTTCTGAAGAGCAGAGCCTGAAAAGAAAAAATAAAGAGAAGCTTTACAGCGGAGAAACTCGATGACACGACCTCAGTCAATTCAGGTCAACATAAATCAGACATAAACCATGCTGCTATGTTGCTGTTGCTCAGTCACCAATCATGTCCAACTCTTTGCGACCCCATGAACTGCAACACGCTATGCTTCCCCTGTCCTTCACTGTCTCCCTGAGTTTGCTAAGATTCATGTCCATTGAGTTAATGATGCCATCCAACCTTAGCGTCTCATTGCTATAAGGAGTTGAAAATGCCACTTGACACCCAAGAATTCATGGTAGTCTAACTATGAGAAAGTTCAGTTCAGTTGCTGAATCGTGTCCAACTCTTTGGGACCCCATTGACTGCAGCACAACAGTTTTCCTTGTCCATCTTCAATTCCCAGATCTTGCTCAAACTCATGTCCGTTGAGTCAGTGATGCCACCCAACCATCTCATCCTCTGTCGTCCCTTTCTCTTCTCTCCTTCATTTTTTCCCAGCTTCAAGGTCTTTTCTAATGGGTCAGTTCTTTCCGTCAAGTGAGCAAAGTATTGGAGTTTCAGCTTCAGCATCAGTCCTTCCAATGAATATTCAGGACTGATTTCCTTTAGGATTGACTGGTTTGATCTCCTTGCTGTCCAAGGGACTCTCAAGAGTCTCTTCCAACACCACAGTTCAGTCGGATCAGTCGCTCAGTCGTGTCCAACTCTTCGCGACCCCATGAATCGCAGCACGCCAGGCCTCCCTGTCCATCACCATCTCCCGGAGTTCACTCAGACTCACATCCATCGAGTGATGCCATCCAGCCATCTCATCCTCTGTCGTCCCCTTCTCCTCCTGCCCCCAATCCTTCCCAGCATCAGAGTCTTTTCCAATGAGTCACAGTTCAAAAGCATCAATTCTTTGGCGCTCAGCTTTCTTCACAGTCCAACTCTCACATCCATACATGACTACTGGAAAAACCACAGCTTTGACTATACAGACCTTTGTCAGTAAAGCAATGTCTCTGCTCTTTAGTATGCTATCTAGGTTTGTCATAGCTTTTCTTCCAAGGAGCAAGCGTTTTTTTAATTTCATGGTTGCAGTCACCATCTGCAGTGATTTTGGAACCCCCAAAATAAAGTCTGTCACTGTTTCCATTGTTTCCCCATGTATTTGCCATGAAGTGATGAGACCCGATGGCATGATCTCATTTTTTGAATATTGAGTTTAAAGCCAGCTTTTTTACTCTTCTCTTTCACTGTCACCAAAGAGGCTCTTTAGTTCCTCTCTGCTTTCTGCCATAAGAGTGGTGTCATCTGCATATCTGAGGTTATTGATATTTCTCCCTGCAATCCTGATTCCAGCTTGTGCTTCCTCCAGTCTGGCATTTCACATGATGAATTCTCCACATAAGTTAAATAAGCAAGGTGACAATATACAGAGTATATTGTACTTGATGTACTTCTTACCCAATTTTGAACCAGTCTGTTGTTTCACATCCAGTTCTAATTGCTGCTTCTTGGCCTGCATACAGATTTCTCAAGAGGCAGGTAAGGTGGTCTGATATTCCCCTCTCTTTAAGAATTTTTCACAGCTTATTGTGATCCACAGAGTCAAAGGCTTTAGCATAGTCAACGAAGCAGATATTTTTCTGGAATTATCTTGCTTTTTCTATGATCCAATGGATGATGGCAATTTGATCTCTGGTTCCTCTGCTTTTTCTAAATTCAGCTTGAACATCTGGAAGTTCTCAGTTCACCTATTGCTGAAGCCTGGCTTGGAGAATTTTGAGCATTTTTTTTGCTAGCATGTGAGATGAGTGCAATTATGTGATAGTTTGAACATTCTTTGGCATTGCCCTTTGGAATTGGAATGAAAACGGACCTTTTCCAGTTCTCAGGCCACTGCTGAGTTTTCCAAATTTGCGGGCACATTGAGTGCAGCACTTTAACAGCATCATCTTTTAAGATTTAAAATAGCTCAGCTGGAATTCCGTCACCTCCAGTAGCTTTGTTCATAGTGATGCTTCCTAAGGCCCGCTTGTCTTTGCCCTTCAGGGAGTCTGGCTCTAGGTGAGTGGTCACACCATTGTGGTTATCTGGGTCATTAAGATCTTTTTGTACAGTTCTGTATATTCTTGCTACCTCTTAATACCCTCTGTTTCTGTTAGGTCCATACCATTTCTGTCCTTTATTGTGCCCATCTCTGCAGGAAACGTTCCCTTCAGTTCAGTTCAGTTCAGTCGCTCAGTCATGTCTGACTCTTTGTGACCCCATGAATCGCAGCGTGCCAGGCCTCCCTGTTCCTCACCATCTCCCGGAGGTCACTCAGACTCACGTCCATTGAGTCCATGATGCCATCCAGCCATCTCATCCTCGGCTGTCCCCTTCTCCTCCTGCCCCCAATCCCTCCCCCTTGGTATCTCTAATTTTCTTGAAGAGATCTCTAGTCTTTCCCATTCTATTGTTTTCCTCTGTTTCTTTGCATTGATCACTTAGGAATTAAAAGTGAAAGTCACTCAGTCATGTCTGCTCTTTGAAACCCCATGACTGTACATTCCATGGAATTCTCCAGGCCAGAATACTAGAGTGGCTACCTATCCCTTCTCTAGTGGATCTTCTCGACCCAGGAATCAAACCAGGGCCTCCTGCACTGCAGGCAGATTCTTTACCAACTGAGCTATCAGGGAAACACTAGGAACTAAAAACACCAGACAAATCCCAATAGATACGCATGCTACACAGTGTTTGACCAGTACTCCTCAAAACGGTCAAGGTCTTTGAAACAAGGAAAGTCAGATGAAGTGTTACAGTCTGGACAATCCTAAGGAGACATGACAGTCAAATGCAGTGTGGTTCCTTGGGAGGATCCTGGAACAGAGAAAGGACATTGGGTAAAAACTAAGGAAATAAGAATAGAGTATGGGCTTTATTTGATATTGTGTCAAATTTATCAGTACCCCTTCTAAAGTCTCCTTAGCCTTGGCCAGCCTATCTCCTGGCCTAAAAGAATTACTTGGTAGGGCAAGCATCAACCTTAAGAAATCTATACCCTTTATTTCCATGTCCTTTTAAGGCTGTGACTGCTGTTTTCGTCCATTTAGGGCTTCCCAGGTGGCTCGGTCAGTATGAATCTGTCTGTAATGTGGGAGACCTGGGTATAATCCCTGGGTTGGGAAGATCCCCTGGAGGAGGGCATGGAAATCCACATCCCCATGTACAGAGGAGCCTGGCAGGCTGCAGTCCATGGGTCGCAAAGAGTCAGAGACAACTGAGCGATAAACACAACACAGCACTTGTCCATTTATCATCAAGACCAGCAGGGGAGTCGGTCACGTAAAGGAAACACAGTACAAATAAACCAGAAACTAATGGTACACATTACTTATGAGGGGTAGATGGGACAGAGATAGAAACAATGGGAGTGGGAAGTGGGTAGAACGGATGAGGGAGTGGCTGAGACCTCTGTGAGTATGTTGCTGTTGTCAGTCGCTCGGCTGTGTCAACTCTTTGCAGTGCCACGGACTGCAACATGCCAGGCTTCCCTGTCCTTCACTATCCCCTGGAGCTTGCTCAAACTCACGTCCATTGAGTCGATGATGCCATCCAACCGTCTCATCCTCTGTCGCCCCCTGCTCCTCCTGCCCTCAGCCTTCCCCAGCATCAGGGTCTGTTCCAATGAGTTGGCTCTTCATCAGGTGGCCAAAGTATTGGAGCTTCAGCTTCAGCATCAGCCCTCCCAATGAGTCCAGTATTGATTTCCTTTAGGACTGACTGGTGAGTATCCTTTTTGTACAGCTCTGACTCTGAGAACTGAGGTGTGGTTTCACAAACCCCAGGAACAAATAGTTAACACCAATCAGGACATGGGGGAACTGAAAATGAAATACAAATAATAACCGATAACCTAACTGTACTACAAACGAACAATATAACCACACTGTGGCAAAGAAAGGAACTAACCTGAGTAGCTTCAGAACATAGTATTTTGAATGGATAGGCAAAATACAAAAAGAACTGTACACAAACAATACGCACTAGTTACTAGGTTTTTCAAAGGAGTATAGGCTAGCAGTTCTGAAATGATTTTATGTATGTGCTGTGTATTAGTTGCTCAGTCATGTCTGACTCTTTGTGACCCCATGGACTGTAGCCCACTAGGCTTCCCAACCCAGGGGCTGAATCTGCATCTCTTGCATCTCCTGAATTGCAGGCAGATTCTTTACCATCTGAGCCACCAAAGAAGCCCTGTGTAAGTGCTGCTGCTGCTGCTAAGTCATTTCAGTCGTGTCCAACTCTGTGCTACCTCATAGATGGCAGCCCACCAGGCTCCTCTGTCCCTGGGATTCTCCAGGCAAAAATACTGGAGTGGGTTGCCATTTCCTTCTCCTGGGGATCTTCACGACCCAGGGATTGAACCTGGGTCTCCCACACTGGAGGCAGATGCTTTAACCTCTGAGCCACCAGGGAAGCCCAATGTAAGTGCTAGGATTAAGCAATTAAGTAAATATATTTGGGGAATGAGAGCAAGTTTCTCACTTTGGAGAAAGGAGTTACAAATAGGAAAAGACCAAGACTAGAATGAACCCTGTATTTTTGGATTGGAATCAGAGATTACCAGAATGAACTCATGATTTGTTGTATATTCATCGATTGATAGATATAGAAATAAATACACATATATGTGTAGGCATGTGTGAGAGAATATATATATTCTCTCTCTCCCTGTTGCTGTTGTTCAGTCGCTCAGTTGCATCCAACTCTTTGTGACCCCATGGACTGCAGCATGCCAGTCTTCCCTGTCCATCACCAACTCCTGGAGCTTGCTCAACCTCATGTCCATCAAGTCAGTGATGCCATCCAATCATCTCATCCTCTGTTGTCCCCTTCTCCTCCTGCCTTCAATCTTGCCCAGCATCAGGATCTTTTCAAATGAGTCAGTTCTTTGCATCAAGTGGCCAAAATATTGGAGTTTCAGCTTCAGCATTCGTCCTTCTGGTGAATATTCAGGACAGATTTCCTTTACGATTGATTGGTTTGGTCTCCTTGTAGTCCAAGGGACTCTCAAGAGTCTTCTCCAACACCACAGTCCAAAATCAATTCTTTGGCGCTCAGCTTTCTCTATGGTCGAACTCTCACATCCATATGTGAATACTGGAAAAAAACATTGCTTTGACTATATGGACATTTGTTGGCCAAGTAATATCTCTATTTTTTAATATACTACCTAGGTTTGTCATAGCTTTTCTTCCAAGGAGCAAGCCTATTTTAATTTCATGGCTGCAGTCACCATCTGCAGTGATTTTGGAGCCCAAGAAAATAAAGTCTGTCACTGTTTCCATTGTTTCCCCATCTATTTGCCATGAAGTGATGGGACCAGATGCTGTGATCTTTGTTTTTTGAACGTTGAGTTCTAAGCTAGCTTTTTCATTCCCCTCTTTCACTTTCATCAAGACGTACTTTATTTTCTGCCATAAGGGTGGTGTCATCTGCATATCTGAGGTTATTGATATTTCTGGAATTCCCTTGCTTTTTCTATGATCTGGAAGTTCTCGGTTCACGTACTGTTGAAGGCTAGTTTGGAGACTTTTGAGCATTACTTTGCTAGCGTGTAAAACGAGAGCAATTTTGCAGTAGTTTAAACATTCTTTGGCATTGCTTTTCTTTGAAATTGGAATGAAAACTGACCTTTTCCAGTCTTCTGGCCACTGTTGAGTTTTCCAAATTTTCTGGCATATTGAGTGCAGCACTTTCACAGCATTATCTTTTAGGCCTTGAAATAGACCAGCTGGAATTCCATCACCTCCACTAGCTTTGTTCATAGTGATGCTTCCTAAGGCCCTCTTGACTTCACACTCCAGTATATCTGGCTCTAGGTGAGTGATCACATCATGTGATATACATATATATGTATATTCTCCTAGAAGTGTGTGGTATACTGTTTGACCCAGCCATTCCAATTTAGTCATTTATTCCAAAAGATCATCATACGTGCATGCAAAAAAACAAGGAATTACATTGTATCATTTACAATAAGCAGAGAAAGAGAGAATTTATCTAAATGTACATCTGAATGAGTACCAGTGAGTGATGACCCTAATTCTCAAAATCAACAAAAAGGAATGAAGAAATGGAAGAAAAGATATGTCTAACATGGGTTATTAACTTACAGTAACAGGATTATAACTGGCACTATTATTGGATTTTTTTTTTTTTTTGGTAACCTTTCTTTCTTTTGTCTTCTTATCCCTTGAGGAACTGAATGACTGTTTGTATGGATTGCACTGTAATTTGACCATTAGGGCAGAGAATTACATCCATCCCACCTGATCTCAGGTGTTGATTAAATATGTACTCCTGTGGGCTGCCTGGTGGTTGAAGAGAACCAAGATTAATGACTTGTGTTTTCTCTTTTAAAAGTTTGCTTATCTTAAGCAAACTTAGCTTTGGAATATATATCTATATCTATATATATATGTGAATATTCATTCTCAGACTCTTAAGATTTGTACACTTCTAAGCTGGGCTTCCCTGGTGGCTCAGATGGTAAAGAATCTGCCCTCAATGAGGGAGACCTGGATTCGACCCCTGGGTCGGAAGATCCCCTGGAGAAGGAAATCGCAACCCATGCCAGTATTCTTGCCTAGAGAATCCCATGGATAGAGGAGCCTGGCAGGCACAGTCTCTGGGGTCACAAAGAATCAGACATGACTAAGCAATAAACACACAAGTTTAAAAATTGACCTTAAAAAGATCAGTTTCATTAGAGTCATTCTTCTGTATAAACTGATACCAAATTATGCATAGGCATTTCTTATTTGTAATGAGCATTTATACAGTAGAATACATACATATATATACACACACCCCACAGCTTCTTTATGCATTCACCTTTAATGGACACTTAGGTTGTTTTTGTGTCTTGGCAATTAAAAATAATGCTTCTATGAACACTGGGTGCATGTATCTTTTGAATTAGTGGGTTTTTTTCAGATATATACATAACCAGGAGTGGAATCACTGGATCATATGGTAGTTCTATTTTTAGTTCTTTGAGAAGTCTCCATACTGTTTTCCACAGTGGCTATCCTAATTTACATTCCCACCGACAATGTATTCCCTTTCTTTCCTTTCTCCACATCTTCACTAGTATTTGCTGCTCTTAGCCATTCTGACAAGTATGAGCTGAAATTGTTTACGATTTTGATACACACCTTACTGACAATTAGTAATGTTAAACATCTTTTCTTGTGCCTGTTGGTCATTTGCATTTCCCCTTTAGAAAAATGTCTATTCAGTTCTTCTGCCTTTATTTAAATTGGGTCATTTTTTGATGTTGAGTTGTACAAGCTATTTATATATTTTGATATTAATTCCTTTTCAGCCATATCATTTGCAAATATCATCATATCATTTTCTCTCATTCAGTAGATTTTTTTTCATTTTGTTGGTGGTTTCCTTTGCTGTGCAAAAACTTTCAAGTTTAATTATATCCCATTTATTTTTGCTTTTATTTCTTTGACTTTAAGAGATGGACACCAAAAAAATTGGTTTAATTTATGTCAAAGAATGTCCTGCCTAAGTGTTCTTCTAGGAGTGTTATAGTATCTGGTCTTACATTTAGGTCTTTTAGCCATTTTAAGCTTATTTTTGTGTGCAGTGTTAGATCTTATTCTAATTTCATTCTTTTACATGTAACTTTTCAGTTTCCCCAGCACCACTCATATAGAAGATACTGTCTTTTACCCATTACATATTCTTGCCTCTTGTGTTGTAGATTAATTGACTGTAACAGTGTGAGTTTATTTCTGGGCTTTCTATCTTGTTCCATTGATCTATGTGTCTGTTTTCATGCCAGTACCATACTGTTTTGATCACTGTAGCTTTGCAGTACAATCTGAGGTCGGGAAACGTGATTCCTCCAGCTCTGTTCTTTCTGAAGATTGTTTCTGCTATTTGGAGTCTTTTGTGTTTCCATACAAATTTTAAAATTACTTGTTCTAGTTCTGTGAAAAATGCCATAGGTATTTTGATAGCAATTGCACTGAATCTGCAGATTGCCTTGGGTGGTGGTGGTGGTGGTGTAGTTGCTAAGTTGTGTACAACTCTTTGTGACCCCGTGGACTGTAGCCCACCAGGCTCCTCTGTCCATGGAATTTTCCCAGGCAAGAATCCTGGAGTGGGTTGCCATTTCCTTCTCCAGGGTATCTTCCCAATCCAGGGATCAAACCCAGGTCTCCCGCATTGCAGGTGTATTCTTTACCAACTGAGCCCCCAAGGCCTTGGGTAGCAGGGTCATTTTAACAATATTGGTTATTCCAATCCAAAAACACAGTGTATATTTCCATCTGTTTGTGTTTTCTTCAGTTTCTTTCATCAGTGTCTTATAGTTTTCAGAGTACACATCTTTTGCCTCTCAGGGTAGGTTTATACCTAGCTATTTTACTCTTTTTGAGGTGGTGATAAATGAGATGTTTTCTTAATTTCTTTCTGATATTTCATTGTTAGTGCATAGAAATGCAGTAGATTTCTGTGTATGAACTTTGTATCTTTTGGCTTTACCAAATTCATTGATCTCTAGTAGTTTCCTGGTGGCATCTTTAGGATTTTCTGTGTATAATATCATGACATCGACAAATACTAATCGTTTACTTCTTTCTTTTCAAGTTAGATTCTTTCTATTTCTTTTTCTTCTCTGAATGTTGTGACTAGGACTTCCAAAACCACATTGAATAAAAGTGGGTGCGAGTGGGCGCTCTTGTCTTGCTCCTAATCTTAAGGGAAGGCTTTCAGCTTTTCACCTTTGAGTATGACATTAGCTATGGGTTTATCAGATATGGCCTTTATTAATGTTGAGGTATGTTCCCTCCATGTCCACTTTCTGGAGAGTTTCCATCATAAATGGATGTTAAATGGTTATCAATAGTTTTTTCTGTATCTATTGAAATGATCATAAGAGTTTTATTCTTAAATTTGTTATTATGGTATAACACACTGATTGACTGATTTGCAGATATTGAATCCCTGGAATAAATCCCACTTAATCATGGCATGTGATCCTTCTTAATATGCTGCTGGATTTGGTTTGTTAATATTTTGCTGAAAATTTTTACATCTATGTTCATCAGTGATACTGGCTCTACTGGCCTGTAATTTCTTGGGCGTGTGATGGCTTTGTCTAGTTTTGTTATCAGAGTGATTGTGATCTCTAGAATGAGTTCAGAAGTGTTCCTTTCTCTTACATGCATAAACATTGAAGACATTATGCCAGGTGAAATTAGCCAGTCAAGGAAAACACTATACAATACCATATAAAGGACAAGTAGTATACAATTCCATTATATGAAGTATCTAAAGTAGTCAAATTTATAGCTATGGGAAGTAGAATGGTGGTTACCAGGAGCTAGGGATAAGAAGCCAAGAGGAACTATCGTTTAATGGATATAGAGTTCCAGTTTTGCAAGAGAAAACATTCCAGAGATCTTTTTCACAACAATATAAATATACTGAACACTATTGAACTGTACATTTAAAAAACAGTTAAGAGGATACATTAAATGATATGTGGGTTTTTTGTGCTTTATTGTTCAGTTGTGTCCAACTCTTTGTGACCCCATGGACGCAGCCTGACAGGCTCCTCTGTCCATGGACTTTTTCAGGCAAGAATACTGGAGTGTGTTAGCATTTCCTACTCCAGCAGATCTTCCCAACCCAGGGATGAAACCTGTGTCTCTTGTGTCTCTTACATTGGCAGGTGGATTCTTTATGACTGTGCCACCTGGGAAGCCCCATGTGATTTTTTACCATAATATAAACAAACAACACTCTTTAGTTAAAAAAAGAGAGAGAGAGATGATGCTGAGCTCTCGAGCTAATAGAGGAGGTATGTATTCATTGATTTCAATATCTACATCTTATCTGCTATGTGCCAGGCACTTTGCTTCATGTTGAGGTTAGATGGTGATGAAGAAATGATCTCTGCTCTCAAGAGTTTTCAGCCCAGCTGGAGACAGAGAGAAGTAAACAGTGTGATATGGGCTCCACATAGCACAGGTGCCAAGGAAACACAAAGTAAGGGAGCTTCCTCTGGTCTTGGAGTGGTGGTCAGGAAAGCCTTCTCATCTTCTTTCCTGAGTAATGAAGTAATGGAGTAATGAAGGTAAGTATGCATCAGCCATGCAAATGTGCAGAAGGAAAGAACAGGTGAAGGCATAGTGAGGAAGCCAGGGATGGTGAGAAGCATGGTGTGACCAGAGTTTAGGGTTGGAGAAGGCTGAGGAGACTGAAAATGGTGGCCTCCTAAAGGAGTCTGGATCTCATCCTGAGATCAGTAAGAAGCCAGGAAAGCTTTTTAAGGAGGGGAATCATGTGTTCAAATTGGCATCTTAAAAGCATTATTCTGGCAGCTGCAGTGAGAAACAGACTGATGAGGAACAAGACCAGAGGCAAGAATATTAGCAAAGATTTAACAACAAGGAAGTGATAGGTGACCTTTGAGTAGAATGAGAAATGAGTGGGAGGAGAAGAAATGATGAGTTTGCACAACTTTTTCTAGAAATGTGGCTTTGAACAAGAAGAGATAGCAAAGCAGCTGCAAGGAAATGTGGAGTGAAAGGGTGTGTGTGTGTGTGCATGCGTGTGTGCGTGTGCGCACGCGGATAGGCATGTTTAAACACAGGTCAAAAGGAGCTATTCCCTAAGGGCATGGGAGGGCTTGGGACCAGATCTCACTAAATAGAGCTTGGTAGAAAGAGGGTGGGGCTCTCTCTCCATTTTGATATCCCATGTTATGATTTGTTTTTATTTTGGAACAAAGATGGGAAGTTCATCCTGGAGGAATAAATGCAGGGATGGTTTAGGGTACAACTGGAGCTAAGAAGAACAGGAAAGAGAACTGACTCTGGAAAAGTGAGACTTCAGAACAACATGGGGCCCAGTAGGTGCTGAAGATCATAATTCTGTTCATTGTGTTTTATGGTTGTTTCTATAGAGCATAAAACTAAAGATATTTCTCTAGAATCTGATCTGTATGCTCTGCCTGACCTCAGCCTGTCTGTCTAGACTCAGAGGACCTTAAATGGTACCCTCTGAATTCACTACAGGCTTAGGGAAAAACACTGAAGAGATACTTGTCTTACCAGAAATCAAAATATACTATTAAGTTATAGCATTAGAACAGTATGATATTGGCCCAAGATTAGACAAAGAACCCCAAAGCAGAAATTTAGAAGATAAAAAATGTGACCCTTTAAATTACTGGGGAAAGAAAGGATCAGTCAACAAATAGGAAAGTGACAAGTAGCTATCTGTTAGATGTTTATCATATACTACACATGAAAATAATTTCTGGATGAATTAGGGGTTTTATATATATCTATATCTATATATATATGTATGAAGTTCTGGATGAATTAATCTGCCTGCAATGAGGCAGAGCTGAGTTCAGTCCCTGGGTTAGGAAGATATCCTGGACAAGGGAATGGCAATCCACTCCAGTATTCTTGCCTGGATAATTCCAGGGATAGAGGAGCCTGGTGAGCTATAGTTCATGGGGTCACAAAGAGTCAGACACACACACATTCACACAGAAACACACACACATATCTATATTTCCAAATCATTAAAGGAAAATATTTCTATGCACTTGGATCGCAGAAGAACTGGAATCCAAAGAAAAAAATATAAAAAGATTTGACTATATACAAATTAAAAAGCAAAACATAAAATATCTTGTATGACAGGAAAAAAAACAGAAAAGAAAAAAAAGGAAAAGTTTAAGTGATTAAAGGATAAGCTACAAACTGGGAGGAAATATTTGTAACTCTATGAGTTTCTATAGATCAAAATGTGCCTCTGCACCTGTCACATTTATCATAAATTGTATCTACATATGTACTGATTTATTTTCAAACTCTCTGTTCTCTTCCATTAGTCTGTCTACCCTTGTGCTAATGTGATCACTGTCATACTATGGTAAAATAATCAGTTTTTACATCTAATAATATAAATTCTCCAAAATCATTCTTCAAAATACAAAATGAAAAATTGGTGACAATATTCTTTTTCTTAAATTTGATGGGTACACACTCTGATACTTGTTATAGTAGTTGTGACTTACAACTCATATTTTACAAATATTAATTTATAGCTGCTTAATACTTCATAACCTTTTATGTGCTTATAGTAATAGCATTAAATTTTATAGAGTCAAAAATTAAAAACAAAAGGGAAAAATGTAAAAAAACACATTTTAGTAGAATAATTTAATATATCTTCATTCTTTGACAGACTAAGGAAAAATACATGGAATTGAAGGGGCACAGATGGTAAAATAGCAAGCAAAAACTCCAAAACATTTAGTATAAATATGTTCAAAGAATGAAAAAAAAATCATGCTGTAAGAATTAAAGAAAAAGATAATATTGTCTCATCAAATAGAGAACACTGACAAAGAGATAACATTGCTCAAATAGCAACACAGAAATTCTGGAGTTTAAAAGTACAATAATCAAAAGTAAAAATTTCACTACAACGATTCAACAAAAGATGTAAGCTGGGAGAATTAAAAGCAGTGAAACTTAAGATGGGTCACTATTGACTATGTAATCAGAAATACGAAGTAGAAATAAAATAAAGAAGAAAAAATTGACAGAGCCTCAGAAGAATGTAAGCCACCTTTATAAGCATATATATACATACATAAAGGAATTTGCAGAAATAAAGGAGAGAGAAAGGAGCATTAGAAGTACTCAAAGAAACAATGGCTGAAATTTTCCAGATTTGATGAAAAACATTAACCTATATTGCCAAGAAACTTTTGGAGAAGGCAATGGCACCCCACTCCAGTACTCTTGCCTGGAAAATCCCATGGATGGAGGAGCCTGGTAGGCTGCAGTCCATGGGGTCGCTAAGAGTCGGATACGACTGAGTGACTTCACTTTCACTTTTCACTTTCATGCACTGGAGAAGGAAATGGCAACCCACCCCAGTGTTCTTGCCTGGAGAGTCCCAGGGACGGGGAGCCTGGTGAGCTGCAGTCTATGGGGTCACACAGAGTCAGACATGACTGAAGTGACTTAGCAGCAGCAGCAGCAGCCAAGAAACTGAACCAACTCCAAGCATGATATAAAAAGACATTCATATCCAGACATATCAGAGTTAAAAAGTTTTGAAGCAAAGACAAAGATAAAATCATGAAAGCACCAAAAGAAAACAACTCATCACATGCAGACTCCCTAGTAAGATTAACAGCAGACTTTTCATAAGAAACAATGGAGAACAAAAGGCACTGGGATGATATATTCAAAGTGCTAGAAGTAAAATATTGTCAAACATGAGTCTTATACCCAGTAAGATTATTTCTACAAAAATGAAAATAAAAGAAAGACATTCCCAGGTAAACAAAGCCTGAAAGAATGTATTGATAGCACACCTGTATGACAAGAAATATTCAGGCAGAAAGCAAGTGACTGCAAAGAGTAATCTGAAAACACACACAGGCACACATACACACACTCAGAGAGTATTGGTAAAGGTAAGTATGGGGCAGTTGTAAATAATACTTAATTGTATATTTCTTCTCATGTATTCCCTAAACTGAATTATAAAACTATGGTATATAGTTGTATTGTTGAGCTTATAACATATAGACATACACTATATTTGACAATAACATCACCTAGAAGGAAGGTGGGAGCAAATCTATATTGGGGTAAGGAAGACATATAGGTGATAACTCAAATCTACAGTAATAGATGAAGAGAAAAGAATGGGTAAGAAGGTAATATAAAAACTCTATAAATATATATTTGCTTTCCTTTCTTCTCTGTTTCTTTAAAACACGTAATACTACATAAGATCAATTATAATAATGTATTGTTGGGTTTTAATATATAAAGTGTAAAAAATTAGTATTCAGAAAACTCAATTACATAGAGTCAGGAGACCAGAAGGGGGAGCTCTCATGTCCTGTGACAATAGAAGCCAACAGGAAGAAGAAAGACTCCTCTTCTTTCCTGGAAAGGACTCAGCCAACAGAAAGGCACCGGCTCTATTTACAAGTGCCCTGCCAACTTCCTCCAGCTCTCGACCCTCCCATACAAAGGTTCTCCTTTCCTTGCTGTGTGGGGACTTGCATGTGGCTTCCCATGGCTACAGACCCCAAATTACAATTCTCTGCCAATCTCAAATAAATCCATCTTTGCTGAAGAAATTTGTAGTAGCCTATTTGTTTCAGGTCAACAAAAGACATAAACTTTATAACAATAATAGCATACAGAAGAGGTGGAATGGAGCTTTTTAGGAGTAAAGTTTCTATGTTTCACTGTAACTAAGTCATTATAAATCTGAAGTAGATTTTGATAAGGTAAGCTAAAATTTAAGAGTATAGTGATTTCTGTACAGCTCTGAATATATCAAGAAATACTGAATTGTCTACCTTAAATCTGTGAATTGTGTGGTATGTAAATTATACCTCAATAAATGTGTCATTTAAAAAGACATGAAAGATCTGAATAATAACATATAACTGCAATCTAATAGATAAACCTTATCAATGCTCTGCTGGCCAAAGTACATGCAATCTTTCCAAATATCCATGGAATAGTCACACACACAAAAGAAGTTTACATTAGGCAACAAAAACAATGTGAATGTATTTCCCAAAAGCAGAACTTTCACTTACCCACAATGCAATAAAACTGGATGATAAATGAAAAGGATCAACATAATAAACTTATAAATCAAAGTAAAATAATCTTTAAAATATTTTGAATATAATAAATCTTTGAAATAATAAAAATGGCAATTTCCTTATATTTAAAAAAATACTATGAAAACAGTATATATTAACTTTTGAGGGAATTTATCTACTCAAGAAAATTCAGTTTTAAAGGCTTTGTTTTTGGATTTTTTTGGGGGCGGGTGGGGGCTACAAGAGATCTTTGTTTCCCGGTCAGGGATCAAACTTGCGCCCCTTGCTTTGGAGGCTTGGAGTCTTATCTTCCAGACTGTCGAGGAAGTCCCTAAAGGCTTGTATTATTGGAAAAGAACAAAGGAGCAATCGTTTAGTTTGGGGAAGTAGACAGGGGATTTCTTTATCTGAAATCCAATATTTAGGAAGTTGCTCAGGGAATCCTAGGTAATCATAACATGGAAATATTTATGGCCGTGGTTAAAATAAACTCAGATTTCCCGACCCAACAGGAGAGCCATGTTGCCCTTCATGTTACCATTTTGAGGGATCAGTCTCTTTGTGGTAAAGGAATGGGATACACATACAACAGATCACCACAAAGTGAGACTGAAAAAAAAAAACCAGCCCAGATTCCTCACAGTCTGTGTAAGACATATTGATTGCTTGTATCACAAGCAAAGCCAGTTAGAGGTGGATGGGGCACAATTCAGACAGGTCAACAACCGAGGAAGGAAATCAATGGCTAAAGGATACTGACACGAAAAAGAATGAGTTAAATAGCAAAGAGAGGCTCTTGGGATAATTAATAAAGTCACCTTCTTTGTCCTCTCACTGTGACAGTCTAAAGGGAAATCCACAGAGGATGAGCACACACAGTAAACAAAACCTTCCCCAACATCACCTGATTCATTCTTTGTTCATATTTAAGAATTGCCCATGATTGCAGTTAAGCCCATTTTCTGAAACACAAAATAAAACTTTTTGTAATGCTTATTCAATTTTCAAGGCAAAGCCCTAATCATATATTTTTTTTCACTGTACTATGAAATTTTGGCTCCTGTTTTGAATGGATTCACTCCAATTCTCCTCCATTTACTTATGGTACTATTTTTTTCCTAGGATAATGTGGCCTTCCTCCTCCCCCAAATTAACATTTCACCAGCAGTTAGTTCTTTAGTGTGACTATCTTTTTCTGATGGCTGAAAAGGTGAAGGCCAAAAAAAAAAAAATGGTGGGGGGACGTATTTTGGAACTAACGGAACAACTCAGAGATGGAGTTGATGCAGGAGGAGTCCTCCGGGTAGGGAACACACACTCAACTTCAGTTTTGCCTGGTGCACCAGGTACTGGAAAACAGAAGATGGGCCCTCCACAAGACATAGGCTGTGTTGACAGAAGTGCAGTAATTCTCAGACATTCGGGCCCTAACACTGATTTCCCCTGATTCGTCAACAAAAACCGTATGGAAGTCCATCTTTTGGCCTGCTCTGTTTAGCCACTCGCCTCTCTCTTGCCTCACAAAGGGCATTCTCCTCTGAAGAAACCAGCTTCTCTTGATCATTGCCAATACCTGTACAGGGCAACAGCACCTGAGCCTCACAGGGACGCTCCCTTTCTTTAGAAACCACTCGAATCACGTGTGGAAGTTATCATTCAGCTGGCCCTGAGTATAGGTGTCCAGACAAATTCCCTGGAGTGGTGAATTCCAAACTTCTGTATGCAACAAAAACGAGCTTCTGATGGGGCAGGTGGCATGTCGTGGCGTGTTCTAGCACTTATTTTTGTTATTTGTACGCCAGACCTACATACCACTACTCAACCGTGACTCTGATAAGGCTTATGGTATTTTTTTTTTTTAAACGTGGTATATGACTTCCTTGTGGATCCAGTGGTTGAGAATCCACCTGCCAATGAAAGGCACACAGGTCTGATCTCTGGTCTGGAAAGATCCCACATGTAAAGGGGCGACTAAGCCCATGCCCAACAACTTCTGAGCCCAAGAGCTTAAAGCCCTGTTCCACAAGAGAAGCCACCATAATGAGAAGCTGGCATACCACAACTAAAGAAAGCCTGTGTGTGACAATGAGGGCCCAGTGCAACCAGAAATACACAGAGAAGTAATTTTTTAATTATAAAATATTTTAAAATAAAAATAATAAAGACATAGTGTAATATGTCTTTTTATGGGGAAAAAGAAAGAGTTTGGTCTCAGCAGTGAGGGACATGTGGCTGCCACATTTTATCTTTTGCTTCACTACAAGTAACCTGAGTAACTTTTCCAAGAGAAGTTTCAGAATCAAGTATTTTTTCTCTTCTCCTGTTTTTTTAAAGTTTAGCAATGTGCGGAGAAAGTAAGTTTTTAGGTTAAATGTGAGAATGAATTTTAAGCTCTCTGCTCCTTTTTGGATGCTCACCCTGAGACAGTAAATCAAGTCCAAGTGAACGCCACTGGGCAAGGGTGGTTGTCTCCAGTGCCCGAAGGTGACTGGCCTTCAGCTTCCTGTTGATCATGAACTGAAAGAAAACTCACCACCCAGCCTCACTGGGTTTGTTCACCCATGGATGTCTGAGCCACATCATCCCCAGGATCTTTCCCTCATTGCTTTTCCCAGCTGTGGGATTTTCTGATTTAATTTATGGTACAAAGCTACTCATGTGATTAGATAACCTGACCTGTATAGTTTTGCTCTAACAAATTACCTCAGGATTTTAAATGTTTTACATCAGATGTTGAATATTTAATGCATGACTAAATTGATGAGTCACTAATAAACACACAAAACTGGATTTCCCTCTGGGAATGCAACGTCCCTTCTTGTAATTCACCCCATACATATATCTGTCATGGACTAAAAGGGTGTGTGCAATCATTTCAGTGTGGGAGAATCTCAAGATGATTAGCTACAACCACAGTGTTTTGAAGGTGTGACTCTTGTGGGCACAGCCAGATAATTAATTAGATTTGAACAGTCTGAGTGCCAATGTCTGTCCTTGAAATTAATTGAAGGTTTTCCAAAAGAAAAAGGATTACTTATGTCCTTCAGAACATAAATCAAAAAAACTTTAAAATGTTTCAATAATTCTTAAAACGTCAGTAATTGCCCTAGTTCCCTGTGCTTAAAGGGATTTATTAAGAGTTATTTTCCCATGACAACTTTTAAATGAAAAACTCCAAGCTGAAAAAAAAGGAACTGGGATAATTGGCTTTGATGGATTCAAGTTCCAGTTCTGTACTGTAACTCTGGGTGCAGAGAGTTTAAAGGGGCAGATGTGCTCTGAAAACATGCTGTGTGAATTAGTGTATTGCACTACGGAAGGTAATGAACAGTGCTGAGATGTATAGCATTCACCCAGTAAGTGGGTCATTCCAGGCTTCATTCCTTCATGGTTTCAGGACCAGGCACAGTGTTGTGGTTTTGCAGATGAGATCTTGCCTGTGTTCTGAGCCAAAATATAGCCTCTCCCTGCCCCATCCCACAGAGCAAAGCCAGCAGGGCACCCAATGCCCTGGCATCACCCTCCTCCACACCTCAGCCAGAGCCCCCTCTACCTGGATGGCTCCATGTCTCCTAGGACTCCATGACTCCAGGTGGCTTCTTGTGGGATTACTAAGCTTCAGATAACTTCAGAATAATGAAGAAAACACTGAAATGTCTCAACTTTATTAAGTAAGCATCAGACACTCTGGGACGATGGGAAATGGCAACCCACCCCAGTATTTTTGCCTGGAAAATTTCATGAACAGAGGAGCCTGGCAGGCTATATAGCCCATGGGGTCGCAAAGAGTTGGACACCACTGAGCATGCACACAGACACTCTTCAGCCTGCAGAGAGACCATCAGAGCATGTAAACAATTTACAGAAAGTAGATTTCACTTTCTGATTCATTGATGATTGTCCCTAGAACCTTTGTTTGTTTCCCTTTTTTTTCACAAACTATATCCAACAATGTGAAACGCAGGAGGAAAAGGGTAAAGGAAAAGATATATATTCTACCCCCCCACCCCAGTAAAGGCCAGACAATAAACTTAGGACTGTATCAAGTACAATGAGGTTTAATGGGAAGCTCTTGTGGGGTCCCAGCTCTAATGGAAGACAAACCTGCTCTCAGGGATGTGTGTCACTTCCTCAACCCTGGAGCAGCCCAATCCGGATGTGGTGCTTCAGTTTGGCCTCTGTCCACCATGGTCTTCGCTCCCAGCAGATGGTCCGCCATCCTTGCGGCATTTACTCAGTATCCAAGGTCACAGCAACAGGCCTGCAATTAGCCAGCATGTGGGTCCCACACCTCCCTGCTTCCCCCATCATTTCAAGCAAGGAAGCACTCACCTCCTCAGCTACCATGGGGACCGGGATGCAGAGCGAGGCAGCAACCTATAGTTATATCCTGCGCACAGATCACGCGGTAGGGGAAAAGTCACTTCTCGCGAGAACTGAGAACTGCAAATAAGAGCTGGGCCGAATCCCAGCCTGGCTGAAAAAGTAGAGGACCCGCCTGTGCTTGGGCTGCGGGAGCCCAACCCAGGAGGGCTTCTCCCTTTCCAAGCTCCCACAGCATCTCCGTGGATTCCACTCACTGGTCACATCACATCCCATGCCCAGGTTCATGAGTACCTCCCAGCGAGATGGCAAGCTTCTCACAGGCATCTCCCAGGAAGCCTGCACAGTGCTATGAACACAACAATTACTCGAAACATATGTCTTGACTAAGAATATTGAAACCAATGACATATGTGAATATCACATGAAGTCGTATTACACTGTTTTCTGGAGAAATAGCCAAGTGTCGGGATAAACCCTGGGGCTGAGCAAACCCATATTCTCATCTGAGATCCGTGTGACCTTGAGATGGTTTTTTTCACCTTTCCAGGCTTCAGTTTCCTCATCTATGGGTGTGGATGATAATACCTACCTTGAAGGATTGTTGGGATAATCAGAGATAGTGCAGGCAAAGCTTTGTGCCTGGCACATAGCAGGTTCCAACATACAAGTTTTAACTAACTGTAATTGGACATGGACTTGTCATGAGCTGTTCCTCACACTGATATTTCATGCCTTGATTAAAGACAAATGTGTTGTGCCTTTAAGTTTTTCTTTAGAGAATCTTAGATTAATCGCCAATTTGCTTTACATCATAGAATATGTATGTATTACATGCACACTTTTTAAAATTTTCTGGTATTTTTAGACCTTGATATTAGAAGATCAACATTCATTAATAATTTGCTTTAAATGGTATGATGAAAAGAGATAGGCAACCCAGTCCTGTGTCTGGAAAATATGTTAACATTTTGGATAACAGCAAAGACCTTGTATTCAAAATTTTTAGTTTAATTTGAGGCAAGAAGGTGAAAAGTCTTGGCACTTGGTTAATTAAGGTGCTGAATTTTCAAGTTGTCAGCAAGCATTGAGTGCTCACTGTGTACAAGGGACAGTCCTCAGCATTTAGTATGTACCAGGGAACAAACCAGAGGAAAGCTCTCCTTTCTTGGGGTCATCTTCTAGCAGGGGGAGGCAGGCTACCAACAATGGAAAAGAGAGATAAACTGAACACTATATTAAAAGGTGCTAAGCATTGTGGGCGGGGTGGGGTGGGGGAGTGGAGGAGTAAAAGGACGACTGGGCGCAGGATTGCCTGTGTGCTTAGTCGTGTTCAACTCTTTTGAGATCCCATGGACTGTACCTGAGAGGCTCCTCTGTCCATGGAATTTCCAGACAAGAATACTGGAGTGGGTTACCATGCCCTCCTAATTTTCCAAATTCAGAGATCAAACCCTGCAGTGGCAGGCAGATTCTTTACCACAGAGCCATCTGGAAAGCCCTGGGCATAGGATTGAGTGTATTTAAATAGCATGGACAGGGGACTTCCCTGATAGTCCAGTGGCTAACACTGTGCACTCCCAATGCAGGGGACCTTGGTTTGGTCCCTGGTCAGGGAACTAGATCCTATATCCTGCACCTAATACCCAGAGCAGGCAAATAAATACATATTCTTAAAAGGTAATCAAATAGGATAGTCAGCGTAGGCCTGGGTGAGGAGCTCCATGGGGGATCAGACTCTAGAGTCTGAGACAGTAAAAGCCCCCAAAATATGCCTTGAGGACAGAATTATCTAGAATCGTTTTCTACAGGTGTCATATTACTCTGAAAACTGCCAGGTTCATTTCTTTTCTCTTAGGACATGCTATTGTAGACATGATCACAGTCATTCTTTTGGGAAATGTCTTCGCCCCTCCTCCCCACCTTTCTTTTAAGGATTATATATAAGATTTGTGCTCAGAGAGGCAGCCATATGTATGCTGGGAGAAAAAGTAAGGTCCTTTCTTTTAACAGGGAGATATTTTTTAATTTGAAATTTAAGCAAAACCCACCCAAGCTATATACCAAGTGAATTATTTTTCTTAAAGGAGCCTATCGATCCAAAACAGGTCCAAACAAGAGCCAGTGGGACACACCTGGGAATAGAGTTTGTACTCCTGTGTATGGATTTAGTAACCACCACTCCTCTTTCCAAAAGCTCCCTTGAGACTTGCCAGGATTTTGCTCTCCTGAGCCTGGAAGAGCAAAAAGAGTCATGGCACTGGGCCAACAAGGCACCAAAGCACCAGACTAGGAGGAAATCCCCACTTGCAATTACTGGGATATTCATAAAACTGAGATTGTTATGAAAAAAATTCTGTTTTTAGTACAGAGTTCTCCCAGAATCACATGAGGCACACAGATGCCAGATCTTCAGAGTTCCAAGGATAACTCTTCAGTTGGCTCAATTTTTTTTTCCTGTTACATCAAAACTAGAGAAATCTAATGCTGCAGCTCTGAGTGCTCAACTGTGTCCCTTGGGATACGGAAGAGGAGGGGCAACCTGGCTTTTGAGTCTCCATGGTATCCAAGAGGAGAGAGGAGAAAGAGAGGGGTTTGGGAATGGTGACTGCAGACTCAACTAGCTTTGGGACACTGAATGCCCCAGTGCAGCTAAATAATCAGCTGGGAATAAAGAAATTAAGTCCTTAAGAAGGATCTGTTCTGAAAATTCATTTTTGATCCTGCTGGAATCAAGACAGTGTCTGGGTAAAATGTGCTGGACTCTATTCTTGTTCTGTTTAAGCAAGTTGTTTTCTTTCCCGAATTCCTCCTCAGTTCTATAATAAAAAGCAGTTCCTTATCTGAACTCCTCTTTCTAAGAATAATCGATGTAATTGTTCTTTTGACCATGGGAAGTTCCGTCTTCGGGGAAACATTTTCCAAACTGTTGCTGAGGAGCTGGATTACAAATGTTGTCAGCAGCTTGGAGAGCCTAACCCAGATTTGTTATTTGTTACCTCCTACCTGGTGTGGACAGACAATAGGGACCTTGCAATTTTCCTGGCCTAAGTAATGATTTAAAAATCAATTGCAGACCTGTGTCAGACTCGCTTGAGGTGCTTTGCCTTCCTTACTTTTAAAACGTTTTGTTTTGGCTGTACTGGATCTTTATTGTGGCCCCCAGTCTTTCTAGTTGAGGGGTGCAGGCTTAGTTGCCTGCCTTAGGTGCAGGGATCTTAGCTCCCTGACCAGGGATCAAACCCACATTCCTTGTAATAGAAGGTGAATTCTTAACCACTCGACTACCAAGGGAGTCCCTGCTTTGCTTTCTTTGATAAACTGAGATACTAAGAAAGGTTGCGCAAAGTAAGGACCCAGGTCAAGGAACAGAAGCCCCCTTCGTGGTTCCCTCCCCGCAGTCACTGTCCTAATTCTTCCTCCAAACACCATGGAGTAGTTTGCCTCTTTTTGAAGTTAATGCAGTTCTACCGATTACACAGAATGTACATTTTCATATCTGGCTCCTTTCACTCAACATGCATTCATGAGATCCACATATGTTGGGAGTAGCAATAGATCATTGGTTTTTATTTTTCTCTAGAATTCTGTTGCATGCCCATACCAAAATTTGGCACTTCCCTAGTGGCTCTGTGGTAAAGAGTCTGCGTGCCAGTGCAGAAGACACAAGTTTGATCTCTGTGTTGGGAAGATCCCCTGGAGAAGAAAATGGCAGCCCACTCCAGTATTCTTGCCTGGGAAATCCTATGATCAGAAAAGCCTGGTGGGCTACAGTCCAAGGGGTTGCAAAAAGCCAGCCGTGACTTAGAGGCTAAACAGCAAGGAATAATATACCAAAGTTTATCTATCTAGTTATCCACTGGATATTTGGTTTGTTTCCGGTTGGGGTGATTATGAAAACCTCATGAACATTCTCTCTCTCTCTTTTTAATTTTATTTGGGCTGTGCTGGGTCTTTGTGGCTGCCAATGGCTTTCTCTAGCTGCAGGGAGTCGGGGCTACTTTCCAGTTGCAGGGAGTGGGCTTCTTGTTGCAGTGGCTTCTTTTGTTGCAGAGCAAGGGCTCTGGGTGTACAGGCTTCAGTAATTCTGGTGAACGGGCTTAGTTGCCCCACAGCATGTGGGATCTTCCTGGACCAGGGATTGAACTGTTGTCCCCTGCATTGCAAGGCAGATTCTTAACCATTGGGCCACCAAGGGAGCCCTCCATCAACATTCTGGTACATGCCTTTTGATGTGTGAACGTCTGTGTTTCTGCTGTATATCCACCTAGAAATGAGTCATCCCTGGGGCACAAGAGGTGTGTCTGCTCGACTGTACTCAATGTTATCCACCACTTTCCAAAGCAGTTATGTTAATTTTTATTTGCAGGATTGGTTTCCCAGGTGGCACTAGTGGTAAGGAACCCACCTGCCATTGAAGGAGACATAAAGAGACGTGAGTTCTATTGCTGGGTCAGAAAGATCCCCTGAGGGAGGGGACAGTAACCCACTCCGGTATTCTTGCCTGGAGAATCCCATGGACAGAGGAGCCTGGCAGGCTACAGTCTCTGAGGTCAAAAAGAGTCGGGCACGACTAAAGTGATTTAGCACGCACACACACACACACTTCTGGTAAATGAGAGGTCTAGTTTCCCCAGATTATGAGCTGAATTGCATCTTCCTAAAATTCATATGTTGAGTCCTAACTCCAGTACTTCAGAATGGGACTGTATTTGGAGACAAGGTCTTTAAAAAGTAGTTAAAGTCCATGTACCCCAGTGTTCATCGCAGCACTGTTTACAATAGCTAGGATGTGGAAGCAACCTAGATGTCCATCGGCAGACAAATGGATAAGAAAGCTGTAGTACATATACACAATGGAGTATTGCTCAGCTATTAAAAAAGAATGCATTTGAATTCGTTCTAATGAGGTGGATGAAACTGGAACCTATTATACAGAGTGAAGTAAGTCAGAAAGAAAAACACCAATACGGTATATTAACGCATATACATGGAATTTAGAAAGATGGTAACAATGACCCTACATGTAAAACAGCAAAAGAGACACAGATGTAAAGAACAGGCTTTTGGACTCTGTGGGAGAAGGCGAGGTGAGATGATTTGAGAGATTAGCATTGAAACATGTATATTACCGTATGTGAAATAGATCACCAGTGGTTTCGATACATGAGACAGGGTGCTCAGGGCTAGTGCACTGGGATGACCCTGAAGGATGGGATGGGGAGGGAGGTGGGAGGGGGTTCAGGATGGGGAACACATGTACACGCATGGCTGATTCATGTCAGTGTATGGCAAAAACCACTACAATATTGTAAAGTAACTTATAATTAAAATAAACAAATTAATTTTTTAAAGTAGTAAGGAGGGTGGTCTATAATTCAATATGATTGGTGTCCTTATAAGAAGAAGAAATTGGGACACAAATGAACACAGAAGAAGGAGCACGTGGAGACTGAGGGAGAAGATAGTTAACTACAAGCCAAGGAGAGACGCCTTCAGGAGAAACCAACCTGCTGACTCCTTGATCGTGGACTTCTAGTCTCCAGGACTGTGGGGAAATGAATTTCTGTTGTTTAAGCCACCCAGACTCTGCTACGTTGTTCTGGCAGCCCTAGAAAACAAAAACACTCTACTCCATCTCGTCACCAACACATGATATTATCAGTCATTTTTGTGTTAACCATTCCGGTTGGAGGGTGCAGTGATATTGTATTGTTCTATTAATGTGCATTTCCCTGAGACCTAATGAAATAGAGCACATTTTTCTATATTTATTGGCCATCTGATGCAAAGAACTGACTCACTGGAAAAGGCCCTGATGCTGGGAAAGACTGAGGGCAAGAGGAGAAGGGGATGCCTGAGGATAAGACAGTTGGATGGCATCATCAACTCAATGGAAATGAGTCTGAAAACTCTGGGAGACAGTGAAGGACAGGGAAGCCTGCAGTCCATGGGTTCGAAAAGAGTCGGACATGATTGAGTGACTGAACAGCAACACACTGACCGTTTGGACATTCCTTTCGGTGAACTGCCAATTCAAGTCTCTTTCTATTGGGATATCTATTTTTTGATTTGTAAGAGTTCTTTCGTATTCTGTGTATAAGTCCTTTGTCAGACATATGTCAGCAAACATCTTCTCCCATTCTGTGGCTTGGCCTAGGATTCTTTTCATAGTGTCTTTTGATGAGAAGTTCCTAATTTTAATATCATCCAATCTGTCAATCTTTTTCTTTTTGTGTTGTGGTCCGTTTAAGAAAGCTTTACCTCATGGTAATTTAGATCTTCTATATTTTTTCCCAGAAGCATTGTTGTTCTGACTTTCACACCTAGATCACTGATATGACAGGACTTCATTTTTATGAGTGATCTGAGGTAGTGCTCAGATTCATTTTCCACCTGAAGATATCCAGTTGATTGGCACCATTTATTGAAAAAGCCATTTTTTCCCCTTACTGCTCTGCATTTGTCATCTGTCATAAATTAGATATCTATATGCGTGTGGATTTATTTCCAGACTCTTTGTGCTGTTCATTGGTCTCTCCTTGAGCTGATATAACACTGTCATATTATTTTAACCTTAGAGTAAGTCTTCATATCTGGCAGTATAAATCCTCCAAATTCATTCATTCTTCTTCAAGGCGCGCTCTACTAGTTTTAGCACTTTGTATTACATAAATTTAAAATCAGCTTGCCAAGTTCCTATACATCTACTGGGATTTTTATTTGGATTTCATTGAATTTGGAAAGAATCAACATTTACAAAATTGAGTTTTCCAGTTCATGAACATGGCATATCCCCTAACTGTACTTAAGATATTTTTTTTTAATCTCAATTATGATTTTTGCTGTCACTGCAGAGGTCTTCTCTTTCTTTTGATTTATACCCAGTTACTGGCTATTTTATACCATTATAAATTTTACTTATCTGTTACAATTTTATTGTCTAATTGTCTGTTGCCGAGCAGAAATATAATTAAGTTTTGTTTGTTGACTTCATATTCCGTAACTTTGTCAGACACTGATTTCAACAATTTGTCTGTGATGCTTTGAGTTTCCTATTCTTTGGGTTTCCTTTGGGTATACAGTCATATTGTTTGTAAAAGCAGTTTTATTTCTTCCTTTTAAATCCACATGCCTTTTGTTTTCCTTTCTTGCCTTTTGCATTGCTTATGCCCTCTGGTACATTGGTGAATGTAAGTGGTAATAACCAATACACACATGGCCCCTGACTTACTATGGCCCCGCTTATGATTTTTATATTTTAAGAAGATGTGAAAGTGATACACACTTAGTGGGAACTGTATTTTGAATTTTTATGTTTTTCCAGGCTAGCGATATACACACTATTTTGTTATGCTGGGCAGCATTAGCGTAACCACAGGAGTTATCCCCATCAGCCACGCAATCACAAGGGTAAATAACTACATGCTTACAACCATTCTATGTTTATCACTTTCTGTTGTTATTTGGTCGTTAAGTCGTGTCCGACTCCTGCCAGGCTCCTCTGTCCATGCGATTTCTCAGGCAAAGATACTGGAATAGGTTGATGGGTTGTCTTTTCCTTCTTCAAGGGATCTTTCTGACTCAGGGATCGAACCCGTATCTCCTGCATTGGTTGGTAGGCAGATTCTTTACTGCTGAGCCATGGAGGAGCCCCACTTTCAGTACAAGAAGTCAGTAAATTACATGAGATACTCCCAATTTCATTTTTAAACGTGTTAGATGATTTTGCCCAACTGTAGCCTGATTTAAGTGTTCTGGGTGTGTTTTAAGTAGATTCGGCTAAAGCTACAGTGTTTGGTAGGTGGGCTATATTAAATTCATTTTCAACTTACAATGAGTTTATTGGGATATAACACCTTCATAAGTCAAGGAAGATCTGTATTTTTCTTGTTACCACTTTCTGATAGAGGTTTCAGTATTTCACTTTTCTTCTGGTGTTTTCAAATACCCTGCAGAAGGAAGTTTCCATTTCTTCTTAGTTTGCTGAGAATTTTTACAATGAATGTGTTGAATTTCATTATTATGATTCTTCTGCTTCTATTGATATGATTCCATGGTGTTCTCCTTTAATGATTGCATGAAATTATTTTTTCACTTTTTAAAAATCGATTTTCTTTCTTTCTTTTTCTAATTTGACTGCACCCGGTCTTGGTTACAGCACTTGGGGTCTTCCTTGCAGCATGTGGGTCTAGTCTCCTGACCAGGGATTGAACTTGCTGCTGCTGCTAAGTCGCTTCAGTCGTGTCCGACTCTGTGCGACCCCACAGATGGCAGCCCACCAGGCTCCTCCGTCCCTGGGATTTTCCAGGAAAGAACACTGGAGTGGGTTGCCATTTCCTTCTCCAATGCATGAAAGTGAAAAGTGAAAATGGAGTCGGCTCAGTCATGTCCGACTCTTCGTGACCTCATGGACTGCAGCCCACCAGGCTCCTCTTCCCATGGGGTTTTTCAGGCAAGAGTACCGGGAGGTTGCCATTGCCTTCTCCCTAAGTCCCCTGAATTGGAAGCTTGGAGTCTTAACCACTGGACCACCAGGGAAGTCCTGATGGTATGAAATTACATTAGTTGATTACACCAACCTTTCATTTATTTCTTGGTCTTTGTATATTGTCCTTTTTCTATGATCCTTGATTTAGTTTAATAATGTTTAAGATTTTTACATCTAAATTCATGGGAAAGATTGGCTTTTTCTTTTCCCATAGTATCCTTGTCAGTTTTGGGATCCAGGTTATTCTGGCCTCATAAAACAAGTTGGGGAGTGCTCTCTCTTTAAGTAATCCCCCAAATAAATATTTATTCTGCATAAGTATTCAGTTAAATTCACTAGTGAAACCATCTATACCTGGAGTTTCATTTGCAGTATGATTTTTAATCATGGATTCAATTCATTGAGTAGGTATAAGATTACTCAGATTTTTCTGTTTCTGCTTTTCACTTTTGATAGGTTGAGGGTTTTTTCCCCTAAATTTCCAAATTCATTAGCATAAAACATTTATTATCATCTTATCTTTTTTAACCTATGAAGATTGACTGTGATATCCTCTTTGTCAGTCTCATACTGGTACCTTGTGATTTTCTCTCTTGTCTTGATTTGTCTTACCAGGTGTTTATAGACTTCAGTATTGTTTTCAAAGAAATAATCTTTGTCTTTGTTTCTTGTTGGTTTCTTTTTTTTTTCTTTTTGGCTGTACCATACTGCATGCGAACTCCGGGAGATGGCAATGGACAGGGAAGCCTGGCGTGCTGCGATTCACGGGGTCGGACACGACTGAGAGACTGAACTGAACTGAACTGAACTGATACTGCATGTAGGATCTTAGTTCCCCAACCTGGGATTGGAACCCAAGCCCCCTGTATTGGAAGTGCAGAGTCTCAACCACTGGACTGCCAGGAAGGTCTCTGTTTCTTTAATATACATCTGTTTTTAGTCTCACTGGTTTCTATTCTAGTCTTTATTTTCTTTGGGTATACTCACTTGCTTTTCTTTTCCTAGCATTTAAAATGGATACTTGCGTCATTAATTTTCAGCCTTCTTTTCTAACATAAACACTTAAGGTATGAAAAGCATAGTTTTATCTGCATCCATACTTTCATTGTCATGTATTTATTATCACTTAGTTCAAAAAATTCTCTTTTATTGCAATTTCTTCTTTCACTCATTAGATTTTTAAAAAGTGTTTCTTAATTTCTAGCATTTGAGGATTTGGTTCTAATTATTGATTTCTAGCTTAATTCTATTATAATAAGAAAACATATTCTGTACAATTTCAATCCTAAAAATGTGCCCAGACTTGATTTATGGCCCAAGAACTGGCCAATTTTCGTGAATGTTGCAGTATTCTTGAAAAGAATGTGTATTCTGCGGATGTTAAAAGCAGTGTTTATATCTGCTTAGTTCGTTAATCTTATTTACATCTTATATTGATATAGCCTTATTGTTCTGTGAGTCTTATCAGTTACTGAAAGAAATCTGCTAAGCCCTTCTCTTGATGAATGTGAATTTGTCGGTTTCACATTTTAGTTCTACTCATTGGCTTTATCCATAGTGAGGCTGTGTTATTAGATACATATAAATTTAAATTGTGATACCTTCTTGGCTATTGACACCTTTCTCATTAATCTTTCTTTAGCCCTAGTAATGCTTCCTATCTTAACATATTTTTGTATGACATTTATATAACTGCCTCCACTTTGTTTTGCTTTGTCTTGTCTATGTTTCCCATCTTTTTTTATTTTCATTTTTCTATATCCTATTGAAAATGTCTTATTAGCAACATTGAGTTGTACTGTGCTTTATTGTTCAATCTGATAATCTTTGTCCTTTAATTGGAATATTTCATCCTTTTACATTTGCACAATTAATGATGTGTGCTAAGTCACTTCAACTATGTCTGACTCTTTGCGACCCTGTGGGCCGTAGTCCGCCAGACTCCTCTGTCCATGGGATTCTCCAGGCAAGAATAGTGGAGTGGGTTGCCATTTCCTCTTCTAGGGGATCTTTCCAATCCAGGGATCAAACTCACGTCTCTTACGTCTCCTGTGTTGGCAGGTGGGTTCTTTACCACTAGCACTGTCTCGGAAGCCCACAAAAATTAATGATACATCAAGATTAAAATCTACCATCTTACTATTTCTCTTCCACTCATTTCATCTCGTGTGTTCATTTTTTTTAACTTTTTAACATTTTTGGATTAATGAGTCATTTTTACCAATTCTTTCCCTCCCTCTACTGATTTGTCAAATACACATTATTTCACTCTTAAAAATATGTGTCTTCTATTTTTTAGAGCCTAATATAAATTATTACATTTATTTCTTCCTCACTGATTAAAACTAAATTTTTAATTTTTTAACTCCCCCTTTTTTCCCATGGTGGGTGGTTTCTGTGCCCTACTTAAACCTCCTTGGCACCATTTCCATGCATGTTGACCCAGTTTACAAATCCCAGCATCTGTGACTCTATTGGCCTGAGGGCTTCTTCCAGATGCTGAGTGTCAAGCAGGTGAAAAGAGTACCTAGAAATTTAAAACTACCTGCAGTAGTCCTCAAAGAATTGCCTATCAAAAATGGTGCATAAGCATCCCAGCTTCTTTGCCCTTCAGGTGAGATTAGCTCTGAGGTGCCTGATCTCCTCCGGGGTCCCAAGGGTTCCAGGCAGGATTAAGCTCCAGTCACCCCTAGTGAGAGTTTGTTAGATTATATGCTCTTCATTGGTCCCCTCCCTTCCAGACCTCACTTCCCCAGCCCCATACTGATACAATCTGTGCTAACTCCCCAAATAAATTATTTGAACTCAGATCTTTGTTCCAGGATCTGCTCTAGTGAACTCCTTCCCACCATCACCAATGACACGTGATACTGTGCCATCATTTTTCTGTTTTCTGTGTAAAACTCATAAGTCATTGTTATTTTTGTTTTCTGTAATCAGCCTTCACTTGAGATTTACACACACATTTCTCTCTGCCATTCTTTAATCCTTCCTGAATTTCCACCCTTAACTCTGGACTTATTTTTCTGATACTTGAAGAACTCCTTTTAGCCATTCTTCTAGAGTGATTATACAATAGCTAATTCTCTCTAAATGTTTGCTCGCCTAAACATTTCTTATTCATTGTCTAAATATTTCTTCATTTCACCCTCTTTTCCGAAGCATGCTGCTGCTGCTAAGTCACTTCAGTCGTGTCCAACTCTGTGCGACCCCATAGACGGCAGTCCACTAGGCTCCTCTGTCCCTGGGATTCTCCAGGCAAGAACACTGGAGTGGGGTGCCATTTCCTTCTCCAGTGCATGAGAGTGAAAGTGAAAGTAAAGTCGCTCAGTCGTGCCCAACTCTTTGTGACCCCATGGACTGCAGCCCACCAGGCCCCTCCGTCCATGGGATTTTGGGAGGCAAGAGTACTGGAGTAGGGTGCCATTGCCTTCTCCTTTTTTTCTTCTTCTTTTTCTTCTTTCTCTTCTTCTTTTCTGAAGCATACTTTCACTGGATGTGGAATTCCAAGCTGGCAATTGTTTTCTTTCATCCCATTAAAGCTCTTACTCTGTTTTCTTCAGTCTTCTGTCCTTTCTAGCAAAAACTCAGTCGTCAATTTCATTGTTTCTTTTGGAGAAAATGAGTCTTTTTCCTCTGCATACTTTTAAGATTTCTCTTTGTTTTAAATTTTTAACATCTTCACTATGATTTGCCTACCTATGGCTTTCTTTGTATATGTCTAGCTTGGGATTCATTCTCTCTCTCCTCTTGTTTTGGGACCCCAGTTATATAATGTTAAACACTTTAAACAAAATGTCTTTTCAGTATTTTCTGTGTTTCCCTTTTTCCGTACACATAAAATCAACAGTCACAAGTACACCCTTTGTCAACTTGTCACCCCAAAGCAGTTCTTAAACCATACTTAATCTCCAAATAAAGACAATATCAGGGCCGTAATTCCCCCAAATATGGTACAACAATTCTGCAAGCAATGAAAAATACACTAACTCCTTCCTGAAGAGGCAAACTCCTTGAGTGATGTTTACTCTTTTCCTGATAACCTTTAACTTGAAAATACAATTTAAAAACTAACAATACTTAAATCCTATAATGTAAAGTCAATACCTGTGTTGCACGATAAGAGAATAAGAGAGTGAAGAAAATAAAGACATTCGTTATACACACACAGACAAATATATTCATAATAATATAAGGAAATACTCATGAAAATGAAGATCATGGCATCTGGTCCCATCACTTCATGGCAAATAGATGGGGAAACGGGAAACAGTTTATTTTGAGGGGTTCCAAAATCACTGCAGATGGTGACTGCAGCCATGAAATTAAAAGATGCTTACTCCTTGGAAGAAAAGTTATGACCAACTTAGATAGCATATTGAAAAGCAGAAACATTACTTTGCCAACAAAGGTCCGTCTAGTCAAGGCTATGGTTTTTCCTGTGGTCATGTGTGAATGTGAGAGTGGGACTGTGAAGAAAGCTGAGAGCCAAAGAATTGATGCTTTTGAACTCTGGTGTTGGAGAAGACTCTTGAGAGCCCCTTGGACTGCAAGACGATCCAACCAGTCCATTCTGAAGGAGATCAGCCCTGGGATTTCTTTGGAAGGAATGATGCTAAAGCTGAAACTCCAATACTTTGGCCACCTCATGCAAAGTGTTGACTCACTGGAAAAGACTCTGATACTGGGAGGATTGGGGGCAGGAGGAGAAGGGGACGACAGAGGATGAGATGGCTGGATGGCATCACTGACTCAATGGACATGAGTCTGAGTGAACTCCGGGAGTTGGTGACGGACAGGGAGGCCTGGCGTGCTGCAATTCATGGGGTCGCGAAGAGTCGGACACGACTGAGCGACTGAACTGAACTGAACTGCTCTTTTGATATTCCTTCTGCCTTTGGGAATCACCTCAGCTGGTCATAGTTCTTTAGCTGGTAGGGTGGCCCAAAGCTTTATTCCTGAAGGGTCTGGACCATTAGCAGTCCTATCTGGACTGGGTCATTGTCGTTTTCCATTGGCCTTCATCACAGGGCATGGTAATGCTAAGAGTTGCCTTCGGGGATCTGCTATATTCCAGACATATTCTTCCTTGCCTCTGTTGTGGAGCAGCAGCTTCAGTTTCCCCTTGCTAGTCAGGATCAATCACCCTTGTCATCACAAGCACAGTAACTTCTTTCTTTGCCTGTTGATTCAGAGGCACGAGGAGTCCAAAATGACCAGGTAGCAGTCCTAACTTCCAGCTCCACAGAATCATTGTTGTGACTCCTGGGAGAAGCATTCCTGCCAGGGAATTCAAGACCTCCAGGCCAGCAGAGCATACCGGGTAGGAACAGGGGCACGTGCTGTGCTAGTGGGTCAGCAGGGGTAATAGTGAGTGGTGCCACTCCCATTTCCGCCTCTTGATTCCTAGCCCTGTGAATCCTGGCTCTGGGGGAAACAGCATGACGTTTTGGATGTTGATTTAGAGCATATATACCCTTCTTGCGAACCTGGCCTCAACACGGCAAGGTAACTGCTACCTAGCCAGTGCTGTCATTAAATCTACAAAGGCCATTCCACCATTCTACCAACCAGTTGCTTCAGGATGGTGAGGAGCATGGTAAGACCAGAGAAATCCAGGACCGTGAGCCCCTTGCTACACTTTCGCTGTGAAGTGCGTTCCTGGGATTTCCCTGGCAGTCCAGTAGTTAAGGCTCCATGCTTCCATTGCTGGGGTGCAGGTTCAATCCCTGGTCAGGGAACTAAGATCCCACCTGCTGTACAGTGTGTCCGAAGCAAAAAAGAAAAAAAGAAGAAACACTTCATGAATGATGAATAAGATATCCAGTCCACAGATGGGAGTTTGGGCCCGAGTATTGTGTGCAGGGAATGAAATAAACATAAAGTGTCTATTATAGTAGGAACAAAACATCGCCCCTTACATGACAGAAGCCAGTCATTGTAATCACCTGCCATCAGGTAGCTGACTGATCACCTCACAGAACAGGGCCATACCCAGGACTGAGAGTCGGTCTCAGTTGCAACCAGTGAGTTGCAACCAGACAGTTGCAATCAATGGCAACTGTACCTACTCTAGCCTTGGTGAGTGGAAGCCCATGTATAACCCCCATCCCTGCCACTATGGCTGCTTTGTTTGTGAACACATTGGGTGATGACAGGAGTGGCTAAGGGTCTCCACAGAGGCTGAGTGGCCCCCAAAGAACCCATCATCTTATCTACTTTATTATTAAAATCTCCTCTGAGGTCATCCTTTGGTGAACATTCACATGGGATAAAAAAAAAAATCTTCATATTTTTACCCATTTGGAGAGGTCTGTCCTCTACACAAGTCTGCCCCAAATATCCTTGTTACCAATTTTTCCTATTATGTTCCTTCCAAGTTCCCATCCATATAGCCAAACCATTGGCCATGGCTCATGAATCAGTATAAAACCACATGTCCGGCCATTTCTCCTTCCATGAACAATGAATCGGGTGCACAGGTAAAAGTTCTGTCCACTAGGAAAACTTCTTTTCCCTATTTCTTCAGGAGGTCCCAGCGAGGGGCCTTACTGGCCACTTCCGGGTGGTACCAGCATATCATGGAGAACCTTCCATAAACCAAGCCTAAGTCTTCTCTTCTGCTGTCAGCTGAGGGTAGGGATCTTCCCTTGAGGCCATAGGTGCTGAGAGTTCAGCCAATCACAGTGGTAATCCGGTCAATCACAGGATAAGATTTGGAGTTTGATTTTCAACCTCAGACCTGCAGGTACAGGAGTTAAGGTCCTCCTTCAGGGCACACGTAGGAGCTTTACAGAGATAGTACATGCCTATTGAATATCATCATAATACAGAAAGATTTAAAGCAAAGAGTGAAAGGTCACTGTCCCTTCTACCTCCTTCTCCCAACTCTCCACAGGGATAATCACTGAATTAATCTGGGCTGTCTGTGCACATGTGTGTTTTCAATTTTTAAAAGAAGAACACTGTTTTGCAATTCTTTTTAAAATATTTATTTGGCTATTATCAGGTCTTAGTTGTGGCATGCAGGAACTTTCATTGGTGGCCTGTGGACTCTCTGGTTGTGGCTCACTAGTTTCGAAGCAGGGGGCTAGTTTTTCCACAGCTTGTGGGAGCCTAGTTCTCTGACCAGGATTGAACCCACTTCCCTTGCACTGCACGGTGGATTCTTAACCATTAAGACCACCAAGGAAATCACTGCAACTTGTTGTATTTTCAATTAGCAACATATCCTGAACATACATCTATGTCATTGGATGTAGATCTACTCATTTCTTTTAACAACTTTACAGTGTTTTGTGGTAAAGGAGGCATCACAGTTTATTAGAACGTTTATTAGTGAACATTTACAGTATTCCCGGTATTTTTCTTTTGCAAACAATGCTGCGGCATCTTTGATTATATACAATTGCTATGTCTTCTGTGTGTGTGTGTAATTATATGTTTCTGTAGAACAGATGTCTAGAAGTGGAAATGTGTGGGTCAGAGGGTGTGCATATTCTTCATTTAGGTGGACAGTGGCAAATATGCCTTGTAAAATTCACAATATGTTTTTTTGGCTGTGATGTCGGCATGTGGGATCCTAGTCCTCGGGCCAGGGATTGAACCCATGAACCTTGCATTGGAAGCTGAAGTCTTAACCACTGGACCACCAGACAAGTCCCATGATATTTTTAAAATTATATTTGTTTGTTCTAATGAGACTATTCCAGGTAACTAAGCCACCAGAAAGGGCTAAGGATTCTTTTGTTCTTTTAAAAGATATAGTCAGGACATGGATTAGCCAGCTACGGCCTGTGGGTCAAATGTGGCCTGTAGCCTGCTTTTGCCACACGTGGCCTGCAGACTGTTCTTATATGGTCCTTGAGCTAAGAATGACTTTTACATTTTTAAGGATTTGTTAAAAAAAAAAAAAAATCAGAGATGAACATGCAGCTGAGACCGTCTGTGACCCACAGAGCGCAAAATATTTACTATATGGCCCATTATGGGAAAAGTTTCCTGACCGCTGCTCTACAGCATCCTATTTTAGCTTTGATGTGCATTTGAATCCTGCAAACTAGCTTCTGAGATCTAGAGTGGGGCTATGGCTCTAACATGATCCCAAGTGATGCTGCTGACCCCTGGACCATACTCTGAGTAACGAGGCTCTAGAGCCGCACTGTTCAAAACACTAACACTTGCAATCTGGCTGGTGCAAGTAAAGAACTATGTGTTTTGTTTTATTTCATTCTAATTAATTTGTCTTTAAAGCTAGTACTTAATTTAGCGATTAGAAATCTTAAATACTTTGGTATGTGACTCTATTCTCAATTTTATGAAATTTAAATATATATCAATTATTTCCAACAAAAATTTAGTATCCTAATTGAGGTATGTTCTAAGTGTAAAATGGACACTAGATTTTGAATACTTTGTATGAAAAAACTGTAAAATTTTGCACCATATTCATATATCAAATCATTATATTGCTCACCTTACATGTATCCAGAGTTTTATGTCAGTTACATCTCAATAAAACTAGGAAGGATAGACTGTAAAGTACCTCAGTAATAATTTTTATATTGATTATATGCCAAAATATGTTAATATATTTGGTTAAATTTAAATTAATAATTACTTCTTTTCACTTTTTTCATCCAGCTATCAGAAAACTTTACATTACATACGTGGCTCATGTTCTCTTTCTGTAGGACAGCACTGGACTAGAGTGGCTGAGGTCGTATTTCTGAATGCATGCGTCAGGCAAAGGAACCAGGTTTTAGCAGCCAGGGTGTGGGTGGCACAAGAGAACCTAGCTCATGGAAAAGGTAAAGAATTTAACAATTTGTTGAAAAATTATGCATTTTTCCAGAGATTCTTGGGTGGGTAAGGAACTCTGTACCTCATCCCCCCAGAATCCATCATTCTCACCAGAGGCATAGTATTCTTACCTTTCATGGAACTGATGCTTTAACGCTGTGCATTTCAGGGTAGTCTTTTTGTGTGTAATGAGTCAGTCTAGACCATCCTGGAAATACTGAGCCTAGTGAGTGCTGAATAAAGTAATGAAGGATCAGGTGAGTTTAGATGCCTTGCCTGAAGCCAGGAGAATAGAGAAAATGTTCACTGAGAACATTCTTCAACCAGAAGATTTGAAAAACTTTGAAAGTGAACATCTATAAGCAAAGAAAAAGAAGCATGAAAAGGAAAAGAAACAGCAGGAGGGGATGCTGAGGAACAGATTCTACCAGCAACCTAGAATCTTCTCTGGGACAGTCCTTTAATTGATGGGGTAAATGCATGTTTGTCATAATTGGAGGTGTGTGTTTAAGCCAGCCCACAAATGTCTGACTTGAAGACCATCTAAGTTCAGAAACCAGAGGACTAAATTTAAAGTGAGTAATGACATAGAAAAAGAAAATGGAAATTATTTATAATTATGCTGCTAATTGAGTTTCTTCTGCTTCCTGTCCCTAACTATTTATGTTCTTTTTAAACATGCATGCCTGCATGCATGCTGACTCACACCACGTCCCACTCTTTGTGACCCCAGGGACTGCAGCCCACCAGGCTCCTCTGTCCATGCATGAAGCTCAAATAAATACTTTTTTTTGGAAAAAGAGTGAGAAGAATGTTTCACTTTTCAGAAATTTTCTTTGCTAAGTATTTCTCTTAGGATCTCACACAGAGTAGTTTTTGAATAGAGCATCACTTAACTCATAAAGAAAATCCCACTGGCATGACCATCAGAGTTTTGTCATCTTCATAACTAAAGAACACGAAGATGACAAAACTTTGATATTATAAATAAGATAATAGGAAAATATAACTTGATTTGCCCAGAAGAAACTTATTTGATATGGAATCCATTTATCAATACATGCATGTGTCCTAAGTCACTTCAGTCATGCCTGACTCTGTAACCCTATGAACCATAGCCCACAAGGCTCCTCTGTCCAGGGATTCTCCAGGAAGAATAATTGAGTGGGTTGCCATTCCCTCCTCCAGGGGATTTTCCCCACCCAGGGATCAGACCTATATCTCTTACACCTACCTGCATTGGCAGGTGGATTCTTTACCACTAGCGCCACCTGGGAAGCATAAATAAACTGAAAAATGAAAGCTGTTCAGTTGTGTCTGACTCTTTGCAATCCCATGGACTGTAGCCTGCCTGCTCTCCAGGCAAGAATACTGGAGTGGGTTGCCACTTCTTTCTCCAGGGGATCTTCCTTGCCAGGGATTGAACCCAGGTCTCCTGCATTGCAGGCAGATTCTTTACTAACTGAGCCACTAGGGAAGCCCACAAGTTTACCTTCTCCAGGGGATCTTCTCAACCCAGGTCTCCCACATTACAGGCAGATGCTTTACTATTTAGACTGAAGCTGGGGTTAAAATGGGTGGAGTGTAGTTTTACTCTTTTGAACACTTCGTTCTCCAAGAGGTCCAGGTAGACAGAGAGGCAATATCACAGATGGTGATAGTGTTTAGGGATTAATTTAAAACTACTTATCATTAAAAAAAAAATTAAAGCCACATCTGAAGTTACATAAGACAAGTTCACAAGACACTGAGCTGGAAGGTGCTGCCAAGCAGAAGTGCTAGTGGGTATTTGGGGGTGGACTTTGCTCATCTTTGTTATCCCTTGTTTAATCTTTATTGTTTTGAGCTGTGCTGGGTCTTTATTGCCGTGAAGGCTTTCCTCTTGGAGAAGGCAATGGCAACCCATTCCAGTACTCTTGCCTGGAAAATCCCATGGATGGAGGAGCCCGGAAGGCTGCAGTCCATGGGGTCGCTAAGAGTCGGACATGACTGAGCGACTTCACTTTCACTTTTCACTTTCATGCATTGGAGAAGGAAATGGCAACCCACTCCAGTGTTCTTGCCTGGAGAATCACAGGGATGGGGGAGCCTGGTGGGCTGCCGTCTCTCGGGCCGCACAGAGTCGGACACGACTGAAGTGACTTAGCAGTAGCAACAGGCTTTTCTCTAGTTGCGGTGCCCAGGCTTCTCATTGCAGCAGCTTCTCTTGTTCTGGAGCGCAGGCTTTAGACATTCTGTCTTCAGGAGTTGCGGCACATGAGCTTAGGTTGCCCTGTGGCATGTGGAATCTTTCCAGATCAGGGATCGAACCCCTGTCCCTGCATTAGCAGGCAGATTCTTAACCACTGGACCACAAGAGAAGCCCCTATAACTTGTTTAGTACAAGATTCTTTTTTGAAAGACCAGCTCGGCCTGGCCAAATCAGAGCCATAGTGATTGGGTGGACATCCGCCATGATCACGTGACCAAGGCTAGAGCAGTTAATGTCATCTGTTGGAAATTAGAGTGGTGACAGGAATGAGAAGGTCAGAAAGTGATTGGAACTGACTCATCTTAGCAGCAGTGGCACCTGGAACAGACGGTCGTCAGTTCCTGCTCTCTGGAGTTCTGGACTTCCCCTGGATGGCCTCCTTTACAATGTTGTTCTGTTTTTCCTTGGATTCCATGAGCTCCAAATCCTTCCAACCAAACATTTAAGTTAACCAGACTTAGTTTCCGTTGCTTATAAACAAAGACCTTGCTGCATTCTGGACTTAACACAATGAGAAAATACATTAGGAGGTAATTTAGCCCATCTGTAGACCATCATTAGGCAGAAATGATCTCAGAAAGGGTCAAATCCAGCTTAGCTAAACAGAAATAGTATATTCCATAATGTCACCTACTAAAAAACTGAGTGTCTACTAAGAGTTCTCCTAAGAAGTTCTTCCTTATATCTAACTTTAAATTTTAAATTCTCAACTGTATCCATTTAATGCTATTATTTAATTATGTATTTATTACATGTTTATTAGGTAACAAGAATGGCAACATGTCAATGCAGAGGGATAACTACAAGGGCATTCATTATACTTTTTCTCTACTTTTGTAAAGTTTGAAAAAAAATGTCTCTCATGTTTAAGATGGTCAGTTAGTTTCTGCTCTCTTTTAAAATACCTCTCACATGTATAACCAGAAAGGCAATGGCACCCCCACTCCAGTACTCTTGCCTGGAAAATCCCATGGACGGAGGAGCTGGTAGTCTGCAGTCCATGGGGTCGCTAGGAGTCGGACACGACTGAGCGACTTCACTTTCACTTTTCACTTTCATGCATTGGAGAAGGAAATGGCAACCCACTGCAGTGTTCTTGCCTGGAGAATCTCAGGGACAGAGGAGCCTGGCGGGCTGCCGTCTATGGGGTCACACAGAGTCGGACACGACTGAAGTGACTTAGCAGCAGCAGCAGTACCACATGTATAACCAGAAAGGCAGTGGCACCCCACTCCAGTACTCTTGCCTGGAAAATCCCATGGACGGAGGAGCCTGGTGGGCTGCAGTCCATGGGGTCGCTAGGAGTTGGACATGACTGAATGAGTTCACTCTCACTTTTCACTTTCATGCATTGGAGAAGGAAACGGCAACCCACTCCAGTGTTCTTGCCTGGAGAATCCCAGGGACGGGGGAGCCTGGTGGGCTGCCGTCTATGGGGTCGCAGAGTCAGACACGACTGAAGCGACTTAGCAGCAGCAGCATATGTATAACAGGGTAGCAATACTATGGGAATACAAGACAAAATTCTACTTTTATGTAGTGTATTAGGTAAAAGAACGAAAATACGGAACTCTTGGTTCATGGAGAAAAGCTTTTGTGAGCACACATGTGGAACAAAGATCCCTCAGATGCAGATGAACTTATACGGACATGAGCGAAATGAGCAGAGTGGTAAAGATGAGTGAATTCCACGAGGTGGGCACCAAGGTGAGTCCTAGCCACTTGCAAAGCTTCAACTTTAAGATTGTTAGAGGATGTGCTCTGTGTGTGTGTGTGTGTGTGCACACGCACGCACGCGTGCTCAGTTGCTCAGTCGTTTCTGACTCTTTATGACCCTTTGGACTGTAGCCCACCAAGCTCCTCTGTCCATGGAATTTTCCAGGCAGTACTGGTGCTACTTTTAAGACATCTGATTGAGTGGCCCAGCCAGCTGGCTGCTGGGGCACCAATCATGAGAAGACAAATAGAGAAACAGGTTTGCCAGAACACCTCCGGGCAGGGGGTGGGGTAGGGGGAGGTGCTCTGAATGTACATATAAAGAATCCACTGATAAAATGCGTGGGTTGAGGATTGAGACCTCCATGGGGCATGCTCTGGCCCGAGTAGGTGACGGATTGTCTGCCCTCTGAGGCACATGGGTCCCATTACCTGCAGGACTAGCGTAGCCTAGTGTTTGAAAGCAGGCATTGTCATCAGACAATCTGGATTCAGATCTTAGCTTCACTACTTCTTTTTTTTCTTTTTAAAAATTTTCAAAGCTTTTTTTTTTTTGGTAAAATACACATAATGTAAGATGTGCTGTTTTTACTATTTTTAAGCGTACAGTTTGGTGGTACATTCACGCTGTTGTGCAATCTCCAGAAGTCTTTCATCTTGCAAAACTGAAACTCTGTGCCCATTAAATAACTCCTGACTCCCTCCTCCTCCCAGGCCCTGGCAACCACCTTTCTACTTTCTGTTTCTCTAAATTTGACTACTCTATTATTAGGTAACTCACATAGGTGGAATCATACATCATTTGTCTTTTTATGACGGGCTTATTTCATTTAGCATAACACCCTCAAGGTTCATCCAAGGTTAACATGTGTCAGAATTTCCTCCTTTTTCAAGGCTGAATTAATATTCCATTGTATGGAGATGCCACATTCATCCACATTGTTGCCCATTCATCCATGGATGGATACTTGAGTTGTTTCCACCTTTTGGCTATTATGAATAACGTTGCTATAAACATGGGTGTAGAGCTATCTCTTTGAGACCCTGCTTTCAGCTCTTTCAATTATATACCCCAACGTGGAATTGCTGGATCATATAGCAATCTTATTTTTAAATTTTTGGTTTCATTTCTTTCTTGGCTATGTTGGGTCTTTGTTGCTGCAAAGGCTTTTCTCTACTTGTGGCGAGTGGGGGGCTACTCTCCAGCTGCATTGCATGGACTTCTCACTGCAGCGACTTCTCTTGTGGCAGTGGATGGGCTCTAGGGCATACTGGCTTCAGTGGGGGCAGCACTTGGGCTCAGTAGCTGTAGCCCCCAGGCTTGGGGTTTCCCAGGTAGATCTACTGATAAAGAACCTGCCTGCCAATGCAGGAGACCTCAGAGATGCAGGTTCAATCCCTGGGCTGAGAAGATCCCCTGGAGGAGGGCATCCAACCCACTCCAGTATTCTTGCCTGGAGAATCCTCATGGACAGAGGAGCCTGAAGGGCTACAGTCCATAGGGTCTCAAAGAGTGGGACACGACTAAAGTGACTTAGCACGCACGCACAGGCTCTAGAGCCCAGTCTCAGTAGCTGTGTTGCACGGGTTTAGTTGCTCCGTGGCCTGTGGGGTCCTCCCAGGCCAGGGACTGAACCTGTGTCTCCTGCATTGGCAGGTGGATTCCTTACCGCTGAGCCACCGAGGAAGCCCTATTTTTACGTTTTTGAGAGACTACCGTCCTATTTTTCACGGTAGCTGCGCCAGTTTTCTGTCCCATCAGCAATGCATGAGTGTTCCAACTCCTCCACACCCTCAAGAATGCATCATATTTTCCTTTAATATTAAAACTATACCTAATAGGTAAACTTGGAGGTGTTAATGCTCGCATCTGATTTGGAGCATATAGACCTGTAACCTGTGGCAGAGGGTAAGGTCTCAACGGGAGAAGGTCACCGACCAGCTAATATCAGAGAACATGAAAGCGGCAGGAGGCCAGGCTGCCCAGATGAGGGGAAGAACAGTAGAGCCACACCCAGAAAACTGTGCTTACTTAGGGCTGCTTTCCACCACAAGTGAGTAGAGAAAAGGCTGGCAGCGGACAAAGAGGAACCAAAGCTATTAAAAGAATGGAGGAATTGGTCCAGAACAAAGGCTAAAGCTCCAAGGGGGTAGTTTGGGTCATCAGCGTCCACTTTTCACATGTATATGATGGGCAAAAGCAGCAAGGAAAAACTTTTTAAGGAAAAGGATGTTTAAAATAGGGGAAATATACTAGCAATATGACAAAGACTTAAAAGGAGAATTTGAGTTCAAAATTAGACCAAAAAAAAAAAAAATCAAGATAAAGTTATACAAAATGAGGAATGGTTTCACCACAAAGTGAGGAAGTACTATTTTGGAACTCCTTCTGCTGAAAGAATGTGCCTTATTGAAGGGAAAGTTCAATCTTTCCACAGATCAATCAAGTAACAGAAGAATGTTCAATCTCTGGATTCTCTGATATATATGTATATTTTTAAGCTTGGTCAGGTTCCCATTTCCCTATTCCCAGTTGATGTCATAAAACTCTCAAAATTCAAATCCAGCGTGTCTGAAATCCAATTTATATTCTTCCTTCTTTCCCACTCCACATCTTTGAAGAATTCCCCTGACATCACAGCTCCCCCTGCCACCCCTCCTGCACTTTGGAATCACCATCATGCCTCCTTCCGTCACTGGCCCAGTCAGGGGTTGCTTCTGACTTGTGTTCTGAACTTGCATCATTCTCCACTGCCACAGCCCTGATCGCAGGTTATGTATAAAGCATGGCTTATCCATTGAGCAGGCTTATCCACAGAGCATGCCAGCAACTTCCCAGCTCACCTCTAGTCTCCACCCCCATTTATCCCGCACTCTCAAACCCGAAGGCCACCCCATCACTCACTGCTCTACAGGTGGCCAAGCCCCAGCCCATCCTGGACTCCTGGTTTCCCATAAGAGTAGCCTGAAAAGTTTTAAATGACCTTCAAGGCAAATTAACCTCCACCCTATAAACAATCACTGCTTCCTGGATTCACCACATGTGGTTTTTTAAGCTACAGTATTACCACATTGTAAATCATATATACTTCAATATAAAATAAAAAGTTAAAAAAGTTACAATATTGAAAAAATAATATTATTTTAACAGCAAAAATTCAAGGCAAAATTTCCCACAGTCTCATCAGTTTGTATATATCCATGGTATCCTCAGGGTTCCCTGGTGTTGCAGATGGTAAAGAATATGCCTGCAATGCAGGAGACCTGGATTTGATCCCTGGGTCAGGAAGATCCCCTGAAGAAAGGAATGGCCACCCACTCAAGTATTCTTGCCTGGAGAATCCCATGGGCAGAAGAGCCTGGTGGGCTACAGCCCATAGGATTGCAGAGTCTGACACGACTGAGCGACTTTCACTTGACTTAATGGTATCCTCTGGTCCTTGTCCATATGCTCAGCCCATGTTTACAGACTTGCAGTAATGTTGATGGAATTTTCTATCTTATTTTACATAACATGATGTAGTAATTTTCTATTTTGTTAGTAATGTTGCCAGATCATTTCCCCAAAGCATTGCGGCAATTCACATTTCTACTAGCAATGTGTAAGAATATCTAATTTCATGTATTCTTACCAGTTACTCTTTCTCATTTTTGACAATCTGATGAGCTGTTTTCTATAAAAGAAATGTACTTCAGTTTCTTCACCTTTATTCTCTCTTTGAATTTCTCTTCCTCTGAAAAGTCTGTTAAATCCCTTCACTATTTGTCTGTTGGACTATTTTTCTTCCCAAGTTGAGGGTATTTGTGCATTGAAGACTTTAACCCTTCATCTGCCATGTGTACTGCAAGTTCTTTCCCACTATAGATCCCTCAGCCCCACCTGCTTAGTCCTGAATCAGAAAATGAAATGTCATTTGTCATGTCACAGGAGAATGCATCCAATTTGCTGCCTCCTTGGGCACCTTGCCTCACCATTCACCTCCTCCCCAACAGGCTAATTCCCTTCAAAATAGAGTTATGTCTAAGTGTCTTTGTTAGTGTGAAAGGCTGGAAATGAAAAGCCAGAGTCCCTGACTGAATAGGGATGGAGGTGGGGTTGAGGAATGATGTAAGACATGATTGGAGAGATGAAGCAGACACGGGTCACACAGGCCTTGTAAGATTTAAGTGCAAAGGGAAGATGTGAGCTAGGTTATGTTTTTGAAAGGATGCCTGTAGTTGCCGGATGAAAATGCACTGAAGGAGCAAGACTAAAAGCAAGGAGCCCAGTCAGGAGGATATGATTGTGGTCCAGGTGAGAGGCAGTGGTGGTTTGGACTAGGGTACTGGCTATGGTTGTAGGAGAGGTTGATAGACACATAATGAAGGGTTAATGTGGTCAGTAGATTATGCTAAGACACGAAGCATGAGATAGAGATGTAGAGATCAACTCTTGAGATTCTGGCTTCAATCACTGGGGAGGAGGATCTGATTGGGAGGGGAGTTCAGAAGGAAAATGAAATTCAGTCTTACTTTGTCAACTCAGAGCCACCTATGAAACCCGATGAAGAGGTGAGATGTTGGAAGATGGAGCTCAGACTTGGTGTTTGGGTTGGAGATATGAATTTGGAAATAAGCAGCAAATAGATGGTATTTAAAGCCAGGGAAAGGAGGTGCCAATAAAGGAGACTACCAAATCTGGGAGCCTGGAAGGCACATTACCAAAAGTGGTTTCAGTAAGTAGGTGGGACGTGGTGAGTATATTGGACTGAGTTGGAAAATTCATAAAAGGTGAGCAAGTAGAGATGGCATATGGAGACAACTCTGTCAAGGAGCTCAGTTGTGAATAAAGAGTTGAGAAATGAGGAGGTGGGTAGAAAGGGTGTGGAGTCAAGAGCAGGGTTGGGATTCCCTGGTGGGTCCAAGCATCTTCCAAAGTAGGAGGTGCCAGTTCGATCCCTGGCTGGGGAACTAAGATCTCACATGCTTTGTGGCCAAAAAAAAAAAAAAACAGTACAGAAAACAGAAATGATATTACAACAAATTCTATAAAGACTTTTTAAAATGGTCTACATAGAAAAAAATCTTTTTAAAAAATTTAAAAGGAGAGGTGTTTTGTTTTCTTAAGTGGGGGATATGAGAGCTTGGCTGAATGCTGAACAGGGATCAGCTCAGGGAGGTGCTGAAAAGGGGAGAGGAATGGGTCCAGAGCATGAGGAAAAGTCTTGACTTAGGGCAGGAGGAGGTCACCTCCCCTGTCAAAATAGAAGGAGGTGAAGGAGAAGATGAGAATGTGAGAAGCCTGTAGATTAGACATAGGAAGGGATCCTGGTGAGAGTGGGGTGGGGGTGGAGAGTGCTGGCAGAAAGTGAAGCAGGAGGGGAATGGAGAAAGAGAAATATTTACAGAGCCGAAAAAGAAACCAGCCCTTAGATTGCTAAGAAGAGTGAAGAAAAGGCCCATTTTATGAAATTTCAGAATACCAAAAATAAAGAGAAAATCCTCTGAGAGAGAGAGAACCAGATCATACACAAGGAAATGATGAGCCTGTTAGCACCAAATCTATCACTGGCAACACCAAGAGCTAGAAAACAATAGAATGCCATAAAGAGAGTTTCGAGAGAAGTTTAACTTTTGAACTCAGAGTTCTATACCAACATTCAAATAGAAAGGACAAAATAAAGATATTTTCAGTCACCCAAAGATTCATAAAGTTAACACTCCCAGACACATCCCTGAAAATCTCCCAGCAAGTCAGACAATAAATCCATGAGAAATATTTGTGATACTAAAAACAATGCCAAGCAAAGAAATGACAGTAGAGGATGTGCTTATAATTAAGTATAACTAATTGCTGGCTGTTTTTTTTTTTTTTTCAGGGCAGTCTGAAACTCAAGTTCAGCTGCTTATCAACATAAGAGGAGGTGGTAGAGAGAGAGAGGAGGGAAGTGAAAGTCCACTAAGTTCTTCCTCTCCTTCAGAGGAGGAAATAGATACTAAATACCTCTAGTTACTGAAATCTAGTTAAATCTAGTTACTATATTGTAATCATAATCCTAAAAAGAACAGAAGATGTATACAGTCTATATATTCTAATCCCCAGAAGGAAAGAATGGAACAACCACAAAACCTAGTAATTCAAAGAAAAGACAACTTTCTTAAAAGAGGAGAGGGGAAAAAAGGCAACAGAAAAGAAATCCTTCTGTGCAGAAACAGAAAATCTAAACAAAGATGGTGTGAACAGTGCTAAGTGTATCTCATTGAGAAATTGAAGAATGAGTTATTAGAAAAACGATTAAATGTCTGACCAAGACTATCTTCTCTTTTCCACCCCAACTGGAAGGTGTTGTTACCCAAAACAGGCTGGCATGAGATGATGACTTCTTTTGATCATGGATTCTGTGGAGCAGGAATCCGGGCAGGATACAGTAGAGGGAGGTGGCCTGTCTTTGCTCCTGATGTTTGGAGCCTCAGTTGAAAGTTTTTCACTCACATGTCTGGCAGTTGGTGCTGGCAGTTGACTCGGCCTCTCCATGTGGCCTGGGCTTCCTCACAACATGGTGGCTGGGTTCCAAGGGCAAACATCCCAACAGAAAAGGAGCCAAGTGGGAGCTGGAAGTCTCATAGCCTCACTTCATTCTGTTAGAGGTGAGTCACAAAGGCCAGCTCATATTCCAGGGGAGGAGAAATCAGGCTCCACCTCTCATGAGAGAAGGGTCAAAGAGTTTGTGGACATGTTTTAAAACCATCATAATAACCAAGTGGAATTCTTCATGATAAAACCAAGAATGCACTATATAAACAAACTTTAAAACTTCACTTCTACAGCAAAATATGATGATGTACTTAACAAAGATAATATACAGCTACACAGACAGACTTAAATAACATTAGTCTTGGCGATTTGTCAATAAACTCTTTGGGTTTTTCAAATTCCCTGTTTTTCAATTCAGATCAGATAAATTCTATTAGATTTACAATCAAGAAAACCTAGCTATTTGACATATGGACAAAACAAAATAAAAATCAAAATAAATGATAAACAGACAATTTTAAAACTTTAAAAATGGATGTAACAAATATACCAGATATCCTAAAAATAATTCAGGGTGAAAATGTTAAGGAATTTCATATTTACTAAACTTATAAGTAACCAAGAAAATAGAAGTTAAAACAACAATGAGATATCAAAAATTTAAAATACTAATAATGTCCAGTGCTTGCAAGGGTATAGTGTTAGTCACTCAGTCGTGCCCGACTCTTTGCAACCCCATGGATTGCAGCCGACCAGGCTCCTCTGTCCATGAGATTTTCCAGGCAAGGATACTGGAGTGGGTTGCCATGTCCTTCTCCAGGGGATATAGGGGGAGGTATTTATTCTCTATTGTTAGGTATGTGAAATTGTACACACTTTGGGGGAGACTATTTGCAGTATTTATTAATTTTAAGCCCCACACCCTTTGACCCAACAATTTCACTCTTAAAAATTCAGCCTACATACATCTTTACTAATGCAGTACTGCGTAAATACTATGCAGTATTTTTTTAAAAGGAATATCTATATGTAATAATATGGAAGATTTACAAAACACAACATTAAGTGAAAAAAGCAAGCAGCAGAATATATAGAGCTCAAGACTTCTTAGTTTTCAAATTACAGAACTAAATAATATATCTACAATTTATGTCCATATATATGCAAACACAAAGAAAAGTGTAAAGAAAGATGTGTATTAAACTGATAACAGAGGCTTCCTCTCTGGGTTAAAAGTAGTGTTAAAAGTCTGGAATAAGAAGGTAATTAAAAACTGAATCATTTTCGAGCATATTGAAATTAATACAATATTGTTAATCAACTCTACTCCAACATAAAAAACATTTTTAAAGGTAATTAAAATTTTTTTCCTTTATATCCTGCTGTATTTTGGATTTCTTAAACATAAAATATACATGTACTAACTATGTAACTTTAAAAATTAAAAACAAAATGAGCTTTTAAAAATGTTTATAATTTGCCATACAGTTCACTCACAGTGGGCAATTTATTGGTTTTTATATATTCACAGAGTTGTGCAGCCATCATTATAATCAATTTTAGAACATTTTCTTCAGCCTCAAAAAAACCCTTTACCTACACCTGCCCTCCAATCTTCCCATCCCCCTCAGTCCTAAGCAACCACTAATCCATTCTGTTTCCACAGAGTTGCCTTTTAAGACACTTCATATAAACAGAACCACGAAATATCGTTTGTAACTGGCTTCTTTCACTGAGCGTAATGTTTCCAAGGCTGATCTGTGTTGTAGTGTGTTTCAATACTCCATTCCTTGTTATAGCCCAGTAATATGCCACTGGATGGACTTATGCGCCCTGTTTGCTGTCCCCATTCAGCAGGTGGTGGGCATTTAAGCTGGTTCTGCATGCGCGCGCGCACTGTCAGTCGCTTCAGTCACGTTCAGCTCTGTGCGACGCTGTGGACTGTAGCCTGCCAGGCTTCTCTGTCCGTGGGATTCTCCAGGCAAGAACAGTGGAGTGGGTTGCCATGCCCTTCTCCAGGGCATCTCCCTAACCCAGGGATCGAACCTGCATCTCTTACATCTCCTGCACTGGCAGGCGGGTGGCAACCACTGTTGCCACCTTGGTTCTACATTTTGGCTATTATCAATAATGCTACTCTACTATACACATGCGTGCATAAGTTTTGTGTGTACATATATTTTCCATTTCTCTTAGGTATAAATCCAGGTAGATTGGGCCAGATGGGAGACCTATGTTCAACTATCTGAGCAACTGCCAAACTGTTTTCCAAAGTGGCTATACCATTTTACACTCCTCCCAGCATGTAGAAGGGTTCCAATTTCTCCACATTCTCAGTAACACTTGAGTTATTTGTCTTCTGATTTCTAGTGGGTATGATGTAATATCTCATTGTGGTTTTGATTTGTTTTCCCTGATGACTAATATGTTGAGCCTCTTTTCATGTACTTCTTGGCCCTTTGTATATCTTCTTTGGAGAAATGTTTAATCTGAATAACAGTTAACAATTGCCCATTAATATTAATCTAGTTAATACAATTAGATTACTTTTATTGTTGAGTTAAGAGTTTTTCATATATTCCAGATACAAGTCCTTTATCAGATGTATGATTTGCACATATTTTCTTTCATTGTGTAGATTAGATTTTTACTTTCTTAATAGTGCCATTTGAAACACAAAGTTTTTAATTTTGATGAAGTCAGAATTCATCTTGCTGCTTGTACTTTTGGTGTCATAGCTAAGAAACCATTGCCTTGTCTAAGGAAGGTCACAAAGATTTACTCCTGTGTTATCTTCTAAGAGTTTTATAGTTTTTGCTCTTATGTTTAGGTCTTTGATCCATTTTGAGTTACTCTTTGTATATGATATGAGAGAGGGGGTCCAAGTTCATTCATTGGCATATAGATATCCAGTTGTCTCAGCCTCATTCACTGAAGAGAAATTTTTCCCCAACTGAATAGTCTTGACATCATTATCAAAATTGATTTACCATAAAGATATGGGTTTATTTTTGGACTCTCACTTCTATTCTAGAGATCTAAATATTGCTTGCCAATATCACACTGTCTTGATTACTTTTGCTTTGCAGTAAGTTTTGAAATCAAAAGTGTAAGTTCTCTAAGCATTGTTCTTCTTCTCAGGATTACTTTGGCTATTCTGGGTTCCTTGGGTTTCATGTGATTTTTATGATCCATGCATCAATTTCTACAAAGAAACCAGCTGAGGTTCTTTGGTTTGGGGTTTTGTTAAAAATAAGGGGCGGTAGAGGATGACATAGCTAGATCGCATCAGTGACTCAGTGGACGTGAATTTGAGCAAAGTCTGGGAGATAGTGAAGGACAGGGGAGCCTGGTATGCTGCAGTCCATGGGCTGCAAAGAGTTGGACACGACTTAGCGACTAAAGAACAAATAAGTTTGTATTGAGCTATAACTGATTAACAATACTGTGATAGTTTCAGGTGAACAGTGGAGACTCAGCCTCATACATGCACGTATCCTTCCCCCCTCCCTCGCCCCCCCAGCAGCCATAAGTTCATCCTCTAAGTCTATGACTCTGTTTTATAAGTAAGTTCATTTGAGATTCTTTATTCTTTAAAAGATTTTTCTGATGTGGACCATCTTTAAGTCTTTATTGAATTTGTTGTGATATTGTTTTTCTCTTTCATGTATTGGTCTTTGACCACGAGGCCTGTGGGATCTTAGCTGGGATCCCAGGGATTGAACCCACACCCTCTGCACTGGAAACTGAAGTCTTAACCACTGGGCCACCAGGGAAGTCCCTGAGATTCTGCTAGGGAGGGCATTGAATAAAATGAACTTTTAAAGCGGTAGATATCGTTATGTTATTATTATTATTTTACAAGAAAGAAGAATAAAGGTCGCATTTGACTAAGAGGTTTCATGAGACTCGACATAAGGGAGTTAATAAATGTCAGTGTGTGTCATCATCTTGGTCTAGAGTTGCCAAATTCTCACCGTATAGTTTCCTACATAGCTTTCAAAACCATGCTTCCTTCTCCATCTCTGCTCTAAAGTTGCAAGGTACATCCTTAACTTTTCACAATCTGCTCAGTTTGTTTTATACCACACTTCACACGAAATGTAGAAAGTTTGCAACCATGTAGGTCCATTTACATCCTTGTCCTTCATGTATAGTTGTTATAATTATTATACCCACACACGTTATAAACTCCATAATATAATGTTATCATGTTTTAACATTATTTGTATTTTATTTGTATTTTAAAGAAATTAAGATGACAAAAATAAACTCTTTTAGTTAGTTAGCCACCTATTTACCATTTTCAGTGATCTTCATTCCATCCTGTAGAGTTGAGTTTTTAATCTGGTTTCATTTTCCTTCCGTCTGAAGAACTTCCTTTAGCATTTCTTGTAATGCCAAGCTGTTGCTGACAGGTTCTCTTCAATTGTTGCATCAGTTGCTCAGTTGTGCTGGACTCTTTGACATCCTATGGACTGTAGCCTGCCAGGCCCCTCTGTCTATGGGATTTCCCAGGCAAGAATACTGGAGTGGGTTGCCGTTTCCTCTTCCAGGGGATCTTCCTGACCCAGGGATCGAACTCGAATCTCCTGCACTGGCAGGTGGATTCTTTACAAGCTACCAGGAAAGCCCTTCTTGAAGGATATATTCACTAGGTAACCATTTTCTTAAAACTGTTTGTTTCGGTTTTTTTGAGCATTTTCTGTCCTTTTTTTCCTCTCTTTTCCTTCTAAGACTGATTACAAGTATGCTAGACATTTTGATGGGCTTCCCAGGTGGCAGCAGTGATTAGGTACCCACCTGCCAATGCAAGAGACATAAGGGACGTGGGTTTGATCTCTGGCTCAGGAAGATCCCTGGAGGAGGGCGTGGCAATGCACTTCAGTATTCTTGCTTGGAGAATCCTATGGACAGAGGAGCCTGGTAGCTACAGTCCATAGGGTCGCTAAGAGTTAGACACGACTGAAGCAACTTAGCATGCACGCAGACATTTTGAGATTGTCCCACTCGTCCTTGAAGTGCTGTTCAGTTTTTTCAATGCGTATGTCCTTCAGAATGGAGAACTTCTATTGATTTACCTTCAACCTCACTGACTCTTCTGTAATATTTCTTCTGCTCTTAAAACCTCCTAGTGATATTTTAAAATTTATGATACTGAAATTTTCATTTCTGATACTGAATTTTCAGAGAAATTCTGAGAATTTCCATTTCATTTTCTTTTTATAGTTACTTTTCTGCTGAGATTTTCCATTCTTTTATTTATGGCAAATACATTTGTTCACGTCCTTTGGGGGCATAGTTGTAATAGCTGCTTTTCAATCCTTGTCTGCTCTTCTCGCATCTGAATCATTTTGGAGTTGGTCTTCGCTGGCTATCTTTTTTCTTAGACTGTTATGTTTTCTTGTGTTTGTTTGTTTTGATGTATCAGGGAATCTTGAGTGCATCCTGGACGTTAAGAATGATACACTGTAGAGTCTCTGGCTTCTGTTATGCTTCTCTTAAGAAAATTGGTTTAGATTTGAACTTGTAGTTAACTTGACTAAATTCAAACTGTAAATTTTGTCTCCCCTCTGTCGTGGGTGGCAGCTCAGATTCAAGTGCAATTTTCTTAGCCTTAGCTGGCTGCTTGGTGTCTGCCCCATTTCTGTGCAGCTTAAGGGTCAACTGGAGATTTAGACTCTCTCTCTCCTTTCTCGGATTCCCGTCTCCTCACTCTCCAGTGACTGGGGAGCCCTAAAATGTGTCCGCTGGTTCATCAAGCCAATAATAATCCAGGTTCTTCTGGCAGACTTTTAGCTATCCTTCATGCACACACTGGGCTTCCCTGGCAGCTCAGCTGGTAAAGAATCCGCCTGCAATGCAGGAGACCCTGGTTTGATTCCTGGGTGGGGAAGATCTGCTAGAGAAGGGATAAGCTACCCCCTCCAGTATTCTTGGGCTTCCCCTGGTGGCTCAGCTGGTAAAGAATCCACCTGCATTGTGGGAGACCCAGGTCGAGAAGGGAACAGCCACCCACTCCAGAATTCTGGCCTGGAGAATTCCATGGACTGTATGTATAGTCCCTGGGGTCACAAAGAGTCAGACACAACTGAGTAACTTTCACTTTCATGCACACACTGGGGCCTGCCTTTAGGCTACTTAAACAGAAACTCTATGGTGTCCTTTTCTTCCAAGTGCCAACTTCTTTCCAGCATCTGCCTGCTTTCTTCATTCTCCAGTAGCTTCAGATAGTTGATGTTTAGATTTTGTCTTGAGTGCATAGCTGGATATCATTGGATGTCCTTGACTGATTCTTAAGAAGTCTATGGGCAGAAAAAAATATGGCTCAGAATCCCTGATCTCATTGTTAAAGGAACAGTTCTTTTTATCCAATATAATAAGGCTTTCTAACTCCGCATATTTAATCTTATTTTATTTCCTTACTGGGACTGCTAGCCCTCAACATTTATCCAAGTGCTTTGAAATGCATGGGTTATTTTATTTAATTCTCACAACTCCTCTATAGGGAAGATAACTTTACTATCACCATTTTACAGATGATAAAATTGAGCAAGAGAGATTTAGTTGCTCATTAAAGACACTGTGCACCAGTATTCAAATGGGCCGCTCACTCTACAGCCCGCTTTCTTTCTCAATCTGGCTATGAGACACAGCTTACACAGAGGGCAAGTTTTCAGGACCAAGGCCATCGCTGGAGGGAGAAGGTGGAAGGAGTCATCTATGACTTTGATCTTGGCCCAGTCCTTGTTAGTCATCCAGTCAAAGGCTTATCCCAGCAGGGCACAACCAACAGAATCCACTCTTGTTAACGAGAATGAAGTCCAAGAAGAGTTCAAGAGGATGTTAGGGAGTTGGCAACACCTCTAGAAGAGCCAGGGGACAGAGGACGAGGGCTGTGCAGCCGCTTACACTGCCCACGGCATCCAGGACGCTGGCTGTCTCTTAGCTCCCCTCCTTAAACCTTCCCTTCAAGCCCTGACGACTATTACCAGCGTGCTTGCTGTCAGGTCCTTCCTGCATACTTCATCCTCACCGCAAAGGAGGCAGAGAGAAAGCATTTCTGGCTTCTGTGTGGGGAGATGGGCCATCCCTGAATGTTAGAAGGGTGTTCAGATGCTGCTGGGCAACCAAAGAGTTCAGTTGATGTGCACATTCCATGTCAGTGGGCCACTGGGCAGATTCTGTGTGACCTGCTGCTTTTCTTATATTAATTTCTCCCAGTAAGAGGCCTTAGAGCAACCCCTTTCTATGCTGCCCAACTCTGAGTTTCTCTCCAACTCGAAAGCCCAACTCTGCAAGCAGATGGTTTTATGGGAGCATGACTCATACTGGTTTTTGTTTAACTGTTATTGCGCCTTGATGATGATAAAGTAACTGCATTTGGAATGTCAGCTAGATTGTCTAGCTATTATAATAAAAATTGGATTCTAAACGTATACCTGTGGAAACTCTTGATTTGCTCAGTGTCACCTCCAGTTGTTGGTCAAGTAGACAAGGATTGATAACAGTGTCCCTGCGGTTCCCAGGACTCTGCATTGGGATCTGAGCCTTAGAGGGTGGGGGTAGGGGGCAGTTATCTAGCCAAAAGGGAGTGTCTGGAAAGCTTAGTGGGTTATGTACTTTTCAAGTGACCTTTGGAATTTTGACTGAAAATGGTAGAGACAGAAGCAGTTGGAGGGATGGGAAGGGATAACCCTGCATTGCCTGCTGTCCCTCAACTGCTAAATCAATAGACAGGAAGTTCAGTTCCATATTTGGGGTAAATGGGCTCAGGTGGTATAAAACTTTTACTGTAACTGACTGGTTCATAGATTTTATTTGTGACACCAATGAAAAATAAAGTATTCTTTGGGTTTTATGGTCATTTAGTTCTGTTCAACTATATGAAAACTAAATTAAAACCCTGTCTCATCATCCTCAGGCTAGTGTTTTCAGGGTATATTCAGCAGTCATATGATTTGGGATTTTGGAGCAATCCCAACTCCTCATTATTTAGTAACTGTTTGAATCTTTCATATATCTATATGTGTATTAAAAATTCTCATGCATTTGCAATTCCCTCTCTACTTTCCCTGCGGATGTGCTATTCTAGACAGAGATAGCATAAATGTAGAGCCTCTTACTTTTACACTAGTGGAAGCACATTTACTGCACCATGTGTGTATGTATTTGTATATATTCATATATATTCCCTGGAGAAGGAAATGACAACCCATTCCAGTATTCTTGCCTGGAAAATTCTATGGGCAGAGGAGCCTGGTGGGCTACAGTCCATGGGGTCACATAGTTGGACATGACTGAGCAACTGAGCACAGTTCAGTTCAGTTCAGTTCAGTTGCACAATCATGTCCGACTCTTTGCAACCCCATGAATCGCAGCACGCCAGGCCTCCCTGTCCATCACCAATTCCCAGAGTTCACTCAGACTCACATCCATCGAGTCAGTGATGCCATCCAGCCATTTTATCCTCTGTCGTTCCCTTCTCCTCCTGCCCCCAACCCTTCCCAGCATCAGAGTCTTTTCCAATGAGTCAACTCTTCGCATGAGGTGGCCAAAGTACTGGAGTTTCAGCTTTAGCATCAGTCCTTCCAAAGAAATCCCAGGGCTGATCTCCTTCAGAATGGACTGGTTGGATCTGCTTGCAGTCCAAGGGATTCTCAAGACTCTTCTCCAACACCACAGTTCAAAAGCATCAATTCTTTGGTGCGCAGCTTTCTTCACAGTCCAACTCTCACATCCATACATGACCGCAGGAAAAACCATAGCCTTGACTAGACGGACCTTAGTGGGAAAAGTAATGTCTCTGCTTTTGAGTATGCTATCTAAGTTGGTCATAACTTTTCTTCCAAGGAGTGAGCGTCTTTTAACTTCACACGCATTCATATTTATAATTGTGTTTTACACATATGTGTGTGTGAATGAGGGCTTCCTAGTTGGCTCAGTGGTAAAGAATCTGCCTGCGAAGCAAGAGATGCAGGTTTGATCCCTGGGTCAGGAAGATCCCCTGGAAGAGGAAATGGCAACCCACTCCAGTATTCTTGCCTAGAAAATCATATGGACAGAGGAGCCTGGCAGGGTACAGTCCATGGGGTCATATGAGTCAGACACAACTGAGTGAGCAGGCACACATATATGAATGAATATATCAGAGCCCTATGTGTTCATGAACAGATTTTCCTTCTTTTTCTTAACAGAGCTACAGAGGATACTAACCAGCTATCCCATGATTATCTAACTAGTCTTCCATTCATAGACAGCCATTCCATTGTTTCCTGTCTTTTGCAACAATACACAGTGTTTTGGTCAATATCCATGTACGTACCTCTTTGTGCACATAGAAGAGCTTATGGGATTGAATCTCTGTCAGTGAAATTACTAGGTGAAAGGTTAAAACACTTCCAAATTTGATAGGTATTGCTAAATTGGCCTCCAAAGAGATTGTATCAATATACAGTCCTACCTGTTTGACTTACCCACTTATCAGTATGGCACATTACACCTGTCCAACTGGTATAGCTTTAATTTGTATATCTTTTATTCAGAATATTAGCACTTTCAAGCATGTTTAAAATTCATTTGCACTTATTATTTTTTGTTTAATAAACTCTCTAACCATGCTCATTTTCTTTTGGACTGTGATTCTTTTTCATATTGATTTGTAGAATTTTCTTATATATAAATTATCATTTCTAATACAAATGAGCTTTTCTTTTTAAAGTAAAGATGACCTTATTATGTAACAACTTAAATGGGAAAAGAATTTCAAGAAGAAAAGATACATGTGTATAATGTACACGTAAATCACTTTACTGTACACACGAATCACTTTACTGAATCACTTTATTGTACACCTGAACTATCACAACATTGTTAATCAACTCTATTCCAGTATAAAACACAAAGTTAAAAAAGAATAAAAGTTGAATTCTCTGCAAAAAAAGAGTGAAGATGACTTCTCAAATGTAGAACTAAATGTGATTCAGTGTCTATAACTAGGTGTGGCTCTGCGGATGAACAAATTCATAAATCAGAAACAATTCATTCTTACAGCATGGTTCCAAATTTTTTTATTTGGAAAATATGGTCATTAAAGAGCATTTTGAAGTAATTTACTGAAATATGCAATCCATTATGGCATCACACATTTGCAGAGTAAATCAAAGTGACTTTAAAACATTTTATAGTTTATGAAACTATAAAAATTATAAAACTATAAAATGTACATGGCCTAAAATATTTTTATAGTTTATAAAATTAGGAAAGTAATAAATACACACTCATCTGTTTTAAGGCCAATATATGGGTTGGCCAAAAAATTCATTCGGATTTGCCTGTACACTCCTATGGGAAACTCAAACAAACTTTTGGCCAACCAAATACATATGTGCTTAAATTTAAAAGTACAAGTTACTTGTGTTTCTACCAGAGCAGCAGCCCCATTAACAGTTTTGGTGTGTATTCCTCCTAATGTCTTTCTCTACCGCAACAATAGGTATTTAAAGAATGCTTCCCCCTAAAGTGGAAGCTACATACTGTTCTGTAACTTGATTTTTTTCAGTTACAGATTAATCTTGGATGTTACGAATGGTAACTTTTGCAAATCAGTTTTTTAACCTCTGTAAGTTGACAGTATATCACCATAGATACGGCTTCCTTTGGGAGTAATCCAGCCCCAACTAATGGGCTAGAACAGATAAGGCCTTTAGAGACATATCAAGTAGCTCACTCTGTGCAGATCATTTCTCCTGCAGCTCCAGAGTCTTGCACTTGGGGGACGTCTTATACATAGTTGGAGGAGCTTAGACTGGAGGGGAGGTTGCTGAGAATAATCCCAAGGAAAGAGGGCTAACATTGAGGCCTTAAAGGAGCCAGCACCTGAAAACTAATTTTGATTTTCAAAAGATTTGTCTTCTCCCCTAATTAAAGGTGTTGTTGTTATTGTTTTGTTGTTAAGGTGCAACCTTGAATAAATCTGCAAAGAGGAGTAGGGTCAAAACAGTGGGTGGACAGAAGTGGGTTCCTCTATTTGCAGGGCAGGAATAGAGACGTAGACATAGAGAATGGACGTGTAGATACAGTGGGGGCAGGAGAGGCTGGGATGAACTGAGAGAGCAGTGCTGAAACATGTACATTACCATATGGGAAATAGCTAGCTAGTGGGAAGTTGCTGTATAACACAGGAGGCTCCACCCAGTGCTCTGTGACAACCTAGAGGGTGGGATGGGGTTGGGGGAAGGAGGTTCAAGAGAAAGGGGACATAGACATATTTACGGCTGATTCACGTGGTTGTATAGCAGAAACCAACACTACACTGGAAAGCAATTATCCTCCAATTTAAAAAATTAATTAATAAAAAAAAAAAGTCGATTTCAAGGAGACTCACCCTATCTCTCCAGAAGTGGGGTTGTCTGCTCTGCACTCTGGAGCAGCTCCACCTGCAGGAGGCTGGCCTGTTCCCCCAGATGGATCTGCTGTGCATTGCCTCCAAGGACTGAGTCCTGCTCTCCCAGGGCCCCGGCCGGAAGGGGTGCCTACAGGTAGGAGGTGCTCTGAAGTGAAGGTAGAGGGGCTGCTCCAGGGTTGTCATGCAGGGCAGAGAAGTCTGCTTTATACAAATACGCCCAGTGCAGAAGGCCTCCACTCACCAAGCCTTGTGTCCTGGCCGTGCTGCTTCTCTCCAGAGAAAGGGGCCCTTTTTCTTCCCAACAAAGGCACTTTCTGCTCAGCCAAGCCCCTGGGGGCTGCATGTGCCTAGGGTTGGGGAGGGGGAGGCCTTCTTCCGAGTCAGCCCAGACTCTCCAGGCCCTGGCAGTCTTGCCTGGCACAGCTTCAGGAGGCTCCGGATCGTCTGCCTGGGACAGCCCTGACCCAGGGGGTTGGGTCTTCCCCAGCATCCTTTGGGGCCACCCTTGAGCTGCTCTCCTCCTTGGGAAGAAACTTGAGTTCTGGGAGGGTGGCTGGGTAGCAGTTTTCTTGAATAGAATCCATTCTGTGTTCATTCAACAAATATTTGAGGCCCTACCATATGCCAAGGCCTGTTGTAGCTCTGGAAATAGGCAGAACAGGACAGACGAGGTCCTGTCTTTGTGGGGCTGGCATTCCAAGTGGGGGAAGCCAGACAGGGAACAAGTCAAATGAGTAAACAAGATCATTTTCCAGAGAGTGCTGTGAGGAAAAGAAAATGCAAAGTGGCCAAAGGAGGAACAGGAGAGGCAGCTCGTGAACAACACACCCCTGAGCGGAACCTCACGGAGAAGCTGAGGCTCCAACAACAGGAAGGAAGGAGCCATGCCAACATCTGGGAAGAAACCCCAGGGAGCTGGCAGTCCAGCGCCCGAGGCTGGGAGCCCAGGGGGCAGAGAAGGAGTGTCTGAGGTGTAAAGAGCGGAGAGGTGAGGGCCAAACTGTGCGAGACCGTGTGGTCAGGCCGAGACGCTGCCCGTCCTCTTCCACAGGCGATGGGCAATCCCAGGAGGGTGAAGCAGGCGAGCGTCATGATCCAAGGGTAACTCAGGCCGTTCCCTGGGGACAGCTAGTGGGCAAGGAGGGCAGCGGGGAGACACTCAGACACTGCTGCATGGCCCAGATGAGAGTGTGGGACCAGGATATCTGCTGGGTGAGCTGGAGGGAAGACACAAACTGGGCTACAGGCTTGGGATTACTGCTGACTGACGTGTCCTTGCACAGAAGCAGGGCCGGAAGCAGTGGGATCACCGCCCTCCTGTTTGCACTGAAGGGTGCCGGCCCCACCAGAGTGCTGAGACCCTGCCTCACAGATCCTGCGCGTGGCGTCCTTCAGCTCAGGATCCCCGAGCTGGACCCCCAAGTGGGACCTCCCTCTACATTAGAAGGTCCCACTCACACCCTCCTCTGGCTGGTCCCTTCCCTCGGGGTGAGGACCCTACAGGTCAATTTCCTGCCCAAACAGCCTAGACCCAGCTGCCTGGGTCCTCATGGACCACTTTACCAGGCACTAGGCACTTGTGTACACACCAAGATTAAGGGGTGATGGGAGGGGAGCAGTTTTCAAGGGGGTGGATAACGTTGGAGCCCTGCACTGGGCATCTACACCCACCTGACTAAGGACCCCTCTGGTGGGGGATGGCACAAGGGGTGGGAAGAGAAGGGGGTGTCCTGATACAACCATGTTCCAGAGACCCAGTTCTAAATCGAAATCTAACCTTCTAGGACCCTGTGAAGATTTATTTGTCAAGGCAAGAAGGTAGAACGTATTTTATCTAATAGTTTCTTCATTTGATTGATAACATCTAATGTTTAAACAGATGGTGTGGGGGCTGCCATTTGTAATCTTGTCCCTGATCTTACTAAAGTATGGGGTGGGCTCCTCCCACCCACATCCAACAGCTTGCTTTCTGGAGTGTTCCCCAAATGCTGGATGGGCAGTTCTGGGGCCCATTATCTACCAAAGGAGTTTTGTACCGAAATAAAGGGCTTTTCCTAATTTACTAAACAAAATTAAGATAATGGAGAACTTCCCGAATTTCTAATTTTGACTCAATTTTCTTTTTCTGCAACCTTTGCCTATCTGCTAGCAGTTGCAAGCACCTAAACAGGAAACATAACAACAAAAAAACATACACACACATTAGAGGGGATAGAAATTGAGAGAAAACTAGAAACAGCTGAGTCTGACAGTGTGGGTCTTCTATGGACCTGAGTAACTCATGGTTTTGATTTTGTATGGTCAGTATAGCCATCTTTCCTAACGGTTAAATCATTTCTAGCTCATGGTGACAGAATTAATTATGCCTTGTCATATTCGGTGTGACTTTTCAGTGCTTTATCCTAGAACAAGCTAAGAATGTGCTGTAGTGAATTATTGCCCTCAGTTTACAGAAAAGGCTAAGAGAAATTCAATAACTTTCCGGAGGTCACCCTAGTATTAATCAATGGTGAAGTAGGGGTTGTAACAGGCCTGAGGAATCCTCCACACCACCTGACCTCTTGATGAGACAGAACACCTTGTCTAAGGGTAATAAGAATGTCTTCTGCTGGCCCAGTGGCTAAGAATACATCTTCCAGTGCAGGGGAAGTGAAAGTCGCTCAGTCACGTCCGACTCTTTGAGACACCATGGACTATGTGGTCCGTGGAGTGCTCTCGGCCAGAATACTGGAGTGGGCAGCTGTTCCCTTCTCCAGGGGATGTTCCCTTCTCCAGGGGATGTTCCCGACCCAGGGATCGAACCCAGTCTCCCACATTCTTTACCAGCCCAGCCACCAGGGAAGCCCAAGAATACTGGAGTGCGTAGTCTACCCCTTCTCCAGGGGATCTTCCTGACCCAGGAATCAAACTGGGGTCTCCTGCATTGCAGGCAGATTCTTTACCAACTGAACTATCAGGGGACGTGGGTTCAATCCCTGGTCTGGGAACTAAGATCCCACATGCCATGAGGCAACTATGCCTTCATGCTGCAACTGAAGAGCTCACATGCTTCAACAAAGACACAGCACAGCCAAAATTAAAAATAAATAAAAGAAAAGAAAAAAAAACAGAGCCTTAAAAAAAAAAAATGAATGTCTTCTCCAAGTGCCCAGGTTTTGTTCATAATCGCAGCACTGTTTATAATAGCCAGGACATGGAAGCAACCTAGATGTCCATCAGCAGATGAATGGATAAGAAAGCTGTGGTACATATACACAATGGAGTATTATTCAGCCATTAAAAGAATATATTTGAATCAGTTCTAATGAGGTGGATGAAACGAGCCTATTATACAGAGTGAAGTAAGCCAGAAAGAAAAACACCAATATAGTATACTAACGCATATCTATGGAATTTAGAAAGATGGTAATGATAACCCTGTATGCAAGACAGCAAAGGAGACGCAGACATATAGAACAGTCTTTTGGACTCTGTGGGAGAGGGAGAGGGTGGGATGATTTGGGAGAATGGCATTGAAATATGTATAATATCATATAAGAAATGAATCGCCAGTCTAGGTTCGATGCAGGGTGCAGGATGCTTGGGGCTGGTGCACTGGGATGACCCAGAGGGATGGAGTGTGGTGGGGGAGGGGAGAGGGGGTTCGGGATTGGGAACACGTGTACACCCATGGCGGATTCATGTTGATGTGTGGCAAAACCAATACAATATTGTAAAGTAAAAAATAATAATAAAAAGAAAAAAAAACAAACACTAGACTTTAGGTTGACTGTTCATTGAGTTCATATGTTTTACCATATGCACTTGTATTAAAAAGTAACTGGCATTTTGTTTTGTTTGTCTACATTTTAGGAAGGTCTCTGAGAGTATTTTATTGAATTGCCATACTGGATATACTAAATTAGCCAGAGGGCAAACCATGATGGAAAATTATAGTTCTTGTCTTCTATCTTAATTAGAGCTTACTAATTATCTTAACTAGTACTGCTTTGGCGGAGAAGACAATGGCACCCCACTCCAGTACTCTTGTCTGGAAAAATCCCATGGGCGGAGGAGCCTGGTGGGCTGCAGTCCATGAGGTCGCTAAGAGTCGGACATGACTGAGCAACTTCACTTTCACTTTTCACTTTCATGCATTGGAGAAGGAAATGGCAACCCACTCCAGTGTTCTTGCCTGGAGAATCTCAGGGACGGGGGAGGCTGGTGGGCTGCCGTCTATGGGGTCACACAGAACGACTGAAGCGACTTAGCAGCAGCTGCAGCAGCAGCAGCAGTACTCCTTTGGAGTGATCAATCCTACATCTGTTTAGCCATAGATAAGGTTGGTGGCTCAGCTGGTAAAGAATCCACCCACAGTGCGGGAGACCTGAGTTCGATACCTGAGTTGGGAAGATTCCCTGGAGGAGGGCATGACAACCCATTCCAGTATTCTTGCCTGGAGAATCACCATGGACAGAGGAGCCTGGTGGGCTACAGTCCATGGGGTGGCCGAGAGTTGGACACAACTGACCACCTAAGCACAGCACAGCACAAACTGAGAAACTAAATCAGGAGGGTTCATTCTGGCTTTGTTCTTCAGAATTCGATTGATTTTCAAACACAGGGACTAATTCTCTTGTAGGCATTGCATTAGGAAGGTTGAATGAAAGTAAAGTAAGAACTTCCTTACTCTGTCTTTTCAAAATGATCAGTGTTATGAGTGACTCTGAAACTCGTGGAGCACCCAAAACTCAGGACCACGATTCAAGGGAGGGTTTGGCTCTCACCCACCCTTTCCCCACCCAGCCTGCCTGCCCCCAGCTCAACAGCCTCCTCCTTTGAGCTGTCTGGAGCATAATTCACACCTACGAACTGCATTTTCACTTCTATTGTTAATTTATAAAAAGTAGAACCACAGCCAGCGCATGCTTCTTCTCTCCCAGGGCCCCTGTGGTGGCAGAAGTCAGGTCCCTGGAGCTGATGGCCTCGACGCAGGGTCCCTGCCCCATGTCCCCCTGCTAAGCACACTGCAGTCAGGGCTCACTGGAAAGCCCTCCCTCTGCTCGCTCCTTGAGGACGGCCAAGTGCCATCAATTAAGATGAAGCAGAAAGATTGTAAAGGTGGTCAGATTTATGAGCCTCTCTTATTACTGGCCCTGTCTCAACTGAGTGTGAGCCACAGGGTTATCTCCCTCCAGAGTGACTCCAACCAAACACTGGCTGCCCACATGTCCCATCAGGCCACGCTCCCTTCCATCTGTGGGCGCCTCTCATAGAAAGAGGCTCCAGTGACCCTGGGCTCTCCCTCAGGTACTGCAGCCACTTCTCGTTTCATGTCTTAGATGGCCCCACGACTCCCCCTCAGCTCTGGGCTGCCCACCCACAATCCACTGTGCATGCGTGCACGCTCAGTTGCTTCAGTCATGTCCGACTCTTTGCGATCCCATGAATTGCAGCACACCAGGCCTTCCTGTCCATCACCAACTCCTGGAGTTCACCCAAACTCACGTAGCCCGCCAGTCTCCACTGTCCATGGAGATTCTATAGGCATGAATACTGGAGTGAGTGACCACTCCAAGGGATCTTCCCAACACAGGGATCAAACCCAGGTCTCCTGCGTCTTCTGCATTCGCAGGCAGGTTCTTTACCACTAGCACCACCTGAGAAGCCCCCACAAAGCCACTCCCTGCCCTCTAAACTCCTTCCTCTTCATCCCAAGGTGTTCTCTTGGCTCTCAAAGGAAAAACTGGACTATGGAGGTAGATCTTGGCGGCTGTTCCTGGGTCATGGTCCTGGCAAATCAGGCAGGGGTTGTCCTGTGGGTGGTGAGACCTCACAACCCCCAGGGCTTGGGGGGACCTTCTATTTTCCCTGCATTACATATCTTGGGGGATGGTGACCCCAGCCAGAAGCCAGCCATTCAGACCCACCCAGACTCCAAGTTCTGACATCTCATTCAAATCTCATCTAATTCATATCAACGGATAGCCCCTTCCCCTCTATCCCGCCTCCAGAGCCTCAGGCCTCCTTTACTTCTCATCTGATCCACCATCCCCTCTCCAGCCCTTGGGAGAGTGGCTTTTCAGGAAGCCAGATTGGATCACGGCCCTCCGCTGCTAAAAATGGACAGAAAACTATAAGAGAGGCTGTAAGAGAGGCTCTCTCCTTCCCCGCAGTCTCTCTGGCCATGAACCCAGCCCCATCTGTGGATCCAGCCTTATCTAGGCCCCTCCCCAGCAATACCTGCCCTCCAGTCCATCCAACATCTTATCCTTTGTCACCAGAACATGACATGCACTCGCAGCTGCCCCACCTTTGAACATGCCGTCCTGCAAATTGCACCTCTCTTCTAGAAAATTCCTACTCATCCTTCAAGTTGGAGCTCAAAGGTCCACTCCTACAGGAAGCCCTCTCCTATCCAGGTCAGCTTGAGCCGCCATAACAAAAACCACAGACTGAGGACGTAAACCACAAAAACAAGTTTTCTCCCAGATCAGGAGACTGGAAGTCTTTGATTAGGGTGCCAGCATGGTCAGGCTCTGGTGAGGGCTCTCCTCCTGGCTTACTGATGCCACCTTCTCCCTGGGTCCTCACATGGGGGTGATGAGTGGGAGGGAGACGCTTCCTCTTTTCCTTTTTTTAATAAGCCACTAATCCTATCAGACTAAGACTCCACATTTATGACCTCATTGAACTGTAACTACTTATGACCAACCTAGACAGCATATTGAAAAGCAGAGACATTACTTTGCCAACAAAGGTCTGTCTAGTCAAGGCTATGGTTTTTCCAGTGGCCATGTATGGATGTGAGAGTTGGACTGTGAAGAAAGCTGAGCACCAAAGAATTGATGCTTTTGAACTGTGGTGTTGGAGAAGACTCTTGAGAGTCCCTTGGACTGCAAGGAGATCCAACCAGTCCATTCTAAAGATCAGTCCTGGGTGTTCTTTGGAAGGACTGATGCTAAAGCTGAAACTCCAGTACTTTGGCCACCTCATGCGAAGAGCTGACTCATTGGAAAAGACTCTGATGCTGAGAGGGATTGGGGGCAGGAGGAGAAGGGGACGACAGAGGATGAGATGGCTGGATGGCATCACTGACTCGATGGATGTGTTTGGGTGAACTCCAGGAGTTGGTGATGGACAGGAAGGCCTGGCGTGCTGCAATTCATGGGGTCGCAAAGAGTCGGACACAACTGAGCGACTGAACTGAACTGTAACTACCTCCTGAGAAATCCATCTCTAAATATAAGTACATTGGGGGTTGTGGTTTCAGCATATAAATTTGAGGCAAATATAATGGCAACCCACTCCAGTACTCTTGCCTGGAGAATTTCATGGACAGAGGACCCTGGTGGGCTATGTCCCTGGGGTTGCAAAGAGTCGGACTTACAACTGAACGAGAAACACTTTCACAATTTAGCCTGTAGCACCTCCTCAGTTGGTTGCACCCTCCTTCAAAGCCATATCTGCCAGAGCAGGATGTTCCTTTACCACAACACACTCATCCTTACTCTGAATCCATGTCTCCCAACATACATCTGACAAAGTCATGGATTTGTTGCGTTTACCCAGTTCCATGTCCTGCTCCTTCAGCACTGCTTCCTCTGTGAGGAGGCCCCTGTCTTTAGCAGACTTTGTATGACAATGTGTCTGTCTCTCCAGCTGTGACCAGAGGCTCTGAGAGGGCAGGAGCTGCTTCTCCCTCACCTCTGGGCACCAAACACCTTGCACAGAGCTGGCCTGGGGGAGCTTTCTGCTTCTGCTATGGGAAGACCTACAGCCCTGCCTCTGAGCCACGCCTGGTATCCCTCACTCCCACAGTGAGTTCTTACTAACAAGGTCTTATTCCAATGCTCTCCCAGCCCATGAGCCTCTGCAATTTTCCTGGATCCTAAGAGGAGACTTGCCTGCTGTGTACACAGGGCAGCAGATGTACAAGCTAGAACAGGTCATTGTTAGTAGCCCTCTCTTTTTCCTGCACCGGGGCAGACTTATTTTTAGCATCGCAGCAAAAATGAAAATCCCATTCCATGTTTTCCCTCCAGGTCTCCAGAGGTGCACGGTGTATAAATGGTCCTGCACCCTGGGGCAGAGAGCAAGCAGTTCCTCATATAGGCATTTATCGAATGCATCCACTTTTACTCCCAGGCCAAAAGTATCAAGCTGAAAATATGTTATGTATGAGCTCTGGACCAAAACATGAAGCAGTTGGGTCATTAATCATGGGTAATATGTTGAATAGGAACTTGATTAAAGCACACTCTGCGTTCCCCAGACGAAGCTGCTTCTTTGCTGTGACCACAGTGGAAGTTTAGCACCACCCCAACCGCACCCACCCACCCCCACCCCCCACACCCCCACACCCCATCCCCCACCCCACCCCCCGCCGCCGCGCCTTGCTTTCACGCTGCGCCTCCTTGAGGGCTCCTGGACGAGTGGTGGCGTCTTGCCAGCCTTTGGAAGCTCGCTGTCCGGGAAGGGTCGTCACCGGCTCAGCCCCAGCGACTCTCAGACTTCCAAATAGCGCCCAGACGGCGTTGGTCTTCGGGGCACTTAGTCGATAAGGGGCAAAGGGGACTAGTAGCGGGAGCAACTTGCCGGCTCTCAAAGCCCCAAGGAAGTAGGCTGTCCCCGAGATCCCTAAGAAGAACGCGCGAGGCGCCACGTGGCTGGGGAAACGCGCTGCTTTAAACCCCTTCCCTCAGCAGCAGCCAGTGCGGAGGCGGCGCGGCGCCCAGGGGTCACGGGGGCCCAGCCACCTTGTTCCTCAGAATTCCAGGGACCCAGCGTCTTGCGAACAAGCCTGCAGGGCTCTCTCATTAGGTGCTCGGACCCCGAGCCGCAGAGATTCGGAGGCCCCGGCTCTCTCCACAGCCCCGCTCCCGCCTTGGAGAGCACCTGAACGGGGAGTAGGGGAGAAGGTTGTGGGTTCCAGCGCCTTTGATCGCCAGCCTCACATCGGGATCCCCGTCTCGGTGTCAAATTCGCCTCCTCCCCCTATGCGTCTCCCCTCGCCCCGGTACCCCAGCCCCGGAATCCAGCTGGGCTCGTCCCGCTGGGAAAAAAAAACTGGCGGCCCCGCGCCGGGTAGCAGCGCCAACTCCGTGCACCTAGCAACACCTAGAGCTCCGGCAAGGAGAAGTAAATTACAAGAAAGTTTCCCAGCCCGGGCGGGTGGACAAATCGAGTCCTCTAGACTCCCGGACTGCGGCCGCCTCCCCTTTCCTCTGCTCCCCGCGGGGTCCTAGCGCCCGGCACTGCGGGCCCGTGTGACCCTGGAGTACTTGCGCGGGGCGAGCAGAGCGGCGAGGTATTTTTGCGCGGAATCTGTGCGGATGCCTGGGTATCAGAGAGAGACGCAAAATCCCGGTTCTCCTTGGCATCTCCAAGCGGCGGCGTGCACTGGGCCGCACGTCCGAAACTGTTCCCCGCCCCCACCCCTGACCCCTTCTTTACGCAACCTCCTTGCAGAGTACCAGGACCCGGACGGAACCGGTTCCAGCTTTTAAAGTGAGTCCGCGCCAGGGAAGCTCAGAGACCAAGATCTGCTCTCCTCCCACTCCAACCAACCCTAACCCCCTGTGTGGCGTCGGGTGTTCCTGGGCTCCCCGGTCTTTGGCTGGAGGTGGTTCCCCTGGAGAGGCTGCAGGAGGGGGCCCTGCCATCGACCACTCGTGCGCGGGGGGGCGACAACTCTACCGAGGGTGGGGCACCGCGCGCGGGTCTCGGCTCGGCTGGCGACGCGGGAGGTAGTAGGCGTTGCCCCGCGGCCCCTCCCCCGCCAGCTCTGAGCTCCAGCCCCACTCGCCGGCCTCTGCAGCCCGCAGGCGCTAAGACCCAGGAGGCGCTGCTCCGTTGTCACCCTTTGCACACTAGGAGGGCGACAAACCGCCCCGGTATAAATGCGGGCCCCGCGCGGGCCTGGCCATTCGCGACCGGGAGCTGAGCGGGCGCGAGCGAGTTGGGGCTCTGGGTGGGCGGCGGCAGCAGCGGCGCCCCGCGCAGGCTGGAGGCCGCCGAGGCTCGCCATGCCGGGAGGACTTTAGCTCCCCATGGAGTCGGCCGACTTCTACGAGGCGGAGCCGCGGCCCCCGATGAGCAGCCACCTCCAGAGCCCCCCACACGCGCCCAGCAGCGCCGCTTTCGGCTTTCCCCGGGGCGCGGGCCCCTCGCAGCCCCCCGCCCCACCTGCCGCCCCGGAGCCTCTGGGCGGCATCTGCGAACACGAGACGTCCATCGACATCAGCGCCTACATCGACCCGGCCGCCTTCAACGACGAGTTCCTGGCCGACCTGTTCCAACACAGCCGGCAGCAGGAGAAGGCCAAGGCGGCCGCGGCCCCCGCAGGAGGCGGCAACGACTTTGACTACCCGGGCGCCCCCGTGGGGCCCGGCGGCGCCGTCATGCCCGGGGGACGCACGGTCCCCTCCCGGCTACGGCTGCGCGGCTGCCGGCTACCTGGACAGCAGGCTGGAGCCTCTGTACGAGCGGGTCGGGGCGCCGGCGCTGCGGCCGCTGGTGATCAAGCAGGAGCCGCGCGAGGAGGACGAGGCGAAGCAGCTGGCGCTGGCCGGCCTCTTTCCCTACCAGCCGCCGCCGCCGCCGCCGCCGCCGCACTCGCACCCGCCGCCCGCTCACCTGGCCGCCCCGCACCTGCAGTTCCAGATCGCACATTGCGGCCAGACCACCATGCACCTGCAGCCCGGCCACCCCACGCCGCCGCCCACGCCCGTGCCCAGCCCGCACCCAGCGCCCGCGCTCGGCGCCGCTGGCCTGCCAGGCCCTGGCGGCGCGCTCAAGGGGCTGGCCGCCGCGCACCCCGACCTCCGTGCGGGCGGCGGCGGCGGCGGCGGCAAAGCCAAGAAGTCCGTGGACAAGAACAGCAACGAGTACCGGGTGCGGCGCGAGCGCAACAACATCGCGGTGCGCAAGAGCCGGGACAAGGCCAAGCAGCGCAACGTGGAGACGCAGCAGAAGGTGCTGGAGCTGACCAGTGACAATGACCGCCTGCGCAAGCGGGTGGAACAACTGAGCCGCGAACTGGACACACTGCGGGGCATCTTCCGTCAGCTGCCCGAGAGCTCCCTGGTCAAGGCCATGGGCAACTGCGCGTGAGGCGCGCGGCGGCGGGACCGCCCTGGGCCAGCCGCCGGCTGGGACCCAGGGAGTGGCTTCGGGTCTCCGAATCTCAAGACTGCCCGAACCGTGTAAGCCAGGACCAAGAGATTCCGGTGCCGCCTGAGAGCCTGGCCTGCTGCGAGTGCCCCTTGCCTTCCTCTGCGCCGGACGCGGTGCGTCTAAGATGAAGGGTCAGGCAGAGAGGAGAAGCGCCATGGGGCTGAGCCAGGAGCCCGGCAACTCTAGTATTAAAGGAATAACCCTGTGCCTTGGAAACGCAAACTCACCGCTCCGATTCCTACCGAGTAGGGGGAGCAAATATGTGCCTTGTCAATTTATTTGGAGGGTTCCTGTCCCCACGAGAGGAGGGGTGCAGGCCCCCGACAGGAGCAAGGTTCAGGGAGCTGAGATCCCGATAAGCCAGCCCTGGCGGAGGCTCCTGAGCGCCTTGTCCTTGGAGGGGAGGAAACACAGGGACTTGGGGCTTTGAACCTAAGGTTGTTCCCCTTGTTCTACATGAAGGTGGAGGGTCCCTAGTTCCTTGCCTCTGAACTCCCGGTCTACAAAAGGCTGGGCTCTCCCAGGCAGAACTCACTGAGATGGATGTCACCAGGTGACCAGTGGGAGCCTGCGACCCTTAGTCAGATCAGAAAGCTAGGTCGAGGGTTAGCTAGGAGGACATATGTTCATGGGATTGGTGGCCTGGTGGAAGAGGGGAACCTAGAGATCTGGTCTGGGGGTCAGTAGGGGTGGTGAAGGGACTCCGGGACCATCAGCCTTGTCTGTACTGTATGTTGCCAGCATTGCCATATACACATGAAGCACAATCAGTCCATCCCAGAGGGACCGAAGTTATGAGAAGCTTTCCAAATATTTTGCTTTATCAGCCGACATCAACACTTGTATCTGGCCTCTCTGTGTCCCTGCGGTGCCTTGTGCAATGTGAATGTGCACGTCTATGCTAAACCACCATTTTATTTGGTTTTTGTTTTGTTTTGGTTTTGCTCAGAAACTTGCCAAAATGAGGCTCTTCGTCAGCAGCTGCAGGGAGGGTCTGCGGCTGTCTTTCCTTTTGGTTTTGGGATTGTTTTTGCTCCCAGGGGAACCAAAGAGGTGAGGTGGGCTTCCCTTTCCCCTCAGCTCTCCCTGGGGGTGGCTGTGGGCCTCGGTCCCCTCCCGGTCCGGGCTGCCCACAGCCTGGTCCCCCAAGAGGCCCTGGCTCTGGGTCTGGAAGGGAGGCGGCCTCAGCCAGCGTTCACTCACCGATGCGATCGCTGGGCCTGGGAGCGGGGAGGGGCGGCTTTGGTTCTCTTCTTTGGGGAGGACATAGAGTTTCATGCTAGATGTTTTATGTATTATATCTATAATATAAACATATCAAAGTCAGTTTTGGTGTCTTTTTAAAACTAGAATATCTACTTCCAAGGTTTTCTGTGGGCCAGGTCACATTTGTGAATAATCACAGCATATTCTTTGGCTGAGAGCCTGACTTTCATTAGCTCTCCACCCATCCTGAGCCCCTCTTTACATTAAGGGGGTGACTTCTTCCAACCAAGGCAAGTAAATGGCAGAAGGTAGACAAGGCTCCAAGCTGAGAAGGCCAAAGCCTGGAGAGGATCAGGGTATGTGGTGGGAAGAGGGGTGTGCCGAGGTATCATGGGGCCTTGGTGTGGCCTCTCAGCCTCTGGGAGAAGAAGAGGGACTTGGAGAGGGGATCCTCTGCCTGAAGTTGCCACAGCCTCTCTAGAACACGAGCAGGCCTGGCCCAGGAGCTCCAGGCTCCAGAGGCCCTTTGACCACACTGACTTCCAGATCACTCACAGCCCCAGCTCTGGAAGCCTTGCTCACACCTGCCTTTGCCCCAGCCCTCCCGGCAGGACCGTGGGCGGGCAGGGAGAGGCCACAAGTGGTAAGGACCCTCCACCCCTCCCCGCTTGCTCAGGCCCACGTGAGTGCTGCCTCTCCCAGCGGGGTCCCTAACAGGAGCCCTCCACCAGTCCTCCTCACCTGCCCCGCCCCAGCCCACCCAGGAAGAGGGACCCACGGCAGGCCTGCACTGGGTGTCTGGCCCTTCCCCACACACTGCAGGAAAGGCAAGGAACAGGCCCAGCATTTGCCTCCCCACTGTGCCCACCCTGGACCAAGCCCCTGACTCCAACAACTGCCCCATGAGGACAGGTATTCAAGAACCCCCGCAGCAGTGCTGGCCTACCAAGGGAGGGCACGCACTCATGCCTGCAAGAAGAGGGCCCATCAGGAAGTAACCCAGGAGACCAGCAGGGCTTTCAGAGTTGACTCTCTCTGAGGGTAAAAGGCAAAACTTCGCCTTCTGTTTTCACCCCGAGACTGTTCACTTGAGCAGCTGACGCCGTATGCCAACGTGGGATGTGACCATTTCAAGAAATTACACATTCTTTTTAAATTCTGAAAATTTTCGCTTCACCTGCCCGTGTGGTTAACGGGGTGACTTAGCCACCTCCCACCCCACTCCCCTCACCCCCTCCGCAGCCCTATCTCTCGGTCCCTGTCATGCCTCCTCCTCACCCTTGGCCGCCCTTGGTGGAGGAAAGGCCGCGAGCCCCGGTGAGGAGGCGGTAGCCTGCCCCACTGCCTGGGAACCAAGGAGGCAGAGCCCCACCGCCTGCCTAGAGGCCTGGGGCAGGCCACAGCTTGCTAGGCCCCAGCAAACTCTCTCTGAGTTCAGTGCTAATTCCAGTTTTTCTTGTTTGAGGGGGCCAAGCCTCGGCTTCCCCCTTTGCCCCCAGAACAGATCCCAAGACAAATGGGGGAGGGGCGCCCCTCCTGCCTCACACCTCTCTCTCCGGTTCCACTGTCCCAACTCCAGGAGTTTCCTCTTTCAAAGCTGTCTGCTCACGGAAGGGCACCCTTCCTGTCACAGACCCTGAGGTCCAAGGCAGGCTTTGTTGGGAGCAAGACAGCCCCAGGAAAGGGGTGGGGCCCATAAGGCCCCCAGTAGGGTCCCCCAGTAGACAGAGCAACCCACTTGGGGGAGGGGGAGCGTGGGGTGAACCTGCCTGGCACGTGCCCTGTGCCAAGGCAGAGGGGCCCCCACGGAGAGCTGGTCCTTACCACCCACTGCTTCCTGAAGGGGCCCTCATGGTTCCCTTCCTGACTGCAGCCTTCATGAAGACTTACTTCAAGAGTCTGGCACGAGAACACACCCCAAGTATTTATTGGATGCCTACTGTATGCTGGTTGAGGGGTGGTGGGGGGGAGGCATGCACAGTCCTGTGGGCCCGAGATGTGCTTCAAGGGCGACAGGACAATAAGGGGAAGTTCAAAGTGGAGCAGAGGCCCCCAGGGAAGGCTTCTTGGAGGCAGCAGTTTTGACCAAGACCTGGCCATGGGCCACGTCCACTATGCCTGGCTGCCTCTCCTATGAGGGGCGACAGGGACATCAGCCCCGAAGTAGGCCACTGGAGCCCAGGGTCCCCTGAGAGCGCTGTTCGGGGGATCCAGCCTCCAGGGAAGGAGCAAGGGCAGAAGGCAGAAGGGAGGTGCCCCTTGGCACTGGATGCCTCCTGACGGTTGAGCAGTGTCACCGTGTGGCCCTTATCTCCTGGATCTCCTGGGAATCTGTGAACAGGGGTTTGGCCCTGACACCTGTGATGAGCCACTGGGACTGCTGAGGAGTGTCTGCCGCTCCCAGGTCTCCCGCCTCCACCTTCCCAGGCAGGAACCTGCCACATCTCCTCTCAGAGAGCTGTCGATCTCCTGGGAGGAAATGGAGAGTGGGGGAGGAAGCAGGAGGCCACTCGTGGAGCAGGTCCAGGGGGAGCAGAAACCCTGGCATTGCTCAGCCACGAAGCTCACCTTCCAGGCACCCACAGGCCTTCCACGGACACGGGGCTGCGTCCCTGCCTGGGCCGAGGCAGTGTTCCTTCTGTTCCTTCCTACGCTGGCAGGAAGGGCAGGGCTTTACTCTTCTTCAAATGAAGCTAAACCACCAATGCCTCGCCTTCGAAAGGTCTTTCTTGCTTCTCTGCAAGTCTCTCGCTGTCTCCCTTCTCAGGACACCCCCTGCCTCTCCCCCCCCCAAAAGCCTTTCTGCGGATGGAGGATTTGACGCAAGCAGAGACATAGGAAAGATACCAATTCACTATCAAAGCATCCTAGCCCCATCCCAGAGCAATTAAAAAGCCAGATGGAATCTCTGGGAAAACGGCATTAATAACACGAACAATCTGTGCAGGCCGGCAGGGACCCAGGAGCTGCGAGCGGGGGCGGGGAGAGGCTGGGGTGCTGGAGTGTGAGCTCAGAGCTAGGGCTCCGCTCGCTGCGGCCAACTGGGGAAGAGGCCTTCACAAAGAATATGTCTAGGCCTAGGTCTGGCCACAGCTGGGCCCACTGCGCATTCTGGATCCTGGTCGCTGAGAGCCAGGCAAATGTGGAACCCATTACTCAGGCAGCCACAGCCTTGGCCAGCCCCTTTCTGGCACCCAAGAGCTGTGCTTCTCTTCACTTTTGTTTTTGTTTATTATTTTTCTAGCCTTCTGGCCTCACCCATCTGAAACAGGCCTCCCAGGGTGCGTGTCCCCCAAAGATTTCCTTTCTCTTCATTAGCTTGTGTCCAAACCTACTGCCCATTCTTGAGGACAGCAGGAGGTGGTGTTGGGGACCCCCGTGGAGCCTGAACCCCAGGCTCTCCCCTTAGATTGCAGAGCGGCAGGCGGTCCTGGCAGGGCCAGCTGAGCTCTCAGAGGCTGGCATGATTGCTAGGAGAGCAGGGCACAAGGGGTCTGTGCTGCCTGGCTGCCTTGTGGGGCCTAGAAGGGGCTGAATGAACCCCACAGGCAAAGAAACTTCTGCTGCTCCGAAGCCTTTTCTAGGCTGAGCCAAGGCAGACACTTCCGTAGCCCCATTTTCCAGACCATAGTTTGGAGCCCCACCCAGGGTGGACTTAAAGATGTAGTTTTCTTATAGCCATCAAGTTGGGATGGGAATCGGTGTTATTAAAAGCATCCTTTGTGATTTTTACATACCCAGAGAGCCACTTTCTGAACTTCATCTTCTCCTTCCCCATCCTTCCCCCCACCATCACCTTCCCTGGAAACCGTTCTCCTCCAGGTCACTAGAGCTAAAGCACGCGAGCTTGCCTGGGATCCTGCCTTTCTTGGCCCCTGGCTGAATCTGGCCCCCATGGATGTCCAGTGTCTGGCCCACAACAGGTCTTCAACATGTGTGTCTGAATGCACGGATCTCTCCGCAACTCATCTCTCACCCTTAAAAAAAAACATCCACACTCTCTCCACTCCATGCAGGGTCTGGGGCAGGGGGAGTTGGCTTGAGGTTCACCAAACAGGGGTTGGAGGGTCGGGAGGCAACAAAGGGCACCAGAGATAAGGCTCCACCAGGCTGGCCCACTCTAGGTGAGTTGTTGCTTCTACCAAGTTAATTTTTAAAAGCAAGAATCCTACGAAAGGTGACCTATCCAGTTCTAGATAATCTTCAACACGTCTGTGTGATTAGCTCACCTCCAAGTCTAGCTGGGCCCCAGCAAGATGGTTGTACTGATGGGGAGTATACAGGGAGGAGGTGAGATTCCAGGAGAAGGGGGAGAGAGTTGGAGAGGGGCAGCGTGCACGAAGCCTGCGGGGGCTACTCAGAGACACCGGGGCAGCTGGGGTCGTGGTGTTTCGGAAGGAAAGATCTTTCAGCCCTGTATCTCGCCTTTTGTGTCTCTCTAGGGTGACTGGCAAAGTCGTTATTGAGAGACTATGACCCAAGAGCAGAAAGTGTCAGTGACCAAATACGGTGGCCTAGAGTCAGAACATGTCACCCAAGACAGGGTTGAAAGGGAACCATCAGAGCCTGACCCAAGCCTACTTCTTGGCGGGTGGCAAGAAAATATTCTTGCTTCTTGGCAGGTGGCAGCCAAGCCTTCACCAGGAAGTAAGCTTGTCGTTCTGGAGCAGCCCCTGGCTCTACCCTACCCTACCAAGCCAGGGAGGGCTCATCAAGTCCACCCCCTTCCCCCAGCCAACACATGTGTTTTCCCTGGAGCCCCTCGGGACTCCGGGCCGCTCTGGCTGGTGAGGAAACATGGCTGATTTATGGCGGCCCCTCCGGCTCGCACACGGGGCATTCATCTCAGCTGGATGACACAGCCCCTGTCCCCGAGAACGGGGACGAGAGGTGTCAGGGCTGGGGTGCCTGCCCCAGAGGGAGCCGCTGTGGCCTTCCACATCAGGTTCGGACCCGTCTCAGGTAGCCTCCTCAAGTGATTTACAATTTGCAAACACGTTTTATTTGATTCCTCAGTTTTGCTAGAGCAATTACAGTGACTCAGCATGACAAATCACTCCCAACACAGTGTCTACGCACTGTTAGGAAATACATTTCCTTCACTATTTTGCCTGGTGCGGCAACATTTTAAAAATAGACTCACTCACCGTACTTGAAGGCAATTTGCTCCAAATTTTCCCACTAATTTGATTTTAATCTGATATTTAAAATTCGTGTGACCACATTCCCACTGATTTATAGGGAATAAGCCCTACCTGGCAGCAGTTTAACTGGCCTTCCTCCAAGAGTCCACAGGATGAAGGATTTATCCTGGGACAGTTCGAAGGCACAGGAGTCTGTGGTGCTTAACTCTATGTCTAGTTCAGCCTTGCAGGTGCCTCTCGCCTGGGGCCAGTGAGTGTGGGCTGGAGGTCGCTGCCACTCTCCTGCAGAGCCCTGGCACACGGTAGGTCAACAGTCCTTGTTGAGTGGATGCATCCAGCCCAGATGACCTGGCATGTTACACTCCACCGCTGAGCTGGGTGCTAGAGGAAAGCGCTGTGTTCACACTTGATGAACAGCAGTTTCCTCTTGCTCCCAACTCCCAACTCCCTAGGGCTGGAATGGGCCAGTGGAGGTGGGCCTGAGGCACTGGCACCACCACTCTCCTGGCTTTGCCTCTTAATGTCTGTGGGGGCCTCACCAACTCTTTTCATTTCTCTGGGCTTCAGTTTCCTTTTATGCAAAGTGTATGCAAAACAAGTCCCACATCATGGAGCTGTTGTGAAAGGTAAGCAGGCAAAGCTTGTGAGACACTTGGCTCAAGCTGATGAGATTGCCATCTCTGAGAGTTAGGGCAGGAGGCAGAGTAGGTGCGAAGGCCACGCCCGGTCCCTGAAAACTCTCCTGGAAGGAGACAGTCATCTGAATAATTTAGGGCAAAAATCCTTGTACCCAGAATAACCAAGTTCCTGAAGTCACTTTAATGTCGCTTAGATTGTTTTTCCCCCAGGAAACCTTCCATTTGCTCAGGAAGCATTTAATGAGTTCCTCCTGGGTGCAGAACCCTCTTCCCTGTGACCTTGAAGGGTGAGCGAAGGTCACACCCTCCTCCACTGCTCTCACCTCCACGGGATGAGAACACCCTGTGTGTGTCGTAGTAGAAGTTTCTTGATACTAGTGTAGAATCCCACGGGATGACTCCTGGTTAGTGAGGACGAGCATTCTCACAGTTAGGGGGTGTCAGCCTCCCCAAGTCCTGAAAGACACTCCCTCCCCGCTCCCCTGGTCCTTCCCTCACTAACTCCTTTCCATCTGGGGGCTGGGACCCCAGCGAGGAGAGTGGCCTTGCCTCCTCTGTTACTGCTGGATGGGAGTGGAGGGTATGCCGGTGCGTCAGGGACATGGGGTTGGGGGACACCTCCCACGCCCTTGCCTCCCTCAGCTCCCCACTGGGTCACAGCAGCCCTTGGCCAACTAGTTGGTTCCCATTTGCCAACCCAGCTCAAGTCCAGAAAGTGAGGGGAAGAGGCTGCCCTGGGCCCTGTGGGGTGGCCAGGCTGGGCTCACACGACCAAGGCAGTCCCTGGGTTCCAAAGGGGGCTGAGAAGGCCTTCCCCAGAGCTGGGGCCCCCAACAGGAAAGAGCTCTGGAACTGACCCTGCTTCTCCCCTGGCTGCTGGCAATGCCACCATAAGAGCAACTTGAGTTAATGAGCAAACTCTTCAGGAGAGGGAGGCAGGCGGCCTTCCTCTGGGGCACCTCCACACAGGAAGCAGTTGGCTGCCACTTGTCAAGGGAGGGCTGGAGAAGGGCTGCCCACTCCAGGATTCTTGGGCTTCACTTGTGGCTCAGCTGGTAAAGAATCCGCCTGCAATGCGGGAGACCTGGGTTTGATCCCTGAGTTGGGAAGGTCCCCTGGAGAAGGGAAAGGCTACCCCTCCAGTATTCTGGCCTGAAGAATGCTACCGTCTGTAATAGTCCATGGAGTCACAGAGTCGGACACGACTGAGTGACTTTCACTTTGTCAAGGGAGGGCAGCAGGGAAGCAGAGGGGCTGAGAGGCCCTCAACCATTGGCTCCTCCACAGCCAGCTCAGGCTGAAAAGGAGAGCGGGCATGGGGTGAGCATGGCCATGGGGTGCGGGCAGGGGTGCAAGAGCGTGTTGTGGGCACATAGATTCGGCTGATTCCGAACCTCCGGCTGGAGGCACTTTCAGGCCCAGGAGATGTGGCGGGTACTCCCAAGAGCAATTCCCAGGTTCACCAAGGCCTGACCTCTATTTGGGGAGCGATCTCACCTGGGAGGGTATGTGAGTCATGGGCCAGGCCCCTGAGCCGAGGAGGGGAGGTGGGGACAATGGCCCTGAGCCTGAAGTATGTCAGAGGCGAGATGAGCATCTTGAGTGATGTGCGGTTTATGTAATTATGTGGGGCAGCGCTGCCCAGGGTGTGTGTGAGGCGAGCTGGAAAGGACAGCAGTGCTCTCGGGTCCTCTACTCGCCAGCTGAGCTGTATCCCAGTCTCCCGGGGCCCCAGATGCTTGCCAAGGAGCCCGATCTGCCAGGACTGGTAATGAGACCAAGGGCAGAGGCAGTATCACCACCGGGGCCCCCACACTCTGCATCCGGTGGGAGAGTTTCACCCTCTCCACCCCCAAATCCACCCAGGGAGTGAAACGCTCATGTATGCCTAAGTCTCTCCTTACAGGCCATACTCCATGACACCCTCTCCCTCCCCTGCCTCAGCCCAACATTCCTCAACTTAATCTACTTGAGTTTTTCATTTTAAAAATTAAATTAACTGCACGTTGCTTGGAATATCTTTGAGGATTTCAGAAATTGGAAGAGTATGTCTGAGACACCACAGAGCCAGGTATGGGGGCCTGCACAGGCACACCCGGCCCCTCCTCCACCATCTTCACTCATCATAGGCTCTCCCCATGAGACAAGCCGCTGGGATGGTACCCTCAACAGCACAGTGGTTTGGAGAGACCTGCTGCTGGGGGTAGGGAGATGGTTACACAAGGGCTGGGCCTGCATCGCCACCCAACCGGGGGCGTGAGACCATGAGTGTCCTTGCCTGATCACACACCAGCTGTGTGACCGAGCGCAGGTTTGGCAGCCTCTCTGTTTGAGCGTGCCTAAGAGGTGTGCCGGATTCCCAGAGGCAAGATGATGAATGAGTGGCCCTGCAGAACAGAGCAACCGCAAGAACCTGATCCCAGGACGAGTCACACTGAGGAGGACAAGGACCAGGCCACCTGGCAGCCAAGAGGGTGAGTCAGAAACAAGCTCACATCGGCGTATAAGCACTATCAGGTGTAAAATAGACAGCTAGTGGGGAGCTGCTGTGTAAAACAGGGTGTTCGGCTCGGTGCTCTGTGATGACCTAGAGGGGTGGGATGGTGGGGTGGGAGGGAGGCTCAGCAGGAAGGAGATCTCTGTATGCTTATAGCTCATTCACCTTGTTGTACAGCAGAATCAAACACAACATTGTAAAGCACTTATCCTCCAATTAACAATAAAAGAAAGAAACAAGCTATCTGCCTGCCAGCCAGGTCACTTTCCCACTTTGCTAAGAAGCCAGAGGGAGGCAGGATCAAGGGTTGGGCATTTCCCCTCCTGCCTCTGCAGCCCAGCTTCAAGATCCAGGTGACAATGAAGACAGCAGTGCTCCACGGCTCCTGGTGGGACCCAGGGTTGAAGACCGGCAGGTGGGGCTGGCATCATCAAGGCTCCTTTGCTATGGCAAGAGGACACTCTAGCATCACCTCCTCTTTTAGATCCAGGCCCCCTCCACCCCTCCCCAGCCAGGACCAGAACAAATCAGCCAACGAGTCAGTAAGTCTTCAGCAAGCACCTCTGAGAGCCAAGATGGGAGTCCAGCCACAAGGAGACCCGGGTCAGAGGAGAGAAGAGGCACAGCGTCTAGAAGGAGGCCACCGTAAGCACTGAATGAGAATGCCGCCCACCCATGCCACTGCACCTCCAGTTGACCGTGGAGGGACTCTAGGGACTGGCATTCTGTTATCTTCCAGTGACGAGTCAGCAAGGCCTGCAGGAGGGCAGAAGGGACAGGAGGCTGAAGCTAGGGTCATCTCAGGCCTTTCCCAATTGTTCCTAAGAAGGCAGGGGTGAACTGCAGGGGTAAGGGACAGGCAGGAGTCGATTTTTCACTTTTTTCATGTCTTTTACTGCATTGAACTTGGCTTTGTACAATATCATGGCCCTTGGCCAAGAGCAAACTGCATCCAGAATCTCTCATGACTATTCTTTGAGCTAGTCTGAAACACGGAGCTGTATCACCAAAGCACAACTAACCATTAAATGGGTCAGTGCCTTTCTCACGTGTCCATTCGCTGGTTCCAGAAAATCCTTACCCATTAATCCTTAAAGCATAGCTTCTTCTCCACTCCTCTCCTCTCCTTAGGGGACAATATCAATTATACATTACACCTTCTCTTCCTCTTTACATCATATCATCTCTTCCATGTTTCCTTCTTTTTGTCTCTATGTGCTCCATTTGTGATAATTTCCTTGGACTTCTCTTCTAATTCCCCAATTCTCTTCTCAATGATGTTTCCTCAGCTATTAGACCATGGAGTTCTTAATTTTAGTTATTGCAGTTTTTACTTCTAGAGACCTCAACTTGATTCTTTTGCAGATCAACTATGTTACTTTTCATAGATTCTCATTCCCTGCAGTTATTTGTAAGCATATCATATTTCTTTAAACATCGCATGCACAGTTTTTTTCATAGACAATAATTTGAAGTCTTAAGGGTCTATTTCTGTTTCCTGTTGAGCCTTCTAGTTTTTGCTCTAGTGCTTCATTTTCTTGTGTGTCTAATCTTCTTTGACCATGTGCCTATCATTGTTTTAGAAAAAAATTGTTCACAAGAAAAATCTTGGATTTAGCACAACAATCCCTTCTGCTAGAGAGCATTTTTATTTGCTCCTGACAAACAGTGAGGAATACACCTAGTTCAGGGCCACCTTATTCCACCTGTAAGGCTAGCTCACCTAGGAGAAGAAACTTAGATTGCAAACTCACATGAGGGCTGGTCTACTTCTGGTTCACCCTTATCCTGAGAGTGTAGCTCTTGGAGTTCCATATCAGCATGGGGGTGGGGTTTCTTATTATAAGGGCCCACCTGTGTGAGCTCTGAGATTTGATTTCTGTCTCTCTTATTCATGAGGCTGTCAAAATAAAATTCAAATTGGTTGGGGTCAGACAAGGCCTCAAGGGAAAAAAAGTGGCTTCTCCTCTTGCTTACCTGTCTGGATTCCTTTCTCACCCAGTTTTGGCCTGGCAATTCCCTTTGATACTGCCAATGCTTCAGTACTTTTAATACATTTTAAAATTTTATCCAGCATGTTTGGTTGTTTTCAGTGCAAAGATAGGCCCAAATCACCTAACCTGCCATTACTGGAAGCCAGAAGTTCTCCTTCGGTCCTTTAGCAAGCAGTTGTGAGTGTCTGCTGTGTGCCCAGCACGTGCTGGGCAGAGCAGAAAACTAGACAGACAGAGTGGGCTCTTGCGGTACTCACCGACTGTCTCTCTAGGGAGACAGACAATAAACAAAGAGTTACTCAATTGGTTAGTTAACTACAGTTGTAAGGCATATTGTAAAGTAAGGAGATTTGGGAGTGACGAGAAGGAGCCCTTGCTGGCTTTCTGGGCTCAGGGAAGCCGTTCCTAGGGATGCGGTTTTTAAGCTGAGATCTGAAGAATTGGTGGGATTTATAAATAGTCAGGGGCTGGATGGACAGCATCCAGATGGAGGGAAACGCATGTACCAGTCTCTGCCGTAGGAGAGAGCATGGCCTTCTAGGTCCTGAAGAACATCCACTGTGGCAGCCACAGGGCCTGGCACAGCAGGTGGAGGATGAGAGGTGAGGCCGGAGGTCAGCTGGGTCAGACAATCAGGTTCTCACAAGCAAGGATTTGGTCAATAAGCCAAAAGCCGCAGGAGTCATGGAGAACATCAAGATCAGGCTTGCTTAGTACAGTGCCTTTGCTGAAGTGCGGGAGGGGTGGGCACCAGGCATCAATCAGGCCATTGGAGGGAGCTTTGTAGCCCAGAGGTGGACAAATTCAAGGGATGGTTAGGGGAATAAGAGAAGGATTTCCGCCAAGCTTGACCATTTTGTTATCCCAGAATGCCTTCCCCAATCCTGCTGGGTTTTCTTCACTTGCCCTCAGATCAACTTGATACCTGCTCTGTCTGCTCTCTGCCCTGTGAGTCTGGCCTAGGTGGGCCCACACCAAGGACCTCCTGGGCCTCTGGCTTCCTGTTGGGTTTGGCCAATGGTAGGTACCAGTCAGAAATGAGATGGAGGAAGGAGAGAGAGATGGGGGGCGTTTTATCTCCGTTTTCTTTCTGCTGCAGCACCCCATCTGCAAGTCGAGGAGACTACAGCCCCCTCAGGTGGCCAGTGCTCTGCCCTCCGTGGGTCCAGTTCTCCTGGGGCTCTGGCAGCACGAATACTTGCCTCACCTCTGGAGCCTGTGTGGGTGCCTATTGCTGCTGTGGCCTGGGGGCCTCCTTGATTTCTTCAACCTGGGTCACACCCCGTAATGGTCCCCCATTGTTAACATCCCTCTACTGGAAGTAGCAAGGTTGAGTTTGGTTTTCTGCCAAGGACCCTTGAGTGACCACCAAGACTCAGGTTTTATTGCTTTAAAGAATCTGGAGAAGAGAATCTGTCTGGCAGTCCTGGAGAAGGGCCAGTCCCTCGTGGCAGCCAAAAGGGTGGTGTCAGAGCGACATGAAGGCCCCGCCGCCATCTGCATTCCGTAAACAAACACCCGCGTGTGTGCAGGGCGAGCCAGAGCCCAGTGACAACCACGGCTGTGACAATTTTATAGAGCCCCCATATCAGAGAGGACAGAAGTAATTAGGAAAATCATAAACATTTCTGGTGTCTTCCATCCGGCTGCTGGGAGCTCCAAAGATGTTGCTTCCCAATCCGCAGTCACATTCAGGTTCCAGACACTTCTTAAAAGAAGTGTCCGAGTGGCTAGGGTCAGAGTGCATCTGATTTCTGGGGTGAATGTGATGGGCCTACTGCTGAGCTTAGTTCTGGAAGAATCCTGACCCCGCTCCCTGCTCTCTTCCTCCCTCTTCTCCACTTCCCACTTGCCCGCCTCCCTCCCAAGCTGAAGCTCCCTCTCTTCACTTTCACTTTGGAGATGTGTGCTTGGAGCACCAGCCTCCACTCAGAGGTTGACAGATGCTCAGAACTGTGTTCCCAAACATCGTGGGTTCATTCCCACCCCCTCCCCGTCTGTGCTGAGGGCAGAGAGCCGAGGGCAAGAAGAAAAAGATGAAACTCAACCTCGTGGCAGAGGTTGCCTGGGTGGAGGTCAGGGAAGCCCCCACCCCCTACCCCTGAGGAGGCAGTGTTCAGGGGACACCAAAGTGATGAGAAAGATCCAGGCGCTCAGAGGACTTCTCCCCTGAGAAGGAGAGAAACAGAATAAAGGTCTGGGGAAAGGCCAGCGAGCTGGGGTGGTGGGGGGTGCGGGGGTGGGGGGGGGTGGGGCAGAAGATGAAGCCGGAAAGCCAGGCAGAGACCATCCCGCTGGTAGCTTTGGAGCGGAGCTGCCCCACATCCCAGCTGCTGTTCCAACACAATTGTTTATGCCACCCCCTTGACTCACAAAGTACCCCTGCTTACTCAAGAAATGACATGGTGGTCTTCCTTACAGGGCAGAGCAAAGAAATCTAGGTTTTTCATATTTTAATGGCCATGGGAAGCCATCAGAGGATTTCAAGCAGGGGAGGGACAGACTCCAAGCTTTTTCCTTCATTCACCAAATGTTTACTGAGTTGTCCTCCTCGGCTCTGGGGCACAGCACTGAGCCCCACTTGGCAGACCTGCCCTCATGGAGTTTACATTCCACTGTTAGAAATGCCAACACACTTCTAACAAGAGGAACTAACTCTCCACCCTCAGTGTCCTCCACAACTGGAGGTGCCCATTGGACAGATGGAAAGCTGAGGCCAAAGGAGTGTCTTGATAGTTGGTTTTCTACATGTAATCACTGGAAAATCCTAAGCTACTTTCCATGAAGTCTGCTCCCAAATTTTCCCCTGAGGGAGGTTTCCATGGGGAGCCACTTGTCATATGGTTTGCCCTTGACTCCCCTTTCACCCACACACCTAGGTTTCCATGGTTGGTGAGCCTGGCCATGTGTGGTTTGCTCTGACAGGGCCCTCGCTCCAGGCTGGTCCTTGGCTCTAGGTAACAGGCTTACAAACGCTTGCAGAACCCTAGCTTGAGTGGTCTAAGCAGAAAGGACCATTTGATACTTGCACCTCTCACCCCAAATCCTGCCTCTGTGCCAGGCATGGAGCCAATGAGGAAGAGAAAACTTGGCCAGATGTGTCTTCAGGCGCAGCTGGATCCAGCAGCCTGTTGGGTCATTAAGAGTCCTCTCTCACTGCATCTCCTGATTCGCCATCCTTCATGCTGCCTTCAGTTTCCCTTAAGAAGTTCCCAGTGACCCGAAACTTCTAAACAGCCACCCAGCCACCCAGAAGAGAGCTTAGATTTTTTTATTAGTTCTGTCAAAAGTCCTAGAATTGGGTTCTCTTAGACCATAGGCTCCTGAACCAGCTACTATCTCCAGGAAGATGGACGACCCTGGCCAATCCTGAGTCCTGTTCTGACCCCTGCCACAGACCCTTTGGGAGGGGGTCAGCTCCACTCACACTGCATGGATTGAGAGTGGCAGAGCGGGAGGTGCTCCAAGGAAAATCCAGGGGTTTGGAATGAGAGAAAATGAGGCAGGCAAAACAGCTCGTCCCCACTGCCTTGTTGTCCCTGGTAGAACAGAGCCCATGGAGCGAGAGGACAACTGAGACTGACTCTTTGCTTCCAAACAAAAAAGCAAATTCACCTTCCCTGGGGGCAGAAGGTGGGGGTGGGGGAGTTCTGGCATCAGCTGTTATGACTCCGGCCCAGATCCACTCCTGACTTCTGCCCCATCTCAGGCTGCCAGCAGCCTCTTCCCACAAGCGGCACAGATCCTCTGGGCCCCAGGCCATCCATGAGATCTGTGACTCCAGTGGAGGCGGGGGCTGCAAGGTACACATGCAGTGATGGGCAGCTGCCCCAGCAGCGGCTCCAGGCAGCGGCCTCACCTCCTGCTCCCACTCAACACCTACCTGGGATTGGAAGCTGTAACCTGAGTCCTCTGGAGCCACCCGGTCCTATTCCCCCATGGGTTAGTCACTCAGTCGTATCCGACTCTTTGGGACTCCATGGACTATAGCTCACCAGGCTCCTCTGTCCAAGGGATTCTCCAAGCAAGAATACTGGAGTGGGTTGCCATGAGAAGGGGCCCCAGCCCTTCTCCAAGGGATCTTCCTGACCTGGAATACCTTGATCCTAGCCTTTCTGAGGGCTTCCCAGGTGGCTCAGTGGTAAAGAATCCACCATCCAAGGCAGGAGAAACATGGGTTCAATCCCTGGGTCAGGAAGATCCCCTGGAGAAGGAAATAGCAACCCACTCCAGTCTTCTTGCCTGGAGAATCCCGTGGACTGAGGAGCCTGGTGGGCTACAGTCCATGAGGTCACAAAGAGTCGGACAGGACTGAGCGACTTAAACACAACAACAGCAAGCCTTTCTGAGACCTCCAACCCTTGGGCAGGAATTCTGCTTCCAGCCCCTGGGACCAGAGTTGGGGGAGGCCAGAGGAGCACAGTGAGATGGGGATGCTGACTGTGTAGGGAGGTTAGGAGAGGACTTTGCCCTTCTGGCCTTATGAACCTCCAAAGGAACAGGTTGCCCCTCATGCCCCTTGTCACCGGTATTCTTGGATGCTGCTTGATGGTGGGGAAGGAAGGTCTTTTTCACTGAGCACCAATGACCTGCAGGTGCTTTTGTAAGTTCCTCGGCTGCTCTGGGGATGGTCCTACACCAGCCTGTCCAAGGGATGAGGGGGTAGGAGGCTCCGGAAGTCCACTGGACTTCAACCAGATTCTCTGACTGTACACAGTGAAACCGGTTCCCACCATGCAGCCATCCCCTTCCCCCGCCTCCCTCCTGCCAAAGAGAATGGGCTGTGAGGTCAGGGAGGTAGAGGCTGAGGCCTGGGGGATGAGAAGGCAGGCTGTCAGAAGGGGCACGCACTCATGTCCTCTGGGAGGGTGAGAGCCCCCAGCTCAGGAAGGTTGGGGCCCTGCGGCCCAGGCTGGCACACGGGAAGCCCCGCCAGGGACCAGGAGGAGGGCTTCCTCTCAGTGTCTTCATGCCACAAGATGTAAAATAATCCCCTTGGCTCAGAAAAACACATTTTATGGCCATCTGACTCATTTCCCACAAAGCTAGGTTCAACCCCCATCCCCGCCACCCCACCACGTGTAGAACTTTTGTTTTGAAAAATAAAAAAAATGTTGAAAATTTCAAGATGACTTTTAGACATAAATTGTTCCCTTCCTCACCCCCCGTCCCAGACCCCCCTCACCTAATTTCCCAAACACTGGCTGCCAGAGCCTCAGGAAGATCCAGTCCAAGTGGGTGTGGGGTGACTCTGGGCAACATGGCCCTCAGGTCTAGGCCAGAGAATATCTGCTGGGCATGGAGATGGGCCGAGGGGCCCTCCAGGGAGGTGGGCCTCCCTGGCATCTGCTGCAGTGCCCTGATCCTTCTGGTTTGGGGTCCCCCATGGGTCCCAACACCCACTCCAAGCCCTGCTGTATCTCCAGGCCCGGGCCCCTCTCCAGAGTTCCCGGGACGCAGGTAATGTCTGGCTGGTTCCTCCCTTCCCCGAATCTCTAGGCCAAGGGTTGCTCCCAGGTGATCTCAGACACCCAGCTGGGGACTCGCCCCAGCCCTCTCTGCTACGTGGCTCCTCCCGCAGCCAGCAAAGACTGGTGCTGAGCCTGACTGCCCCTGAGGCCCCAAAACTGAAGCACCAGGGCCCTCTGTTCCCCCAGGTACATCAGGGCTTTCCATTACCCCACAGGCTCCCTGGGGCTTGGCCTCCCAGCTCCCTCTTACTCTGCCATTCCTTTAATTTCCCAACGATCTCGAGCCGTGGGCATCAGTATCTCCATGTCTCAGGCAGGAAACAGAGCCCCAGACAGCACGTGACTCTTGTCAGATGAGGAAAGCCTGAGGGCAGACGAGTGGGCAGCCTCATGGTTCCTGCTGACTCCCAGATAGCCAAGGACGTGCACCAGGGTCGAAAGGGCAGGGCTGGGTGGAAGGCCCCTGGTTTCTGGCATGTGGCACAGATATGCCTAGAGAACACCCACCCCAAGAGCCAGCCTCTCCTCTTTGCCAGGCAACCAGTGCATTCAAGGCCCTCCACATAGCACTCAGGTGGCCGTCCACACCTTCCTGATCTTCCCAGAGGGTGGCCTCTGGAAGCTTCCTAAGGGTCTCCAAGGGATGGGAAGCAGCCTGTAGCCAGGCAGGGGCACCCACCAGCCTGAGCTTCCACCACTGAACCGGTAGCCCAAGCTGGGCAAGAACCCGCCACTCTTGGGCCGAGCATCTCAGCCCATGGGCTCAGGCTCCTCAGATTCAGGATGAGACAGAGCCACCCATTCCCTACCCTCTGCAGCAAGCCTCCTTGGGGCCCGAGACTGTGGGCCTGAGGTCACCCAGAGCACACTCCCCCACCCCAGAGCTGCCCATTTCTCATCCATTGTAGCCCACAGTCCACACTGGGGTGCCACCAGAGTTCCTGGTTCTCCAGGGCTCTGGGTCCCCACCCAGGAGCAGGAAGCAGCCGTGGGAAGTAGCAGGGGGCTGGAGTGTCTTACTGTCAAGAGCTCTGCGGAGAAGACCCTGAGGTTAACCAGGGGCAGGCATGGGGGAGTGGATTGGGTCCTCCAGGCTGACTGGGCCCTGAGCATCAGGGGAAGGGCCAGAGGCGACCTGGACTTCCTTAACCACAAGAAAATGACTCAGCTAAATTGAGGAAGATTTCCGTTTCGGCAGACTACTTTTTCCACTATGGTAAGAGCTTTTTACCCACAGGCTCCAGAGGAGCTGATACCCCAGAGAGGGGCTTAGGGAGTTTCGATTTGAATAGTCAATGCTGATTCTTAATCATTATTTTGAAAAAGCAGCTTTTGGTTTTCCAGCAGGTGGTTGGGTCCTGGGGAGTGAAGCCAGGTGTGTGTGTGTGTGTGTGTGTGTGTGTGTGTGTGAGTGTGTGTGTGTACACAACTGCATGTTTGTGCCTTGAGGACACTGGGGCCCAGAAAGAGGAGATCTAGTCGGGAGTTTTTCCCTTTGCCTGAGACAGGTCTTGGCCAGGTCTCCAGAAATGACGAATTTTCCAGCCCTCAGAGCAAGTTGACCTGAACAGACTAATGGCTCCATGGATTGAAGGCTAAGTTTGTGCCAGGCTGCAGGCTGGACACATGGGCATGTTACGTAGGCACAACCCACTCCTGGATGGAAAAGTAGAGTCAGATGCAAACCCAGGCAGCCATAGTAGACACTGATCACCGCCCCTACCTGCCCTTCCTCCAGCTGCTGTTATCTCCTGACATTTTCCAGGCTCATCTGCCATAGCAACCTGCAGCTCTGGGCCCAGCCAGGGCTGAGGGCTTCCCAGCAAGGGTCCTGCTCAAACTCCAGCCCATCAATGATCAGAAGCTGGGCCTTGCCCTGGATTCTGAGATGTCAGGTCGGAGCATCTCCAATGCAGCCTTGGCTCTCAGTGACCAGCCCAGTCTTGAGGCCCAAGAATGGGAGGTGATTGCTAAGACCTCCCCAGAGCAGAGGGCCCAGCCCTGTTCCTGCAACTTCTAGCCTAACAAACATGATGAGGACAAGGTGCTCATCATGGTCCAGGTGCTTAGTGAGGAAGAAGGCCAGTTGATCTGAGGTCCTCCCACTTCTGGTTCAGCCCAGGTGGGCTTCCTGGAGGTGGGTGCCAGCAAGATCTGGACTGAAGGACAGCACTTATCACAATAAGGGCCTCCAGGACAGTGACTGCCCAGGCTGGAAGATGCTCCTCCCTATCCTCCCGAAGGAGGTCCCCTAGTCAGCTCCCACCCTGGAAAGATCCACAGCTGAGAGAGGGTCCTTGTTTCTCACTGCCCCTTCCAGGAAAGGCTCTTCCCTGAGATCCGACTGAGAGGGGCGACAGGGCCATCACTGGCTAACCTCGATTCTGCTGGAGGTCACCCCACATCTTGCTTCACCAACTGGGCTCAGTTTCCCAACTTGGAGTGGAGTGAGGGGTCCACCGCCTAGGCAGGAGCTTTGCCCTCTACTTGCTCCGGGAACCTCAGGGGACAGAGCTGGGCCTGGCCAGTGTGGCTCTGTGGCCAGTGCTCAGCTTCTGCCTGGGGCCAGGACACGTGTCCAGGCTCTGCGGCCTCCCCACGGTCCAGCCCGCTGGCCAACCTCCCGAGGGAGGAGCAGGGGCTGCAGAGGCTGGGGGGAGGAGGCGAGGCTAGTGGCCCCCACGGGTGCTGGCAGTTCCAGGACAAAGGGCAAGACGCTCTGGCTGGAGCAAGGGAGCAGGGCAGGGAGCAGCATGAAGATGAGAGCTGGGCAGAGTGGCCGAGGGGCCTGAGCCCAAGTTCTAGGCTCGGTTCCTCCCTGGGTGGCCCCCTGGGAGACAGAAGAGGAGAGCCAAAAATGGGGAAGGGGCTGAAACAGGCCAAGACTAAGGTAGGGAAGGAAATGGAACAGAAAAAGAGTATCAGAGGAGCAGCTTAAAGAGGAGGCCCCCAAGCCAGGAGTCCCAGCGCTAGTAAGGAGATCTTCTCCAGGCCAGAGCCCAGGGGTCAGGCAGGAGCCTTGGAGGTGGGGCTCCCTGTTTATAGTCCTTGCTCCCTTCCACAGAGCCCCACACCTCCCCCTGTCTGCAAGGCTCACACTTGATGGCCATCTGTGAGTGTGTCATCCATGTGCTGTGTCTGTCATAGGCACGTATGTGGTGTATGTGAATGGTGTGTACCATGTGTCTGAAGCCCTCTGCCTCTCACCTGCCTAGAGTCTTGGGGACAGCCTAAGCACCAGGACAAGCCCTCCCTCTGAGTTCAGCCTCCTTGGTGGGGCTGAGTCTCTGCCCCTCCAGAGGCCCACCCAGGTGTCTCACTTGCCCTGTGAGGGGAACAGAGGAAGCAGCCCCTTCTCCTTGGGTTCCCCCTACACAAGAGGTCCTTGTGAGCCACACAGCCCCAGGAAGAGGGGGCCTTACTGAACAGAGGCCTCTGACTGACTCAGGTGCAGAGTCAGCTCCAGACCTCTGCAAGGGACAGAGACCCAGAGACTCCCAGAGTGGGCCACAGAATGTTTGCTGCATGCAAGGATCAATGTGTGTGTGTGTGTGTGTATGCTTCCACATAGACATCAGGCACAAACGTTCATATTCGTCCCCTTGTTGGTGAGCTCCAGGCAGTTAGTCTCACCCATTTGCCCATCATCTCCTCACCCAGAACCTCCAGTGGCTCCCAAGACCCCAGGGTACCAAGCTCTCTGTCACTAACTTGGCCTGGCCCTTCCTTTCACGCTAATTCCTCCCTCAAAGCCCTGGCTACAGCCAGGCTGGTTCCCTCACTGGCCCTCGTCTTCATTCACTTTTTCTATGCAGAAGTTTAGCAGCACCTATATCTGCAGCTAGTGTGTGTTTGTGGCATCTTCTCCGCATGGTTTGAGTCAGGTGTGAGAATGCGCAAATTGGGGAAGAAACCCGATTTGTACTGCTTTGAGCAGAAAGGAAATTCATCAGCTCTTGTGATGAAAAAAGCCCAGGATGGTACTGACTTCAGGCACAGCTGGTTCTCAGCTGTGCAAATCCACGTCCCTCTCCCAGCCCTATTTCCCACTGTGCTCCTCCACATCATCCCCACACATCCACCCCCCACCCCACACACACACACGGATCCCAGCAGGACAGCCTCCAGGCTCATATTCCCCTGCTTTGCCACCTAGGGAAAAGAAAATGATTTTTCCCAGTATTTGCAACAGAAGTCTCAGGGCTGACACCCACTGGGCAAGCCCAGGGCATGTGACCAACTTCTGGAGGCCAGGACTGGGGCAGCCCTGCCTGAACCACATGGTCGGAGAGCAGGAGAGAGCTGATTCCCCAGAACAGCCCTAGAGGAAGAAAGTCGACGCTGGCAGCCAGGGACACTGGGGCTCAGATGACTGTATCCACGAGTGATGATCTGGGGCAGGGAGGGACATGCAATATTCCTGTCCTGGGTCTCACTCCAAGCCAGGATACAGTCTAAAATCCTGGGGCTGGCAAGTCTGGGATTGGTATGCCATTGCTTGCCGTGCATATGGGGAAACTGAGGCCCAGAGGGTCAGGGTCACACAATCAGTTAGGGCGGAGCCAGAGCTAGAACATGAGCCTTTTGACAGCTGACCCTAACTGTCTACACAGGAGCGTTCAATGCAGCCCAAGCTGCTTGCTGTGTGCCTGGGAGAGTCTGACTTATTGGCCTGGGATGTCCATCCCAGATCAACCGGTCAGACCTGGGATGCGAGTCCCGAATGTCAGTGTCCACAAGCATCACGTCACAGAAGGTTAGCACTGAACCCCCAGGTTGTGCTGGGGGTTCCAAGCTCAACGAACCCTGGCAGTGCTGATGCAGGGTGCTGAGGCCGGGGCTGAGACATCCGTCAGCAAACCCTAGTCCAGGAAGAGGCCCCCCACCTCAAAGGCCAGGAGCAGTGGGGAAAGGTGCTGAGAGCCTGAGTGCTGGGGCAGGAATAGGTGGTACGCAGAGGTGTGGGGGTCAGAAAGACCCAGACATTCAGGCCACTAACCACTGCCCCAGCCCGGAGCTGGGGAGGGGGGAGGGAGGCCTGGACCACTAGGCCAGGAGAGCTCAAGAGGTGGAGAGGCCGTGATGGGCCCAGCGGGCTGCAGCAGGTTGAGGACTCGTGGCCAGAAAGGCCTGTTTACTCAGAGGCCCACGAGGTCAAGGCCCGAGCCCAGGGTTAATTATTAACGGCCACCCGGCTTGTGGCTGCCCGGTGTGGTGGAGGCCGAGAGACCGGAGGCCCGGAACCGCACCCTCAGCTCACCCTGTGCAAGAGGGGCCCTGGAGCGCTCTCCTTCCCTCGGCTTCCAAAGGCACCCCCAGTGGCTCAGACACCCTCCTTCCCAGCTCTGGCCAGAGGGAGGCCTGTTTTTCCAGCAGGGGAGAGCCGTGGTGCTCTATGTGTGGGGGAACAGGCACCGGAGGCCTGAGCTCACGGGAGTGGGGGTGGACTGAAGGTGCTCCGGGACCCCCAAAGGGGCCGTCACTTGGGTTGGTCCTGAGCGGCGATAGCTGAAGTCCTGGTCGTACCGACCATCCTAAACGAGCCAGGACAGGCGGCTCCCTGAGCGCTGGGGGACGCTTCCTCCCTCCCCCCACGGAGCAGGTGCTGACAGAGGCCAAATTAGCGGCTTTGGGGCTGCAAATCCCGCTTTGTCCTGCAGATTAAGCTCTTCTACAGGGGCTGAAGAAGGGAGCCTGAGGGGCCAGGGCTGGTCACCCACCTCTCCAGCCTCCGCCCAGCCTCCCTCCCAGAGCCCACTCCCTCAGCATCTTGCCTGCCCTCCCCAACCCCAACCCCAGGCAGCCTTGCCCTCATCCGACCCCAGCCTTGCCCTCATCCAACCCAAGACACAGGTTTCACAGGGGAACTAGAGTGATGGGGCGTGGCAGGGCAGATCAGCACCCCCAGTGCCCCTCTCGGAAGGTGGGCAGCAACACCTGGAGGGGACCTTGTTGAACCCAGGGACTGACTTAGCAGGTCCACAGCCCAGGACTCTGCCTTTCTCAGGAATGATGGAGGGGTCAGAGCTCCTGGTCCCCCTGAGAGAGGCAACGCTTCAGAAGGGGCCCCCAAGAGGCAGAGCTCTCCTGGGACTTTTACTCCCTCCTAGATTGGGACCATCAGCCTTGGAAGATTTTCGTTTTTATCTCCGGAGGCTGTGGTGGATGGGGCCTGTGGAGGGAGAAATGGGCAGGGAAACAGACAGACGTCCTGGCCCCACCCGGTGGGGCCCCTGGGCCAGCAAGTTCTCGGGGGCACTGGAGGTCCCCTTCCCTCGGACTGTGCCCTTCCCTCCAAGCTGTAAAGGAGCACCCAGGCCCAGAGCCCCAGCCTGTGTGGCCCCTGAGCGTGTACAGAGCATCCAGAAGGGCTTTAGGGCAAGTCCTCCGGGCCCGCTCCGGGCAAAGCATTTCTGTGGCTGCCTCTAGAAGCTCAGCCCAGACGGCCTTGGGCCCCAAGGAGCACTGCCAGCCCAGACCCTTCAGCGTCCACTTCAGGATACAATTGTTCCCTTTTGAGACACCACTTCTGCCCAACCAGGAAATCCTGAACCAAGGCTGCCCGTCCCTCCCTGAGTCAACACTCGCTAAGAAGGAGGGTGAGGGAGAAGGGAAACAGGCCAGGGGACGCGCTTCAAGCCACGCCAGCCCCAAGGGTGCAGACCACACACACATGCACACACACACACACACACACACACACTCACAGAGATATGCACACAGGTGCACACAGATCCTCCTCATGCGCTGTCACCCATACACATGAAGACACCATGCACACAGAGGCACACACGCACACACGCACAGACACACCCATACCTCCTCATCATTCACACCCACACACCCACACACACTCAGAGTCACACATGTACACACAGACACACACACATGCCCGGGCCTTCTGTCCTCGAGCTCCCACACACGCCCACATACCCAGACACCCCCCCACACACTCCATTCTGCTTGCTCGGTGGCCTTCACGCTGTTTGGTGCCCTTGCTTGAAGCCGCTAGCCACACGGCGCCCAGGAGCCCGCTCCTGGCAGCCTAGGAAGTCTGAGACCAGGACCGAGTACCTGAATCTCACTCAGGGTTCTGTCTTAGGGGGCAGATACCACCTGGGACATCCTGGCACCTCTGCAGAAACAGGGACAGGGAGGAGGAGAGGCAGCTGGGGCCAGACTGGGGCTCGAGGTGCCCACCACACTTTCCTGGGAGAGGCACCCATCAGGAGGTAGATGGCTCTCTCATCAGACCAGACGCTCACTTCCTGCAGGTCTGCCTGGCTAGACAGACCGTGGGACAGGGTCGTGCCTGACAGTGAGCCCTCGACGTGGACTGGCTGGACAGACAGACAACAGCTAGGTGAAGGTGGAGAAGCTCTCTGTCCCCTGGGCTGGCCCCTGCCACCCACCGCCCGGCTTACTCCACAGCACTGAGATCTTGCCCACGGTTTCTGTCTCCCGGAGCGGCGGGCGGGGAAGCCCTGGGACATGCCTACACATGGCTCCCTGGCAGCCGCACGCCAAGCCAACGCCAGAGCCAGGCCAAGAGCAAGAGTCTCGGGGCCTGCCCACCGCCCATGTCCCGCCCAGCCTTCTGCGCCTGCTCCAGCTCGAGACCCAGCCCTGACCCCCCAGAGCCCAGAGTCCTGTCCACACACTAGCTCCACCATGCACCCGGGGGCAGGTATCTTCCCTTGCAGGTCCCACCTCAGCAGCACCCAGGGATCTTTGCAGGTGTCAGTCTGGCTCTGTTCCTGGCCTGGTCCCCAAAGGTGCTCCAGGCCCTTGTATCTGCTGCCGTCCTCCCCAGTGTCCTGTTGGGTTCAGGGTGGCAAGGCTGCCTCCCTGGCCCCATACTTGTTGCTCTGCCCATCTCTCTGGGCTGTCTCTCAAGCATCTTGCTCCTGCCCTGGGGTTCCCTCTGGATCTTTGCTCGGCTGGCCCTTCTCCTCACTCAGGTTCAGGCTCTACTGCCTCCCACTCCAGGGACCCCCTCCTGAAGTAACCCCCAGTTGATGTCCAGGGGCACGCTGGCCATGCCCCCACTGCGCTGGACTCCTAGTTCCTGGTGCCCTTAGCAATGGCCCTGTCCTTGGCCTCACTCGTCCGTATCTGTCTTCTCTGCTGGACTGTCAGCCCCATGAAGTAAGAACCTTGAAACCCGAAGGGGATGTCTGGCAGGTAGTTGGTGGGAGGTGCGCCAATGGTTGTTGAGTGAATGAATGATGGACACAGGGCAATACTGAACCCAAACTCAGCAGTGTGGAATAGGGAGGGCCTTCCGTCAGGTGTGGAGGCAGGCTTACAGGAGGCAAGCTGGGGCCTCCTGGGAGCCTCCTGGCTCACTCACACCCCACGGGCAGGCCCAACCGAGTGGATAAGGAGTCCCTCGAATCAGCTCCCCTGGGTTTACTGTGGTGCACTCTGGCAGGTCTGGCTCCCGAACCTTTGTCCCCTGCCTGCCCAGACAACCCTGCCCCACCCCAGGTGCAGCCAGAACCCCCTCTCAGCCCCAAACCCCTCACCCACACACATAGCCACCCTGCCCTCCTCTGTCATGCGGCTCCCTTGGCCCAGCAGTGCTGAGTGTCCGTTAGAAGCTTCTGGGCACTTGCTAGGCTTCTCTCCACCGTCTTGGGCAGCTTGAAGGTGGATGAGAAGCCTGGTCAGAGGTCAGAAAGATGAGGGTTGGGCAAAAGGTCAGTGGGACAGGTCAGAGGACAAAGGATCCGTCAGGTCTAATGAAGCCCAGACTCAGGAAGGGGGTTACTCTGAACCCAGAATATAAGGGCTTAGTTAACCGGTTAGTTGGCTAGTTGGTTAGTTAGCTCCCTCATTCGTTTGGCCCTCCATTTGTTGAGCACACACCATGTTTGAGCGGGGGGCCCCTGGGGACCACTGACTGGGTCAGTCTCAGAGTGAGGAGGCTTGGTTCTCTCCCTGGATCCTGGATTAGTCTTCCACCAGCCCCAGCCCATAATACAATCTGTGAGCAAATGATTTTTACACTTTTTAAAAGGTAGGAAAAAATCAACAGAAAAAAACTTATTCTGTGACATATGAACATGATGTGAAATGCATAAAGAAAATTTTACTGAAGCACAGCACACCCTTTCACAAACACCCTGTCTGTGGCTGCTCTTGCCCTGTAATGGCAGCAGAATAGAAGCTGAACAGGCCACAGACCCTAAAAGATTTCCCATCTGACCTTTTACCAAACAGGTTTGCTCTTCGCTGCCCAGACTCTCCACCCACCATCAGAAGGGCTGTGGGCAGGCCAGCTCTGTGCCCACTTCTCGGATTCCCTCTCTGCTCCATGCGGTGAAGCTTCTTCTCTCAGGCAGTTGGAGTGAGCACTTGGGGGTTTATAGCCTGCCACTGCCCCTCCTCACTTTTCCTTTCCTTTTTCCCTTTAAGGAACTGAGGGCTTAAAATTCCGAGTTGGGCACAGGGCTGGTCTGACACCCAAGACCTGCCCTCAAGGGACACACACCGCGGGGCATGGAGACGGTGTAGCTGGAAGTTCAGAGGAGGGTAAGGGAACCTGGCCTGGAGTGCAGAGAAAGCTCCTGGGTGGTGGGGGTGGGGGTGATGCCCAAGCTAAGTCTTCACATACAGGTAGAAACTTCCTAGGGGGAAAGGAGCAGGGAAAATCATCAAGGGTGGAGGGAACAGCTTTAGCAAAGGTACAGAGGCTGCGGAAAGGGGCAGGCTGAGACCTGGTGGAGGTGGCACGAAGCCAGGCCATACAGAACTTTGGGTCATCAGAGGTCACCCCTCATCGCCAGCCCCACCCCATCCCAACCTGGGTTTGGCTTCAGGCTGGCAGCACATAGGATCGGGCAAGGAGGGGCATCCTCAGGACTGCACTCGTGGGGGCCCTGCCCACGGCCAGCAGTGCCACTGGAACAGGAACCACTAGTGGTTGGGGCCGGGGGTTCAGCGCAGCAGGGTTGGGGCTGCAGGAGCTGCCTGGCCCTGCCCCTGGCCCGGGGCAGCCGCTGAAGTCCAGGGACCAGGCAGGCTGCCACAGGAGGGGAGCTGGCAACAAAGGCCTATTCTTCACGCTTTAAAAAGCCTTAAAACCTGTCCAGCTTTCCTTCATTAGATGCTCCGGGATGTTTCCCCTTCCGAGGCTGCTCGAGATAACCTGGCCGATAAAGGCCTGATTCTTGAAGTCTTAATTATGGCCCCGAGACCTCTGCATAAACAATCAGCCAGAGCTTGTTCTCTGCCTCCCCTCAGTGCTCAGGGGAGCACAAGCCAGGTGCCAAGCAGGACCTGGGTGACCCCGGGCTCCTGAGTTCTCTACGCTGCCTCCCTGTGGGGCTGTCCCCAGGGAGCTGGGTGGCCAGGCCCTGAGCTTGATGCACGTCCTTGCACGCCACCGGGGGGTCCCAGAGCCACAGCCTCCTGCCCACATGGCCTCAGCCTGCTCATCTGTGACAGTGACAGTCATCAGACAGTGCAGGAGACCCCTGGCCCGTAGCAAGTGCTCAGGAAATGTTGGACAGAACCTGCAGTGGAGAGGCACTGTCCTGACCTTGACCCCTGCCACAGCCCCTGGGAGGAAGCCTCTGAATTCTCAGCTCCATCCCCACTCAGCTGGATGAACAGGGAGGAGGACATGAGCCTGGCCCCCAGCAGCTCGGCCCACACTCGCCCCCAAGCCCCACCCTAGGCCCAGGTGCCCACCAGGTGCCCGTGACTTCACGCCACCAGTGGATCAAGGTGGTCCAAGGTGGCAACTTGAGGCCTGCCCTGGGTACCCTTCCTGGCACCCTCCCCCATGCCCTGTGCAGTACCATGCCCCCCACCCTCACCTTAAGTACCCCCCGAGGAGTCATCTAGGGAGGAAAGCCCACCCTGTGCCCCCTGAGGGCAAGCTCGAGGACTTGGCAGGATGCATCTCAGCCTCATCTGAGGGAGAGGCTCTGCTCAGTATGAAGGATGCATTTGGGAGGAGATGGCGCCCCCCCACCACATGTTCACCCAGAGACCTGCACACATACACGTGATGCCCCCACACACCTACACACCCACCAAGGCATGCACACACGAGGACACCCCCCAGGACCCCCTCAGCAGCTCAGCGCCTGGCGGGGCCATCTGCATTCGTGTGTGTGCCTGTGTGTGCGTGTGCGTGCGTGGGCCTATGTGGTGCTGCGCATGAAGCGCCTGTGTCGAGTGCAAGCGTGCCTGGGAGGAAGCAGGAAGACGAGGAGGGCAAGAAGCCCTCTGGTCCCCTGTCTGAGGCAGGAAGGGGACAGCAGTGACTATGCAATGTCCTGGGCCACTGTGGCCTTGAGCAGGGCTCACCCTGCAAGCCCCGAGGAGCTGGGGACGGAGCCTTGTCAAGGCTGGGACGCTGGCCTTTGCGGGCACCGCCACCCCCGGCGGCAGAGTCCCCACTCCCTCTCTCTGTCTGTGTGCCTTGGTCTGGGACGACCAGCCTCGCGCTGGGCCTCCAGCTGAGACCAGCCAGCCATTTTGAACCATAATGAGAAGAGGAAGTTCCTGAGGCCCCAAAACAGGAACAGGAAGCTGGGAGGGGTGTATGGATAGGGAACAGGGAAGGGGGACACGGGCACTCTGCTGATGCACACGGATAGCCCCCAGCCTTCCTGGGCCCAGCCCAGCTGCCGTGTCTGGGTGTCTCCACCTGATCGCAATGGCATGGGGCTCACCTGCCCGGTGGCCCCCACCCCAGAGCCAGGCTCCCTGAGGGGTCCTCAGATGCTGGCCAGTTGTCCACCTGGGCGTGTTCAGTCGTTCAGGCTCATCTGGTCCTGATCGAGAGGATTCCGTGGGTCTGCTCGAAGCTTCCTGTCCGGCCAGGCTCTGTGTCTGGCCACACCACCTCTCCCTGGCCCCGGCGCGTGGCCATGTGGGACTCTCCCCCGGGCTGGCCCACCATGTCTGTGTGGCCACCTGACCAGTCCCCTGGCCGAGCACGCGACTTGCCATCTCCCTGGCCGTGGATCTGATGACTCCCAGCCCCAGCCTGTTTTCTCAGCTGCCTTGCGGGACGTGGCAAGTCTCCAGCCACACCCTCAGCAGAACAAGAGAAGCTGGGGTTCTGCTGCCCAGACACCCCTGCCTCACCCCACATCCTAGGTGGGAGGGCCTGGGGCCTTCGGCTCCCCTCCACTATGTGGGGTGGGAGATGGCCTGTCTGAGAACACCGTGCCCCTGTCAGAGGCACAGCAGTGCACAGAATCACAGGCCAACCTCCAGACCTGGGAGTGCGTGGCTCACGCAGAGCCCAGGCAGGGGTGGGGGTGTGGAGAGCAGGAGGGTGCGCTCACTCAGGGAGCACACAGCTGCTCCTCCTCCTGGCTTTGGAGGGAGCGCCTGTAGACTCTGGGGGCGAGTGGGCGGGGGCGGGAGCCCAGGGGCCCCGAAAGGCAGATGTCACCACTTTCAGTTCTGCCCCGGCCAGCCTGAGGCAGCCTGGGACTTCCCAGAGTGGAAGGACAGGCTGGGGGCCAGGCCACTTGGAGGCAGGGGGACCCCTTCCTCACCCCAGCTGGGCACCGTCGGCAAAGGAAGCGATGAAAGTTCTTGGGATCCAGGGTGGGTTGGGTGGAGCTCCCTGGGGTCCCCACTCTCCCCTGATCTGCCAGAGCAGGTCCCTCTGGTACTCCATGCCAGTCAGCTCCAACCCAAGATCCTGGCAACAAAGGAAATTATTGGCCTTCTTGTCCTCACAGATGAAGGTTATAAAGGGCACACCTGCCCCAGAGGCATCTAGAAAGACTTCCAGGATGGGAGAGGTGTGGGTGCCACGTGGATGCCCCCTCCCCATGCCAAAAGACCAAGCGGAAGCCACATGAGCCCCCAGCTGGCTCCATCATCTCAGCTCCTCGTGCTCATCCTCCAAAGAGGGAACACGGGGAGCAGGTGGGGTGGGCAGGCAAAGCCCCCTGCCTCAGCCTCGGCCCTCCCCTTGCTCACAGCCCAGCCGGCCGGGCGGTCAGCACCGGAGCCAGCAGGGGAAACGGGCCCCCGGGCAGGGAACACTTCTGACTGGACCGTGTTCTTGGGAGATCAGTTGTGAAACTCGCTTCAAACCCCCAAACCACAAAAACGGCCGATTTTCCCAGCCCTGTTCTCACATTTCTCAGATCAGCCTAGGAGTCTTCAGTGTTTCCATCCGAGAGACGCCAGGCCAGCCGCCAGCCCCTGGGGGCAACGAGGAAATGGGGCACGAGAGACTAGGGTGCTGTGGAAGCCCCTCCACCCTTCCCCAGAGGGCACCGTTCCGGCCAGTGTGTCTGGAAACGTGGGGTCCAGGCTGGGGGCAAGGGCTGGGCCTGGTGCAGGAGAGTGGAAATCCGGACAGAGGCATCTCGAAGCTGCTAGAGGCTGCCAAGGAAGGAGAATTTGAGAGCACCCTTCTCTTAAGGGTGGGGGACGGTGGAGGGGTCTGGTTGGCAGAGGGTTAGCCGGTGGGTAACTAGGAAGATGCCCTTCGATTTGAAGGAAAGTCCCAGCAGTGTCCCCTGCTGTCTTCCTCCTCCACCAGGGCACAGCGCACACAGTTCTAGTTCTTTCTCATCGGGGCTGTGACAGCAGAGAAGTAGTAGCCTCTCGTCAGGCAAAGACTGACATGGGGACCCTCAGAAGTCATCAGAACCCCAAGAAGGCCTTCCTGCTTTTCTCTGCTGGGTAAGGATGATGGCAAAGGCCACCTGAGAGAGAGAAGCTGCCTGTAGTTGCTTTGGAAGACGGCTGCCTCAACGTCTCAAGGCCCCACTCCCCGCTGCAGGAAGGCAGGCTAGTCTCTGCACCCCACCTCGGCTGCCTTCCCGGGGCCAGATGCCCCTGCCCCCATCCCGCCTCCACTCACAGAGGAAGCCAGGTGAGGTCCCACCCCACCCCGTGCCACTGCCACCCTCCTGCTGCCAGCAACCCCCCGCCCGAGGGCCTGCCCTCCACATGGCCTGCCACCCTCCACCCCTGTCTGCCATCACGGCCGCCTGTTTCCAGCTGGAACCTCCTTGAGTCTGGGACAGAAACTCTAACCGGATTAACTTCAGCAGTGATTTCCGAAAGCAAAACATTGCTAAGAAAAATACCAAGCTTTAACTTCGTGCATGCTGCTCCAATCTCTCCCTGAACTGTCACCTCTCTTTAAAACACCACATAAGAGGTTAACTGATGTCATGCTCCCAGTGTTAATCTCTATGCTAGGTCATACTGGCTGTGGGACTACGTGTAGGGTCTGAAAGCTGCCTGATGTAAGAACTAATACTTCCAGTCCACTGGCAGGGCCCAGAGAATCCTGCCCGGGGAGCCTGTCACCTGGGTTCCCTGAAGCCAAGACCAGGGTAGCAACAGAATCCAGGAGGTCCCCACAGACAGGGGGGTCCCACCTGAGGGGCAAGGTTGGGGGTGCCCATGAGCCAGGCGACTGGGGTGCCCACCAGCTGATGAGAAGCATAGAGGACACTGGGGACAGATATGTGTCTCCATCTCTCTTGTCTGTCTATACTTGGGTTTGCAGGCCCATTACTATGAATTTGCCTGGGTGTTTGTCTATGCGGCAGTTCTTGGGCATTGCCTGTGGGTGTGTTTGTGATTTTCTGTGTGCGCCTGCAAGCATCCACCTCTCTGTTCATGCAGCCACTGTCTAATGGGCCCGGTCCTGGGCCAAGTCCTGGATGGGGGGTGGAAGACTCGGTCCCTACCTCATCACACCCAGTCTGGTGAAAGGTGGATGGGACACAAGGAATTACCCCTGGAAAGCGTAGCCCAGTGTGATAATGGAAATTCATGCTGTGCAGACAGGGCATGGGATAGGGGGGAGGTGAGCAGAGCCCCTGAGACAGTGTGCTGATGGAAATGCTTGACGCTCTGAGAAAATGACATGAAAGCTGAGTGAGCTGGGACACATGGAGTCAGCCAGATGGGTGTGACAGGAAAGTTTTCCAGGTAGAAGGAACAGCCTGTGCAAAAAGCTGGGGCACAGAGGATAAGGAGGCCAGGGTGGCAGAGCAGAGACAGCTGAGAAACAGTAGCGGGAGAGGGCACGGGGTGGGGCCGGAACTGGACATAAAATCTTGGAGGCCACAGTGACAATACTGGGCTGGTCCTGAGCACTGCAGGAGAGTTTGGTTAGAAGGGCTACACCATCTGCTAGGAGGAGAACGGGCTGCACCAGGCCTGGGGCAGGGCTGAGAAGTCATCCAGTGAAGAGAGTGGAAGGATAAGGGCAAAGCTTGCCGATGGGGCAAGTGTGCAATGGTGGCTTCTTGTGCATGTGTGTGCACGTATGCACGAGTGCCTCTGTGGGTGTGCACACATCCACAGACCTCCCCTTTCTCCCCTGCCAACCTTGCATCTGTCTCCCCTCACCGCCTCGCCGCGGACATGACAGTGACGGTAAGAAGGGCTCGGTGTTGCAACTGCATTTCCTCTCGAACCCGGGGCCACCAGAGATTAGCTGAGAGCCCCCGTGTGCGCCAGGCGATAACACCCCCACTCCCCCGTTTCCTAATCTCTGATTCATTTCCAACTGATAACAGGACGAGGGCCCATGGGCGACTCAGAAATGCCCCAGCAGGTCCTGCCAAGACTGTGGCCGGGCTGCCTACAGGGGCTCTTGGACAGCAAGAGCCTCAGGAAGATGAGAGTCGGGGGTGAGCTTGGAGGGAGAGAGAGACAGGGAGAGAAGCAGGGAGACAGGGAAATGGACACAGACACAGCAGACGCAGAGGAGCTGGGGTCAGGGTAGGTGATAGGAAAGAGATAAGGAGAGAGAAACATGGAGAGCCAGACAGACAGACTGACAGATGTATAAATATAGAAAGAGAGGGTTGGGAGTCCCGGGGGCTGGATGGACTTACGAAAGAGAGAGAGAAACAGACGAGACAGAGACAGACAAAGAGAGAAGAGGTGACCCAAGGTCAGGAGAGATGGGGGCGGTGGGCTGCCCAGGCCGTCCCCAGGCTCCCTGCGCATGCGGCCAGAGAACAGTGAGCCAGAGGTGGGGGCTGGTCTTGCTGACTCGATCTCTGCCAGACACAGGCCCCAGCTGGGAGCAGACCCCACACACACATACCACACACCCACCCTCACTGGCCTCAGAGCCCCTGGAGGAGCACAGGGCTGTGGGCCGCATGGCTGTGGGGCTGATGGAGCCATGCTCCCCAGCCACAGGGCTCACCAGAGTGGGGGCTCAGCCAGGGCAGCAGGGACAGAGGAGCGCCCCGGGGTTTATTTGTATCCTGCTAAGGTCTGGTGTGGGCTTCCCCAGTGGCTCAGCTGCAAAGAATCTGCCTACAGTGCAGGAGACTCGGGAGATGTGGGTTTGATCCCTGGGTTGGGGCGATCCCCTGGGGAACAGAATGGCAACCCACTCCAGTATTCTATTCTGGAGAATCCCATGGACAGAGGAGCCTGGCGGGCTACAGTCCATAGGGTCACAAAGAGTCAGACACGACTGAAGCAACTGGACACACAAGGTCTGGTAGGGCTGGAGTAAAGCTGGACAGTCAAGGTGGGGTGGGAGGGGACTCAGCTTAGAGGCAGGGGGAGCAGAGGGCCAGGCCACCTCTGTGCTGGGACCAGAGGGAAGCCAGTCTGCCCTCAGCTCCCCTCCCAGGTCCAGCTGTCTTCTGGGGTCAGAGCCTGAGCTCATGCCCTGTAATGCTCAGAGGAGGGAGGTGGGCTCCAGGAGCCCTGGGGACCTGGCCCCATCCCTCACTCCTAGGCCGCCACTCCAGGCCCCTCCCTAACAAGAGACAGAAAAACGCAGACAGACAAGCTGCCTTCTTGAGCAGCACCAGGAGCTGGGCAGGCTGCAGAGGCTTCTGGGCTCTGGTCTTCGGGGAGAAAGGGGGTTCCACGGAGCAGCCCAGCCAGGGGCTGAGGGCTTCCCAAAGGGGAAGGGACAGCAGGCCTCCGGGTAGAGGAACTGCATGAACAGGTGCAGGATAGGCAGTGTCTGGAGATAACAAGGGGCAAGGCGCAATTCTCCAAACCTGGTGGACCTCATTCTGAGGGCAGAGCTGAGCTCCGGAAGATGCCCAAACGGAGGACCCAAGTCCCCCATGGGCATTTTAGTAAGTCCTTTCATCCCAAAGTCCCCGGCCCAGACTCACGAAAGATAGCACTAGCTGCTTAGCCAGGGTCCCCTGGCCAGGCCTGCTCAGGGAGGCTCACCTCGCCCCCTCCTGGGGCAGGCCAGCCTCCCCTCTGATTTGCCATGCCTGCCCCGATGCCCTGACTGCCGCGACCACAGGAAACGCTGCCCCAGCTCAGCACTTCCCTTTTCTGAAATCTGCCCCCAGCAGCCTGGTGGCCAGGGAAGGGCAGACTTCCCGCTGCCCCCACCCTGGTCTCTTCCCACCGGTCACAAGTGGTTTGTTCCTGAGCTTCCCTGGGCAGAGGTGACCTTCTTGCCTCAACCACAGATCAGTTATTTATCAGAACAGGAAAGATGGCACCAGAGATATGTCCTCACCCCCTCAGGAGGGCCTGGCCTTCTCCAACGACCGCACGCCTGCTCCCCACATCACAGAGAAGCGTGTGGCCGGCTCGTGCGTGCCACACAGGGGAGGGAGCCGAGTCAAAGGCCTCATGGGCAGGCAGGGCAGGCCTGGGTGAGGCTCTGAGGGCAAGCTGGGAACATTCTGGGCATCAGGGTCCCTTGAATCTGATGAGACCCGCTCTTCCCCCAGATGCAGTCTCAGTGTTAAGACTCCTCTGTCCCCCTGACTCCTGGGGTCAGAATCCCAGACCACTTCTCCATCCCTCACTTCCATCACAGACCTAGGTCTTGGTGCCTATGGACTCAGAGACCAGTTGTGAGAAAAGGAAGAAGAGGTTATCAAGGTTCTTTAACAGTGGCAATGTAGACAGTTTAGCCTGAAGAATTAATCCTGTATTATTGAGGGCTGTCCTATGCACGGTAGAATGTTTAACAGCATCCCCAGCCATTATCTACTAAATACCCACCAGCACCACCAGTCACAACATTCAAAACTGTCTCCAAATATTGCCAACCAGTCTCTAGGAGGACAAAATGTCCCAGGTTGATAACCAGTGATCTAGGTATATCAAAAGGCCCTGGTTTCATGGCTAGAAAGTTCTTGGTCTCATTTGGCCTCTTTACAGTTTTTGCTAGAAGGTCACAGATTCAAAGGGTTTCCCTGGTAGCTTGGCTGGTAAAGATTCCACCTGCAATGCAGGAGACCCCAGTTCAATTCCTGGGTCAGGAAGATCCCCTAGAAAAGGGATAAGCTACCCACTCCAGTATTCTTGGGCTTCCCTGGTGGCTCAGACAGTGAAGAATCTACCTGCAATGGAGGAGGCCTAGGTTCGATCTCTGGGTTGGGAATATCCCCTGGAGGAGGACCTGGCAACCCACTCTAGTATTCTTGCCTGGAGAATCCCCATGGCCAGAGGGGCCTGGCAGGCTGTAGTCCATGGGGTCACAAAGAGTCGGACATGACCGAACTACTAAATACAGCACAGCACAGACTCAAAAGACTGTGACTGATCAGAGTCAGGGGTTCCTGGGAACTGGAGGATGTGTTTGAAGCATCTGTGCTTTCAGGCCCCATCTGGGATTCTGGGCATCACTGTGTCACAATCTGGAGCCAGAAAGAAGAGTCATGGAACTGGAAAGGAGAAGCTAAAGGTGAGAGGTTTCATTCAAAGGACGATCCGGGAGATATACTGAGGGGAGTCATGACTCATGACTCATGAGTTGAGTCATCTAGAAGCCCTCAGGTTCGTGGGCCACAAAAGCTGGGGAAAGCTACAGAATCCATCAGAATACAGGGGCAGGATATTTATCCTGGACTCCCTGAGATGCTAAGCTGGAACTGACATCCTCACGTAAAGCCCAGGCCTAAAAGGGCTGCCCTGAACAAAATAGACTTCTAAAGCTGACCCAAGAAATGAAACTTTCCATCCTCCTTAGAACAGTGGGTAGGAAAAAGAAGTCAGCTGTGAGAAAACAAAACCCTCGCTGGAGATACAAATAGGTATGGGATTCAAATTTACACAATCCAGCCTCAAGTCTAGAAATTAATATAAAAACTGATAAAGAACTATAAAACTTCCTTCTAACCACTTTGTATGAACACTTCCACCCAGGGCAATTTCTACAGAAAAACAATCCCTGGTGAAGATGAGCTCACAATAAAAAGAAATTATGAAGACTCTAAGAAAGCAAGTCACTGCATCAGCAGGAGATCGCAGATGTATTAATAGATACTAGAACAATTTTTTTAACTACATAATAGAAATTTTGGAATTACTGAGGAGACAGAAGCAGAAGACATAATTAAAATATTACTTTAAAATAAAGAACAGATAGATTTCAAAGGATATCAAACAGTCATCACAGTATAAAATAAAAGTTCAGTGGATGGATTATATAGCAAATTAGCTATGGTAGAAGAGGGAACTGGAAAACACATCTGAAGAAATTTCATGAAATGCAGCACAGAGATATAAAAACAAGGAAAAATAAGATACAAAGTCTCTTAAAGGATAAAACAGAAATGGTCCAAGAAGGTCCAGCATGCATGTAACAGGAATTCCAGAAAGGTGAAAGCAGGAAAAACTCAAGACCTGATGGTTGAGAAATGTCCAGAATTAAAGAGTAAGTCCTCACACTGAAGATGCACACTGAGTCCTAAGAAGCATAAATAAAAGAATTCACATAATAGGAAAATTGCAGAACTTAAAAAAAAAATCTTAAAAGTACCAGAAAGAAATGAGGAATTACACAAAGAATAACAGTGAGACTGACAACAGACTTCTCCTCAGCAGCAACAGATGCCAGAGGACTAGAGAATCAAATATTCCAGGTGCTTAGGGAGATAACTTTGCATCAAGAATCCTGTGCTCCACTAATGGCATGTCATGTATTAGTCGCTCAGTCATGTCTGACTCTTTGCAACCCCATGGACTGTAGCCCACCAGGCTCCTCTGTCCATGAAATTCTCCAGGCAAGAATACTGGAGTGGGTTGCCATTTCCTTCTCCAGGGATCTTTCCAACCGAGGGACTGAACCCAGGTGTCCTGCATTGCAGGCAGATTCTTTACTGCTGGAGCCACTAAGTTGTGTTCATACTCCACTAAACTGAAGTGAAATAAAGAATTGGGATGCAAGTAGTGGGCTCGATCTGTGGTGAGACGATAGCGTTCATGATCAGGAGTAGAACTGAGGGCCTTCAAAGCAACTGTGGTGGAGGGCAGAGTGGACAGATGGGCCAGTCTGGCCTCTTGGAGAATGGCTTACTTTTGATGGACACATGAGACAGGAGAGTGGTGAAAGGCAAGGTCAGAAACTATTCCAAAAGAACACAATAAAGCGGGCAGAGAAGTCCAGCAAGACAGCTCTGCATGTGATTTTGATGAGTCGTGGGGGTGAGGTCAAAGCCACTAAGGACCCCTTTAGCCCTGGAGACACACTGGCTTCAGAGTGCAGCCACATCTTCCCTACATCTCCACCTGACCTGCTCTTTGTGCTCCACTCCATTGCTCCCTCTTTTTCCTGACCCCTCACCAGATGCAAATTCTCTACTCCGTGAACCCCCTATGCAATATGTTGCGAGCTATGTTGATTCAGTCGTGTGCGATTCTTTGTAACCCTACGGACTGTAGCCTGCCAGGCTCCTCTATCCATGGGGTTCACCTGGCAAGAATACTGGAGTGGGTTGCCATGTTCTCTTCCAGAGGATCTTCCCAACGCAGAGATCCAACCTGCATCTCTTATGTCTCCTGCATTGGCAGGTGGGCTCCTTACCACTAGTGCCATGTGGGGAGCTCATGAACTATTTTAGATGATTTTTTAAAAATTTATTTATGGCTGTGCTATAAATAAACATCTTTTTTAAGCTGCAAGGAGATCCAACCAGTCAATCCTAAAGGAAATCATCCCTGAATGTCCACTGGAAGGACAGATGCTGAAGCTGAAACTCCAGTACTTTGACCAGCAGATACAAAGAACTGACTCATTGGAAAAGACCCTGATGCTGGGTCTGAAGGTAGAAGGAGAAGGGGATGACAGAGGATGAGATGGTTGGATGGCATCACCGATTCGGTGGACATGAGTTTGAGTAAGCTCCGGGAGTTGGTGATGAACAGGGAAGCCTGGCGTGCAGTTTACAGGGTCACAAAGAGTTGGACATGACTGAGCGACTGAACTGAACTGAACTGATGGCTGTGCTGAGTCTTTGATGCTGCGTGGGCTTTTCTCTAGTTGCAGGGAGCGGGGACTACACTCTAGTTGTGGTACACGGGCTTCTCATTGCAGTGGCTTCTCTTGTTGTGGAACATGGGCTTTAGGGCACACAGGCTTCAGTAGCTGCGGTTCCTGGGCTCTAGAGCACAGGCTCAATAGTTGCGGCACACAGGCTTAGTTGCTCTGAGGCATGTGGGATCTTCCTGGATCTTTCTAGACATAGAACCTATGTCTTCTGCCTTTGCAGGCTGATTCTTTACCACTGAGCCATCAGGGAAGCCCTATAGTAGATGATTTTTATCTGGACTTCTGTGTTCTTTCCTTATGAAACACCCACCCCCAGGATCAGTATCGACCCACCTGTGCTTTGCACGCAAGTCTTCCATGATTCCCTTTCCCCAGTGGGTGGCCAGGAAGTGTGCCCTGCTCACTCATCAGAAGCGGTACACAGGTTCAGCCACACCACAGCTGCCCTTAGACAGAGCAAGGCTTCAATAGAGCTAGAGGACTCGAATGCCCACAGCTATCCCCACGACCACTCTGAGAAGCTCCCATCTCAGCACCTGTGACTCAAGGAGTCAAGGGGCCCTGTAAGTCAGCCTGAAGCACAGAGGGAAATGGATAAAGCCATCTATTACATGCTCTCATCCCTTCCTGTCATCCCTGGCCTGTCCTCTGGGAAGTTATGGGGAAATTTTCTGGTACACCACGTAGGAATCCTCAGAGGCAGGAATTCACCCACTGTGAAGCCGGCACAGCTCCCCTGACCAGCGACACAGGGCTTAGAACAGATGCCCACGCCCATCTGCACTGGGTGGTCAGGTCATCTGTATTGGATGGTGGGGTGGTGGCCTACATCTTGGCACCAGTGGAACTGTTAACTGGACAGTTAACCCGGAACTGTCCTCTAAAGATTTCCAACCTGTTCCTGCCACATTGCCTTTGCACTTCTTGTTCCTCTGCCTAGTACACCCTTCCCTCTTAGAGTCATTTTGTTGGCTCCTTCTTGTCATACAAGTGTCAGCTCAAGGGTCACCTCCCAGGGAGGAGATCACCTCTGACCCCCTCAGCTAAAACCCCACGGCCACTCTCATCACCCTCATCACTCTGATGGGTGTCCTTCATGGCCTTTATCAAAAGCTGAAATTACATCATTTTCTTATTTGTTTACTGGTTGATCATTGCCTCTTCACAGAATGTCAGCTCTCCAAAGGCAGGGTTGAACACACCTTGCTCACCACTGAGTTCCTGGTGCAACACAGAGCACACGGCAGGATCTCAACAGATGCTGAGCAGGAGTGACTTTAAAACCCAGAGGGCACCGGGAGGTGGACAATGCCAGCCCTGGACTCCAAGCCTCAAGGCCACTCTGATGACTCCCTACCCAACAGGGCTCACTCGGCCTCACCCTCCCAGTTACTCCCTGGCCCTGGCCTTGGAGGCTGGACTCCACGATGGAGCTCTGGACCTAAACCCTCCCAAGTTTACATCCTGGCACTGCCAGTAGTCAGCTGTGGGACCCTGAACACGTGTCTAAGCCTTGGCTTCCTCATCTGTAACATGAGTCTGCCCAGCAGGGGTTCTGGGAAGATGAACTGGAATAAGAGACTTTAACATGGTTAGGTTCCTGATGGGTGCCCCGACAGAGTGGGCCTTTGAGCCTTGAGGGAGTCCAGCTGAATGGCCGGCAGCATTTCCCAGAGGCTGGGCGCAGGGTTCCCAGCAGCTGACTGGGCGGCTGACTAAGGCCCTTCCTTCCAGGGAGCAGCCGCCCCCACATCCAGGAAGAATGGCAGGCGGGCACCCGCCTGGCACTGGAGACCACTTCCTATTTTCATCCTGTCCTATGAACATGCCTCCTGCCAGAGTGGGCCGGACTGCCATCCTCCATAAGGGCCAAAGCCTGGCACTGTGCAATAGTGGCCTGCTGTAGACCCAGATGAGGGCTGGGGTCCAATCAGACCCAGTCAGGGGGCTTCCTGAGAAGGAGCCCCTCACCCTCAGTGCTCCCCAGGGCTGCCTTCTCCCTCAGACCCTCTACTCAGCAGGAGGCTGCTTGCAGTGAAGGCTAGTGGGCAGTGATTGGAGCAGACAGTGATCACCCTTAGGGGTCAGCGACTAGCCCTCTGTGCCCGAAGAACCGCTGTGTGAGCCAGGACTCAGCCCTGACTACACCTTTTGCTATCCTGTCACTGCCTTTCTGGGCCCCAGCCTAGGAAGGGGTGGCAGGCTGGACAGTTTAGAATCCCATTGCCCACCACAACTGACCTCTGGAAAGAGCCCCACAGGACTAGGGAAAAACTTATTCCCCCTGGGAGCCACGCCACCAGGGCCCCACTGGCCTTCACCGCCCCACCCCCTCCAATCATCCACAAATGGCCCAGGAGAGCCTTGGGCACTTTCCAGCAGAAAATCAGGCTTCAGCGCTGGAATGTCAGGCAGACTCAGTGGGTCAGAGGTGTCAGAGGCCCTGCTCTTCACCATGGGACCTCTGTTCTGACCAGCTCAGGCTCAGGGACCAAGACTGGCCTGGCTTCTGGTCTGGTAAAGTTCTCAGGCACTGGAGCGGGTGGGGGTCTTGGCCCAGGCCAGGAGTGACACCAGAAGTCACGCCACTCGTTCAGGGCACAAGACACAGGGACCCCTCTTTTGAACTCCTACAGAGTTCCAAGCCAGGAGGGCAGCAGGGTGGGGGGCCCAGCTGGCCTTGAGTCAACCGTGAAGGGGGTGGGGTGGAGCCAGAGACCAGGGCCTCTTTTGTGCCCACATACACCCTGGGGTGGCAGAAGCAGTCTCAAGGAGGGGACGGACCCTGCCCTGAGAGTGCAAGAGGTGTAGGGGAGGAGGGGGGACATCTTTCAGCCTCGGGCCTCAGCAGCCAGCCACCCACCCCTGAAGGCACAACTCCCCCCACCCAAGGTCCCCGCCCTGCAGGATGTCCCCTCTGAATTCCTCCCCTCAGGCATCCGGCGAGGACACCCTGCCCTCTCCTGAGCTCTGGCTTCTGCCAAGTGGAGGCTGGGGGAGGGCTGTGTGGCCCCAGGGCTCCCGCAGGCTGACATGGCTGACTCTGTGAGTCAGTGTGCCTGGTGGAGCAGGACGAGTGGCAGGTGAGGGTAGGGTCAAAGCCTGGTCGGTCAGTGTGTGTCTGTGGGCTGTGTCGCTGGGTAGTGTGTGGTATCCGTGGGCCAGTGGCCTGTGTGTCGGTGTGTGACGTGTGGGTCTGTGTATGGCGCATGTGTCTGTGATCTGTATCAGTGTGCGATGTGTGATATGGGCATTGTGTGGTATCTGTGTTAGTGTGGGTTATTGAGGTCTATATGGTATGTGTCTGTGTGTGATGTGGTATGTGTGATGTGGGGGTCTGTGCATGTAGTTTTTGTGTCTATGTATGGTACGTGTCGGAGAAGGCAATGGCAACCCACTCCAGTACTCTTGCCTGGAAAATCCCATGGACAGAGGAGTCTGGTGGGCTGCAGTCCATGGGGTCATGAAGAGTCGGACACTTACTGAGTGACTTCACTTTCACTTTTCACTTTCATGCACTGGAGAAGGAAACGGCAACCCACTCCAGTATTCTTGCCTGGAGAATTCCAGGGACGGGGGAGCCTGGTGGGCTGCCGTCTGTGGGGTCGCACAGAGTCTGTGGGGTCGCACATGACTGAAGCGACTTGGCAGCAGCATGGTATGTGTATCTGTGTGTGGTATGGGAGTCTGTGTGTGATGTATGTGTCTGTGTGTGATGGCGGGGCCTGTGTGTATGGTGTGTCTCTTTGTGTGGTATGTTTGTGGTGTGGAGTCCCTGTGTAGTGTGGGGTCTGTGTACGGTGTGAGGGTCTGTGTGTGATATGTGTGTCTGAGTATGATGTGTGTGTCTGAGTGTTATGTGTGTGTCTGTGAGTAATGTGGGGTGGTCTGTGTGTATGGTGTGTGTCTCTGTGTGGTACGTTTGTGGTGTGGGGTCCATGTATAGTGTGGGGTCTGTGTGTGGTGTGAGGGTTTGTGTGTGTTGTGTTGTGTGGTGTGAGGGTTTGTGTGTCTGAGTGTGATGTGTGTGTCTGTGATGTGTGTGTCTGTGGGTGATGTGGGGTTGTCTGTGTGTATGGTGTGTGTCTCTGTGTGGTATGTTTGTGGTGTGGGGTCTGTGTATGGTATGTGTGTCTGTGTGTGGTGTGGGGTTTGTGTATAATGTGGGGTCTGTGTGTGGTGTGGGGTCTGTGTGTGGTGTGGGGATCTGTGTGTGGTATGTGCGTCTGTATATGGAATGTGTGTCTGTGTGTGGTGTGGGGATCTTTGGTGGTGTGGGGATCTGTGTCACCCACACAGACACACACACCACCACACGGACCCAGACCACACACAAACCATCACACCACAGACCACACACACACACAGACCCACACATCACACACAGACCATCACACTGCAGACCCCCACACCACACACAGACACATACCACACACAGACCCCACACCACACACAGACCACACACAGATCCCCACACACACACAGACACACACCACACACAGATCCCCACACCACAGATCATCACACCACACACAGACCACATACACACATAGACACACACCACACACAGACCATCACACCACAGATCCACACAACACACACAGACCATCATACCACACAGACCCCACACCACACACAGACACACACCACACACAGACACACACCACACACAGACCATCACACCACACACAGACACACACCACACATAGACACACACCACACACAGACACACACACCACACATAGACACACACCACACACAGACCATCACACCACAGACCCACACAACACACACAGACCATCATACCGCAGACCCCACACCACACACAGACACACACCACACACAGACACACACCACACACAGACCATCACACCACACACAGACACACACCACACATAGACACACACCGCACACAGACACACACCACATACACACCATCATACTGCAGACCCCCACCACGCACAGACCCCCTTGTATGGGGGGTCTGCAGTGTGATGGTCTGTGTGTGATGTGTGTGTCTGTGTGTGGTGTGAGTCTGTGTGTGGGGGTGGGTCTGTGGCATGATGGTCTGTGTGTGGTGTGGGGGTCTGTGTGTGGTGTGAGTCTGTGTGTGGAGGGGGAGTCTGTGGCATGATGGTCTGTGTGGGTGGTGGGTGGGGGCTATGTGTGGTGTGGGTCTGTGTGTGGTGTGATGGTCTGTGTATTGTGTGGGTCCATGTGTGGTGTGGGGGTCTGCGGTGTGATGATCTGTGTGTAGTGTGTAGGTCTGTGTGTGGTGTGGGGGTCTGCAGTGTGATGGTCTGTGTGTGGTGTGTAGGTCTGTGTGTGGTGTGAGGGTCTGTGTGTGGTGTGTAGGTCTGTGTGTGGTGTGGGAGTCTGCGGTGTGATGGTCTGTGTGTGGTATGTAGGTCTGTGTGTGGTGTGTGGGTCTGTGTGTGGTGTATGTCTGTGTGTGGCGTGTGTCTGTGTGTGGTGTGTGTCTGTGTGTGGTGTGTGTCTGTATGTGGTGTGTTGGCCTGTTTGTGGTGTGGAGGTTTATGTGTGGTGTGGTTCTATGTATGGTGTGGGGGTCTGTGTGTGGTGTGGGTCTATGTGTGGTGTGATGGTCTGCGGTGTGATTGTCTGTGAGTGGTGTGGTGGTCTGTGTGTGGTGTGGAGGTCTGTGTGGTGTGGTGGTCTGTGTGTGGTGTGTGGGTCTGTGTGTGGTGTGGGTCTGTGTGTGGTGTGTGGTTCTATGTATGGTGTGGTGGTCTGTGTGTGGTGTGTGGGTCTGTGTGTGGTGTGGGTCTGTGTGTGGTGTGTGGGTCTGCAGTGTGATGGTCTGTGTGTGGTGTGTGGGTCTGTGTGTGGTGTGGGTCTGTGTGTGGGTGTGTGTCTATGTGTGGTGTGGGAATCTGTGTGTGGTGTGGGGGTCTGTGTGTGGTATGGGTCTGTGTGTCGTGTGTGGGTCTGTGTGTCGTGTGTGGGTCTGTGTGTGGTGTGCGGGTCTGTGTGTGGTGTGGGTCTGTGTGTGGTGTGGGGGTCTGTGCATGGTGTGTGGGTCTGTGAGTGGTGTGGGGGTCTATGTGTGGTGTGGAGGTTTGTGTGTGGGTATGGAGGCCTGTGTGTGGTATTTGTCTAGATGTGGTGTGGGTCTGTGTGTGGTGTGGAGGTTTGTGTGTGGTGTGTGGTCTGTGTGTGGTGTGGATCTGTGTGTGGTGTCGGTCTGTGTGTGGTGTGTGGTGGGGGTCTGTGTGTGGTGTGGGGGTCTGTGTGTGGTGTGGGTCTGTGTGTGGTGTGGGGGTCTATGTGTGGTGTGTGTGTCTGTGTGTGGTGTGGGTCTGTGTGTGGTGTGGGTCTGTGTGTGTGTGTGTCTGAGTGTGGTGTGTGGTCTGTGCGTGGTGTGTGGGTCTGTGTGGGTGTGGGGGTGTGTGGGTCTGTGTGTGGTGTGTGGGGGTCTGTGTGTGGTGTGGGTCTGTGTGTGGTGTGGGTCTGTGTGTGTGTGTCTGAGTGTGGTGTGTGGTCTGTGCGTGGTGTGTGGGTCTGTGTGGAGTGTGTGGGGTCTATGTGTGGTGTGTGGGGGTCTGTGTGTGGTGTGGGTCTGTGTGTGGTGTGAGGGTCTGCGGTATGATGGTCTGTGTGTGTCGTGTGTGGTTCTCTGTGTGGTGTGGGTCTGTGTGTGGTGTAGGGGTCTGTGTGTGGTATGTGGTCTGTGTGTGGTGTGTGGTCTGTGTGCAGTGTGGAGGTTTGTGTGCGGTGTGGAGGTTTGTGTGTGGTGTGTGGTCTGTGTGTGGTGTGTGGTCTGTGTGTGGTGTGTGTGGTCTGTGTGTGGTGTGGGGTCTGTGTGTGGTGTGGGTCTGTGAGTGGTGTGGGGGTCTGTGTGTCGTGTGTGGTTTGTGTGTGGTCTGTGGTCTGTGTGTGGTGTAGGGGTCTGTGTGTGGTGTGGGTCTGTGTGTGGTGTGGGTCTGTGAGTGGTGTGGGGGTCTGTGTGGTGTGGTTTGTGTGTGGTGTGTGGTCTGTGTGTGGTGTGAGGGTCTGTATGGTGGTGGTTTGTGTGTGGTGTGTGTGTCTGTGTGTGGTGTGTGTGTCTGTGTGTGGTGTGTGTGTCTGTGTGTGGTGTGGGTCTGTGTGTGGTGTGGAGGTTTGTGTGTGGTGTGGAGGTTTGTGTGTGGTATGTGGTCTATGTGTGGTGTGGATCTGTGTGTGGTGTGTGGGGGTCTGTGTGTGGTGTGGGGGTCTGTGTGTGGTGTGGGTCTGTGTGTGATGTGGTTCTGTGTGTGTGGTGTGGTTCTGTGTGTGTGGTGTGGGTCTGTGTGTGGTGTGTGGGTCTCTGTGTGGTGTGTGGGGGTCTGTGTGTGGTGTGGGGGTCTGTGTGTGGTGTGGGTCTGTGTGTGATGTGGGGGTCTGTGGTGTGATAGTCTGTGTATGGTGTGGAGGTTTGTGTGTGGTGTGGAGGTTTGTGTGTGGTGTGTGGTCTGTGTGTGGTGTGTGGTTCTCTGTGTGGTGTGTGTGGTCTGTGTGTGGTGTGGGGTCTGTGTGTGGTGTGGGTCTGTGTGTGGTATGGGGGTCTGTGTGTGGTGTGTGGTTCTGTGTGTGGTGTGTGGTCTGTGTGTGGTGTGAGGGTCTGTGTGTGGTGTGGTTTGTGTGTGGTGTGTGGTCTGTGTGTGGTGTGGTTTGTGTGTGGTGTGTGGTTTGTGTGTGGTGTCTGGTCTGTGTGTGGTGTGGTTCTCTGTGTGGTGTGTGTGGTCTGTGTGTGGTGTAGGGGTCTGTGTGTGGTGTGGGTCTGTGAGTGGTATGGGGGTCTGTGTGTGGTGTGTGGTTCTGTGTGTGGTGTGGGTCTGTGTGTGGTGTATGGGGTCTGTGTGTGGTGTGGGTCTGTGTGTGGTGTGGGGGTCTGTGTGTGGTGTGGGTCTGTGAGTGGTGTGGGGGTCTGTGTGTGGTGTGTGGTCTGTGTGTGGTGTGTGGTCTGTGTGTGGTGTGGTTCTGTGTGTGGTGTGGGTCTGTGAGTGGTGTGGGGGTCTGTGTGTGGTGTGGGGGGGGTGGTCTGTGTGTGGTGTGTGGTCTGTGTGTGGTGTGGTTCTGTGTGTGGTGTGTGGGTCTGTGTGTGGTGTGTGGGTCTGTGTGGGGTGTGCCCGTGTCTGAGGGGCCTGATTGGCGCCGGGGGTGAAGCGGTGTCTGGTGCAGAGTCTGACTCCTTGGGAGCCCGGGAGCCTGGGAGCCCGGGAGCCTGGAAGCCCTGGGAGCGGATGAAGGGCCTGGTCCCTGCGCGGTTGCCTCACGGGATGCGGCGCAGGGAGGCTGCCTCCAGAGTGCTGGTGCTCTCGGCACCCACCGTCCCCTCCCTCCAGATGCTGCCCAAAGCCCCGGGCGCCCAGGGAGGCCGGGGCTCATTTCCCCCTCTGCCCAGGCCTGCACGGCCCATGTGCCAACCAGAGGCGGCAGCTCTCCCAGCGGGATCCCCCGCCCCGTGGCCTGGACTCCCTGCCCGGGGTTCGAGTCCAGCTCCGTCCCCTGCGGGCTCTGTGTGAGCCGCTCTTCCCCTGAGGCTCAGCCGCAGCGCCCGGTGGGGGTGACCACACGCTTGAGCTCAGGGAAAGGCGTGCACGGAGGGGTCACGTGGCATGCGTGACTCCTGTCCTCACTCTCCTCCGGTCCAGGACCCTTTGGCTGGGTGGGGCAGTCTGTTCCCACCTGACGGTTCTGGGTCCCAAGCGGAGAAGGAACTAGGGGCCAAACGGTGACTCTGGGCATGGCCAATGCAAGTGCGGGTAGTGGGCCTCCTGGATCCCCTGTCCCCACCCCACCCACCAACCTCAGGGCTTACTGCCCACGCAGCTACCAGCCTGGGCCAGCACAACCAGTCTTCCATCCCAAGCCTGGCCCATCCCTCCTGGCACCTGACAGTGCCCCAGGGAGGCAACCTGGAGTGAGGCCCACTTGAGCCCACTTCCAGGTGTTCCTTCTCCCTGCTTCTTTGACTCCCCCAACTCCACACGCTTCTCAGCTGCATCTCCCACCTTAGAGGGTGGCCCCTGCTCATCCTCCTCCTCCGCTCCTCTCCCTCATATTCTTTCCTCCTCACCCTCCGCTTCTGTTCTTCCTCTCTCCTGCGGGGAGTCTGATTGCTGGAGTTCCTGGGCCATCCTTAACCCCCTCCCACTACTGCAAACCCAGATGGACCCAGGACAGAGGGCCGCTGGGCTCCACGACCCTCAGAGCAGCCTTGTTGGAGGTGGGTCCCCTTTTAGAAGCAGGAGCCAGTGTGGAGATACTCCAGGCGCCAAGAAAGGCAACCAGGTAAGTCACATGGTGAGTGACCGGCAGGTTCTGTTGTCCCTGCCAGACCCTCTGGGAGCAGAGTCTGGGGACAGCAGTGTCTGCCTGGGAGCCCAGGACTCCCCAGGGGATAGGGTTCTCAGAGTCAATGGGGGGATTTCAATGAGACAATGGGCTAAATACCCACCCAGGCTGGTACAGGCTGGGTGAGGGGGACAGGGTGACCAGGGCAGTGTCACTCTCGGTTGAGTCAAAGGGGACTGGGCCCAGGTAGCTTGGGAGGGGCCTCTGCTCAGCCTCTACCTCATTCTTAGCTCAGGGCTGAGACACAGATCTGGGACACAGATAGGTCAGGGGCATGGCTGCAGGGAGGGAAAATGCTGGATGGGGAAGCCAGGGTCCCTCCAGCCCCTAGAGGTTTACGGGCAGGTGCCCCAGCCGTGGGGGCCAACGTGGGCTACAAGTCATCCGTAGCTGCCCTTCCTGTTCCAGGCCCCTTCTCAGCCAGGACCATGCTGAGCACCAGAGGGTTAAAGGGTGGGGGTCTTGAGCCTCAGGTCCCCCGCCTCGTGTACGGCAGTTTGCAGGGGGCAGGGTAGGGAGACGCCTTAGAGGCCTCAGATAGGAGACAGGAAGCCCAGAATCCCTTCTCTGATGGCTGGACCTCCAAGGCCTCTGGGCCCCAGAAAGGAGCCTCTGACTCCTTCATCCACAGCCCTTGGCTGCTCGCCCATTGCTCCAGGGCCCAGCCGTCTTCCCCCTGCCCAGCAGGGCCCCCTCCCAGAGCCGGCCACCCGCCTGCCCTGGGCCCGCCGCTGACCACAGCCCTGAGTGTGGAGTGAAGGGAAGAGGCTGGGCCGTGGAGACCGAGGGCCTCCCACTCCCGCCCCTCACAGCCAGGGTTGGAGCCAGGGGTCACCCCCTCATCCACCCTAGAGACCAGGGCAAGGATTGGTGGAAAGGCTGAGAGGTTCAGGGGTCACAGTGCATCGCTGGGTCAGAGGTCAAAGATTTGCTGACAACAGCCTTGGAGGTATTGATCCAGTGGGGGAGGTGACAGAACTCTGTCCCCTGCCAAGAGCTGTGGGCATGGGCTGGGGGTCAGCAAGCTGGATGCAGCAGAGCCCACCCCAGAACAGGCTCCTGGGGACGAGGGGCAGGGGGCTACACAGCCCCTCTCATGGCGCCAAGTCCCTCGACAGGCAGGGGACCAGTCATATCACAAGGGATTTTGGTTATCATGCCTGAGCTGATGGTCCAGCATGCCTGGGCCTGTCACCAAGGGGAACAGCAGGGACCTGGTGGCTACGTGCTCCAGCACCCAGAGCTCTCACAGGTATGAGACGACAGGCCCGGGGGAGCTGGGAACTGAGGAGTCAAAAACCCCGACAGCATCTTCAAGAGAACAGCAGGCCAAGGGCCGGGCTGGCTTCCTGGGGGAGGGTGCACAGCTGCAGTGACCCGCAAGGGCTTCCCCCAGTCTTACCTGCTCACCCCAGAGGTCAGCTTCTAGCGGATGCAGGCATCATTCCAGCTCCCTCCCACCCCATAAAGATGTAGTGAATCCTCCCCACTCCCATCCCCAACTTGTGCCCAGAGCCCACCCGGAGGTGGTTCCCCTTACTCATCTCGCACACACCCACCCACCCAGCCTTGGCCCAGAAGGAGAGAGCCCCATGACCGAGAGGGTGCAAGGGCATCTTGCCCAAATGAACTCACTCCAAACAGACTGGACCGAAAAGGTGTTTCCTTTTCTTTCGGATTGTATGAATGTGTACATATCTTTGTATGGAGGGGATTTTATTTATTGACTTACTTACTTAGCTATTTGTTTATTTTGGCCGCACCATGTGGCCTGTGGGATCTTAGTTCCCCAACCAGGAATCAAATCCATGCCCCCTGCAGTCGGAGCACGGAGTCTTAACCACTGGACCACCAGAACATCCCCCCAAAGGAGTCTCTGCATCTGTCCTTGAGGGTGCCTGGGGAGAGAGAGGAGGGGAGTGTGCGTGCCTGTGTGTGTGTGTGTGTGTGTGTATCTGCATGTGTGTATGTCCATGTGCTTGTTGCTATGTGTGCATGTGTTTTTCCTGTGTGTGTGTATGTGCGCGGGGCATGTGTGTGAACATGTGGTTGTGCGCATGTGTGGACTGTGTGATCATGTGCACGTGGGTGCATTGTGTGTGTGTGTGTGTGTGTGTGTGCGTGTATGTGCATGTACTCACATGTGCTTGGCCCAGGTCCGAGGCTGGGCTGGCCCCCTTCCAGGCACTGCCTGGAGAGACACTCCAGCTGTCCCTTGGAATGGCTTGATCGGGGCTTAGCCAGAAGCCCTTACGAGTCCCTGTGGCCCTGGCCCTGGCAGCTGGCCCAGAGCCGAGGGCTTCTGATCCGCCCTGGCCAAGCTGGCAGCATGGCCAGAGGGCAGCTCTGTCCACTGGAAGGCATGTGGTGGCCCCTGACTCAGAGCATACCTAGGTTCGCAGTCACTGGCACTGAGACGGGAAGAGACACGTGGCCCCCTGGGGTCTGGAGCTCCTTGATGCAAATGGGGTCCCTAGCAGTGGCCCCTGCTGGGAACATCAGGTATTGCAGACTGACTCTACAAGCCATGGTCAAGCCAAGGGCCCCCCTTCGCTGCAACAGATTCTTCTCTGAAAGGAGCAGTGGGTTGATACACACGGTTTTCAAACTGTGCTCTAAGGAAGCCTGGGGTTCCTCAAGTCTCTCCAGAGGCTCCCAAAAGTCAGTGCTCCCAGCTTCTCACCTTCCTTCTCAAAAGAGCGTTGCTTTCAAGTATTGAGCTTTTGAAGCTATTTCTCCCAAAATATTTCAAATCTCCAGGCTGATTTTGACTTTTCAGCTCTGGGAGTCTATTTATGAATGTGACTCAGTCAGATCCGCGTTTAGAACAATTCATTGTGCTTTAACCCCATCATCTTCTGCCAGGTGTACAATGTCACTTTAGGTTGGGTTCTGACTTAAAACCTCTTGGAAAGCAGAAGAAGCAATAAAGAGAGGGGAGTTCACTTCAGAGCTGGGCAGCTTTGCGGGTCCCCTGGACCCCAACTCTTTGGCAAGGGCCGAGTTCATGCCCTCCAACAAAAGGGTATGTATGTGAGGGGCTCCAAGGGATGGGCTGCCTCATCACTCTGGCCCTGACACGGGGAGACCCTGATAACAGGGCATCTCCACCCAGCAGCCCACCGGCTCCCCCACCACCCCAGAGGGGCAAAGCAGTTGCTGCTGGTCTCCCGCTTCCACATGGCTTCTGGTATCCTCCCGCATGTCCCCAGGTCCCGCACATAACACATGGGGCACACCACGGCGCCTGCATTCCACACCTTGCTGTGTTTGCCTGAAGCCATAAAATGTGATTTGCTAGATATAAAACATGGTTCACAGGGAGGTAAAGCAGGGCCAGAGGTGCGGTGGGTGGCGGCTAGCCATCCTGGCCCCAGCCTGGCCCACCACTTCTAGCTTAGACTGGCCCCAGAAGCTCCCCATGGGGGCCACTTCCCTGTAATTTCCTAGGGGGTGTGGCCACAACAGACCAATCAGAGCACGACAAGGTCTGGGGACAACTGGGGCAGACACAGCTTGCTCAGGTCTTTGACTTTGTTCCAGGGGGATGGGCGCTAAGACCCAGGGTTGGTCCTGCCATGGCCAGACCAGGTTGGGATGGGTGGGGGACAGCCTTGACCCACTCATCCCTGTTCATTCCTTCATTCATTCAGCAGTGGAGAGGCTCCAGACAGGAACTTTCTTGCCCTTGCCTCTGCCCCACTCCCTCTGACTTTGCTCCCAGCCAAGAAGACGCTATCCAGGAGCCTGGAGACAGACCAGCCCTGTCCTGCCCTGGGGAGCCCTCAACCAGCGAGGAAAGGCCCTCGAGGGTTTTAACTGCTTCTCAGCCTACAAAGATATGAGGATTGGGTCCTGTTGGATCCACCACAACTGTGGCCTCCGCTCCTCACCAGCCATTACCAGCCCCAGATAGAACAAGCCCTTCAGCCACATCCCAGCGTGAAGGCTCCACTGCCTGGCTCCCGAGGGGCCTCTCCATATTGCATGTCCTTGGGGAGAAGGCAACGTAGCCTGAGGCCCTGTGTAGTCTGTTTTCTCCCACCCTCCACCCTTTATCACTTCACCCATCCACACAGGCCTAGGTGTTTCACTAGTAACAGGTTCAGCTTGTTCCTGCCTCAGGACCTTTGCACATACTGTTCCAGGTGCCCTGAATGCTCTTCCCTCTAGTGTTCACACGACTGATCCTCTTCATTACCTGTTCACAGAAGCCCTCCCTGGACCCTCCTTGCCCATGACCCTCCTAGTTCCTCCATGAACGATTTCCCCTGTGACAGGGTCCCCACCACAAATTCTCTGGTTCGTTCACTGCTGACTCTAGCGTTCTGTAGCCGCAGGCTCCATGGGGTAGAGTCCAGTCATCACCTATGGCTGAATCCCTGGCGCCGGACACACAGTGGGTCCCGCTCACTCTTGCTGAGCAGTGCACAAGTGAGTGCATGTCTAGGGGCTGGGAACTAGGCCCACGGGCAGCAGAAAGGGCTGTGGGAATCTAACTGCCGAGCTGGACAGGGGCAGGCAGGTGCAAGTAGGACTCTACCCGCCTCCTTCATCTGGCAGGTAGGCCTGCCTGCTAGCAAAGTGCTCACCTGGAAGTATCAGCAGGAAGAAGCTCCCTCCCCCGCAGCAAGGCATCTGGGCCAGGGAGGGGCCAGGTGGCCAAGAGTTAGCACTGCCCCACCGCTCACTAACTCTGTCCTCAGCCTGGATCTATATGGGCAGGAGGTGGGGACAGGCTGAATTCAATGGAGAATGTCTCCTCTTGGACAAGGCGATGTCACCCCCATGGACTAAACACAGCTAGTGGGTGCTCAGATGTCTTGACAGACGGGAAAGCACCCCTTGATCAAGGAAAAGGGGCAAGCCTGGGGGGCGGTTAAGGGGACTTCTTCTGTCCCATGGGCTCCTGGTGACACCTAGTGGCCAGCATTCCTGATACACTGTCTCCCCCATTCCCTGAACTCTCTCCTGGGGGAGGTCCCAGGCAGTAGGGTTCCCCCAGCGCTCGGTCTCAACCACTCACGTTCTCACGATCCCTGTCTTTGGGCCCACACCCACACGCTCAGTGTCACGCCCTCTCTCAAGGCTCTTCCCACCCACGTGCAGTCACAGAGCCACCTGGGGCCCCTAGGGTGTCCCTGGGCCCTGTAGGCAAAGGGTCTTCACCAGGGCCAGCTCCTACCCTCCAACCTTCCCACCCCCCGCCCAGATACACCATGACCAGCTAGTCGCCCTGGGGAGGGAGGCCTCAAGGGGAGGCTGCAGCGGCACACTGGGCTACCTGCCCACCCCCCCCCTCTGATAAAAACAAACCCCAGACCACGGTCGAGAAGCAGCAGCAACCCAGGAGGTCACCATCCGGACCAGAAGCCCAGGAAGAAGCAGCCCATGAGCAAGGCCTGCACGAATGAGGGTGGTGACCCTTGGGAACACGGGGAAGGGGAAGGGGCCTGGGAGCCAGGCCATGCCCGGAGTGGGCACGTCCACACTGGCCAAGAGCAACCTCAGCTGAGCCGGGGCCAGGCTGCCTGCGTCACTGAGAGGAGCCTGAGGAACTGGGGGAAAGGCCTGGGGGGGCGGGGTGTCTGAGCCCTACCAACTGAGGCATGGGGCACGCAAGGCCAGTGTACAGGGCGGGGTCTGACTGGGCCCCGGAACCTCAGGCTCCGGGGACTGGAGGATCCATTTCAGGTGTCCTGCAGGCCCTCTCCTGCAATAGCCACCAGGAAAGGAGGGCAAAGGTCACTTTCCACATTTTTTTCCTCCAACTGGGAGTCCGAGGCCCAATGGGAGCTGACCCAGACAGGAGTTGCTGGCGCCTCCCTTCCCAGACTGGAGCATCAGGGCCTTCACCTCCTACAGGGCTTCCCTGATGGTTCAGACAGCAGAGAATCAGCCCGCAACACAGGAGATCCGGGTGCGTTCCCTGGGTCAGGAAGATCCCACTCCGGTATTCTGGCCTGGAGAATCCCATGGACAGAGGAGCCTGGTGGACCACAGTGCATAGGGTCACAGAGAGTCAGGCACGACTGAGCCAGTAACACCGTCACCTCCCATATCCTCCCAGGATCTGGCATCCCAGCTCAGCCAGCTTGGAGATGGCTTCATCCACCAGCGCACCCTCCCTGAGCCCCCGCCACCTGCACCTCACAGAGGATGTGTCCCAGAAGCCAGAGCACCCCCGGGATGGGATGCAGTCTCTGCCAAGGGCTGAGAGGTGGCCAGGTAGGGGTGCCCACAGCCCTTCTCTGCCCTGTCCACAGCCTTGGCCCACTTGCCAGGCGTGAACCTTGCTCAGGGATAAGCAGGCTTGGGAGGAGATGAGGAGTGAGGTGAAGGCCACCCCCAGGAGGTGCCCCATGCCCCAGGGACACCTTAAGTGCTGGAAGTTCTGGTTCCTCAAGAGGTAAGTGCCAGGAACTGAACTGGAGGCGGGCCCCTTCCCTCTGCCTCCCCAGCGCTTGTCCTCAGCCCTAGCCCACTTTGGACCGGGGACACCTGTGGATGGAGAGATTCCAGGGTCCTGTGAGAGAAGGGGCAGAAGCTCTGGGCAGGGAGACTCCAAGTCCTTCCCCTACCCCACAGGCTGTAACCCACTGCCCTCCCAGAGCTGCCTCAACAGGCGTCTCCTCCAGTCTCTGGCGGGGGCGGGGGGCACCGGAGGCCTCAGCAGATGAAACGAAGCTTGAACTGAGTTGCAGTCTCAGCCACGTCACCTCTTGGGAGTCATACTCTGACAATGCTGGCCCTGGGGGCTGGGACATGTGGAAGGAAATACTGGCCCAGGTGATGCTGGGGAGAGGCTCTGGTGGAGGGCTCCCTGGAAAAGACCCCTAGGCTGAGAAAGCTCCTCCAGACCAGAGGTGTGGATAGAATTCCAGGCTAATGCAGAGGAAAGGGCCCCAAGAAGGACGAGACCCGAGCTGCTGGGAGGGACACATAGGAGAGGCAGGTGGGTGAGGCTGGAGCAACAAGGGCCCTGAGGCCCATGGGCGGGGGCAGCTGTCCCCACAGGGGCCAGGGAGGCAGTGGTGACTGGGCCCGAGGGAGAAATCCAGACATAGGTCTTACAATGTTTACAGGAAAGTGGAAGGGGCTTCTGTTTGGAAGGGGCCTGGCTGCCCTTCCAGATTAGAGAACCAGCTGGGTGAGAGACCCTCATAGTTCTGTGCTTCTCGCATGGGGAGTGTGAGAAATGGAGGGAAACACTGGGTGTCATGCAATGAGAGTGCTACAGGCATTGTCGAGGAGCGGGGGGTGGGGCTGGGGGGCTGGGTGGGGGGGCCACCCTGCCCAGCAGCAAGTCGTCCGTCCTGTGCCCACAGAGCGTCCTGTGCCCACACAGCGTCTGAATATCACACAGGACATGCTGGTGGGGGTGGTTCTGCCCCTCAGGGAACCTTTGGCAATGTCTGGCCACACTTCTGCTCATCACCTGGGGTGGGAGTGCTCCTGACCTCTAGTGGATGGAGGTCAGGGATGCTGCTAACATCCCACAGTGCCCCATAGCACAGCAGTAGCACCAAGGCTGAGGGATTCCTGGCAAAGCTGAAGACTCTCTTGGTAACGATGAGATGTCTGGAAACTGCTTTCGTTTCACATGGTTTCCAAATATAGAATTTCCTAGGATGCAACCAGCATGACAATCCTGGGAAAATGTTTCCTTGTTTCGTTTGTATGTTTATCAAGAGTTGTTTGTTCTGGTGGTCCAGTGGTTAAGACTCTGACTTCCAATGCAGAGGGCACAGGTTTGATCCCCAGTCAGGGAACTAAGATCCTACATGCCACAAGATATGGCCAAAAATTGAAAACTAAACCTTTTTGGGAGCTGCTGTGTAGCACAGGGAACTCTACTCAGTGTTCTGTATAGAAAGTGAAAGTGAAGTTGCTGAGTGGTGTCTGCCGTCCATGGGATTTTCCAGGCAAGAATACTGGAGTGGGCTGCCATTTCTTTCTCCAGGGAATATTCCCAAAACCATGGATCGAACCCGGGTCTCCTGCACTGCAGACAGACGGCTTTACCGTCTGAGCCACCAGGGAAGCCCGTTCTGTATAGTGGGGGAAAGAATCTAAACAAGAGTGGATATATATGTGTGTGTGTGGCTGATTTGCTTTGCTGCACACCTCAAACTAACACAACATTGTAAACCAACTATTCTCCAATAAAATTTTTAAAATATATAAAATAAAAAAAACAGAGTTGTTTGGAAATTTGCCATCCCTAAGCTGTGGCTCCTGCAGCCATCTGAGCATGGAAGGATGCTCCGAGCTCAGTCTGGTCTACAGCTGACACAGCCTCCACGATTCTACACAGCCGGTAACTGAGTCCTCTGTAGGGCATACGCAAGCATTTTTCAAATCAAACACACATTGTGAAATTACAATTTACATCCCTTTTATTTCTCTCAGTTTTAAAGTTAGGGCATTATGTTGATTTTTATTAAATTTGACTGTAGGTTACATTACCTATGAATTTTACTCTGGGGTGGCAAGAAGACATGATAACACTCTTTATAGAAAGGCCAATTAATCAACAGGCTGGGCTGAATGCCAGGATGGACCCCAGGGAGCAGTTCAGGATCAGGAGACCCATGCCTCCCAGGGGTCACAGTTTCCACATCTGACTATCCCAGCCCCCACTTATCAGCTACATGACTATTTCCACTCCGTGCCACAGCTTTTCCATCTTAAAAATGGGGAGACAACACAGTGCTGGGCCCACTCCCATCTCCCCACCACCAGACAACACCCTGAACCTATCCTGTGCCCAGTCCCCTCCCATCTTGGCACGACTCACCCCTTAGCCAGGCTGACCTGGACCCCATGGGCAGCCTGGGTTGGCTGAGGCCCTGGAAATCCTCACTTCACACATCTTCCTCCCTGTGAGGTGGGCCCAAAGGAACGTGGCATCCTCCTCTTGGGAAAGAGCTCCGGCAGATGCTGGTCCTGAGGTCCTCTGGGATGGTGCTGAGTGGGCCCAAGGCCCCAGCCGCACTGGTGACTCATGTCAAGAACAGACTGGGCGGGGTCAGATTCAGGCCCCCTGCCCAATGCAGATCTCAGTCCGGCCCACCCAGAGTGGATGGTGCTTTGCGCCCAAAGGGGTGGTCCCAGGAGGGTGACCCAGGGGCCAGGGGTGGGGAGATCCCTCTGACATGAGACAGCTGCTCTCCAGACCCTTCTCTATGGGCACCCAGGGTCCAGCAGGCCACTCTGCACAGGGCCCTGGAAAAGCAGATGGACCTTCGTTTCCAGAGTGGATCACCCCTCATCACCCAGGGAGACAGACCCCCTACTCTCCTGCACAAGGAGGGCCCCCTTGGAGGGGGATCCAGGTTGGGGGCACCCAGAGAGCTGTCCTGTCCAGGGTCCCACATTTAGACTTTCTGTGAGGTCCCCCAGTGACATTCCACCATGGCCCCTAAGCTGCCTGCAAGACTGAGGACAGTCCCTGCCCATTAAATAATAAAATCCTGCAGTCTCAAATTCAGAAGTTTCTGGTGATGCCAAAGTCTTGTTTTCACGTTAAAAGTGTTAGTTTGCTACAAGTACATGCCTAGATTGCCCCAATATTTAGTAGTAACTGGTTTTGACCTATCTCTGTGTTTTGAGGCACCAGGTCTCTGAGGGACCCGCCTAGCGCCCAGGCCCACAGCGCCCGCTCCCCTCCAGCGGCGCCCACTCCTCCACCCGCACCTTTCTCAGGCTCACTGCGTATTGGGCAGGTGGAGAAGCTGGGCGCACAGGGGCCACAGAGCCCCTGCCCACCAGGCTGTGGTCGGCCTGTCGGGGCAGCTCCGCTCCGCTGTGAGAAAGGCCAGGGCCCATCAGATAAGGCCCTGGGCCCTCCCCCACACCACCGCCACTGCAGAGGCTCTATCGCCTTTCCTTCCCCAGCCCTGCCCGGAGGCAGGTGTGCTGCGCGGAATGAATTTCACTACGAGACCTCTCTGGTTTCACTATGAGTTTCCTGACCCAGGCCAGCACCCACGCCCCGGGGCCTCCCCTCCATGTCTAGGGCCAGGACAGGCAGCCGCAGAAGGAAGCAGGCACAGCCCTTGGGAAGGACTGCCCTGGCTCCCGGCTGACTCCAGGAGAGGCTAGGTCCTTTCCCAAGAAGCCTGGCCAGCCCGTCCCAATCCCTTAGGACAGGATTCTCCGGGGCCTGATTTCCTTGGTATCTGAGAGGGAGGCAGGCTACAGGGTCCACCCCCAAGGTCAGGAGGCTGCCCTCTGGTGGCATCTTTTGGAATGGCAGGTGTCCTTGGGAGAAGGCCAGGGCGAAGGTGTCCTGGTCCAGGAGGCTCACCTGGCAAGATTTGGGACTGGGACAACCAGGAGGGAGAGGAGAGTCCAATACCAGAGCAGAGGCCCAACCACAACTTCTCATGTTCTCTACTGGTCCCTGTTACCCACAGCCCTCACCACCCCCAACAGGGGGCTACACAGGAGCTGTGCCTATGGGCTCTTAGGGGAGAACATGGGTGACACAGGATGATGTGAGAGTCCCAGACTCCCCAGCAGGTCACCTTACCCCTCTTTTTCCATCTTCCAACCAGTGGGCCCAGGAATCCCAGGTGCTGGGCAAGCTGACCCCCAGAATGACTATGGCACTGGGGGATCATGACCCATTGCCAGTCCCTCCCCTTCACAGATGGTCAGTGACTCATCTGGCTTAGAAGTCAGGAGCAGGACTAGGGCTGGAAGCTGTATCTCTGAGTTCCCAGTCAGATCCTTGGGAACCCGCACTGAGGACCTACTGTGTGCTGGGAATAAGGCCAGATTGCCTATGAGGAGCATCTGGTCCAGCAGGGAGGGAAGTAGTAAGGAGAGGGGCAAGGTGGGCACAGAAGAGGCACGTGGTCCCATCTGGGGACCGGGAGGTCTTCCTGGAGAAGGTGGTGAGCAGGCTGACTCACGAGCAACACAGGAGCAGGAAGGTGTGCGTGATGGGGGAGCAGGCGAAGCAAACAGCATGGGCAAGGCAAGATGGGGACCGACATCTAAGCATGCAGAGCCTGGCACAGTGGCTTTAGAGAAGGTGACCGCACATCCCAGATTGCTCAGACACCCAGTTAACGCCCACTTGTCCTGCTTTAATTACTAGTAGCACCTCCTTGCATTTTCAAATGGTCCCAGTTTGGACTGTTGGTCAAATGGCCTCCCTGGATTTCCCTGGTGGTCCAGCAGTTAAGAATCCGCCTGCCAGGGGCAGGGAATGGGTTTGATCCCAGGTCCAGGAAGATCCCACGTGCCTTGGAGCAACAAAGCCTGTGTGCCACAACTACTGAGCCCTCCTGCTGCAACTGCCGAAGCCTGCTTGCCTAGAGCCTGTGCTCCTCCCCAAAAGAAGCGCTGCAGTGAGAAGGCTGTGCGTCACAGCTGGAGAGCAGCTCCTGCTTGCTGCAGCCAGAGAAAGCACAGCAATGGAGACCCAGTGAAGACAAAAGAAATGAAAACATATTATTTTAAAAAAGAAAGAGAAACTTGTTCTTTAAAAAAAATTTTTTTTTTAATACATGGCCTCCCTGCTGAAACTGAGCAGGGAGACTTGGGGATGGGGGAGAGAGATTTGATTTGCATTTTGGAGCAATCTTGGGGTGACGAAGAAGCGGCCATCAGCCTGGAGGGAAAGAGTGGGTGGTGGAGAGTACCGGCGAGGCTGGTGTGGAGGATGGAGGAGTCAGAGCTCTGGGAGTGGAGACTGAGATAGGGATTGCAGAGTGGGCGAGGGCTTGGTGTCCTGACACACCCTTCATGTGATCATTCTAGAAGTACCAAATGTGCAGGCTGAGCCCTCAGCTTTGGGCACAGGGATCCCTGCCATGGACCCTCACACCACGGAGAACCAGAATGTCACCAGCCCAGAAAACAAAGATGTTTTTAATTTCAGTCTCGCAGAATATTTTAAAGTTGGGTAACTAACTGAACAAAGGTGAACTGCGAGAGAGGAACAAGAGTAATACAAGGGCCTCCCCCTGACCCCAAGGCCAGAAGATGCTGGGCTAAGGAGTGGCAAGTGTGTGTGTGTGTACATGTGCATGGGGGGCAGTCACAAGCCCTGCCCTGGGAAACTAGAAGAGACAACGCTTTCACTTAAAGTTGGTCCCCTCAGGTCACCAAGGACAGTGTCCTGGTTTCCCTCTAACTGTGCTTTCTTCATTGTCAATTCCATAGTGACCTTAAGGAGCTGGGATTAAAACTAAACATTTAGGCATATGTATGTGGAGCCTTTGTTTGGACTCCTGCCCTGGTCCAACCAGTGTTAGGGCTAGACATGGGCAGTGGCTGTCCAGAGGGGTGCAGAGACTGGAAACAGAAAGCATGGAGAGGCAGAGACAGCCCCATGAGACAGAAAGAGAGCAGCCCCCTAGAACCACCCACAAGGAGATGCTGGAGACTTAGGGGGTGGTTTGGGATCAGGATGGAAGAAACCAAGGAGAAACGGGCTACCTGAGAAGCCACCCAGGCTGGAATGTAAGTAGCAGGAGAAGGGGGGTTAAGGCCAGAACAGGTATGGAGGTACCGAGCAGGTTCAGCACCCTCGAGGAGCTGGTAGAAAAAGAATTGGCCCAAGGACACCCCCAGCTCAGATCCTGTCCCATCCAGGGACACTGCAAAGGACATGCTTAATGTCCTATTCTTATTGAAGTGAGCACAACCTACATATAAAATATTGCACACATCCTAAGTGTTTTGCTTGATGAATTTTCACAAACTGAACATATTCATACAACCAGCACCCAGATCAAGAAACAGAACACAAACCACACCCCAGATTCCCTCCCTTGCCCCTCACCCATCACCACCTCCAAGACGCCTCTGTCTTAACTTATAGCATCGTGCATTAGTTTAGCGGAGAATGTTATATCACATTCAGCTTATTTTGTTCAATATTATGTCTATAAGATCTATCCAGGTTGGGGCATGGTAGTAATTTGTTCGTTTCCTTTGCAGTACGGGCAGGACTCCAGGATTTGAATGTACTCTGACATATTTATCCATGCTACTAATAATGGTTTCCTGTTTGGGGCTACTGCGAAGAGGGCTGCTATGAACAGCATTATAGGGAGTTTCCTGGCAGTCCAGTGCTTAAGACTCCACTTCCACTGCAGGGGCGCGGGTTCTATCCCTGATCAGAGAAGATCCTGCACCGCCCCACAGCATGGCCAAAAAATAAACAATAAAACAGTTCGTTCTTTTAAAAATAATAACAATGTTATAAACATCTTGCAGTGCAGTTGTATCTGTTTCTGAAAGGTAGCTGGGACTGTATCTTTGCCTGGGCTCTCCAGAAACAGAGCCTGAGGCCAAAGCTTAGGTGGTATTTCTTAACCAGAGTGAAATCACAGGGAATCAAGAGTGAGGGTAGAGACTCCCCTGGTGGGCCAGTGCTTAAGAATTCGCCTTGCAGTGCAGCGGGTGTGGGTTGTAAGATAGCACATGCCTCTCGGCCAAAACATAAAACAGAAGTAATACTCTTAACAAATTCAATAAAGACTTAAAAACAAGGGACTTCCAAGCTGGTCCAGTGATTAAGAATCCACCTTGCAGTGCAAGGGATGTGGATTTGATCCCTGGTTGGGGGAACTAAGATCCCAGATGCCGCGCAGCAACTAAGCCTGCCCTCTGCAACTACAAAATCCACGCACAGCAATGAAAGATCCCACATGATGCAAGGAAAATCCTGCGTGCTGCAACTAAGACGCAGCCAAATAAATAGTTAAAAATAAAAAAAAAAGACTGAGGGGAAGGGAAGTGAGGCAGGGAAGGCAAGAGAGCCAATATGAGGGTGAGTTTCTGAATGGCTACAGCTTGCCAAAAGCATCTGATTGCTGGGCCGGTGGGACCCTCTTGCAAGAGGCTTTATAATGAACAGGACTGACAGTCCATCCAGGATGAGGAATGGCGGAGAATTTGTCCACTGGTTACCACCTGCCATCATCAAAAGTTAGGCCCAAATATGTTAACTCCTCTGCATTTGGGGTTACAAATGTGTGGGTACCAGTTTCAACCCTCATGTTCTCAGACCTCAAGGGATAGCAGAGAAGACCTGGGTGAAAAGGAAAAGAAAGTAGCCAAGGCCTTCACAGCAAGGTGAAGCTGGAGGACCTGAGGTGGAAGCTGGCAGGTGTCTGATATAGAATGGAGATGCTGGGCCACAGGGATTTAGTGCGTGCATGCATGGGCAGTCAGCCATGTCTGACATTTTGTGACCCCCAGGGATTGCAGCCCACCAGACTCCTCTGTCCATGGAACTTTCCAAGCAAGAATACTAGAGTGGATTACCATTTCCTTCTCCAGGGGATCTTCCCAACCCAGGGATGGAACATACCTGCGTCTCTTCCATCTCCTGCATTGGCAGGCAGACTCTTTACCAGCTGAGCCACCGGGGAAGCCCATAGCAGTTTAGAAATACTGCCAAAAGGCTTCCAAGCTGGTGTACCAAGGCACACTCTCTCCACATCCTTGGCGACAGTGGTGTTTACTTTTAAGCACTGTGATGGACGTGCAGGGGTAGCTCATTCTGGTTTTAATTTGCATTTCCCTCATGACTAATGAGATTGAACACCTGTTCAAGAGTTTACCAGCCATTTGGACATCCTCCCTTGTGAAGCACCTACTTAAGAAGTCCTACGAATCTGTAGTTTTTTTAAGATACAAGTCCCTTATCCGATATATGTACTGAAATAACTTCTCTCAAAGGTGGCTTACATTTCCCTCTCTTAGTCATGACTTTTGATTAACAGAAGTTTTTATTTTTAATGGAGTCAAATATATCACTTCTTTACGGATCTTGCTTTTTGTGTCCTGGGTAAGGCAATGAATCTATTCTTTCCCCTAAGTCTTCTTTTAGCAGCCTGGTTGTTTTACCTTTCACGAGTTCATTTAGCTTTCATGGGTACATCCATGGACTTGGTTTTAGGGTATAGTGTAAGGCAGAGATGAAGGGGTTTTTTTGTTTGTTTTCCAATACGGACACTTCATTGATTCAGCACCATTTTATGAAAAGTCTGTCCCACTTCTCTCCCCTGCTCTGTGATGTCAACTTTGTGGTAACAAAACAGGAGTCCAAAGATGAATGAGTCTGTTTCTCATTTTCTATTCTGTTCCTAGTTGATTTGTCTATCCTTGCACCTGTCTTCCTAACTGCAGTGTAAGTCCTCAAGCTTTGTTCTTCTTTATCTATGTTTTAAAATCAGCCACTTTGCTAAATCACCTGATTAACCTTAAGTTATAAACATAAATGTTTTATATAATATAAATGTTTTTGGGTTTCCTATCCAACAGTGTTACATATAAATGACAGTTGTATGTTTTCCTTTCCTATCTTCATACCTTTTTATTCTTTTCAGATTGGCTTCTTGCACTTAATAACATGCATTTAAGTTTTCTTCATGTATTTTCATGGCTGATGGTGCATTTGTTTTTAGTGCTAAGTATTATTCTCTTAAGGGACTCCCTGGTGGTTCAGACAGTAAAGAATCCACCTACAGTGCAAATTTGGGTTTGATCCCTGGGTTGGGAAGATTCCCTGGAGAAGGGCATGGAAACCCACTCCAGTATTCTTGCCTGGAGAATCCTGTTGACATAGGAGCCTGGTGGGCTACAGTCCATGGGGTCACGAAGAGTCAGACACGACTGAGTGACTAAGCACAGCACACATTACTCTATCATTCTAAACTGTAGATGTACCTACCATTCACCTGCTGAGGGACGTCTAGATTACTTCCAAGTTTTGACAATTCTGAATAAAGCTGCTATAAACATCTATCTGAAGATTTTTGTGTGGACGTGAGTTTTCAGCTCCTTTGGGTAAATACCAAGGCACAAGATTGCTGGGTTGTATGATAAGAGTATGTTAGTTTTTAAAAGACTGCCAGACTATCTTCCAAAGTGGCTGTACCATTTTTGCATCCCCACCAGCAACCACTAAGAGTTACTGTAGCTATACATCCTCAGCGGTATTTGGTGTTGTCAGTATTTCAGATTTTAGTCATTAAAAGGTTGTGTCTTATCACTTCTTTGTCTTGCCTTATCGCACTGGGAGGACTACCCGCCCAGTACTGTATAGAAAAGAGTGCTAACCAACATTCCTTCTCACCTCCAGTCTCAGTGGGAAAGCAATCATTTCACCATTGAGCACGGAGTTACTGAATGGGTTTGTTTGTTGTTTTCTGTATCTTGGAGGGTTTGAGGGTTTGGTAAGATGCCTTTATCAAATTGAGAAAGCTCCTTACAATTTCTAATTTGCTAAAAGTTTTCTGGCATGTTTAAATCGTGGAAGACTGTTTTCTGAATCTTTTGAGAATATCCTTTGGTTTTCCTATTTTTTCCTCCTGTTAATGTGGGGCTTTATATACCTCTTGTCATTTGGATGGTAAACCAATCTTGCCAACATTTTTCCCATCAGGGTTTGCAAGTTATGGTGTATTCCACTAAAATGACCTCCTGAACTGTGGGCCTGGAAAACAAAATGCAAATTCCATTCTGCTCAGTGCCCTAGGGTCACCTCCTGAAACACCCACTCCACATTTCAGGGACCATGAGAGGCTCACCTTGGAAAACCACAGGCCCCTGGCCCGTGAGGCTCATGCCAACCCTGGAGGGACCCTCTCCCAACAGACCTTATCGTTGCAAGGGCAGCTGGGTGCGGAGAGTCGAACAGGTCAGACCTCAGCCCCCATCACCCGCGACAATTAAAGAGTCCCCAGAGCTCGCGCCGCTTGCCCTCACCCCACCGCCCGCGCGAGGCTCCTTTAAGAGAGTCCGCGCTGAACGCGTCTCTGGGGCGGGAGGCCGAGGGCGCCAAGAATGCGGGACTCCGTCGGGAGCGCGAGGGCTGAAGCCCCGCCGGGCGGCCTCCCCTTCCGCGTCCCGCCAGGGTCGTCCCACGCCTACTCCCAGGTCCCCACCCCCAGCTTCGAAGGTCCCCTTCGCCTGCAACCCCCGTGCACCGCCACGCTGGCAGCTCGACGCTCCGCGCGCAGCCCAGCACGGGGCCAGACCCCGCCCCACCCCCCCCGTCCGCCCGTCGGAGGCCGCGGGCGGGGGGAACACGGGGCGCCCGGCGCGGCTCATCCACATTCAGGGGACAGCGCGTCGCGGCGGCCGCCAGGAAGGGACAAAGGCTGTTCCGCCGCCGGCCGCACCGTGCCAGACTCTCTCCTCCCGCCGCCCTGGTGGCCCCCGACGCGGCCCCCCTCGTGTCTGCTCCGCCGGGCCGGGCTACGCAGTCCTGACGGCTTCCGGGAGGAGGAGGCGGCGGCAACCTCCCTTGGACTCTGCACACCCGACCCCCGCCTGTGATCCCAGAGGCCAGGGGCCCCTTCTCCGCATCTCCGGGGCAGTTGAGGTGGCCTCGTCTCCTGATGCGGGCTGGACTGCGCGGGGCATTCGCCAGAGACCCGAGTTCTGGTGCACCGAGCCGGAATTCTCACCTGTGGCCAGGCGTCTGAGGGTAGAACCTGCCAGGCTCAGCGCAGAGCCGGACTGGGAGGAGAGCGAGGGAAGGTGGGGTTTTGAGCCCAAGCCCTTCCAGGCCCCCCACGAAGCACTGGATCCCCTCTGGATGGCCGTTGAGGGCTCCAAAGTCTTCACCCCGACCCCGTCTGGCCAGACTTTTGATGGCGTGGGCTTTGGGTCTCCTGACCCCTTCGAGGGGATCCCGGACACAACCTATACCCCTCGGAGAACTGTAGTTCCTACACCCTCCGCCCAGCGTCTGTCTGGAGGCCAAGGCGGCATGGGAGAGTTTGCGCCTCGGCGCAAGCCACTCGGTCAGCTCCCTTTACTATCCCGGGAGCTCAGCGTCCACCCGGAGAATGGGCCCAACCTTCATCCCTCTCCTGGCACTCGCGCTCTAGGGACCCGTGCCAGGATGTAAGGGGTCCGGCAGCACTGGCGCACAGTGGATCTCAGCACACAGACGGCTATGATGTGGGCCAGCTTCCTTCAGTCTCCTTGAGGGCAGGGACAGTCCTGCCAGTGAGCCCTGCTCCCCGACCCCCACCCCAGGAATGGTTGCAACTCAGGCAGCGGGCAGACCCACTTCTTAAGCCTTCTTGGCTCTGGGAAGTTCTTCCTAAGTCTGCCCCAAGTCTTCTCCTTCTTTCCAGGCCTGGGTTGGGACGGGGAGAGCCACGGGGAAGGGGGGAGAGTTCCCTTTAAGGAAGGCGGGGGAGGGGGCTGCCGGCCGGTCTTCCTTCCGCCCCTCCCTGGCCCCCGCCGCCGGGGCTCAGGGCCCGGGCCCCGCGCCCGCGCATGCGCCCGCCTGTGGGCGCTGTCCCGGCTGCGAGGGCGGCGCGCACCGACAGCCGGACGGACAGGCGGCCGGTCGGACCGACGGGGCAGCGCGGGGAGCGGGGACGTGGCGGGACAGCGACATGGCCGGCCACACGCAGCAGCCGAGCGGACGCGGGAACCCGGGCCCTGCGCCCTCGCCCTCCCCCGGCCGGGGTCCCGGCCCGGGCGCCCCGGAGCGGGTGGCGCTCAAGAAGGAGATCGGGCTGGTGAGCGCCTGTACCATCATCATCGGTGAGCGGGGCCGGGGCGGGCGGGTGCCTGGGGCGGTGAGGCCTGAGGCGGACAGCGGCTTGGGACAAGGAGCACCCCCTCTCTGGGTGCGCCTAGCGGTCCGCGACGGTGGACCATGGATCAAGGATGCACGCCGCGGCACATGCGGCGTCTCCCTTCACACAGCAGCCGCAGAGTTCCCAAGTGGCCCGAACTTCAGCGCTCTAACGAGGTGCAGGTCCCATCCACCGCTGGAATCCTCCTGCCACCTTTATTTCTTTAAACTTCTGCAGGGCAGTTTCCCTCCAGTCTTAACATCTCTAACATGTGGTCCTGCCTTGAGTGCAGGAGCCTTACCAAGTGAGCGGACCCTGTAAGCTGGCCTCCTGCTAAGGCCCCCCCCGCCAGTTCTGGGTCTTGTCGCTCCAGCAGAGTTCCTACGGTGTGCAGGGTCCAGGTGCCATAGCGTGTGAATGATTTATTCTTCCAAAGCAGGAGGGACTGTGGGTAGCCTGGACAGGTAGAAACAGCCCAGAGTGGAAACGGGTTCAGAGAATGTAATTAGTGCCAAGATTTGCAGCTGGACCCTGGCGCAGCGGGGCGGATCAGCAGTGATGGGGCGGCTGAGTTGGGGGTGGGCAGAGCCCGCCTGCAGAGGCTTCCTGGGCTGGGACCCCACTTGCATCCTCTCTGGCCCAGCTTCCCCACCTGGGAATGAGTGCCCACACCCTGCCCACGTACAGGGACTTCCGGGTAGGCAGAGGGCTCAGGGCCCAGTGAAAACAGTGGTGGGATTTTCTTCCTGCTGTCCCAAGTCTTGAACCTGGACACCTCAGGAACTGGCTAACCCAGACCTGTGCCTGTGTTCACACAAGGTGCCCCAGACACCCTTGTGGGAGGAGTCTGTTCCACCTCCAGTGTCCCAGGAGACAAAGGCTGGAAGGATGAATGGAGTGGACTTTGACTGCTCTCCGTTTATCACCTGCTCATGCTTCCCATCCCCAGTCAGTGGGAGCTGCTTGTTTATCCTCAGATCCCTGGAGATGGAAAAAGTTGGGGGCTCAGGAGAACAGTCTGGGGTCTTCACTTCCTCCTCCGCTGCCCCCGCACTGGAGCTCCTGGGCTAAGTCTGGTGTCTAGCTCTTGGTAAACCCCCACACTCACACCGAGAGTTGCCCCAGGACACAGCCCCTGTGCAGGTACCCCTCTGTCTCACCCCCTTGCACTTGGAAAGGTATCTTCTAGGAGCTGATCCTGATCTGGTCTGGAGCCCTTCTTGACCTCGAGTGCCCCTGTCCGTCTGCTGGGAGGACAGGCTCCTTCCAGGGATTCAGTCAGAGTACTGGCTAGAGCTTTGCCCTGACCCATACCCTCTCCAGGAGCTGTGCCCCGAGCAAGAGGAAGCCCACACATCGTGGGTGGACCAGGGAGTCCAGAGGCTGACCAGCTACAGTACCCAGAAGGGGCAGAGAGAGACGTGATTCTTCCTGGCATGCCTCAGCTAAACCTAGCATCCTCGAGCATAGACCTACTCTGCCTTCTCCCCGTATCCCATCCCCACTCCCCTAAGTCAGACAGAGCCTGCTGGCTCATATCGCCTCCTGAGAGGGCCCTGGTGGTGATGGTGGGAGCAGATGAGGCTAACTCAGCAGGAGTTTTTCTGTGCAGCACAGGTCTGCCCTCCCAGCTTCCCTACCTCTCGTGCCATTTTTGTTGTTCCAGGGCCACTGTTCCCTTGGCCTCAGGCCTTGAAGACTGAGCTGGGCTTTAGGAGTGACTTAGCCAAGGGTAGCAGACTCAAAAACAGAGCCCAGATGATCTGACTGCAGCCCAGGACACTCAGGGGTGGTCCTATAACCCTACTTGGGGAATTTTGAAGGGTTTCTGCAGGTGGGAGGCTAGCCTGGGCAGAAAACAGCCAAGGGGAGAATGGACCTGTTCCAGAAGGTGACAGAAGAGGCAGGTGTGGGCTGAATCACTGCACCGCCATCTCCCACTTGACACCCTGAAGGTCCCCTTCTTCACTGTTCCAGGGGCCACATCTTGCACATCTTATCCCACTTTCCTGCTCTGGGGAGCCTGGTCAGAGTAAAAATATCTTTAAAGTGTCCTATTTTAGCCTAAAAAGTCTTGAGAACTTTATAGCCTTCTTCATAATCTTTCTTGTTTGTTAGCAGCTACTCTTCTAATCTCCAAAACTTCAAAATACTCTCCCAGAAGAACCTGTAATTCTCTCCCCTTGCAGCCCCTACCTCAGGCTGAGTAGGGCTTTGGGCTGGAAAAAGACTCCACCTAAAACGTGCTTAGGACCACTAAAGCAAGCACAGCTGGAGGGGAATAGAGAGCCAGCCTGGAGGAAAGAGTCCTTTGGGGCCGGAGCTGTGCAAGACATCACTGCATCCATCTATTCAGAAAAACACGCCTGGCTACATTATGAAAACACAGTCTCCCTTTGTCTCACTTGATTGCCCACCTTGCAAGATGGGAATTTTCATACCACTTTATAGCTATAGAAACTGCTGTTGAAAGTTAAATGATGCTGCTGCAAGGGGTGGACTTGATATTTGGAACCAGAATTGGACTCCTCTCCCAGTCCAGTGCGCTTCTTCACACTGCTCTGGTGCAGGGCAAAATCAGAGCCAGATTCAGGGCCCATGGTACGGGAAGGTTGAGGATTAAGCTGGGAGCTCATCCAACCAAGATTTACTGAACTCCTCACTCTACTATAAATAGACAAACAGGTGGACAGAGAAATCTCCTGTGACTCCTCACCCCCCACCCAAGGCTGTATGCACAGGATCCCTTGTCCTGACTCAGGGACCACAAACAGCTACCTCCCCAATTCATGCCCAAGGAGGGACTGTGCCCAGGTTCAGCAGAGTGAGAACCACCTGGGTCTGCTGACCAGGCTGTCCTGGCCTCCACTGTCTCCCTTTGACCCAAATATCCAGCTTATGTTTGTGGATCAGGCTCAAGTGTGTTCTGGGGCTCTGGGGTCTCCTTTGTGAACCCCATCTCCTTAGGAGCCAGTACCTATGCATCCACCTGTGGCCAGGTCCCTCCGTTGTCTCCAGGGCTGGAGATTCTGGGCTGTTCCAGATAGCCCTCTTCAGAACCCTCGCCCACCAGCCTGTCTTTGCTTCACCATAGCCCCAATTTACAGATGAGGGAAGTAGGGACCTGAGGCTGCCACGAGCCCAGGGTCAGATGCTTTTGGTGTGCTCTGGAACACCCTTGGGGGCTGAGGCAGCTCCAGCCACAAGGGTGGGGCTGGCCAGCATGGGTCACATTCATGCATCTATTCAACAGTTAGGTACCAAACAGTGCAGGGCCCTGTTCTAGGTGCTGGAGGCACAACTGGGAACAGGACAGACAAATCCCTGTCCTCCTGGAGCTGACGTTCCAGCGTGAGAAGTCGAAGAGCAAACAAGATAAGCCAGCTGAGTGTTTAGCTGATGGGGTCATGATTAAGTGCTAAGGTGAGAAGATGACAGAGAGAGGTTTATAGATAGGAGATGAGTCAGGCATGGGATGGGGTCCAGTCTATGTGGGTCTTGCAGCCACAGTAAGGACCTTGCCTCTTTTCTTTGTCAGAAGGGAGCCCGAGGAGAGCTTTGAGCAGAAGAGGGATGGCGTGGGGTGGAGTAGGATGGAATAGAACAGGATGGCATGGCATGACACGGCCTGGGGCTTACTGTGGGGGAGAAGCTGCGGGCAACAGGGGCTGAAGCCAGAAGCCCAGTCAGGAGTCACTGGGGTAAGAGATAATGGTGGCAGACAGCAGGGTGATGCTAATGGAGGTGCTGAAAGGAGGTTCAGTCCTGGGCATGTCTGGAATATTGAGCCAAAGGACTTGTGATGAACTGGATGAAAGATGTGGCCGAGTAGAGTCTAGGTGATAGTGAATTGGAGCCTGAGCAGCTGGGGGCCTGGTTTGCCATTCATTGATCTGGGAAGACTGTGAGATGAGTAGGTCTAGGGAAGAGAGTTCTGTCTTTCTGCTCATCACTCTCTCAAAAGGAAAGTGGGTCAGTCTGGTGGTACACATTGGCCGATTGGCAATTTCAGGCATGTCTTGGAAATGTCCCTGCTCACCTCCCTGGAGTTCTGCCCCGACTTCAGCAGGCACTTGTGTCCCCCAGAGGGGTGCCTGACACGTGCTCACCACCAGGACACTGGAGGCAGAGGCTTCACCCAGAGCAATAGCAAGGCCCCCAAAGCGGGACTCTGGCTGCTGACCCCAGGGTGCTGAGGTCCCTAAGGGCTCAGGTCTCCATAGGCCAGCTTGGGTGGCTGGGTGTCTGCAAAGTAGACAGCAATAGGGACTACCCATAAACACTTCCCAGGACCTCTGAGGTAGCAGATGGGATGAGTACGGACCCACAGCACTCCTCCATCTCCCCATCTTACGGATGAGAAGGTTCAGAGAGTGGAGCGCCTTGTCCACAGACCCCACCACGAGGGACCTAGGGTTTGAATTCAGATTTAGGGGTTCTCAACTAGTCGTTGGCCCTGCCTATGGTTCCAGGACATTTGGGACTTACCAGCAGGAATTTTGAGTTCTTCCCTGGAAATTTCATGGGTCACATCCTAATGGGGAGGTGCTGGGACTCATTGCCCAGTGCAAGGGAAGGAGGCCTGGCCCATGGCCAGTGCCTGACAGGGCCCAGGAGCCCCAGAGCTGTTCTCTGTCGGGCCAGCAGGCCAGTGTGGCAAGAGGAGGCCCCGTCATAGTCATGCTCACAGAAAAGACGGGCATGTGTAAGAGGACCTAGGCCCTAGGCCTTTTAGGGGGCTCAAACTCCTCATCTCAGTAGGTCAGGGCATAGTCCCTGCCCTCTAGGAATACAGGGTCCACCCAGGATGACAAATAAAGTAATCACTTCCTGGCCATCCTCCAGGTACCATGGGAGAGGAGGGAGGGGCCATATTATAGAGATCATGGTGGGAGATCAGGGAGGGCTTCCTGGAGGTGGCATTGCTTCTCAGAGGCCAGTGAACTGGGAAGAGACCTGCCACAGGGGAGGACAGAGGGCCCTGAGCCGACTGTGTTTCCTCTGGCAGCTGTGTAGGACACATCCATCCTGCCCAGCAGTACCTCTGCCAAAGTCAGAGTTGCCCCAGCCCTCTGCTGTCTCCCGAGCCGTATGGCCCTTCCTGGCAGAAGGGGAACCTGAGGCTTAAAGGGGGCAGCACAGGCCTGAGGTCTCACAGCTGACTCCTGTTCAGGGATGGGGGCGGTGGTGACAGGACTGCCCCGACCCCTCTCTAAATCAGACTCTGCCCATTCCCCCACACACACCCAGGGCAGCCAGCCCCTTCCACCGGCACGACCTTCATGGTCTACCCTGGCGACCTCCATAGTCGGCCACTGCCTCCCAGAAATAGGTCAGCACGCAGTGCAGCAGCCGGGGAACAATGGCCCTTTCTTCATTCCTCCACGGAGCCGGGTAAGCCCCATCAGGCCAAACATCTTAATGTGATAAAAACCACCCAGCTCGGGCTGAGGGAAGAGGGCCGGGAGGATACTGGAGGGGGCTGTTGGTCGGGGGGACTCATCCTCACCACCCTCCTGGGAGCTCTGGCCCCACTGAGGACCCATGGGGACCACAGAGCAGCCATCCCTTTGGGTGGATGGGAATATGGAGGCCTCGGAACACACATTCCTCCAGCCCACTGAGACACCTGACCAGGTGCTCAGCAGTATCTCCCAGCCCATCCCACCTTCCATGGTCCCTGCCCTTCCTCCACTTCCTCCAGAGTAGGATCCCCCAAAGGTTGGACTTGTCCACTGTGCTTAGTCACTCAGTCATGTGCAACTCTTTGCAACCACATGGACCGTACCCTGCCAGGCTCCTCTGTCCATGGGGATTCTCCAGGCAAGAATACTGGAGTGGGTTGCCATGCCCTCCTCCAGGGGATCTTCCCAACCCAGGGGTTGAACCCAGGTCTTCAGCATTGCAGGCAGATTCTTTACCATCTGAGCCACCAGGGAGGCCCGTGAATACTGGAATGGGTAGCCTATCCCTTCTCCAGGGTCTCTTCCCGACCCAGGAATTGAACCAGGGTCTCCTGCACTGCAGGTGGATTCTTGACCAGCTGAGCTGCCAGGGAAGCCCAGACTTGTCCCCTGCTGCTCACCAAATCTGGGCAGAGCTGATTCTGCCGGGCCTGAACATGGGGCCTGAGAAGGGAGGCCCGGACCCTCCACCACCAGGAGCAATAGGCAGGCATCCCTTACAGCTCTGTGGTCCCTGCTCCACACCCCTAAACATCCGCTGCTGGAGACGCCCACCTCAACAACATCCGTCCTACTTGCCCTCTGCCCCTCACCTAGCCTTTTGCTCCTTGCATAGCCCCATCCCACCCACATGGTACCAAGAGCAGCCAGTGGACCTCAATGGGGTTTTCTGCCACCTTCCAGCGCAGACCCGGGGCAGAGGCTGGAGGGTGTCCAGGCCTGGAGGAAGAGGCCCCCAAAGACCTCAGACACCTGCGGGCACACGTGACCCTTTGAGCCCTGTGGGGAGAAGTCCTGCACTGTAGCCTGAGGCCATGTGTCTAAAACAATAACAATCTCCACCCCCGGCCCATCCCCCAGTTCCCAGCATCTGAGTCTCCAACCAGTGGGCAATGACTAGTGATATGTCCCTTTCAGATCCCAGCCTTGGGAGACGAGGTGCCAGGTGTGGCTTCCCGAAGGGGCTACCGTGATGAGGCCCTGTCAGGCTGAATTGTACAGGGTGGTGGGGGGCCGCACGGCGGGGTGGGGGAACGCATGGCTCAGGGCCTTGGATGCACCCAGCTCCTTCCAAGGCCACCCAACCCCCGCTGGCTTCCAACCTCCCTGGCTTTTGGCAAATCCTGCTCCACCAGGTCCTGAGAACAGAGGCTCCACTACTGGACAGAGTGAACTCAAAGACCCTTTAGAAACCCGAGAGCCCACCGAGGCCCTGGGCCCCATGGTGGATGAAGGAGGTGGCCCTTCTCACCCTGGAGGCAAGCTGAGGGCACAGCCTACCTGGGGGAAGCTGGGAGACAGGAATTCCTTCCTCCTTATCTGGATGTGTTTAGGGCTCCTGGGATGTGACTGGAAAGCCAAGCGGGGCATCGTGGCCGTCCAGACTGGAAATCTGTGTCGGCCGGGTGGAGGTGGGGTAGGACTGTGAACAGGGAGTCCATGCAGATGGGCGGCCCCAGCTGTGTCCTCATCCAGACCCACCCGTGGGCCCTGCAGGTGGAGCCGGCAGACTCTGCCCTCACGGTCGGGCGCTCCCCACCTGGGCCCCAGCAGACGGGGCCATTTGTGGAGGGGCTGAGGCCCAGGTCCCAGCAGTGTGACTTTTTATTCATGTGGCCTGTGGGTGTGTATGTGCTTGCATGCTCAGTCGTTTTCGACTCTTTGTAACCCCTTGGACTGTAGCTCGCCAGGCTCCTCTGTCCATGGGATTTCCCAGGCAAGAATACTGGAATGGGTTGCCATTTCCATCTCCTGCATTGGTGGGCAGATTCTTTAGCAGCTGAGCCACCAGGGAAGCCCATGCCCCGTGGGTTCTGAGGTTATCTCCTCTTGGGCAGGCCCTAGTGTACATCACCGGTGATATGACTGGATTCATTAGCACAGATAATGAGGCCCAGGTCACCCAGTACATTATCCTCTTTGCCCTAACTGCCAGGGAGCTCAGGGTTAAGTGGGCGTGCAGCATTTTGCTCATCCTGGGGGCCTGCTCTGCAGCCTGCAGCTTCTCTCTCTGAGGGTCTCCCACTGTTCTGCTCCCAGACCCCATGAGTCAACAGAGTCCCACCCTGACCAGCGCCCATCCTTCCAAGACTCAAGAGTCAGTCCAGGGACAGGCCAGGCTTTCTGTGACCCATGACCTGCCAGATTCCACTGGCACCCAAACCTAGAAAGCCAGCCACCCCCTCTGCTCCTGCCCAGAGTCCCCTTCTGGGAGGGCCAAGTGGAGATAGCTGCACCCACTTCACAGATGAGAACACTGGTCCCTCTCATCGGGGCATGGGTGCCATTTTGGACCTCAGGCCATTCATTCATCCCATAGTTTGCACAACGGATGTGTATTGACCGCCTACTATGTGCTGGAGGCCCTAGGTGAGGTTTCAGACAGTACACACAATCACCCGAAGATGCAAAGACCATCTGGATGCAGCTGTGAATGAGCTGAGGCTTCCCGTACAGTACTTCCCTGAATCCTCACTACAGCCCTGTCGTGCAGGCAGAACTTGAGAGGTGACCTGAACTAGGGAGAGAGTCCTGGCTTTCTGAGCCCCTACCAGGACTTCCCACTGTGGTCCTGGGATTTGAGCAGTAACTCCTGTTTGCAACCAGTGGCTGTTCCCAAGGGAGAGGCATCTGCCCAGACCCCAGGCTGAGCCATCCTAGTCCTGCCAGCCTGCCACCATCCACCCTATCCCTGAAAATACACCAGGTCCTCTCCCTCACCCCACTGCCCTTTGCCCAGAAGCTGAACCATTTTAAGAACACCAGGAAACCAGATCTCTTCTGAGTCTGTGTCCGCAGTCTGGGTCCTAGGTCAAGGAGGAGCCCAGTAGGCAAAGGCTCTCTGACAGGGAAACAGGAGATGGAAGATAAAGAGAGTATGGAGCAAGGTCTGGGGCTGTGAAGTGGGAGGAGGAACCTTACCAGCTGGTCAAGGAGGGCTTCCTGGAGGAGGTGCCAGTCCCCAAGACACTGTGAGTGTGGATTTCGGCCAATAAGAAAGTGGCAACAGTATCATGGTCAAGGTCTTGCTTTAAGTGACCAACTCTGCCAGCAGGCCAGGAGGAAGGAGATGGCTGGAGGTTGACAAGCCTGGAGGTCTTGGCCAGCATTGAGGGGCTGCACTTGGGCCCTGTGGGGAGGCACCAGAGTGGCTGCCACTGCTTGGGCTTGGCCCACCTCGTGAGAGTGAGAAGCAGAGGAATTTGGAACAGGACTCATCTCTGGCAGGGAGCCTGTCTGGACAGACAAAGGTGTCACTGCCCATGTCAGGGGCTGGGGAGGGGAAATGAGGTGGCCAGAGTGGGGCTTGCAGGTCTGAGGGGCCTGTGCCATCCACATGCCTCCAGGCCCACGTCCAGGGAGCAGCCTAAGCTCCCCTCCTCACTGCAGCATCTAGAGCTGCACAGAGAGGCTGGCCTGCTGGGGGCACCCCAGCCCTGATGCCTCCCTACCTTTCCCCACTACAGGAAACATCATTGGCTCGGGCATCTTCATCTCCCCAAAGGGGTCCTAGAGCACTCTGGCTCTGTGGGTCTGGCCCTCTTCGTCTGGGTCCTGGGTGGAGGCATCACTGCCCTGGGCTCACTCTGCTATGCGGAGCTGGGAGTGGCCATCCCCAAGTCTGGCGGGGACTACGCCTATGTCACTGAGATCTTTGGGGGCCTGGCTGGGTAAGTGTGGGGCTCCAGCAGCTGGGGGGTGGGGACACCCTCTCCAGAACCGATGGCCTGCTGGGCTCTGGACCCCAGTATCCTCTTCTGCTTCTCACATCCTGGAAAGGTCATGGGAATGGGGTGGAGGGAAGGAGGGAGTGTTGGGTGGCCTTCTAAGGCCAAGGTGTGTGGGACTAACGCCCATGCCACTCCAGCCAGACACTAGCTGGCCCCTGACCTCTCTATGCTACCTTTTAAATAAGCCTCACCTCCCTCACAGGTGTTTACAGGTGAGAAAGTCCTTACTATGGAAACCTCTAGATGCTGTCAGCATCCAGGCAAGCAGTGAGGGGCATGATATTCCTATTAACGCTCTGCAAGAACTTTTCTTTAAATAACTTCTAGTTTTCCTTTAGTCACCATGAATGTTAGCTAAGCACCTGCTGCTTGCTGAGGGCCAGGACACAGTGATAAAGGGGTCCGGCCCAGTCGTCAAGTTGCTTACAGTGCAAAAGGCAAACCCCTCTGATGTGATCAGGACCAGGAGGAGCCTTGCTCTGAAAGTGTAAGAGGTAGCTGCCCAGTAGCCAAGAAAATAGCTGCCACCACCCGGAGAAGGCTGCCAGAGAAAACACATTTGCGCTGAGGCTTGAAGGGGGAGGTGGGTTTTTTTTTTTTTTGGCCGACCAGTGAGGAAGGATGGGGTGCATGTACAGAGGGTGATGGCCTGGGCGGGCTTAGGCTATCTTCCGCAGCCAGAAGCGAGGTCACATCCACGGCAGACACCAGGGCTTGGCGGGGACTGGGCAGCCTATGGGTGGAGGGGAACCCAAGCTCCATCTAGCTGACCCATGCTGAGGGCCTGAACAAAGGTCCAGGAAGATTCCAGAACCATTTAGGAGTCCAAATCGCAGGGACGTGGTGGCCGGTGTGGCATGAGGGAGGGGTTTAGTGAGACTCCACTGATGGGGTTCCTGATCAGGAGGGGGAGATTTCAGGCTGGGGTTTGTCACTTGAGTGGGGTCTTTGGCACACTCGGGAGACGCTCAGTCAGGCCTTGGGTGGGGGATCTGGAACACAGAGAAGTCTAGGCTGAAGAATTTAAAGGGTGGTTCTGAGCAATGTGGTTAGGGGCCTTTAAGAGGATGGAGTGTGGCAGGGCGTGCACACTCCTCTGGGTGTGTCTGGGATTGTTCTTCTCTGGGGCGGGGGGTACTCAAAGGGGCCTGGGACCCACGAAAGCAGAAGAATCATGCTGTGTGGCTGGAATACTTGAGAAGATGGGACAAGAGGGCCCAACCCCCACCCCAGGGACACCTAACACTGAGTGGGTGGGCAGAGGGGAGCACCCAGTATGAGAGGGGGCCAGGGTGCTAGGATGTCCCAGAAGTGAAAGGAGTGGGGCGTGGGGGAATGTGTACAGCACAAAGGCCAGGACCAAGAGGAAGCTGCTGAGCTTGGTGCCCCAGAGGCCACTGGTATCCTTGGATAAGGCAGTGCCCACCTTCAAGGTGGGGTGGACAGGCGGCCAGCACCACCCCTATGGACAGATGCTGCCCTGGATGCAGCCAGAGCTCGCAGGAACAGGTCAGGCCTCACTCCCACGTGGACACCATGCAGAGGGGAGTTTCTGGCAGAAGGGACCTGAATCCTTCCCACCCTACCAAGGTGCTTTGCAAGGTCTGGTCCCTTGGGGCTCACGGCTCAGAGTCAGCCATCTGTAGCCACAGGGCTCTGCTGGGGACTACTTCTGGAGCCAGGACTGGAGGTCCCAGGAGAGCCCAGCCCAGCTCAGGGACAGCCTGGGGCTGGGGACCTTTTCTAAGATACCCTTAGGAAAGGTATGGGTTCCCTAGTCTCTCTCCACACCTGCCCAAAGACAGCCCATAGCCGTGTGTGCTGTACAATCATCTCTGTTGAAACAGTTCATCAATAGAGCAGAGATCTCGACAAGGTGGGCCCTGCCTCCCTGGACCGAAGCCGGCCTCTGGGCGCCTGCAGCAGCCCTGGGTACCAGGACTCAGGGTGCAGCCCCGCTCCCCACACCTGGGCCCACTTGGCCCGGAACGTCCTGGGAGGCCCGCCCCACTCGGGCCCTGGCTCATTCCAGCTTCCTGCTGCTCTGGAGCGCCGTGCTCATCATGTACCCCACGAGCCTGGCTGTCATCTCCATGACCTTCTCCAACTACGTGCTGCAGCCCGTGTTCCCCAACTGCATCCCACCGGCCGCCGCCTCCCGCGCGCTCTCCATGGCTTGCCTGAGTGAGTGTCAAGTCGTGGGGGTGGGCAGGGCCTCTGTCCCCAGGACCCACCCTGCAGGGGAGGACTTGGGGATTTGCCTCCCCCGCCAATGAGGACCATTTTTAAAGTTTTTATTGAATTTGTTGCAATATTGTTTCTGTTTTATGCTTTGGCTTTGGGGCCTGGAGGCTTGTGGGATCCTAGCTCCCCACCCAGGGATCGAACCCACACCCCTGCATTGGAAAGCAGAGCCTTAACCACTGGACCACCGGGGAAGTCCTCTGTGGGAGGACTTTGGGAGGGGCATTCCTCCAGCTGCCAGCCCCCTGTGAAGCTGGCCTCAGGGGTGGGCTTCTGGCATCTTGCAGCCGGGGCTGGACTTGGCCGTGGCCCACCATGAGGAGCTCGGCTTCGGGTGCCTGCTCACCCACCCGCCCTCCTGTCCTTCCTCTGCAGTGCTCTTGACGTGGGTGAACAGCTCGAGTGTGCGCTGGGCCACGCGCATCCAGGATGTGTTCACCGGTGGGAAGCTGCTGGCCCTCTCACTCATCATTGGCGTGGGCTTTGTCCAGATCTTCCAAGGTAGGGCCAGGCATGGGGCTGGGTGCAGGGCCAGGGAGACGATGCTGACCCTTGGCCTCCGGATCCCCCAGGACACTTCGAGGAGCTGAGGCCCAGCAACGCCTTCGACTTCTGGATGACGCCGTCCATAGGCCACCTGGCCCTGGCCTTCCTCCAGGGCTCCTTTGCCTTCAGCGGCTGGAACTTCCTCAACTATGTCACAGAGGAACTGGTGGACCCTCGAAAGTGAGTGAGGCATCAGCCTAGCCCTGGGAAGGGGTGGGAGAGGTGGCCTCCCCACACAGGCCCGCGGTCAGCTATGGCCGGCAGGGCTGGCCATCGGCCTGGCTGCGCTGCTGATCCCCACGAGAGGCTCTGGAAAGGCAGCCGGGAGGCCTGTGTTCCAGCCTGACCCTGCTCTGTATGGTTGTGGATGAGTCACGGCCCCTCGCTGGGTCTTGGAAACACGGAGTCTCATTGTCTCCCTGCAAACGGATCCAGCTATGTGCTTGGCCAAAAAATTACACGTGCACACAACATGGTCCCTCAGCTGGGACCTTGACTGTGAACACTTACAGCTGGGGCTGGGGGTGGGGGATGCTGATGGGAGTCCCCAGGGACCCTGGCCTGTGGACTGAACTCTAAGGACACTCTGAGGATCTTCAAAGCTGATTTTGGCTGTATGCAACGTTCTTTTCATGTGCAGACATTAGATCTGCCCCTCCCCAGGATATTAGTGGCTCTTCCTCCTACCAGGCTGTGCCAAGGCTGGGCTGCTGAGTGGTGCGGAGACAGACAGATTGCAGGGCTGTCCTCTCCCCTGCCCCAGGGCCCCCCAGGAGATGGGCTCAAAGCCCCGTACCACCCTGAGGCCCCACCCCAGCTCCGCAAGAACCAATGCTGACACGCTCCACCACTGTCCCCAGGAACCTACCTCGTGCCATCTTCATCTCCATCCCCCTGGTGACCTTCGTGTACGCCTTCACCAATGTCGCCTACTTCACTGCCATGTCTCCCCAGGAGCTGCTGGCCTCCAATGCCGTGGCCGTGGTGAGTGGGGGCCCCCAGCTGGTCCCTGGCTCCTGCCCGGCCCCTGCCCCACCTCACGCTCCTCTTCTCTTCTGTGCCCACCCAGACCTTCGGGGAGAAGCTGCTGGGCTACTTTTCTTGGGTCATGCCCGTCTCCGTGGCACTTTCCACTTTTGGAGGGATCAATGGCTACCTGTTCACCTCCTCCAGGTAAGGAACTCCCAGGGAACAGAGACCTGATCCCACTTCTGAGGAACAGGAAGCAGAAGGGAGGCAGGCTGGATGAGGGGAAAAACTGCCCAGTGGGGCTGCTGGAGCAGGCGGTCAGAGGTGACACTCAAGAGGGCCATCAGGTCCAGGGCTGAGGTCGGGCTCTGGCCGGCAGGGGAGGCCCTGGGCCAGGCTCACGGCCCCCACCCATCTGTCCCCATCCCCCAGACTGTGCTTCTCTGGAGCCCGAGAGGGGCACCTGCCCAGCCTGCTAGCCATGATCCACGTCAGACGTTGCACCCCTATTCCCGCCCTCCTTGTCTGTGTAAGTTGGGGGACCAGACTGGCAGGGGCGGGAAGCCAGGGCAGCAGCCTGGGTGGTGGCAGGGCGTGAGGCCTGGCCCTGTGGGAGGGGAGGGCCGGGCTCACCGGCATCCTGGACCGAGCTGGCCAGCCCAGGGCCCCTCCTGGGCTGGCAGGAGGCAGGTGGGAGCCAGCCCTCAGCCCGGTCCTCTCCCAGTGCGGGGCCACGGCAGTCATCATGCTCGTGGGAGACACGTACACGCTCATCAACTATGTGTCCTTCATCAACTACCTCTGCTACGGTGTCACCATCCTGGGCCTGCTCGTGCTGCGCTGGAGGCGGCCGGCGCTGCACAGGCCCATCAAGGTGAGGCCGGGGAAGGACTGGCTGGCTCCCAAGCCGGGAAGCAGTCAGGGCCACCCCTTCACCCATTTGGGCACCAGGGACAGCGAGGGCAGCAATGGGGAGGCCAGCCTTTGCCATGTGCCCGGCCCTGCCTGGGGCCCTGTGTGCACTGGCGTATTCAGTCCTTAAGCAGCCCTGTGAGGTGGGTGCTGTGAATACTCCCACTTCATGGACAGGAAAATAAGGCTAAGACACGGTCACAGACGATTCCACGAGCCCACACAAAACTGAAGCCCCGAAAGCGAGCTGAAAGTCCTCCCATTTGCATATCAATCCTCGAGCTGGAGAAGTAAGTGCTCAGTGCCTGAAATGTGGAACACTGAAAATCATTCACCTCCAGCCAAGTGCGAGCGGCCAGTCCACGTACAGTCACTGTGGGGAGCTCAGAGGCACTGAAGTTGACAAACCCTCAACAGTTGGGCCAACTGGGCTCCTCAGGTCTCAGCTCCCAGGAAATGGCCCGAGACCCCCAGGGTTGGGGGGTGGGCAGGAGAGCTGGCGGGGCGCGGGGTTGTCCTGCAATGCCGCTTGCTGTCCCCCAGGTGAACCTCCTCATCCCCATGGTGTACTTGGTCTTCTGGGCATTCCTGCTGGTCTTCAGCTTCATCTCAGAGCCCATGGTGTGTGGGGTAGGCGTTATCATCATCCTCACGGGGGTGCCCATCTTCTTCGTGGGAGTATTCTGGAGAAGTAAACCAAAGTGTGTGCACAGACTCACAGGTGAGCTGATCAGCTCCCCGAAGGGGCAGGGCCTGGAGATAGGATCCTCTTTGGGATTTGCCCTAAAGCAGGGATTTCCCGGCAGCTGAGGTGGCCACACATGGCCCAGCCACCATCAGACATCTGCCCATGGCGTAGCTCACGTGTCTGGGTCTCGAGTGCAGATAGCAGCTCCCCGAGGACCCCTGTCCCACGGGGTCAGCCCCCAGCGTCCATGTGTTGGTCTGTCTGTCTGTCCTCAGAGTCAGTGACACGCTGGGGCCAGGAGCTGTGTTTCGTGGTCTACCCCCAGGGCTCCCCAGAGGAGGAGGAAAATGGCCCCTGCCAGCCCTCCCCACTGCCTGCCACGGACAAGCCCTTGAAGACACAATGAGACATTTGTGGAGCCTGAAGCAGCTGTTTCTGTTTACATGTTGTTTATTGAGGAGGTGTTTTTGCAAAAAAAAAAAAAAAAAATTTTTCCTGGGGAAAAATAAAGAGCTCTGACTCTTGGAAGGGCTTGGTGAGGAAGCCCTGAAGATGTGGACTGGGCCCCTGTCAGCACTGCCCCGCTAGCTTTTCCTGGAAAGATCTGTGCATGAAACAGGGCTGGTGGTGCACCTGTCTCAGGAACTTGTTGGGTCCCCCTGGGCTGGGGGCATGTGTGGAACTGGCTGGAGCAGGTGGCCTGGTTGGCTCGGGAGGAGGCTCTTGACTTTTGAGGGGTTCTGATGCTTGAGCCAGACACTCCTTCTCTGGGGTTGGCACCTTGGGGTCCGGGGCCAACCCTGCCCTACAGATGTGGAGGACTGAGAATTGGCTGGGTGTGCCCCTCTCCCCCAGACCCTGCTGGAGGCTCAGCCACCCAGGAGAGCCTGGATTTCCTGCCAGAACTGCCTTTCTTCCCTTAAGTCCCCACGGAGTGAGCGTCAGGACTCAGTGGCCTGGCTTGGTTCACAGGTGGGGAAACTGAGGCTCTGAGATGGGATGGCATGGATGTGGCTGCTCTCAGTTGGTGCCTCAGCCTCTGCCCTCTGAGAAAGCATTGGGCACCATCTTCTGGGGACCTCGGGGCCTATAAGAGATCCCGTGAGCTTTCTATACCCCATACCTACTTTCTCAGCCTGGCATCAAGCTGACCGGGCCCACACTGAACCCACAGGCATGAGGTTGGGGGCAGAAGCCTCCTGGCCCAGCTTTTCCGGGGCCTGTGCCCTCTGAGAAAGCATCGGGCACCATCTTCTGGGGACCTCGGGGCCTGTAAGAGATCCCGTGAGCTTCCTCTACCCCATACCTACTTTCTCAACCTGGCATCAAGTTGACCGGGCCCACACTGACCCCACAGGCATGAGGTTGGGGGCAGAAGCCTCCTGGCCCAGCTTCTCCGGGGCCTGTGCCACCAGAGCACTCACCGTGGACTAGGTCTGATGTACCCATGGCCATGTCCAGTCCAGGGACAGCTCTGGCACCCCACAGGATGAATGGAGGGAGAAGCCACAGGAAACATTCTGGGAAGCCCTGCCCTGGCCCTCCTTCTTCTGTGGAAAAGGATTCCCAGAAGGGAGTTGGGGTAGGCAGATGGGGACCCCCCAGGTGTCTTGTGTACACTGGAGCCCTGGAGAGGGGCTCACCACTCCGCTCTCTTCCGCGTTCAACCCCCAGCAAGTCCCTCTGCCCACCATGCCCACCGAGGGGCCAGGGTGCTGACACAGGAAGCTGGCAGGGCTCCTGGGTGGGCCTCTTCATAACAAAGAAGGACACGGAGGCAGGGCAGAAATGACTGTGTATTCCCTGGTTACAAAGCGGGGCTGTGGCGGTCATCAGCGTGTCCGGCGGGTCAGCAGACCAGCAGGGCCTCGTCGTCACTGGCCTCCAACGTTGGGGAGCGGGGTGGCGGGGGGGGCTCCTGCAGACACCCAGTGGCTCTGATGGGTGGGGGCCGAGGGTGCTACCGGCAGTGAGGGCCAGGGGGTGAGGGTCCTGGCCGGAGCAGGACTCCTGAGGCACGTCCACAGGGGCTGGGCTGGCCACCAGAGGGTCCCTGCCAGCCTTTCTGTCCTTGTCAGGCGGCCTGGACTCCAAGGGGGTCCCGCAGGCTGGAGGGGGCGGCACGGAAGGTCCCACCTCCCGAGGCGTGGCTGGGGGCGCCAGGAGGCCCCTCCCCTGCTGCCCCGAGCTGCTTGTGTCCGTTAGGGGTGCCGGGGGATCCCGGGCAGCCCCCCGGTGCCGGCTGGAGGAGCCCGTCACCCAGCACCGTCTGGGAGGTGCGCGCGGCCGTCAGCAGCGGGATCTGCCCGCGCGGCGCCCGTGGCCGGTGAAACAGCCGGTTCCAGAGGCGGCCGAGGCGGCGGCGGGAGGGCCCGCGGCGGGAGGCGTGTCTGCGCATCTGTCGCCGCATGGCCGTGCGCAGGTTCTGGAGCACCGAGGCCTGGAGGTTGGGGCGGCGGCTGAGGGGGCAGCGGTCAGCACGACCCCACCCCCCCGCCGAGGGGCCCCCTTGTCCCCTCCCCTGGCCTGTCACTTAGCCGAGGCCTCATCTCCCACCTCCCTCAACCCCAGGACCAGCCCGGCTGCACGCTGTCGCATCCGGCCCCTGGGCCTCCCTGTACCCTGCGTTCTCTGAGGTCTGGCTGGGCGGGTTGGGGGGCGGGGGAGGGCGGTCTCAAGCTCTCCGGCTCACCTGGGATGCACTGTAGACGGGAAAGTCCTCAACGGGTGGAATGAGGCCCTGTGCGATGAGCTGCCCGTAGGACGGGGGGTGCCTCCCGCCGCACAAACTCAGCCTCCAGGCGTGTCATCTGGGTCTCAAAGGCCCTGAGGGCAACGGCAGAAGGGCAGCATGGCAGGCCGGCCAGGCGAGGGTGGGGGTCGCACTTCCCGCTTCCCACGCGGCCCACCCGCGGCAGGATGTGGGCCCTCCTCCCTCCATCCGGGCATCCCGAGGGGCCCAGACTGGAGAAGCCCCGGGTGGGTGGCCCAGAGCTGCGGGAAGCGTGAGCCCAGGCCCTCTCTCCAGGAACAGGGAAGCGAAGCGGGCTCCGGCCCCAGCGCCCACCTGTACTCCTGCGTGCGCAGGGAGTAGAGCTTGAAGGCACAGCCCAGGGCGATGACGAGCAACAGCCCGCAGACCAGGCTGCCGATGAGCGCGGCGGTGATGACCTTGCGGGGCACGGCCGCCAGGCAGCCGTGCTCGTCGCTGCCATCCTGGCAGTCCTCCTGACCGTCACAGCGCCACGTCTCGAAGATGCACAGGTTGGTGCCGCAGTGGAAGGTGCCTGGCTGGCAGGAGAAGCAGTTCTTCTCGTCCGCACCGTCGGGGCAGCTCTTCTGGTTGTTGCAGCGGTCGGCGGGCGTGTAGCACAGGCCGCTGCCCCCTCGCAGGGGGTACTGCTCCGGGGGGCAGGCGGGGCAGCCCTGCTCGTCCCGGCCGCTGGCGCAGTGCCACCAGCCGTCGCAGCGCTGCGGCTCTGAGAAGCAGCCTTGCTCGCCCGGGTCCTCCGCGTCACCCTCGCGGCTGCTCCCGCACGGCTGCTCCCACGGGAGGCAGTAGCCCTTGACTTGGTAGGTGGCGTTGAAGCCGTGGCCGGCGCTGCGGGCACGGGCGTGGTAAGCCACGGTGAGGCGGCCCTGGGCGGCCTCCAGGCTCACAGGCCGGTGGTTGCTGCGGTAGGAGAGCGTCTGCAGCAGGCGGTCCCGCGCTCGCCCAGGCCCTCGTACACCTGCACGTAGTCGTCGTAGCCCAGCCGCAGCTCCAGCTGCAGCAGCACACGCCGCGGGTCCTGCGTGTCCACCAGCCACGTGCAGTGAAGGTCTGAGGGCCCGCGGGCTGCGCCGAACAGGTCTGGGGAAGCGAAGGAGCCGTAGAAGCTGCCTAGCCGCCGGCCGCAGGCCAGGTCGGGGCAGCCGGCCTCATCGGAGCCGTCGCCGCAGTCCTGAGTGCCGTCGCAGCGCCGCTCGGCAGGCAGGCAGCGCGTGGAGCGCGCGCCGCTGCAGGGGAAGGTGCCCCCGGGGCACAGACTGCCTGGTGGCTCCGAGGCGGGCGCCGAGCAGTTGCCCTCATCCGAGCCATCGCCACACTCGTCCACGGTGTTGCACTGCCAAGGGCTCGGCAGGCACTTGCCGTTGTCACAGTGGAACTCGTCAGCCTGGCAGGATGCCTGGCCCAGCTTCCCTGCAGGGTGAGGTGCATGGTGGAGATGGTCAGGGCTGTGCAGAACCACCTTCCTCGTGGGGCCTGGGGCCAGCAGCCCGCGAAGGCCTCTGCAGGGTCCAGGGAGAGGCAGGACCCAAGGAGAAGGGTCCTGGATTCCCTCTCTCCCTGGCCACCTGAGGGGCAGAGACGCCTCGAATGCCAGGGAGTCTCAGGTCCTGACCTGAGCCGGGGTCTATAAAGTGGAGTCAGTGATCTCGAGGGGTTCCAAGGCACCCCGAGGCAGCAAGATGACCAGTTCCTGTCCCAACACTGGGCTCCAACTGTTGGGCTACTGGGGGAGACCCTGAGGGTAGGGGGCAGATGGAGGGTGCCACCCCCCACCCCTGGGGAGCCCATCAGTGCACCCTGCCATTGGTGTTACCTCGGATGTAGGAGAGACGGAAGCCCTGGGCCTGGCCAGAGCTGGAGGTGTCGGAGTGGAAGAAGATCCAGACGTGGTCCCGGGCAGAGATGAAGGCAGGCGGAATGGCAGAGCCGCAGAGCCGGAAGGCCTCCTGGCGGGGCGGGGCCGCAGGGCCCAGCATGAGCCAGTCCAGGGAGCACTGGTGGGACTCCTCCACGTCAAAGTTTCGGAAGCTGCAGGGGGTAGGGAGGACCGCAGACATGAGTGGGTGGCCAGAGAGCAGCAGGTCGTGCCTAAGCTCGCAAAGACGGCCAGCCCCAGCATCCCTTCTCTCCTCCACTCCCAGCCACTCAGCAGGCCCCCAGGGGTCTGAGAGTGGCTCCACGAAGAATCAGGACAATGTGGACAACTAGGAACATGTCAGCCCCCGTGCAGCTCTGTGAAGGCCTCTTGTGCTCTTCCACCCTCCATCAGAACACACATGGTGCCCCAACCCAAGGCCACATGGAGGTGGATGCAGGAGTCCCATGGTAGGCAATTCCCTCCACTTACACTCTCCCCTGAAGGACAAGGTCCAAGGGTCCAGATCCTCCTTTGTTGAAGCAAAGCCTGGCTTTGCTTCAACAGACCAGCCACGAATCCCAGGCCAGGGCACTGAGGGGGCCTGTGTGCACAGGGCAGGCCTGGGCTGGGGGGAAGCACTGGCCCAGGCTGGGGATGAGCAGGGCCAAGGAGCACTCTACAAGTGGCCAAGAAGGCTGGCGTCTTTGAAGAGATTCCCAGTGGCCACAGGGAAACAGGCACAGACCCTGATGTGTTCCCATCAGACCCCGGCCTTGGAGACGTGGAGTGACTGAGTCTTCCAGGCTTCGCATTTACAGGAGTGACACCCCAGCCAAACTCCAGCTTCGGTTCCACCATCTGATCGCCTCACCCTGCTTCCCTCTGCACATCCCTGCAGCTTGAGCACCTGGCTCCTCCCTGCTTCCCTCTCCTGCTGAGATGGCCCCAAGGGTCTGGGGAAAAACCCGCTCTGGGCTTAGTGCCAGCCTGGCCTCAAGCCACCCCTGCAGGATAGACAGGACACCTCTGCCATCTCACAGACAACTGGGCCATGCCCTCCAGTCCCAGGGCTCCCCTCCCTGGCAGGCCTGAGGAGACAGACAGCCTCACACGCCCATGGGAGAAGCCTAGGTCTGGGTAGCCAGCCCCGGAGACCCACACCCACATGTTCACATGCATTCGACTCATACCTGTGCACACATAGACTCACACATGTATTTGCACACCTACACATCTCACACACATGCCCTCCACGCCTACACACACATGTGCTCACAAACGCACATACACGTGTCCTTCATACCTGCTCAGGTTGGGCTCACACACATACACAAACACATGTGTGTTTACACACATGTACACACACATCTGGTCACTGTGCTTGTCACAGGCACTCACATGCACACCATCACACATGCAGCACATGCAGGCCCACGTTGAGTCGCTCTGACCCCCTGCACGCACGTACCTGATGGTGATCATGTCCCCGCGGTCGCCCTGTATGTACCAGCTGCAGTTGGTGCCCGGCGGGTAGTTGAGGGGCCAGGCTGGGCTGTAGATGACGCCGCGGCGTGCAGTGTGCCGCTCCAGCTGCCCGCTGCAGGCGGCTGTCAGGAGAGGAGGCTGAGAGGCGCTGGCTTCACCTTTGGGTGGGAGGGGGCAGTGAGGGAGGGCGACCCTGAGCCCCCACCCCAGGACCTGAGCACAGACCTTCCCCAGGTAGGCTCAAGGCCAGCTGAGGTGGTCATGGCCAAGGGCATGGGCGCGCCGTGAGACTTCAGGGAAGTGGTATGTATGGAGTGGGGAGAGGAGGACAATCCACCCTCTGCCCCAGAGCCCAGCTCTCCTCGGGGGCTGGGAGCCAGCCCACCAACTCTCCTTGGCACCTCAGAGGTAAGGCCTCTCGGCCTCCGGTCTCAGCTCAGTGGAGAATCCTGCAGCCCTAGGCCTGGTGGCCCAGCATAAGCAGACGCACTATGGTTCCCTGCCTGCCACCCCACCACCCTAGGGCTGGCCTAATACAGGTCTCACCCAACACATGCTTTTTGAGGACCTACTATGTGGCAAGCACAGTACCAGGCATGCTCATAAGACAGGTAAAAGTCTGGCTCTGTGGGGCTCACAGACTAGAGGAGAAGCAGACAGACAATGCAGATTCCCTGGGCAAAGTGAAGTTTATAAAACGGGCCTGAAGGGAGGGGCCAATATCCTGAGGTGGCTGGAAACACAGGCTGGGTCTGATGGCATTTTGTGTGGCCTTTAGATTTTATCCTGACTGAGTGTGAGGCCACCAGGAGGGGGTCATAACCAGATGAGGAAACCAAGGTTCAGAGAGGGTCAGTGAGTTGCCCATGGCCACAGCGGTTAAGTGGCAGAGTCAGGGCCCACCCTGGTCCTCTAGTGGGCTGGGCCTCTCATTGATACAGTGTCAACTCATTGATAAAGTGTCAACCGTCCACTGTGTCCAGTGAGCACAAGGGATCACTCTGGCCAGCACGGGTGATGAGTGCCTCTGTGCCCAGCCCCACAGGCCTCATTGCACCCACTTCATTAGTTACACATGCCCTCTGTACCCAGCCAAGCTCACCTAGCCGAAAGGTGGCAAACCCTGCCCTGGTGTGCCCTGGCCTTTGCAGGACCAAGCAAGGTCCTGCACTTGGTTGCCCCTGCTCCTCATAGCCCCTCACCATACTTCTTCATCTGATCTTCACAACAGCCTGTGGCACAGGCAGGCCCATTATACAGATGGAAAAACTGAGGCCCCAGGGAGACAAATCATAGTGCATTTCCTGAGCCCAGCGACACTACCTACCTCTTCACTCTCCCTGACCCCTGACTGTTGCCCTGCAAGCAGAGTCTCTCTGCTGGCTCTCAACAAGATTCTTTGGAACCCCAAAAGACTCAGCTGCAGAAAGAAGAGTGGAAGCCCTTCAGCAGCCTCCCATGCTCCACCCATAGAGGTCCGGGTGGTCCAAGGCTGTGACCCACAGGGGGTTAACCCCCAGCAGTAGCTCAAAGGAACATCAAGGGCTGGAAGAGAAACACCCACACTGACCCTAAAGCAGGGCTGACCACATCAGGTCGCCGTCAGAGCCTTGACAGCCCCAGGTTGGTGAGGTACCGGCCAGGGCTCCCCATTTGGCACTCACCAGGGCCTGGGAGGTCATCCTCCCTGAGCCTCAGCATTCTTGCAACCCAGGAGGGTAAGGACTAACTAAACAACCGGAGTGGTGATCAGAGGCCTGAGCAACGTGTTTCCTTGGATGGGTGGGGCTTTGTGGGTTCCCAGAGACACTGACCTGTGTCTCTGGGGACACCCTGGCAGGTGTGAGGTCAGGGCTCCTCCTCCTCCAGGATGCTGGGTTGGGGGGCGGTCCCTAGGCAGGGTTGGGAGCACATCCTCCCCCAACATTGAGTCTCTAAAGCAAACATTACACCCGGAGTCAGATGTTCCATCAGCATCTGACAGGGAGTCCTGTCCCCTCAGCCCCCAGGACAGGCCTGAGGCAAAGCAATACCCACTGGCCTAGAGGCTTTCCCCACAGGATGGAGCCCTCGTGGAGGCTGGGTTTCTCCCCTATACTGGCCAGAGAAAGCCAGGCCTGCAGGGACCCATGTCTGGCCCTCTTTCATGACATGGGTAAGCCTGTCTCTCCAGACCACCAGCCTAGTCAGGACCGAAAACCAGACACTGCTTCTCAAGAATCCCCTGGGAACATGCTCCTCCAGACATGCCTCACCCCCCACATGCCCCTCAGATGCCCCAGACATTTCCCCACTAGGGGCAGCAATGTCCCTGAGTCCCTGTTAATTCTTCTGCAAGGGGGGTGGGCAGAGAGACCATGGTTACTGCAGCCATCGGCCTGGCCCATGCAGGGTGACCATGGAGGGGAGGAGGCCGGGGGTCCCTACAGGACCCCAAACTGGACACTGCCTGGCCATGGGCCTGGAGGGCATCGCCAGCTCAGACGACCAGCCCCAGGCTTCTCTGTGACGGCAATCTCACTCCCATCACACCGCCACCCTAGCACCCAGGCGCAGGCAGGAGAAAGAGCTTCGTGAATCCAGTCTAGTCCTGGAGTCCACACTGCCTGTCGCACCCTAGGCCCCAGCTTGCCCGTCACACCCTAGGCCCCAGCTTGCCCATCAGTGAAATGGAGTCAGAGGGTGCTGCTCATCTCAGGGTGGCTGGAAGATGTGGGGGTGCAGCAGTCTGGAGGCAGACGTGCATGTGGGGTGAGTAGGGGGGGACACCTGTGGGAGGTAAGGGCAGAGATGGCATGTGTGATGAGGGGTGGGCAGTGAAGGGAGCTGGGAGATACTGACACAGGATGGAGGCTCTTGGGGGTCTTTAGGGGCCATCAGAGAAGTCTGTCTGAGCTTAACTGGAAGTGACCTGTGTTCACTTGGACGGAAGTTTTGCTCAGGTCAGTGTTGCCTGCTCAAGGGAGCAAGGGGTGACTGAGCGCTTTCAGATCAGCGTCCTTCTTTCCTGGTCCAAAGAAATGTCAAATACTCCCGAGAGGGCATGACAGCTTGCAGATCTGGTTTCCAGGGGCTGCCGGCACTCTGGACCACCTGCCAGTGTGCTTGATGACTGGGAGCCAGGAGCCCCAGCAGAGCACCTGGGACGAGCTGCCAGATGAACGGAGAACACCCTGAAGACCCCCGCTCAGGCTCAGCCCCTGGGTCACAGTGGCCAAAGTCTGGGCTTCATAGGGTGAGTTATCCAACCCAGTTAGTGCCTGACAAGCTGGGGCAGGATGGGGGCGGAGAGGCAAAAGCCTGTGAGATCCCCGGGTGGCCCAGCTGGGCTCTGCAGAGGGACTGAGCCCAGTGAGGGTGGGGAAGCGGCAGGCGAGACAGTGATGACCCGGGCTCCTCACAGCAGGAATCGCACGGAAAACCTGGAAGTGCAGAGGCACGGAGCTTCAGGTTGGAGGAGACACTGGCAGCCAGAAGCTGGTCTCCACTTCTCTCAGCAATGCTAGAGGGTGAGAGACAGGCTCTAGGACAACCTCAGCTCAGCCCAGCCCCTGCGGCCACACAGGCTCTGTGTGCAGCTTCAGGACACCAGGGGCGGGGTGGGGAAGTCAGGCACAGACAGCTTGAACTCCGCTGGCAGTCAAAACAGGAGGCTGAACCTGGATGGATTTCTCTCCTGGCTCTGCAGATGGACTTTGTCCCCCAAGCATCTCTTTTCGAACCCGGGACAGACATGTTTGGAGCCACATGCCCACCCACACAGCAGCAGGAAGACTGGCCTGGGACTCACATGTGTAAGGCCTGCCACCCCCCTTGTCCCCTTCCCCTTGCGCCCACTCTCTACCATGGCCACGGACACCTGACTCAGGTGAGGCCAGTCCATCTGGTCCTAGAAATTGGGGTGGGGAGACTGGGTGGTTAGCTGTGGGGGCTGTGACGTCAGCAGGACTGAGGCTGGCTCAGCGCTGAGCAAGGCTGGGCCCTGAGCCAGCGCGGTCAGCAGTGGAGGCCAGGCTGCAGGAGCAGGAAGGAGCTGGTTGATGGGAGAGTGGGAAAGGAGGCTGAGAGTATGCATCTAAGAGACAAGGCTGGGAGAGCAGCTTCTGTGAATCCTGAGCCTCTCCATCTCAGGGACAGCGACCAGGAGACAGCCCACCCCACCCCACCCCACCCCACCCCTCCGCCTCCCTGAGCTGCCTCAGTGGGCCTCTGCTGCCAGCCAGACCCTGAGCAGAACTATTAATAAAAATCCCAGGTACCTCTTGCCCTACAACACAGCTCAGGACACAGCAAACAAGCCCACAGCCCTGAGACTCCAGCTCCCGAGGCCCTTCTCAGATGTCTCCCCTGGCACCAAGGGTCCCAGGGCCTGGGCCTATGCATTTGCCAACCCCTGGCAGCCCCCCTCAGCAAAGGGCAAATGCCCCTGATGGCCTCAGCCCTGAAGGCTCCCGCTCCTGGCAGTCTTTGCTGTACTCGGCACTAGGCCCAAGCATGAAGACGGCCAGCGGATGGACAGACCCGCTCTGACAGGCAGGAGGCAGCCACAGAGTTCAACTGTGTTTTCTTAGATCCCGTGTGTCTATTTGGCACCTGCTTATCAGAGGGCCAAACTACCAGCCAAAGTGTTTACGTCTCTTCTGCAAACCGGTGTCCCTGAAACTGGTCTTTCCCTGGCAGACAGGCCGATGCGAGATGGAGCCCCTACAGAGTTCTTACCTAATTCACACCCCAAGCCAATATTTCATCCCAGGGTCAGGTATCAGGCACGGAGAGACCACCCCCTAGCCCAGAGCTCTTGGGGATTAGCCAAAGTAGCCAGCCCTAAGATGTTTACTCTGCCCTGTCTTGCCCTTCTCACCGAAACTTCGATCAAGGCTCTGGCCAAAGCCTTCCCCTCACTTCTGTCTGCCTTGACTAGACCTGGTGTTGCCCAAGCGACCCTAAGTGGCATGGCATGTCCCCTCCTCACAAGATACATAAGTAACAAATGCCTCCATCAATGGCTTTGGCCTCTCTGTGCTGTCACTCAGTCAGACCTTCACAAACTAAATCCCAGGTGGAATTTTAAAGCAGGCATCTTATGGTGCCCTATGGTTCTCTGGGACCCCCACTGCCTACAGGAAGCACAGTCTGCCAAGTGTGCAGGCCATGACAGTTTACTAGTGGTATGAGGCTACCACGTGCAAAAGCTGTGCTGAACACCTTACCTCACTGGACCTTTTAACCAGGCTTCATGGTTAAAGGCACCCATTTTACAGAAGAGGAAACTGAGGCTCAGAGAGGTTATAAGCTTGCCCAATGCCAAAAAAACTCCTTTGTGATGCAAAGGTGCCCAGGAATTGAGGTGGAAAAGGCCAGCTGACCTCAGGGGTGGAGCCAGGATCCTGAAGGTTGGTACTCAGAGGTCATTAAACCAGGAGAGCAGGGAGGAGGGGAGGAAGGGGGAGAAGCATGTCACTCACCTAAGGCAGGAACGGCGCTGCTGAACCGCCCGGTGAGAACAATGTTCACTGTGGGAGACACAAAGCGGGTTCAATGGCGGGGAGGGGAGGAGAAGAGGGGGTGGCTCTCGGGGGCTTAAACACTTGGGGTGCAAAACAACACAGCCCAAACTCCAGGCTGATTCTCTTCATCTCGAAGGGTAAGGCCTAGAGCACTGTTACAGTCCTGCTGGGATAGGCAGAACGAGAACCCCAGGGGATCTCAGGACTCACCCAAACACCCATAGTGGGAGACAGCAGGGTGCAAGCCTGGCTGCATCAGGCCACTCCCACCATTCCCCACGCTTGAGAATTCTAACTCACGTTGGAGGGGGTTTGCTTGTATCTTCTCAGGCTTGGGAACCACAGGCCTTGACCATCCTTCAGGGAAAGACCTTGCTCATCCCGGGCACGGGCCCTGCCTGTGAAGGGGACTCCTACCACACTGTAGGGCCTCCTCCCTCTGAGAGGCCTTGCCAGCCAGCCAGGGAGGGAGGGAAGCAGTTCTGACCACCCCCATTCTATAGGCACTCACAGCTACCAGTCTTCAAGGTCCTCCTCACTGTGCCATGCTGACCTTGCTAAGAGAGGCAAAGAATTTGCCTGCCACCTACCCCTTAAGTACCCACCACCATGGGATCTGCCCTTTGCTTTCACTGAATGCTTTCCTGCAGCAATTATGGGAGCAGAAGATGTAGGTACACTCAACTTCCTGACGTTCAGGGTGCCCCCTTCCCCAACATCAACGATGCCAAGGGAAGCAGAGAACATCTCTACAGGGGTCACCCCACGTCTGGTGAAGAAGAGAGCCAGCTGCTGACTAGCAGGACACCCAGGCTCTGCTGGCGGGGAGGACCTTGGGGGAGGCCAAAGGGTCTGTGCCTTGCCTTGCACCCTGGGGAAGCCAGGCACTCAGGAGCACGGGACCACACTGACAGATTGGGAGTGGGCACTCTGGGGTCCATGAAGCTCACTGAGATCTGCTCACGCAGCTAAGGCAGGGGCCTTCCTCCAGCTCCTAGATTCTTGGGGGCAGAGGAAGTGCACCCTAAAATGAACAGGCTTCTTTTTCACTTTGTCATTTCAGTGGCTTCAACAAGCCTTCTGGGATTACAGAGCCTTCACTGACGACACCATAGGGTGTCCCCTAATGACCCCGGGCTTAGATAATGGCCTCCCTCCTTCATCATGGTAAATAAAGGAGCCATGTGGCTAGAGGATTTAACCCCTTGCTTCCCCTCTCCCACACACAAGGCCCTGGAAAGGTGGACAGAAAAGCTCTGGCAGGGCTGGATGTGTCCCTCGGCCCTCCCCAGACACATCCCCCTGGGCTGCTGAGGCCTGCCCTGCTGGGTCCGAGAAGACACAAAGGGAAGACAGGAGTCATTCAAGCAACTGCCTCCTGCCGCGCATCCTGATCCCGGCTCCGGCTGGCTTCCGCCCCCAACCCGCTCCAGGCAGGAAATATTTCCTTGTTCAGGGGACCACCGGCCCCAGCCCCGCTGGCTTCCCCTTTGTCCGCAGCTCCGGAGGCCCGGATCCCCCATCGCCGCCAGGCTAAGCGCGGGGAAGTCAGGCAAAGTCACTGCCCGCCAATTCGGGGCGCCCGCATAGCGGGCCGCCCCGCGCCGCCCTCCCCGGGCTCCCGGACGCTATTCTGAACCCTGCTAGAGAGGCCTAAGACCCCAGCAGGCCGGGATGCCGGGGAGCCGCAGTCTCCTCGGCCTCTGGCGGGAGCTCTGGCAGTGCCCGCCCCGGGAGCTCCAGCCGCAACCAGGAGAGAGGGGCGCCCCGAGTCCGACCAGGGCGCGGCGCGGAACTAGGAGGCAGGGGACCGATCCCGCTGCGGCCGCGCGGCCCACTCACCCAGGCAGACGACAGCGAGCTGCGCCCGGGCGCCCGGCGCCCCCTCCGGCCCCACGGCTGCCCGCTTCTCCATGCCGGGGCCGGCCGGCCGCCCACCGGCGCCGCCTCCTGCCCCGCGCCTGCGGCTCCGGCTCGGGCTCCCGCGGCTGCTGCGGCCCGGATGCGGGCGGCGGCTCCGGCGGCGTCTTTGTGAGGCGGCGGTGCAGGCCGGCAGCGCGCGCGGGGCCACATCGGCCGCGGCGTCACGGGCCCCGCGGGGCTCAGCGGCGGCCGCCAGGGAGGACCCCCGCCCGCCGCTGCCCCCCGCGCCCCGGGCCCCGCGGCGCGGCCGGCCTGTGCCCGGGGGCCCCCGGCGCGCCCATGCCCCGCGGCGCGCAGCCCGCCCGGCCCTGGCGTCCCCCGGCCGCCCCTCGCTGCGCCCAGGCCGCCCGGCCGGTGCCGCCGGTGGAGCGTCCGCGGGTCTGTGGGTCCCGCCGCCCGGCCCCTGGCCCGCCCGAGCCCGGAGGCCGCGCCGCGCCAGCCACGTGACACGCCCGCCGAGCCGCAGTGGCGCTGGCAGGGGCGGGTGCGGGCGGCTGGGGCGGGCGGGGGGCGCGCGCCCCGCCTCGGGTGCTGGACAGCTCCACGCAGGCGGCCCCTGGCCAGCGCGCGCCCTCCCGGCCCGAGCCTGGCGCTCCCAGCAGCCCTCCTCCCTGCCCAAGAATCGGTCCCTCCCGGACCCGGCTGAGATGGGAGGGGAGGTGGGTGGTGATGGGTAGGGGGTGGCAGAGAAAGGGGCTGCGAGCAGCTGCTAAGGGCACCTGAGGGCAGGACCGCACCTAGTGGCGCAGGACGAAGGCCTGTCTTCTATGTGAGGACCTGCCCCCCTCATTGGCCACGACCAAGCAGACCCGCCACATACCCGAGATGAAACGCTCTGCGCAGAGCGAGGCCTGTGAGGGGACACTGCTGACCAGGTGACCATTCTAAGAGGCCTCTGGAAACCCACCCCTCCCGCGGGCCCCAGAGCCCACGCAGTCATCCCGACAGGCACTGGGACGTGGAGAGAAGGCCTGTTTTCCAGTCTCTTCCATCCGGGAGTGTTGTCAGTCAAGGGACTGGGCCCAGGAGAAGCCGAAACCCTGGGAAACAGTTTGAGGAGACCACCTAAAGGGCCAACCCTCCTTTCTTGAGAACCTTGTGAAATGAGAGGTCCCCAGAGCATCCCTCCCTGTCCTGGCTGCTGGGTATAACCTTCCCTGCCTGCCTCGCCAAGCCAAGTTTCAGGACTGGTCTCCTCTTGATGGTCACTATTTCGCAAAGAAGGTAGAGCGAAACCGGTGTTATGTTCGTGAACATTGTAGACATCGTAATTCAACTAACTCATTTTCACAGTGCAGGCCAACTGGATTTTAATTTTTAAAAATCTGGGGAAAAAACAACTTTTAGGTTTTCTGTCTTCCCTTGTTCTCTCTTCTAATTCTTCTGGTGATTTTTCCAAAGTGGACTTCTTGGGAGATGTATTAAAGGATTTAAGAATCAAATAACAGGATAAATGACTCATTTATGGTAAAGAGCACTAGCCTGCCGTAATTCGGTTTCAAAATTTCATCAGGCTGCTGACCACCCTGTAATGGGTGTTTATGCTTAGCAAAAATGTTCAGCAGAAGTAGGGATAGGCAGAGTCTGCAGTTTTATTTCCATCTGAAGATGCTTTCTGCCTCAGTGTATGTTTTGCAAGCTATGTCCTTACATATCATATCTTACATATCTTACAAGCTTATCCAGGGTTGACACCAGTGCCCTGGGGAGTCCTATTGGAGCTTGTGGGGAATGGAAAAATATGAGCCCCTATGTATACTTCTCAAATACAAAATATGTTTAATCAAGTGGGAAAACATGGTTAGATAAAAAGCTCCAATTTGCCCAATCTGTTCAGACTCACTGTCAACCTTCATAAACCCACAGGCCAGAGCACAGACAGCCTGGGACCCTTCGGTCAATTGGGAACAAGTCTTCCTACTGCTCAGTAGAGCAGGGTCAGAAAACAACAACCACCTAACTTTACGTAAACTTTTGATAATTTGTTCAGCATGAATTTTTCTTGCATTTATATACATTAAAAAATATATAACTTATCTGGAACTTCCCTGTTGGTCCAGTGGTTAAGAATTTACCTACCAATGCAGGGGACACGGATTCAATCCCTGGTCTGGGAAGATTCCACATGCCACAGAGCATCTAAGCCCATGTGCCACAACTACCGAAGCCTGAGCACCTAGACTCCATGCTTTGCAACAAGAGTCTGTGTGTTAGTTGCTCAGTCGTGTCTCACTCTTTGCAGCTCCACAAACTGTAGCCTGCCAGACTCCTGTGTCCATGGGATTCTCCAGGCAAGAATACTGGAGTGGGTTGCCATTTCCTTCTCCAATGCAGGAAAGTGAAAAGTGAAAGGGAAGCCACTCAGTCGTGTCCAACTCTTTGTGACCCCATGGACTGCAGCCTACCAGGCTCCTCCGTCCATGGGATTTTCCAGGCAAGAGTACTGAAGTGGGCGCCATTGCCTTCTCTGGACCCTGCCTATATGGAGACCTTGACTATCTGACATCCCTTTCCAGTTTAGTCTCCTGGTGGTCTAGTGCCCTCTGGAGGCTGCTGCCCCAGGCAGGGCCTCCCTAGGGGTCTCCAGTGTAGCCCTGACCCAGTCTTCTCCTGTAACCCTTCTAACCGCTTCTGGAGCAGTTCCTGGCAGCCTAATCTCTGCTGCAGGACTTGACAGTCTGGTTGCAATCACCAGGTCCCCCACAACTTTTTAACAAACATCTCACCTTGGCTTCATTGTCTCCAGAAGGTCTGTGACCCTCACAACCAAATTTTCCAACTAGTGGAGAATTTAGTACTGGATACTAAAGAGGTGATTCAAGTAACAAACCCCGAGAACCTGCAGACCGGCTGGGGCAGATGAGGAAGCAGTGGGGCGGAGGGACCCAGGCAGGGGATCAAGGTCTTCTTGGCAGGAAGCGGACCTTCCTAGTTAGGAGGAAAGGAAGCTGCTGTTCCTTCCACATGTCTCATAAGCTTCAGCATGTGGGACACTGAGGCCTTCAGCAGTCTGCTCCAGGAGTGAGGCAAGGAGGGCAAGCAGAAAGAAGGAAGGGGCTTGGAGGCGTCCCACATAAAATCCCCTTCTGGAACAACCCCCTCACCAAAATGCAGGCACAACTCAAGCCCGCTCTTACCCAATGGTTGCTGGACTCTATGTAGAGGACGACAAGTTGGCTGGTAATTGTCTTTCTCAGTCTCACAAAGTGAGCATCGTTTTGAGGAGCAAAGTCCAAATGTGGCTTCGGCAAGTCAAACTGAAACAAGGGCTTATGATCGCTTGGCCCAGGTCTACTGCAAGCGCCTTCTAGGGTGGGGGGCAAGCTCTCCATTTTCCAGACACTTCCAAATCTGCCATCTGCACCTTCGCTCTTGTGTCCATCTCGGTTCATGGTGGCATCATTTGCTGAATTAATGATTTCTACTCCAATCCCCCAGAGCCATCCATCACTAAGTCCTGATAGCTCAACCCCACAATGTGGGTATCTCACATCAAATCTACCCACTTCTCTTCATTACCACAGCCAGCTCCCTGGTCCCAGCCACCATCTCCTCTCTCTTGGGCCTCCTATATGGTCCCCTGCCTCCCAGTTAACAGCTCACATTTTTAACATGCAAAGTGAATCAGGCTTCCTACAGAAAATGCACCAGGGCAGACTTTGAAGTTTTTAACCTGAGCTTTGTGATCCTGTGGGACGATCCCTGCCTACCACCCTCTCCAAGCCCTCCTCTCCACCCAACTCGTTCTGGCCCTAGAATGTTTCCACCTGAGCCAGAGCTAAGGTCTACATTTCCTTCTGCCAGAAGAGCAGTCAAGAAACAGAGGAGGAGAGCATTTGGAGAGATGTTCTTAGCCCTGTGAGTAGCTCTCCAGTGTGTGGAGGTAGCTGTTGCTACATGTCCAGGGCCACCTTGGAGAGAAGCGCTCCAAGCCCCTGAGGATGGCCACTCACTGGAGCCAGTGGTGGGAGGGTTGATCTTCTGCATTTAAGTCTCTCTTTGGGCAGAAACAACCCTTGAATGCTTTGTAAGATCCCTCTGGGACCCAGCAGAGGAGCCTCACAAGACAGTACTTTCTCTATTTTGCTATTTCTTCGCTATTTTGCTTTCATATACATCAAAATCCATGTTTCCCAAATGATATTTTAAAATCTTAGCCTTTTAGGTAGAAACTAACAGGAAAACCTGCAACTATGGGACTTCTGAATGGCAGTTAATGTTGTACAGCTTTAATATAAGCTGGTAGAAGGGCAGGAAAGAAGCAAGAAGAGAAAGAATAGCCTCAGAGAAAGAGAGTTAAGGTTTATTTGCCTTAGAAGTACTACAAATATCAAAACCACAATGAGACACCACTTTATATCCATTAAGATGGCTATAATAAAAAAAAAGAAAAAGAGAAGAAAATATCAAGTGTTGGCAAGAATGCGGAGAAGTTAGAACACTTGTGCATTTCTGATGGGAATGTAAAATGGTACAGCTGCTGTGGGAAACAGTTTGGCAGTTTCTCAAAAGGTTAAATATAGAACTACCATATGATCCAGCTATTCCACTTCTGAGTATGCACCCAAAAGAACTGAAAGCAGGAACTCCAGGAAATGTTTGTACACTCATGTTCGTGGAAGCATTATTCAAAATAACCGACAAGTAGAAGCAACACAGGGGAAGTGAAAATGTTAGCCCCTCAGTCTAACGACTGAGGTGGCCACCACGACTCTTGGAGACCCCCATGGGCTCTAGCCCGCCAGGCTCCTCTGTCCATGGAATTCTCCAGGCAAGAACACTGGAGTGGGTAGCTTTTCCCTTCTCCAGGGGATCTTCCTGACCCAGGGATCAAACCCAGGTCTCCTGCATTGCAGGCTGGCTCTTTACCACCTGAGCCACCAGGGAAGCCCAGAACAACACAAGTGCCCATTAATAAATGAGTGGATAAGTAAAGTGTAATATATAGTTATAGGCATAGACATAATGCTATTCAGTGAAAAAGAAAGGATGTTCTGATACATGCTTCAACATGGATGAACCTTGAGAACATTATGCTAAGCGAAACAAGCCAGTCACAAAAGGACATATACTGTGTGATTCCACTTACAGGAGGGACGTAGAGCCATCAAATTCACAGAGACAGAAAGGAGAAAGGTCGTTGCTAGGGACTGGGGGAGGAGGAACCATCGGGGAGTCACTGATGAACAAGTAAGGAGTTTCCCTTTGGGAAAATGAAAGTTCTGGAGATAGAGAGTGGTGATGGTTACACAACAACATGACTATACTTAATGCCACTGAACTGTACACTTAGAAGTGCTTAAAATGGTAAGTTTTGTGCAATAGGCATTTGCCCACAAATGAAAAATACTGAAAATAGGGACGTGCCCAGTGTTCCAGTGGCTCAGACATCATGCTCCCAATGCTGGGGACCTGGGTTCGATTCCTGGTCAGGGAACTAGATCTCACATGTCACAGCTAAGAGTTTGCATGCTACAACTTAAAAAAAAAAAAAATCCTGCATGCCACAGTGCAGACTGAGGATCCTTCGTAGCACAGCTAAGAACTGGCATAGCCAGATAAATAAATAGGAATTTTTAAAAGTACTAAAGCTGGCAAAATTCCGAGTTGTGACAACATTTCCACCTGGACTCTGTGGGGTGAGGTGGCCAGCCTAAGTGGCTGCTCTGGATTTAATGGGTTTCCCAGCATCCCTACTCTCCCAGAACCTCACAAAGCTCAGAGCAGAGCCCTGCTCCACCCTGTGCAGCCCAGGGACCCCGCCTGCCGCATCTGCGGGCGCCTTGGCAATGGACTCAGTGCAGCAAAGTACATCTACCCATAGACACTCTCCAGGCCGCCGCTGGTTCTTCCAACTTTAACAGACCTGCAGCAGTAAAATCATTTTACCTTCAGTATTGAGCAGTAATTTTCAAAATATAGGCCTGGAACAGTGATAGTATGCTGTAAAAGCCCCATTGCACACACACACACAAAAAAAGGCTTTTCACTGCAATAAAAATGTTAGTGCCAGGTCACCCCTTTGGTTTACATAACCCTCTCCACAGTAATTTTGAATAAGGAGTGCAGTTTCAATTTTCAATCAAAAAGCTCCCCCTCGGCCTTGCTGAACCACTCAGAAGTACCCTGAAACAGTAATCATTTTGTATATTGATTTAGGGGGAGGAATCAATCCAATTCAGTCCACCTCACTAAATTATTAATGGAGCAAAGTACATCACAGCCCGGAGGTGAGTAAACAGGTACTGTTTGTTCTTTAACTTCATTGCTGCCGCAGGAATGAAGGCGATAGTTTGAAAGCCTGAGTCCAGAGGCAGGCGTACAGCTCTGGGAAACCCAAGGGCAGAGAGAGAGACGAGGAAAGCCAGGGGACAAGCCCTCACAAGCCAAAGTGTCTCCTTCATGGTTAAAGTCAAGACAGTGGAGACTCAGCTCCCTTCCAGCATGCGGGCAAGATGAAAGAGCCTGTTGAGGGGCCCCAGGTGGCTCCTAGGGAGGCCGCTTTTCCCTGTTGAGTCCCAAGGACTCCTGGGGGACAATGGGGAGCCTACTGCAGTGCTGCTCACTCACCCAGGCTAGGAGGACCCCTCCTTTACCATGGTGGATTGTCAGCCTTTATTATGGACTTAGTAGTTGTATTTAAGTCAGCTCATTCTAAGGTAAGAAATATACTTACATGTTTCTGCTTCAGAAAGAAATCTTACCTCATTACCCTGAACATAAATGCAGATCTCTAGCCACAACTTAGGAACTATGATCTATGACCCAAACAAAACATTGCACTTTTTTTTTTTTTTTTGCCTACATCCCTGTTTTCACCACCGAGAACAGTTAGGAAGTAATCTAGAGAACTGAAGACGCACTAGCTTCAGGACTGCCCTGGTGGTCCAGCAGTAAAGACTTCCTCTTCCAGAGCAGGAAGTATGAGTTAGATCCCTGGTTGGGGAGCTGAGATCCCACATATCTTGTGCAAAAAAAAAAAAAAACTAAAACATAAAACAGAAGCTATCTTGTAACAAATTCAATAAAGACTTTAAAAATGATCCACATTTAAAAAAAGACATACTACCTTCAAAGCAAAGATTTTCTCTTCAATCAAATGGGAAACACTGGAGAAGAACGGAAAGAGAGGAGCATCCTAGCATTGTGGTTCAATAGTATTTATGGCCTTTGGACAGCAAGGAGATCAGACCAGTAAATCATAAAGGAAATCAACCCTGAATATTCCTTGGAAGGGCTGATATGGAAGCTGAAGCTCCAATACTTTGGCCACCTGATGTGAAGAGCTCACTCATTGGAAAAGACCCCGATGCTGGGAAAGATTGAGGGCTGGAGGAGAAGGGGGGTCATAGAGGATGAGATGGCTGGATGGCACCACTGACTCAATGGACTTGAGTTTGAGCAAGCTCTAGGAGATAGTGAAGGACAGGGAAGTCTGGCATGTTGCAGTCCTTGGGGTCGCAAAGCATCAGACACGACTAAGCAACTGAACAAGTATTTATGGCAGGATGCAACAGCACTGATTAGGATCGTCCCAGTCACACTACAAGTCATCCCATGCATCCCACATCCCACAAGCAGCAAGATGGACATGATTAAGCACAGAAGTTTTGGAGTCAACCTGTGGAGAATTCAATCTGTCTCCCCATGGACTCCCCACGTGAGTAGGTGTAACTGCTGTGAATCTTGGTTTCCTCCTCTATAAATACAACCACAACAGTACCTACTTTTCTAGGTAAGAGCTCAAAGCATTAACACCTGCAAGGCACTCACAATAGTGCCCAGCACAGAGTAAGCACTCAGTAAATATTAATACTAGTCATTATCCAGCTGCAACTCCCTTCAGAAAATCTCCTGGTCAGTTTTCAGAACCCAGGCCAATGATCCTCCGTCCACCCTCCCAGAGGAAGATAGAACTCCCTCCCACCTTGCTGCTTCTTCTATATCTTAAACAGGGTTCTGGGACTGAGCACATCCTCCTTTTATAATTTACAAGCTTATTTTCATGGCTATCTGTGTCCTTAAGCTGTCAGTTCCTTCTGAGAGATGTTAACTACCTTTTCTATCCTAATCATCCAGGGCAATTCTGCCCACACCCAGCTAGTAGGTGATTAGCAGGTGTTGACTGACTTGGGTTGAAGCAGGTGACAGCCTGGCTCGGGCTGCCTGCAGAAATACTGTCTCCCATCATGTCTCCAATCTTTCATTCCATAAATCCCCCCTCACCCCAGAGGGAAGGAGACTACCCAGCACCCCTTGGAATCAGCCATCACCTCCAGAGAATCCTGCCCCATCCCATTCTCCATCACTAACCCAGCCTGAGTCTGGTATACATATTTACTCTTCATTTTTATACTTTCACTACATAGCATATACCCATGACTAATGTATCATATTGGGTTTTTTCTGAAGTCTTTTTTAACACAATGTGTGTTAACTTCTGCTGTACAACATGCATCAGTCATGTGTATGCATATATCCCCTCCCTACTGAGCGCCCCTAGCACCCCCACATCCCACACTCTAGGTCATCACAGAGCACCAAGCTGAGCTCCCTACACTATACAACAACTTCCCACTAGCTAGTTCACACAATAGCGTATATATGTGATGCTTCTCTCTCGATTTGTCCCACCCTCTTCATTTTGTATTTTACATAAGAGGTTATTCTCTGACAGTTTGCTTTTCACTCAGTGTTATATCGACAAGATCTATCCACACTGATATGCTCAGACCTAGTTTATTCACCCGGGAGCCGTGAAAATGCATGGGTCCCATGCCACACTTCCTGCACGCTGCTCCCAGCCAGAGGCTGAGCGTAGCTGGGGTGCTAATGCCAGTCCACTGTTGCAAGATGAGGTGGGATGGCGACTCCCCTAACGGGCAACTGTGACTCAGCCCGGCCAGACTGAGCCTCTTGCCAGCCACCCACTCACGCCTCTTTCCCAGGGTAAGGTCTGCATCTGACCCGGAGGCTGCCCCTCCCCCATTTCTCCAGCTCCCTCCCCTTTTATTGTTCAGGAATTTCCCCCAGTAATTACCTTGCAGATCTAATATCATCTTCATGGCTGCTTCTCAAAGGACCCAAACAAGCACGATTCCTTTTAACTTATTATTATTCTATTTATACATATGTGTGCATTTCACGGACTTCCCTGGTGACTCAGTGGTAAAGAATCCACCTGCAATGTAAGAGACTAGGTTCGATCCCTAGGTTGGAAAGATGCCCTGGAGGAGGGCATGGCAACCCACTCTAGTATTCTTGCCTGGAGAATTCCATGGACAGAGGAGCCTGGTGGGCTACAGTCCATGGGGTCACAAAGAGTTGGTCATGACTGAAGCAACTTGGCACGCATGCATGTGCATTTCATACCAAGGGACAGTCAGGCTGTTAAAACAGTGTTTTGCTATTGCCAAGAATGCTGACACCTGTGATGGTTTCTAAATGGTGGGGGATGAACACTGAGAGTTTCCTCCTTAGCTTGGCATCAGGGTATCTGTGTCCACAGTGGTCTCCAGTGGTCCCAGACTCCCGACAGTCATGGTCCTCTGAGTGTCCCCGTCCCTGCTCCCTTTGAAGGTGGTCTGGACCTAGTGATTCTCTTCCATGAATAGCAAAAGCGATGGATGCCACTTCCAAGATCACGGCCTTCATGCATCTTGGACTGCTCCCTCCCACCCTCCTCCTCTGAGGGAAGCTGTGAGCAGAACTGCTGACACCTTGATCTTGGACTTCCAGCCTCTAATACTGTGAGAGAACAAATATCTGTTGTTGAGTTGCCCCAGTCTGTGGTATTTTGTTACGGCAGCTCTAGGTGACAAATACAAGGACCAACAGAGAGGTCCCTAAACATGCAGGTGAGTGAATACAACACCCTCAGGTGAAGGTATGTACCTCAGAGAAAATAAGATGTGGGATCAGGATGGAGGAATCTTCAGTGGCCTGCCAGAGGGATGCACCAAGATGGCCTTCGAGCTGAGACATGAATACGAGGTAGTGAGGCGGAGGTTTGGAGACAGATTGTGGCAGGCAGAGGGAATAGCTTGTGAAAAGTTTTCAAGCTCTGGAAGTCTGCTGCCAAGTGGGCAGCTGCCAGGGTTAGATGGTTCTCCCTTCCTGGTCCCAGCCACAGTCTCCTTTGGAGAATGCTCTGCCCCCGGCCATTGCTAGAAGCGCAGAGGTCTATCAGTGACACTCTCTGTCCCACTCTCGCAAGCACTGACATGCACACAACCAAGACCAGCCAATTACCACGCTCTCAGGCCCTGGTTACAGACCAGGGAGGGTGGGGGAAGGGGGAGAAGAAGGGTCAGTGTTACCAAACCAAACTGGGTCCACTCACCTGTGCCCAGTAAAGCCAGTCTAGTGACACCAGGCTGTGGTGGAGAAAAGTGCAGCATTTTTGCAAGGCATTCAACATGGGGCCAAACAAAGAGAATGGGCAGCTCATGCTCAAAAGACCCTGAACTCCCCAAAGTCTCCTGGGGAAGGGTTTCAAAGACAACACTAGGGTTGAGGATCGCAGGGTAAATGATCAGCTGGTGGCCATTCTTCTGATTGTTTGCTGCTGAGATAATCAGGTTCATCAACCTTCTGGTTCCAACCAGTCTGGAGTCTACGTGCTTGTGGTCAGCATGCAGTCAACTTCTGCTTGGTAGAGGGTTTTAGGATCTGTACAACAACTGAGTTTATGGCTCAGGATATTACCCACAGCCCTTGAGGAGGGAACTAAGGGTGCTTGACTTTGTTCTCTGGCTGAACTATTATTATTTTGTCTTGCTAACTGTTTTCCTTTGTTTCTGTATTTTTTTCATTTCCCTGATTCAATTTGCTGTTTGGAACTCAGAATGGGTCTAGGAGGCGAAAGCTTTTCTACAAACGAGAGGCAGGAGACACGGAGGGTTCTGTCCCTGGAGGGGCCCTGCTTCATTGCAGCGGGGAAGAGGCGTCTGGTGGCTGGTTCCTGGGACTGCTCTGCCAGTGAGTGCCAAGCTGGTGTCCAGCTTTGCTGCTGTGGGTTCCATGACCTCGCTCCATCCCCAAATGTCCTCCTCTCCCTCCTCAACAAACTTCCCTGGCAGCTAGAACAGTCAGTGGTGCCCAGCGTGAGTAAGAGCAGTCTTCAGGCCCTGCGACTGGCATTCTACAAGGCCATGCGGCAGGGCCCATGCCGGAGTGTTCCCCCTCCGCTAGGGGAAGTTTGGAAAGTCTGTGGGGTGGGAGGGGGTAAACAGGGTGGGGGTGGAAGGGAAAAGAGGCAAAAATTATACATTTGCTTCTAAGGGAAAATTTGACAGAAACACCCCCAAAGAGATCATGGGTGCAGGCCTTGAGTCAACATAATAGCATTTTAATTCTTTAATGGAAATAGAGGTAGTTAATGAACTACCTCACTGGCTGCCCACAAAATAGAAAAGTAACGTATGCACGTTGTAAGGAAAACAAAGATCAACCATTCAGGGTTATTTTGGCAAAAATCCTTCCAGTTTCTTTTAAAATAAATCTTGCTGTGGTAAAGTATACATAACATGAAATTTACCATTTTAACCTTTTAAAGTTTTTTTATTGAAGTATAGTTGATTTACAATGTTGTTAATTACTGCTATAAGCAAAGTGATTCAGTCACACGTACATATACATTCTTTTTAAATATTCTTTTCCATTATGGTTTATCATTGGATATCGAATATAGTTCTCTGTGCTATACAGTAGGACCTTGCTGTTTGTCAATGAGCCATTCTAACCATTTTTAGAAGCTTTTATTTTATTGATTTATTTGACTGTGCGGGTCTTAGTTGTGGCACGTGGGATCCTTAGTTGCGACATGTGGAATCTAGTTCCCTGACCAGTGATTGAACCCCAGGCCCCTTGCATTGGGAGCACAGAGTCTTAGCCACTAGACCACCAGGAAAGTCCCCCATTTTAACTATTTTTAAGTGTACAGTTCAGTGGCACTAAACTATCACCATCATCCCGCTCCAGAATTTTTCCCAAACTGCATCCGTATACCCAGTAAACAGTAACTCCCCAACCTCCCACCCCCACTGCCCCAGCAACCCCCATTCTACTTCCTCATCTATGAACGTGACTATTGCAGGTACCCCATCTGATTGCAGTCATACAGTATTTATTCTTTGGTGACTCCCCAGACTACGTTTTTTAAAACACACACACAAATGTTTTACAGAAATGAAATCACAATGAGCACAGATTTGTCGCTTTTTTCACTTGGCAGTACACAGACCTCCCGTCCCCACATTTGCATATGAATGTCTGCATCCTCATTCTTAGCACCTGCCCCACACTCCGTAGAGCCGTGGAGAGCTGTACAGCATGCATCTCACCCGTCCCCGCTGTGGACATGAGGTTGTTTCTGGTCTCTCTCCTAAGCAATCTTCAGTCCATGGCCTCAGTTTCCATCCTCACAAAGGGCTTCAGTTAGAGCTTCAAGACTGTGCTTGGAGGTACAGTTTCTGAGCCAAAGGGAGCAGTGTAAACCCCGGTGAATGTTGCCAGATTGCACCTGGAAGGTGGGAAATAAAAAGTGCTCATTTTCTCAGGAACGCAGAATTGTCATTAGCCTTTATATAATAGTTTCTTATGTGGCTGGAGGGGAAAAAAACTCACTGCTTCAAATTGCATTTGCTGAGTTGAACATCTTTTCATATGCTTTTTTTCCCAATTTTTATTTGCTTTTCCTTCTTGCCTATTTCTCCTTTTGCAACTTTTTTGCAATTTTTTTTTCCCAAGGGAAAAAGTATTTAGAGAGAGTGAGAGGTATGTGCACTACCTTTAGGAACAAAAGCAAATAAAATCATGCCTCCATAAGCCTCTCAGAAGGGCACATTTGTCAACAGAATGAATACACTTTGAAATTCCTCCTTTAGCAGGTTTCTGAGGTGAAGTCACTCAGTCGTGTCCAACTCTTTGCGACCCTGTGGACTGTAACCTACTAGGCTTCTCCATCCATGGGATTCTCCAGGCAAGAATACTTGAGTGGATTGCCATTTCCTTCTCCAAGGGATCTTCCCAACCCAGGTGTCGAACTCGGGTCTCTCGCATTGGAGGCAGACGCTTTAACCTCTGAGCCACCAGGGAGGCCCTGGATATTTTATTCCTTCAATATGTGAATCATTAGCTTCACAGCAGTTGAAATAATCAGTGCCAAGAATTTTAGAGGTCTCCTTCCAGCTCCTAAATCTCAGATAACAAAGAAAATGAGCAGGTTACGTAGCACTGGAAATACAAGTTTACACTCTCTCAGGTAGCTGAAGCCAGGTTAAACAACATCATCCCTGGTCCCCAGGGACTGGAAGTCACTGGGGTGCATGGGGCTGAGTTTTGTCCACTCAACTCCCCATGTTATCAACAACGGAAGTCATACAACAAATAAGGGAGTGATATTTTCATTTACAGAATGAGTATCAGAAATGTCCATCCCCAAAGTCCATTCAACTGTTTATGTAAATAACATTCTGTACCACCTAGAACACCAAGAGATAATGTTCTTTTCATTTTTTTTTTTTTTTTTTTAAATTTATATAAATAAAGAGGAGAAAGTAATCTCAGTTTCCTTAATCTTGTTCGCAAGATCCAGAGTCTAATCAGTTTTGATCTTAAGTTCGGTCACAGGTCGCCACAGAGTGGTCAAATTTGGGAGGCGGCAAGGGAGGCCAAGGGTACACCTAGAACCACATGAATTCAGGGTGCTCAGTTACGTCTGCCTGTAACAGTAATGACAAGGACAACTACAATCATAATAATATCTGCTCTCGGGAGGGTTATGACAACTTCAAGGCCAACTAGGGAGGCAAAAATTGTTTTCTACTCCTGGGGAGGCAAAAATCCCAAATCATCATCCCCATTACATCATCACTATTGGACAGGTGTGTGTGCTAAGTCGTTCAGTCGTGTCTGACTCTTGGTGACCCTAAGGGCTGCAGCCCACCAGGCTACTCTCTTGGATTTATCTTAGCCCAAAATTCAGATGATGGAAAATCTTGGTGGCCCTCCTTCCAACATCTTTGTCCTGGCGCTCCTTTGAATATCCTCTCTGTGCAAGATCCCTGCATGAAAGTCAGAGAGGATTTCCTTCACTTTATGACAGATGAAAATGAGAATCAGCATGGTGTGGCTCAGCCCCAGTGATCCCCAACTTAGACTGGGGAGGAGGAGGCCAGTTGAGGGAAAGTGACCTGTGATACTTATGGCTGCAAGTAACAGAAACCCAACTCAAGTCTTCCTAAGGGACTATGGCCTGAGGTATCTCCAAGAGCTCAGATGTGTTTGCTCTTTTTCCTAAAGGCAGTACACATCCCTCTCTGTCTCTAAATACTTTTATCCCTTGAAAAGAAATGCAAAAGGTAGAAACAGGCAGATTGTGTCATTTGGGTCTCTCATCCTAGCCCTTCTCCCTGTATCTGATCTGTTCTCTTCTCCAGCATCTTCTATTTCTTGCAACTACATAGCAGAAAGCATGGCACGCCACCACAGCCTCCATCACCCACAGCACCAGGGTCTGCATGTTACAGGCCAGCCAGTCAAGTTCCAGACTCTATGGAAGGTCTCTGATTAGCTGAGCCTGGCCAGGAGCTCTCCTGTATAGGCCATCCTGGGACAAGTGTCCAGCTGTGGTCAAGGGATCGTGTTGTCTGATCTTAAATCCCTGGGAATTGGCATCAAACCATGCCACCTGACACAGCCAAAAAAATTTTTTTTAATTTAATACAGTAATATATTAAAAAGACAGCAATTTATTAAAAAGATACTAAATGAAGTTTATCCCAAGAATGCAAGGCTGGTTCAACACTGGAAAATAAGTGTGGGTAATTTGTCAAAAATCCATAGATCTGTATACCACAAAGAGTAAATTTTATGATACAAATTCTTTTTAGAAATCATCCAGAATGTCAAGGGACTCCAAAGTGAAATGTATACTCTGAAATTTGAAAATGAAAAGCAGACAAATAAATCTGCTCACAAATGGGTGGTTTAGCCACAATGAAACTGGTGAGGAAGAAAAGAACTAAGGCAGTGTACTGACGAGATATGGTAAAACTAAAGATAAAAAGAACTGTACATAAACTGTACTCTGGCTGGAAGATTTGTTTCTCAAACAGATGTGTGTATCTGCTCAGTCGCTGAGTCAAGTCCGACTCTTTGTGACCCCACGGGACTCCATGTCGTCCACCAGGCTCCTCTGTCCATGGGGATTCTTCAGGCAAGAATACAGGAGCGGGTTGCCATTTCCTTCCCCAGGGGGTCTTCCTGACCCAAGGATCGAACCCTCATTTCCTACATGGGCAGGCAGATTCTTTACCACTGTGACAGCTGTGAAGCCCTCTCAGATACATGCTATGAATTCTGAAACCATTTCACACATCTAGTAGAACTGAACAAAGAATTAAATGTATTGGAGATAACGAGAGAAGTAGATTTTTCACTGAGAATGAAATTACCAGAAAAGCAAGGGGAAAATGCTAGAATGAACAATGAGGTGGGTTAGAAACTCCCTCTGGCTTGGTTTGGTCCCTTCAAACACTTCCCTTGTGGTCTACTGGTGAAGAATCCGCCTGCCTGCAGGGCACATGGGCTCAGCCTCTGGGCCTGGAGAATCCCACGCAGCAAGGAGCAGCTAAGCCCATGTGCCACGACGGCTGAGCCTGTGCTCTAGAGCCCACAAGCTGCAAACGTGGAACGCTGCGAGTCCTGGAGCCTGTGCCCCGCGACAAAGGGAAGACAGCAAAATGGGCAGCCCACGCATCACGACTAGAGTAGCTCCTGCTTGCCGCAACTAGAGACAGCCTGCTTCCAGCAAGGGCAGCCAGAAGTAAGTTGAAAAATAAAAAGAAGATCTCTCGAGTCATTCAAGAGGTGATTCTGATGTGTTGCCAGGACCACAAGGGGACACTCCGGGATTCACCCACCGAGCCCTCCCTCCTTTCCTCTGGGTGACAGCATCCCACCCAGGAAAGGCCTGGGGCCCAACTCTGGCTCACAAAGAGGAGCCTGAGATTTCGAAGCTGGGGAAACTCTCTACCCTGAGCTGCTGCGGCAGTGGGACGTCCATCTGAGGCCACTGGCAGCAAGCTCCCCTCCCATCTAGAAGGGAGGCAACCCCAATGGAAGCAGAGCCCAGCAATAGAGAATACACAGGCCCTGGAGGCACTATGGGAAGACTGGGCCACCCCGCCAGAAGCCAGTGCCACCCAGAGTCTAGACCCAACCAAGTTCTCTTTTTTCTTTTTTTTCTCTTTTTCCTTCAGTGGGAGAAGTTCTAAGGAGCACACAGGGACCAGGTGCTGGGCTCCCAACCAAGAGGCCAACTCCCTTCCCACCGGGGCTTCAGTCCTGTGAGCGGCCACACAGGCTGCCCTCGAGCCCTCTGTCTCGTGTGCCTTGACACCCTCTCCTTCGTTTGGCCCTGCCTCCAAAGGCACTGAGGACAATAGCAGGAAGCAAAATCCTGCCAGCAGCAACACATCCTTGGCTCACACCCACTTTATCTGTCGGAACCCACTGGCCCCTTTGTCAAAGACTGCTCCCCTCATTTGCATCTTCTGTTTCATCAGGTCGATTGTTTCATTTTTGGGTGGTGGATGGAGTTTGAAAGAATTAACTGTTATTTTTTAGATTGTTACCAAAGTCATAGACTATAAGTTGCAATGATAAACGTGGCTGGCTGTGAATATAAAATCCAGCATCCTCTCAAAGTTATTGGGAGAAATTGTATGTATTTATGGAGCTAATGCTTCCCTGGTGACTCAGTGGTAAAGAATCCACCTGCCAATGCAGGAGACCCAGGTTCAATCCCTGGGTTGGGAAGATCCCCTGGAGAAGGAAATGGTAGCTCACTCCAGTGTTCTTGCCTGGCAAATCTCAGGGAGAGAGGAGCCTGGCAGGCTACAGTCCATAGCACGGAAAAGAATCAATCACGACATAGCGACTAAACAACAACAAATGTAGTTAATAGATCACCCCGCGCTAATTACAAACGTGTTCAATTTTGGGGGGCCTTGCCCCACAGCATGTGCAATCCTCATTCCCTGACCAGGAGTCCAACCCATGCCCCTCTGTATTCACAGCATGGAGTCTTAACCACGGGGCTGCCTGGGAAGTCCCAAATTTGTTCATTTTAGAATGTAAAAAATAACGCAGGTATCATAATTGCAAGTATCTTCATTTGTTTACCTCCAATCTCATTTTGAAGTGCTATGATCTAGAATAAATTCTTATCTCTATGATATTTTACCACCAGAGATTCCCTGGTGGCTCAGATGGTAAAGAATCTGCCTGCAATTTGGGAGAACTGAGTTCATTCCCTGGGTCTGAAAGAGTCCCTGGAGAAGGAAATGGCTACCCTCTCCAATATTCTTGCCTGGAAAATCCCATGGACAGAAGAGCCTGGAGGGCTACAGTCCATAGGGTCACAGAGTCAGACACGATTGAGCAACTACACTTTCATGATATTTTACAAATTTGGAAAACATGGTCTAGAAGTACTTGTTTGATGAAATGTGTTTATATAAGTATATTCTGTACTCTAAGTTATGGTGATTCAAACAAAATTCTTTTACTCTCATGCATTAAAAAGAGCTTTGGGAGTCATTGAAAGAGGGAAATCAGGGGTGCCCATTCCACCAAGAAACTGATCAGTCTGGCTTTCTCCAGGGCTTGATTCTCATAGGTGTGGATTTACTGAGTCACTGGCTTGACAGCCATCCCAGGAATCCGCCCCACCCCCAGGTCACCTTTAGCTGCGTGCCCTTGGGGCTGACCTGCAGAAGCTCCACTGAGGCATTCATCAGAAGACTTGCTCCCTGGAGCATCAACTGGCCTCCTGAACTCTCCTTAAAGCAAAGTTCCCAAGTCCCTCTATGCACTTCAGTCCCAGGTACACACAGGTATACCAGACACTGTATAGAGCAGAGTAAGCACAGCTAGTGGCTGACTTGGTACCACAGTACTGTTTAACACACCAGCAATGGGACTTCCCTGGTGATCCAGTGGCTGAGACTCTGCCTGCCAATGCAGGAGGACATGGGTTCGATTCCTGGTCCAGAAAGATCCCACAGGCTGAGGAGCAACCGGGCCGTGTGTCACACCTCCTGAAGCCGAAGTGCTCTAGGACCCAGTCGCCACAACCACTGAAGACCGAGTGCCCTAGAGACTGTGCTCTGCAACAAAGCGAAGCTGCCACAATGAGAAGCCCTCACAAGGCGACTTGCAACTCCACAGTAGCCAGCCCCTGCTCGCTGAAACTAGAGAGAGCCTGCCTGATGCAATGAAGACTTAACCAAAATAAGTGAATAAATAAGTTTTAAAATAAAAAGTAAAATACCAACAACAAGGTCCTACTATATATTAATAGCACAGGAACTATTTTCAAATAAGTTATTATGGGAAAGAATACAAAAACGTAACGTACGTGTAAGTATAATAATCACTTTGCTATACAGCAGAAGCGAACACAAGGATGTAAGTCAGGTATACTTCAATTAAAAATAAAAGAACTGATTGCAACAGCCTTCTGAGAAGCCACTCTGTTCAGGAGTAAGTGATAGAATATCTCAGGGATCCAGACCAGTGAGGAATCAAACCGTGAAGGCTGGAAACCAGTCCACACTACATCCTACACCTGCCCTTTGCTCTCCATTTTTATGCCCCTCCAGCTTGAATTAGGGCACTTGCCCCACAGATCTTCTCAGCTCACGTTACAGCTCCCAGAGCACAGAGTAAATCATTTCACGCCTAATAGACACTCCATGCTTGCTGAGTTTCAGTTAAATTTAGATGAGTTTTTGTATTACAGTATAATCTGATTATAAGAAATATAATGTAGTGTGAAATGTTTTCTGTTTCTCTATTAGTTACCTATTAGCTTAAATAATAAAATCTTGTAAATATCATTTGTATAAATACATTCAACATTACAGTTTGATTTATAAAAATAACTGCATGATTGAACAGAGCTGGAGTGAGGGAACTCCATGATTGATTTTATCTCCTAAGAATCCAGCACAGTGGAGTCCCCACTCCAGACTCTTCCCTGATAGCCAGGCTTCTTCCCCAGGAGGATGTCAGAAGTTTCATCCCCAAGGCTGAGGCTGCCCTCCAGATGATAACTAAATGTGAAACCCTTCCCAGGAAACAGCTAATGGGGTGTGTACATCCCTGTCCTCCTGGCCCAGATGAACCCCTATCTGGAGCCTCTTTTAAGCTGGAATTACACAGAAAGTAGAGATAGGGGGTGATGAGACAGCCCCTAAATGAAGGCCTGGCCCTGCCATGAGGACACAGGAAATAGGCAAGAAAAACCGGTGGGTCAGACTGGGGTAAAGATCCAGATTGCTGCTAACACAATTTTGATTATTTTAATATTTTAATTGAGATTAACTTTCAAGCAATAAAATGCATACATATTAAGTAAACAATTACATGAGTTTTCATAAACATAGCCCTACCAAGATAAAGAGCATTTCCATCATCCCAGAAAGGTTTATTGTTTGTGCTCCTTCTTAGTCAATCCCTCCACTATATAGGCAACAATTGATCTACTATCACTGTGATACATTCGCATTTTTCTCAAGTTTTACATAAATGAACTCATGAACCCTGTGCTCTTTTACTATCTCCAGTGTGAGATTTTGTTCACATTAGTGTAAGTATCGGAAGTCCATTCCTTTTTGTGACTCCATAGAAATTCTCTGCCTGGACATGCCACAGTTTATCTGTGTCCTGTGACAGACACCTGGGCTAGTCCCAGTTTTTGCCATTGTACTTAGAGCATCTGTGAACATTTGTGTACAGGTCTTTGTTTTAATTTCTCATGTACAAATGCTATTTTTTCTTTGATAAATACTCAGAGTGCTGATAACCTGTCGTTTCAAATTCTGATTCAGTTCAAATCAGTTCAGTCGCTCAGTCATATCCAACTCTTTGCAGCCCCATGGACTGTAGCACGCCAGGCCTCCCCTGTCCATCACCAGCTCCCAGAGTTTACTCAGACTCATGTCCATTGAGTTGGTGATGCCATCCGACCATCTCATCCTCTGTCGTCCCCTTCTCCTCCTGCCTTCAATGTTTCCCAGCATCAGGGTCTTTTCAAGTGAGTCAGCTCTTGGCATCAGGTGGCCAAAATAAAGGAGTTTCAGCTTCAGCATCAGTCCTTTCAATGAATATTCAGGACTGATTTCCTTTAGGATGGACTGGTTGGATCTCCTTGCAGTCCAAGGGACTCTCAAGAGTCTTCTCCAACACCACAGTTCAAAAGCATCAATTCTTCAGCAGTCAGCTTTCTTTATGGTCCAACTCTCACATCCATACATGACTACTGGAAAAACCAGTAGTCAAAGTCCAGCTTTGACAAGGACCTTTGTTGGCAAAGTAATGTCTCTGCTTTTAATATGCTGTCTAGGTTGGTGATAACTTTCCTTCCAGGAGTAAGAGTCTTTTAATTTCATGGCTACAGTCACCATCTGCAGTGATTCTGGAACCCAAAAAGATAAAGTCTGTTACTGTTTCCATTGTTTCCTCATCTATTTGCCATGAAGTGATGGGTGCAGATGCCATGATCTTAGTTTTCTGAATGTTGAGCTTGAAGCCAGCTTTTTCACTCTCCTTTTTCACATTCAAGAGGCTCGTTAGTTCCTCTTCACTTTCTGCCATAAGGGTGGTGTCATCTGCATATCTGAGGTTACTGATATTTCCCCCAGCAATACTGATTCCAGCTTGTGCTTCATCCTGTCCAGCATTTCTCATGATGTGCTCTGCATATAAGTTAAATAAGTGTGGTGGCAATATACAGCCTTGATGTACTCCTTTCTGGATTGGAACCAGTCTGTTGTTCCATGTCCAATTCTAACTGTTGCTTCTTGACTTGCATACAGATCTCTCAGGAGGCAAGTCAGGTGGTCTGGTATTACCATCTCTCTAAGAATTTTCCACAGTTTGTTGTGATTCACACAGTCAAAGGCTGTGGCATATTCAATAAAGCAGAAGTAGATGTTTTTCTGGAACTCTCCTGAAATTCTGATAAGATGAGGTAATTTCTATGACTCTGCTAACCTCACTGGGCCCTTCCTTTGCCAAAAATTATTTTGTTACTTATATGTATTGCAGATGTCTTTTTCTAGTTTGTTGTGATCCTTTTTTCCCCTTAAGATTAAATTTATCATTCAATATCCCAATTTTCAGAACCCAGGATTTGCCCCCTCAAATCTAACAAACTACTGAAAGGACTGTCATCAAACTGTAAGAGACTCAGGCAAGAGGGCTTCTTTAAAAATCCATATCCAAACATAAAGGGCAGTCCTACATAGCAGGAGTATAGAAATTTTAAAATAATAGGAATACTATCCCATTTGCGATCAATTCAGTTCAGTCGCTCAGTCGTATCCGACTCTGCAACCCCACGGACCGCAGCACACCAGGCCTCCCTGTCCATCACCAGCTCCCAGAGTTTACCCAAATTCATGTCCAACTAGAAATAAACCCAGCAAGAAACAATACAAGACCTAGATTAAGAACACTGTAAACTGACCAAAGGACTTGAAAGAGGACATAAATAACCAAAAAGGTAAAACTGTAATAGTCCAAAGGCAAATGGAATACTGAGAAAAAATATTGATTATACCTATAAAAGGCAAGGGGTTCTTATCTAATATAAATTCCACCTGCAAATCAATAAGAAAAACAAACAACACAGCTGTAATACTGAGAAAAGGATATGAACAGGTAATTCACAGAACAAATGCCATGCCCAACAAACATATAGAAGGATACTCAACTCCATTTGTATGCGAAGAAAATGTGGATTAAAACAATAAGACCTCATTTTACAAAGCTATCCCTGATATTGGCAGTCTCCAGTGCTGGCAGATGTGGAGGAGTGCATTTTCCAGAACAGCTGGTGGAGGAGGGAAAAGTGTGACCCGTCCACACTACAATCAGCAATCCCCTCTCAACTTTGTCTTAGAAAGACTCATGTGCCATAAGAAACCTGTGTGTGAGAGGAGTGATATACCAGATTTGTCCTTGGTGGTGAGACTCAGAGAAAATCTCACACCACCAGGATGTCTACCAACAAGGGAGGGGTCCTTGTTGGTGCAATAGGACCAACAATTCATGCAATAGTCGTGGTTGGGGTTGGGCAGCAGAAACTACCACAACATTGTAAAACAATTTTACACCACTTAAATAAACAAATAAACAAAATTTTAAAACAGCCACAGCCAACCCAGAAACACAAGAAGGTGATAAATGAGAATATCAAGAATTTAGGGGTATGCACCTTGAAAGACTTCCAAGATAAAGTTGTTGATTACATATGTTAAAAACACATCTATGTGAGGTTTATCACAGGAATGCAAAGTTGGTTTAACATCTGAAAATGAATTAATGTAATACAACAATAAAATAAAAAACAAAACACACATAATTATCTCAACGGATACAGACAAAGCATCTGACAAAATCTTTTCATGGATAAATACATTCAACAAACTAGGAATAGAGAAATTCCTCAACCTCATAACAGACACCTATGAAGAATCCACAGCTAACATCATACTTAATAGTGAAAGACTGGATGCTTTGCCCCTAAGATCAGGAAAAAAAACAAGAATGTGTGCTCTTACCACTTCTATTCAGTACTGTACTAGAGGATCTAGCCAACGCAATTAGGCACAAAAGTGAAAAAATGATACCCAGAATGGAAAAAAGAAGCAATTTTTTCTATTCACAGAATATATGATTTGTATATTAAAGCTCTAAAGAACTCACTAAAAAGTATTAGAACTAATAAAAGAGTTCAGCAGGGCTTCAGGATATAAGATTAAGATTTTTTTAAAAATTGTATTTCTATATATTTGCAATGAACAATATGAAAATGCAATTAAGAAAATAATTCCATTCATAATAACATCAAAAGAAGAAAACAGTTGGCAATAAATTTAACAAAAGTCCAAAATGTTTACTCCAAAAGAAAAAAAAATGTTGAAAGAAATTAAAGACCTGAATAAAGGAAAATGAATGACATGTTTATGGATTAGAAGAGTTTAATATTGCTAAGGCAGCAATTCTCTCCCCCAAATTATCTACAAATTCAAAGTAATCCTTAACAAAATCCCAGCTGGCTTCCTTGCAGAAATTGAAAAACATTCTAAAATACATATGGAAATTCAAGGGACCCAGAGTAGCCAAAACAATCTTGAAGAAGAATTAAGCTGGAGGATTCAAAATGCCCAATTTCTAAGCCTATTGCAGTTTTGGAAATTCAGTACTTAAATAAGGATAGACATATAGATCAATGGATTTTATTCAGCTGTTACATGAATGGTCTAGTAGTTTTCCTTACCTTCTTCAAATTAAGTCTGAATTTTGCAATAAGGAGTTCACGATCTGAGCCACAGTCAGCTCCTGGTCTTGTTTTTGCTTTTGAACTGTGGTGTTGGAGAAGACTTCTGAGAGTCCCTTGGACTGCAAGGAGATCCAACCAGTCCATCATAAAGGAAATCGGTCCTGAATATTCATTGGAAGAATTGATGCTAAAGCTGAAACTTCAGTGCTTTGGCCATCTGATGCAAAGAACTGACTCATCTGAAAAGACCCTGATACTGGGAAAGACTGAAGGCAGGAAAGATGTGACGACAGAGGATGAGATGGTTGGATGGCATCACCAGCTCAGTGGACATGAGTCTGAGAGTCTGAGTAAACTCCAGGAGATAGTGATGTACAGGGAAGCCTGGCACGCTGCAGTCCATGGGGTCGCCAGGAGTCGGACAAAACTGAGCAACTGAGCTGAAATGAACTGATAGATCAATGGAATAAGACAGAGAACTCAGAAGAAAAACACTCATGTTTATGATCAACTGATTTTCAATAAATGATGTTGAGATACCAGGATATCCACATGCAAAATAATGAAGTTAGACCCTTACTTCACATGATATACAAAATTAACTCAAAATGAATCAGAAACCAAAGTAAAAGAAAATTTTTAAACCCCTAAAACAATGTAATTGTAAAACTTTGTGACCTCGGATTTAGCAATGGAATCTTAGACACAGAAAAGCATAAACAAAAAAGAAGGAAAAAAATAGATAAATTAGACTCGATCAAAATTACAAGTTTTTGAACTTCAAATGACGGTCAGAAAGAGTCCACATACCTCAGAGAAACTAAGGCTGAGCGACACAGCTACTGAAGCCCACACGTCCTAGAATCTGTGTTCTTCAACGAGAGAAGCCACCACAATGAGAAGCCCGCGCCCTGCAACTAAAGAAAGCCCAGGCACAGCAATGAAGACCCAGTGTAGCCAGTAAATACATAATAATTTTTTTAAATGACAGTATGAAGAAAGTGGGGGCTTCCAAGGTGGTGCTGCTGTTGGTGCTGCTGCTAAGTCACTTCAGTCCTGTCCGACGCTTAGTGACCCCATGGACTGCAGCCCACCAGGTTCCTCCGTCCATGGATTTTCCAGGCAAGAGTACTGGAGTGGGGTGCCACTGCCTTCTCCAAGGTGGTGCTAGTGGTAAAGAACTTACCTGGCAATGCAGGAGACGTAAGAGATGCATGTTCTATCACTGGGCGCAGAAGATCCCCTGAAGGAAGTGGCAACCCACTCCATTATTCATGCTTGAAAAATTCCATGGACAGAGAAGCCCAGCAGGCTATAGTCCATAGGGTTTCAAATAGATGCAACTGAAGCACCTTAGCATGCACGCACGCACGCATGAAGAAAGTGAAAACTCACAGAATGGCATGAAATATTTGTAAATTATGTATCTGATAAGGAACGTGTATGAAGAATAATTAAATGGAATAAAAAAGACAACTCATTAATACTTTAATGGGCAAATGATCTGAATAGACATTTCTCCAAAGATATACAAATGGTCAACAAGCACATGAAAGACGCTCAACATCGTAAGTAATTAAAAGAATGCAAATCAAAACCACAGTGAGATATCACATCAAACTTCCTAGGATGGCTATAAAAAGATAATAACAAGTGTTGTCAAGGTTGTGGAGAAATTAGAACCCTCATAATTAAAGGATATGATTTGTGGGTTTTGGGGTGTTTTTTTTTTTTTTTTGTGGGGAAGGGCAATTTTATGTGTCAGCTTGACTGGGTCACCAGGGTGCCCAGACATTTGATCAAACATTATTCTGGGTGTGTCTATGAGGGTGTTTCTGGATGAAATTACACATTTGAATTGGTAGATTGAGTAAAGCATATTATGGAGTAATTACTGAGTAAATTGATTCCTAAGTTAATTACTGGGTAATTACCGAGTAATTACTGAGTGAAGCCTATGAACTCAGTAAAGCATATTACTCACTAACCTGGGTGGGTCTTATCTAATCAATTGAAAACCTAACAGTAAACCCTTATGAAGTACTTTCTCTGTGTGATCTAAGGGTGAAAATAAGTCATTTAGTCTTTAGGACAACCAAATGAGGCATTTATTATTATTATTCTCATTTTACATGTGCAGAAACTGAGCCTCGGAGAGGATAAGAAATGTGCCCAACATTTACCACTGGCAACAAACACACAGCTGCTGCTGCTAGGTCATTTCAGTCGTGTCCAACTCTGTGCGATCCCATAGACGGCGGCCCACCAGGCTCCCTGTCCCTGGGATTCTCAAGGCAAGAACACTGGCGTGGGTTGCCATTTCCTTCTTCAGTGCATGAAAGTGAAAAGTGAAAATGAAGTCGCTCAGTTGTGTCCAACTCTTAGAGACCCCATGGACTGCAACCTATCGGGCTCCTCCATCCATGGGATTTTCCAGGCAAGAGTACTGGAGTGGGGTGCCACTGCCTTCTCCGAAACACACAGCTAGGACCTGGCAAAGCAGTCTGGTTCCAGAGTCAGTGTTCTTAGCCATTAACACAGATTGCCGGGGTCCAGCCCCAGTGGATCCAGGGTAATTCGAAGGTGGGGGCAGAGTAGGCATCCTAGAAAAAACTTATTTAATTACAGATAGAGAGGGATTAGAAGCGGATAGTGTAATAGGAAAATTAGTGGAGAAAAAGAGACTGAATAACTTGGTTCACATGGAATAGCATCCATGGTCCAGATGGGAATTCAGCCAGAAAAACGGGGAGTAAGAATGAACGACATGGGGGAGTCAGTCTTTCCAGGAACTGATCCCATTTCTTTATTTTTCCCATTTTCTTATATACCTTTTGTTATATATAGGGATGAATACAGAGTCACGCGGGGTCAGCAGTCCTGACCTTTATCAAAATCAGGTGCTTTACATAAAAAAAAAGGTCTTAGGGGTTTTACATCATCTTCAAGCCATTTCTGCCTGCTGACATTTACAACCCTTTCTTTCTGATAACCAAAAACTTACTTTTTCCAAGCAGTGTTTTTCTTAAACCAGGCACCACCCTCCAAATAAAGTTGCATTCCTATAGGGTGAGGGTGTAGTGAGTTACAATCAAGAAAGGAATTTATTTAACCCAAGGTTAACATGATTAATCTTAAAGGTTAATACTTATTTCTCCTATATGCTTAAAGGTTAATACGTATTTCTCCTATATGCCAGTTATATTTATTATAAGGGCAGGGAATATGGAGATTTAGCAGCAAACATCAGTCCAACAAATGAAAATCCTTTCACCAATGTTCCTCTTAAGATCTACTTAGTCTTAAGATAGTGATAAAGTTACAATTTTACATAGCAAGGACACAGTGATTTATAACAAAGTACAGTGATCTATTACAAAAGAGAAAATTCATTAACTCAAAAAGTCTAATATTGCTAACATCAAAAGCTACTATATTTCCTTTTCTATATTCCAAATACATTGATTAATATATTCTCAGGTGCCTAAGGATATGAAGGCCTGGCGGCAATCATTGACTCAACAACAAGAAAAAGCCCTATGTTAATTAAGACTCTCAAAATACTCCAAAACTCTCTGTGCTGTTTATGGTTGAGAGGTTGTCACACAAGCTAGTCTGTCAGCAGAGAGGTTTGACCTGAGCCACCCTTGTCACACCCAAGGCAGGGAATTAGCAGTAATTATTGGCATGACAAATGAAAAAACCCTTTCACCAATATAATTCCTAATCAACCCACTAATACTATACTAACAATCTTCTAACTTCTCAAAAGAGTTTGTATTTAGAAAGTTTTAAAGCACCCCATGCCTCTCACAGCTGGGAGGCTGTAAACAATCACACGTGGCTGGACAACCTGATCAGGCAGGCTAGAGAACTTTCAGAGTTTGTAAGTTGAAACACTCTTGTCACGCCCAGGAATTTTTATTAACTGGGGCTGCAAGTTAACTCCTTTTCCGAGAGAAATGGTTATGGGGGAGAGCTCCCCGTAAAGTACTCTGGTTTTGGGGTAGATGCTCGGGAACAGGGGATTTCCTGAGACTTGGTCACGCCTTTGCGTATGCCAAGCCCCCTTCCTCATGACCTTTGCCGTGGGCGGAGTTCCTCACACTGGCCCCCAACAACAGATGATGTGCTTAGTGGCTTAGCTGTGTCTGACTCTTTGTGACCTCAGGGACTGTAGCCTGCCAGTCTCCTCTGTCCACGGGAATTCTCCAGGCAAGAATACTGGAGTGGGTGGCCATGCCCTCCCCAATACGGACTATATTGCTTCGCATATATCTTGGTCTATACATTTATTTTTTAATATTTATTTATTATTCCTTTATTTGACTGTGCTAAATCTTTAGCTGTGGCATGTGGGATCTAGTTCCCTGACCAGAGGTCAAACCCAGGGCCCCTGCATTTGGAGTGTGTAGTCTTAGCCACTGAATGAGCGGGGAAGTTCCAGTCTATACACTTCTTATTTGAACTTTCATCGGGAGGCTATCTTAGTATGATTTCAAAACCTTACTTAAATCATAATTTTGTCATCAAGATAATTCATTCAACACTATCAAAGGAGTCACTGGTCAATGAAAATGATGATGTCACCACATTCCAATCCTCAGTTACCATAATTCAAAGTTGTTTCATTGAGGGGAACACATACAACCCCTCACACATATCCCAGCACTCTCTCTTATCCCGCTTCTCTTAAAATCCTTCAAGGCTCCAAAAGCTTTTCACGAAAACAGTGGTTCTCAGTTCTTTTTACCTTGCGATCTCTTTGTACTCTTAAAAATTACTGAGGATCCCAAAGAAGTTTTATTTGGAATATATCTATCAATATTTGAGATATTAGAAATTAAAATTGAGACAAACTTATAAATATGTATTAATGTTTTCAAGTAATAAGTTTTAACAATAACTTTAAAACAATGTTTTAAAGTAATAATAATTACAAGTTAAATTAACATTTTGCATGAAACTATTTACAAAAAAAACTAAACAGTGAGAAGGATGGCATTGTTTTAGAGTTTGCAAATCTCTTTTATGCTGGGTTTAACAGAAGGCAGCTGAATTGTTATATCTACTCCTGCATTCAGTCTTCTGTGATATGTTATCTTGGGTGAAATAGAAGATAGTACGTCCTCAGAGTGATATGTAGATAGAAAAGGAAGGAGTATTTTAACAGCTTTTTCCAGAAAATTGTGGATATTCTTCTTTTATCCTATACCTAGTACCCCCACCAAGGTTCTAAGGTGGATTCTTAACCATTGGACCACCAGGGAAGTCCCAGAAAGTTTCTAAATACTGGAAAACTGTCGAGCTCATGGTGGTGGATACAACTTCTAAAACTTGTGTTTGGGTTTGGAAATCCACATTTTATCATTGGCAACAAATACTATCAGTTGGTTTCCTTGAAGTGATAGGTTCACTTCATTCATTTTTAAGATGTCTATTAAATACCCAAGTGTGAATAAGCATAGTTTGTCTGTCGGTTTTCTTTTCAAGTGGAAATGGTGTTCTGTGAAAATTGTTGTCTTGTCACCTGATAATCACACATGTACTTTTTCTCAAAACAACCACTGAACCATGATACTTGGCAGAAGAGCTCTTTGCCTACTTCCCTTTTCCTTACTTGTGTTAAGATTTAATAAAATTAATAATGCTTACTGCTTCATAAGCACGTTCTTAAGGGAAACTGGCTTTTTCTCTGTGAAAGAGTAGTGAAAGTGAAGTTGCTCAGTTGTGTCCGACTCTGTGCAACCTCATGGACTATAGCCCACTAGGTTCCTCTGACCATGGGATTTTCCAGGCAAGAACACTGGAGTGCGTTGCCATTTCCTTCTCCGAGGAATCTTCTGGACCCAGGGATCAAATTCAAGTCTCCTGTATTGCAGGCAGATTCTTTACCATCTGGAGAAGGAAATGGCAGCCCAATCCAGTATTCTTGCCTGGAGAATTCCACATACAGAGGAGCCTTTGCTATAGTCCATGGGGTAGCAAAGAGTCAGACATGACTGAGTGAGTAAAACAAACAAACATCTGTACCAGCTGAGCCACCAGGGAATTCTGAAAGTGTAGTGAAGAACAAATATAATGATAGCTAGGGCCCTGTGGTGCCACTGCATTGAATTTACCAGCATCTATGCTGACGTGTTGCAAGCCCATCGATGACAAAGTCAGCACACTGAAAAAGTGATATAACAGTAAAATCATGAAAGGAGATTCGACCACCTAAGAGAGTCTTGGGGACCCCCAGGATTCCAGGAATGACGTTTTCAGAACTGCTGCCTACGGTGTTTGAAAAGGCCGAACTAACTGTCCAAAAAATGCATAATCCAATCAATATAATATGTTCAATTTTTTAAAAGTCATGTGTCCAGGGGCTTCCTTGGCAGTCCACTGGCTAAGAGTCCATGCTCCCAATGCAGAAGACCCAGGTTCAATCCCTGGCCAGGGAAACAGATCCCACATGTCACAACTAAGAGTTTGCATGCTGCTAGTAAAGACGTCCCTTGCCATAATGAAGATCAAAGATCCCATGTGCCGAAACTAACACCCGGCACAGCCAAATACATATGTTAAAAAAAAAAAAAGTCATGTGACCACAAATGCCTATTACAGTCCAAGCACCATTGGATAGAAAGACATATGAGGCTGCCCCCTGCCCGGGCTTAATGCTTTTCGAGGAAGTGGACAAGCGACAAAATGATTTCAGACTGTGGAAAGGCTATAAGGAAATAAGCAAGATGAGGTATGAGATGCTGACCTAGAGGAACCTGAACAGAGCATGGTGAGAGGAGGCCTCCCAAAGAGGTGAGATACTTACTGACCGCCAAGAGAGGAGAAAGATCCATTTTTGCAAACGGCCCAGGAAATAGCACTCCAAGTGCAGGGCACAGCAAGTAGAAAGGCCCCACGCAGAAGCAGCACGACATTTTTAAAAGAAAAGAAGGAGGGTTGGGCTCAAGCCTGGGCCTAAATCTTTTTCTGGCTTTGCTCACTGTCCAGGAGTGAGGACATCTGCAAAGTTCCCTGCTGCAGACAAGGCTGTGTGTGCTTAGTCACTCAGGCGTGTCCGATTCTCTGTGACCCCATGGGCTCCTCCATCCATGGAACTCTCCAGTCAAGACTACTGGAGTGGGTATTGGCACAAAAACAAATATAGACCAATGGAACAAGATAGAAAGCCCAGAAATAAACCCATGCACCTATGGGTACCTTATTTTTGACAAAGGAGGCAAGAATATACAATGGGGCAAAGACAGCCTCTTCAATAAATGGTGCTGGAAAAACTGGACAGCTACACATAAAAGTATGAAATTAGAACACTTCCTAACACCATACACAAAAATAAACTCAAAATGGATTAAAGTCATAAATGTAAGATCAGAAATGTTTTTCTTAGAGGAAAACATAGGCAGAACACTCGATGACATGCATCAAAGCAAGATCTTCTATGACCCACCTCCTAGAGTAATAGAAATAAAAACGAAAGTAAACAAATGGGACCTGATTAAACTTAAAAGCTTTTGCACAGCAAAGGAAACTATAAGCAAGGTGAAAAGACAACCCTCAGAATGGGAGAAACTAATAGCAAATGAAACAACTGACAAAGGATTAATTTCCAAAATATACAAGGAGCTCATACAACTCAATACCAGAAAAACAAACAAAAAGTAGGAGAAAATGGTACTGAATCAAAAAAGAAGGAAAAAGATCTAAATAGACATTTCACCAAAGAAGACATACAGATGGCTGACAAGCACATGAAAAGGTGCTCAGCATCACTCATTATTAGAGAAATGCAAGTAAAAACTACGAGATATCACCTCACACCAGTCAGAATGGCCATCATCAAAAATAAATGCTGGAGAGGGTATGGAGAAAAGGAAATGCTCTTGCACTGTTGGTGGGAATGTAAATTGATACAGCCACTATGGAAGACAGTATGGAGATTCCTTAAAAACTAGGAATAAAACCACCATATGACCCAGCAATCCCACTCCTAGGCATATACCCTGAGGAATCCAAAACTGAAAAAGACACATGTATCCTACTGTTCATTGCAGCACCATTTACAATAGCTAGAACATGGAAGCAACCTAGATGTCCATCGACAGATGAATGGATAAGAAAGCTGTGGTACATATACACAATGGAATATTAGCCATAAAAGGAACGCATTTGAGTCAGTTCTAATGAGGTGGATGAACCTAGAGCCTATTATACAGAATGAAGTAAGTCAAAAAGAAAAAGATAAATTATCATATTCTAATGCATATATATGGAATCTAGAAAAATGGTACTGAAGAATTTATTTACAGGGCAACAATGGAGAAACAGACATAGAGAATAGACATATGGACATGGGGAGGGGGAGGGAGAGGGTGAGATGTATGGAAAGAGTAACATATGCAAAATAGTCAATGGGAATTTGCTGTATGGCTCAGGAAACTCAAACAGGGGCTCTGTATCAACCTAGAGGGGTGGGGTGGGAACGGAGATGAGAAGGAGGTTCCAAAGGGAGGGGATATATGTATACCTATGGCTGAGTCATGTTGAGGTTTGGCAGAAAACAACAAAATTCTGTAAAGCAATTATCTTTCAAAAAAATTAAAAATTAAAAAAAAAAAAAAAAAGAAAACTGGATTGGGTTGCCATTCCCTTCGCCAGGAGATCTTCCCAACCCTGGAATCAAACCCAGGACTCCTGCATTATAGGTGGATTCTTTACCGTCTGAGCCACCAGGTAAGCCAGCACAAAGGAATGATGGCTCACAGATGCTTTTCTCCAGCTGACTTTACCTAAGACCCAGATTCACACTCGCCAACCAAGGACTCCCTAATCTACCTAATAGGCAAATGCTCAAAACTGACTCTGAATACCTCAGGCTATCAGTAAAGATGTGCCAGAAAAAAATGCAGCACCACGATGACTCAAGCCCTATAACCAATAAAGTCTCCAATTGGGTTAGGAGGATTCTCCTATCAGAAATGCAAAGCCTCAAAGTATTCCTACAAGTTTTCCTTTGCAACACCAAACAAAACCAAACAAGCTGCAAAGGGCAAGAACCGCCCCGCAACAAAGAGAGAAACGCACACACACAGACACACACACAACTCAGAACCATGGGAGAAGGCGAGAAAGGTGTGCAGTTTCTGGAGCAGGCGATTTGGGTACAGACGCCGATGCCATAAACTGCGATTTCTGCAACTCGTCGGTACTGTCCTGAAGCATCTAACAGGAATATTGTTGAGGCTGACGTGAGAATTCCTGGATAACTTGTTCTTTTCATTCCAAGGCCTCATTGTCACCGCCAGAGGCTCCGATGCAATTGCTCGGGGTCAGAACCCACAATCATCTATCTACTTGCGCAGCTCCGGGCCTTAGGATTCAGCCTCACAGAGGGCACTTCGGAGAAGCTGGCTCTAAACTGGGCACAGGGAGTCCCATCTGAGGCTCCCTCCCTGGAAATTTCATACTTTCATCACCCCGAGAGTCGCCCTGGCGGGGTTCAATCCTCCTTTCTCCGCGGCGACTTTGGGCCTCCATTGACCTCATCGAACCCGTCTTTCAGTCTGGGGAACGATGGTTCGGATCGTGTGGCTGGAGAGAGGGGAGTAAGTCGGGAGACCTGTGTGAGGGGCGCCCAGCACGGAGAAATCGATGGAGGAGCGCGAGGGCTCGACCTGTCCAGGTCCCCGACCCCCGAGTGTTCCCGCGCCTCCTGCGAGCGTCCCCTCGGCACCGAAGCCCCCCGTCAACGATCTCCCGCCACTCAAGAAACTCTAGGGACTCCGAGGAGGGCCAGCGCCCCACCGCGCCACGGGCAGGAACTGACCAAAATGGCTTATTATGCTCTCTCTTTTCCCTGATGCCAGGGGGAGAAGGCAATGGCACCCCACTCCAGTACTCTTGCCTGGAAAATCCCATGGATGGAGGAGCCTGGTGGGCTGCAGTCCATGGGGTCGCTGAGGGTCGGAAACGACTGAGCGACTTCACTTTGACTTCACTTTCGTGCATTGGAGAAGGAAATGGCAACCACTCCAGTGTTCTTGCCTGGAGAATCCCAGGGACGGGGGAGCCTGGTGGGCTGCCGTCTCTGGGGTCGCAGAGTCGGACACGACTGAAGCGACTTAGCAGGAAAGACTGAAGGCAGTAGACGAGGGAGACAGAGGATGAGAGGGTTAGGGTTAGGGTGGATGGCATCACCGACTCCACGGACCTGAGTTTGAGCAAACTCCCGGAGATAATGAAGTCCAGGAAGCCTGGCGTGCTGCCGTCCATCGGGTCGCAAAGGGTCAGACACGAGAGACTGAACTACAACAAAGCCTCCTGTCACACCCCCAAAGCGAGGAGGAAAGGGATAGAGGCACAGCAAAATTGAGTGTGGACAAAAAGAGAGCCGGGACGCTCGGTTGAGGCACCGCTGGGATTCGAACCCAGGATCTCCTGTTTACTAGACAGGCGCTTTAACCAACTAAGCCACGGCGCCGCCTGCGTTTCTATCTTACAAAACTGTTCCTCATCACTGTTTACTACATGGGCTGCGCGCATGCGCACAAACTTCTTTGTGAGTGGATGACGCATGCGCAGTGTAAGGTCTCGGTCACTGGCAATTTAGACCACCGGTACTCTGAAACCGGAAGTTCGGACAGTGAGCTGAGTGGGCCGGTGATCTCAGTGTTGTGGTATCTGCTCACCAACGTGGAGCCAGGATGGCCTGTCTTTAGGGGATGCTCGCGCAAGGTCCGGTCCCCGGCCTTCCATAACTGGTGCAGGGAAGCTCCAGGCTGTCCGGCAAGGCCGAGCCGCTCCCGCTCCAGAGATCCTGGCCCCGCAAGCGCTGCCTGGTCGCCGGCTGCCCGCGCGTCGGGTCTCGGCTCACAGCCGGCGGTAGTCCCACGGTGACCACGCGGCGGACCCATAGCACTGGCGCCCTCAGCCTGGGAAGCCGATTGCCCTCCTCGGCCGCACACTAGCCACCGTGATCTCCGGCGCCGCCAGTTCTGGGGGCTCATTCGCCCGCCGGTCGAAGAGGCCACTGGGCCTCTTCCGCGGGTCCTGAGCACAGAAAGAATCCGGGGGCATTGAGGGGACCCTGAATAAGCACTGAAGCATCCAGAGTTTCAAGGGGCCTAGGCTGCCGCCCTTGGAGCATCAGTACCATACGTCGGAGGATTCTGCTGCCAGAGAAAAGCAGAGCCCTGCCGACCAAGGTTTCTTCTTTAGGCCTTCTGGGGCTCCTCACTCAGACCCATCAGCCCCTTCGTTGCAACACTTTTCAGAGGGCTTTTGAGCAGCAACAAACCCGAAACCTGCTAATTCATTGACCCAGAGATTTCTCCAGTGGGAGAGTTTCATCCACAGGAGGAATGTCAGTCTCTGCAGACCTATGTACACAAGATGGTTCATTCCAGCGCTGTTTGTAATAGTCAAAAAGGAGAAGCAAACTAAATGTCCTTCCCTGGGGACAGTGTTGGTACATGCAGGCTCTCCATCCTCCTCCGCAGTGAGGAAAAATCATCTCTGCGTGTCTTCGTGTGAGAGAGAAGGGATAAGACTTCTCTTCCAAAAAGAGTCCAGTTACTGGGAGGCCATTCAGTGGAGTTTTGCCGCATCCATCGTCATTCTTGTAAATTAATGGATAAATACTGAACAGTCTGCTGAAGCTGGGCAGTCACCCCGGCTGTGATGAAGGAGGGCAGCACCAAGCACAGGGCCTGCCCAGGCAATGACTACCGGGTTAGGGTGCTCTTGGACAGAATTATAGGATACCAGTCAATTAACATTAAGTAAATCAATCCTGCACCTAAGTTTTTAAGAGAGACCAAGGGGCATACTAATGATAGTTGATGGAAATCCTGTGCTATGCTGAGTCTCTCAGTTGTATCGGAGTCTTTGCGACCCCATGGGGTTAGCCAGGATGTCGCCTGCCAGGCTCCTCTGTCCATGGGATTCTCTAGGCAAGAATACTGGAGAGAGTTGCCATGCCCTCCTCCAACCAGGGATCTTCCCAACCCAGGGATCAAACCCAGGTCTCCCGCACTGCAGGCAGATACTTTACCATCTGAGCCACCAGGGAATGGGACTGGTGTCCCATTACAGGCATGTGACTCCTGTTCAGTTCAGTTCAGTTCAGTCGCTCAGTCATGTCTGACTCTTTGCCACTCTATGAATTGCAGCACGCTAGGCCTCCCTGTCCATCACCAACTCCCGGACTTTACCCAGACTCATGTCCACCGAGTTGGTGATGCCATCCAGCCATCTCATCCTCTGTCGTCCCCTTCTCCTCCTGCCCCCAGTCCCTCCCAGCATCAGAGTCTTTTCCAATGAGTCAACTCTTTGCATGAGGTGGCCAAAGGACTGGAGTTTCAGCTTTAGCATCATTCCTTCCAAAGAAATCTCAGGGCTGATCTCCTTCAGAATAGACTGGTTGGATCTCCTTGCAGTCCAAGGGACTCTCAAGAGTCTTCTTCAACACCACAGTTCAAAAGCATCAATTCTTCGGCGTTCAGCCTTCTTCACAGTCCAACTCTCACATCCATACATGACCACAGGAAAAACCATAGCCTTGACTAGACGGACTTAATTGGCAAAGTAATGTCTCTGCTTTTGAATATGCTATCTAGGTTGGTCATAATTTTCTTCCAAGGAGTAAGCGTCTTTTAATTTCTCAGCTGCAATCACCATTTGCAGTGATTTTGAAGCCCCAAAATAAAGTCTGCAAGCCATACCAAATGGAAAAGCGAGCCCTTCTTGTTTACCTGAAACCTTCACTGTTTGTGAAGTAATTGATTTACATTGTATTTGATGCTGTGGAAGCAGGAAGGAGGCTGTACACATGCTTGGGCATTCTGGAAATTGAAGACACTGGGATGGAAAACAAGCAGCATTCTGTGATGGAAATGCCCTTACCTACCTGCCTAACCAGACCTTCCTTAGCTCTGGGCAGGTGACCATCTGGGCGCATCAGCCAGGGAGGCACCCACAGGACCTCAGTACAGTCCCTTTCACAGAGGGGGCTACACAGCTTCCTCTTCATTCCACAGACCCTTCTTCAGGGGTTGCTGGTGCCAGCATCCAATGACTGCTTTACAGGGCAAATCCAGAGACCAGAATATGTTCCTGAAGTGAGACAGGATGAACACCAGGACATAGAAATAGCAGAAATGTTTCTAGCATGCACACGCTCACTGTTTTCCAAAAGCATCTAGATTTATTCTGCATGAAAACTACAGACAAAGGGATCCCTGGGGTGCTGTGAAGCTGAGAAGGCCAAGCAGTGGTGGGAGTCCAGCCAGAGCCTGCGCTGGCACCTGCCTTAGTCTCATGGGCCCACCCACTGGGGAGGGGCCCAGAGAAAGGTCTCTGCAGAGCCCCCAAGCCTACATGACAGGTGACCTGGGCTCAAGTCACCCAAAGGGTCTTGTGGCCATCAGCCATCCTCATCTGGGCTGCTCTCCCTTGACAGTGAGGCCTCTGTTGACAAGTCTGTCGCATTCATCCGGCAGAACACACATTTGGTGACTGTTTCAGAAAAGATGTCGCTTTCGTAGATGGAGAAAGGACTGTCACATTCTTCACACTGACATGAAATATTTTAAAAGAGTAGAAAGGAGATGCTGATCAGCGGAGGTCGAGGCATACAGTTTAGAATTCTTCCCCCTGATCCAACCACCTGGGGCCAGGCCAAGGCAAGAGGTACCTCTCCTCTCTGGGGTCTCTAAGCCCACAAGGATGGAAACTGCAGGCCACTGAGAGAGAATGAGCTCAGGCTTTCCCCTCTCTTCCCTCACAAAAGCTACACAGGTCCTGCCAACTCATGTCCCCTGCTGTGGGGTCCCAGCAGTGGGTGAGAGGGAGGGGGAAGTGGAAAGCCACTTGACAATGGCAAGGACTGGGGATGGGTGTGTCAACTATCATCCTCTGTTCTGTGCAGAGCAAAACTGCAGAACCAAGGGGTATCCTAACTACCTGACATCCCAGGGACATCTCGCTTTTGAGAATCAAGTAGGCAAGACTTCTGAACAAAGCAGGAACCTGATAAAGATGTCCTCTGTCTCAGCCTGTTTCTGGCTGAAGCACCCAGAGGACAGTGGGTACAGTGGCACAGCTCGCTTGTCACATTTTCCCACCAACAAGTGAGCAGCACCATGGGATGGGCTCTTGGGCCATGAACAGAGGTCTCTCAGAGGGTCCCACCATAGCACGTTACACCGAGACCAGCCTGCAGGTGACAAGCCTCCACCCTGGCTCTCCAAGCCCCTATGCTTTCTCACCCTGGCCCTGTCTAGGGCGCCAAAGCCTGCAGGGGAGGTGGGGCAAACCCCACCCAGGGTAGGTCCTCTGGGAAACCTGGCCTCCTGGATTTCTCACATTGATTCAGAGCAAGTCAAATGCAGCAAGCTCATCTTTGCTACAGCTTCAAGTTCAGTTCAGTTCAGTTCAGTCACTCAGTCGTGTCCGACTCTTTGCGACCCCATAAATCACAGCACGCCAGGCCTCCCTGTCTATCACCAACTCCCAGAGTTCACCCAAACTCATGTCCATCGAGTCAGTGATGCCATCCAGCCATCTCATCCTCTGTCCTCCCCTTCTCCTCCTGCCCCCAATCCCTCCCAGCATCAGAGTCTTTTCCAGTGAGTCAGCACTTCGCATCAGGTAGCCAAAGTACTGGAGTTTCAGCTTTAGCATCAGTCCTTCCAATGTACACCCAGGACTGATCTCCTTTAGGATGGACTGGTTGGATCTCCTTGCAGTCCAAGGGACTCTCAAGAGTCTTCTCCAACACCACAGTTCAAAAGCATCAATTCTTTGGTGCTCAGCTTTCTTCACAGTCCAACTCTCACATCCACACATGAGTACTGGAAAAACCACAGCCTTGACTAAATGGACCTTTGCTGGCAAAGTAATATCTCTGCTTTTTAACATGCTGTCTAGGTTGGTGATAACTTTCCTTCCAAGGAGTAAGCGTCTTTTAATTTCATGGCTGCAGTCACCATCTGCAGTGATTTGGGGGCCCCCAAAATAAAGTCTGACACTGTTTCCACTGTTTCCCATCTATTTCCCATGACGTGATGGGACCAGATACCATGATCTTAGTTTTCTGAATGTTGAGCTTTATGCCAACTTTTTCACTCTCCTCTCACTTTAATCAAGAGGCTTTTAGTTTTTCTTCACTTTCTGCCATAAAAGGTGGTGTCATCTGCAAATCTGAGGTTATTGATATTTCTCCTGGAGATCTTGATTCCAGCTTGTGCTTCTTCCAGTCCAGCGTTTCTCGTGATGTACTCTGCATATAAGTTAAATAAGCAGGGTGACAATACACAGCCTTGATGTACAGCTTCAAGTAGGTTCCTTTCTTTCCTTCCTTTTACAAGAAAGAAATGTATTTGATCCTTTACCTACCTTATTCTATAACATAATTTCCCACGACCCAAGCCCAGGACAGCAGGGCTCAGAGGAGGCAGTCCCTGGATCCCACCCTGGTGGCAGGTAGAGACACAAGCACTGCTCTGTGGCCGGTCAGCTTCCAGGGCCTAAGGGCCAACATGGCTGCAAAGACCATGAAGATCAGCTGGCCACAAAGATGCCATTCCATGGGGGACCCACCCATCACCTCCCTGCCCCCAGTGCCATTCCCCAATTGCTATTGTTGCTGTTCCATCACTCAGTCATGTCCAACTCTGCAACTGCATGGACTGCAGCATGCAAGGCCTCCCTGTCCTTCACTATCTCCCTAAGTTTGCTCAAACTCATGTTCATCGAGTCAGTGATGCCATCCAACCATCTCATCCTCTGTCAACCCCTTCTCCTTCGGACTTCAGGCTTTCCCAAGCATCAGAGTCTTTTCCGATGAGTCAGCTCTTCGCATCAGGTGGCCAAAGTATTGGAGCTTCAGCTTCAGCTTCAGCATCAGTCTTTCTAGTGAATTTTCAGGACTGATTTCCTTTAGGATGGACTGATTTGATCTCCTTGCAGTCCAAGGGACTCTCAAAAGTCTTCTCCAAAAGCACAGTTCAGAAGTGTTCATTCTTCAGCACTCAGCCAATTAGCCATCCCCAGAAGCGGTAGCTACCAGCTGGGTGACCTAAACAGAGACAAACCTGGGGGATTCCAGGATTAGCAGAGACTCCTCAGCTTTGTGAAGGGGTAGCCAGGTGCCTGCACTGCAAGGCTCCGCTGGCCTCCACTGCCCAGGGCTTGTCCTGGCTACACCTGGTGAAACAGCTGTGCCCACCACGATCATCCACTAGAGAAGTAGGACCTGAGTTCCATCCATGGGAAACGGGGCACTGGGGACCTGGCCAGGGTTCTGCTGACGGAGCTTAGGAGGCCCAGAGTCCAGCTGTGTGCCAGCCATTCCTCCAGGATGTCCTCGGGCCTCATCTCCTCCCACTCATTCCACTCTTCAGCACCAGGCTCAGTCCTGCCTCAGGGTATCCACATGGGCTGTTTCCTCTGCTGGGATGTTCTTCCCCTAAAACAGCTTCACAGCTCAGAGCTCACTCCCTCCCCACCTTCAAATCTTTGAACAAATGTCACCTTCTCAATGAGACCTCTCCTGACCCCCATTTAGAATGGCATACCACCAGCCCTCCCATTCTTCTTCCTGTTATTTTCCTCCAGAGTACCTATGACCATGTGACTTACTACATATATTTCTTATTTCTTTACTCATTGTTTATCTCCCCTTTTAGAAATGTAAGCTCCCTCAGGGCAAAAATTTCAGTCTGTTTGTTCATAGTTTTATCCCCAGTTGTCCAAGAAATATTTGTTCAAAAAATAAATCAATTTGTAGAGAGAACTAAGGAAAGACTTCATTTGGCTTTGTTTTACCCAATACTAACCTGTTTCACCTTTAAGCCCCGGGTCTTTTTGTGCTCGATTACCACAGGAATTTGGTCAATTTCTTCAATATTCCATAGCCTCACAGTCCTATCCTAAAACAAGTTAAACAAGAAACCAGCAGTCACAAAATGGGCTCATTAGGCTGGGACGACCCAGGGAGGTGCATGGCATCTGGGTTACATGCAGAGAACTTCCACCTGCAGAGTGACAATTAGGGTGACCAACCGTCCAGTTTGTCTAGCACTATCCTAGCCTTAGCACTGGAAGTCCCACATCCCCAAGAGTGGAAACAACAAGATGTCCCTGAATAAGAGAATAGAGAAATTGTAGTTCATTTATGTGACGGAATATTATTCAGTGAGAAAAAATAGAAGAGAGCTGTCAAGTCACCTAAAGGAGGAGCCTTAAATACGTATTTCTAAATGAAAGAAACCACCTCTGGAAAGGCTACATACTATATGATTCCAACTACATAAGATTATGCAAAAGGCAAAAATATGGAGCCAGTAAACAGGCCCATGGTTGCCAGGGGTTCTGGGGAAGAAGGAGACGGATGAACAGGTATAGCACAAGAAGTTTTGTGGTTTTAGGACAGTGAAATTGTTCTGTATGATACTGTGAAGGTGATAACATGACGTGATTTTGGCAAAACCCACACCACACAACATCTGCTGGATCATGGAAAAAGCAAGAGAGTTCCAGAAAAACATCTATTTCTGCTTTATTGACTATGCCAAAGCCTTTTACTGTGTGGGTCACAGTAAACTATGGAAAATTCTGAAAGATGGGACTACCAGACCACCTGACCTGCCTCTTGAGAAATCTTTATGCAGGTTGGGAAGCAACAGTTAGAACTCGACATGGAACAAGAAACTGGTTCCAAATAGGAAAAGGAGTACGTCAAGGCTGTATATTGTCACCCTGCTTATTTAACTTATATGCAGAGTACATCATGAGAAATTCTGGGCTGGAAGAAGCACAAGCTAGAATTAAGATTGCTGGGAGAAATATCAATAACCTCAGATATGCAGATTGTTATGCCCACAGTCCGAGTCCCCAAAGCTGAGAAAACAAGACATCCGTGGCAATGCAAAAGCAAAAGGGTTTTATTACTAGCTCGAGCTAGGAGTGGAGTGGTGCAAGGGCCCTGAGCCCTGAATTACAGCAGTATTTATAGACTTAGAACAAAGACAGGGAGTTGGCAAGGGCGGATTGCTTGCAAGGGGTTCTTGGCATCTATTAATTGGCTAAATTTTGCGCATGTGGGCTCGCTTAAGGGACTTTTCGTGTTATCTGGGCTAGCTCTAACCAGGCTATGGGGAATATGCTGACTGGCTGAGTCTCAAGGTCGAGGGGATGATGATCTCAGCTCCTTCTGGGCAGTGACCCAGCTTTTTTCTGTGATTGTAGCTCTGGCTACTTTAGTCCTTGAAGCTTGTCATAGCTTCTGTCAGGTCTCAACACAGATGACACCACCCTTATGGCAGAAAGTGAAGAGGAACTAAAAAGACTCTTGGTGAAAGTGAAAGTGGAGAGTGAAAAAGTTGGCTTAAAGCTCAACATTCAGAAAACAAAGATCATAGCATCTGGTCCCATCACTTCATGGGAAATAGATGGGGAAACAGTGGAAACAGTGTCAGACTTTATTTTGGGGGGCTCCAAAATCACTGCAGATGATGACTGCAACCATGAAATTAAAAGACATTTACTCCTTGGAAGAAAAGTTATGACCAGCACAGATAGCATATTGAAAAGCAGAGACATTACTTTGCCAACAAAGGTCCGTCTAGTCAAGGCTATGGTTTTCCCAGTGGTCATGTATGGATGTGAAAGTTGGACTGTGAAGAAAGCTGAGAGCCAAAGAATTGATGCTTTTGAACTGTGGTGTTGGAGAAGACTCTTGAGAGTCCTTTGGACTGCAAGGAGATCCAACCAGTCCATTCTAAAGGAGATCAGTCCTGGGTATTCATTGGAGGGACTGATGTTGAAGCTGAAGCTCCAATACTTTGGCCACCTGATGAGAAGAGCTGACTCATTTGAAAAGACCCTGATGCTGGGAAAGATTGAGGGCAGGAGGAGAAGGGGACAACAGAGGATGAGAGGGTTGGATGGCATCACTGACTCAATGGATATGTGTTTGGGTGGACTCCAGGAGTTGGTGATAGACAGGGAGGCCTGGTGTGCTGTGGTTCATGAGGTCACAAAGAGTCAGACATGACTGAGCAACTGAACTGGACTGTACACAACATAAAGTGTGAAACTTAAACCATGGATGTTAATTCATAATTATGTATCAATATTGGTTCCTTAATGGTGATAAGTACACCATACTTAATGCAAGGTATTAATAATACTGGCAGCTGGAGAGTAGGGCTATAACTCTGTATGATTTGCTCAATTTTTATATAAACCTAAAACTGCTCTAAAAAATAAAATCAATTTTCAAAAAAGAGTTCTATGCTCCTTAAAAACTGGTCACTGAACTAATTTGGGAATACCACTCAGATTCTCATCATTTCTTTGATTATGAAACTGAATGTGGTCAGCAAAATAATGTTCTCTCCCAACCCTACCCCCAGAGAAGGCAATGGCGCCCCACTCCAGTACTCTTGCCTGGAAAATCCCATGGATGGAGGAGCCTGGTGGGCTGAAGTCCATGAGGTCACTAAGAGTCGGACACGACCGAGCGACTTCATTCTGACTTTTCACTTTCATGCATTAGAGAAGGAAATGGCAACCCACTCCAGTATTCTTGCCTGGAGAATCCCAGGGACAGGGGACCCTAGTGGGCTGTTGTCTATGGGGTCACACAGAGTCAGACACGACTGAAGCTGACTTAGCAGCAGCAGCAGCAACCCTACCCCCACCCCCAAAGAAGTCCACATCTTAATCCCCCAAACTGGGGAATATGATAGATTTCATGACAGTAGGGAATTAAGGGTGCAAAGGGAATTAAGGGTGCTAAATAGATGATCTTAAAATAGGTAGATTATTCTGGGTTATCCATATGGGCTCAAAATAACCACAAAGTTTTCTAAAAGTGGAAATTCTAGTCAGAGGGTAAGTAACAACTGAAGAAAGGCACAGAGAGATACAGTGTTGCTGGCTTTGAGGCCTGAAGAAGGGGCCACAAACTAGGGAATGTGACTGGCTTCTAGAAGGTGGAAAGGGCAAAGAAGTGGATTATTGCCTAGTGCTTCCAGCAGGGAATACAATCCTACTGACATGTTGATTTTATCCCAGTGAGAACTTGTCATACTTCTATCTTACAGAACTCTCAGATATTAAATGTATGTTAAGCGGTGAAGTCCGTGGTGATTTACTATAGCATACTGAGTCATGTTACATTTTCTGCCTCTGCACTTGCACGTAAATATCCTGTGGGAAAACAAAAGGAGAAAGCTTGGCGACATACACACTGGCCTTTACAGTGCAGAGCTGTCAGATTTTATCAACAGCCATGCCCCCTACAGCAGGGTCCCCAAACCCTGGGCCATGGTACTGGTCCACGGCCTGGTGGAACTGGGCTGCATAGCAGCAGATGCGTGGCAGGCCGGCCAGCGAGGCTCCATCTCTATTTACAGTTGCTCCGCATCACTTGAACTCCATCTTCTGTCAGATCAGCAGTGGCTTTAGATTCTCACAGGCACAAATCCCCTACAGCGAACTGCACAGGCGAGGGATGTAGGCTGCACACTCCTTATGAGAATCCAATGTCTGATGACCTGGTCTGCATTATGGTGAGTTGTATAATCATTTCTTTATAGATCATGATGTAATAACCATGGAAATAAAGCACACAATCAATATAATATGCTTGGATCATCCTGAAACCATCCCCCACTCCAGTCCATGGGAAAACTGTCTTCCATGAAAGCAGTCCCTGGTGCCAAAAAGGTTAGGGACCTCTGGTCTGCAATATATTGAGTGATTTGTCCAGCTATGACAATGACAACAACGAAAAAGCTCCCCCTAGCTCTTAGACACTTGATTCAAAAGGTGGGATTTCGTATCATCTTCATTTCTATAGGGATTTCAATGAAACTGTAGAAAATATAAAATAGAAACATGTTGACATCTTACACAAATACAAACTAGATGCTGCTCATCTATCTACATAGTCCTCACACATGTACATATTCCTACAAATTCCCAAAATGTGAATTTTGGGAAATTCCATTTCATTTATTAACTTACCGAAATAAATGAAAATATCCTACCCATCAAAGGGCCTGCACATCCTACAAAGGAATCTTATTTGCTTACCTGTGGTGTTGGGCCTTTCCCAAGCAAAGTTTTTTTAGTCATTTTTCAACTTTCTCAAAATGTGCAGAAGCACTCAATACTAACAAAAACGGTGGTTTTACAGAAATGGAAGAAGGCATCATCCTCAAACATATGCCTGCAAGATGGCTATCATCACTGCTGGTCACAGAAAGGATGTTAAAATGTTAGTCTGCCATAAAATCACATATTTTAAGTATGAGACAAGTTAATCCTAAAGGAAATCAATCCTGAATATTCATTGGAAGGACTGATGCTGAAGCTGAAACTCCAATCCTTTGGCCACCTGATGCGAAGAGCCACCTCATTAGAAAAGATCCTGGTGCTGAGGAAGATTGAGGGCAGGAGGAGAAGGGGTTGACAGAGGATGAGATGGTTGGATGGCATCACTGACTCAAGGGACATGAGTTTGAGCAGGCTCTGGGAGATGGTGAAGGACAGGGAGGCCTGGTGTGCTGCAGTCCATGGGGTTGCAACAAGTCAGACACAGCTGAGCGACTGAACAGCAACAACATGGTAGCCAAAACAATATGGTGTGTGTTAGTCACTCAGCTGTGTCCAGCTCTTTGCAACCCCGTGGACTGTAGCCGCCAGGTTCCTCTGTCCATGGGATTCTTCAGGCAAGAATACTGGAGTGGGTTGCCATTTCCTTCTCCAAAACAGTATGATACGATAGCATAAAAATAGAGCCTAGAAATAAACCCTCACTTATACAGTGAATAATTTGATGAGGAAACCAAGACTGCTCAATGAGCAAGGACTGTCTCTTTAAAAGTAATGCTGGGAATCCCACTCCTAGGCATATACCCTGAGGAATCCAAAATTGAAAAAGACACATGTATCCCATTGTTCACTGCAGCACTATTTACAATAGCTAGAACATGGAAGCAACCTAGGTATCCATCAACAGATGAATGCATAAAGAAGCTGTGATACATATTCACAATGGAATATTACTAGCCATAAAAAAAACGCACTTGAATCAGTTCTAATGAGGTGAATGAACATAGAGCCTATTATACAGAGTGATGTAAGTCCGAAAGAGGAAGATAAATATCATATACTAATGCATATATACAGAATCTAGAAAGATGGTATTGAAGGATTTATTCGCAGGGCAGCAATGGAGAAACAGACATAGAGAACAGACTTATGGTCTTGAGGAGAGGGGAGGAGAGGGTGAGGTGTATGGAGACAGTAACAAGGAAACTTACATTACCATACATAAAATAGATAGTCAATGGGAATTTGCTGTATGTCTCAGAAACTCAAACAGGGGCTATGACCAACTTAGAGGAGTGGGATGGGAAGGCAGATGGGAGGGAGGTTCAAGAGGGAGGGGACATATGTATACCTATTGCTGATTCATGTTGAGGTTTGACAGAAAACAAAATTCTGTAAAGCAATTATCCTTTAATTAAAAAATAAATAAATTTTTAAAAAGAAAATTATTTTTTTAAATATAAATTTATTTGTTTTAATTGGAGGCTAATTACTTTACAATATTGTAGTGGTTTTGCCATACACTGACATGAATCAGCCATGGTGTACATGTGTTCCCCATCCTGAACCCCCTCCTACTTCCCTCCCCATCCCATCCCTCAGGGTCATCCCAGTACATCAGCCCTGAGCACCCTGTCTCATGCATCGAACCTGAACTGGTGATTCATTTCACATATGATAATATACATGTTTCAATGTCATTCTCCCAAATCATCCCACCCTCGCCCTCTCCCACAAAAAAGCAATGCTGGGAGAACTAGATAACCACATAGAGAAGAGAAGAATGAAATTGGACCCCTATCTATACAGCTCAACAATATTTAACTCATATGAATTAAAGACTTAAACATAAGACCTGAAACCATAAAGAAAAAACATTTATATTCAAAACTTATTAAAAAAACTCACAGAATTCAGTGACAACAATAGCAACAAAAGAGAAACTGAATAAGCAGTTTTCCAAAGAAGATTTACAAATGACCAACAGGTGCATGTGTGCTCAGCCTCACTAATTATTAAGGAAATGTAAATCAAAACCACAATGAGATATCACCTTACTGTTAGAATGGCTCTATCAAAAAGTTAAGTGTTGGTGAGAACATGGAGATAAGGGAACTGTTGTGAACTGTAGGTTGCAATGTAAATTGGTATAGGCACCATGGAAAAAGCACTGGAGGAGCCTCAAAAAAAAAAAAAAAAAATGAGAATGGAACTAACACATGATCCAGGAATCCCTCTTTTGGGTGTATATCCAGAGGAAATAAAAACAGGATCTCAAAGAGATATCTGCACCCCCATGTTCATTACAGCATCACTCATAATAACCAAGCTATGAAATCAAGCTAAACACTCAACGGTGAATGAATGGATAAAGCAGACATAGTCCATATGTGTGTGTGCATGTGTGTGTGCGTGTGTGTGTGTGTGTGTGTGTGTGTGTGTAGGATATTATTAGGCCATGAGAAATGAGGAAATTCCACCATTTGTGACAAGGATGAACGTTGAGGGCATTATGCTAAATGAAATAAGTCAGACAGAAAAAGACAAGTATTGTGTGATCTCAATGATATGTGGAATCTTAAAAAAAAAAAAGAGAGAGAAATTTATAAAAACGGAGAGTAGAGTAGTGGTTACCAGAGGCTGGGAGGGGCAGGAGGGAAATGGAGAGCTATTTGGGTCAAAGGATACAGACTTTCAATTATAAGATTAACAAGTTCTGGGGCTCTAATGTACAGCATGGTGATTACAGATAATAATCCTGTATAATATATTTGAAATTTGCTAACAGAGTAGATTTTAAATGTTCTTGTTACAAAAATAGAAATGCTAATTATATGACGTGGTGGAGCTCAGGCTATGGTGGTAAGAGGGCTTCCCTGGTGGTTCCAACAGTAAAGAATCCACCTGCAAAACAAGGAGACCAGGGTTTGATCCCTGGGTTGGGAAGATCTCCCGGAGAAGGAAATGGCTACCCACTTCAGTATTCTTGCCTGGAGATTTCCCTCGACGGAGGAGGAACCTAGCAGACTTGCAGTCCATGGACTTGCAAAGAGTCAGACACAACTGAGTAACTAACAACTGGGCTTCCCCGCTGGCTCAGTGATGAAGAATCTGCCTGCAATGCATGGAGACCTGGGTTTGATACCTGGGTAAGGAAGACCCCCTGGAGGAAGGTATGGCAACCCGCTCCAGTATTCTTGCCTGGAGAATCCCATGGACAGAGGAGCCTGGTGGGCTACAGCCCATAGGTTCGCAAAGAGTGGGACATGACTAAAGCAACTTAGCACAGCACAAATGGTGGCAAGCATTTGCAATATATATGTGCATCAAATCACACCTTGTACCTCTTAATCTGACATGATGTTACATGTCAATTATATCTCAATAAAGCTGGAAAAGATAAATAAAGTATCTGTCTAACCAATCGTATTGTATTTATATTCTCTTAAGTTTTACCTTTATATATCTTAAGAATGTACAATAACATAGCCTGTAAAATTTAACTAATCAACAAAGGGACTTCCTTGGTGGTCCAGTGGTTAAGACGTTGCCTTCCAGTGCCAGGAGTGCAGGTTTGATCCTGGGTCTGGTGGCTCAGAGGTTAAAGCGTCTGCCTCCAGAGTGGGAGACCCGCGTTGATCCCTGGGTCGGGAAGATCCCCTGCAGAAGGAGATGGCAATCCACTCCAGTATTCTTGCCTGGAGAATCCCATGGATGGAGAAGCCTAGTAGGTTAACAGTCCATGGGGTCGCAAAGAGTCAGACACAACTGAGCGACTTCACCTCACCTCACCTCAGGGAAGCTAAGATCCCATAGGCCTTGCAGCCAAAGATACCAAAGCATAATACAGAAATAATATCGTAACAAATTCAATACAGATTTTTTTAATGATCCACATTAAAAAAACTTTAAAAAATTTTTAAATAACCAATAAAGTCTTTTTTTAAGTCAAAATAAATTGCTATATTAAAGGACAGAAAGAAATATTACAAAGCATATTTTTCTTAACCATATTTGCTTAATGATCCTATTTTTGGTTACTACTAATACTGTTATTGACTATTTCTAGTGTTATTTTGTTTAAATAATTGTATTTATGTGACAGAAAAGTAAATAATTTTAAAATAAATACTCATTTTTGATACTTTGCTTGTATTTTTACTTTTTCTAGCTTTATTGTGATAAACTGACATAATCATTTTTCATATTTTTATGCTAAAGTAACAACACACTGGCATAAAATTTTTATTATGTATTATATTGTTGTTTTTTTGAACCAGGTGTTGCAGTATCCTGCATTGGCTCTCTAACAAGTTGATCATGGTAGGCAGGGTCTTGTCCACATTTTTATACACTTAGAAACTCCCAGTCTAGAGAATGAGATGATTCTAATTAAGGTTGGGGGACAAGGTGGGACCCTACTTCTCTGATGCTCACACATGGAGGACAGCCCTCAGGATGTCCCAGGCTGGCCATTATGTGCCCTTGGCATGGGAATCAAAGGATGCAGAGAGCAGAGAGGGAAGACCCTCCTGGAACCTCAGGGTGATCTGCTTGTCCACAAACTGACCCCTTTCCCTCCAAAGCCCCCAGTTGGCTCCATCATTTGCCAGTCCGAACAGGTTCTTGTTCCAACAAAGTTCAATTAACGATGGTGCAAAGAAATACCTGGCAACTTCTCACTTGAGCAAATGGAAAGACCAAGTTTCCACATTTTCAGGCAGCTCCTTGGATGGGGACAGCCTGGCCAGGTGTGGTTTTCAGAATGAAATGCTCAGGAATCTTACTTGACAGTACATTTCTGCTAACAATTCTCACAAATGTAATAGAGATTTTAAGTCACTCAAAGGTTGGCCACTTTTACCTTTGAAGCAGAAAGGATCCATTTCTTGTTGTTGCTAACAGAAACATCCATCACCCAGTCATCATGGCCCTGAAAAAAGTAGAGTTTTAAGAGGACTAGAGGAAAAAAAAAAAAAAAACCTTTGAAAGAACAATAAGAACTGAAAAACAAAGTCAAGAATTCAACATTGCTTGGTTTTGAAAGCAACTAATTGTGTGTCCCTGGTTTCACCCACGACATTTAAGGTAGAGTACAAAGTGTAAAGGCTTGTGATTCATGTGTATCTCACAGAACCATATGTGTTTTTAAAATAGTACTCTGGTGCTTAACACAATGGGAAAAAAATTATACTCCCAGCTGGTCACAGAGCACATTTTGCAGTTTTTTGTCTGCTTTCCTTTGTTCTAGGAAATATCACTCAGTGGTCCTATTGCTAAGGGAGCATTTGGCTTCAAGTAACTGCAAATCCCACTGTGACTTAAGTACATGGGGTTAATTTCCTCCAGTAAATGGAGTTTAGAGGAGATAAATACTTGCTGGTTCAGACACTTAATGATGTTGGAGCTCCATGTCAGCCTCTTTTTCATTCTTTGGTCTTTCCCAATTGGTAAGAGGTGGATGGTGAGGTAAGTAAGAAAAAAGAAGTAAGAGCTAGGTTAAACTGCTGTCCATTTAAGAACAGGGCAGGAATTTGAGGGTGGAATAATAGAGAGAGGAGAGAAGGGGAAAAGGAGAGAAGAATGACCTGATGGGAGCACAAAGGGACTTTTAACCACAGTGAGGTTGAACATTTATGTGCTATGATGTAAGCTCCCCTGGCCTCTCCAAACCCACAGAGAAGAGGGGGACAAAGAACAGCACTGGGAGTCTCCTGCATTCACAGCCAAAGGTGGCCATGTGATCACAAGACCAAGGGGTGTGCAAAAATCTTGGCGTGGGGGCAACTGGAACAGAGGCACCAGTTCTGGAACTGCCTGCTCTCTGGATTCTCGCTGTGCTGGATAAGCCATCTCCATATCACAAGGCCACTTGGAGTTGAGTCTCCTCTAACTTGCAGCCAAAAGCACCCAGTCGACACCCACCATTCTGGAGCCCACAGCTGTCTGTGCATGCCTCATGATGACATTCATTCCTCTGCATGGGGATTCCTGCCGTTTGCAGACATGATCCCTACTCAGAGTTTTTGCCTTTACTGCTCCACTTTCCTGGAATGCCTTTCCCCAAGATCCTCACTCATCCAGTCTTTCCTTGCCCTCCAGTTCTCAGCTCAAATGCCACCTTCTCCGAGAGGCCCTCCTGGCCTACCCACTATGGATTAATCCCTGGAATCTATTACATCACCCTGTTGTGGGTTCTCTGTGTCGCTCATCACTATTGAGGATGTGTTTGCTGTTTTTCTTGCCTGTCATTCCCCACAGAGGTGTCAGTTCCATTGGGAATATTTAGGTCTGTCTTACTGTTGTATCCCCAGAACCCAATATGAAATGACTAAAGAATGAAACTCAGGGACTTTCCTAGTGGTCCAGCGGTTAAGACTCCACATTCCCTGTGCTGGGGACCCAGTTCAATTCCTGGTCAGGGAACTAGAGCTCACAAGTCACAACTAAAGATCCAGCATACTTACTAGTTCCTAGTATGTGCTGAGTCATGTCCAACTCTTTTGCGATCCCATGGATTGTAGCCCGCCAGGCTCCTCTGTCCATGGAATTTCCCAGCTAAGAATACTGGAGTGGGTTGCCATTTCCTTCTCCAGGGAATCTTCCCAACTCCAGGGATTAAACCCATGTCTTCTGCACTGACAGGAGGATTCTCTACCACTGTGCTCCTGGGAAGCCCAAAGATCCAGCATGCTGCAACTGAAAAAAAGATCCCACATGCTACAACTAAGACCTAGCACAGTCAAACAAAGAAATAAAATAAATATATTTTTTCTAAAAAGAATGACGCTCAGATCCTCTATCTGATACTAGCATTGGTACCTTCAAGGAGAGCTTCCGGTAGCCTTCTTCTACATCCCAAATAGCCACGGTCTTGTCGAACCCTCCAGACACGAGAAAAGAGGCTGGAACACAAATGAAAGCATCTCAGGGGGTAACCTTCCTCAGCCAACTGCTTCTTCCTCTGGTGAGGCCAAAGCAGGCTGAGGATGCATCTGTGAGGTGCCACTGTGGCTGAGGACACTCAACCCTCTTCCTGGTGTGACTCAACAGCCCCCAGTCAATTAGAGTTGGGCTTCCATGGTGGCTCAGATGGTAAAGAATCTACCTGCAAAGCAGAAGACCCAGGTCTGATTCCTGGGTTGAGAATACCCTCTGGAGAAAGGAATGGCAACCCATTCCAGTATTCTTGCCTGGAAAATCCCATGGACAGAGAAGCCTGGTGGGGTACAGTCCATGGGGTCGAAAAGAGTTGGACACGACTGAGCAACTAACACTTTCACTTTTTCTCAATATTCATGGTAGTTATGCTCTACAAAGTCATCTCAAACCCTCAATGAATGACTGGCCATAGGGAAAATGTGGGGTTAAGTTCCTGTGAGCCTCTGGTGACAACATTTTCATCAGCCAGTCAATACTTAACTTTGTTTTCTGTCTGATTCTGTTCACAGATGCCTTATTTAACACATACTGCTTATTTGTTAACATTGAATCCATGGCCACTGGCATTATAACTCATGCCTGAACAAAGCTTATCTAACTTGTGTTTCCCTGTAAAGCACATCACAGGGTTCACACAGTTAGGATGTTGGACAGTACTACAGCACAATGTTTGGGGCCTCTTTAAATAGCAAAATCAAAAACAAAAAGCACAAAATGGAAAAAAAAAGTGGAACTAAATAGATCATAAAAAGACATCTTATGATAAGAGAACTGAAAGAAGGCAGAGGGTCACCTCATTCAGTCTCAGTTGGGAACACGTGCATATGGCAAATTTGTCACTGCTCTGCACATATCCATGGATGGCTGCAAAAGTGCCATTTTTAGGGTTACAAATAAACTTTACCCAGAAGGTAACTTCACAAACACAGAATCTGCAAATAGTGACGACTGACTATACACAATTCTGAAACCTACATAGAAAGCCAAAGACAGAAGCTGGTGGGATACCTCACAGGAGGGTCTGACTTACAGAGATGCTATTTCTAAAGAAGGAAACATTTCACAAGTCAGGCCCTGACTATGTGCATACTGGTTGGGTAGCATCCTGCCCCCAGCCCCTGTCACACAGAGCAAGCCCCACTCCCCACAAGGACTGAGGAGTACAACATTTTGGCTCCTGGATGTCAGGAACAGTCCTGGCCCTCACTGAAGCCAGCTGCCCCTGGCTGCTTCCTGTCATTGTTCCTGGTCCTATCTATGCCTCTTTATCTGGAAACAGCTCCACAATGTCCCATGGGGAAACACCCCTCACCTATTCTCAGTGCCTCTGGTTCAGAAGGCACGACTCTGACCTCAAGCTCCAAGGATGGGTAAGTCTCCCAGGCCTGGCCAATCAGAGACTTCCATTCCCTGTGAAAGGGGCGGGTTCACAGATGGGCATGTGTCAGCTGAACCAATGGGAGTCTTCCCTGGGACTTGTGTGGGTGCCATCAGAAAGAGGGTCTCTCTTCCTCTAGGACTATCAGTAGCCAGAACTGTTGTTGGCCTAGACCACCAGAGGCCATCTTTGCCTCTCTGAGGAGAAAGGTCAATACAAAAGAGAAACTCAGCTAGGCAGGGGATGGGGGATGGGGGGGTGGAGTGGGCAGAGTGGAAGAGTTGGCTTCCTGAGAGCATTGTCTGAGTGTCTGGATCCAGCAACTCCTGAGGGGAGATCAGCTCTTGGACTCACTCCTTACAGAACTTAATAGATTTACTTTGTTGCCTTGGCTACATCAAGCTGAGTGTCTGTCACTTGCAAACTTGTGCATCTCTCTCTTGATTCTTGAGGAAAATAAATCCACCCTCGCTGTGGGCATCATTGGAAAGTCTTTCCGTCCTAAGGAGGGTCCATGTGAATGGAACATGAGGAGCTTGGCCCCATCAGTCCCATGGTGTGGAATCCTTTGATGTGTTAATTACTCACTGTCTCGGGCAAAGTGGCAGGAGCTCACGCAACCTTCATGGCCCTGCATCAGAGTCACACAGGCTCCACGGTTTCGAAACTCCCCAGTATGGACATTCCATATTTTTAAGGTTTTATCCCAGGAGCTTGTACACAGGAAATGGCCACTGAAGGTGAAACAACAGTTTGAGATGGCATTGTTATGTGCCCTGCAACACATATGAGAGGGTTCACACATTAGCGTGTCACTCCTGGAGAATCCGAGGCATATTTAAAGTGGAGGTGAGTGGAATGGGCATTGGAGCTGATGCCTTGTGACTTAATGGATATCACTTTTTTGATCACTGCCTACTATGATCCAAATATTAATTAATCTAACTATGTTACACTATTCCAGGAGGTCCCAATAATGGCAATATTGACCTTTTGACCGGATAAATTTTTGTGGTAGGGGATGCCCTATGCATTATAGGATGTTTAGCAACATCCCTGGGCACTCCTTAGCACATGCTGGTAGCCTCCATGCCCAACTGTGACAACCAAAAGAATGTCCTCCAGACACTGCCAAATGTCCACGGGGGCACAAAATTGACCCTGGCTGAGAACCACCACCCTATTCAGAGCTGCTTGAGGCTTCAGAAAAAAGAGCTGGTGGAAACATTGTCTGTGATAGTTAATGGACTAATAGCCTTTCAGGTTTAAGGTGGGTCTCCTCTGCTCCCCGCTTCCCCTCCTTTCTCTCGCGGACAGGGGGCATGGCTCCTTCCCCTCATCTTCACCACCCCTCTCTCACTCACTCCCCTTACTTCTCCTCACACCAAATGCTCTCCTTTTCCCTCTCCCTCTCTCCTTATCTGTCTTCAGTGCCACTAAAGCATATTTTAATGTTGGGCATTTAATTAATAAAGTTTGGGGCTATTTATTCTCAATTTTAAATGTCTTTTAAAATTTTATTTATTTTTGGCTGTGTTGGGTCTTTGTTGCTTCATGGGCTTTCTCTAGTTGTGGCGAGTGGGGGCTACTCTCTAGTTGTGGTATGAGGACTTCTCATTGCAGTAGCTTCTCTTGTTGCAGAGAATGGGCTCTAGGTAGTGGGCTTCAGATGTTGTGGTATGTAGGCTCAACAGTTGCGGTTTCTGGGCTCTAGAGTCAAGCTCAATAGCTGTAGCACACGGGCTTAGTTGCTCCACAGCATGTGGAATCTTCCAGGATCAGAGACCTAATCCATGGCTCCTGCATTGGCAGGCAGATTCTTTACCACTGAGCCACCAGGGAAGCCCAAACTATCTTATTTTTTGGGAAAAAAAAAATTGTCCGAATTCTGCTTTTTGTTTTGTTTCATGATCCTCAAAATATTTTCCCTATGATTCTCATTTCCTGTAACAAATAGGGTTTTCAATCTAAACTATAAACATAATTGAGCATCTCTGAGTAGCCTGGATTATAATATCATGAAGAAAAGTTTGAATAAATTGTTTTCTAGCACCCAAGTCAGAGTTTTAGACTCTGTGTTGGTTCTTTAACGTATACAACTGAGTAGGATCAAAGGAGAAGAAATGTCAGCTTCTCAGGGGTGTCCAAGCTTAAAATGTCCAAGTCCGAGTGCCTGGTGGGGTAAGAACCATCCCAGCATTTACTGGAGGTAAACAGCAAGCCCTCCTCTGAATCCAAAAATTGTCACTGAGGTTTAAACCAAGGGTCTCTACTCCAGGATGGGACTCTCATTTCAGATAAGTTCCACATATCATAAAAGACCATTTTACTTTGTACAAATGTTTGGGGAAAGTGTTTGTGTAGCCCTTGCAGTTCTGGACAAGACGGAGTCAATGCATTGCTCCCCATTTCTCCTGCTAAGCACAGCTAAGAACCTTGGCCACAGGACTGGAAAAGGTCAGTTTTCATTCCAATCCCAAAGAAAGGCAATGCCAAAGAATGCTCAAACTACTGCACAATTGCACTCATCTCACATGCTAGTAAAGCAATGCTCAAAATTCTCCAAGCCAGGCTTCAGCAATACATGAACCATGAACTTCCTGATGTTCAAGCTGGTTTTAGAAAAGCCTGAGGAACCAGAGATCAAATTGCCAACACCTGCTGGATCATGGAGAAAGCAAGAGAGTTCCAGAACAACATCTATTTCTGCTTTATTGACTATGCCAAAGCCTTTGACTGTGTGGATCACAATACACTGTGGAAAATTCTGAAAGAGATAGGAATACCAGACCACCTGACCTGCCTCTTGAGAAATCTGTATGGAGGTCAGGAAGCAACAGTTAGAACTGGACATGCAACAACAGACTGGTTCCAAATAGGAAAAGGAGTACATCAAGGCTGCATATTGTCACCCTGCTTATTTAACTTATATGCAGGGTACATCATGAGAAACGCTGGGCTGGAAGAAGCACTAGCTGGAAACAAGATTGCTGGGAGAAATATCAATAACCTCAGATATGCAGATGACATCACCCTTATGGCAGAAAGTGAAGAGGAACTAAAAAGACTCTTGGTGAAAGTGAAAGTGGAGAGTGAAAGTGAAAGTTGGCTTAAAGCTCAACATTAAGAAAACTAAGATCATGGCATCTGGTCCCATCACCTCACAGGAAATAGATGGAGAAACAGTGGAAACAGTGTCAGACTTTATTTGGTTGGGGAGGGAGGGTCCAAAATCACTGCAGATGGGACTGCAGCCATGAAATTAAAAGACGCTTACTACTTGAAAGAAAAGTTATGACCAACCTAGATAGCATACTGAAAAGGAGAGACATTACTTTGCCAACAAAGGTCCATCTAGTCAAGGCTATGGTTTTTCCAGTAGTCATGTATAGATGTGAGAGTTGGACTGTGAAGAAAGCTGAGCACCAAAGAATTTATGCTTTTGAACTGTGGTGTTGGAGAAGACTCTTGAGAGTCCCTTGGACCTGCAAGGAGATCCAACCAGTCCATTCTGAAGGAGATCAGCCCTGGGATTTCTTTGGAAGGAATGATGCTAAAGCTGAAACTCCAGTTCTTTGGCCACCTCATGCGAGGAGTTGACTCATTGGAAAAGACTCTGATGCTGGGAGGGATTGGGGGCAGGAGGAGAAGGGCACGACAGAGGATGAGATGGCTGGATGGCATCATTGACTCAATGGACATGAGTCTGAGTGAACTCTGGGAGCTGGTGATGGACAGGGAGGCCTGGCGTGCTGCAATTCATGGGGTCGCAAAGAGTCAGACAAGACTGAGCAACTGAACTGAACTGAAGTGAACTGAAGAATCTTGGGCATTTATAGAGCAAATAGAAAACTGTGAACAGTGGAGAAGAAAAGGCAGACTAGCTAAGGATCTTGGGACCCAAGAATGGCAGGTTGTTGAGTACCTACAATTTTCTTTTTGCTTCTTATATCCTAAACTGAGTACTGGGAAGCTGAAACCCCCAAAACAATGAGGACTGGATAATAGGCTCCCAAGAAAAGACTGTCCTTCCTAGCCAAAGAGATAGCCTAGTAAGACAGAAAACCTTTAGACAATACCTGCCTTACTCCAGCCAAAAATCTTAGGGAAAACGGCAATCCCATCCCCAGCACTGTCAGCAAAGGCTGAGAGGGTGTCTAGACTGCCACTCTTGCCAGGTTCTAATGAGGCCACATGCTAAAACAGAAGACTTAAATAACATTAAGAGTCTCATAATACTCAAAAATGTCCAAGATGAAACTAAAATTCACTCACCATACTAAGTAAAAGGCAGGAAAATCTCAACATGAATGAGAGAGTCAACAGATGCCAATACCTAGATAATACAGACATTAGAATTATCTGACAAGGATTTTTAAGCAGCCATCATAAAAATGCTCCAGGCTTTCCCAGTGGCTCAGGGGTAAGTCTGCCTGCAGTACTGGAAGCACAAGAGACACAGGTTCAATCCCTGGGTCAGAAAGATCCCCTGGAGAAGGAAATGGCAACCCATCCCAGTATTCTTGCCTGGAGAATCCCCATGGACAGAGGAGCCTACTTAGGGTCACAAAGAGTTGAACACAACTGAAGTGACCTAGCACGTGTGCATAAAAATGCTCTAATGGACAATTATAAGTGTGTTTAAAATAACCAAAAAGATTGAAAGCTTTGCAAATAGAAGATATAAAGAATGACCAAATGGAAATTTTAAAACTGAAACATACAATAACAACAACCAAAAAGTAAAACTCAATAGAAATGATATAGGAAATAATTAGTAAATATGAAAACAGACACTATAAATTAACCAATCCAAAAAACAGACTGAAAAAAAAAAAGAGAGAGAGAGAGAGCCTTAGGAACCTAGGAGAATATAATGAAATATCTAACATTTGGGGCATCAGCATCTCAGAAGAAAAGGAGAAATAAGATAGAGCTGAAGAAATAATCAAAGAAATTATGTCTGGAATTTTACCAAGTTTGGCAAAAAACAGATTCAAAAAGCTGAGTGAATCCCAAGTGGGATAAACTCAAAGAAATCTGTATTCAGACACAGTATAACTCTACTTTTGAAAAGTAGGGACAGAAAAAAATATTGAAAGTAGCAAAAGAGAAATGACCCCTTACTTATAGGGAAAGAACAATTTGAATGAGAGTGGATTCCCCATCAAAAACCATGGACGCCAGAAAAAAAAGTGACATGATAGCATTCAGATGAGGAAAGAAAACAACTGTCAATCCAGATTTATATACCCATCAAAAATATCTTAGAGGAATGACAGGAGGATCAAGACGTTTTCAGATGAAGGAAAATTAAAGAGAATTTGTTTTCCTCAGAACTACCCTATAGGAATAGCTAAAGAGAATTTTTCTAAACAGAAAATGGTGAAAGAGGAAAACTTGGGACATCAGAAGACAGAACATGGTCAGCAAAAACATGGGTAAGTACAACAGATCTTCCTTCTCCTCCTGAATTTTCTAAACTAGGTTTGACAACATTAAAAATTATAACAAAGTACTTATGCTCCTTGCAAGCTTCAGAATCAATTAACAGTATGGATTTTCAAAATTATCTAGCAAGAACAGCTATATGATTTTGCAAGGCCCACTGCAAAATTAAAATGCAAGTTCCAAGTTTCTCAAAAGCTATACACAGTATCATGACATGATCCAGAAATTTGTCTCCTAGGTATATAGCCAAAAGAATTAAAAGCAGGTACTTGAACAGATATTTATACACCAATGTTGACTGCAGCATTATTTTCAATAGCTAAAAGACAGAAGCAACTCAAGGATTCCCCAACAGATAAACAAAATGTGGTATATACATGCAGTGGGATATTGTTCAGTCATTAAAAGGAATGAAACTCTAACACCTGCTTTAGGGATGATCCAGAGAGATGATATGGGGTGGGAGGTGGGAGGAGGGGTGCAGGATTGGGAACTCATGTACACCCGTGGCGGATTCATGTCAATGTATGGCAAAACCAATACAGTATTGTAAAGCAAAATAAAGTAAAAATAAAAATTAAAAAAAAATAAACCAAATACAAACCAAAAAAAATAATAATAAAAGTATTGGTCCACTCTTGTTCTGTATTTTCCAAGTCTCCTGTAAATTTGTTATCATACTTTCATAATTAAAAAAATAAAAATTAATATGTAAAAATAAAAATGAAACAACAACAAAAATAATACATGCTTTAACATGTATTAGATAAACCTTAAAAACATTATGCTAAATGAAACAACCAGACACAAAAGGAAAAATAATGTATGATTCTATTCATATGACATATCTAGAATAAGCAAATTCATAGAGGCAGAACCCAGAGGTTACTTTGTTGCTGTTGTTCAGTCCAGTTCTTTTGACCCTATGAACTGCAGCATGCCAGGCTCCTCTGTCCTCCACTATCTCCTGCAGTTTCCTCACATTCATGTCCAGTGAGCTAGTGATGTTATCTAACCAGCTCATCCTCTGTTGCCACCTTCTCCTCCTGCCTTCAATCTTTCCCAGCATCAGGGTCTTTTCCAATGAGTCAGCTCTTCGCATCAGGTGGCCAGAGTATTGGAGCTTCAGCTTCTACACCAGCCCTTCCAAGGAATATTCAGGGTTGATTTACTTTAGGACTGGGTGGTTTGATCTCCTTTAGTCTTAGGGACTCTCAAGAGTCTTCTCCAAAATCACAGTTCAAAAGCATCAGTTCTTCAGCACTCAGCCTTCTTTATGGTTCAACTCTCATACCCGTACATGACTACTGGAAAAACCATAGCATTGACTATATGGATCTTTGTCAACAAAGTGATATCTCTACTTTTTAATATGCTGTCTGGGTTACTAGGGACTAGGATTGAGGGGAGTGGGGAATTATCATTCAGTGGATACTGAGTTTCTGTTTGGGTAATAAAAGAGTTTTGGAAATAGTGGTGATGGGCATACAATATTATAAATGTAATTAATGCCAATAAAATAACTTTAAAAATTTTTTACATATAATAAGACAATTAAAAATAATAATAATATCCCCCAACCACTGAATTATGTACATGAAATGGTACTGTAGGATGCGTGTGAATTATATCTCAGTAAAACTGTTAAGAGAGAAAAAGGCAGCCAACAGGCAGGCAGGAAGGAGGAAAAGTGACGGCTTCTCAGGAAACAGTGGTTATGAGACAGCTAAGAGAGAATTTTTCACTCTGTATTCTTTTGTACCTTCAAAATTTTGTACTGTGCTGCATGTTTTACATTTTCAAAAAGTAAATTACATATTTTTGAAATAAAAGCATTTGAGGTCCCTTGTTTAAGAATGAAGAATTTTGGGACTTCCCTGGTGGTCTAGTGGCTAAGACTCCAAGTTTTCAATGCAGGGGGTCTGCGTTCCCTCCCTGGTCAGGGAACTGGGTCCCATTTGCTGCAAATAAGAGTTCTCATGCCACAACTAAAGACCCCTCATGCCACAACTAAAGACCCCTCATGCCACAACAAAGACCTGGTGCAGTCAAATATATAAAGAAAAAAATTTTTTTAAGTGAAGAACTTCAAGATGTTGACAGCAGAGCTGTAAACCAAGTATGAGCCCCCTGTGTGTGGGACCCGGTGTAACTTCAGAATTTCATGCCATGAAGCCAGCCCCGTCCTGCAGCACTGAGAATCCTTGAATCTATATTTTCTTGCTAAAAATACATTTCCAGAAAATTTATAAATGTGGTTCAATCAAATACACCGGTAGACAGTTTCCTTATTTCCCTTTCCACCATCCAGAGTTCCAGCTCACAGCTGCCTCACCCTCCTCACTGCCACCGCCGAGCAGCTCTAACGAGCAGAACAGGCATCCACAGCCCCTGCTGACCCCAGCGTCCATGGAAGCCAGTCTCAGTAACAGAGCTGGTGCTGAGTGGCTGCCATGCATCCTACGCCAAGGACTTCCATCTGTTGTCTCCTTTACACCCCACTGGGGCTCAGTTTGCATGCAGGTGAGGAAACTAGGGTCAAAGATCACTCAGGATGGGAACCTGCACACTCTTAAGCTCTGGCCAGACACCCACGGGAAAGCCCGGCCCAGGCCAGCAGGGCTCATAACTGAGCCAAGTGGGCAGGATGACACATCCCAAGGCCATGAGTCCAGGTCCCGTTAGGGAGGGCTGCCCACACAGCTGGTGCTGGTGGCCACAGAGTGACCCTTGCGGGCCCTAGAAGAGCAGATCTTCTCATTTTGCAGGAGATGCTGGAAACTCACATTTGGGGAGGCAGGGGGCAACTCAGCACAATGTTTTCCAGTGTTGGCTCACACTGCAACAAAGGCATCTGAGCCCTGCCCCAGCCCACAGTCCACAACTACAGTAAGTCCCCTACAGAGGATTAATTTCTGTTCTGAGGGTGTGTTCGTAAGTCCAATTTGTTTGTAAGCCCAACAAAGCTGGCCTAGGTACCCAGCTAACACAATCGGCTATATAGTACTGTCTTACAATACTTTTCACACAAATAATATGTACAGGAAAAACAAACACCAAAAATAAAAGTTACTATTACAGAACCTTGAAAAGTACAGTAGCACAGTACAACAGCTGGCATACAGGGGCTGGCTCAGACGGTCACGTCTTTGAAAGCTCGCAACTTGAAGGTTCGAATGTAGAGGACTTACTGGAGTGGTTTCCCCTTGCTTGCCTGTGCCCTGCCCATTCTCCATCTCCAGCCTCCTCGTAGCACCACAGCGGACCACAGCTGGAGATGCCCCATGCCCACACCAGCGGGGGAGGTGAAGGTGCACAGGCCGAATCCAGGAGGGTGTGAATCCCGCCCACCTCCCTGTTGCAGCATGCTGCCCAGCCTCCTCACTTGGTGATGGTGAGCAGCGTGGTCTGTGACGTCACGTCCCAGATCTTGATGCTCCTGTCGAACGAGACGGAAGCCACCCTCTGGCTATCGGGGTCAAAGCAGCAGGCGGTGAGCGACATCATGTGATGACCTGAGGCCCAGGGAAAGTGACTTGATACTGGGTCACAGGTCCCTGGGACACTGAGGTTGCTCCCACAGACAGCAACAGTATAATAGAAACACAACTCTGGTTTTCACAAGGAAGGGACTCTTCACTTGCATGATCATTTCCTGAATGCCTGCTGTATACCAGGTCTTGAGCCGGGACCTCTGCCCCCTTCCCCCTGAGAGGTCACAGGCAGACGCCTCTGAGCAGGCAACAATCTGCAGCCAATGTCACAGCTCCAAACCAATGAAAGGAAACCTGGCCCAGCCCTGCAAGATCGCTAAAAGCTGTGGAGGGAAACAGGAAAGCAAGAGTGCTCTAGGCAGAAGGAACAGGGTGTGCCCAGGCTTGACATGACACAGCGTGAAGGAGCATGGTGAGCAGACAGGGCTTAGAGTGTGAGGAGAGAGAGTACGAGGAGACACATCAAGGGAAAAATGCAAGCTGTGTGGCAGACACACATCATGGCTCCATGGTGACAAAAATAAACATAAAATGTATGTGGGAGGTAGTACTGTGTGTGTGTGTGTTTGCACACACACACACTCACAGGAAGACCACCCAGCAATGTACTGTTAATGATAGGTACCTCCACAGATGAACCTATTTGCAGGGCAGGAACAGCGACACTGGAGAAGGCGATGGCACCCCCACTCCAGTCCTCTTGCCTGGAAAATCCATGGACAGAGGAGCCTGGTAGGCTGTGGTCCATGGGGTCATGAAGAGTCGGACACGACTTAGCATCTAAACCACCACCACCAGTGGGGAGAAGGCAGGACGGGCACAGCAGTCGTGTCTGACTCTGTGACTCTATGGACTATCGCCGCCAGGCTCCTCTGTCCATGGGATTTTCCAGACAAGAATCCTGGAGTGGGTTGCCATTTCCTGCTCCAGGGGATCTTCCTGACCAGGGATCGAACTCACGTCTCCTGCATTGAAAGCAGATTGTTTTACCACTTTAGCCACTGGGGAAGCACACTGCTTACACAGTTTCAAATTTTTTTCCAATGATTATATATGCTTTTTTTTCTTCTGAGTTAACTGTTAACTCACATGCAGTTGTAAGGACTCCTACAGAGAGACCCTGTATGCCTGTCACTCAGTTCCCCCAATGGTAACCTCTTACACAATGATTGCACAGGACCACAACCAGGAAACTGACATTTGATCACTGTTTTTTCAGGAGTTGCCATTCTAGTCTTTTTAATTATCTGAATTTGTGTTTTTTTGTGTGTGATAATTGATAGTAATAAAATTGCTAATCATCACTATTATAAAACACTAGAATAAATATGTGTTATTAATTATCAGGGATTATTACTTTTATGCGCTTCCCTGGTGACTCAGCAGTAAAGAATGAGGAATGTGGGAAAATACACATAAAATGTTAAGAAGCCTGGGAAGAAAGAAAGTGAAGTCGCTCAGTAGTGTCCAACTCTTTGCAACTTTATGGACTGTAGCCTGCTGGGCTCCTCTATCCATGGGATTTTTCAAGCAAGAATACTGGAGTGGGTTGCCATGTCCTTCTCCAGGAGATCTTCCCAACCCAGGGATCGAACCTGGGTCTCCTACACTGCAGGCAGGCTACCATCGGAGCCACCAGGCAAGCCAAGAAGCTTGGGTCTTCATTCAATAAAAGATGGGCTTTAAATGTCCATGTGAAGCTGGAGCAGAACAATGTTTCATTTATTATAAGCATGAGACTCTTGATTTTAATTGCCCATGTTTTTATCCATCAGGGCTTTCCTGATAGCTTAGTTGGTAAAGAATCCACCTGCACTGTGGGAGACCTGGGTGTGATCCCTGGGTTGGGACGATTCCCTGGAGAAGGGAAAGGCTACCCACACCAGTATTCTGGCCTGGGTCACCAAGAGTCGGACGTAACTGAGAGACTTTCACTTCTCTTTTATCCATCAGTGTCCCATCTTTAATGACATGGTTCACAGCATTGCTGATTTACCAAACAAAACAATAAAGTCACTGTCATTCAAGTGACAGGTTGCTGTTATCATAATAAAACAGAGCAGGAAGCCCACACAAACTCACCTTTGATGTGGGACACAGTGGTAGAGTCTTTCGCATCTATTATAAAGATTCCATGATCCACATCCAAGCCCAAGACTACGTATTTGCCATCAGGGGAGAACTTAGCGGAGACTATGAAGGTTTCTTGACAGAGCTTCCACTGAAATAAGGCAACAATCAAAAGGTTTCTCTCTAGCCCAGTGTTCCAGCAGGACTTTATGAAATATTCTATCTATGCACTGTTTAATATGCCAGCCACTGGCCACATGTGGCCACTGAGTTCTTCTAATAGACTAGTGCAAACAAGGAACTGAATATTTAGTTTTTCATGAATTAATTTTTAATTAATACATGTAATTAATGTGTGTCCAGGAGAGATGAACAAGGATAGGGGGACCTAGCAGAACTGGCAGCACAGTTCTAGTAATGGCCAACTTGACTCTTGTTCAGTTTGGTAAACAAGCCTGCCTAGAGGACAAGACTCTACAGTCCCAGCCCCTCAGGACAGAGAGCTACTCATTCTAGGAAAGGGACATCTCTCTGTATGTTATAAATTATGGTACTGCTGTTGTGAAGCTTTTAAAATATGCTCCCCAATTCTTTGACAGTCTTCTCTCCACAAAAGTGAATGTCACTCAGTCATGTCTGACTCTTTGCGACCCCATGGACTGCAGCCCAGCTGGCTACTCTGTCCATGGAATTCTCCAGGTAAGAACAGTAGAGTGGGTGGCCATTACCTTATCCAGAGGAATCTTCCCATTCCAGCGATTAAACTCGGGACTCCAGGAATGTAGGCAGATTCTTTACCGTCTGAGCCACCAGGGAAGCCCCAAGGGGGAGTCTAATTACCCACCCCAAGGGTGTGAGCTCAACTCAGTGAGTTACTTCTTTGGATACAATATAGCAAAAGTGATAGTCTGTGACTCAGTTCAGTTCAGTCGGGCACTCTTTGCAACCCCACGAACCGCAGCACACCAGGCCTCCCTGTCCATCACCAACTCCCAGAGTTCACCCAAACTCATGTCCATTGAGTTGGTGATGCCATCCAGCCATCTCATCCTCTGTCGTCCCCTTCTCCTCCTGCCCCCAACCCCTCCCAGCATCAGGGTCTTTTCCAATGAGTGAACTCTTCGCATGAGGTGGCCAAAGTATTGGAGTTTCAGCTTTAGCATTAGTCCTTCCAATGAACACCCACGACTGATCTCCTGGTTGGATCGTCTTGCAGTCCAAGGGACTGTCACAACAGAAACCAGGGCTTTCTCCAAAGAAAAACATACAGATGATCAACAGGCACATGCAAAAATGTTCAGCATCTCTAATCACTGCTGCTGCTGCTGCTGCTACAGCCCACCAGGCGCCCCCGTCCCTGGGATTCTCCAGGCAAGAACACTGGAGTGGGTTGCCATTTCCTTCTCCAATGCATGAAAATGAAAAGTGAAAGTGAGGTCACTCAGTCGTGTCCGACTGAGAACTGTAAATCAAAACTACAATAAGCTATCACCTCACACCAGTCAGAATGGTCATCATCAAAAAGTCTACAAATAATAAATGCCAGAGAGGATACAGAGAAAAGGGACCCCTCCTACACTGTGGGTGGGAATATAATTTGGTGCAGCCACTACAGAGAACAGTATGGAGGTTCCTTAAAAACTAAAACTAGAGCTACCCTGTAATCCAGCAATCCTACTCCTGGGTATATATCTGCAAAAGATGAAAATTCTAATTCAAAAAGATGTATGTTGGACTCCGCTGGTGGTCCAGTGGTTAAGACTTCTCAGTCTCAATGCAGGCAGCCTGGGTTTGATCCCTGGTCAGGGAACTAGCGGAGAAGGCGATGGCACACCACTACAGTACTCTGGCCTGGAAAATCCCATGGACGGAGGAGCCTGGTGGGCTGCAGTCCATGGGGTCACGAAGAGTCAGACACAACTAAGCGACTTCACTTTCACCTTTCACTTTCATGCATTGGAGAAGGAAATGGCAACCCATTCCAGTGTTCTTGCCTGGAGAGTCCCAGGGATGGGGGCGCCTGGTGGGCTGCTGTCTATGGGGTCACACAGAGTTGGACACGACTGAAGTGACTTAGCAGCAGCAGCAGCAGCAGGGGAACTAAAGCCCGCATGCCACAACTAAAGATTCCACATGCTGCAACTAAGACCTGGGGTAGCCAAATAAATACACAAACAAAAAATTTTTTAATAAAAACATCATGGGAGAGTTTTATAAAAAAGAAAAGGAAAAAGAGGCTAGAGACAAGAGCAGGACGTTTATGTGAGATGAAATAAGCATTTGGGAAAATGCTAAAAGTCAGGAGTAATCAATGATCGTATTTGACACTCTGTTGTCAGCAGAACATGTTGTCATGCTTGCCCATGTTCATATATAAGGTGTGTACAGGAAAAGAGATACCAAGATGTTAACTGTAACACTATTTTTTTACACTTGGCTTCTCTTTCTAAAAAATGTTTCACAATGAAAATAAATTGATCTTTGCACTAAAAAGAAAGTTTTTGTTTTTTTTTTTTAAGGGAGAGAACAGAGGAGAAAGGGAGAAGAGAGGTGACGAGAAGCTGCCTGGGGTTGGGGGAGGGCAGTGGGGATGGGGCAGGACACCCTGTGGAGCGCCTGAGCAGGCTCAGGGCTGCCCAGACACCAGGCAGGAGACAGAGGGATCCTGTGCCCATTGGATGGATGGATGGATGGATGGTGGCCCCTTCTCAGATGGAGAACAGACTGGGAACCAGTGGCCTTGTCCTTTGGCCACGTGGCCTTCACCCCATAGCCTCAGCTCTACTTCCTGCCCCCATCAAAAGCCAACATCTCACAGGGGAGGGTCTCTTTTCCCACACACTTCTCTCAGTCTGTAACGCCACCCTCCCTACCCTCTGCCCCCACCTCTACTTCTTCCCTTATACCCATCCTCCCCATCCCTGAAGCAGAGCCCTCCTCTACCCACTTCAGGTAGCTTCCCTTCCCTGAAGCCTACCATCCATCACATTGGGTCCCTAAGAAAATTTTCCTTTCCCCGGAAGATTGGCTACTCTTCCCAATCCACGACCAGCTCAAGGCCATCTAAGGCCCAGCAAAGAACCTGTGTTGTAGGCAGGGAAGGAGAGGGTGAGATGAACTGAGAGAGCAGCATTAACATATATATATATATATATATATATATATATATATATATATATATACTACCACCTGTAAAACAAAAGCTGTCAGGAAACTGCTGTATAGCACAGAGACCTCAGCTCGGTGCTCTGTGATGACCTAAAGGAGTGTGATGTGATGGGCGGGGGCAGTGGGAGGAAGGGTCAAGAGGGAGGGGATATGTGTTTACATAGAGCTGATTCACATCATTGTACAGCAGAAACTAATACAACATTGTAAAGCAATTATACTCCAATTAAAAATTAAAAAAAAAAAAAAAAAACCAGAAGACCCTGTGCTGTGACATCTCCACCAGGGCAGAGCATACATACCAGCAGCTTGCCTGTTTCAAGGTCCCAAGCCCTCACTGTTTTGTCATAAGATGCTGCAACGATTCTGGAAAGAAAATGACCAGAGTCTTAACGACCCAGACTATTACGCCTGTGGTTTCTAAGAAAGATCAAATATTTAACAGACAGTTTCTATAGTTTAGGACTAAGATTGCAAAAAAAAAAAAAAAAAAAAAAAAAACAAACTTGAATCTTTCTAAAGATTTTTCATGAGGCCTCTGGAGAACTGGGGGTTTTCAGTGAAAACAGAAAGATCCTAACACAGAAGGCACCGTGACACCATTCTCTTCCTTAATTCTTTAATCGGCCACCCAAATATGTCCTTTTCTATCTAGGGCATTAAAGGTATCATTTCTTCTGTTCTGTAATTGACTTCTTTTAGAAGGATAGCTACAACTCACAAGGATCAATCACTTCTTCCACTGATTTCATATCTTTTTTTTTTTACAGGAAAAGACTGTCATAGCTCATTTCATTCTGAATGTTTTCTTATACATTTACACTATTAGGCTGGCTAAAGAGTTCATACAGATTTTCCCATGTTATGGAAAAACCCTAATGAATTTTTTTGGCCAACTCAGTAATATAAATATACGCTTGTCTTCTTATATGGCATGTTTCAGTGACAACGTGTCCTCTACGTGAGAGAAATTCCCATGAAGCTTACCCTGGAGTAGGAAATGACAACCCACTCCAATATTCTTGCCTGGAAAAAGAGGAGCCTGGCAGGCTACAGTCCATGGGGTCTCATAGAGTCAGACATGCCTGAGGGAATGAGCATGCACGTGAAGCTTACATTCCCCCACACGTTTTCACTAGTAGATTAATTTTGTAGCTGCTGCTCAGGGTAAAAGCAAATCCATTTTAAAGCAAATCCCCTTTAAAGGCTCATCTCACATCTGTGTGAAGCGTGAACGCAAATGCACCCCAGGGTGGCCTCCCAAACCGAGACTCTCCCCAGGTGACAGCTCAGGCTTTCTTCCTGGGCCCCGGTTCCCCCCTGTGACATGAGGGCCTGCCCTGAATCGCTAGTGAAACTTGCAGCTCCCCGGTCCACAGGTGTGACCGCAGGAAGGAAACTCCATGAAGAACATTCAGACTGGCTTCAGTTACAGTACATTTCGTCTTTTTGGCATTTTAAATTTTCAGAGTCACCACATCTCCTTGGTTCTCACAGCAAAGATGGAAACCATGAGACCATCATATGGGAGTGTAAGGTCAGGTGCTTGCTGAAAAGACAGTGAAGGGTCCCTGGCATGCTGTGTGCAGGCCTGCCCTTCCCTCTCACCTTCCTGACCAGAGCCAAATGAGGGCAAGTCACCTTCTGCTGTCAGCCGTGATGCTGCATTCTAAAACAGGACCTTCAGGCACCGGCTCAAAATCCCGAACAATGGATCCATCCATAGCATCCTGGATCAGCAGGAGGGAGCGGGAGAGGGTCAGAGGTCACTGAAGTATCAGCCGAAGCAGTGAGCTGAGTTCAGCATCAACCCCAAGTTTGTCTGAGTACCCACGGTCCTATGACTCTTCCCCCAGCTCAGAAGGGTGAAAAGACTTCCCCACCACTCCCAGAGCAAGGCCACTGTCACCATCCACGGCATCCCCAGGAAACTCCCCTTCCATCCCACAGTGGCCCATGGACACAGGCCACTCTGAAGGCAAAGCTGCAAACAGGTAATATTCTCATTCTCTCCTGGCCAAAGAGGCTTCACAGAGTCTAGCAAGATCTTTCAAGAACTTTCTAAAAATTCCCACCATTTGACCCAGAAATTCTATTTTGAAGCGAGGGCTGGGGGCCGCCGCGGAGACAGTCTTCCCTAAGGAAATAACCTAAATTGTGGTCAAAGACTTGTGCACAAAAAGGTTCATCAACAAACTTACAGTTGCCAGGGTGGAGGAGTGGGGGGAAGAGATAGTTAAGGAGTTTGGGATCAGTAAGTACACACTGCTATATTTAAGATGGAAAACTAACAAGGTCCTATTGTATAGCACAGGCAACTCTGCTCAGTGTTATGTGGCAGCATGGGTGGGAGGGGAGTTTGGGGCAGAATCAGTTCAGTTCAGTTCAGTCGCTCAGTCGTGTCTGACTCTTTGCGACCCCATGAATTGCAGCACGCCAGGCCTCCCTGTTCATCACCATCTCTCGGAGTTCAGAGGGCACCATCGTGAAAGGTGCTTGAGTGACAGAAATAAACATGCTTTCAATAAATGCGGGCCAGTGGTTAAGATTTCACCTTCCAGTTCGTGGGGTGCGGGTTCAATCCCTGGTCAGGGAGCTACGGTCCCACAGGTATTGTGGCCAAAAACCAAAACAAAAACAACAGTGTAACAAACTCAATAAAGACTTTAAAAATGGCCCACATCAAAAAAATCTTTGAAAAAAAAATGTGTCCACAACTTTTCAGGATAAGCCGAGGTGGAAAGTGCCCCTGAAACAAGTACTATTAGCAAGACAGTGAATTTCTAGAAAGACCCTGCATTGTTATGTGAAATTATGGTGCCTGGTTGGGAGAGCTTTTGCCCTGACCAGACCAGGCCTGGGACAAGTCTCCCTGATATGCAGAGACCATTTCACATTAAGACCAGAAGCCTGCTGGGAGGCAAAGGGCTCTGTGTCAGGGGAACCCAGGACCACCCTCACGATTGATGATTCTCCAGGATTCACAGGACTCAGAATACAGGCATGCTCACAGCTAAGATTTATAGCAGCCAAAGGACACAAAGCAAAATCAGCAAAGGGAAGGGCACATGGGGAGAGGTCCAGAGAAAACCAGGCACTGCTTCCAAGAGTCTCTCCCTAGTGGCATGGAAACATACACACTACAATATGTAAAATAGATAGCCAATGGGAATTAGCTGTGTGACTTAGGGAACTCAAACAGGGGCTCTGTAGCAACCTAGAGGGGTGGGAGGTGGGAAGGAGGTTCAAGAGGGAGGAGACATATGTATAACTATGGCTGATTCGTGTTGATGAATGGCCAATGCAATACTGTAAAGCAATTATCATCCAATTAAAAATAAATAAATCTTGAGAAAAGAGTCTCTCCCCGTGGGTAGCATGGGATGTACTTAGTTCCTTCAGCAACCAGTCATAACTGCACATGTCAGATGCTGTCTTCTAGGGACCTGAGCCTCGGGACCCAGATTTTTACTGGGGTCTGGTCACACAGGCATCACCCACATGGGTTGCACAGTCTAGACACAGCGAGCCCCCTGGATCACTTAGGGAAAGATCCCATAATTGTAGGACACTGTTTACCAGTGACGTTCCCAGATGCCAGCCAGGCCAGCCTTGCCAGCGGGTCTTTGCAGGCACAGCAGCCTCAGGCCACCTGCGCAAACTCTTTTCTGCACAGATCCAGTCCCTCAACCCCTGCTCCTTGAGACTCTATAAACAGCCGGGTCCTTAATCAAAGCCCCCTGGCAGGAAGAGATCCCAAAGAGGAACTCGTGGGGGCAGGACACATCCAGGAAGGAGGCTCAGCTCATGAGCTTCATGACTTGGGAAGAAATGACTGGCTCTGATAGCCGATGATCCAGCCTCCCTGGATGGTGTGTAACTCTAGAAAAAAAAAATGTGTCTGGGGGCTTCCCATGTGGCTCAGCTGGTAAAGAATCTGCCTGCAATGCGGTATACTTGGGTTCGATCCCTGGGTTGGGAAGATCCCTGGAGAAGGGAAAGGCTACCCACTCCAGTATTCTGACCTGGAGAATTCCATAGACTGTATAGTCCATGGGGTTGCCAAAAAAAAATGTGCCTGGGAACTAAAAAATGATCACTGTGGGTCCTGAGGATGAGGCCCATTGCAGTCTGTGGGCTTAGCCCTGCGCCAGCTAACGGCAGCACTAGAACAGAATGAGGTCTGTGGGGCCGCACAGATTCAGTGCTCGATAGTGCCACCATATGGCCAAGAGGGAAAATAGCAATCGCAGACGGATAACCCTCTTGGAAAATGAGCACTGCCGTGAATTACTTGTCAGGAGAGCTACACGGCAATAGAGCCCGATGTTGCCGGTGAATTCCGAAGACAGTGGAAATGTCTTTGTTTTGTACTGAATGTTTCTTGAAATAACTAGACCATTGGCTAGGTGTATGGGAAAACAAATAGAGACAGTTACCCCTTCACCTGACGTTTGGGACCAGGAACTCTTTCTGTGGATTCAGATAATTTAAGATTGGTTGGTTGGACTTTGAATGAATGGTGACAAAGTGGTCCTAATAAAGAAGGTGAGACCGTATTTGTAGCCCATGTTTACTGTCGTTATATAAAGAGTTTTACTGTGTGGTCTCAATTTCATAAATATGTGTATACATGTTCAAACAGGAAAAAGAAACTACACTCCAGCCTTTTCACAGCAGTTTACTCACGGTTCATGGAATGATATTTTTCTTTGTGTTTTTATGTCTTTTGGTGATAAAGCCATCTTACCTTCATAATATGAGAAAGACTAGCAAAGTGGTTTTTTCTATAATGACTGAAAAGAGATGTACCATACTAGAGGACGATTGGGTGTAAGATAAGGATAACTTTTCCCCCACTTCTTCATACATTGATGGACTTTCTAAATTATTCACAATGATCTTCAGTTAGGAGAAAGGGAGGTTTTTTAAAGCTTAAGCCAAAAAATAAAATAAAATTAAGCAACAACAACAAAAATAAATAAAGCTTAAGCTAGGGGACTTCCCTGGTGGATCAATGGTTAAGACTCCATACCACCAAAGCATGGGGCCCAGGTTTGATCACTGGTCAGGGATCTAGATCCCACATGCTGCAACTAAAACCTGGTGCAGCCAAATAAATAAATGAATAAAAGGCTAAGCTAGGTGTTTGGGTTTGTGGTAGGTTTGAGAGGAAAAACAGTGATGAGAGTGGGGGAGAGAAGAGAGAGGCAAGGAGACTTTTTCCAAAGATACCTCCCAGGCAAGGGCCTGGGGAAATTCAGGGAGCATGTAACCACCCAGGGTCAAATATCGGGTAGGTCCCTAATGTGGGGCTCCCAGCCAGGAGGCTACATGGTAATGACTTGTCACCCCCTGAGGGAGGGCTCACCCAAGAACTGTAACTGGGGCAGGGAGAGCCACAGGAGGAGCTGGGAGCAGAGACAAAGATGGAGAAAAGTGAGCCAGGAGGAGCAAAGAGGACCCACTGGAGGGGCAGCCAGGGCAGGGAGACCAGAGAACTGGGTGATTTTGCAACTAGGGGTGGAGAGGGAGCAACTGGAGAAGTTGGCACAAAGTGGTAGGGCTGTGAGCAAGTCAGGGATGGAGGGAGTTTGGACAGGTTGAGGTGACTGCATCCTGGAAGGAGCATGAAGTGGGCAGGAAACAAGGGCAGTGAGCTGCTGTGGGGAGTCAGGGATGTCTTGATGGATGGTCCCTAATACTGGGACAACAAGAAAAACATGCAGACTTCTCCTTAGAGAGAGAGAAACCCTTTGGCCAAAATAGACAGAAACCCCTGAGAGTCTTTCCACTGGCTCAAAAGGTGAGAAGAACACGAGAACAATCTGAAGATGGTATAGCAAAATGCACACTTAGAAAGTCACCAACCTCCCTCCCCATAGGTGATGACAATCAGCAGAAGCCCCCTTGCTTCCAGGCCTTCTCAGTCATCCTAGAGGACTAAGAAAGGGCCTGGGGTTTCCAGAGGAACCAGTGGCTTTCCCAGCAAGAAGATCATGGGGCTGGGTGGAGGGGGTGGTGGATAAGGGCCACAGAAGAGAAGGGAGTGGGTGTCTGTAGGGACCTGGAATGGGCCAGGCAGGCCCTGGGTAGCCCCAGCTCTCAGCTGATCCTGAGGGGCCTGGGGAAATTCAGGGAGGCCCAGGAGGTCATGTAACCACCCAGGGTCAAATATCTGGTAGGTCCCTAATGTGGGGCTTGAACTATCGGATAGCTCCCAAACCCTCCTGGCTAGTCTTCCTGGCTTGGTACCCACCAAGACCCAGACGATGTTCCTCTAAGGCGATCTGGAAGGTGAGGAGCTATCCTCTACCTAGTTGCCCAAACCGGAACCCAGGAATCAGCCTTGACTCACTCCATCCTGTTCCCCTCCTGTTCCTGAAGCCAGAGGAGACAGCAAAACTCTGAACTGACTGTCCTCCCCAGGGGCCCAGTCTCACCAGACAGTCGTCTGCGGAATGGTCCCCGATGGTCATTGCCATCTCCCAGCCCTGGTACCTCCTCATCTTCTCCTGACTGACCAGCAGTGCACCCAAGCAGGCCCGCCAGGGTCTGCTGGCTCTGCCCTGAAGGCTTTGAAAGAGTTCACAGTAGCCACCTCTCTACAGCCTCGTCTGACCATCACACCCCCTGTTCCTGTGGCCTTGCCCCTGCATCTCACAGCACTGACCTACTCTGGCCTGCCTCTCCCAGTCACCCTTCCCGGACAGGTCCCAGGTTTGTCCACTTTTCTGTCCTCCTGTGATCCCCCAGGCCTGGACATACCATCTCTGTGGATGGAACTGAATATTCCAAGTGAGAAGGCATCCAGGAGAGATGTCACAGCTCAGAGCCCCTCAGGCACACCCTCTAGCAAAAGCTGGCGGGCTCGGGTCCAACGGTCTCCATTGGACCTGCTCCCTGCTCCCACTGTTTCCAAGTCCACAGGCTGACAGCAGCCACACTAACTCCCTCTCTCCAGTGACTTAACTCTAGAGTGAGCCTTCATTTTGCTGCTCCTTCTTGCACTTGGTTCAGAAAGGCTTCTCCAAATCTTTGGGATCCTTGAATGCCTGGGAACTCAGTACTGGGAAATCTCATAAGAGGTGACGCACGCTTACGGGACGTTTTGGCTCCACCTAACACAGGACCACCTACCCACAGCTTCACGGTGCAGTCATAGGAGCCACTGAGGACCTTCGTGTCATCCACACAGAAGTCACAGGAACTCACGATGTGCTCATGTCCCCTCATAATTTTAAATGGGATCTGAAAAAGGACAGACGGAATGAGTTCAGAAGGTCACAGAATACCAGATCAATATTTTTTAAATCAATAGCATTCTTATACACTTGTAGTGAACAATACAGAAAAAATTACATTTACAAAAGCATCAAAATAGGAATACATTTGATCAAAAAGTGTAAAAATTATACACTGAAAATTATAAAACATTGTTAAGAGAAATTTTAAGACTTAAACAAATGGAAAAGCATCCCATGTTCATGGATTAGCAGACTTACTATTCTTATGAAAATACTCTCCAAAGTGTTTATGTTAATATATTTGTTTATTTATTGATCATGTGTTCAACATCATCCTTCTGGTAGACTTCTTTTCTGAAACTGACAAGCTGATCCTACAATTTATGAAGAAACTCAAGGGAAGCAGAAGAGCCAAAACAATCTTGAAAAGGATCAAACATAGGGGATTCACAATTTCCAATTTCAAAACAATGTTCAAAACATACAGAGACAGTACTCAAGGCAGGGTGGTACTGGCATAAAGACAGACATACGAATGGATGTGCTAGAGCTGAGAATCCAGAAATAAGCACTCATGGTTTTGGCCACTTGATTTTCAGCAAGCGTGTCAAGATAAGCAAAGGGGAAAGGAAAAATCTTTTCAGCCAGTTATGCTGGAACAAGTGAACATCCACATGCAAAAGAATGGAGTTGGACACTTACCTCACACCAGATACAAAAACTAACTCAAAATGGATCAAGACTTCAATGTGAGTGCTAAAATTACAAAACTCTTAGAAGAAAACATGGGTGTAAGTCTTTGTGGATTTGCAGTGACCTCTTAGATACGACAACGGAAGCACAAGCAGCAGCAATGACAATCATAAACTGGACATTATCGAAACGAAAACCTTTGTGCCTCAAATGACCCCATCAAGAAAACAGAAAACAATGAACAAAGATAAAAACATTTTAAAGGAAAGTCAAAAACAACTCACACAATGGAAGAAAATGTTTGCAGGTCATTTATCAGATTAAGGATTTGTATATGGGATACATAAAGCACTCTTAAAACTCAACAAGAAGGAGACAAACAATACAAATTAAAAATAGGTAAAATATTTGAATAGGCATTTCTCCAAAATAGGCACGTAAATTATCTACAAACACATGGAAATATGCTCAACATCATAAGCCGTTAGGGAAATGTAAATCAAAACCATATTGAGCTAAGAGAATAAATCCTAGGCATTCTCATCACAAGAAAAATATTTTTAATCTATTTCTTTAATGTTGTATCTATATGAGATGATGGATGTTCACTAAACTTTTTATGGTAATCATTTCATGATGTATGTAAGCCAAAACATTATGCTGTACACCTTCAGCTTATGCAGTGCTGCACATCAGTGATACCTTGATAAAACTGGGTTAAGTACATTCAATTGCAGTACCTAAATATAAAAAACAGAACAAACCAACCAACCAAAGAAACATATAGAGGACTTTCCTGGTGGTCCAGTGATGAAGAATTCACCTGCCAATGCAGGGGACACAGCTCAATTTCCAGTCTGGGAAGATTCCACGTGCTGAGGGGCAACTAAGCTGGTGCTCCACAACTGCTCAGCCTGCACTGTAGAGCCTGCGAGCTGTAGCTCCTAAGCCTGCAAGCCGCAGCTCCTAAGCATGCGAGCTGCAGCTCCTAAGCATGCGAGCTGCATCTCCTAAGCATGCAAGCTGCAGCTACTGGAGCCCGCGGGCCCTAGAGCCTCTGCTCTGCACTAAGAGACGCCACCACAGTGAAAAGCCTGCACACCACAACTAGAGAGCAGCCCGTGCACAGCAACAAGACCCAGCACAGCCAAAAATAGATAAATAAAAATTACAGGGCTGCTATATAGATCAGTCTACTAAAAGCAACCCATTACATGCATCTGCCACAAATATCTAAAAATAAAAAGAAACATATTGAGATGCCACTTCATACCTAGAACAGTGTCTATGATCAATAAAAATCAGATAATAATAAGAATTGATAAGAATGTGGAGAAATCAGAACTCTCATATACGGCTGCTGCTGCTGCTGCTGCTGCTAAGCTGCTTCAGTCGTGTCTAACTCTGTGCGACCCCACAGACGGCAGCCCACTAGGCTCCTCTGTCCCTGGGATTCTCCAGGCAAGAGTACTGGAGTGGGTTGCCATTTCCTTCTCCAATGCATGAAAGTGAAAAGTGAAAGTGAAATATATATGGCTAGTGTGATGTAAAATCATGCAGCCACTTTGGAAAATAGTTCAGCAATTCCTCAAAAATTTAAACACATATGTTAACTTATGATGCAGTAACTTTACTCCTAGACTTGCAGCTAAGAAAAATGAAACCATACGTCCAAACTTTAACATGGGCCTTCATAGCCATATTAGTCATAATACCAAAACTTGGAAACACCACACATCCATGGTCAACTAATCTTCAACAAAGAAGGCAAGAATATATGATAGGGAAAAAAACATTCTCTTCAGCAAGTTGTGTTGGGAAAGCTGGACAGTTGCATGTAACTCAATAAAATTAGACCACTGCTTCACACCGTACACAAAAACAAACTCAAAATGGCTTGAAAACTTCAATATAAGACATGACACCATAAAACTCCTAGAAAAAAATGGGCAAAATATTCTCTGACATAAATCATATCAATGTTTTTCTTAGATCAATCTCCCAAGGAAAAAGAAAAAGCAAAAATAAACAAATAGGACCAAATCAAGCTTATAAACTTTTGCACAGCCAAGAAAACCATTAAAAATGAAAAGATAACCTATGGAATAGGATAAAATATTTTAAAATGATGCAACTGACAAGGACTTAATTTCCAAAGTACACAAACAATTCATACAACTCAAAACAAACAAGCAAACCAAAAAATGGGCAGAAGCTCTAAATAAATATTTTTCCAAAGAAGACATCTGGGTGGCCAATAGGCACATGAAAAGATGCTCAGCATCACTAATTATTCAGTTTAGTTCACTCGCTCAGTCATGTTCGACTCTTTGCGACCCCATGGACTGCAGCACACCAGGCCTCCCTGTCCATCACCAACTCCTGGAGTTTACTCAAACTCATGTCCATTGAGTTGGTGATGCCATCCAACCATCTCATCCTCTGTCATCCCCTTCTCTTCCTGCCTTCAATCTTTCCCAGCACTGGGGTCTTTTCAAATGAGTCAGTTCTTTGCATCAGGTGGCCAAAGTATTGGAGTTTCAGCTTCAGCATCAGTCCTTCCAGTGAATATTCAGGACTGATTTCCTTTAGGATGGACTGATTATTAGAGAAATGCAAACTAGAATGAGGTATCACCTCATATCAGTCAGAATGGTCATCTTCAAAAAGTCTACAAATAATAAATGCTGGAGAGGATGTGGAGAAAAGGGAACCCTCCTCCACTGTTGGTAGGAATGTAAGTTGGTACAGCCACTATGGAAAATGGTATGGTGGCTTAAAAAAAAACAAAATTAAAATAGAGTTGCCATGTAACCCAGCAATCCCATTCCTGAGCACATATTAAAAAAAAGAGGAATACTCTGTCTTGAAAAGATACATGTACCCCAATGTTCATAGCATTATTTACAATAACTAAGGCATGAAAGCAACTTAAGTGTTCATCAACAGATGAAAGGAAAAAGAAGATATGATACAAATATACAGTGGAATATTACTCAGTCACAAAAATGAATAATTTAATGCCATTTGCAGCAACATGGACGAACCTAGATATCATCAGACTGAGTGAAGTAAGTCAGAGAAGGACAAATATACGCTATCACTTATATGTGAACTCTTGAAAAAATGATACAAATGAACTTATTTATGAAACAGAAACAGACTCACAGACAGAGAAAACAAACTTACGGTCATCAAAGATGAAAGGAAGGATAAGGATAAATGAGGAGTTTGGGATTAGCAGATACCTACTATTATATACAAAATAAACAGCAAGGACCTATTACAATAGCACAGGGAACTATATTCAATATCTTGTAATAAACTATGGTGAAAAAGAATACATACATACAGAATACTCATATTCTGAATATATGCATTTGAATCACTTTACTCTGCGTTGGAAACTAACATGACATTGTAAATCAACTACACTTCTATTTTTTAATAATTGAAAAATTGGAAGCACTTCAAATGTCCATCCACTGATGAATGAATAAATAAAATGTGGTATATCCATACAATAGAATATTACTATGCAATAAAAAGGAAATGAAGGACTTCTTTCTTCTGATCTGGCATGGGAAAAGCTTGAAGTCCCCACTCCATCCTCACAACAAGGAAAGAACTGAACTGAAAAATCTCTTGGATCCATTAAAGAAGTCACAAGCCAAGTGGCTGTCCCCCAAATTGGAAGGATAGGGAGGCAAATACAAAGAATTCCAAGTTACGAGAGCAGAAATCCAGGAGCAGCAACTTCCCTGGGAACCATTGCCAGGACAGGGAGTCCTGAACTGTAATTGACCAATTGCTGGAGGCACAGGTGTGGATAACTCTGAGAGTTAAAATTCCAAAGGAAAATCCAATTATGGATCTACAAAAAAAATCCACAATTTTGTGAGTGTTACCTCCAGGAGCAGTCATAATCCTCACAGTGAAAACAGGAGAAAAATACCCTAGTGCTTCCAGCAGGGAAAAGGAACCATTCTGAATATGCCGCAGCATCCTGTTCTTAAGTTCTGCCCTCAGGAGAAACTAACCAGAGTCTAACCTGCTCCGATTTTATCAGAAATCAACTGACCAGGGGAAAGAGAAGTACCTAGCCCTAGCAAGCTCTAGCCATCCTATACCATGTAAAAGTGAAGGGTGGGGTTTCAGACTAAAAGCACATGTGAAGTTAACAATCTAGAGGCACAGGTTCACTAAAAGACAGAAGCCTGATCACAGGGCTATAGAATGCTTCTCTGCACCCTACACCTAACAATCACATTGCTAAAGGCTGGTTGATAGCAGTTCATTTTACCTAGTAAATCATGTCTGGCTATCAAGAAAAAATTACAAGAAACACTAAGAGGCAGAAAACAGTTTCAAGAGAGAGCACAAATATAACATCAGTACCAGACTCACATGTGGCAGAGATATTGGAATTATCAGATCAGAAATTTAAAACAACTCTGATGATATGCTAAGGGCTTAATGAATAAAGTAGACAGTTATGCAAGAACACATGGGTAATGTTAGCAGAGAGATGAAAATTCTAAGAAAGAACCAAAAAGAATGCTACAGATCAGAAAACACCATAACAGAAATGATGAATATCTTTGATAGGCTTATTATTAGACTACACTTGGCTGAGGAAAGAATCTCTGAGCTTGAGAATATAGAAACCTTCAAAACTTGAAAACAAACAGGAAAAAGACTGGAAAAAAAAAAAAAAAAAACAGAACAGACCATCCAAGAACTGTGGAACAACTACAGAAGGTATAACATATACATAACAATACCAGAAGAAGACAGAAAGGAACAGGAAAATATTTGAAAAAATAATGATTTAGAATTTCCCCCAGATTAATTTCAAACACTAAATCATAGATCCAGGAAGCTCAGAGAACACCAAACCAGATAAATACAAAACAATAAAATAAAAATCTACTCCTACAATTTAAAGCTACAGAATATCAAAGATAAAAAACCCTGAAAGAGAGACTTCTCTGATGGTCCAGTGTCTCCCTCCATGCTCCCAATGCAGGGAGCCCAGGTGTGATCCCTGGTCGGGGAACTAGATCCCACATGCCACAGCTAAGAGTTTGCATGCTTCAACTCCTGGAGAAGGGAATGTCTACCCACTCCAATATTCTTGCCTGGAGAATTCCAGGGAGGCCATGGGGTTGTAAAGAGTCGGACATGACTGAGAAGCTAACACTTTCTCTTTTTCATGTTTCAACTAAAGATTCCACATGCCGCAATGAAGATAAAGATCCCATGTGCCACAACTAAGACCCAGCAAAATAAATAAATAAAAATAGTTTTTTTTCAAGCCTGAAAGAAGTCAGAGGAAAAAGACACTTTACCTATTGAGGAGCAAAGATAAACCTGACATCCAGGTTCTCCTCAGAAGCCATGCAAGTAACAAGAGACTGAAATATTTCAAATAGTGAGAGAAAAAACTTACCAACCTAGAAATTTGTATCCTGCAAAATTACCCTTCAAAAATGAAGGAGAAATAAAGACTTCCCAAACAAGAATTGAGGAAACTTGTTACCAGTAGATCTACCTTGCAAGAAAGGTTAAACGTTCTAAGACAGGGAAAATGATATAGGTCAGAAACTCAGATCTATATTAAGAAAGGAAGAGTGTGTGTGTGTGTGTGTGTGTGTGTGTGTGTGTGTGTGTGTGTGAGTGTGCGCGCGCGTACCTGCACGCTGATCTTCGTATGATTGCCTCTATGTTTTTCCCAGCAAGAAGTTTACATATATCCTGGCTTCTCCCTTACCTCTTTGGAGCAGTCCTTCTGAGAGGTCATCTCCCATGCTATAGTCCTCAGTAAGCTCTAGGCATAAAACTGAACTGGTAACTTTTACCTTGTGCATTTTTTTTCTAAGTTGACAGTGCTGAGTTGTGGGGATCTGGGAGGAGGGATTCGAGGCTCAGCTGCCAGAAAGTGCCCGCACAAATACAGGAACTATGGATGGTGAGGACCAGGTTGGGGTGAGGCTAATTCAGCCCGAGGTTCAGGGATGAGGGGAGGTGGGCATGTAGGGTAAGGGAGCGGTTTCGGGGTTGTGGAAAACACGCTGGTGTGGGGCTGTGAGGAATGAGAGGGCCTTTCCTTTCTAGGTAGCTGGGAGAAGTGGGACAGAAACTGGGCCTCCAGGAGACTAGCTAAGAGGCTCCAGGTTCAGGCTGGGCCGCCAGGGGGCACAGGCAAACAGCCAGGCTGCGGGCATGAAGCAGGGTGGGCAGGTGCAGGGCGGGCCAGGCGGCGGCCCGGAGCCCAGGGAGCCAGCAGCCGTGGCAGAGTGCGGTCGGGAGAGGACCCGATCTGTGCTTTTCTCAACGCTCCGCAGCCAAAGCCCGCTCTTTGATGCAGTGCCCACCCCCGGCACCCCAAGCTCCCTTCTCTGCAGCCGCCTCCGCCTCTAGACAAAACTCTCCTTTTTCTCATAACAAAAATAGAACTTTGGCGTGGGAAAACATCTACCCCCTTCTGGACCTTTCTGGGCAGAGTTCTTTTGGGGTTTATGGGGATGGAGACGGAAACGGCAGTATTCTTGCCTGGAGAATCCCATAGACAGAGGAGCCTGGCAAGCTACAGTTGGGGTCGCGAAGAGCTGAGTTTTAGGCCAGCTTTTTCAGTCTTCTTTCACCTTCATTAAGAGGCTATATGTGGCGTCCCACGAGTACATTCTACAAGTTGTCCTGCCTGCCTCTCTGGCCGGGACTTGGTCACAGTTCTGCAGGGCATTGGGAATCCAGGAGCAAAGACCTCAGCCCAGGAGTGTGTGATGGGCTCCTGCTCTAAGGAATCAGGGTGGGAGATGGGTGAGGCCACCACACAGGCGGTTCCTCATGTCAGGTCACTGCCAGAGCCAGCTGATTAGGGCTCTAGATGGAGCGCAGGGAGAGACCACCCCCACTCACCCCCATCCACCAGGAGCGTCAAGGAGGACAGGGGCATTTGGACTGGCTTGGAGGTCAGCAAATCAGAGGGAAGAGGAGAACAGAGAAATGAGCTCGAGCCAAAACGGCTTGGAAAATTCTGGTCAGATCTTCCAACTTCATCTTAAATGAGCCAAGGAGAGGTTTAGAGTCAATTATTTTTAAAATTTGTGACACACCTGTGTGTGAGTGTGCATTATTTAAAGGCCAGAGTGAAGCATTAGCACTGAGAATGTTCTCTAGCAAACCATCTCAGGAGAGTTGGATGAAATCGTCTGAAACATTCTCATATCCTGCACCTTCATTTCAAAAGATGTAACATTTTCACTGAGCTACACAACCACATTAACCTTGCTGTATAAACACCTCCAAAGTGTTCTGTTTTCAGTCACTGCTTCATTCTATTTTTCCTGAACTGCTCTCTCTTACTCCAGTTCTTAATTAGGACTTTTTTGTTGCTGTTTGCCAGAGTACTCCCTTGAGTAACTATTTCTTCAAAGAGACGCATCCTTTCTGAGTTTTTGCAACTCTAAAAAAATGTCTTTTGGTTGGCTTTATCAAAGACAGCAGTTTGGCCAGGCAGAGGATATTAATACCTAGGTCACCAAGTTTCCTCCCAGAGCTTTGTATAACATCTCAACTTCTGCTAACTTAATGGATCATAAAATCCTGCAGCCCCCCAAAATTTAATCTACCTGAATATGCAGGCACCCAAGACTAGTTAAATCCATCAGGGGGCAACCAGTCAATGGAATTCTCCAAAAAAAAGAATAAGGGGATACATGTATATGTATGGCTGAGTCCTCCACTGTTCACCTGAATCTATCACATTGATAATCAGCTATCAGTTCAATTCAGTCCCTCAGTCGTGCCCGACCTTTTGTGACCCCGTGACCTGCAGCACCCCAGGCCTCCCTGTCCATCACCAACTCCCAGAGTTTACTCAAATTCATGTCCATCAAGTCGGTGATACCATCTAACCATCTCATCCTCTGTCATCCCCTTCTCTTCCCGCCCTCATTCTTTCCCACCATCAGGGTCTTTTCACATGAGTCAGTTCTTCTCATCAGGTGGCCAAAGTATTGGAGTTTCAGCTTCAACATGAATCCTTCTAATGAATATTTGGGACTGATTTCCTTTAGGATGGACTGGTTGGATCTCCTTGCAGTCCAAGGGATTCTCAAGAATCTTCTCCAACACTACAGTTCAAAAGCATCAATTCTTTGACGCTCAGCTTTCTTTATAGTGCAACTCTCTAATCTGCTATACCCTAATACAAAATAAAAGGTTGAAAAAAAAGGACAAAGAAGCTTGTTCTTTTGGAACAAAAGCTTTTCTTTTCTTATGGAAAGAAAAATTGTTAAACCAATTGCAGAAGAGGTCTAAGATACCCTTCCATTTATGTTAAAAAGGAAAAGATCAGAATACACTTGTGGGTATGTGCATAAAATACTTCTTTAAGGATATAGAAGGAACTAGAAACATTTGTTGTCTCTGTAGAAGGAAAGGGGGTAGTTGGGGAGGCAGGGGTGCTACAGAGAGTGTTAACTGAAAAAAATCGAACAAAACACTTTTTATATCTATTGAATTTGATCTTGGGGATATTCTATGGACAATAGAAGTAAAACACAACTCCTATGACCTCTAATTTTACTTAAAAATCAGAATAACTATCAGAAATAAGTTAAACAAAGCACTGGTACAGCCTGTGCTTTCTTTTCAAGCAGACTTCCCCATGGAGATCTGAATGCACCCCTGCAGGGGGTGCTGATGAAGGCAGTCAGCCATTCAACAGATCCAATTGTGAACTTGGCTCCGAGATCCTCTGATTTTGCAGAAACCTCCATCTCAGTTTGACTCCAGGCTTTTCCATCTGTCTGGGGACAGCCTTGCTCCTTCATGCAGTTCAGGTACTGGCCACCTGTAGATTATGTGTCCCTCCAATCTTGCATTGAACTTGACCATCTCTTGCCACATGAGCACTCCATTCTTTCTTCACCCCAGAGACATATCCTTGTTTCCTTCTCTGTTTCCCCTACCTGATCCCCACCCCACCCCCAACACCTCTTATATATGTAGGGTTGACCAGAAAGTTCGTTCAGCTTTTTCTGTAACTTCTTGTGGAAAAACCCAAACAAATTTTCTGGCCAACCCAATGTACTGATTTTTCTGCATCTCCCCTGCATTCCTCCTTACTTTTCTCACGTACTTATTGTTCCTTTATACTTTTTCTCAGAGAATCCCATGTGCTGGTTTTCTAATTTTCTGTTTCAGTGCTCTGATCTGATTTTTAAAACCTCCGTGGAGGATTTTGGCTTTGAAAATCCTCTTTTTCATCCCCAAGAATTCTCCCTGTTCTGTTCACAGATTATTTCCTCTTCCCAGCCTTCTTTTCGAGCAATGCATTGTCTCTCAACTAGCACTTAGAATACACAGTAGTGTTGTCGGGCTTTTATTCCTGTATTTTATTGTTATTTGCTGTTGTTTCTAGTGTTGTTTCATGGGTGACAGGGCTCTTTCAATCCTCCCAGGGCATGCACTTGGGAGTGTCACCATGGGGACATTTGAGGGGCTCAGATAGAGTCCCACAGGGTCTGGGTTGAGTCAGGTCCTCTTTCCCGGGATGGTTTCCTGAGCTGCCCCGCCTCTCCTCCAGCTGCCCCACTGCAGGCGCTTGGTCCTCTAGGATCCCTTCCTGCTCTTGAGCTCTCAGCCACTACCGGGAGCAAGCCACAGCCCCTCCCCTTGGGGGCGGTTCTTACCTTGGAGAGGGGCTCCTGGTCACCCCATAACGCCTTCTGGGTCATCCAGGGCATCCAAAGAGTATCGGGTGGTGGCGATTCATCACCCACGGCCAGGGGGTTAAGCGAGGGCAGCAGCCGGCTGCGCCGCGCCTGCAAGAGCGATAGCCTGAAGCGGCCACAGGCCCTGACCACGTCTGCCCAAGGCAGCTTGCTGGGCTGGCGCTGCGTAACATCGCGGACGTGGAGCAAGGAGAGCGGCAAGTTACTTTTCTGGGGCGTCTTCTTCCCATCTCTGCCGGATTTTTTTGAGGAGCTGGGGGTACCCGGGGACTGGGAGGCCATCTCGGAGCCCGGCCTGGCCACGAACGGTGGCGCCACGTGGCCCCGCCCCCACCGTGGGACCCACGCGCCCTCCTGAGCCCGAAGATCTCACTGCCTCCTCTCACCCCGCAGCACAGGCCACTCCCAGGAAAATGGGCTTTGCGTTTCTGGGCACAAGAGGAATGAGGCCAAATGTGTGCAACCGTTTGTAGGGGCTCCTGGCCAACCCACTTCATGTTCCACAACAGAGAAATGACCCATAAGGTATAGAATGTACCCTGGATTAAGACGCAGCTGGTAGGGGTAGGTACACACAATATATAAGGGCATGAAGGAAGTATGTCATAATGCTAGTGAAAAACAAAGAACAAAATGTCACCACTCATCCTGGAGCAGGCTCAGTGCTAGAAAATGACTGTGTGAAATTAGAACAAAAGAGCAAGGGCTGTCATCTCTGGGGTGTAGAAGTGCCTTTCTTTCATTTTTCACAATTGTTCTGATCGCTCTATGATGTTACTTTGATAATGGAAAAAAAGAAACCTCTTCACTCTAATTTTTCATTTAAAAAAAAATATTTACTTTGCTAGTTTGGGCTGCATCAGGTCTTAGTTGCCCCTCAGTATGTGGGCTCTTAGTTCCCTGACCAGGGATCAAACCCTTATCCCCTGCATTGGAAGGCAGATTCTCAACTACTGGACCAGGAGAGAAGTACCCCCTTCTCTGTTTTCTTTTAAGTTTTTTGTTTGTTTGTTTGTTTTTAACATGGACCATTATTTTAAAGTCTTTATTGAATTTGTTACAATAATGCTTTTTCTTTTAATGTTTTCTGGTCATGAGGTATGTGGGATTTTGACTCCCTGCTCAGGAATTGAACCCACACCCGCCCCTTGCATTGGAAGGCTAAGTCTTAACCACTGGATGGCCAGGGAAGTCCTCTGCTGCTGCTGCTGCTAAGTAGCTTCCCTCGTGTTCAATTCTGTGCGACCCCATAGACGGCAGCCCACCAGGCTCCCCTGTCCCTGGGATTCTCCAGGCAAGAATACTGGAGTGGGTTGCCATTTCCTCCTCCAATGCATGAAAGTGAAAAGTGAAAGTGAAGTCACTCAGTGTCGGACTCATAGCGACTCCATGGACTGCAGCCCACCAGGCTCCTCCATCCATGGGATTTTCCAGGCAAGTGCCATCGCCTTCTCCGGGGAAGTCCCCTGCACTCTCCTTTTCCCAAAGTCTCATCAGGGCAGATGAGATGGCCTCAGAGCAGGGACCCAGGGCTACAGTGAAAACACCTGGAGCCTGTGTGATCCTGCATGTGGGCACACACTCTTCCACTCTTGGTCCCAGTGCCTTCCTCAGATACCTCGGTGGCTTCTTCCTGAAGAGGCTGAGGCCACCTGCCCGGATCCTAGGGCTGTGCCGCCCACTGGGCTCCTGGCTCCCAGCACCAACCACGGGAGGGAAGGAACCACACCCCCAGGAAAACAACAAGAATGGGAAAGCGACCACCCTGCTCCCATACGATTCCTTAGGTAAGTCAGACTCTCCTTATCTGAACCTAGCTTTCTTTACCACAAAACCAGAGAAAAGCCTTCACTTTTCATTTCTTTTTAAAAAGTCTCAGGGAATGAAAATCAAGAAGAAAATAGAAAAATGCCATTTTAATTAAACTGTACAGTCTGAATTTCTTTCTCTGACACTAACAGAAGTTAAAAATAGAAATCAATTTCAGCAAACTTCCAAGGCAGGCTTTGAAATGTCAAGGTTTAAAAAAAAATTATTTCACAGCATGAATTTACATATAAATACAATCTGTACAATGTATTAACTGAGTGATCAGTGAACTTCCATCCTGGAGGAGATCTGGTATTGGGACAGGCAGGGGCAGAATTCAATTACTGCCTCCTTAGTGGAAGACGCTTCAGCCTGGAAGAGGAAATAAAAGAGAGAGAGTTAGATACAAATAGAAAAACTAGATGGTTCAGTGGAGGAGGAATATGGAAATGCTAGGCCTTTCCCTGAATCAAAGTGGCACAAAATACAGAGAGTGACCCATACCATGAAAAAAAGCAGCATTTAATCTGCACTCTTAAGATTCTGTTTCCCTCAAAACACACAGAGAGACTCATTCCACCTCTTATGCTAAGACCCATTTATAAAAGCAAGTTCTAATCCTGGTTTCACTTACCTATCTCATGTATGGCCCTTCAGAAGGAACTAAAAAAACAAAAACCCATGCTTGCTCTGGGGCCAAAAGCTCCTGAGCTGCCAATCTTAAACTCAGCTTTGAGCACACAAGAATGTTCATGGCAGCTCTAGCTCACCAAGCAGAGCTGGGTCACCCTGACTAGATCCTTGCTCAACCGCCCCAAACTGGCACACCAAAGGCACCCAACAACAGGATAGACGAATACCCTGTGGTGTATCCTATTAAGGAATACTCCACAGCAATGAGGACGAACCAGTTGTTACTAGGACAGTACAGAGGAATCCCGCAGGCCAGATGCAAGAGCTCCTAGTACACAGGTCCCTTAAATAAATCTCAAAAACAAGCAAGAGTAGTCAGTGATGACAGAAGCCAGAACGGTTGCCTTTGGGGCTAGGGGTAGGGATCGTAGGTGAGCAGAGGTTTCTGGAGTGCTGGTTTAGTCTTTGATCTAGGTAAATTCAGGTAGTAAGAATGCATGGAACGATGAGCTTATGATGTGAGTGCACTAAAGAGGGTACTCCACTGTATGATTCCAGGTCTGTGAAATCCTAGAATGGACAAAGCTAACTTAGAGGGACAAGACGCAGATCAGTGTCTCCTGGGGAGAGGATGGAGGTGGGGGAGGTAGGGTGGCAGACTGCAACGCCATCTAGAACTAGGCCATACCATCACTGAAGAAAAGCATCAGGGGCCCTTGACAAGAGTGAGACCTCAGCCAGGTGCTGGGGATGCAAGTAAGCCCCATATGGTTTTGTCCCTCAAAAATGCTTCTTGCAGGAGGGACTCCCCTGGTGGTCCAGTGGTTAAGAGCCGGCCTCGTGAGGCAGGGGATGTGGGTTCGATCCCTGGGTCCAGGAACTAAGAACCCACATGCTGCAAGGCAACGAAGCCCCTGTGCCACAACCAGAGAGTCCATGTGCTGCAACAAAAGATCCCGCATGCTGCAATTAAGACCCAATGCAGCCAAACAAACAAAAAAGTAAATGGAAAAAAAACACTCCCCTTGCAGGAGACAGATGCAGACAGGCAATACAGAGTGGAGTGAGGCACAAAAGATGGACAGGCCTCGTCTCTTTGTGGAGAGTCTAGGAGGCTTAGGATTGAGGGGCTATGGAAACTATACCTTTAATAACCACGAGAATAATATTTAAATACACTTCCCACCTCTGCTCCTGCCTTCCCCCATCCCAGGCCCTGCCTCAGTGATAAGTGCTCTCAGTCCTCTTCTCTGCAAAGATGTACATACAGGTGTATACGGAGAAATCCAAAGGAGTGAGGATGATAGTACCAACTGTATACACTATTCTGTAGCTTTTGGCCTCTTTATTATTAAGTTTCAGGTGCCAATCAGCAAGCAGCCCATGTTTTCTGACTGCTATGCTTGGCACACTCCACCACACCTTCTGGATGGGCATCGAGAGGCTTCCACGTGTGCAAGTGCCTCTCTGCAGGAATGACTCATTACGTGGCCCCAAACAGTCAAGGTTGATGATATTAGGTACTGGTAACAGCCTCTCTGGGCCTTGCTTTCCCTGCCTATGAACTGAGGGGACACGAGTCACAGGGTGTGTGGGGATTAAAGGAGCCCACACCCATGTGAGTGCCTCACAGTGCCCGGCCCATCAAATCAGCACTGGCACGTGCCTTGAGAAAAGGGAGACATGAAACAGCACAGCTGCTTCAGGGGGCTCTGGATTAAACGGAAATGCTGATATCTCTGTGTTTTTGAACCATGAGAATGTCTTGTCTACTGGGAAGACATAAATGAAAAAGAACATGGGGCTGGCACTTGTCTTTCCAGATAGCAAAATAACTATGGGCCCATAGGAATTAAAACAGAGTGGACGGGCTTCCTCGGTGGTCCAGTGGTTAAGATCTGCCTTGCAGGGGACACCAGTCCGACCCCTGGTCCAGGAAGACCCCACATGCCTCGGAGCAGCTAAGCCCGCACACCACAACTACTGAGCCTGTGCTCTAGGGGCTGGGAACCAAGGCCACTGAGCCCATGCTCCCCTAGAGCCCACGCTCCACAACAGGAGAAGCCTGTTTTGTCTCTCTTCATCCTGAGCCCACAGCTGGACTTCCCCTGCCCAGTCCTGTGGTGGACAGCAGGCTCATCGAGCTGCCCTGGGCTATGGGCTGGAAGGGAAGAGAAGCCAGGACTTGCAGGCAGGGCCATACAATCTCCAGAACCATCTTCCAATCCATTCCCTCCTCTGAGGGTCGCATGTTACAGTGGAACAAACTGGGATCCTGAGTAACTTTCTCAATCCCATTGATGATTCGTTGGCTGAGCCACTGGGATTCAGGGGTTCTTTTAAATTACAGCTTGTTTACTCACTTCACTGATATTTACAACTGGCCATCTATCTGGGGAAAGTTAAGTTGGATGCCTATACTACTCTGTTCACAAAAAGGAAAATAAAACAACTCAAACTAAATGAAAACAAAACTGAAAAAGCATGAGGACAGTCTACATACATATACAAAATCTTACATTAGGGAAGGCCTTTAAAAGACAAAATGTAAAACACACCACCACTACCACCACCAAAAAAACTAGGAAAATTGAGTGTACCAAAAATTAAAGCTTCTATTCAACAAAAGTCATATAACAGGTAACACTCTAGAACACAAAGGATGACTATCCAGAATTATTTTTGGTTTCTAAAAAGTTTTTATAAATTTTTAAATGTTAGAAAAAAAGGGGGTTAGGGGGATACTTCTCTGGCGGTCCAGTGGTTAAGACTCTCTGCTTCCACTGCAAGGGTCACGGGTTGGCTAATACCAGACCACCTGACCTGCCTCCTGAGAAATCTGTTTGTAGGTCAAGAAGCAACAGCTAGAACTGAACGTGGAACAACAGACTGGTTCCAAATAGGAAAAGGAGTACGTCAAAGCTGCATATTGTCACCCTGCTTATTTAACTTATATGCAGAGTACATCATGAGAAATGCTGGACTGGATGAAGCACAAGCTGGAATCAAGATTGCCAAGAGAAATATCAATAACCTCAAATATGCAGATGACACCATCCTTATGGCAGAAAGTGAAGAGGAACTAAAGAGCCTCTTGATGAAAGTGAAAGAGGAGAGTGAAAAAGTTGGCTTCAGGCTCAACATTCAGAAGATCATGGCATCTGGTCCCATCACTTCATGGCAAATAGATGAGGAAACAGTGAAAACAGTGACAGACTTTATTTTTGTGGGCTCCAAAATCCCTGCAGATAGTGACTGCAGCCATGAAATTAAAAGACGCTTACTCCTTGGAAGAAAAGTTATGACCAACCTAGACAGCATATTAAAAAGCAGAGACATTACTTTGCCAACAAAGGTCTGTCTAGTCAAGACTATCGTTTTTCCAGTGGTCATGTATGGATGTGAGAGTTGGACTACAAAGAAAGCTAAGCGCCAAAGAATTGATGCTTTTGAACTATGGTGTTGGAGAAGACTCTTGAGAGAGTCCCTTGGACTGCAAGGAGATCCAACCAGTCCATCCTAAAGGAAATCAGTTTTGAATATTCATCGGAAGGACTGATGCTGAAGCTGAAACTCCTGATGTGAAGAACTGACTCACTTGAAAAGACCCTGATGCTGGGAAAGACTGAAGGCAGGAGGAGAATGGGATGACAGAGGATGAGATGGTTGGATGGCATCAACTGACTCAATGGACATGAGTTTTAGTAAACTCCAGGAGTTGGTGATGGACGGCGAGGCCTGGTGTGCTGCAGTCCATGGGGTCGCAAAGAGTTGGACACGACTGAGCAACTGAACTAAGCTGAACTGAACAGGGAACTAAGATACTACCTGCATGCCTCACAGTGTGGGCCAAAAAAATTTGTTTTGAATAATAATTCCTAAAAATCAGTAAAACAGTTATCTAAAAACCAGAAAAACAATCTAACAGAGGACAGAAACTGTGAAATGTTCAGGAGCACGCTATTCACAAAGGAGTCCACAGCAAATGCTGAGACACAAAGCAAAGGATACTCGGCTTTGTTACTGATTCAGGAAATGCAGAGAAGATGACGTGCCATTCTTCACCCATCAGGCTGGCAAACATCTCCATGCTGCTTGTAGCTCGTCTAACAATACGGTACTTTCACAATTCAAACGGAGAGAGCCACGTTTAACAACAGTTTGGTGGTATTTATTCCTTCCTTCTAAGGGCTTCCTGGTGGCTCAGACGGTAAAGCGTCTGCCTGCAGTGCTGGAGACCTGCGTTCGATCCCTGGGTTGGGACGATTCTCTGGAGAAGGAAATGGCAACCCACTCCAATACTCTTGCCTGGAAAATTCCATGGACTAGATTTATGTTAAAAATGTGAAACAAAATGTGTGTGTACATGTGTGTGTATAGTTGTGTAAAAAGTCTTCAAAGTTACAAAGCAACTGACAACAGAGGGGACTGTGAAGAGAAGAGAGATTTGGGGAACTGGTCATAGTTTCACCTATAAGATTTGAATTTTCACAATAATATTTTTATAGATTACTTATGCAATTAAAAGTTAACTTTATAAAAAGCTGAGTCAATACACAAATCTGTCATTCCTGACATTTGCCTCTAAGCAAAACATGGCAAGGTTTCAGTCAGCCTCTGAGCTGCCTACCGTCTCAGCAACTCCTGGGCTGACAGGTCTGTGGGCCCTTCTTCACTCTGGCTGTCGCTGCTGTCTGTACTCTCAGAACTACTACTTTTCTCTGATTTTTTATTCTTTTGCTTGCCTTTGTGTTTGTGCTTCCGGTGTTTCTTTTTCTGAAAAAGAAAAGTAAACAAATAACTTTAAGCAGAACAAATAGGTGTTTCCATCCCTTATTCAGCACAATTACAGGCTAATGAGGCATTTGGTTGCTGGAGTCACTCAAAAACAAAACCGAAGGGCCTTCCCTGGTGGTCCAGTGGTTAAGCATGAAGGAAAACCTGGGAGAAGGTTATAGAGAACAGCACGTGGGCGGTTGAGAAGCAAGGGAGTTTGGTTTCCAAACCTGTCAGCACCAGTTCCTTTCCTTTCACCCTAGGAGAACTTCTCCTATCTTCCACGCTCAAGAATCCTGTTTTCTGGGAGCTGAAAGTGGAGCTGTTTCTAATCAGTTCTCCTACTGCCCAGAACACTGTGGGAGCCCAGCACTAACGTTAACTGAATTAAACGTCTGCACCATAATGCAAAAGAAGATACCGATGTCGAGGTAAGGCCTGTCAATGGTGTTCTTCAAGTGTCTGTCACTTCAAATGACAAGCTACAGACCCAAGTCCCTATTTGTAGTGATGACAAAGTAGTTGAGAAATATTCAAACTAATGCCATCTTTTTATATATCAATATTAAATGTTCTTATTTAATTTCTTAAACAATTACTTTATTAAAGTTAGTAATTAACTGTTTTAATTACTTAATACTCAACCATTACTCTGGGATAGAACCCAGGTCCCTGCAGTGAAAGTGCTGAGTCCTAGCCACTAGACCACCAGGGAATTCCCAACTCTAAGATATTAAATGTCCTTATTTCCTACTTATTAATGTTCATGAATTAAAAAAACATTTAAGTACAACTGAATCAATTAAAATATTCTGTCTGAAAGGAAAACAAAGTGTTTTTGAAAATCAAGGGGTTACATTGAATTGATATTCAGTCAAGTCAGTGAGAGACCTGTGGCCACACCCCTCTTTGACTGGCTTCCTGGGTCACTCCTGGAGGCTGGGGCATCTGACGCCACACACCCGGAAGTTACTCACCTTCTCTTTCTTCCTTCTGTGCTCTTTCTTGGTCTTGTGTTTCTCTTTGTTCTTTTTATGTTTCTCTTTGAGAGGTGCCTCAAGTTTTTGACGTGCATCTGAAACACAGATGTCATAAAGATGTGAACTAGAGGCACCATGGGGAAAAAAAAGGCTAAATTACTGAATTCAGTCATGACGCAGATAGAATGTTTACCATTAAGGCAGAACTCCAGCCCTACCTCACTGGTAAACAAGCAGATTAGCGTGTCACACTGTAGCTCTATATTTAGAAACTGCCAGAAACCTCAACCTGAGACCTGTTTGATCCAGCTGGTGTTTGGTCACAGCCTTATCTGCCAGATGAAGATAAAGTCAGACCAGAATGCCTACCAGCTTTCTGTAATTTAACATCCTCAGGTAAACTCAAAGACGGATCAGAATCTGCATATGACTCTGTCACCAGCTCTGTGATCTCTGACATGTTGTTAAACATCCCCAAGTCTGTTTTCCCATCTGAAAAAGAGGAAAACAAGAATCCCTATCCCCTTAGGGACATAGGATCAGAAGAGACCATAAACATGAACCCCGAAGCCATAACTGCCAGCCCCTCTGAAAGCCTCCTCCCTTTCCAAAAGCACATTTCATATGAGTTCGTCTTATAACTGGAAACACTAAAAATTAGCATCAAAAGAACATAGTGTACGTGATCATTAAAAATGACTAAGCAAGTTGCATGAGCTCAAATTCGCCATCTCCAAATTCTGACCGAGTTGTTTTCATGAACTTCCAGTCACCAAACCAGCAGAAAACTACCTAGAGCAGAAACACTGTAAGGCAGTAAAGCAGCTTTTATCTACCTAGAAAAAAAGCTCCAAGGATTTCACAAATACAGTTTATTTTTCAAACCAAGTTAACAGATATCTGCAACTTTCTAGTATTATATTTTGGGCAGATACTTCCAAATTTGACCTCCCCAAACTATTCTTTTTAATGCTAGTTTTTGGAAAATAACTCATAGACCAAATTAGGTTATTATCTATTACAAGGATATCAAGGGCCGTTCTGGGAAACAGCCATAAGTAACTTAGCTTTCAGGTACCGACACACATATTTTAAACTAAAGGTCTGAACAATTATAGAGATGAGAAATACATTCACCACAATTTTTCAAAACCTCACACTTTTTACTCCTCTCTGCTTTCTATCATTTCTTTGAAGGCTGGGTTAATTAACCAAACCGATACGTTTAAGTGGGCACTATACGAAACTATAAAGTAGGTAAGAGGATTTTATGTCATTTATATATCTGGGCCCTATTATCAGATGTGTGTTAACCCAGCTTTCAAAGAGATGATAAACCAGTATAAACATTTTTATGTGAGAAGTCAATTTAAGCTGGCAATGAACAGAAGTTGTCAACAGACACTGGGGGGAGGATGAGCTATATTTACTGCTGAAAGGATTAGTTTTATTTATTTTTTTCTACATTAGCTAAAGGATTAAAAAAAAGTCTCAGAATATCCTTCTCTCTACAATTCCTGTTCCATCTTTGTGTCCTAGATTTTTAATTTTTTAAAAATTTCTATAAGTGACAAAATTTGAGATACTAAGGACCCTTCTGTTAAAAAGGTGTTTGTTTTATTTATTTATTTATTTATTTTTTGTTTCAAAAAAATTGAAGGTGTCTGAGACTGAAGAGCAACTACTATCATTTAGGTACAAGGTGGAAGCACTGACTTTCCAAGCATGGCTGAGAACAGATAAGCGAGGAAGAAACATATATATTTGGGCAGCTCCATGCTGGATTATGTTGGTGGGTGGAACAACGTGATTAGAGTTGTCCTGTCCTAGGGGGAGACTCTGGTGTCCATGCAAATGGAAGACGCAAAGCACTCTTGACTCACTGGGGCAGAAGACTGGGGGCAGCCGTGGGCCGAACGCCTCTCTTTCATCTATCTGCATCTTCTGAATCGGGAAGAATGGTGCAGGCTCCTGGGGTGCTGGCTTGCTAGCTGAAAAACATCAGGGTATTAGTTACATACACATGCCAAACATCAATGTACTTGAGTCTAAAACTGTTTTCACAGATAACACGTCCTTTTGTTCAGTACCCCCACTTAACCAGCTCACGCCAAATGCTGAGGATACAGAGGGAACACGCAGGCCCGGCCTCTGACCTCATGGACATCTGAGTGGGGATGTCGGTCACCTGAGGACACCTGCAACCAGGGGCCCCGAGGCCGTATCACCGAGGTGGCGACGGTGCTTGCAGTACACACTCACGTTACCTGAGACCTAAAAGGCTGAAATACACCCTTGAGGGTGGGTCATCTCAGGAGGATAAAGACAGAAATAAACAGGATGTCAGACTAGGTCCCAGCTCGGAAGGCTTCACATCACTCAAATTGTCAAAGAGCAGAAAAACTGAATATGAACAAATTATCATGTTCACAGTAATAATCTCATTTTTAAAGAAGAGATGATTTGGTTTTCAGAGATAAGAGAGAAAGATGGGGCAAGTCTAGAAAAATATGTATCGAAGTATTGGTGGTTATCTCTGGGAAAGGGGGATTCCAAGAGACTTAAGCTTTCTACATTTCTAAATTTTTAAACTTTTCAAGTAACATATAATTGTGTAATTTAAAAAATAAGTTGTCTTTTTTCACAGAAGAAATACATAAATAGGCTGACATTTGTGGTCACCTACAAACAGACAGTATCTTATACCTCTACATAACTTATTGGTTAAAGGTCCTTAAAAATTATACCTAAGTCCACCACAGACGGATAAGGGCAAGAAGAACACTCCAAGACTGAGATGGGAAATTCTGTCCACCTACCCAAGCATCTGAAGTCTCCATCCTTGCAGATGGCCCCCATTCCTATGCCAGAACCCCTGGCTGCGGTAAACAGAACAGGTAGAACAGGCTACTAACCAACAGTCAGACTCATTATAATGAGAACCGACACCACCTACCAAGTGCTACTTATGTGCCAGGCAATGCCCATCTGATGGGGGAGACAGAGCACACAATCTACCCTACAGAGAAGAAAGCAGAACACCTGTACATGTTACGACCAAATGTTTCTCACTAATCCTGGCATCTTGTCATCAACCACATGAAAAAAAGAAAGTTTTTTTAATGAAAATTTTACTATTTTTAAATTCTTCTCAACTAGCACACCTAGGAAAATCAATATTATCAAACATAGCCATTCTAAAGATATACCATAGATTTATGCCAGAGAGGAGGAAAAAAAAAGAACTCTGCTCCATCTCAATTAAAAATGCAAAAGATTATGAAAGAGTGAGTGAGTGAAAGTCGATCACTCATGTCTTACTCTTTGTGACCCCATGGACTGTAGCCCACCAGGCTCTCCTCTGTCCATGGGATTCTTCAGGCAAGAATACTAGAGTGGGTTGCCGTTCTATAAATCATATAAATATTTTGGATCTGTCTACTAAGGAAAGCAAAAATAAACAAATAAGACCTAATTAAAAAGCTTTTGCATGGCAAAGAAAACCATTAACACAATGAAAAGACAACTGAATGGAACAAATATTTGCAAATGACATGACTGATAAAGGGTTAATATCCAAAATATTTAAACAGCTCATACAACTCAACATCAAAAAAATTTTAAAGTAAACAACCCAATTTAAAAATGGGCACAAGACCTGAAGAGATATTTTTCAAAGAAGTCCTACAGATGGCCAACAGGCACATGAAAAGATGTTCCACATCACTAATCAGCAGAGGAATGCAAATCAGAACATGATGAAAAAAACAAAACAAAAACACAAGATATCACCTTACACTTGTCAGAATGCCTACCATCAAAAAGACCACAAATAACAAATGTTGGTGAGGATGCAGAGAAAAGAATTCTTGTACATTGATGGTAGGAGTGTATACTGGTGCAGCCGCTGTGAAAAGTAATTCAGAGATTCCTCAGAAACTAAATAGAACTATCATATGATCCAGAAATCCCACTCCTAAGTATATTTCCAGAAAAACAACAATAACAACTCTATTTTGAAAAGATATATCTACCTGAATGTTCACAGCAGCATTATTTATAATAGCCAAGATATGTAAGCTACCTAAGTGTCCATCAACAGATGAATGGAGAAAGAAGATATGGCATACACACACACATACACACACGCGTGCACACACATGTACACAGGAATGTTATTCAGCCATAAAAAGGAAATTTTGCCATTTGCAACAACATGGATGGACCTGGAAGGTATTATGCATAGTGAAATAATTCAGAGAAAGACACACACAGTACATTATCACTTACATGGGAGTATAAAAAATAAAACAAGTGAATTAATATAACAAAACAGAAACAGACTCCCAGACACAGAAAACAGTCCAGTGCTGACCAGTGGGGCGAGATAAGGAGAGAGGGGCAAGAGAAGGGTAGAGGATTCAGTGACACAAACTACTACGTATAAAATATGTAAGCTACAGGGTATTCCCTGGCAACCCACTGGTTAGAACTCTGCACTTTTACTGCCGAGAGTGCGGGTTTGGTCCTTGGTCAGGGAACTAAGATCCAGTGAGCTGCAAGGCACAACACCACCACCAGCAAAAAAGATACAAGGATATATTGTACAGCACAGGGAACAGAGCCAAAATTTTAGAACACCTTCAAATGGAGTATAATCTATAAAACTTTTGAATTACTATATCATATACCCGAAACATAATATTGTAAATTAACTATACTTAAAACTTATTTTAGCTTAAAAACACAAAACTTAAAAACATCATCAGTTGCTAATTATCCTGGTTAAAAACTGATACCAAATGAAGAAGCAGCTTCTCTACAGACACCACTGTTTTCTTTTTCAGATTCCAAAGTCTTAAATATTTGACATACCTTGTGCCACAGATGATGCTTCAACCAAGTCAGTCTCTTGGGAACTTCTGGAGTCAGCTTCCCTGGTACCCTCCTGATCATCCTCACTGTCACCTTGCTCATCCTCAGAGGACGAAGACTTCTCATCAGAGGAGCTGGCAAAGATGGCTTTGAATAAGTCCATGGATGGGCGGCTACCCTCTCCTTCAGTCTGTGAATCCACATCTTTGTTTACTACCTGTATTAACAGTGAAATAAGAATCAGAGGTGAAGAGGCAAGGATGAAAAGAGCTACACATTCTAGAACGCAGCACACGCACACACACAGGTACTTATGTTTATCCTCATGTGTGTGGGTCTCCAAATCCACACATTTGCTAACTAAACAATGATCACTCCCATATTATCATTTTGTGGTATTTTTCTGATTCAGTCAATACCTGTAGACCACGCTGACTGGTAGAAGCAGCTGAAACCTCTCATGGAAAGAGGTCATTAATCAGAACTGCAAGGGGCCCAGAAAAAGGCAGCAGGGACTGGCACAGCACCTCTGTCCCGGTTCCAAAGCCCATCTGAGGCTTCTATGGTGGTCCAGTGGTTAGGAATCCACCTTCCAATGCAACAGACACCGGTTCGACCCCTGGTCTGGGAAGATCCCACATGCTGAGGAGCAGCTAAGTCCATGAGCCACAACTACTAAGCCCACGTGCCCTAGAACCCATGCTGCGCAACAAGAGAAGCCACCAGTGAGAAGCTGGGGGCACCACGACAAGCGGTAGCCCCCGCTGCTGCCACTAGAGAAAGGCCTCGTACAGCAACGAAGACCCAGCACAGCCAAAAATTAATCAATCAATAAATTTAAAAACAGTCTATCTGAGCCTTTAGAGATCCAAACATGAAAGGTAATGAAGACAGTGTACTCATTAAAAGGTGCTGAAAACTGGGGACCTCCACATTTGGGTAGCAAGATCAAACCGGTAAATCCTAAAGGAAATCAACCCTGAATATTCACTGGAAGGACTGATGTTGAGGCTGAAGCTTCAAAACTTTGGTCACCTGATTCGAAGAGCCAATTCATTGGAAAAAGACCCTGATGCTGGGAAAGATTGAGGGGCTGGCGGAGAAGGGGACAACAGAGAATGAGATGGTTGGATGGCATCAATGACTCAAGGGACAAGTTTGAGCAAACTCCAAGAGATAGTGAGGGACAGGGAAGTCTGGCTGTTGCAGTCCACGGGGTCGCTAAGAGTTGGACATGACTGAGTGACTGAACAACCGCACAGTGGGGAAAGCGCAAGGAACACACTGACAAAGTGGTCCTGGAGCTCCCCTCTGCCATTACAGGTCACCCTTCCTAAAAGCCAGGATGGAGGGTCAGGCTAGTGGCTTTGCACATACTCCATCCTATAAACAGGGATAAAGGTATGAAGAAGGCATGGTTCCCACATCCCAACAGCTTATCACCAGAGAGACATGGGGTGATCTAAAGTGCTAAGTGTAAACAGCAGCCACAAGAGTGGCTGAGATCAGAATCCACTTCAGTCCTTCCGTTTTACCACTGAAGAATGTAGGTCAGCAACGACAAGAGGCTCTGTGAAAGACGCACCTGTGCTATACATACACACACACATCCTGCGTGCCTGGACTCTACCTGGTGGAGCTCTCGTTCTCAGCCAGTAGCCCCTCCCACATCCCACACCACCTCCAATTTCTGAAGCAGAGTCATAAATATGTGAAGAAAACCAGTATAAGATGGAGTTTGTGATGGTGTAAAATCCTTTCCCATAGGCAAAAATTAAGGATATCATTGTCCACTAAAAATAACCAGGGCACCTTGGAGTAAGGACTGACTCTAGAACTGGGGCTGAGATATAAAAAGATGAGCTTAGAACATCTAACTGTGCCTAGAAAGTGAGGACATGCTCACAGCGTAAGAGGGATGTACCAACGGCACACAGGAGCCAAACTGAATGGGCTTCAACTAACCAAACCAGGACAGCTGGAGCATTAAAATAAGTTGGGACTTCCCTGGAAGTCCAGTGGTTAAGACTCCACGCTTCCACCTCAGGAACCATGGGTTCAATCCCTGGTCAGGGAACTAAGATGCCACATGCCACACAGTGCGGTCAAAAAAAATGACAGTACTCGATTATCCCTTTGGATAACAAAGGAAACCATGGGTCTACAGTGACAGAAATAATTTGATGAGGGACAGGGTGTTTATATATTTCAGAGCTCTTCAATTTGTATTAAAAACAAAGGAAAAATAATAAATAAATAAATGTACTTAACTACAAAAGGGCAAAGACTAACTTCCTAGTGGAGAGGTCCGGCAGATACCACCTTACTTGAGTAATCAAAGTGAGAATTAGGAACAGGACAAATCAATGCCATGTGCCATTTTGGCAGGACACACTGAGACCACAGCGGCACCCCTTCTCAAATGTTCCTGCCAAAAATGCAGGAGTGGATCTAATCCTAAGCAAAGGCCAGATGAGCCCAAACTGAGGACTGTTCTACAAACCACTGGCCTGTAATCTTCAAGAGTATCGAGATCATGAGAGTCAAGGAAAGACTGAGGAACTGTTCCAAGACTGAAGGAGGCTAAAGAGTCGTGGCAGCTCAATGCAACGGTGATGCTGTGCTGCACCCTTTGGCTATGAAGGACAGCTAGTGGGTCTGGAACGGGTTGGAGCACTGGGCAATAGTAACGCCTCAGTGTTGACTTGCTGATGGTGATGGATGTTCCGTGGCTGTATAAGAGAACGCCCTTCTAGGGACTTCCCCGGTGGTCCACTGATTAAGAATCCTTGAAATACAGGGGACAAGGATTTGATCCCTGGTCAGGGAACTAAGATCCCACATGCCACCGGGCAACTAAGCCTAGTTGAGAGCCACAACTAGAGAGAGTCCGTGCACTGCAATGAGAGATCCCACGTGATGATGAAATACACATCCTGTGAGCCACAACTAAGGCCTGATGAGGCCAAATAAATGCATAAAAAGAGGATGCCCTTCTTTAAAAGAAAACGTGAGTGTGATGGGGCATCGGCTGGCAATTTATACTCAGGTGGTTCAGGAAAAAAAAATTATCTACACCCTATCTAAACTTTCAAGATTGTTTCAAACTTTTCAAAGTTATAAAAATGTCAGGAGAGAGGCTAACAGCAAAGCACAGGAAACCATAGCCACAACTGCCTATAAAATTCATGTATTTGATATTTTTATGACAAACCACAAACACCAAAGTCACATGCATGGACCATTACTGAATGACGCTGTTTGCAGACAGTCCTGACCTTTAATAGTGTCTGTATTATTAAGTGTCCCTTGGGGTAGGAAATGGCAACTCACTCCACTCTTGCCTGGAAAATGCCATGGACAGAGGAGCCTGGTGGGGTATAGTCCATGGAGTGGCAAAGAGTCGAACATGATTGAACAGCTGAGCAAATATGCACATTATTAAATGTACATGAGTATATAAGGCATTCTCACTTAGCCACAGAAGTTGATTTTTTTGTTTATATTTTTTCCAGAATATAATAGGAGCTGTACTGAAATTAAACAATAACAACATACACCAAACACACAACAACCACATCTACAAAGCTCCCTAACCACCACCACCTCCACCTTCCACCAAAAGTGTGCACATTCACAGTTGTGGTGATTCAGGGAAAGAAATTAATTAACTCAGAAAGGGGAAGAGACCCTCCTAGGGTCACAAGCTAATAACTAAAAAAGCAAGAACCAAGACATTTCAGCCAAAATTATCTAAATACTATCGCAACATGATCTGAGAAAATCTAGAAGGCTTTCTAACCCAATGACCATATCAGAGAGCCAGAACCCCTGGGTTTTATACCATCAGACCCCAAACGGCATGGTTCCAAATCCATGGTGGCATGGGGGATGGCTGCTGCTGCTGGGCTCAGCAGGAGGGGGACCGTTTTTTCTGGCCATAGAAGCTGTGGCTCCAATAGTCTGGAGTGAATGTCACTGCTGTGTTCGCCAGCCTGCCTCCTACCACTTGACTCCAGACAGAAAAAGTCACGGGAAGTGCAAGGCAGAGCAAGGAAGCAAAAGCCCCAGCTTCCTGACTGGAGGACTTAAAGGGCATGTCAGCAATATCAGGAAGAGGAGGAGCTGGATAGGGTGATCCAGGGTTAATGAGTTTCTTTCTGCCTCACCTCTGAGCTCAGGGATCTGATTTTGAACAGCAAACCATCGCCTTTGATAACAGAACTATGGGATTAACTACCAGCCACGAGGAACAGCACATACAGGAAAGATCTGAAGAGTACTATAAAGGCTTTGAAAACTTGAAGAGCATTTCAACCAAGATGGGTTAGAACTTGTAGCCTGAACCTAATTAGGTCCATTGTCCACTTAACCAAAACGAAACAATACAAAACATCGAGATTCTTAGAATTCAAACAAGACCCAGAATCTCATAACATTAACATTCAAAGTATCCAGAATGCAATCCAACCCTGAACAGGGAAAGTGTTAGTCGCTAAGTTACATCTAACTCTTTGCGACCCCATGGACTGTAGCCTACCAGGCTCCTCTGTTCATGGAATTCTCCAGGCAAGAATCCTGGAGTGGGTAGCCATTCCTTTCTCCAGAGGATCTTTCCAACCCAGGGAATGAACCTGGCTCTCCTAAACGACAGGCAGATTCTTCATCATCTGAGCCACCAGGGAAGCCCGAAAAGCCTGCAGCACCTGCTATTCCCAGGCATTCTCCCATCCAAGTACTAAGCAGACCCTGCTTAGCTTCTAAGATCAGATGGGATCGGGTGCATTCAGGGTGGTATGGCCAGAGACAAAACTTACTTGGTACACAAACAAACAAGAAAATCTCAGCTTGCAAAAGATCATCAACAGACGCCAACCTCAAATGACAAAAATGTTGGAATTAGAAGATAGATTTTAAGGCAGCTATTACAACCATGCTTCAAGAATAAAGACAAACAAATGGAAAGATTTTTAAAAGTCTTAGCAAATAAATAAAAGATATAAATACAATAACTCAAGTTAAAAATTCACTGGATAGACTCAATAGCAGAATGGAAATGGCAGAGAAAAGACTCAGTGAACTTAAAGACAAATCAAGAGAAATTATCTGATGTAAACAGGGGAAAAAAGATTGAAAAACAGAACAGAGGCTCAGAGATCTATAGTAAAAATTCATTTAATGTCATCACAGTCTCAAGAGAAGCGTGAGAATGTATGCAGAATTCCCTGGTGGTTCAGTGGTTAGGATTCTGCAGTTTCACCGCTGAGGACTTGGGTTCCATCACCAATCAGGAAACTAAGATCTCATAAGCCACTCTGTGTGGCAAAAAGAATTTTTATAAAATAAAAATATCTGAAGAAAATAATAGCTGAAAGTGTCCCAAATTTGTTCAAACACAAACTTAAAGATTCAAGAAACTCAGCAAACCCTAAACAAAATAATCTCAAAGAAATTCACACCCAGATACATCATTATCAAACAGCCAAAACCAAAGACAAAGCAAAAATCTTAAAAGGAATCAGAGGAAAAAATTTACATCATTACAAGGAGAGGAAGAACAATGTGAATGACTGCAGGTGTCTCATCAGGAACCACGAGGCCAGAAGGAAGTGGTAGAATATTTTTAAAGAACTGAAAGAAAAGAACCGTTGACCCAGATTCTACATCCAGCAAAAATATCCTCTGGGAATGAAGATGAAATACAGGATATTCTCAGATGAAAATGAAGAGAATTAGTTATTGGAACTGCTCGGAAAGAAACGCTCGCTAAAGGAAGAAAGGAAGGAAATGATAAGGGGGAAACTTGGAACTTCAGGAACAGAAATGGTAATATCCAAGTAGATCAAACATATTATCTGCTCAGCAGTTCTCTAAAATATGTATAACGGTGGAAAGCAACAATTTAAATACTGTCTGCTGAAGTTTTTAGAGAATATATATATTAATATGTAGTATATAAGACAACAATATAAAGCAGGAAGGGTAAAGGGATTGCACATTCCACTCTAAGTGATAAAATATCAATTCTAAATACATGGTGAAAAGGCTAAATATGTGCATTGTAACTCCTACTAGGGCGATCACTGAAAAAACAGAGTAAAAAATTAGACAAATTAAAATGGAATACTAAAAATTATTAAAGTAATATGAAAGAAAGTAGTAAAGGAGAAACATAGGAATGAAAGAGTGGGAACCGAATCCAAATAATAAAATTACAAACCAAAACCCAATTATATCTACAAATAACATTAAATGCAAATGGTTAAAACATACAAAGATGAAAACACAGATTATTAAAATATATTTTAAAATAAAAGACCTAATAACAATGACACACTGTTTATTAAAAGCTCACTTTAAATGTAATGATAAAGAGTAACATTACATGATGAAAAGGTCAATTCACCAAGAAAATATAACAATCCTGGGAATTCTCTGGCAGGCCAGTGGTTAGGACTCTGCACGCTCACTGTCAAAGGCCTGGATTCAATCCCTGGTTGGGGATTGATCCTGCATGTCTCACAGTGTCCAATAAAAACATAATACCTCTATATAAAACAATCCTCGGTGTATATGTACCTAACAAGAAAAGTTTCAAACACAGGAAACAAGCACTTGGGAACACAGTGTGGCAATTTCTTACAGTTACATCTGTATGTATATATTTCCCACCAATCCCACAATTAGGTATTTACCCTAGAGAAGCGTAAACTTAGGTTCACACACAAATCCACACATGAGTATTCATAGCAGCTTTAGTTATGATAACCAAGCTGGAAACAACCATGTGTCCTCAAAGATGGAAAGGACCAAGAAGCTGTGGTGCACCCATGAAAGTGAAAGTGAAGTGAAAGTGAGGTCGCTCAGTCGTGTCCGACTCTTTGCATCCCCATGGACTGTAGCCCACCAGGCTCCTCCGTCCATGGGATTCTCCAGGCAAGAGTACTGGAGTGGGCTGCCATTTCCTTCTCCAGTGGTGCACCCATACAATGAAATATTAAGCAACAAAATAGGGTATACACCCAGTACTGAGATGTCAAAGGCATGACACTAAATGAAAGAAGCCAGTCTCAAAAGGCTATTTATGTATATTGCCTGATTCCATTTATATAACATCCTTCAAGGAACAAAACTATGGAGACAGAGTTGAGAGCAACAGCTGACATGGGTTTAGGGTGATGGGAGGGTATGGCCACAAAGAGACGGCACGAGGGAATGTTTGAGGTGATGGTCTCTCCCTGCATCCTGATTATGGTGGTGGTGCCATGAACTTACGTATGTGCAAAAACTCACTGAACTGTATGTTTTTTAAACAGTCAAGTTTAAGATATGTTAAAAATATAATAATTTTAATGAGGCTATTAGAAATAAAACCAACTTTTTATTAAGCTCAACTTTTAACTATTAAAGCAGTTTTGTTTTTTTTTTTTTTTTGCAGGGGGCCACACCTCACGGCTTGTGTGATCTTAGTTCTCTGACCAGGGATTGAACCCAAGCCCTGACAATGAAGGTGTGGAATCCTAACCACTGGATTGCCCGGGAATTTCCACAGCAATAATTTTTTTGAAAACCCAATTAATATTTTCTCTATAGTCTCCATAAAAGGGAAACTTATTATTTGAAAAATATCATATTTTCTATACAATACACTGAGTTTTGTTTCAGTGTCTGACATTCAGTGAATGCCATTCCAGGTAGAGATGTTCATAACCTCTCCTCAAATGATTAAGGCTATGTTTGAAATTGTTGAACTGCAGAGCAGACGTAGACAAACTACGGCCCATAGGCCAAAGCCAAACCACTGCCTGTTTCTGTAAAGTTTTCCTGGAATACAGATGAACTCATTTTTTTTTCCATATTGCCTTTAGTTTCTTTTTCACTCACTAGCAAAGGTGAATTGCTACGGTACTGTATGGACCACAAAGCCTAAAATATTTAATATCTGGCCTTTCACAGCAAAAAGCTTGCTTACCACTGCTATCGAATAACAGCAAAGCATCACCACTGGGAAAGCCACAGTCAGCCTGGCAAAGAGAGCTTGAAAGCCCTGAGTACCTTATTCGAGACTGATTCCGTCGCATGCTCTTCCTCTTTGTTTACTAATGGACTGGGCTCTGGGTTAGCTGGACCAACTTTTGATCTAGCCAAACTTAAAAATTCACTAATGGAATCTTCTTTCTTTTCTTCTTTAGAAGTATCCCATCTGGATGGTTTTCTTGATTCTGAAAGGACACAGACCTAATGTCAGAATTAGCAAGCAAAAGGCAAGCTCTACTTATGGTTCTTTAATTCATTCAAGAACATCAGTGAGCCTTTATGGTCCAAGCACTGTGCAAGGTGGCAGGAATGTGGCAGATGCTGAAGCAGAGCCCCAGTCACAAATGGTACACACTTGGACCGTGTCAGCATGAGCTGATGTGCTCACATAAACAATCCTTTTAACAGGAGAGTTTGCACTGCTTGTACCCTACGGGTTAGATGGGTAGTTGAACGGCTTGTACCCTTTACTTCTGTCTTCCCAATAGGGTAGGGGCTGAGGCCAAGGTCAGCACATGGACCTGGGGAAGCCCTACTCACTGTCAGAACCTCGGTGCTGTGGAACTTTTTCACTTGATGCTTGAGCCACAGGTGAGGGAGCTGTCTCAGGGATCGTCAGAAAGTTGAAGACTGAGTATTTGTCACGTTTCACTCTCGGTAAGCCAACTAAAGTTGAACTGAGGATTGAAAAGGAAACATATATATAATTTTAATAACAATTGCAAGGATAAAATCAAATTCCTGCAGAGCTGCTCATCTCCTGTTTTTCACCAGCAGCCCTTCTACTTGACTGAAAAGATCCCTTAAGATGTTTTTGCTTCTCAAAGCAATTTTAGAATTTGGAATGTCTGACTTTAGGAGTCAGGAGTTTTTCTTATGATAGTAAGAGCCAGGATTTAACTCTGACAAGGGATATCCATGAAAAAAAAGTTCCATTGCTAAAAATATGCCTAAATTTTCTGACAAAATCTCTGATTCAACTGGATATGCTTTCTTGCCATGTTTAAAATCAGATAAGTTGTTGAAGTCATGTAACAAATCAGAAAACATAAGTTTCATTTTTAATGTAAACTCTATGTGCAGGATTAAAAGGTGGCAAATTAGACAGGCATTTTGATTTTGTAACTTGACATATATGAGTTTCCTATCTTCAGTACAGAATAAAGTTTGCTAAATGGAGGTCTGCTTTTTTTTTTTAGTAACAAATTAAAACAAGTTAAATCTGCAAAGTCCGTAGTTCCAAGTACTTACAAGTAAGTTCACTTAGAAAAAGGAAATTTAAATGAGTATGTAGGGGGAAAATAAGCTTTAACACAGTGACATAAGTACTGATATAAAGGCAGGTTTATCAAACTTACTCTGGATAAGGGTCAGGGACATTAAACCTCTTACACAGAAGCTTGTCAGGGTGCCACTCAAATGTGTCTCTGGTAAGCTTCCCAAACATCTTCATCTTCACAGCCGACTGCTTGTCACTTACGTCATTCTGGGAAAAGATAGTCATCTGTTTCATCAAGTGGCTGCATAGCTGGCCTCCTTCCCCATTTACGAGTTTTCAAACAATCTCCCAAAATTTCAAAACAGCTTATGCTATATATCTGCTAAAGTACACTGGAAGTTAAAAGAACAAACCTATCTCTTATTCTATAGTGCCATGTATATTTTGATGCTTCTCACCAAAAGATTTAATGTATCTGGCTACACAGTGTTTTCATTTTAAAAATTCAGCATTGTAGGAGGTACTTCCCTGGTGGTCCAGTGGTTGAGAGTCAGCTTTGCAATGCCGGGGACGTGGGTTTAATCCCTGGTTAGGGAACTAAGATCCCACATGCTGTGGAGCAACAAGGCCCACGAGCCACAGCTAGAGAGCCCATGTGCTGCAACTAAGATCTGAGGCCCCCAAATAAATAAATTAAGTAAATAAGTAATTTAAAAGAATTCCACGTAGGGAATAGTGGCAACAGACCTCTTGGTCCCGAGGCACTTCCACCTGATCAGAATCGTCCTCCTCCTTGGCGTGTGTGAACCGGGAGGACAACGTCGAATGGGAAGACGCGTAGAGCAGGGCTGCCCGGGCAAACTCATCCCGCTCTCGGCCTCGCTCCCACTCTGTCATACCGGGATCCAGACAACGTTCCAGAGCATCTATGGGGAAGAACAAGGAACTGCTTCACTCCCAGGAAAAAACGAGGAACTTATAGGAGAAGTTGTGCGCGCCACTGTAGAGTTCATCAGAGGAAACACAAATCGTTAGCCTGGTTCTGAAGAGCATAGCACTGGGGTACTTGGCGGGTAATTTTGTTCCCTTCCTCAAAATGATGTTTTTATCCGAAGCACCAATAGTCTACCATGGTGAACAGTTTTATAATAAAATAATTTGCTAAGTAAATGTTTTATTAACCCCCAAAATGATGCTTTTGTTGAATTCTGCCTCCTGCACATAACAAAGAAAAATATTGGGAGACTAATGCTTGATTCAGTTTTCAAAGCCAGCAACTTATTTCTAGTACCAGACAGTGAAAATTCATCCATATACTGTATTCCAAAGTTTGAGCAGAAAACACTGCTTTCTCTAACATTTTTTTTTTTTTTAATTCAAGAAGAAAACATCAGGGATATAAAATCTTGGCACAGTACACAAGGACATGCTTTGAAAAACCGACCCCTCTAATTTGAGGAGAAGCTCTCACAAGACTTCTGCGTATGTGAGCAAGCTTATGCCTCAGCCTTGCCATATTTACTTCATAGATCACAGAGTGACTTTCTTCCCATGCAAGGGTTCAACAGTCAACTGTCTCTGTAAGTCAAAGTGTAGACTATGATTTAGAGCTACATGGTTAGGATCTTAAGACAAAGTGGGAAATGACCCTGTTCTCTTGGCAGGAAGTACAACCCTCACACAGAAGTCAAACATTTGCAAACAGAAAATGGTCTGTAATTTAGCATTAGCCAAGGCACGCTCTCTATTTAAACAGCTATCTTTGGGACCCAAGATACAGAGAAACACAGGCTAATTGTTCTTGCTTTCTTAGGTCAAGAGCCAGGGCCTTGAATCTTTACAGTGTTCACAGCAGGGCAAAGTAAAACTGCCAGAGCAGGATACTCAGTTCTGAATCTGGGCCTCGGGTCAGAACAGTAAAAACACTCCCCGTGGTGACATGTGGGAGGCGCCGGCCTAGCACCCACCTTTCTGACCCCGTTTCATATTCACTAAAAATTCTTCATATCGCTTTTGCTTTTCTGGATCTTTAGCGAAAGGTTTGAAGTTGCTGGTTCTCGTGGTGGCCGTCCCTCCACTCAACGCCACGTGCCACGAGCAGTGTCCGACGTCTGGAGACGAGGGCTGCGGTCTGCTGCCTGAGGCCCTCTGGGCCAGGCTCCTGGCCCTGAGCTGAGCGGCTTTAAGGTCAGTTGCCTGCTTCACTTCTTTGAGTCTTTCTTTATCTTTTTGGGACAGAAATTCTAACACTGAAGTGGGTGCCCCTACAAAGGAACAAAAAGAGCAAGAGGTTAAATGTGTTGTTAGGACATCTATATTCACATCCCTCGGCACTGATACATTTCAATATCACAAATGTATGTAACTGGAGGGGAGCATTCACATGCAGTGTCATCTGTGTTCATACTGTCCCTGTGGACTAGACAGGAATGAAATAACGACACCTCCATTTTACACTTGGCAGAAGTGGGGGCCGATACTTCGATATTTATCAGGCCAATGAGTGCTGCTAGAGAGAGGGGCCTGACACTGCGGTCTCCGGGCCTCCATTAGCATAAGCCCGGGCTCAGAGCAAATTACGCATCATGCTCTAGTGCCACAAATGCCCACTGAGCATCTGCTCCATGCGGGGCCTGGGGCGGGGAGAACAACACATACGAGGTCCTGCTCTCACTGGTGAGGGAGACAGACCCTAAAGAAGCAAGCATCAACACCAGAGGATTGCCACGAGAGGAGGACTATGGGGGGAAAATAAAAACGGAGTGAGCTAGATGACAGGACTGGTCGTAGGGGCAGAGATAGATAATTAACAAACAGTGGGCAGGGAAGGCCTGGAAAGTCTCTCTGAAAACATAATATCTGAGGTAAGGTCTAGTAAAAAGAAGGAGCTGGGAATTCCCTGGTGGTCGAGCAGTTAGGGCTCTGCACTTTCACTGCTGAGGGCCTGGCTTCCATCTGTGGTCGGAGAACTAAGATCCTGCAAGCCTCACAGCAAAGCAAAAAAATAAATAAACAGCCAAAACAGGCGAGAAAAAGAGAGACAAGAGGCAAAGTGAAGGCCCCGAGGCACATCACGGTGGCAGGTTCAGAGGGCAGGCTAGGGGATCACAAGGCTGGACCGCAGCAGGGTTCAGGGAGAGTGGAGGAGGCTGTGGCCTGAAAGGCAGGCGGGGTGGGGTCCACAGGGCCCTAGAGCAGTAGGGGAGGATTTCAGGGAGTAGGAGGGGAGTCACATAGTTTGGTGGCTCTTGAAAGGAACTAAGGAGGCTGCTGCAGTGATCCAGATGAGAGAAGGTGGGCACAGAAATCAGGATGGCAGCAGTGGGAATGCAGAGAAGTGGATGGCGTCCTCACGCCCAGTGACGCACACTGAGAGGACTTGCTGAGGGCCTGGGTAGGGCAGGGGAGGCAGGGAAAGAAAGGTGCTGAGAATCAGGGTTCCCGTGTTCTAGGCCGGTCAGGGGGCCACTGGTGGTACCACTGACTGAGAAGGGGAAGGCTGGAGAAAGAGCAACTTTGGGGAAGGAAGTGGGGAACCAAGAATTCTCATTTGGTCTACTGTATTTGAGGCTCCCAAACCAAGTCCAAGTCCATCTTTCAGTGGGTCTTTGGGCTCCAGCCTACAATTGGATTCTCCATATCTATTCATCCTTTCAGACACACTCAGTCCTCTCAGGCTTTCAGGAAAAGACCCAAGTATCCTTTACCCCTGAGGAAAAGAAACCATATGTTCCCAGGATGTGCAGAAAAATGAAGATACACATGGCCCTGTTCTTCACCTCATTCCTGGACAACTACCAAAAGTCTGGAAATTGCTGCACTTAAGACAGGGCTTATAATTTTAATGACACAACTCAAACTGATGATGAAACAGCAAGTACTAAGCAGAGGCTATGTACAGTTAAGTATGCCATTCACAATCTACAATTTTTATTCCCACAGCCTGGGAATACAAAACTATGTAAAAACTTCAACGGAAAAGGACTTTCTGTTTTGCTTTGGGTAGCTCAGGTTATTATAAACATCATAATTTTAACCTTCTCCGTGGCACATACCTTGAACAGGCGTCTCTCCTAGCAACTCTCCCCGCTTGCAGGCATTCAGCTGGTGCCTACTATGTGTCCCTGGGTCATTTGTTGGCTTCCCGGCTGACTCTGATAATACCTTAAGTAAGTGGGAGTTCTCTGAGGTTGCGGCCACCACAGGTCTGAAATAATGCACTGGTCGATAGTCTCGTGGCAATTCCGGTGGTGGATAAATCTTTAAAAAAAAAATACAATAAAGCAAAATTCAGAATATACAGGCAGCAAGGTGGTGATGTTTTACTGAACCAAAAACGCTCATTACCTCTGGGCGTTGTTAATCCCACCCTTTCCTAGGCAGGGCAGCAGCCCCAGGAACAGCCTGCCCAAGTGCCCAGGCAATATCCATCCTGGATGTGGAGGGGCATCAGAACCACCCTGTTCTCAAGGTCAGACATTTTAGATATCACCCCTGATCATTCTTAACAGAGATGCTACTTGGCATGCTTTATATCATAGGAACAATAACGGTAACTATGACAAGTACAGTTAATGCAACTGGTTCACATGGAGAACTGGTCCACTGTGAATTAGAAAACTTAGAAAAGTATGATTCATGGCTTAGCTTTTAAAAACAACTTTAAATAAGTTTTTTTTCCTGTAATCTCTCCTAGTTTAATGTTCAAATAGTATGAGTGATTAAAAAATGTTATTAGGGTGCTAGAGATATATTTGAAGACTATTATGTCTTGGCTTAACTTCAGTTCAGTTCAGTTCAGTTCAGTTCAGTCGCTCAGTCGTGTCCGACTCTTTGCGACCCCATGAATCTCAGCACGCCAGGCCTCCCTGTCCAAAACCATCTCCCAGAGTTCACTCAGACTCACGTCCATTGAGTCCGTGATGCCATCCAGCCATCTCATCCTCGGTCGTCCCCTTCTCCTCCTGCCCTCAATCCCTCCCAGCATCAGACTCTTTTCCAGTGAGTCAACTCTTCGCATGAGGTGGCCAAAGTACTGGAGTTTCAGCTTTAGCATCATTCCTTCCAAAGAAATCCCAGGGTTGGTCTCCTTCAGAATGGACTGGTTGGATCTCCTTGCAGGCCAAGGGACTCTCAAGAGTCTTCTCCAACACCTCTGTTCAAAATCATCAATTCTTCGGTGCTCAGCCTTCTTCACAGTCCAACTCTCACATCCATACATGACCACAGGAAAAACCATAGCCTTGACTAGACGGACCTTAGTTGGCAAAGTAATGTCTCTGCTTTAGAATATACTATCTAAGTTGGTCACAACGTTTCTTCCAAGGAGTAAGCGTCTTCTAATTTCATGGCTGCAGTCACCATCTGCAGTGATTTTGGAGCCCCCAAAATAAGGTCTGACACTGTTTCCACATCTATTTCCCATGAAGTGATGGGACCGGATACCATGATCTTTGTTTTCTGAATGTTGAGCTTTAAGCCAGCTTTTTCCCTCTCCTCTTTTACTTTCATTAAGAAGCTTTTTAGTTCCTCTTCACTTTCTGCCATAAGAGTGATGTCATCTGCATATCTGAGGTTATTGATATTTCTCCCAGCAATCTTGAATTCCAGCTTGTGTTTCTTCCAGTCCAGTGTTTCTCATGATGTACTCTGCATAGACGTTAAATAAGCAGGGTGACAATATGCAGCCTTGATGTACTCCTTTTCCTATTTGGAACCAGTCTGTTGTTCCATGTCCATTTCTAACTGTTGCTTCCTGACCTGCATACAGATTTCTCAAGAGGCAGGTTAGGTGGTCTGGTATTCCCATCTCTTTCAGAATTTTCCACAGTGTATTGTGATCCACATAGTCAAAGGCTTTGGCATAGTCAATAAAGCAGAAATAGATGTTTTTCTGGAACTCTCTTGCTTTTCGATGATCCAGCGGATGTTGGCAATTTGATCTCTGGTTCCTCTGCCTTTGCTTAACTTAGTTATTTTAAAATTCAGTATTCTTTTTCTGGTTATGTTTCCGTTTCAAATGGGAGTTTCAGGCCTTTTTTTTTTTTTCCTTTGATCAAAAAATTTTCTTTAATTTCAGTACTTCACTGAAATTAAAGTACATTTGGGAAACTCAGGCATTCCTGATGGTGGAACAGAGAAGCTAAAAGAAAGTACTAGACATTTTAAAATTACTGCTCTAAATGGTCTTCCTTGCTCCTGGTCTAACAAAATCATGTTTAAGGACAGTCCTATTTAATCCATTTTCTAGATTTTTCAGCTACCTGGCATTCTGAGCTCTGTGATCAGTGAATCACTGAATGTTCTCAGCTCCAGCCACACACTGCACTCACTTGGGGGTTTAACATTACTGGTGCTGCATTCTGTCCCATAAAAATGTCAGCTGTGGTTGGAGTTTCCCAAATTTCCCAGGTGGCTGTAAGGTGCAGCCCGGGGCAAGCACCTGGTCCAATGAGAGTCATGTAAGAGTGCTATGATCATTGTTAGCAAATCTCATTTTTATCATCTTAGCCTGACTGCCTTCTCTGAAAACGCAAACTCCCAAATCATCCAGGAACATTCTCCTGTTACCATGACACAAAAATCCAGAATAGCATGGCAGAAAAGAAGTGTGTGTATACATGACTCTTCTTCAGTCTCCTCTACTGCATTCAAGGGCTACCCTGATGTCTCAGTTGGTAAAAGAATCTGCCTGCAATGCAGGAGACCCTGGTTCTTTTCCTGGGTTGAGAAGATCTGCTGGAGAAGGGATAGGCTACCCACTCTGTATTCTTAGGCTTCCCTTGAGGCTTAGGTAAAGAATCTACCTGCAATACAGGAGACCTGGGTTAGATCCTTGGGTTGGGAAGATCCCCTTGGATTGGGAGAAGGGAAAGGCTATCCACTCCAGTATTCTGGTCTGGAGAATTCCATGGACTGTATAGTCCATGGGGTCACAAAGAGTCGGACACAACTGAGCGACTTTCACTTTCCCTGCATTCAAAGCATTTCACTCCCTCTGCTAAATCATTGCTCTATTTCTCCTCTGGATGCAGAGCCTGGGTTTTTAGGCGCATATTAGAAAACCTGCCTGTCCGTGAGAGGTTCAGTGAACACAATCCTGCTCTGAATTGATCATGCCCAAAGCCCTCTCCAGTGCGGAACCACCAGTGTCCTTCTCTCCATTTATACATTCTGCCCACAACACTGGGTTTGTCTGTCTAGCGCTCTCAGTGAGCAGGAGCTACTTGGGGGCCAAGACTTAGTCCTGAACACTGAGTAGAATAAGTACTTCTTGACCGTTTTAAAGATTTGTTTTTAATATGGATCATTCTTAAAGTCTTTATTAAATTTGTTACAATATTATTTCTGTTTTATGTCTTGGTCCTTTGGCCATGAGGCATGTGTGATCTTAGCTCCTTGACCAGGGATTGAACCTATACCTCCTGCATTAGAAGACAAAGTCTTAACCACTGGACCACTGGGGAAGTCCCTCTCAACCATTTTAATGCTCCCTTTCATTTGTATAAAAACTCATACTCCCCTTTGACATTTCTGGTAAATGACAGCAGCTTTCTATGTGCCCCATACTGTTCTGATATATTCTGCTCACTGTTCCATTAACTATCACAACTAAACAAATCAAAGCCACTGTAATACCATATGTAATTTCTCAGGCTATGCTGTTGCTGGCTTCCCAGGTTCTGGAGAACTACAGGCCAAGCTACAGAGATACTTAACAAATGTTTACTGAGTCAAAAACAAAAAAAAACGTTAAAATGTGGAACAAGCTAACATAAGGATGCCAAGGAGACAAATGGTCTGACCCTCCTCCTGAACTACCAACCACCCACCCAAACCTATGAGCATGGGGCTCTGATAGGCGTTAAAGAACCATGTGGCCAAAGCTGTGAAAAAGCTCACAGAGATAGGACTGGAAAGGCATGGAGGGTTCTCCCCAGGATCGGCCCACACGCTCCCAGCCTTTCTCCCTTCCAGTTGGCACAAGCAAGGAGCCCAGGGAGCCCTGCCCATAGCAGCTAATGTGCTCCATGGCTGCCAGGAGGAGTTGGGACAGGAGCTGCTATGGCTCTTTAAAACTTTTTATAAGTTACATTGCCCCTAGGGTTGTATCAATTCTATTCTCCTACCAGCTTCTAGTATAATTCTTCTTTAATGGAAGTAACCACTCACTTGAAGCTCAGATTTAAAAGATGAGCAGTTAGGGACTTCTCTAGTGGTCCAAGAATCCCTAGTGGTTAAGAATCTGCCTTGCAATGCAGGGGACAGGAGTTTGATCCCTGGTCAGGGAACTAAGACCCCACATGCTATGGAGCAACTAAGCCCAGACCAGAACTACTAAAGCCCATGCACCACAATGAATGATCCCGTGTGCCACAACTAAGATCCGAAGCAGCTGAATAGATAAATATATATATTAGCAGAAAAAAAAAAAAACTCTTAAAAAAAAAAAAGATTAGCAGTTAGATATTTTGGACAGTGTGGCTACTGATTGACATTTCCAACATAGAATGTTCCCCTGAACCATTAATAGTCACCAAGCTGTTGCCTCTGTTAACAGAATTTATTTATCTTTTCAGTTGTTAATAGAATAACTGAGATTACACAGCAGCAGATATTTTAAACATTAAACCAGCAAGAAAAAAAAAAAACAACTTACTTTCTTGGAAGATAAAGGTTTAGAAGCCAAGGAAAAGCCATCCAAAATTTTGCCAACATAGCGAAGGTCTTTCTCTGATTCTACAAAATGATGTAATTTGATTAGTTCCAGAGGCAAAGAAGATTAGAATAAGACAAAAGATCTCAGTTGTTTATCTCAAAGATCATAAAACACTACATGTCACTGCTATCAGTAAAAGGGAGGAAAGAATGGCCTGTAAAGCCCTCACACCTCTGTTGACTCAGTGACCTACAGCCTAGAGCACACCGCCCTGTGCAAATTAGGCTGCCCATGGCACCTCAATTGATATTATCTAGAAAAAGTACCTGAGATCCTAAGCTAAGGGGCACCAGAGAATATACTCTATGGAGTAAAAGATCTCAAAACCATCAAGAGAATAATTATAGATAAAAAATAAAAATAACTTTGAAAGAGTCATGGAGAACCATGGGGCGAGAAAACTGCCATTTCCTTCTCCAGAGGATCTTCCCAACCCAGGGATCGAACCTGGGTCTCCCGCATTGTAGGTAGATGCTTTACCATCTGAACCACCAGGGAAGTCCCAGTTTCTTTAGCTACCATCCAAATAAGGCACAGAAGGCAGTACAACCAGGTCAGCCTGTAATCTAATCGTGGGACTAATTAAAGGTGCTTTTGTCTTCTTCTCAATTGAAATTCAAACAAGAGATAAAGATCACTAATTCAGGATAGGACAAAGGCCCTCTGACTTGCAGCTAGGAATGGTTTTATTGGTCTCAGAGACAACCCCTTTGATTCTCAAGGACTGCCTGCACTTAGAGGTTATGCTGAAAATCCATATGCATGAATTGCACTTTCTGTAGCCAAAAGCCGCTGCTACCTGACCACCAGCACTTACACAAGCTGGGTGTTGAACCCTGAAGCAGGCATGGCTATGTGCTGCGTAGGTGGTGCTGAGGTTTTAAACCATTTATGACAAAGCACTGGCCAGTAACTACCCTCCCCTATAGTCTCATTCTTTGTACTTCAACTGACTTAGAATGTTTGTACCAGCTTCTGGAAATCCCTAAAATCCTGTAGGGAGATATAGGACTAAATTTTACATTCTCGGAATATTGTATTCTTTTAAAACCCAGCAATTTCACTTTGATAAATTTGTTCTGAAGAAATAAATAAACATCTATACACAGAGAGCCGTGAGACTATTACAGCCCTATTAATCAAAAAAATAACAATTTAAAAATCAGCTATGGAGGCTGGCTACATATAGACTCACTCAGTGAAAAACCGTAAGGTCAGAACTGTAGCCGGTGTGACCCTAAAGTGAGGGGAGGGGACTGTGGCAGAGAGGTAATAAGGGGAGGGAGAGGAGCTTAGAGGGAGGCACCAACCCAGGCTTGATGGGGAGAGGAGGGGGATTTAAGGCAAAGGTGCCATACAAAGAAAGAGCCAAAGATTTGGTGGAGAATGCAAATTTAAATATGTATTTCTTATAGATTAGTAATTACTATACAAATAATATGTTAACATTAGTAATATAGTATATATATATGTGTGTGTGTGTGTGTGTGTGTATATATATATATATATATATATATAAATATAAAACAATATATATTAATGTTGCTATAGCTAGTATTGGGTTGGCCACAAAGTTTGTTTAGGTTTTTCCATAGACCTTATGGAAAATCCCAAATGAATATTTGGTCAACTATAAGGAATAACTAGCATATGGCAATGCAAGTTATAATATTAATTAATATGTTATAATGTTAATATTATATGTCTCCTTTTCAGTTAAAAACCAATATATAGTCTTGGGAGAAAAATCTGAAAATACAGGTGAGCAAAAGGAAGAAAATAAAAGCAGCCTAGTTCCCGCTCGGATGTGACGTCTACTAATGTCTGGCTACACACCTACCCAGCACCTTGTATAAAACCCTATTTGTTGGGCTTCCCTGATAGCTAGGTTGGTAAAGAATCTGCCTGCAATGCAGGAGACCCCGGTTCAATTCCTGGGTTGGGAAGATCTCCTGAAAAAGGGAAAGGCTACCCACTTCAGTATTCTGGCCTAGAGAATTCCATGGACTATAGTCCATGTGGTCCTAAAGAGTCGGACACAACTGAGCGACTTTCACTTTTTTAGTGGTGATGAGGACAGAGGCACCCACATGCATAGTGCTGGGTTTCCACGGGACAGGTGAGTCACCGCCACGCCCACTGCCCAGAGGCAAAGCAGCCTGCCTAAGGCCACAGCTGATTACTATGGAGGAGAGCCAGGACTGGAGCCCAGGAAGTCTGTCTTCAGAGTCTGTGCTCACAGCCATCCGGCAAAATACTTCTGAAGACTATTTTTGCACCTGCTCTTTTCTCTTCTGGAAATGTAAAATAGGCATTATTTTGGGGAGTGATGCTTAGATTATTGAGATATATTTTATAAGTGTTAGATCAAGCTGGACCTGACTATAGCTAAAAATGTCTAAATGGATTATTTTATTTAGACTCTCATCTTACTTTAAGTGGTTGTTACAGGAGGTGTCATTTACTCACGATTTATTCTTTGGGGCAGGTACTATGCCAACCCTGTGATGCCATTTAATCCTTACAATGCCCTCAGAGTGGATTTTACCCTCACTTTACAAATGGTTATAAGACTCATGCAGCTGGGCAGAAGAGAGCTGTGATTCAAATTTAGGTCTGACTAAGGAGAGAGCCAGGATTCAAATACAATTCTGACTGGATTCAAATCCTATGTCATTAAAATCTACTGATTCCTCTCTACACCTTCTCTGGAAAGAAAAACTTAAGTCCTACTTAGATCCATAGGGTCTGAATCACTATAGACTCTGACTGGAAATTCCAGGTGTACCGAGAGAAGTCCATCTCTGAGTTCAACAAGAGCCCCTAAGAGCCAGATACACAAGTGAAGAGATTGGCTGGGCTCTCTAGACGGACCACCTGGTCCCCACACCTGGCTTCCTGACCGGTTTCTTGAGTTGGCCTCCTTTGGCCACCTGCCCAGTTCCTTGAGCTGAGATATGCTCCCCTCTGACCAAGTGTCAGCTCTGACTTGCAACATGAGCCCGCACCTGTCCACATACTTGCTCCTTTCCTGATTCCAGCCCCTCCCTCCTCCCCACTTGACCTTGCCTTGACAGTTGCCTTTGGCCTTGAACAGGTCTAAATCCCACTTCTGTCTTACTTCCCACCGCGGGCCTGTCTTCTCCCCACTGTCTTTCTCACTTGGCATCTTTTGACCAATGACTTCCTATTCCACAGAGGCTGACCCTCCAGTATTGATTGTGCAATCCCTTCTTCCTGAGGTCCTGACACTTGGTCCTACCATCAGCTGTGGGCCTACGGAATTACCTTTCTGACTTTTATACTGCCTGGGTGCTGTCCAGCCATACAGTCCGTCCCCGGGCTCCTCATCCTTCAAGACGGTATCGTACTTGGATAGAGTTTCTGTGGCATAGATATCATCATCTTCCTCTTCCAGGGCACCTACACCAAAAGCCTTTAAAAACAGAATTTCACACTGAGCAATTTCAGGTTTTTAGTGTATGCCTGCATTGAAGGATGAAGCTACTATAAGGATATGACTGATCAGACCACATTAGCACTTGGAGATCACCAAGACGGAAGCGAACGGGAGGCCCAGCTTAACACATGGATCCTGGTCTTTTGGAAAACAATGACCAGAGGGGAATGTCCTGCCTCCTATGCTCCAGCTATCCACCAGGCTCAGCAGCAGCCATGGTCGGGGTCCCAGTGCAGGAAGAGAGGTGGAGAACATACCCAAGCAGCTGTGCAGGGGGAAATGAGACCTCCAAAAGGAGAAAGGAAGAATGTTCATCTACGGAGGCCAGGGTTGGTGACCAGGGTCTAAAGACCACTGCTACTCAAATGGCTGCAAAAGGAACTCCTAATCTTTGTAGGAAATGGCCAAGAACAGTATCGCTTTGTGATTAAAGGATTGGGTAAAACAAAACAAAACAAAACACGTATAGGAAAGAAAAAAATGTCTGAATCAATTTGAGAGAACAGGCAATCAGGAAAAGCTCTCCATCTCCTCAAAGGTCAAAAGCAAGTCTCCCAAGCAAACCCTACACCCAAGTTCCTGACTTAGGGCTTGCAGCACTGGGAAAGAGAGAGGTAGTAAAACGTGGACCTGAATTTGGAGAGGCAAACTGTGACTCAACTATTAATTAATTAAAGAGGTAAGTGTGGTTTTCTGCTCAGCCCAGCAGGGGTATGAGAAAGCAGTTCTCACACCTAGAAAGGCGCAAACTCCACCAAGAACATTAGGTCACAGGATCACGTATTCAAATCAGGAGGGTATGTTTTAAATATCTTTAGACAAGCTCTTAAGGAAAATACAAGCCCTTTAAGATCTTCATTTAGTCAATCAACAATGAGTGCTTACTATGGGGCAAAGGCTTCGAAGGTGGCACTAGTGGTAAAGAACCCACCTGCCAGTGAAGGAGACATAGGAAATGTGGGTTCGGTCCCTGGGTGGGAAAGATCCCCTGGGAGAGGGCATGGCAACCCACTCTGGTATTCTTGTCTGGAGAATCCCATGGACAGAAGAGCCTGGTGGGCTACAGTCCATGGAGCCACAAAGTATTGGACACGACTGAGGCAAACTTGCACACACTCACATGTGTACGCCATGGGGCAAATACAATATGACAAGAATTCTTCTTTGTCAATGATTCCCTGTCAATAAACAGAAAACACTTTTACCTGGCCTGAAATGCCCAATTTTCTTCCTTTATTCACACCAATGTCTCCAAGAAGATTGCTGGTCTCTTCGGTCCCCCACTAAAAAGATTAAAATGTTCTCCTGAGGTTCCAAACAGCGCTTGGTGGGGATCCAGGCCCTTGTAAGCCAGTCCGTGTACATTATCTTTGGGTGTGAAATCCACGGGTGTGACATCCTTGGGTGCAAAGGTCACATTTTCTGGCAAGTAGTCATCATCTTCATCCTATTTTCAGTGTTTAAAAAGTGGAATGCAGGTGAGTCACTGCTTGGCGTAAAGCCTGTAAAATACCATTTTCAAATGCCATGATTCATTCCCCAGACAACAGCAATCATACTTTCGTTTCCGCTATCACAGATCACTAAAGCAAGTCCCCGAACAAGTGACACTAACACAAACAACTCCATACTTTGTAACCTTTTTTTTTTTTTTTTGAAGAACAGTTGATTTACAATGTTGTGTTAGTTCCAGGTATGCAACAAAGTGATTCAGTTTAATAACATACACCTTTTTCAGATTTCTTTTGCATTATAGGTTATTTCAAGATATTGAATACAGTTCCCTGTGCTATACAGTAGGTCCTTATTGTGAGCAACTAAGCACACACACACACAGTGTATATATTTTAATCTCAAACTCCCAATTTATCTCTCCCCTTGGCCCCATCACTATCTCCTTTGGTAACCATAAGCTTGTTTTCTATATCTGTGAGCCTATTTCTGACAAACAATTCCATTTTAAGAAGCTGAACAGACTGGGGGCATCAATGGGGCTGGCATGTTGCTGAATGCATTATCTGGCATAATGAGGACAGTTTTAGGGTATGGGTATTTCCCTGTAATAGGATAGGACTGATTTCTAAAATTTTCTGACCTTAAATTTCACATTCATAAAATAACGGGTGCTAGTGTGCCAAACTGAAGGTCAGTCGTTCCATACAATACCTCAGATCCTTCAGAGCCTCCAGGGGGTAACGCACAACCATAGATTTTTACTCCAGGATCTATCAAAGAGATTTCAAATGCATTAGCCAGGGGTGACTAGAAATATAGAAAGCTGATTCAGTGACACACTTCAGAGGAAGATGGCTGAGCCTGTAAGAGGTGCTCCAGCTTTAGAGTCGGGCACTCATCACTTGGGTATTCCACCAGCTCCTCCCGACCTGTACTCTGGCAACAATGCACACAGTGACTAACCACTACTGCCCGGAACCATGGGGAACCAGAAGGAAAGTACTGCTTCCTCCACGAGTTCACAGTCTGGCTGGGGAGACCACGGGACAGGAATAAACAGAAAATAACCATGTTAAGCTGCAACACTGTTTTGGTAAAGGTAGGAAACAAGAACTTTCATAGGCTGCTGATGGGAATGTAAAATAGCACAGTCCTGCTGGAAAGTTATCTCGCATTACAGGCGAAAAACCTTAAAATATGTGCACATCACTTGACCCAGCAATCTTATTTCTAGAAACAGATAGTCATCAAAAAGTACGCTGTAGGGGACTTCCCTGGTGGCCCAATGGCTAAGATTCCATGCTCTCAATACAGGGGGCCCAGGTTCAATCCCTGTTCATGACATTAGATAATATACACCGTAACTAAGAGTTCATAGGCCCCAACTACTAAAGATCCCACATGCTGCAGTGAAGATCAAATATCCCGAGTGCTGTAGCTAAGACCCAGCACAGCCAAATAAATAAATAAATACATAATGTAAAAAAAAAAAAGTCTGCATTGCACAACTAAGAGTTTGAGTGCCACAACTGAAGCAGCAAGGATCAAAGATCCCACATGCCGCAACTGGGACCTGGCACAGCCAAGTAAATATTTTTTAAAAGTATGCTGCAGAATTAATAGTAATCAATACACATACCAGGTTTCTGTCGGCGTGGTCTTCTCTTTACTCGAGGACCAATTCCTTGTCCTTCCTTCCAACCCATTTTTCTTAGCAATTCAAAACCAACAGATAATCTAGGATATCAAGGTACCAACAATGATCTTTTTAAAACACCAAGGAACAGCAGGAAACAAGCAACTCAAATATGTGTCGTGCCTGAGCCCTTCTCCCATCCCTGTTAGGACTGCATGGCCCTGCTGTTCTCACCACAGCTGACTGAACTGGGGGAAGTCCATCAGATGCCCCCTCTCCCAGGGCTTTGGGACGGGCACACAGATGCCAAGCATGTGGCCTGGGAAGCCATGATGGTCTGAGGCTGCCAAATCAGGCCACATGCCCTGGAGCAGAACAAGGAGGTATGCAGAATAGGAGGGCAGAATGAGGAGAGAGCCCTTAAAATTGTGAGGCAGGGGGTCAGAGGGAAGCTGCACCAGCTCCTAATAGCTCTGCAGTATCCAGTAACACAGCCAGTGGCTAGAGTTCTAGAATATGCCAGCACAAGGTCCTTTTAGCAAAACCCCCTTTTGTACTCCAGCTAGGCTAAGAGGGCTTCTCCTACTTGCAGCCAAATCAACTTTAATTAAGATTATCATCATGCAAAATCCCAGGCTGGATAAATCACAAGCTAGAATCAAGATTGCCAGGAGAAATATCAATAGCCTCAGACATGCAGATGATACCATTTTAATGGCAGAAAGTGAAAAGGAACTAAAGAGCCTCTTGATGAGGGTGAAAGAGGAGAATAAAAAAGCTGGCTTAAAAGTCAACATTCAAAAACGAAGATCATGGTATCCAGTCCTATCACATCATGGCAAATAGATGGGGAAAATGTGGAAACAGTCTCAGATTTCATTTTTTTGGGATCCAAAGTCAGTGCAGGTGGTGATTGCAGCCATGAAATTAAAAGATGCTTGCTCCTTGGAAGAAAAGCTATGACCAACCTAGACAGTGTATTTAAAAGAGACATCACTTTGCCAGCAAAGGTCCATCTAGTCAAAGCTATGATTTTTCCAATAGTCATGTATGGATGTGAGTGTTGGACCATAAAGAAGGCTGAGCACCAAAAAATTGATGCTTTCGAACTGTAGCACTGGAGAAGACTCTTGAGAGTCCCTTGGACAGCAAGGAAATCAAACCAGTCAATCCTAAAGGAAATCAATCCTGAATATTCTTTGGAAGCACTGGTGCTAAAGCTGAAGCTCCAATACTTTGGCCACCTGATGCAAAGAGCCAACTCACTGGAAAAGATTGAGGGCAAGAGGAGAAGAGGGGTAACAGAGGATGAGATGGTTGGGGTTGGAAGACATCACTGACTCAGTAGACATGAGTTTGATCAAACTCAGGGAGGTAGTGGACAGGGAAGCCTGGCGTGCTGCAGTTCATGGGGTTTGAAAGGGTCGGACACTACTGAGCGACTGGACAAGATTATCATACATAGGAAAGGCAGTGGTGCCAAGAACAGAGAAGTCAGAATTAAATTCTTCTAGGGATGTCCCTGGTGGTCCAACAGCTAGGACTCTGAGCTCCCGATGCAGGGGACTGGTTTCCCTCTCTGGTTAGGAACGAGATCACACATGCCCCACCAAAGATCCCACAGTGAGTGTGTGAAAGTCACCCAGTCGTGTCCTGCCCTTTGAGACCCCATGGATTATGCAATCCATGGCATTCTCCAGGCCAGAATACTGGAGTGGGTAGCTTTCCCCTTCTCCAGGGGATCTTCTCAACCCAGGGATCAAACCCAGGTCTCTTGCATTGCAGGTGGATTCTTTAGCAGCTGATCCCACAGGTGGCAACTAAAAGAGCCTGCATGCCAAGATCAAGGGTCCTAGAAGCCTCAGCCAAGACCCAGTGCAGCCACATAAATGAATTAATTACCAAAAAAATCCTCCTTACTTCGCTGGTGTTATCAGGTCATCAAGCAGCGTGGCTCCAGGAATAGGGGCAGTAGCCGCTGCTAACTGCCGGGCCTTTTCTCGAATCCGATCTTTAGTTTTAGAAGCAAAATCGTCTGTGGTAACAATCGATTTAGGTGCTATCCCAAATTCACTAAGATCCTTAAAAAAAAAAAAGACAGAATTAGTCACATTATTTGGAAAGTAATTAAGTATGATACATCACATGGCTTTATTTCTCTGAAAAAAAAAAAAGGTGTTAAAACTATGAGACTGAGTTAAGGATCAGCAGAGCAGCTGATTGTCACAGTGATTTTGGATGAGTTGAGGCCAGCGGCCAACGACACATTTGCTTGACAGCGGCTGCTCGGTGAAGCCACTGCAGGCGGTGCCACGCTAGGAAGACAGGAAGTAAGGGCTGTGTTGTTTGTTCTTGGACAATATCTCATAGGTCAGTGTGAAGGAGGTAATCTTAGAGTCATGGTCAGCAGCAAGTATTCAGGAGCACCTCTGTGCCAGGCTTAGTGTGAGGAGCTTTTGCGCTTACTAAGCAGTTACCGTCGGCAGCCTGTCCAAAAATCAAGGCCCTTTCCTCTTTCCCCACAGAGCCCTGAGGCTGTCCAGGTGCCAGCCTTGCTCTGAGCTACCGTGCACTTTAGGAATGGTGTCTCTGGTTGGGTATGGAGGGTTCAGGAGGGGGCCGGTGGTTCATGTCTTATCTAAGCCAGGCACTCTGATCCCATTTTCCCTGCCAGGGACTGCTTTAAGAATGGGTATAAAAGAATTCACCAGAACAGATGTGAGGGAAAACCACCAGATGGTTTCTTTGCTCTCAAGAAAAGATTCCAAGAAGAAAGTCCTCCTTCCAACTGGGTAACATCATCACAAACATGCCACCTCGAACTACCACAGCTACCTTACAACGGCAAAGAAAGCTCATGTAAGGACAAGCTGACGTGCAGATTACTAAGAACCTGGGACCCTGCTGACATCCAGACTTGTTTCACTAGATATGCTTCTTCATACATTATGCACGTCAAACAGGTAAAGGACCACCCCTGGCCTTTCACCTGCAGCCTAAAGCACGCCAAAATAAGTATTTAATCTTTATCACAAATGAACCCATGAATAGGTTTTAAAGAACAGGTTTAATTTTATAAGAAAACAGAGCCCAACCTTTGGGCTGCAGGACCACTTTAGAACCCCCACTGTTTACCCTAAGAAGCTGGCGGTCATGGTCGCTTTAATGAGACATGCAAATGCCTATATGGAACTTCCTTTCACTCCTTTCTCCAGTCATTTACTCCTCCTTAAACAGCAGTATTCTTGCCTGGAAAATCCCATGGATGGAGGAGCCTGTTAGGCTGCAGTCCATGGGGTCGCTAAGAGTCAGACACGACTGAGCGACTTCACTTTCACTTCAAACAGCTGTATGGCATCGCCAACTCAATGGACATGAGTTTGGGTGAACTCTGGGAGTTGGTGATAGACAGGGAGGCCTGGCATGCTACGGTTCATGGGGTCACAAAGAGTCGGACACGACTGAGCGACTGAACTGAACTGAACTGAAACAGCAGTATGTGTTTTAAGAGTCGCTGTGGAAGGCTATGGACTCAGCTCAGCAGACGTTGTACTCTTGGGGCAGTTGGGGCATTTTCAAGTAAATTTGCCATTATATGACCTGCTTATACTCTTGACTTTAGAAACTGGCACCAGCCTGTTCAGGCACTACACCAATGAATGAGAATCCATTCACATACAGGGCACTATAAAGTCCAAATACCAAAAAGATAAAATCTTACAAAGAGGAGATCATACACTGGACTTTCCAGGAAGAGAGAAGGTGCTTCAGCAACCACCCACCCACATCCCACTGGCAAGGTGGTAGCCATACTTCTGGATACCCACCTCTTCATCCATAAAATCTTCGGGACCAAGAACAGACTTGTCTGCTCTGTTCTGTCGTGAAGACACGAAGGAAGAGGGTGTCCATCCTTGAGAGAAAAGAGTTTAGAACATTATAATCATAGATGGTATTTTGGTTTATGACTAAATAATTAAATAACACATATGGAATTGAAACTTCCAATAACTACAAATTCTCAAGTGACTTCTCAGCTCACTGCTTACACAGACAAAATTAGGCCACATGAACTTTTAATTTCCACATGCCCTGATGTCAGAACTTAGGGGATACAGTGAGAAATTCTTCTTTCCCCAGAAGAATTTGCAATTAAGAGAAATCAAATTATACACTGAAAGCTAAACAGTGGGTTGGACATGACTGAGTGGCTGAACTGAACTGAGATGATTGAATAGAGAGAATTCCAAGGACTTAGAGGAACATGGAGCTACAACATGGCAGGAGCCTGGGTTCCTGAGCCAGCAACTCAAAAGGAGGCTCCCAGAAGAGTCATCAGAGAGAGAATACACACTCTCTTACTCTCTTATGTGCAAGAACTCTTCGTCTTTGAGTCCTCAGCTCAGAGCTCTGTGCCTGGAGCACAGGGGGATCATCAGAACACCTGATAGTTGAGTGGATGAAAAGCTGCATGGATAAACGGAGTTCAGGCCCTGAGCCTTTGGAGTGGGAGCACTGATTCCAAGATCCTAGACTACCGGGTAACTAACCCTAGCGAGTATCAAATAGTGAGAACTCACACAAAGGAAACCACTTGAATACAAGAGCTGGCATCACCCAACCACTAGTAGCACCCTGTGCAGGATGCCTCATCTAAACAACAAACAAAACAAAAATACAAACCCAATCATCAGCAGACAGGATTACCACCTCCGTCAGCCTTGGTCATCAGAGAAAAAACAAGCAAAAACTTTGCACAGATCTCACCCTATACAAGCTTACACACACCACTAGACCAACTTTAGGAGGGCAGAAACAAAAAGGAAGAAAGAATTCAGCCTTGAAGCCTGGGAAAAGCAGACCTCAAACACAATAAGTTTAAAAAATAATAATGAAAAGGCAGAGAAATACCATACAAATGACGGAACAAACTAGAAACACAGAAATCCAAATAAATGAAGGGCAAATAGGCAAACTATCTGAAAAAGGATTCAGAATAACAACAGTAAAGATGATCAAAAACCTTGAAAACAAAATGGAGAAAATGCAAGAATCAATTAACAAAGACCTAGAAGAATTAAAGAATAAACATGCAGAGACAAACAACACAATTACTGAAATTAAAAATACTCTAGAAGGAATCAATAGCAGAATATCTGAAGCAGAAGGACAATCAGTGAGCTGGAAGAAAAAATGGTGGAATAATTTCTGAAGAACAGACTAAAGTAAAAAGAATGAAAAGAACTGAAGACAGTCTCAGAGACCTCTGCAACAATATCAAACACACCAACATTCAAATTACAGGGGTCCCAGAAGAAGAAGAGGAAAATAAAGGGTATGAGAAAAATTTTAAAGAGATTATAGTTGAAAATTTTCCCAACATGGAAAAGGAAACAGTCAATCAAGTCCAAGAAGCACAGAGTCCCATACAGGATAAACCCAAGGAGAAACACGCCAAGACACATACTAATCAAACTAACAAAGACTAAATACAAAGAAAGAATATTAAAACCAGCAAGGGAGAAGCAACAAGTAACATACAAGGGAAACTCCATACACTTAACAGCTGATCTTTCAGCAGAAACTCTGCAGGCCAAAAGGGAATGGCAGGATATATTTAAAGTACTGCACGGGAAAAATCTACCACCAAGATTACTGTACCCAGCAAGGATCTCATTCAAAATTGATGGAGAAATAAACAGCTTTTCAGACAAGCAGAAGTTAAGAGAACTCAGTACCATCAAACCAGCTTTACAACAAATGTTAAAAGGACTTATATAGTCAAAAACACAAGGAAAGAAAAAAGATCTACAAAATCAACCCCAAACAATTAAGAAAATGGGAATAAGAACATATATATCAATAATTACTTTCAATGTAAATGGATTAAAAGCTCCAACCAAAAGACACAGACTGGCTGAATGGATACAAAAACAGGACCCATATAAATGCTATCTATAAGAAACCCACTTCAGACCTCAAGAAACAGATAGAGTGAAAGTGAGAGGATGGAAAAATATATTGCATGCAAATGGGAAGCAAAAGAAAGCTGGAGTAGCAATCCTCATATCAGACAAAATAGACCTTAAAATAAAGAAGATTACAAGAGATAAGGAAGGATACTACATAATGATCAAAGGATCAATCCAAGAGGAAAACATAACAATTGTAAATATCTATGTACCCAACATAGAAGCACCTCAGTACATAAGACAAGCACTAATAGACATAAAAGAAGAAATTGACAGCAACACAATAATAGTAGGAGACTTTAACACCCCACTCACACCAATGGACAGATCATCAAAAGAGAAAACTAATAAGGAACACAAGGCTTAAAGGATACATTAGATGCGACGGATCTCACTGATATCTTCAGGACATCCCATCCAAATGCAGAAGAATACACCTTCTTCTCAAGTGCATATGGAACATTTTCCAGGAGACATCATCACATCGTGGGTCACAAATCAAACCTCAGTAAGTTTAAGAAAACTAAAACTCATATCAAGCATCTGCTCCAACCACAACGCTATGAAACTAGACATAAATTACAAGAAAAAAACTGTAAGAAACACAAACACATGGAGGTTAAACAACACATTTTCTAAGGTACCAGCAGGTTACTGAAGAAATCAAAAGGGAAATCAAAAAATTTCTAGAAACAAATGACAATGAAAACACGACAACTCAAAACCTATGGGATGCAGGAAAAGCAGTTCTAAGAGGGAAGTTCACAGCAAAACAATCCTACCTCAAGAAACAAGAAAAACATCAAATAGACAACCTAACTTTACACCTAAAACAACTGGAAAAAGAAGAACAGAAACCCCAAAATTAGTAGAAGGAAAGAAATCATAAAGGTCGAAGCAAAAATAAATTTAAAAGAAATGAAAGAAACAATAGTAAAGATTAATAAAACTAAAAGCTGATTCATTGAGATGATAAACAAAGTGATGAACGTTTAGCCAGACTCAAGAAAAAAAAGAGAGAAGAATCATATCAACAAAATTAGAAATGAAAAAGGAGAGGTTACAACAGACAATGAAGAAATACAAAGGATTATAAGAGACTATTATGAACAACCATACCACAATAAAATGGATAACCTGGAAGAAATGGACAGATTCTTAGAAAAGGTCAATCTTCCAAGACTGAACCAGGAAGAAATAGAAATTATGAACAACCCAATTACAAGCACTGAAATTGAAGCTATGATCAAAAATCTCCCAAAAACAAAAGCCCAGGACCAGATGGCTTCACAGGAGAATGCTATCAAATATTTATAGAAAAGCTAATGCCTATCCTTCTAAAACTCTTTCAAAAGATTGCAAAGAAAGGAACACTCCCAAACTCAATCTACAAGGCCACTGTCACCCTGATACCAAAACCAGAAGACAACATGACAAAAGAAAAGTGCAGGCCAATATCACTGATAAACATAGATGCAAAAATCCTCAACAAAACTGTAGCAAACAGAATTCAGCAACACGTCAAAAAGCTCAGATACCATGATCAAGTTGGGTTTATTCCAGGAATGCAAGGATTCTTCAGTATACACAAATCAATCAATGTGATACATCATATTAACAAAGTGAAAGACAAAAACCATGATTATCTCAATAGATGCAGAAAAAGCCTTTGGCAAAATTCAGCACCCATTTATGATTAAAACTCTTCAAAAACTGAGCATAGAAGGAACTTATCTCAACACAGTAAAGGCCGTATATGATAAGCCTACAGCAAACATTATTCTCAATGGTGAAAAACTGAAAGCATTTCTCCTAAGATCAGAAACAAGACAAGGGCGCCCATTTTCACCACTATTATTCAACATAGTTCTGGAAGTCCTAGCAATCAGAGAAGAAAAAGAAATAAAAGGAATCCAGGTCGGAAAAGAAGTAAAGCTCTCACTGTTTGCAGATGACACAATGCTATACCCAGAAAACCTAAAGATAGTATCAGAAAATTACTAGAGCTAATCAGTGAATTTAGCAAAGTTTCAGTATACAAAATCAATACACAGATATCACTTGCATTTCTATATATTAACAATGAAAAATCAGAAAGAGAAATTAAGGAATCAATCCCATTCACCACTGAAACCAAAAGAATTAAATATCTAGGAATAAACTTGCCTAAGGAGACAAAAGAACTGTACACAGAAAATTATAAGACACTGACGAAAGAAATCAAAGACAACACAAACAGATGGAGAGATATGCCATATTCCTGGGTAGGAAGAATCAATATTGTGAAAGTGATTATACTACCAAACGCAATCTACAGATTCAATGTGATCCCTATCAAATTATCAATGGCATTTTTCATAGAACTAGAACAAAAAATTTCACAATTCATAAGGAAATACAAAAGACCTCAAATAGCCAAAGCAGTATTGAGAAAGAAGAATGGAGCTGGAGGAATCAACCCTCCTGACTTCAGATTATACTACAAAGCTACAGTCATTAAGACAGTATGGTACTGGCACAAAAACAGAAATCTAGACCAACAGAACAAGATAGAAAGCCCAAAAATAAACCCATGGACCTATGTGTACCTTATTTTTGACAAAGGAGGCAAGAATATACAATGGAGCAAAGGCAGCCTTTTCAATAAATGGTACTGGGAAAACTGGACAGCTACATGTAAAAGAAGGAGATTAGAATACTTCCTAACACCATACGCAAAGATAAACCCAAAATGGATTAAAGATCTAAATGTAAGACCAGAAAATATAAAACTCTTAGAGGAAAACATAGGCAGAACTCTCAATGACATAAATCAAAGCAAGATCTTCTATGACCCACCTCCTAAAGTAACGGAAATAAAAACAAAAGTAAACAAGTGGGACCTGATTAAATTTAAAAGCTTTTGCACAGCAAAGGAAACTATAAGCAAGGTGAAAAGACAATCCTCAGAATGGGAGAAAATAATAGCAAATGAAACAACTGACAAAGGATTTATTTCCAAAATATACAAGCAGCTCATACAACTCAATGCCAGAAAAACAAACAACCCAATCAAAAAGTGGGAAAAGACCTAAACAGACATTTCTCCAAAGAAGACATACAGATGGCTGACAAGCACATGAAAAGATGCTCAACATCGCTCATTATTAGAGAAATGCAAATCAAAACTACAATGAGCTATCACCTCACACCAGTCAGAATGGCCGTCATCAAAAAGTCTACAAACAATAAATGCTTGAGAAGGTGTGAAGAAAAGGGAAAGCTTTTGCACTGCTGGTGGGAATGTAAACTGATACAGTCACTATTGGAAGACGGTATGGAGATTCCTTAAAAAACTAGGACTAAAACCACCACATGACCCAGCAATCCCACTCCTAGGCATATACCCTGAGGAAACCAAAACTAAAAGAGACACACGTATCCCATTGTTCACTGCAGCACTATTTACAATAGCTAGAACATGGAAGCAACCTAGATGTCCATCGACAGATGAATGGATAAAGAAGCTGTGGTACATATACACAATGGAATACTACTCAGCCATAAAAATGAATGCATTTGAGTCAGTTCTGATGAGGTGGATGAACCTAGAACCTATTATACAGAGTGAAGTGAGTCAGAAAGAGAAAGAGAAAAAATCATATTCTAATGCAGATATATGGAATCTAGAGAAATGATACTGAAGAATTTATTTACAGGGCAACAGTGGAGAAACAGACATAGAGAAAAGAATTATGGACATGGGGAGAAGGGAGGAGAGGGTGCAATGTATGGAAAAAGTAACATGGACACTTACATTACCATATGTAAAATAGATAGCCAATGGGAATTTGCTGTATGGCTCAGGAAACTCAAACAGGGGCTCTGAATCAACCTAGAGGGGTGGGATGGGGTGGGAGATGGGAGGGAGGTTCCAAGGAGGAGGGGATATATGTATACCTATGGCTGATTCATGTTAAGGTTTGGCAGAAAACAACAAAATTCTGTAAAGCAATTATCCTTCAAAAAAAAAAAAATAAATTAATTAAAAAAGAAAGTTAAACAGTGAAAGGAACCCAACTAGATCTGAGAAGAAAGATGTAAGATCACCTTAAAAGGAAGGACCTCCCTGAGACCACCAGGATAGCAAAATACACTAATATATCAAGGGGTTTCCCTGGTGGCTCAGCTGTAAAGAATCCACCTGCAATGCGGGAGCCGCAGGAGACACGGGTACGATCCCTGTGTTAGGGAAGATCCCCTGGAAGAGGAAATGGCAACCCACTTCGATATTCTTGCCTGGAGAACTGCATGGACAGAGGAGCCAGGCAGGCAGTCCACTGGGTTGCGAAGAGTCAGACAGGACTGAAGCAACTTAACACGCACACACTAACATATCAAAGAAACACTACACCAGGTGCATTAGTCAGCCATGAAAGGATTCAACCTGGTTAGTCTAAGGGTGGTTTCCTGGTGGCTCAGACGGTAAAGAATCCGCCTGCAATGCGGGAGACCTGGGCTCAATCCTGGGTTAGGAAGATCCCTTGGAGGAGGAAATGGCAACCCACTCCAGCATTCTTGCCTAGAGAATCCCATGGCCAGAGGAGCCTGGCGGGGTACAGTCTATGGGGTCGCAAAGAGTCAGACACGACTGAGCAACCTCGCACAACACAGTCTAAGGTCAGCAATGGCCATCCATACCAGGCCCCCAACTCCATCAAATTCCTGAGTCCTATAACTAACACCCCTGTTCCCCTCTCGTGGTTACCAAGCCTGTGCCATGCCTACAGAGAGAAATTGCACTGGAAGTCAAATTTATCCAGAACCCTCTAAGATAAACTGTTTTAATTTTCTCTCACGTCCTTTCTGACTTCCTGCCAGAGTCTTGAGCTGAGGAGTATGGAGCAGACCTATACCCAGTATGTGGGTGGAGCAGGCTTCCAGGACAACTGGGGAGAAACTCCAGGAGAGTGAAGGTCAGCTCTCCCAGGGAATACACTGGGCCCAGCAGCTTCCCCATTTTGGATTCCTACAGTTTTTGCCCTGTAGCTGCACAGTGCTTGAATCTGTCACTCCTAAAGGTAAGGAAATATTCCAGTATATTAACATATCACAGTCTATCTGTGAAGACTAATCATTTGAGCTGGTCTTACTTTTTAATTATAATATACATACAGCCATAATTATAACCATCAGTAGTGTACTTGTATATATCTTTCTTCACAAGCCCTACTGCCATTTTTAACATTTTATAAATATGCTTCTTTAATAGTGCCTTGTGAAAGTGAAGTCACTCAGTCGTTTTGCGACCCCATGGGTCACTTTGCGACCCCATGGACTGTAGCCTACCAGGCTCCTCCCTCCATGGGATTCTCCAGGCAAGAGTACTGGAGTGGGTTGCCATTTCCTTCTCTAGGGGATCTTCCCGACCCAGGGATCAAACCCTGGTCTCCTGCATTCCAGGCAGACATTTTAACCTCTGAGCCACCAGGCAAGTCCATAATAGTGCCTTAGTTATCTAATTTTGCTTTTCATAATAATAAGGCTGAACATTCTATGTAGCATTTCTGGAGTAAACTGTTCAAATAATTTGATCATTTGCTCATTGAACTGATCTTTATACTTTCTTGATATTGAACTTTAAACCATCTTATTTACCCTAATTATTTTTCTTACCTGCTCTCGACCTTCCAGTTTCTTGTATCGTTTTCCATCTTTATTTTACTATCTATCATTGTTATGTATGAGTAATTTTTTTTTTTTAATCTATGACAGATTTGGCTCATATTGTTCTTAATAATTGCTAGGTGAGTTAACCAGTCATTTTAATTCATATTTGATATACATAAGTCATTTTCTTTCAGTTTCTCTGTTAAAATATTTTTTAAAAACATACATTAAACAGTACAGAATTTATAATGTTGCATAATATAAAAAAATTTGGTTGACTTTTCTTTTCTCCAGGTGGACAACATGTACTGAGAAAGGATACTGTGGGCCCCAGGGTCAAGACTTGCAGTACCCTCACCCACAAAACAGCTGTGACACTTGCCCTCCGTGGGCACTGAGTCATGTGAGGTGATGATGCCCTGAGTGACCCACGGAAGAGCACTGCCTGAGGCAAGTTGCAGTAGAAACCAGAAGTCACTATCATCATTTAATCTCCTGGTTGCGCTGTGCTGTGCTAGGTCGCTTCAGTCCTGTGTGACTCTCTGCGACCCCATGGACTGTAGCCCGCCAGGCTCCTCTGTCCATGGGATTCTCCAGGCAAGAATATCCACGCTCTCCTCCTGGGGATCTTCCCCACCCAGGGATCGAACCCTCATCTCTTAGGTCTCCTGTATTGGCAGGTGGGTTCTTTACCAGTAGTGCCACCTGGGAAGTCCAATTATCTGGTTGGGATGTACCTTTTTTTTTTTTTTAAGTCAAACCTTCAGGTTGTAATCAATAAACAACACACAAGTTCACTCTGGAAATATACAAAGAACACAAATGACTACAGAGTACTTACTGGGTTGGCCAATACCTTTCCATTACACTGTGAGGAAAAACCCAAACTTTTCAGCTAAGCCTATACTAACATGTTTTTTAAAGTTTTTTTTGAAGGGAGCATTGTTGGGGGTGGGGGTGAGGCGGGCAGAGGAGTGAAAATCTTATTTTATTTCAATCACTTGCTTTAGCCATACAGTAGCTGTAATTAAGAAAATCCTACCTTCTTTTGAGCCAACAGTGTTGAAGTAACCAGCAGAGAAACCTCCACTAAAGGCTCCATGAAATCGTTTATACCTTCCTTTTTCGTCTCTGACGGTCTGATCCTGAAGAGGAATTGGCTTCTTTGGTCTCTCACCTAAAAAAAAAAAAAAATTTTTTGAATGAGAGAGAAGGCGGTGGAAGGTCATAGAGGATTTAGGGGAAAGATCACTGTTTTATTTATTTATTTTTTGGACACACCACGCAGTTCACAGAATTTCAGTTCCCTGGCCAGGGATCCAACCCAGGTCCCCCACAGTGGAAGCACTGAGTCCTACCCACTGGACTGCTAGAGAAGTCCCAAAGATCATTTCTTAAACATAATGACTTGTTCACTTCTTGCAGTTTCAAATATAATTCAAGTTGCTTTTCCTAGATTTTAATAGAGTGTGTAGCTTAGAAAACAATATATATTATCAAACAATGTTTTATCAATTAAAACAAATATTTATTATTTTATATATATTTTCTTTAGAGTTCTAAGAAAATTATAGATATCTCTTTTAATATTTTTATTAGAAATAAGTTTTAGCAAAAGTGGCCTGATTTTCCCACTAAGTTCCATTATGAAACTGAATCACACGGGCAAGGGTTCCAACCCATGGAGGTGAAACATGCCAGCAGTCAAGCAGGCAAGCTGCTGGTGGCACAGGGCGTGCAGAGGGTTATGGCATAGAGAAGGACTTCTACATCTCTTCTGGAAATTCATGGTATCCCTGAGTCCAGAATTTTTCCACTGATATTGCCCATTTTCCCCAAAGCTTAAGTTTCCTTATTTCTGGAACTCACTTGATTCCATAGTCTTGTTGTTTATTTGCTAAGTTGTGTCTGACTCTTTGCAACCCAATGGACTACAGTTACTGTTCTTTAAATTTATTCCTTTTCCTACTTTGTTGGAAAGGGCTGAGTTGCTAAATCATACAAACTAGTGAGTGAGTGTTAGTAGCTCAGTCGTGTCGGATTCTTTGCAACCCCATGGGAGCCCACCAGGCTCCTCTGTCCCTGGAATTTTCCCAGGCAAGAATCCTGGAGTGGGTAGCCATTCCCTTCTCCAGGGGATCTTCCCAACCCAGTGATCGAACCCAAGTCTCCTGCATTGCAGGCAGATTCTTCAAGTCTGAACCACCAGGGAAGTCCAACAAAATATCACACAAACAAAACAGGAATTTAAAACACTTTAGCCTTTGGGCTTCTCTGGCTGTCCAGTGGTTAAGACTCTGGGCTTCCATCACAGGGGGCACAGGTTTGATCCCCGGTCAGGGAACTAAGATCTCCCATGACATATGTGTTTGTGTGCTTAGTCTCTCAGTTGTGTCTCACTCTTTATGACCCCATGGACTGTAGCCCACCAGGCTCCTCCGTCCACGATTTTCAGCCAAAAACAAACAAACAAACAAAAATTTCAGCCTCACCTATAAATTCCCTATGTTTAAAGTTTCAGGTACCACAGCACAAAATACTGCCTAATTTTATCAATTCTAATGAAAATGTCTGTATCTATTGAAAATAAAAAGTAACCATCAAGTTATTTTCAAACATTAAATTCAGAAAGCAAGTTATGTAGTAGTTAAGTGCTCCGAGTAGAGTCACAGCAAGCCCCACCTTTACTAGCACTAGGATTCTGGTCATCTTAACCTCTCTGTACCTCAATTTCCTCATCTGTAAAATAGAGATGACAATAATAGCAATATCTATTTCATAGAGTCGTTATCCAAATTAGATCAGAAAATGCATGTAACGTGCTTGGTAAAAAGAGGGACACACAAATAAATACCTTTAAAGTACCAGCTTCTATTGCTACTGGTAGTAGTCAAGGCTACGGTCTTTCCAGCAGACATGTACAGATGTGCAAGCTGGACAGTAAAGAAGGCAGAGCACCGAAGAATTGATGCTTTCGAATTGTGGTGCTGGAGAAGTCTCTTGAGATCCCTTGGAAAGGAAACCAGTCATTCTTAAAAGAAATCAACCTTGAATACTCCTTGGAAGGACTGATGCTGAAGCTGAAGCTCCAATATTTTAACCACCTGATACGAACAGCTGACTCATTGTAAAAGATCCTGATGCTAGGAAAGATTGAAGGCAGAAGGAGAAGAAGGTGACAGAGGATGAAATGGTTGGATGGCATCACCGATTCAATGGAGATGAACTTGGGCAAACTCTGGGAGGTGGTGAGGGAGAGGGAAGCCTGGCAAGCTGCAGTCCATGGGAACTCAGAGTCGGACACAACTTGGTGACTGGATCAAGAAAGTAGTAGCGCATACAGTAGGTGAGCCATGTCCTAAGGCCCTTGGGCACCTGTTACTGCAATGATTAAGCCAGTCACTAGTTCTGGATAACAGAACAAAAAGTAAACAAATGTTTAGCCTCATAGTCCTAAATTCTTACTTGTAGCTTATGGAGGCTTTAGGTCATTTCTAGAATAAACCTAACCTCCTACTTGCTAGGTTTGTGACCTTAGGCAAGTTTCTTGATTTCTCTAAGCCTCAGTCTCCACGACTACAAAATTAGGGTAATAACTGAACCACCTTGTAGGATGGTGCTAAGGATTAAAAACCACATGTGAGGAGCTGAGCACGGTCACTGGCCATAGCAAAGCTTGGTTAGTACAAGTTAGAAATTTCATTTCATTCTAAAGAATTGAATCACAACTTGGGTCCCCCAATCCACAATTTTCACCATTTCTTAGAAATGCAGCCCACATGCTCCATTACCACACATGCACCTGGCAGCATCCCTAGCCTGTAACACTAGATGCCAGTAACACCCCTGTCCCAATAAAGCATGACAACCAAAAATGTCTCCAGACATTGCCAAAAGTCCCCCTGGGGGGCAAATTCATCCCTAGTTGTGAACCACCGGGTTAAAGTGAGAGAGGACAGGTCCCACACCTAGGGACCTCAAGGTTCTGTCTTGCTTGGTTCTCTGGGTACTCCTGAGCTGAAAATGGAGATAAGATCGGTCGACAACTAAGCAGAACCCAGCAGCAGATGCTGGGAGCCACACAGTGTGGGAGCCCCTAGGCTCCATGGGGCTCCTGAGCGAGAGGCACCACCTCTAATCACAGCACAAGAAAACTCCAGGGGGCAGTGGCATTTTAGCGAGGCCCTGTGATAATTATCACTACTAATAATAACTAATCCTTTCCTTTCACACATATTATATCTTTTATCATACCCTGATAAAGGATGCTCTGATTAAAGAAGTGCCTTAAGTTCCACAACCAATAAGCACAAAACTGAAATTAGATTTCAACTCAAGTCAGGGATGCAACCTATTCTGTCCTTTACTTGTCCCCCACCGGGGAGTTTACTGAGGGTAAACCAGGAGTTTACTGAGGGTCTTCCAGAGGAAGCAGGTCTGTTCTAGACCTGGGTGTAGGAAAACTAAACACAACTCCACTCCTGTTCCCAGGGCACTCAGAGTCCAGCAGAGGAGACCAGCGTGCATAGAGACCTGCGTGTATAGGAACTGCTCTGACAATGTGCAAGGCCCACAACATCAGAGTCACCCAGAGGCATTCATTTCATCAGTAAACAGTAAACAGAAGGTCTACAAGGGGAAGGTAAGATGTTAGAGAAAGTAATACAGTCTGACTGGTAGGAAGCCATGGAATATGGAACCAGAAGAGCAGATGGGGGCTTCCCTGGTGAGAATCAGCCTGTCAATGCAGGGGACACACGTTCGATCCCTGCTCCAGGAATATCCCACATGGTGTTGCCCTGGCAACACAACTACGGAGCCCATGCTCTAGAGCCCGTGCTCTGCAATAAGAGAAGCCACCACAATGAGAAGCCCCTGCACAGCAACAAAGAGTAGCCCCTGCTCGCTGCAACTAAAGAAAGTCTGCACACAACAATAAAGACCCAGAACAGCCAAAACTAAATAAATACATACATAAGAAGGACAGATGGTGCAGCAGCCATGGAGCACAGTGCTTCAGGGTCCAGGCATGTCCTGCGGGTGACTGGGAGTCAAAGGTAGTTTTAAGTGGGAGAATCACAGCAGGAGGAAGAAAATGGTCCTATTAATCTGAGTGCAGGATGAGCTGGAGATGAGAACATTTCTACAGCCAAGTGAATGTATCTACGGGAAGATAAGCCCCAAAGCCCCTTCCACGATAGAGCACCTATGTATCTAAGAGTCTGTTGTATACAGATCAGTCATTGTCTCTTTTTTTTTTTTTGAAGGTTCTGTTTTTGTTTGTTTGTTTGTTTCAATTGGAGTATAATCGCTTTACAATGTTGTGTTAATTTCTGTTGCACAACAATGTGAATCAGGTGTGTGTGCGCGCATGCATGCGTGTGTGTGTGATCCCTCCCAAGCCCCCATCCCAACTCTCTAGGTCATCACAGAGCACTGAGCTAAACTCCACTGTCTTTTTTTAAGATTTTTTTTTTTTAATGTGGATCATGTTTTAAGTCTTTATTAAATTTGTTACAATATTGCTTGTTTTATGTCCTGGTTTTTGGCCCCAATGCATGTGGGGTCTTAGCTCTCTGACCAGGGATAAAACCCACACCCCCTGCATTGGAAGGCGAAGTCTTTTAATCACTGGACCATCAGGGAATCCCTTCACTGTCTCTTAACCAATAAAACTTTCTGTCAGGGCCAGCAACTTTAGTTAAGTAATAGAGTCCTCTACCAATGTTTGTCTAACCGGTCACTAGAGTTTCAATGCAGGAGGTAAAAGTGGTTATTGGTCTAGTATGTTATATTGTAAAATGTAGTCAGAGTGTGTTTTAACTTCAAAGTGCTTAGGTAACAATGAATCAGTCCTCAAAAACTTCTAGTGATGAGAAGTTAAAAGATCATTTTAGGCCAGGAAAAAAAAGTTCACTGTACTTCAAAAGACTACCTAAACCATTAGGCTTCTTTCCAGACTTTGTACACCATCAAAACAGGAAGAATTAGAAAAATATAGATCAAATAATTGATGACTTACAATATGTCACTTCACAAGGAAACAACCGTGAGCAGAAATATAGAAATGACCCAAACTCCTTCCTGACAGGCTATAATAACCTCCACCCATGCATGTTTAACCCTTCCTCGTTGTGCATACCTAAATTCCAACCAGTTTTCAGGGGGTCCTATCCTGCCTTCTCAGGTTTCCCTGTTAGCTTGTGTAGGTTATTTCTTCTCTACTTGACATACTTTAGCGTTGTGAATCACATACTTCTATTTTCACCTAGATTCAAACTCCTTGAATCAAGTATCTTTGTCAATAAATTCCTTGGGATCATGGGATGATGTGTTTGCCGATACAGCTACAGTGATCTTGCGTGTGTGTGTGTTCATGCTAAGTCACTTCAGCCGTGTCCAATTCTTGGTAACCCTATGGACTGTAGCCCGCCAGGTTTCTTTGTCCATGGGATTCTCCAGGCAATAATACTGGAGGGGGTAGCCATTCCCTTCTTCAGGGGATCTTCTCCACCCAGGGATCGGAACCCACATCTTCTGCCGCTCCTAAACTGCTGATAGATTCTTTACCACTGAGCCACTGTGGAGACCCCATGCAATCTTAGATTGTATTAAAGAAATACAGCCTAAAATAAAGGACGCACCTAGTGATGACCCCACTTTACCCACACTCTGGTCCCATACTTGGATAAAAGCTTTGACAAATTAGGGTGGAGGGAACTTTAAACTGAATTTATTAGAGAACTGAGTGTGGTACAGAGATGTCTTAGAGGAAATGCAAGGGGTGTCTTTAAACACATAAGAAGCTTTCAGGAGACTAGCATTTCTTTGTCTTTTGTACTCAGAGAATAGATACAGGGCCAGCATCTGGCAGAAGTTTCCTAATGATTTGAACCGTTTGTAGGGAATAAGAGGGTCATCAGTGGCTATGTCCCTGAAGTACAAACAAGCTGGTCGGGGTGGAGGAAAAGGAGTCTGCAAATAAATTCTCGCCCACCATGTTTCCTTTGTCTTCCTCCACGGGGCTAGCACTGCCATCAGTCCTTACTGGCTAGTTAATACAAACTTTACTGGAAAAGTCATGAAGTGGATGAGACCAGAAACAGGGAAGATAATCTTGATTCATCTTGCTCTCACCCCTACATTCATTCCACCAGCAAGTTCGTGGTCAGCTCTGCTTTCAAAGTACTCTCAACTCACCACTACTTACCGCCGCCACCATCATCGCCCTAATTTTGCTAATCTCCCTGCTTCACTCCTGCCCACCCCCAACCGGCCTACTCACAAAATCAAGGATAGAAAACCTAAACACATACATCCTTCCTTTGTGTAACCCCTCCCCCATGACTCTTCTACACTTGGTATTAAAATTCAAACTCCTTGACCACACCAAGTAAGGTTCAACCTCCACCTCCTCCTCCGAGATCATCTGCCAGCCTCGCCCAGGTGCTGGATGCTCCACCCACAACAGTCCGGCCTGTTCCTCAATTTGCCAAACTGGCTCCGACTTCAGAGCCTCTGCACTTGCTGTCTGCCTTGCCAAAAATGCTCTTCACCCAAATCTTCATACTGTTGCTTCCTTCTCTGTTTCAGGTCTGAACTCAAACGTCCTGTCGTAGGAAAGGACGACACAGATCATCGCCCTGACCACCGCTGCTCCCCTAACTCGGCTCTCACACGAACCTATTTGTCATCTTTTCTATTTCCCATCCCTCCGGGCCTTTCATCCGTCCCTCCAAAACATAAGCACCCCGAAAGCACAGTGCACACGTTTCTGGTCGCTGTTCCCTGAGCCCGTAGCACGCAAGCCTTTCCCCCAGTGCCAGAAAGGTCTGGCACAGGGCTGAGTGTTTTGGCCCCCGGACCCTGGACCCCCAGCCTGTTTGCCAGAGGCTCTGGCGACGAATCTAGCCCGCACCTTCTTCCAGCGGCTCAGGCCAGTCCCATAGCTGACCAAATCCTCGTCGCTGTCACTGTCCAGCGCCGCCATACTGCTCCCTTCCGGACCCCGCCCCCCTTGCTACGGCGGCCTCAAGCGGCCAAACATTTTCCGGCACTTTTTCTCCGCGAACCGCTACGAGTTCTAAGCGTGTGTCGTGAAAAGTGCTGATCCCGCTAGGCAAGCTTCTTTCTTCGGGATCTGCGTCTGATGGTTCTCAAACCCGTTTTGTTGGAGGCAGACCCCCGCAGGAGTTGCCGCGGAAGCTTTGGCTGCCACGACGTCCCATCCTAACTGCACCAGGTACCGGTCTGGAGGAGGCGCCTGGGAGAGAGTGGAACGCCCCGCGCTGTCCGACTGCTGGTGCTCCATGAAATCTGCGCAGCCCCACACCCCTCCCGAAACCGGTCCAGACCCTTCCCCAGCTTAACCTGCTGGCAGACTCTGCTCCCCTCAGTGCTGCCGCTGTCCTGTGCGGGGAATTTGCCTCTACCCCACACATGCGCGCTATCTGAATATAGCGCCCTTGTTGTTTCAGCCGCTCAGTCGTGTTCCACTCTTTGCCACCCCATGGACTATAGCCTGCCAGGCTCCTCATTCCGTATAACACCCTTAGGGTTAGTAAGTATAGTCCCCTTCCAGACCTGTGAAAGGATTCACAGGCAGGGGGGTACCTGATGCCCACGGGGGAAGGGAGTTTGGGGCAATACTTGGTCAAAGAGAAAAATAATAGAAAAAGAGATCAAAAGCAAAGGAGAAAGAAGGTGGGGGTGTAGGTGTGGAGCCCTATACCAAAGCCACAGATGCGGAGCCCTGCTCCAAGCTCATCTCCAGAACTGAGCCTCATAGCAACCGTTGCCATGAGTCTCCCTATTCTAAACCAGCCTACTCCCTGACCTCATATTAGATAAAAATACCCACCCTATACCACTCTAACAAGTCACTTAATGCCACCCTCCAAACGGGAGTTTTCTTTGTCTTGATGCTATAAAAATGGGCTACTATTCCACCAAACCTTGTCTCTCCAGCCATCTGCTGTTTCAATAGCATCGACCACTCTATCTTTCTTTTAATTGAAAAATAATTGCTTTACAATGTTGTGTTGGTTTCTGGTGAACAACCACTGGAATCAGTCATAATTATATGTATAATCACCTGCCTTTCGAGCCTCTTTCCCCTTGCCATCCCACCCTTCTAGGTTGTCATGAGGTGCCAGGCAGGATTCCTAGTATTGTATAGTAGCTATCATTTTTATCATTTTATCACTAGCTATCATTTTTACACATGATAGTGTATCTATGTCAGTGCTATTTTCTCAATTCGTCCTGCCCTCTCCTTCCTCCACTGCATCCACAAGTTCATTCTCTGCGTCTTCATTCCTTCCCTGCAAATAGGTTCATCAGTACTATTTTTCTAGATTCCATAAATATTCATTAATATATATTTGTTCTTCTCTTTCTGACTTCACTCTGTATAAAACAGCCTCTGGGTTCATCCACTTCACACAACTGACTCATATGTGTTCCTTTTATGACCGACTAATATTCCTCTGTATATATGCACCACATTTTTCTTCATCCATTCATCTGTTGATGGACTTCTAGGTTGCTTCCATGTCCTGGCTATGTCAGTAGTGCTTCAATGAACATTGGGGTACATGTGTCTTTTTGATTGTGGTTTTCTCAGGGTATATGCCCAGTAGTGGCATTGCCAGGTCACATTGTAGTTTTATTCCTTTTTTTTCTTTTTAAGGAATCTCCATGAAAAATGAAAGTGGCTCAGTTGTGTCCAACTGTTTGTGACCCAGAGAGTATAGTCCATGGAGTTCTCTGGGCCAGAATACTGGAGTGGGTAGCCTTTCCCATTCTCCAGGGGATCTTTCCAACCTAGGGATCAAACCCAGGTCTCCCACAATGCAAGCAGATTCTTTACCAGTTGAGCCACAGGGGAAGCCCAAGAATACTGGAGTGGGTAGCCTATCCCTTCTCCAATAGATCTTCCCAAACCAGGATTCGAACCAGAGTCTCCTGCATTGCAGGCAGATTCTTAATTCATCTCCCCCTCTAATAAACTCTATTCTCCCCTCCTTCTGCCTTGTGTCTGGTAATTCTTTTCCAATCTGTGCACAGATCATGACAGTAGGGAGGGGAGAAAAAGAGGGAAAGAGCAGTAAAGAGAGAAAAATAAAATTGAAAAAGAATGAAGAAAAAGAGAAAGGAAAAAGAAAAGGCAAGCAGACAAGCAAAGGGCTGTGATGTGGGATGAGGGACACTGAGGGCTCCCTTACTGAAGCTAAAGAAACAAGCATCTGTCCGTTATCCCACCCCAAAACTCCTTCTTACAGAACAAAGAAAAGAAGCCCAGATTTTCAACCTGAGGGTCAGAATTCTGCATGACTGAGAATCTGTAGGATGTTGTTGAACGATCCCTTCTACCCATGCCCCAGGGCCTCCTGAATCAGAATCTCAGGAGCTGGGACTCTTTCTTGAGCCCTCAAGACACTCTCTGGCCTCTGGCCTCTGTCGCCACTGTTCCCTGTGCTTAGAGTACCACAGGCATGATTCACAGCCTCACCTGCTTCAGGTCTCTGCTCAAAGGTTACTAACTCAGTATTACGTCTAATGTCTTTCTCTTCCCCATTGGAATGGAAGCTCCCATTGAAATATAAGCTCCAAGGAGAGAGAGATCTGAGGCAGTTTGGGGTTTTTTGTTTTAATATTGGCTGCACTGGGTCTTCATTGCAGCGCACGGGCTTCTTTAGTTGCGGCGCATGGGCTTAGTTGCCTTGAGGTGTGTGGGATCTTAGTTCCCCAGCTCAGTTCAGTTCAGTTCAGTCGCTCAGTCATGTCCGACTCTTTGCCACCCCATGAATCCCAGCACGCCAGGCCTCCCTGTCCATCACCACCTCCCAGAGTTCACTCAGACTCACCTCCATCAAGTCCGTGATGCCATCCAGCCATCTCATCCTCGGTCGTCCCCTTCTCCTCCTGCCCCCAGTCCTTCCCAGCATCAGAGTCTTTTCCAATGAGTCAACTCTTCGCATGAGGTGGCCAAAGTACTGGAGTTTCAGCTTTAGCATCATTCCTTCCAAAGGAATCCCAGGGTTAATCTCCTTCAGAATGGACTGGTCGGATCTCCTTGCAGTCCAAGGGACTCTCAAGAGTCTTCTCCAACACCACTGTTCAAAATCATCAATTCTTCGGTGCTCAGCCTTCTTCACAGTCCAACTCTCACATCTATACATGACTACTGGAAAAACCATAGCCTTGACTAGATGGACCTTAGTCAGCAAAGTAATGTCTCTGCTTTTGAATATGCTATCCAGGTTGCTCATAACTTTTCTTCCAAGGCGTAAGCGTCTTTTAATCTCATGGCTGCAATCACCATCTGCAGTGATTTTGGAGCCCAAAAAATAAAGTCTGACACTGTTTCCAGTTCCCCAACTAGGTATCAAACCCACATCCCGTGAATTGGAAGGTGGATTCTTAACTACTGGACCACCAGGGAAGTCCTCAAGCCAGTTTTCCTTTCTTTCTTTCTGTGCTGTATTCTCAGAGGTTAGAACAGTGCTTGTAATATACTAAGCACTCAGTAAATAATTTTGAAGAATGAATAGCTTATTAAATAAGTCATGGTTCTTGACTTTTTAAAGTTATTTTAAAAACACCTTCTAGGGGTTTCCTTGGTGGTCCAATGTTTAAGACTCCATGCTTCCACTGTATGGGACACAGGTTTGATCCCTGGTCAAGGAACTAAGATCCTGCATGCTTCACAGAATAGCCAAAAACAAGCCAACAAAAAAGCACAGCTTCTACGTATAATTGATAGACTTTGCTATATACCTGCAACTAACACAACATTGTAAAAAGTCAATAAAAATTTTTTTAAAACACAGTTTTGAAGTTTTGGGTAAGTTTCCCATCAAAAGGTGGAGTCCATGTGCTCTCCCTTGAATCTAGGCTCCACGCCTATGACCAAAAGAATACAGTAAAAGTGACAATATAACATTTACCACATCCAAGCTTTACAAAACTGATAGCTTCGATTTTCTTGGGCTGCTGGCCCTGGAATCTTAATCTCCATTCTGTGAGGAAGCCAGGCCATGAGGAGAGGCTAGGTTGATAGTCCAGACAACGACCCAGCTGGGATTAATAGTCAGCATCAGTCACCAGATGGGTGAGCAAGGAAGATTCAAAATGACTCCAGTTCCAGTGGCCATCTGACTACAGCTGCCTGAGAGATCACAAGCAAGAATCTCTTAGCTGAGTTCAGTCCCTTCTGAAACCAAGAGAGTTAATAATACAGTGATTGTCCTTGTTTGGAGCCATGAAGATTTGTGGCAATTTGTTAACAACAACAAGTACTGGGAACAACCTTTATGATAAAATACTATAGAGCATTTAAAAATGCTGATATGGGACTTCCCTGGTGGTCCAGGGGTTGAGAATCTGCAGGCCAGTGCAGGGGACATGAGCTCAATCCCTGGTCTGGGAAGATCCCATATGCCACAGAGCAACTAAGCCCACGCATGGCAACAACTGAGACAGTGCTCTTTGGCCCTAGAGCCTGTGCTCTGCCACAAGAGAAGCCACTGCAACGAGAAGCTGGCACACCGAAACTAGCGTAAGCCTGCCCGTAGCACAAAGACCCAGCACAACCGAAAATAAACATAAATAACTTCATAAAATTTAAAGATACAGATGCTGATGCTGAGTATCTCCAGTGAATGCTGTTAAATGAGCAAAACAGAGAGTGAGGCAGAGTACTGCCATTTATATTAAGAGAAAGCGTAAAAGGCCAAATTTACTGTGACTATTGCATCCACAATGTAGGGACACGGTACATCCAAAAATATGCTATATCCTCAGTAAACTCCCCAAAGAATCTGGTAACAGTGGTTGCCACTGATCAAAGGAAATCAGAGCAGGGGGATACATGTATACAACATTGCACCATTTGAATTTTTGTTTTTAACTGCATCCATGATAGTCTTTCCTTCTATGTCAGTAACTTGGTTTTTATTTTAAAGGTTTTTGTATGGATTAGGTCCTTTCCTGCCTTGATAAATTTAATGTACTAAAGAGAAAGTGTCTTTGTTTATTGAAGCCCTGCAGGGCCCCAGCACCATCCTTTGATCACCACTGTTGTTGTGAATAAGGAGCTTTTGAAAGTAAAGAAGGTTAGGGTTATATACCTATATACCTAGGTTATATACCCAGAAAAACCATGAAGGTCCAAGATTTTATTTCTAAATTAACCTAGCTAATTTTCTTACAGCTTATAGCTTCTGAAAGGTGAGAAAACCCCAATAAATTTATTGTTGAGTTTACTTGATTGGATTTCTGACAATCACAAGCATTTAGTAAACCAACCTTTCTGACTCCAGATCTTCAGAAATGATTCACCTGCAACTCTGATCACTTACTACCCAATATTCCTGAATCTTGGCAGCAGGAACCCCTAAACAGCACAGGTTTTGATTTTTGTTGTTGTTATTTATTTATTTATTTATTATTTTGAAAACAAGGCACGTGGGATCTTAGTTCCACAACCAAAAATCAAACCTGCACTCCTTACACTGGAAGCACAGAGTCTTAACTACTGGATCACAAGGGAAGTCCCATAAACAGCCTGTTTTTCTGCAAAGCTGTAGCAACTGATAAAGAAAATGTAAGTTGTTCAGGCGAGTCCGATTCTTTGCAATTGTATGGCCCATGGAATTCTCCAGGCCAGAATACTGGAATGGGTAGCCTTTCTCTTCTCCAGAGGATCTTTCCAACCCAGTAATTGAACTGGGGTCTCCTACATTGCAGGTGGATTCTTTACCAACTGAGCTATCAGGGAAGCCCCTAAAAGCGAAAACACCACTTACTCTTCCTTCATTATTCAACAGGCAGGAAACTACAAATCTCAGAATCTTATCAGGAAACTGCAGATAGGAAGATGGGTGAATCAGCTGGGTAGAGAATAATTTCTTTCTCATGGTCCACACATCAGTGCTGGTGGTGGGATGGTACTCAAGACATACAAAGAACTCTGCTCTAAATGCCTGGGAATCAATGTCACTCACAAATACAGAGTTCCTAAGAAGAGCAAGGAGAGAGAAGAAGGCCTTCTTAAGAGAACAGTGCAAAGACACAGAGGAAGACAACAGAATGGGAAAGACTAGAGATCTCTTTAAGAAAATGAGAGATGCCAAGGGACCATTTCATGCAAAGATGGGCACAATAAAGGACAGAAATGGTGAGGAGCTAACAGAAGCAGAGGAGATTAAGATAAGGTGGCAAGATTACACAGAAAACTATACAAAAAGGTCTTAATGACCTGGATAATTATGATGGTGTGGTCTCTCGCCTAGAACCAGACATCCTGGAGTGTGAAGTCATGTGGGCCTTAGGAAGCATCACTACTAACAAAGATAGAGGAAGATGGAATTTCATCTGAGCTATTTCAGATCCTAAAAGATGATTCTGTTGAAGTGCTGCCAGGAAATTTGGAAAACTCAACAGTGGCCCCAGGACCAGAAAAGGTCAGTTCTCATTTTAATCCCAAAGAAAGACAATGCCAAAGAATGTTCAAATTACCATATAGTTGAGCTCATTTCACATGCTAGCAAGGCAGGGCTCAAAATCCTTCAAGTTAGGCTTCAACAGTACTTGAATCAAGAAATTCCAGATGTATAAGCCGGATTTAGAAAAGGCAGAGGAACCAGAAATCAAATTCCCAACATCCACTGGATCATAGAGAAAGCAAGGGGATTCCAGAAAACCAACTACTTTTGCTTCATTGACTATGCTAAAGCCTTTGACTGTGTGGATCACAACAAACTGTGAAATATTCTTAAAGAGATGGGAATAACAAACCACCTTCCTTGCCTCCTGAGAAATCTGTATGCAGGTCAAGAAGCAACCTTTAGAACTGGACATGGAACAATGGACTGGTTCCAAATTGGAAAATGAGTACATCAAGGCTGTATATTGTCACCCTGCTTATTTAACTTCTATGCAGAATACATCATGCGAAATGCCAGGTTGGATGAATCACAAGTTGGAATCGAGACTGACTGGAATCAATAACCTCAGATATGCAGATAATACTGCTCTAATGGCAGAAAAAAAAAGAGGAACTAAAGAGCCTCTTGATGAGTGTGAAAGAGGAGAAGTGAAGAAGCTGGCTTAAAACTCAACATTCAGAAAAAATAAGATCATGGCATCCAGTCTCATCACTTCATGACAGATAGATGGGGAAACAATCGAAACATTGACAGACTTCATTTTCTTGGGCTCCAAAATCACTGCAAATGGTGACTGCAGCCACAAAAATAAAAGATACTTGCTCCTTGGTCGAAAAGCTATGACAAACCTAAACATCACTTTGCTGACAATGATCCATCTAGTCAAAGCTATGGTTTTTCCAGTACTCATGTATGGATGTGAGAGTTGACCATAAAGAAGGCTGAGCACGGACAAACTGATGCTTTTGACCTATGCTGCTGGAGAAGACTCTTGAGAATCCCCTGGACAGCAAGGAGATCAAACCACTCAATCCTAAAGGAAATCAACCCTGAATATTCACTGGAAGGACTGATGCTGAAGCTGAAGTTCCAGTACTTTGGCCACCTGATGTAAAGAACCAACTCAATGGAAAAGATTCTGATGCTGGGAAAGATTGGAGGCAGGAGAAACGGGGGGGCCAGAGAGAGTGGTATGGTGGGATGGCATCGCTGATTCAGTGGACATGAGTTTGAGCAAACTCTGAGAGATGGTGAAGGACAGGAAAGCCTGGTATGCTGCAGTCCATGGGGTCACAAAGAGTCAGACATGACTTAGCAAATGAACAGCAACAATTTATTTCCATTGAGCTTTCTTATTGAACTATGGACATATGTACAGAAAAGTGCAGAAATCATAAGCACATAGCTCTGTGCATTTTCACACAGTGAACATACCTGTGTAACAACAAGCAGATCAAGAAATAGAAAATTCCCCCAATCCCAGAAGCAATAATCTCAGACTAGATTAATTTTGTCTGTTTCCTATTTTACATAAAATGGAGTTATATAGCATTGTGTCTGGCTTCTTTGGCTCAACCATATTTTGGTAAGCCAAGCATTTTGCTCACAACATATTTGTTGCTTATATTAATAATAGTAATAAATTAGTTTTCCTTATGTGAGTACACACGCAATTTCTTATCCATTCTACAGTTGATGGGCATTTTGAGAAGTTTCCAGTTAGGTGCTTTTTTAAAAAGATTTTGGCCTCACCACAGGGCATGCAGGATCCCAGTTTCAACCACAGGTTGAACCTGTGCCCCAACAGTGGAAGTGAAGCATCCTAACCACTAGATTTCCAGGAAGTCCCAAGTAAGGGTTATTGTGAAAAGTGCTTTCCTGGTGCCTTAGGTAAAGAATCTGCCTGCAATGCAGGAGACCTGGGTTTGATTCTTTGGTTGGGAAAATCACCTGGAGAAGGGAACGGCTACTCAATCCAGTATTCTTGTCTGGAGAATTCCATGGACAGAGGAGCTGGTGGGCTACAATGGATAGGGTCACAAAGAACTGGACACGACTGAGCAACTAAAACTTTCACTTTGAAAAGTGCAGCTATGAACATTCTTGTACATATGGAGAACAGATGTGTGTATTTCTATTGGGTATCTATCTAAATTTGGAATTGCTGGATCACAAGTTATGCATATATCCCTCTTTAGTAGAAAATGCCAGTTTTCCAAAGTAGCAGTACCAATCTACACTCCCACAAGCAGTGTACAAGATCCTGGTTGCTTCACATTCTCACTAATACTAATACTAATATTTTTGGGAGCTATTCTGTCGCTTATTTATGTTTATTTCCTAATCACTTCTTCCCAAGATCCCCAAATATCTTTTCTTTTTAAATCACACGTAACAGTGTAGTGTACCATCAAGTGTGCTGTAACATCAGGCAATCTAACTTACCAGACTAGTAACATCTGAGCCTCAACTTATTCGTCTGTAAAATGGGATGAACTACCCACTTCATAGGGTTGTTGACCAACTGAGATCATGCATGCTAAGTACGTAGCACAGCTCCTACCATAAAGTATACAATAAACAACTGCTATGCACTTGACTATATTTCAGAGCTGGGGAAACTGAGGCCACGAGGGGTAAAGGGTCTGGTCAAGGTGAGTTATTGGCAAAGCCTACAGAGCCTGGTGTGGTTTTCTCAAGTCAGTGCTCCATGGCACCATGTGGCTTCAATTTCTAAGATTTTTTTCTTGAAAAAATGCAAACTTTATCTATAATTTTTTTTTCCTGGGCATGCTGCAGGGCAAGTGGAATCTTAGTTTTTTAATCAGGGATCAAACCCAAGCCTCTTGAATTGAAAGAGCAGGGACTTAACCACTGGACAGCCAGGGTAGTCCCTGGATCTATAATTCGTTCTATACTTTCATTCATTTAAGGGTTACATTGTGATTTCGGCTTCTAATTTAGCAAATTTCATCAAATTCTCCAAGACAGGATGTTCATCAGGCTGCTCCCAGAGAAACCAGTGCTCATTTTGTCAACAAACAGGTCTTAGGAGGTGAAACTTACATTTTATTTGGAGAAACTGAATCCCTGGAGAATCAACTGCTGGCCCCAGCCAGAAGGTAAAGCAGGGACTTGACAAAATAGTTGAGATTTTAACCATTGCCTGTTTCAGGAGTTCCCAGCCTGGCTCTTTTAATAGGAGCACAGAGGCTCATTGGTGGTTCCTGTGACACACAACACCAGCAGGGTTGACAAATAGGGGTCAGAAGTTACCATCCTGCTAAGTTAGCAGCAGCGGCTCTCGTTTCCTGATCATAGCAGGATCAGAGATAAGGGCTCAGGCCTGTGAGCTCCCTGCAGGGAATCATGAGAATGTCTACAGATGTCCGGTGCTGCACAACCTCTAGGAGGGACACACAGATGGTTCCCAGGGCCAGAAGATGCCTGTCAGGACACACAATAAAGGGCAGAAATGGTATGGGCCTAACAGAAGCAGAAGATATTAAGAAGAGGTGGCAACAATACACAGAAGAACTATACAAAAATATCTTAATGATCTGGATAACTATGATAGTGTGATCACTCACCTGGAGCCAGACATCTAGGAGTGTGAAGTCAAGTGGGCCTTAGGAAGCACTACTATGAAAAAAAGCTAGTGGATGGAGGTGATGGAATGTCACCTGAACAATTTCAAATTCTAAAAGATTCTGCTGCTAAAGTGCTGCAGTCAGTATGTAAGCAAATTTGGAAAACTCAGCAGGGACTATAGGACTGGAAAAGGTCAGTTTTCATTCCAATTCCAAAGAATGGCAATGCCAAAGAATGTTCACATTACCCTAAATTTCACTCATTTCACATGCTAGCAAGGTCATGTTCAAAAATCCTCCAAGCCAGGCTTCAACAGTACTGAGAACTTTCAGATGTACAAGCTGGATTTAGAAAGGCAGAGGAGCCAGAGATCAAATTGCCAACATTGTTGGATCATAGAAAAAGCAAGAGCATTCCAGAAAAACATCTACTGCTGTACTGAGTATACCAAAGCCTTTGACTGTGTGGATCACAACAAACTGTGGAATATTCTTAAAGAGATGGGAATACCAGACCACCTTATCTGCCTCCTGTGAAACCTGTATGCAGGTCAAGAAGCAACAGTTAGAACCAGACATAGAACAATGGACTATGTTCCATATTGGGAAGGAGTATGTAAAGGCTGTATTGTTACCCTGTTTATTTAACTTATATGCAGAATACATCAGGTGAAATGCCAGGCTGGATGAAGCACAACTTGGAATCAAGATTGCTGGGAGAAACATGAATAATCTCTGATATGCAGATGATACCACCCTTATGGCAGAAAGCAAACAGGAACTAAAGAGCCTTTTGATGAAAGTGAAAGAGGAGAGTAAAAAGCTGGCTTAAAACTCAACATTCAAAAAGTAAGATCATGGCATCCAGTCCCATCACTTCATGGGAAATAGATGGGGGAAACAGTGGAAACAGTGTCAGACTTTATTTTCTTGGGCTGCAAAATCACTGCGGATGGTGACTGTAGCCATGAAATTAAAAGATGCTTGCTCCTTGGAAGAAAAGCTATGACCAACCTAGATAGCATATTAGAAAGCAGAGACATCACTTTGTTGACAAGGTGCATCTAATCAAAGCTATGGCTTTTCCAGTAGTCATGTATGGACCACAAAGAAGGCTAACCAAGAATTGATGCTTTCAAAATGTGCTCTTGAGAGTCCCTTGGACTGCTAGGAGAGCTAACCAGTCAATCCTAAAGAAAATCAACCTAAATTTCCATTGGAGGGACTAATGCTGAAGCTGAAGTTCCAATACTTTGGCCACCTGATGCAAAGAACTAACTCATTGGAAAAGACCCTGATGCTGGGAAAGATTGAAGGCAGGAGGAGAAGGGGATGACAGAGAAGGAGTGTTTGGATGACGTCACAGACGTGATGGACATGAGTGTGAGCAAGCTCCAGGAGATGGTGAAGGACAGGGAAGACTAGTGAGCTGCTGTCCATGGGGTTGCAAAGAGTCGGATACCACTGAGCAACTGAACCCCAACAACACATAAAGAAGTGCTTCTTTTCCTCTAAAGATGCTCAGGAGCTCGTCTCAGCTAGCTCTCAGGGTGGGTTGAGGTGTCTTTAACACCAGGCTACCTTTTCTTGCTCTTCTCCCTTTTTAATAATAATTAAAAAAATCAGTTCAAAGAAGGCAAAGGTGTTACGCTAAATAACAGATTTTGGTTTTCAATATATTCACTTTAATGTGCATGTCCCCATAGAACAAAGTAACATTGGTTTTCCGCTTATTGATATGACATAGTTGTGTTTTAAAATAAAGTGTGTTAAAGTGGGTAATTTTAAAGAAGACTCTTAAGTCAATAATAGTACAAGTGACAGGGACTTCCTTGGTGGTCCAGTGGTTAGGATTCTATGCTTCCACTGCAGGGGGTGTAGAGTTCAATTCCTGGTGGGGGAACTAAGATGCCACATGCTACACAATGCAGCTAGGAAATTAAAAAAAAAAAAAATAGTACAAGTGACATGCATATGTGACAAATTGTAAAGGCAATTGGAGCTTCGAGGTCGTAGAAAGAGATGACAAAAATCTGAGAGTAGCAGAGAATGACTGGAGCCAGCAGCCCTGAACAGTGATCTCAGCCAGTAATGGCCAGTGTTCCCCTGAACCACTTCACTCCTCTGGGCCTCCATCTTCTCACCTGTTAAATGGAGATGATTTAATTCTCTTATTAAGGGTCGTGAACCATATTCGTAAACTTTCTGGCTAGTGAAGAGGTTCTATTATTGACAACTTTATTATTCAGTTCAGTTCAGTTGCTCAGTCATGTCTGACTCTTTATGACCCCATGAATCACAGCACGCCAGGCCTCCCTGTCCATCACCATCTCCCGGATTTCACTCAGACTCACGTCCATCAAGTCAGTGATGCCATCCAGCCATCTCATCCTCTGTCGTCCCCTTCTCCTCCTGCCCCCAATCCTTCCCAGCATCAGAGTCTTTTCCAGTGAGTCAACTCTTCGCATGAGGTGGCCAAAGAACTGGAGTTTCAGCTTTAGCATTATTCCCTCAAAGAAATCCCAGGGCTGATCTCCTTCCAGAATGGACTGGTTGGGGACTCTCAAGAGTCTTCTCAACACCACAGTTCAAAAGCATCAATTCTTCGGCACTCAGCTTTCTCTCACAGTCCCACTCTCACATCCATACATGACCACTGGAAAAACCATAGCCTTGACTAAACGGACCTTTGTTGGCAAAGTAATGTCTCTGCTTTTCAATATGCTATCTAGGTTGGATCTTAACTTTTCTTCCAAGGAGTAAGCGTCTTAATTTCATGACTGCAGTCACCATCTGCAGTGATTTTGGAGCCCCCCAAAATAGTCTAACACTGTTTCCACTGTTTCCCCATCTATTTCCCATGAAGTGATGGGACCAGATGCCATGATCTTAGTTTTCTGAATGTTGAGCTTGAAGCCAACTTTTTCACTCTCCTCTTTCACTTTCATCATTATCGGCAGTGGTAATAGTATAACAAAACAGTGACCTGCCACGCCTGGTTCCCTCGAACAGAAGCCGTTGTTCTCAAGACTCAGCGTGGGTTTGTGTGTGTGTGTGGGGGGGGGTACATTTCAGTGCAATGAATTATTGGGTGACCAACAATGCTGAAATTAACTTGGTGCTCACTTCTGACACTGAGAAAGGAAGTTTCTGTACCTGACGCGGTTTCCCAAAATACCTGTCCCAGATATTTAAGATTCTTCAGGCTCTGTATTAAAACAGTCCTTTCAGAGAACGCCTTTTCTCGTGCTGCGTCTTGGACCCAGCGATGATGATGAACTTTTGCTTATTTATTTTGACGTTTACTTGGTTTTTGCTGCTATTTGTTTTAAACTCTCGGACACCCACTAATATATCTCCCTTTTTTTGGCTTGTGGCACCTACCGCGACTGCCAAACGCAGCAGGAACTGCGCAAAGATGTCCTTTGGTTGGGGGAGGACGTAGGAACCTCAGGACACCTGCCAAGAGGGGCGTGGCCCCACCCGCTGCGGGGTTTCCGGCTCCAGCAGCCCTGTTTCTGCACCTTGTGTGTTAGGCTTCTAAGGCTGGAGTCCACCGGTCAGCTGAGGGTGGGCGAGAGAGCGATGCGATCCCTATCGCCAGGAGCTCCTTCCGCTCCTAAACTATTCGCATTCCTACTGCGCAAGCTAAGCGGTTATCCACCACTTTTGTTGCAATACCTTCGACCAGCTCTAGAGTGATAGGGACTCATCTTGCAGCTGAGAAATCTCAAGTTTGAAGTGGTGGTTTAAAAGGGCAGTTGTCGAATCTCTTGGACACGAAACCTTTTCTGGGGATTTCTCCTTGGGTGGCCCTCTCTCTTCCCGCCATCCACGACCCCCAGCGGATCTGCCTAGTTTATGCAACGCGGGTTGGGGGACTGGGGATTGATCACTGAGCCAATCGGTTTGAGTTACCCGCCAAGGCCCTCGGTGGCGCAGCCAACTCCCCAGCGTCCCGAACTGGGCGCTAGGGGATCCGCGCTCTCCCGCGCCCCTCGAAAAGTGGCGTCGGGTCTGGTTACTGTCCCTGCGGCGTGCGCTCAGGAGCCTTAGTTACACCGACGCGCTGCATTTACGCCCACGGTTCCAGACGAGAGGCTGAATCCCCAACATGGGTCTCGCTGCGAGACGCCCCTGCGCCCCTGGGCTGAGGCTGCAACCGCGCCCAGATTAAGCCCCTGAGGCTGGGGAGGGGGGACAAGTGAAAAGCCCGGGGGCTTGAGCTCGCAGCTCCACCAGCTTCGCCGAGGGCTAGAGCTGCGCGCTGCGGGTCCGGAGTCGGGGCGGGTCCGGGGGCGTGGTCTCTGCGGGCCGCTCCAGGTCTGCAGGGCTCCAGGCCAGGCCTCAGGCGGGGCTGGAGGTGGGGGCGGCCGCGAAGGCGGGGCGGGGGCGGGGGCCAGGCGCCCTCTGGGACCAGCGCGCTGCTGAGCTTCAGTCAGTTCTGCGCTCCTGTGCCGCCAGCATGACTGACGCGCTGCTGCCCGCGGCCCCCAGCCACTGGAGAGAGGGCCACAGCCACTTTCGGAAGGTGGGCGGCTGTCGGCGGGTGGGGAGTCCGCGAGCTCCAGACCTCTTTCCCTCCAGGCTGTGGAAGGGGCTGCGGAGCGCGAGGCCGGGGTGGAGCAGGCCGGAAGGGGCGGGGGGCGCACTGGCCTGGGGCGCTCTCGGAGGAGGCTCGCGGTGAGGGGTGCGGCGGCGGTGCACCCGGCGGCCGGGAGGCAGGTGACTTCCGGGGCTGGGAGTCGGGGGACGTCCGGGCCGCCCCGCGCAGGTGCCGGCGGAGGACTGGGCCGGGGGGTCCTCTCGGCGTCGCCCCCGCCGGCCGTCCCGCGCGCTTGGGGAAGGGACGGTTCCTCGAGCGCTGGCACCCTTGGCGTCGCGGCGCGTGGCGACGCGAGCCCAGCTTCCACCCGAGCGCTTGGCCGTGGCGCGTGGAAGTGGAGCCCTCTGCCTCCAGAATGCTTCCAGTGTAAGCCTCTTGGACTTTTTAGTGGGCGGGAGGGGACCTCGGGCTTCGTCTCCTTCTCTGCGTGCGGCAGACCTGAGGGCAGCGGTCTCGCCCGGTTTCCACTTTACGCTAAAGCGGATTTATCCGATTGCTGTGGAGACGTGCGGCGAGTGCGGCTCCGCGGGAGCTCGGTGCCTACGGTGGCCTCTCTCCCTGAAGTTAACAGTTCGTAGCTCAGCCCCTCAAAAGAGGCCCAACCCACGGAGCGGGGTGGCTGGGATGCCGGCAGGGGCTACAAAGATGTTTTTGAATCCGAAGTCACGGGGACAGACACCTTCCATCCTTCCTTGTCTGTCCCAGCGAGTCTAAAAATAGCCTTTGGGGCTTGGCCAGGTGGGACTGGGTGGGTTGAGAAGTTGTGTGTGCCTGTGTGTGTTTTTAATAACTTCTATGACCTAAGGCAAAGGGCGTAATTATAAACTGGGCAGTGAAACTGTTTCCCACAGAACAATCAATTCTTAATTGTTCCAAGCCTAATGATCGAGCCAGTGAAAACCCTCTGGGCGGCTTCCTCCTTCTCCCTTGACTCTGCCTCGGGGCGTTTTTGCTCTCGGGAGAGCAGCAGTGTCCCCTCCCGGATGGGCAGGAGAAGATTCTGGAGACCGGTGAGGACAGAGTTGGAAAAATTCTTTTTGGTTAAATTGCTTTTAGCATTAAAAAAAAAAAAAGTAATTTTAAGGTGTATTTAAGTGAAAAGATATCATCACGGAATTACAGGATTAAAACTTCTAATTATGTGCGGCATTTGGGACAGAGGATCCACAGGCAGTGGAGTTACAGAAGAAGGCCAGGCCAGGGAATCCTGAGATCTTAGCCCTAGGGCCTCAGATCCTGACTGCCAGCCCCATCCCCCCACCCCCCAGAATTGCAGTGTAGCCTCCAGCCAGTGGCTCCCCCGTTCTGAGACTTCATTTCCTCCCCAAACTGTTTGTCTTCTGGACAGGTGGATGTCTGGACCATCTGGGGAAATGACAGAGGGAGGGGCAGAGGAGATGGTGAACACCTGCCAATGATATGTTCCTTGATCTTCCAGACCAGGTTTTCCTGGGGAGGATATGCCTAGGACAGGGTGGAAGGCCAGGGAGCTGCGAACCCATGCAAAGCTTGAGTGTTTTCCAGGTGGTTTCTCCAATGGTAGATAAGAGGATCTTGGGTGCGAAATACGATGAATCACTGGTTTGCAATTAGAAGCATCTCTTCTGAAAATGAAACCTTGGAATGATCATTGTGTTACATCATACTAGTCCAGAGAATGTTCCTAGTACAAGGTTAATAAAAGGCATTGATTGGGAACCTTCTGTGAACAAATGCTCCTTGAATGACAGGTAGACGTTATGCAGGTGAAGGAGGGGAGGAAGAGCATTTCGGGTAGAGGGAACACTGGTGAAGGCACTGGATTGTGAACACTTGTGAGTGAGCCCTCACCTCGGGGTGTGGAGGTGTAACAGGGAACCAGGCCTTTCGGGGGTCACGCATCCTGGATGCAGGGAAAGGGAACCTGGGGACCTATCAAAGTGCTTCATTCAGGGCCAGACGTGTGAGATCTGTGTCACAGAAAGACCACTTTGAAAGCTGAGAGATCAGTAGGTGAGGCGTCGGGAGAGGCCAGGGTGGAGCCAGGCAGGGAATGTGGAGGGGTTAATCCTCACTGTCTCTGCCCTACTCTGATAGGGACTACTGATGACTTTTCAGTAACTTAAAGTACTAGGTAAACACATCTTCACCACCTATCCTTCCCACCAGATTGTACCCCTAAGTCAAACCTGGCATCCAAACTGGAGGCAAGGATCCCAGTGGGGGCTGTAGAATGAAGAGGGCTTGAGCAAAGGCAGTCAGCAGGGACGGATGGACCAGATATGGTGGGAAAGGTGCTGCTCAGCGGAGTCCAGAATGTCTACCTTCAGTGTCTGGGGGATGGTCAGGGGCCTCACTGAGCTGGGGTAACCAGCAAGCTGAGGTAGGGGCAGTGGACTTGAGGCCCCCAAGAATTATCCGAGTAGTGGTCCCTGTGGGGAGTCCACTCAGTGGGCCCAGCAGCCACGAGAGTACCTGGGCTGGAGTTGCAGATTTGAGGTGCCCCAACGTGGAATGTGGTGGGATAGTGTGAAAAAGGACCCAGTATAGAAGAGAAGAATACCTTCACTTAAGGGGCAGGCAGAGAGATGGTAAACAAGCCCAGAGGGTGACAGTGTCAAGGCAGCTGAGAGAAGAGATCTTTCTAGTAGAGAGATGAGGCTGACAAGTCAGAAGAGCCCTGGAAAATCCTGGATGTAGTCCTTTAGGGGAGTGGCCCCAAACTGTTTTGGCACCAGGGACTGGTTTCGTGGAAGATAATTTTTCCACGAACCAGGTCTAGGGGTGAGGGTGGGAGGGGGTCCAGGGGCAGGGCATAAGGATGGTTTTGGTATGATTTAATTAATTAATTAATTAATTTAACTTTATTTCTATTATTATTACATCAGCTTCACCTCAGATCATCAGGCATTAGATCTCAGAGGTTGGGGACCCCCTGCTTTAGGGGTTCTTGGTAAATAGTAGGTGGAGAATTGGGGGCAAAAGTCAGTGTGGGGGAGTACAGGGGGAAGAAGGGCAGAGAAAATAGTTGCTGGAGGGGTATGGGAGAGAGAAGAAGGCAGGTTTGTTTAGGATGAGGAGGGAGGTCCAGGGACTTTTGAAAGCTGAGAGTGAAGACATTGGGATAGTGTGAAGATTGAAGGGAGAGAGGGACCATAGCTGTGGGAGGCCGGGCGACGAGGACTGGAAACAGCTGGGGCACATACTGAGTGGATGAGCCAACTGGGGGCAGGGAGTGAGGACCCGAGACTGGGGTGTTCATTATGCACACTTACTGGGTCAAATTAGTTTCCAATCAAGTCAGACTTTTTCATTCTTATTCTGTTTCTCCTACCTTCCCTCTCTTTCCTCATTTTTTTAAAAATTATTTATGGAACTCCCCTGGTGGTCCAGAAGTTAAGACTCTTGTGCTTCCAACATAGGGAGTTTGGGTTCAATCCCTGGTTGGGGAATGAATATCCTATATGCCGTGTGGCACGGCCAAAATTAAAAAATAAAAATCACTTGTTTATTTGGCTGCACCGTTTCTTAGTTGTAATATATGGAATCTAGTTCCCTGACCAGGGATCAAACCTGGAGGCCTGGCACCGGGGTTCCGGGGTCTTAGCCACTGGACCACCAGGGAAGTCCCTGTACTTTTCTTGAACGTGCCATTCTATTCTGTTCGTTTAAAAGCATTTATTGTGTGGCAGCAAGCTGTGAGCCTGATGGCTCTCAGGTTTGGGGGTACACTTGACCCTAACTCATTGTGGCTCCTGTGGCAGTTCATGAGTGAGTGAAAGTCGCTCATTCGTGTCCGACTCTTTGCGACCCCTTGGACTATATAGTCCATGGAATTCTCCAGGCCAGAATACTGGGTGGGTAGCCTTTCCTTTTGGGGGCCTCATTTCCTGGGATAGCTCAGGCCATGCTTGACTAGACAGCCTCTTTTGCTGTAGTTCAGAGAGCGAGAAGTGGGGGTGGGAGTACATGGTCCATATTCAGAGCTGAATTGTGTAACTTGTACACAAAATGAAGATTAATTGCCCAAAAGTCCTCTCTGCCTGCTGGTCCTAGACCCTGAATGTATGAGACAATCCTTGCAGAGGAGGCCCCCTGTTAAGTCAAGGTCTTCTTGGGGTTGTGCGGGATGTGGCTATACAAAGCTGAGGACACGGATTCAGTTTGGCCCCAGGTCATACATGGACACCCCCTGCACAGACCTGGCCCCCTGGGTGACCAACCTGGGTGGGTGGGAGTGTCTCTGGATTAAGAACATACAGAAAGTACCGAATACTTTCTGGTCTGTCACATGTCACAGTATGTTTCTTCTCTGGTTTCTCATTGTTTTTTTCTTTCTTTTTTAAACTAATATCTTTAAATAGAGGTACAGTTCTATACAAATAATTAATAAATTACTTTCTTAAAAGAAGGCCCCGTGGAAATGGAGTTTCTTTTTCCCAGAAAGATTTCTATGCTCAGCCTGATGTGGCTTGGAAGAATGTGTGTTTTGGCCTGGAGTTAATGCAGAGTAATACACGTTACCAAGACGCTGCATCCTGAGAGCTGACCCTGTCTCTGGGGCTCTCTAAGGCCTGTAATCCTAAAACTCACAGGAAGATCTGTTCTTGGCCAAGAGGAAACCAGCTGGAGAAAAATCAGACAAAGATGTTTCCCAAGGCTGTTGAAAAGACCTAAATGAAAGGGCTTAGCAGTGTATGGAAGAAGAGAGTTGGTACAAAGTACAGCATTGTGAGACCTTATCTCTGCCTCTCCTTCCTCTGGGAACACTAATGGCCTGAAATGAATTTAGCTCCATTGTTTTTACGCAAGAGCTGGAGGAGAAGTTGTTTCTTATTCATAGAAGCCTTCTTTCTGGACAGGGCTCCAGGGTTCATTGTGCCCTGGTTTATGGGCCCTGTTTACTGTGGATTTCCTCGAGGAACTAGCAGAGAAGGAAGGAGAATTTCTTTCTTTCTTTTTTTTTTTTTTTTGATCCAGTGGCTCCTCTTAGGTCCTCCTCTGCACCATTCATCTTAGTGAAGTATAATTTCGTGTTAGATGCGTGTATGCTTTATCTGTCTGCATCTGTGTAGGGGAACATATGCTGAGGAGCCCAGGCTGGGTCATGGAGTTCATCCACTCCATCTTTACTGAAGGGTGATGATATCTCTCCAGGTGTTTGAACCCACCTTTGGAGCTTTTAATCCTTCCCCCAGTGGGGTGGGGGAAAGAGGAGGTGCAAAGGTTTGTGATGCTATCTGCTCCCCACCCCCGACCCCCTACCCACCACCCCCACCATGGTCTGAGCCAGATCCTAGAGGCCAGGCTGGATCCAGGCTGAATATGGCCTTAGTGAGAAGACCAGCTTCACTGGTGCACACCAGCAGCCAAGGGGGCGTGGTTGACTGACATCTCCTCACCTTTCATTATGGCCAGGAGGGGTCCCCTGGCAGAAGCAGGATTTTAGGTGACTCAGAGGAGAGTCAGCACCATAAGCTGTAACACTGTAAATGTCTCTTGCTTCCTGGGGCTATTTGGACAGATTCCAAACTGCCACCTGATGATACAGAGCATTGGCTTTAGCCTGATCACCACTTCCTCCTTTGGCTCAGGTACTGGAGTCTCATGACGCAAAGGCTACCTTGGAGGTGGCCATAAAGGACAGTGGAACCGCAGGTGCAGCACAGCTCAGCCAGGTTCAGCATCAGACTGAGTGTCTGCAGAGCAGGCAGCAAGGGTTGCCAGCCGGGGCGAGCTCTCCTGCCTGCAGCACCAGGAACAGGGAGCGATGCAGGTCCCCTGGCCTTGCTAGACAGACCCACAGAGTTCGCTAGGGCCATATGCCTTAGAAAATTCCATTTCTGTTGGATTCTAAAGGAGAAAAGGACAGGGGATCAAAAACTGCCGCTTCAGAAGTAGTTTGTTTTTCTCTAGTATTATTGTATTAGAAACGTAACAGGAATTCCCTGGTGATCCAGTGGTTGGGACTCTTTGCTTTCACTACTGAGAGGAACCAGGTTAGATCCCTGGCCCTTGAACTAAGATCCTATATGGCAATGGACAAAAACAAGCAACAAAAGAAGTAACAAATTGTTTTGAAAAAGGTAATTATAGAAGTGTACAAAATTACACACATACCAGCGCTGGTCTAGATAAGAACTGTAAACTAATAATGAGTATATCCTGTGTGTGTGTTAGTCGCACAGTCATGTCTCATCTCATGGACTGTAGCCCGCCAGGCTTTGGTCCATGGAATTCTCCAGGCAAGAATACTAAAGTGGGTACCATTCCCTTCTCTAGGCGATCTTCCCAACCCAGAGATTGAACACTGGTCTCCTGCATTGCAGGTAGATTCTTTACCGTCTAAGCCATCAGGGAATACATTCTACCAGTTGAAATAAATGGGTCATTAGTTGGGTCTGAAAATACATTTGACTCACAGAAATGTTGTGATCATGAATCTTTGTAGAGTGGCACACTCTTTGTACCCACACAGTAGATGTCTATAGATTTGTAAAAGTGACTGAATAATCTCATTCAGGATTATAGCTAAATTTTGGTTCATACTGTGACCCCCTAACCCTGTGTGGATGGATGGGGACACTGAAGGGAGGCACCTGGCAGAGACTGTGGAAGGGCAGGGAGGCCTCTTTATAAGTGGCAAGTTCATGTTTTAATTTTTATGGACGTGGAAGAGGTAGATTCTGTTCATCCAAACTACCCTGAATCTCAGTGTGGTGAAAAGTTAAATTAGATGTATTTTTGTGTATTGCAGGGTATCGCATGCTATTTCTGTGCTTGCTGGTTGTCAGTTTCTGGCTAACTTATAAACAAACAATTGTGCTTTCCAGAGCTTGGTGGTTGAGTGAGGGATTGCATAATCCTAGGAAGGAGTGAGAAAGTGAGAAAGGCAGAGAAAATGCACACTAGAGAGGCAGCCAAAAGCACCCTGTCTTCCATGCCCTGTGTGAGGGTCTCTAATCAGGAGACCCTGTGTGGTCATCCTTCACTCAGTCTCACTCTTGACCTGGAGACCCCAAGTTCACACTGTGCCCTCAGTTTGCTGGAAACATATCTACATGTGTGAGTTTTATCTTTGGCTGTGTGGAAGAAGGGCCTCACTGGTTCTCTGGGGTGTAGGGGAAGCCAGGTGCCAGGAACTGCCTAGAGCAAGTCCCCCACCCTCCGTCTACCCCCGCCCCCTTTTGGGAGGAAAGATTCCTCAATGCCTCTGTGTCTACCTTCCCAGTGACCTGGCCTGTCTGCCTTTTCATTGTCAGTCTCTGCAAGTGTAGGTTGAATAGCCTTTCCTTTCTTCCAAACCCACTGCCTCTGGTGTTTGCCTAGGTCCTGCTCTTTTTGTGTGCGTGTCTGTTTTTACTTTTTACTTTTTGGGGGTAGGAGAGCCACGCCACGCAGTGTGCAGGATCTTAGTTCCCCTGACCAGGAATCAAACCTATGTCCCCTGTAGCGGAAGTGCAGAGTCCTAACACTGGACTGCAAGGAAGTCCCTAGATCCCTCTTTTTTTGTTTATTTGTTTTTGGTTATGCTGAGTCTTCTTTGCTGTGTGCAGGTATTCTCTAGCTGCAGAGAATAGGGGCTACTCTTCATTGTGGTGCAGAGTCTTCTCATTGTGGTAGCTTCTCATATTGCTGAACACAGGTTCTAGAAGCATGGGTTTCAGTAGTTGTGACCCATGGGTTTAGTTGCCCAAGGCATGTGGAATCTTCCTGGACCAGGGATTGAATTGGTGTCCCCTGCATTGCTAGGCAGATTCCTTGCCACTGTACCACCAGGAAGTCCCCTAGATCCTGCTCTTAAATACTTGTTTCCCAGCCCAACAACTTGATTGTTCACAAAGGACATGTGCATGTGTATTAACAAATAGAGTTTTTACCCTGGATGAACTTACTCTGGTTAGGACTTTTCTTAGCTGCAGTTACCAGGAAATCTATTCCCAAATGGTTTAGGCAAATAAGCACACTACGTGTGGTTGTCATTCAGTCGCTCAGGTCAGTTTAATGGTTGTCCGTCGTTCAGTCGCTCAGTTGTGTCCATCTCTTTGTGACCCTGTGGACTGCAGCACACCAGGCTTCCATGTCCTTCACCATCTCTTAGAGTTTGCTCAAACTCATGTTCAGTGAGTCCAGTGATGCTATCCAGCCATCTCGTCCTCTGTCATCTCCTTCTCCTGCCTTCAATCTTTCCCAGCATCAGGGTCTTTTCCAGTGAGTCAGCTCTTCGCATTAGGTGGCCAGAGTGTTGGAGCTTCAGCTTCAGCATCTGTCCTTCCCATGAATATTCAGGGTTAATTTCTGTTAGGATTAATTTCCTTCCTTGCTAGCTTAGCTGGTAAAGAGTCTGCCTGCCATGCAGGAGACCCCGATTCAATTCCTGGGTTGGGAAGATCTAGTGGAGAAGAGATGAGGCTACCCACTCCAGTATTCTTGGGCTTCCCTGGTGGCTCAGCTGGTAAAGAATCCGTCTGCAATGCCGGAGACCCAGGTTTGATCCCTGGGCTGGAAAGATCCCCTGGAGATGGGAATGGCTACTTGCTCCAGTATTCTCGCATGGAGAATTCCATGCACTGTATAGTCCATGGAGTTGCAAAGAGTCGGACATGACTGAGCGACTTTCACTTTCCTTTAGGACTGACTGGTTTGATCTGGTATGGTACATTCTTACAATGGAATTCTACTCAGCAGTTAAAAGGAACAAACCACTCATAAGTACAACAATATGGATGAATCCCAAAGCAATCTATTGAGCAAAATAAGTCAGACACAAAAGAATGTATACTATTATAATTCCATTTATACAAAGTTCTAAAACATACAAAAGTCTAGGATGATAGAAACCAGAGTATTGGTTGCCTTGGGAGATGACAAGAATTGTCTATATATATATATGTATATGTCTGTATATATGTATGTATATGTGTGTGTGTTTGTGTATTTTTGTCCAAACTCATTGAGCTATATACTTTAAAATCTGTGTATTTTTATTACATGTAAATTATACGTCAACTTTTATTATTTTTAATTTTATTTATTTTGGCTGTGCTAGGCTTTTCTCTAATTGGAGCAAGGGGAGGCTACTCTGTAGTTGCAGTGTGCAGGCTTCTTATTGCTGTGGCTTGTCTTGTTGGGGAGCACAGGCTCTAGAATGCAGGCTTGGTAACTGGGGTGCACAGGCTTAGTTGCTCTGTGGCATGTGGAATCTTCCCGGATCAGGGATCAAACCCATGTCTTCTGCATTGTCAGGTGGATTCTTTACCACTGAGCCACCAGGAAAGCCCTCAATTTTTAAAAAATGGTGTAGGCAAGAAAGGGAATGCATTTGATTCCTGGAACTAAGAAGTCCTGAGGAATGGCTTCAGGCCTGGCTTGATCTAGGGCTCAAATGTCACCTAAGACTCAGTTTCTCAGTTCTGCTCCCCCAGGTTAGCTCCGTTTTGGGAAGACCCTCCCCTGCTCTGGTAACGTGGCTGCAGCTGCCCAGTCTCAGCATCTCCCTAGATTCAGGGCTGATGGGGGAAATGAAGGTCCCTCCCTGATGGGCTCTGGTTATCCTATGTCAAGTGCTCACCTTGAATCAGACCCGAGGTGAGTTTGGTTTTCCAGTTGGCCAGGCGTGAGTCAGATGTCCTTCCCCCTTGGAAAGGAGGTGTGGGAGCATGAGTCTGCCAGCCTGACTGTCTTGGGCTACAAGGTGGGAGAGTGGGAACTGGGTCACTGTGGCCAAAGGTGGTTGTGCGTGCATGATGTCAGGCAGCCCTCAGCCGGGAACCATGAAATGGAAGCCTGTGAATTGGTAGGTGAGCTGTCCCGATATCCCCACACATTCCTGCTGCTCCAGCTCAGCTCAGAGTGGCAGAAAGGACGTGGGCTTAAAGTCCCTCTCCCACCCTTACTGTGTCCAGCATTTTTTTTTTTTTTTTAATATTTATTTCGTGCACACTCTTGGTTGGGGCAGGTGGGATCTAGTTCCCCGAACAGGGATCAAACCCATGTCCTCTGCTTTGGGAGCATGAAGTCTTAGCTAACCCCTGGACCACCAGGAAGTCCCCTGCCTTTAACATCTTGAGTAGCTCACTCACCCTCCAAGCTTAGAATCGTCCAAGATGCTGTACCAGAGCCCACGTGGGCTGTCCAGCATATGGGAGACCCCACTAAGCTAGTGAGAAAGCTGAACTTTCACTCCATACTTGCTTTTCTTGGGTGTTGGCAGCTGGACTATCCTTCCGTGTGTTGAGACGAACGCCCTTGCCAAGCCTTAGTCTGGTCAGGAAGCTGACAGACTCTGTATAGAGGACAGACTCAGGTTCACTGTAAGACTTACGGACAGTGATCCTAGAGGCCAGGGCAGTTCATTTGCTCCCCACACCCCATCCTCAGTTCCCAGGCCAGGCCAGTGCTGCCTAGGTCCTGGGCACAAGCTCGCAGTCCAGTTTGGAGCAGTGCTTCCTCCTGTTGGGATCCAGTGAAGAACTAAGGCATGACTGTGGGTCCCCACTAGTCGAGAGCCCCTGTGGCAGGGGCAAGTGGACAGCAAGCAGCCTCTGTGATTCCAGGGTGTCTTTCTGACAGTCTCAACCCAGATTCATCTCTCAGGGCTCTGGGTAGTTTCCAAATAGCCCTGTGGGTGTGTCTGGTGTTTCCAGCAGGCCCAGCATTCCTACCTGTCAGTAAGAAGTAATGTGATTTGGGGTCCAGTCACTCAATCAGATCTAATCCTAAGCATTCCTATGTCTTATCTGGAAACTTGACCCTACATCTGTGGGCTGGTTAGGGTGTAGCCGTTCCAGGCCTGCCAGACGCTGGGTGAGGTATGGGAGCAGGAAAATGTTCTTATCCTTGAGCTGGAATGGCTGCTTATCAGCTCTGGGAATGTCTGTAAAGGAATTAGTTATTAAAGCTTCTCTGTAAAATAGAACACAGCCTTGGTGAACCATGTAATTTTAAGTCAGATCAAGCTACCCCTTCATAGTAATTTTGGGAAATAGAAACAAAAGAAGCCTGCAATTATTTTAGCCCTGTAATATTGTTAGCTTAATATTAAAGACATTTTAATCTTAGGTCTGATTTTCTGATTTTTATTTCCAATCAGGGGTCATTTAATGGTGTGAAAGATGTTAATTTTAAGACTGTTCCAAGTCAGATTGTGACTATCTGTGTAATTTGAATTTGGGAAGCTGCGTGGGGGACAGGAGGGGTGGCCACCTGCTACGTTGTTGTTGCTTAGTTGTTGAGTCGTGTCCAACTTTTTGTGACCCCGTGGACTGTAGCTCCTTAGGCTCTTCTAACAGTGGGATTTCCCAAGCAAGAATACTGGAGTGGGTTGCCATTTCCTTCTCCAGGGGATCTTCCCAACCCAGGAATTGAACCTGCGTCTCTTTCATGGGCAGGCAGATTCTTTACCACTCTGCCACCTGCTGCGATGGGAGAATGAGAAATCTTTGTGGAAGGAGACATGTAACAACTCCTTTCTGACTCAGTGGTCCAAAGGCGGCTAATATGGGAATCCCTGAGAAGGCTGGGGCTGCAGATAACCCATTTCTTCCTCCTTGGGGTCAAGGCCATGGGTGTGGCATGGGCAGAGGTGTGGGGGCTAGGTGTGTGCAGGGGTGCAGTGACAATGACCAGGGAGTGATGCAGAGGGAAAGGGCAGTCGTCTCGCCAAATACTGCCCACCAGCCACTCCCAGGGTGTGAGCTTAGGCCCTGTCAGTGGGCAGAGCTCACAGATATGCTTTAGAAAGGAATGGAGCCTTCACATCCCTGGGCTTCTATTAATACCTGCTGGAGTGGGAAGAATACTGTTAGATTAAAAGGAAACTTTTTGAATCACTTTGCTATACACCTGAAAAGTAAATCAACTATAATTTACCAAACAAAAGGGGGATTCCTTGGCAGTCCAGTGTTCAGGATGTGGCTTCTCACTGTGGTGGCCCAGGTTTGATCCCTGATGGGAACTATGTGCCTGAAAGCTGCTCAGACAGAAAAAAAAAAAAAGGAAACTCTTTTTCTGATATTAAACTTTTCACAATGAAACATTGATTATAATCTAGAGACTTTTCTGTTGGTCTGATGGTTCCAGACTCCGTGCTCCCCAATACAGGAGGCATGGGTTGGATCCCTGGTCAGGGAACTAAGATCCTGCGTGCTGCACAGTGAGGTCAAGAAAGAGAAAGCAACTGGAGGCTGGATTTGGCACATGGATCTTAAAAAAAAGGGGAAACTTTTTTCCTGATCTTGAACTTTTCACAGTGAAACATTGATTGTAAACTAAATACCCCAGGAAATAATAGACAGAGAACGCATGACAATTCTCCAGAAAAAAACAATTTAACAGATCAATAATATAAGAAAAAAAAAGTGTTTACCTTCACTAATAACAAATGCAAATTGGGAGAATAGGATACATATTTTCACATATCAATTTGGCAAAGATTAAAAATACATATCAACTCAACAATAAAAGACAACCTGGCTTAAAAATAGACAAGAAACCTGAACTGATCTTTCTCCAGAGATATACGAATGGCCAATAAGCACGTGAAAAGATGTTCAACATCGTTACCCATTAGGGAAGTGCAAAGCAAAACCACAGGGAAATACCACACATCCTAGATTGGCTATAATAAAAAGACAATAACAAGTATTGAGGAGGATAAGGGTAAATTGGAGTCCTCATCTACTGCTGGTGGGAATGTAAGATATTGTAGCCACTTTGGAAAAGAGTTGGACCTCAAATGGTTAAACGTAGAATTAACCATACGATGTATGACTATGACATAGGAGGATTAACCATATGACATAAGAGAAGGGAGTGACAGAGGATGAGATGGTTCAATAGCATCACTGACTCAATGGACATGACTTTGAGCAAACTCTGGGAGACAGTGAAGAACAGGGAAGCCTGGCATGCCGCAGTCCGTGGAGTCGCAAAGAGTCGGGCATGACTTAGAGACTGAACAGCAACAACCACCATTTGACACAATATTCCACTTTTAGATCTTTAGCCAAGAGCAAGGAAGACATTCATTCACGTAGAAACTTATACAGAAGTAAGCAGCCCTATTCATAAGAGCTCACAGTGAAAAACATCCCCCAACGTCCTTTAACTGATGAATGGATAATCAATGTGCGTATCGACTGGAGTGTTAGGGACAAAAAGAAGTGAAGTACTGATACGTGCTGCACTGTGGATAAACCTTAAACTAAGTGAAAGAAGCCCATCGCAACAGACATTGCATCATATGGAATGTCCAGATTAAGCAAGTCTGTACAGATAGAAAGTAGGTTCATGGTTGCCTAAGGCTAGTGGGGAACCTTTAGTTGTGGCATGTGACATCTAGTTCGTCAGCCAGGAACCCCTTGAAGGAGAACCTGGAGTCCCAAATGCTGGACTGCCAGGGAAGTCCTGAGTCTTGATTTTCTGATAGGCCAACGCTGGCCATGGCATTGCATACATGCTGTTGCTGGAGGGAGGAGTGTGCTTTGTATGATCCTTCTTACATAAGCAGGCCTGCACATGGATTCCTCTCAACTCTCTTTTTCCCAGTGATCTGGCTATGTGTCCTTATTGAACCTCTGTTCCAAATGTCAGCTGTGAGTGCAACTGTATGTTGAGTCCTGCGAAACTCCAGTCATGTGGCTGGTCTGGAGAACTCCTGACACAGCCACTAATGTGGAAAGTAACAATATGGATATAAAATAGGTGGGCAGCGGCTTTCCTGGTGGTCAGTGGTTAAGATTCCATGCTCCCCATGCAGGGGGCTAGGGGTTCAATTCCTGGTCAGGGAACTTGATCCTTCATACTGCAACTAAGAGTTCGCATGCTGCAACTAAAGGTCCCACATGGTGCAATGAAAGTCAAAGATCCTGCATGCTACAACTAAGATTTGGTACAGCCAAATAAATAAATAAACATTAAAAAAAACTTAACTTCTTAAAAAAAATTGAGTAGGAAAGAAATTCCTACTCACTTCAGAGTCAATTCACAGTGCCTATTTTGGTGTTGTGTTATGGTGAATGGTTTTTATTTTCTTTTTTACACTTTTGGCGTTTCATATATTTTCATGTTAACGTTAATTTTATTTTCAGAAAAGATGAGTATTAAAAAAATTTTTTTCTGTTGTTTTCAACATTTGTCATCATTTTTAGAGTAGCTGATCTTTAAAGGGGCTTCTCTTGTTTTCTTTCCCTTAGGGTTGCAATCCTCTTGCGCAGACTGGCCGGAGCAAACTACAGAATCAGAGGGCTGCCTTGAACCAGAAGATCTTGAAAGCCATGCGGATGAGAACAGGAGCTGAGAACCTTCTGAAGTAAGTGTCTACTGGCTCCACCACCTCAACTGGGAGCCCGGCCTCTCCTAAGGCCTATTCATCTATTTCCTAAACTCCTCGACCTGCCAGACTTCCTCTCAGCTCTTGATTTTAGCTTTGAGCCTCCTCCTTACTTCTGGCACCTGGAACAGGCCCTGTCTCACCTAGAGGTTGGTTGTGTTAAAGACATGTATTTTATGCAGCCTGTCTATGTGGGGGGGTGGGAGGGTGATGGGGGAGGTCTAGTTATCCTATTCTTACTTGTTTTCCCCACTTTCTTGGGACCCACCTGTTTTCTTATGCCTGATCTACAGTCACTTCTTGCTGAATATTTGTTGAACTATAAAGAAAAGGCAGAGAAAAAGGAAGGAATAGGAACCTTTCTGTTGCCAGCATTCATCTTTGTAATGAGAGGGGCCTCCCTAGGCCTGGGGCTCTTGGAACACTCATTATTATGCTCTGGTGGTAACATAGTTAATTTCTCAAGCATAGAACTCAGTGAAGCCTTACCTGTAGACTTTCTTCTGCAGAATTCTGGGGTAGCTCTTGCCAGCCCCGTGCCACCTTCTGCACTGTGTACAGGAGGCAGGCACTGTGTATGCTACCAGCTTACTGAGACAGATGCCTCCTAGAGCCCCAGAAAGAGATGGGGAGTGTTTGCTGGGACCTGGAACCTGGAAAGCTGGCAGGATATGACTAATGGCTGTTTTCAGTGGGTCAAGTTCACTCTTGGAGGCCTTAAGGATCCCAGGATGCTTGGAGGCTGCTGGGCAAAGCCAGATACAGCAAACCAGGTGTTGGTAAAAAAAAAAGCTACAAGACTCATGGTCACAAATATGTTTGAGTATGGTCTGCTCTTCCTTATGGGCCACTTACCTGAACACTCAATGAAGAGAGGAGGAGGGGTTTCTCAACATGAACTTGGGGTAAATTCATTAAAAAATTTTTTCTCAATTTTATTGCAATTGAATTGCTATACAATGTTGTGTTAATTTCTGCTGTACAGAAAAGTAAATCAACCATACGTATACACATATCCCCTCTTTATGGAGTTTCCTTCCCATATGGGTCACTGCAGAACACTGAGTAGCCTTCTCTGTGTTACATAACCTATACAGTAGGTTGTTATTATCTTTTTATATATAGTATCAGTAGTGTATATAGGTCAATCCCAATATCCCATTTCATCCCACCCTCCTCCTTAAGTTCATTTCTGAATCAATCTGTTCCTTAGGGAAGATCTGTGAGGTATGAAGTAGGAGAAAAGAAAAACACAGGACAACATGCCCTGCGTATACATTTTAAGGGATGAAGAAAATGCTGTCAGGGGCTCTTGGGAGCTAGGCAGGGTAGAGGTGACTCCTACTTGTCACACTATACTTTCAATGTTTGAATGTTCTTTTCCAAAGTGTATGGATTATGTTTATGCACTTTTATGGTGAGATATCCAGAAGAATTGTGAGAGGCCCAGAAGAATAACGTAAGTGACCCACTACCCCTGGGTCAGAACGACAGTGCTGTGCCTGTGCTGGTTTCGTGACTCATGGACTAGCAGACCAAGTGTCTGGAACCTCTTCTCCAGCTACTTCTGCAACAGGGCGGAAGGGAGATTGTTCCTGGAGGAGACTGGGGAAAATGCTGCAACACGTCACCTTTTGAAATGTCTGACCGTGTCCCTGTTCCCAGAGAAGCCTGGACCTGGGAGTTGTCAGGTCCACTACGCAGTGGACCTCATCAGCCAGGGCAGCTCAAGAGAGCCCCCGATTTTGGGAGGACTTGCCGTGCGCTGAGCTTGATATGCTGAGGGCCCCGCTGGTGTGCTGTGCAGCCTTGGGTTTTGGCTGACACCTTGCCAGGCCAGCAGTGTGGTTGAGGGGGCGGGTGGGGAGCCCTGACCCTGTGCCTGTCCATTCACCCAACAAATGGATTTGTTGAGCACCTGCTAAGTGGCAGGCAGTGCCTGAAAGGCGAAGGGATAAGGCTGTGAGCAATTCAGACAAGGCTCTGCTTTCCTGATGCTTAATCTCTCTTGGGGAAGCTTAATACACAAGCAAACAAATCCGCTCACGTCAGGAGGTGATGTTTTCCAGGGCGCCAATGAAAGGGAAATGTGACAGAGGGTGACGCAGCGTGGCGTGGCCTTGGAGACCGAAGGTGGTCAGGGAGGCCCTTTTTGGCCAGGGTACTTGGCGTTGCTAAGGTGGGGACTAGGGCGGTTTTGTCTGTCTTGCTCTGTGAATGACACCAGCAAACAGCCCCTCTGAGGCTCCTTGTCAAGTCTGGTGTTGAGCTGGCAGGGGTGGGGGTGGGGTGCGCATGGTTAATGATTCTTGCAGTGACCTAAAAGTTCAAAGTGCTCCTCTCTGGAGAATGTTGTTGGAGGAAACCCTAAAGGTATTTATTAATCTGACTTAACCAGCACCAACCGTTTCCCAAAAACAAACAGGGTGTTTAGCCAAGTGCAGCTCTGGCCTGTGGGTGTCCCTGGCTGGCCAATTAGAGGGCTCTCCCTGCCAGCAAAGGGCAGTCAGAAAGTGCGCCCTGCTGTGCTGTCTGTCTGTTTGTTTTCAGCTTCCCCAAATGCTCTGCCACAGCCTCCCGAGGAAGGTAGAGCAGATGGAATGTTTGGGGGAGGTTGTGTTTGGGGAGGTTGTATTTGGAAAACTGATCCTCAGATACAGAAATGGGAAAGTCCCGGTCCTTATGGGCATCAGTAAGGGAGCTTTGAGGCTGGGTGGGTGTTGTGAGGAGCCAGGTTTTATAGGCTGCGAGCAATTCAGGCGAGACCCTGCTCTCCTGATGCTTAATCTCTCGTGGGGAAGACCGACTCTGATCCATATCGGCCAAGAGTCCATGAGCTTCCTGGAATTTGATTCAGAAGATAGCAGGTATTTTAAATGTGCCTTTTCAGGCTAAGCAAGGACAATATCCTTTCTCTTTTCCTAGCTCCCTTCCCTCCCTTGAGAAAAAGCTGGGGTAGCCATGTGATGATGTTTCTCAAAAACAGATAGTCTTTGTGAAACTCAAAGCCAAGTTGTCACACAGCTCAATTTTAACTAACGGGTTCTTTGAACAAGGGCAGTCACTTAACGTCTTGGGCTTTAGTTTCCCTTCTTGGGGGCAGGGGGCCTGGAAAAGAGTGAATGGACCAGTGCTGGGAGGCAGTAGGGAGTGGTAGGGACTGTGGTGAAGAGCAGAGCATACGCTCTTTGGGTGGGAGGGGTGGGGCAACTCCAGTGCAGCCCATATGGAGCGCAAGGACTAGGGTTGCCAGATCTTCAGTTTTGCTTGTTTTTTTTTTCATTTTCCAGGAAAAGCCAGAGATCTGACTCCCCTCCCCATCCTCCCACCGCCTACCTTTTAAAAATCTTCTGATAATTGAATTTTAAAATATTGGCAGATAGTTCAGAGGGAGGAAAACACCCTGAGGGTCAAATAAGCAAGTCCCATGGACCTCCAGTTTGTGACTTCTGAACCAGAGGGTGATGAAGTCCTGGGACACGGGTGCCCTGGGGTACATTGGCCTCTATGAGCGTGATTTGAGGTTCATGACTGCTCACACTATCAGTTCTGAGGGGAGCTGATGCCTGGGCAGGGGGATGTATGAGCCAAGGCCTTGGGGGCGTCTGCCTTCCTGCACTGAGAGGTGGCCTGGGAACAGATGTCTCCCAGACCCGCTGATCTACTGCCTTAGCCAGGTAGCCACATGGGAGCACTGGGCAGTGCTTACTCCACTCTCCCTGAATCCCTGGTAGAGTAGGATTTGGGGTCAGATGGATTAAGGCCACACAGCTCCAATAAAGTCTCTGAAGCTGGTACAAGCCTGTATTGCCTGTCAACAAGCCTGTTCCTAGAGGGACATTTTACTGAAAGACTTGGGAGAAAAATATTACATTAAAATAAATGGACATGCATGAGTCAGAATGCAAATTCATGTACACCTTTAAGAGAAAACATGGGGATGTTAGAGAAATTTTGGACTTGGGGCAAAGAAGCCATATATCCCATGGGACATCTTGATGGTGGAAAAGGTCTCAGAAACTCTGACTTGAGGGACATGTGTGGAAGTGGTCAGTAGCCACAGGAAATCATTGAATATGGCCCTCCTTTCCCTGTTCACACATGGTGGGTTGATCACTCAGAGTAAGTGGGATACCTTTTAATACTTTTGCAGCGTGTGTAGGCTCTTTATGAAAAGCCCAAGGAAGTAGGGGCTTCCCTAGTGGCTCAGACAGTAAAGAATCCACCTGCAGTGTGGGAGACCCAGGTTCGATCCCAGAACCAGGAAGATCCCCTGGAGAAGGGAAAGGCTCCCTACTCCTGTTTTCTTGCCTGGAGAATTCCATGGACAGAGGAGCCTGGTGAGCTACAGTCCCTGGGGCCGCAAAGAGTCAGACACGACTGAATAACTAACACTTTCACTGTCAAAGGAGTAGGCTTCTCCTTGGTGGTCCAGACCAGAAGGTAGACCCAGGGCAGGAAAGGGCTCAAACACCCTTTTGCCTCATCCTGGTTGGTCTCAGAAACTCTTTTGGCGGTAACTTCAGTTACCAGATAACAGGCATCTCAGAGGAGGAGTACACACAGGTGAAAGCTGAGAAACCCCATGTTCTTCCAAGAAGACCCCTGGAGAAGATTCATTTTCACCCAGAAAGGCAGCCCAGGTGCAGAACATCAGTGTTGAAGGGACCAAGGTTCTGGTTCTTCATTCCTGATTTAGGCCAGCTCCTCCCCCAGCCAGTGCACAGGGAGCTGGCACACACACCATATTAAACTGATGGCATCTTATGGAAGAAGCCCCCCTCCACCAGTGAATCCCTGAAAAATCATGATCTGTATTAGGAGCAGTACACATTATAGAGTTGACTTCTGAATCAGCATAGTACCCTCAGGTCAGCACTGTGGAAACGCACCCTGAGGGCCCCTCCTGGCCACCAGCTTTTTCCAGAGTGACCCATGATCTACATGAAGAGGCCCGCATCCAAAGAGCAGTTCACTGATTTGTTGTAAATCCTAAACCTCAAGTTGTTGCCAAGTTGAAAAGAAGTAGCAGATCAATATACAGAGGTGGGAAAAGCAAAGTGCCAGCATATTTGGAGGTTCTTCAGGTATTTGGTTGGAGGTCTTGTGGCTTATATTGTCATATTTAAGTTGGACCCATTCTGTTGCTAAGAACCAGCCTCTCTCCCACTTCGCCCTCACCGCCCGCCGCCCATACCATTGACTCGAACAGTAATCTTGACTCTGCCTTTTGTTCTTTCATAACCTGAAATTTGTGAAGCCTCTACCATGTGAAAAAAGGTTGCAGGAGAAATACAGAGTGATAGTAGGCAAAATGGTCTTGTCCCTCCAGGAATTATAATTGTTTGTCTTGCTTCACTCTAAAATGTATTTGAGGGTCTTCCCTGGTGGTCCAGTGGTTAAGAATCCCCCCTCCAATACAGGGGATATGAGTTTGATTTCTGGTTGGGGAACTAAGATCCCACATGCCTTGGAGAAACAAACCCCAAGCAAGTTGCAGCTAGAGAGCCCATGAGCTCCAGAGCCCATGTCCTGCAGTGGGAGAAAACCTGCATGTTGTAATAAAGAGCCTGCACAACCAAATACAATAAAATAAAAATAATATAAAATAATATAAAATATTATAAAATAATATAAATATAAAATATAAAATATTTTATATATTTTATAAAATATTTTATAATATAAAATATTACAAAATAATATAAAATTAATATAAAAATATAAAATAATATAATATAATATAATATAATATAAAAAATAATATAAAATAATATAAAAATTTTAAAGATACTAAAAAGTGAAATCAAACCAAATGCATTTGAGGCACCCTAACACACTTAATTCTGACAGAAAGCGGTCCCCTGGAGAAGGGAATCGCAAACTACTTCAGGATTCTTGCCTCGGGAACCCCATAGTGAAGTGAAAGTGAAGTGAAGTTACTCAGTCGTGTCCGACTCTTTGCAACCCCATGGACTGTAGCCCACCAGGCTCCTCCCTCCATGGGATTCTCCAGGCAAGAGTATGGAGTGGGTTGCCATTTCCTTCTCCAGGGGTCTTCCCGACCCAGGGATCGAACCCTGGTCTCCTGCATTCCAGGCAGACACTTTAACCTCTGAGCCACCAGGGAAGTTCATGAACCCCATGAACAGTATGAAAAGGCAAAATGATAGGATACTGAAAGAGGAACTCCCCAGGTCCGTAGGTGCCCAATATGCTACTGGAGATCAGTGGAGAAATAACTCCAGAAAGAATGAAGGGATGGAGCCAAAGCAAAAACAATACCCAGTTGTGGATGTGGCTCGTGATAGAAGCAAGGTCCGATGCTGTAAAGTGCAATATTGCATAGGAACCTGGAATGTCAGGTCCATGAATCAAGGCAAATTGGAAGTGGTCAAACAGGAGATGGCAAGAGTGAATGTTGATGTTCTAGGAATCAGCAAACTAAAATGGCCTGGAATGGGTGTCTTTAACTCAGATGACCATTGTATCTACTACTGCAGGCAGGGATCCCTCAGAAGAAATGGAGTAGCCATGATAGTCAACAAAAGAGTCCAAAATGCAGTACTTGGATGCAATCTCAAAACGACAGAATGATCTCTGTTTGTTTCCAAGGCAAACCATTCAGTATCACAGTAATCCAAGTCTGTGCCCCAACCAGTAATGCTGAAGAAGCTGAAGTTGAAAGGTTCTATGAAGACCTACAAGACTTTTTAGAACTAACACCCCCAAAAGATGTCCTTTTCATTATAGGGGACTGGAATGCTAAAGTAGGAAGTCAAGAAACACCTGGAGTAACAGGCAAATTTGCCCTTGGAATGAGGAATGAAGCAGGGCAAAGACTAATAGAGTTTTGCCAAGAAAATGCACTGGTAGTAAACACCCTCTTCCAACAACACAAGAGAAGACTCTACACATGGACATCACCAGATGGTCAACACCAAAATCAGATTGATTATATTCTCTGCAGCCAAAGATGGAGAAGCTCTATACAGTCAACAAAAACAAGACCAGGAGCTGACTGTGGCTCAGATCATGAACTCCTTATTGCCAAATTCAGACTGAAATTGAAGAAAGTAGGGAAAACCACTAGACCATTCAGGTATGACCTAAATCAAACCCCTTATGATTATACAGTGGAAGTGAGAAATAGATTTAAGGGACTAGATCTGATAAATAGAATGCCTGATGAACTATGGAATGAGGTTCATGACATTGTCCAGGAGACAGGGATCAAGACCATCCTCATGGAAAAGAAATGCAAAACAGCAAAGTGGCTGTCTGGGGAGGGCTTACAAATAGCTGTGAAAAGAAGAGAAGTGAAAAACAAAGGAGAAAAGGAAAGATATAAGCATCTGAATGCAGAGTTCCAAAGAATAGCAAGAAGAGATAAGAAAGCCTTCTTCAGCAATCAGTGCAAAGAAATAGAGGAAAAGAATAGAATGGGAAAGACTAGAGATCTCTTCAAGAAAATTAGAGATATCAGGGGAACGTTTCATGCAAAGATGGGGTCGATAAAGGACAGAAATGGTGTGGCCTAACAGAAGCAGAAGATACTAAGAAGAGGTGGCAAGAATACACAGAAGAACTGTACAAAAAGATCTTCATGACCAAGATATTCACGATGGTGTGATCACTCACCTAGAGCCAGATATCCTGGAATGTGAAGTCAAGTGGGCCTTAGAAAGCATCACTATGAACAAAGCTAGTGGAGGTGATGGAATTCCAGTTGAGCTATTTCAAATCCTGAAAGATGATGCTGTGAAAGTGCTGCACTCAAAATGCCAGCAAATTTGGAAAACTCAGCAGTGGCCATAGGACTGGAAAAGGTCAGTTTTCATTCCAATCCCAAAGAAAGGCAATGCCAAGCAATACTCAAACTACCACACAATTGCACTCATCTCACATGCTAGTAAAGTAATGCTCAAAATTCTCCAAGCCAGGCTTCAGCAATATGTGAACCGTGAACTTCCTGATGTTCAAGCTGGTTTTAGAAAAGGCAGAGGAACCAGAGATCAAATTGCCAACATCTGGTGGATCATCAAAAAAGCAAGAGAGTTTCAGAGAAACCTCTATTTCTGCTTTATTGACTATGCCAAAGGCTTTGACTGTGTGGATCACAATAAACTGTGGAGAATTCTGCAAGAGATGGGAATACCAGACCACCTGACCTGCCTCTTGAGAAACCTGTATGCAGGTCAGGAAGCAACCGTTAGAACTGGACATGAAACAACAGACTGGTTCCAAATAGGAAAAGGAGTACGTCAAGGCTGCATACTGTCACCCTGCTTATTTAACTTATATGCAGTGTATATCATGAGAAATGCTGGGCTGGAAAAAGTACAAGCTGGAATCAAGATTGCCGGGAGAAATATCAATAACCTCAGATATGCAGATGACACCACCCTTATGGCAGAAAGTGAAGAGGAACTAAAAAGCCTCTTGATGAAAGTGAAAGAGGAGAGGGAAAAAGTTGGCTTAAAGCTCAGCATTCAGAAAACAAAGATCATGGCATCTGGTCCCATCACTTCATGGCAAATAGATGAGGAAACAGTGAAAACAGTGTCAGACTTATTTTTGGGGGCTCCAAAATCACTGCAGATGGTGACTGCAGCCATGAAATTAGAAGACGCTTACTCCTTGGGAGAAAAGTTATGACCAACCTAAATAGCATGTTGAAAAGCAGAGATATTACTTTGCTAGCAAAGGTCCATCTATTCAAGGCTGTGGTTTTTCCTGTGGTCATGTATGGATGTGAGAGTTGGACTGTGAAGAAGGCTGAGCGCCAAAGAATTGATGTTTTTGAACTGTGGTGTTGGAGAAGACTCTTGAGAGTCCCTTGGACTGCAAGGAGATCTAACCAGTCCATTCTGAAGGAGATCAGCCCTGGGATTTCTTTGGAGGGAATAATGCTAAAGCTGAAACTGCAGTTCTTTGGCCACCTCATGTGAAGAGTTAACTGATTGGAAAAGATTCTGATGCTGGGAAGGATTGGGGGCAGGAGGAGAAGGGGACGACCGAGGATGAGATGGCTGGATGGCATCACTGACTTGATGGACATGAGTCTGAGTGAACTTTGGGAGTTGGTGAGGGACAGGGAGGCCTGGCGTGCTGCGATTCATGGGGTGGTAAAAAGTCGGACGCGAGACTGAGCTGAACTGAACTGAACACACTTGATCCCCTAGAGAAGGAAATGGCAACCCACTCCTGTGTTCTTGCCTGGAGAATTCCATGTATAGAAGAGCCTGGTGGGCTGTAGTCCATGGGGTTGCAAAGAGTTGGACACAACTGAGCGACTAACACGTAGCGTGTAAGATTAACAGGAACGATGAGGATGTGGGGGCAGGCGGAAGAAGAATAAAAGAGATTTAGTTGGAAGTAAGACTAGTACCCACTACAAGGTCTTATATCCTCTGTTAGACATGGTCTATGGTTTTCTCTGAGTTTTCCGGCTGCAGTAAGAAGGGAATGTGATCTGGAACACATTTCATACCCATTATTCAAAATCAGACAATTTACTAAGAAGAAGCTGTTCCCAATACCAAGGACTGGGAGAATTTCCTCCTTTGCACCCTTGTGGATGTTATCAGCTAGTGAATCAGTCATGTTCTCAGCAACATCTCTATACTGCAGGTTTTACAAGGGGCAAGTTGTGACCCATGGTGTGTAATGAAATCAATTCAGTGGGTTGCTATGGTGTAATAAAAAGAAGTGTTTGGTGTTTGTGCCTGGTTCCTGGCACAGAGCTCCTAAAACCCTTGGAATTACTTGTGTGTCTTGTATGCTAATGATATGACACCCACTGGGGGCTGGGAGCCTTTGGGAGCTGGGGAGCGTGCTGTTTATCAGAAAGAGCAAGCCTGTTGAGCGGGTCGGAACTTCCAGCCTCTACCCTGGACTTCTGGGAAAGAGAGGCTAGAGGTTGAGTTTAATCACCAGTAGCCAGTGATTTAGTCAGTTATGCCCACGTAATGAAGTAATGAAACCTCCATTAAACTGCTAAGTGATGGGGAACTTGGAGGTTGGAGAACACATCAAGGAGCAGTGAGGGAGACCCGCCTGGAGAGGGCATGGAGCCTCCGCACCCTCCTTGGCCTGTGGATCTCTTCCACCTGGCTTTCCTGAGCTGTATTCTTTACCATAAACCACACTAGGGACTTCCCTGGTGTTCCAGTGGTTAGGATTCTCACTGCATGCCCTGAGGGTTTGATCCCTGGTTGAGGAACTAAGAACACATAGGCCTTGCATTGTGGCCAAACAAACAAACAAAATAACCCACAGTAAATGTCAGGAAAAGGTTTTCTTGAATTTTGCGTGCCATTCTAGTGAATTGTTGAAGCTGAGAAAGGGGTTGTGGGAACCTCTGATCTGTAGCTGGTTGGTCAGAAATACAGGCCTAAAGTGGGGCAGCCTTGTGACACGGAGCCCAGAATCTGCAGGGTCTCTGCTAACTCTGGGAGTTGGTGACAGAATTGAATTGAATTGTTGGGCACCCAGTTGGTGTCAGAGAATCAGAATTGTAAAGTTTCAAACTTTATGGTTTTTAAAAAGTTATGATAATTGCCGTGATCTCACGGCAAGCCTTCAAAATGGTGCTGAAGAAAGATAAGAAGCCTAAGAAGTCAACCTGGAAGTTTAATTTGGATCTTACTCATCCAGTAGAAGATGGAATTTTTGATTCTGGATAATTTGAATAGTGATTGCGGGAGAAAGTTGAAGCGAATGGCAGGACTGGAAATCTTGGGGATATCGTTCACATTGAATGCTTCAAGAATAAAATCATAGTCATTTTTGAGAAACAGTTCTCTAAAAGATTTGAAGTACCTTAGCAAGGAATACCTTAAAAAGAACAATCTTCATGACTGGCTTTGTGTGGTTGCATCAGACAAGGAGACTTACTAGCTTCGTTACTTCCAGATTAGTCAAGATGAAGATTAATCTGAGTATGAAGACTAGATGAAACCATCCTTTATCGGGCTTTGCTTGCTAATAAAACAAATTAAGCATACAAAAGAAACATTGAAATGGACCTTTAGCTTATCAGTGAATAAAAACATTGTATATTATCAAAACAGAAAAGTTATGAGAGTTGAATAGAATATATTGGAGAGTACCACATGTATGGCAGAGCCATCTGGGATCTTAGTTCCCCAACCAGGGATGGAACCTGCACCCCTATAGTGGAAGCGCAGAGTCTTAACCTCCAGCTTCCCCACTGGCTCAGACGGTAAGGAGTCTGCCTGCAATGTAGGAGCGGAGAAGGCAATGGCACCCCACTCCAGTACTCTTACCTGGAGAATCCCATGGACGGAGGAGCCTGGTGGGCTGCTGCCTGTGGGGTCGCACAGCATTGGACACGACTGAAGCAACTTAGCAGCAGCGGCAGCAATGCAGGAGACCCGGTTCAATCCCTGTCAGGAAGATCCCCTGGAGAAGGAAATGGCAACCCACTCCAGTATTGTTGCCTGGAAAAATCCAATGGACAGAGGAGCCTGGCAGGCTGCAGTCCATGGGATCCCAAAGTCAGACGCAACTGAGCCACTTGACCACTCTCTGGGTGCCGGGAAGTTTCCGAGACTTGTTTTTGGGGCAGGAGGTATACGTGTATGCGTGTAGTGTACTGTGACACAAAACTCATTTCTTACTGGTGATCATGTCCTTCTCAAAAAAAAAATTCCCCAAATCAGTGATATTCACCAACTGAGCTTCCAATATCTCATTGCCTGGCTGGGGAGTCCAGACTATGCATGAATGAAAACTTACTGGTCAGTGAAAGGGCAAGTGCCATCCTATTTGCAGCTAGGTCATGACTGCTCTTTCTTTGATCTTTGATCTTTGTTCTTTAGTTGTGGCATGTGGGATCTAGTTCCCCCACCAGGGATCAAACCTGGGTCTTCTGTATTGGGAGCACAGAGTCTTAACCACTGGACCACTGGGGAATTCCCTACGACTGCTCGTTCTGAGTGGGTGTAAGCTTGTTGGTTGGTCATGGAGAACAAGCTGAGGGAAGGGAGGGAGAGGGAGAGAGAAAGAGAAGGGAGTACAAAGCCACCGTGAAGAGAAACGATGAACCCATGTGAGTGCAGGGTGTGGAGAGTCCCTGCGGGAGGTCTGACTCCAGGGGAAGTGGTTTAGTGCTTTGCTCTCTGGAGGAAAGGTACACAGGTGGTGAACAAAGCAGGCCAGTGACAGTTGTATGGGTTTTCATCAGCTGAGGATGGGGAGGTGGTCAGTTACTGCTTCTCGCTGGCTGGAGCTCTTGCTGGGGACCCTCAGCTGTCCTCATGTGTGATGGAGGACATTTCTAGCACTTGGCCTGAACCATGACTGGGCACTTGCCAGGATGGTTCAAGGGAATGTGCTCAGCAAGACCTGGCTTAGAGCTTGCTTGCTACTGTCACTGTGTTTTTGCAGTATTTCAATCTAGAATGAGCTAGCACCTGAAAGATCCTTGAGTAGGTAGCAAAACCCCCTCCTTTGGGAACTTGGGTAAAGTCTGTTCCTCCATCCAGCTTCACGCTGTTTTGTTTAATGAATATAGTACATTTTGCTTGTTGCATATCTGGACTGTTTTCTGACTTTTTGGCTGAGGAATAATGCTATTATAAACAGTCACGTTCATGTCTTGGTTTGGGCATATGTTTTCGTTTCTCTTGTATAGATTCCTAGGAGTGCAATTACTTGGTTATACAGAAAGTTATATTGTAACTTTTTTTTAAGCTACCTTGCTGTTTTTCCCAGTGGTTGTGTCATTTACATTCAGGAATGTATGAGGTATCCAGTTTCTCTGTACAGCCTCACTAATACTTGTTATTGTCTTTTTTTTTTTTTTAATTATAGCCAGTCTGATAGTTTTGTATTGGTATCTTATTATATCTTTAACATGCCTTTTCCTATTGACTAAAGACACTGAGCATCTTTTCATGTGCTTATTAGCCATTTATAGAACTTCTTTAGTAAAATGTCTATTCAAATCTTTTGGCTGTTTTATGAATTCAGTAAAGTTACAGGATACAAAATCAATATACAGAAATCAATTACATTTCTATATACTAATAATGAACTGTCAACAAGATAAATTAAGAAAATATTCCCAACACTTATACACCATTGGTGGGTCTGTAAGTTGGTATAGCCACTATGGAAAACAGTTTTGAGATTCTTCAAAAACTTAAGACTAGAGCTGCTGTGTGACCTACCTACTCCACTTCTGGGTATTTATCTGAAGAACACAAAAGCTACTTTGAAAAGACACAAGCACCCCATGTTCATTGCAGCATTATTTATAATAACCAAGATATGGAAACTAAGTGTCCAACAATGGATGACTGGATAAAGAAAGTGTGATACACACACACACACACACACACACACACACACACACACACATGAAATATTATTTAGCCATAAAAAGGAATAAAATCTTGCCATTTGCAACAACATGGATGGAAATTGAGGGCATTATGCTAAGTGAAATAAGTCAGAGAAAGACAAATACTGTGTGATCTCACTTATATGTGGAATCAAAACAAAATAAAATAAACAAACCTAGATCCTGTATACTGCAACTGAGGGTTCACATGTCACAACTAAAGATTCCTCATGCTGCAACAAAAGAAACAAAGATGGAAGATCCTGAGGGCCACAACTAAGACCCGGCACAGCCAAATAAATATATAAATATATATTTTTAAAAACCCAAGCTCATAGATACAGAGAACAGGTGGTGGTTGCCAGAGGTGGGGGTTGCAGGGTAGCCAGAAACAAGTACAAATCTCCAGTTATAAAATAAGCCATGGGAATGTGATGTACAGCGTGGTGACAACAGTTAATAATACTATATTGTATGTTTGAAAGTTGCCAAAAGATTGTATGTTTGAAAGTTGCCAAAAGAGTAAATCTTAAAAGTTCTCATCTTAGGAAAATATTCCATAGCCATGTATAATGACAGATGGCAATTAGATTTATTATGGTGATCAATTTGAAGATATGCAGATATAGAATCATTATATTGTACACTTGAAACTAATAGAATATTGTATGTCAGTTATAACTCAATTTAAAAATCTTTTGCCCATTAAAAAAATTGAGTGATCTTTTGATGATTTAATTAACAGAACTCTTTATGCTTTCTAGATACAGATTCTTTGTCAGATACACAATTTGTAAATATTTTCTCCCAATCTGGGGCTTTTTTTCTTCTTCTTTTTTAATGTTATCTTCTGAAACACTGAAGTTTAAAATTTGACAACTCAAATTAATGTTTCTTCTTTTATGGATTTTTGTGCTTTTGGTGTGTAACTAAGACTACTTTGCCATCACTTCATGGCAAATAGATGGGGAAACAATGGAAACAGTAACAGAGTTTATTTTCTCGGGCTTCAAAGTCACTGCAAATGGTGACTGCAGCTATGAAATTAAAAGATGCTTGCTCCTTGGAAGAAAACTATGACCTACCTATACAGCATATTAAAAAGCAAAGATATTATTTTGCAACACAGGTCTGTCTAGTCAAAGCTATGGTTTTTCCAGTAGTCATGTGTGGATGTGAGAGTTGGACCATAAAGAAGGCTGAGCACTGAAGAAATGATGCTTTTGAACTGTGGTGTTGGAGAATACTCTTGAGAGTCCTTCGGACTGCAAGGAGATCAAATTAGTCAATCCTAAAGGAAATTAGTCCTGAATATTCTTTGGAAGGACTGAAGCTGAAGGCACCAATACTTTGGCCACCTGATGCGAAGAACTGACTCATTAGAAAAAACCCCTGATGCTGGGGAAAATTGAAGGCAGGAGGAGAAGAGGATGACAGAGGATGAAGTAATTGGATGGCATCACCGACTCAATGGATATGAGTTTTAGCAAGCTCTGGGAGATGGTAAAGGATAGGGAAGCCTGGCGTGCTGCAGTCCATGGGGTAGCAAAGAGTTAGACACGACTGAGCTACTGAAAAGTAACAAGAATACTTTGTCCAATTCGAGGTCATGAAGATTTCATTCTAGGGGTTTTGGAGTTTTTGCTCTCTTACTGAGGTCTCTGATCCACATGACTGAGCGACTGAACTGAACTGATCCATTTTTTAAAACTTTACTTTTAATTGAAGGATAATTGCTTTACAATGTTGGTTTCTATTGTACAACAACCTGAATCAGCTGTAAGTTTTTACATAGCCCCTCCTTCTTGGAGTTTCCCTCCCATCCTCAACCCCTGTCTGATCCATTTTGACTTGATACTTGGTTTGGTGTAATGCTTAGATTGAGATTTATTTTTTGCATATTGTGCAGAAAAGAGTTATTGTCATAGGCCTGAGAAGTCTATCTTTAGAAAGCCCTGCTTGCAAGTTTTGCACTTGGCTGGTGTATGGAAATGTAGATTTCAGGAGAGTTCCCCTCATTCCTAGAACTAATAATAAGTTAATTATACTTAAACTATTTTCATAAACCATGTGAAGTGAAGTGAAAGTCGCTCAGTCGTGTCTGACTCTTTGCAACCCCATGGACTATACACTCCATGGCATTCTCTAGGCCAGACTACTGGGTGGGTAGCCTTTCCCTTCTCTAGGGGATCTTCCCAACCCAGGGATTGAACCCAGGTCTCCCATATTGCAGGCGGACAAACCATGTGGTTTATAGCAAATACCTGTTTTCCTTCTTGGAGTCTTAAATTTTGGAACATGCTGGGCAGGGATATTTACCTGACCAACCCCAGCAAAAACCCTGGTGACCTTCCTTGGATAATAGCATTTATACACATTCTGTCACAACCCTTGCTGGAGGAATTAAGCATGTCCTGTGTGACCCCTCTGGGAAGGGAGGACTCTTAGCAGCCTGTGCCCGGTTTCCTCTACACGTCACCCCATGCGCCTTTCCCTTAGCTGATTTTGCTGGATGTCCTTTTGCTGTAATAAATCAGAGCAGTGAGCACAACTACATCCTGAGTCTTGCAAGTCCCACCCCATTGACTCTAGGGGTGGTCTTGGGGACACTGACATGCCTAGAAATGTCCAATTGCTTCAGCACTATTCGTCAGAAAGACTTTTGCTCCTTGAATTTTCTTGTCATCTTTGTCAAAATCAATTTACCATAAATGTAAAAATTTACTTCTGGATTCTGTTCTGTTCCATTGCCTATCCTTATGCCAGTACCACGTTGTTTTGATTACTGAGGCTTTATAGTAAGTTTAAAATCAGATAGCATAAGTCCTTCAACTTTTTTTTTTTTTCAAAATTATTTGGCTCTTCTAGGTCCTTTGCATTTCCATATAAATTTTAGGATCAGTTTGTTAGTTTCTCCTAAAAGGCTTACTACGGTTTAGATTGGAGTTGCTGTTTTCAATTCTTTTTAAGTTTGTCTTGCTTATTATTTGACTGCACTGGGTCTCTGTGTCTGGGACTTTCTCTAGTTGTGGTTAGCGAGGGCTACCCTGGGTTGCAGTGCACAGGCTATTCATTGCAGTGGCTTCTCTTGCTGCAGAGCACAGGCTGTAGGCGCAGGGGGAGTAGTTGCAGCACATGCGCTCAGTCGTTGCGGTTCACAGGCTGTATAGGGAGCGAGGGCTCAGTAGTTGTGGTGTTCAGGCGTAGGTCCTCCTCGGCATGTGGAATCTTCCCCAACCAGTAATTGAACTCGCGTCCTCTGCATTGGCATGTGGATTCTTATCCACTGTACCGCGAGGAAAGTCCGTGATTGGAATTGATTTGAATTGATGGATCAGTTGGCGAGAACTGACGTCTTGACAATAGTGAGTCTTCCAATCCATAAATGTGAAATGTCTATCCGTTTAATATCACAGTAGTGTTTTGAAGTTTTCAGTGTGCAAGACTTCTGCTTCTTTTCTTAATTTTATTCCTAAATATTTTATTCTTTCTGATACTATTATGAGTGAAATTGTTTTCTTAATTTCATTTTAAGATTTCTTGTTGCTAGATATAGAAATAAAATTGATGCTTGTATTTTGACCTAGCTAAATTTATTAGTTCCAGTATTTGTTTTTTGGGTGCCTGGGGGTTTTATACACGCAAGATTATATCAGCTGTGAATAAAGTTTTACTTCTTCCTTTCTGTTTAGATGACTTTCTTTACCTTATTGCTACTGGCTTGAATCTCTAGTGTGGTTTTGATAAGAAGTAGCATAAATGGACGTCTTTGCCTTGCTCCTGATCATAAGGGGGAAAGCATCAGTCTTCATCTTTACTATGATGTTAGCTGTAGGGTTTTGTACATGTTGTTTATCAAGCTTTGTAAATTATCTTTTATTCCTAGCTTGTTATGGATTTTTACCGTAAATCTGTGTTGGATTTTATCACATGCTTTTTTTTCCTGCATCTATTGAGATGACAGTTTTGTTTTTGTTTTTTTTGTCCCTTATTCTGTTGCTTTAGTATGTTACATTAATTGATTTTCAGATATTAAGCCAACCTTGCATTCCTGGGATAAAGCCCACTTGGTCCTCTGTCTATGTTGCTAGGTTCAGGTTGCTAATATTTTGTGGAGGATTTTTACATATATATACATGAAAGATACTGATTAGTTTTCTTGTGTTGTTTTCCCCTGATTTTGAATCACGGTACTATCAGCCTCATAGGCTGAGCTGGGGAATGTTACCCACCCCTCTCTTTTCTCATCTTTTCCCTTTTAAGGAGATAATTTATGGTCCCTTACGGGTGACTAGGAGCAACTTCTTTTTCTCTTCTCAAGGCTAACTCTTAAACAATTCAAGTTAAGCAGCTCAATGTCATTGGCTAAATCCTAGGTCCATGTATGGACAGATATGGCTCAAAATGGAGCAGGTTCGGCCGGCCTCCCTGAGACACCTTGTCTGATCACAGCTGGCACCTCCATCTGCAGGCAGACCCCCAGAGCTTCCCTACAGGGACAGGGGTGGGAGTATCTGCTCAGCTGGCCACTGGAGGATGCTTGGCTGAAGTTGCTTCTCTCCCCCTTTCTCTTTTAACAGAGCAGCCACGAACCAAAAGGTACGAGAGCAGGTGCGCCTGGAGCTGAGCTTCTTGAATTCAGACCTGCAGATGCTCAAGGAGGAGCTAGAGGGGCTCAACATCTCAGTAGGAGTCTATCAGAACACAGAGTAAGTAGGGGCAATGCTTCTGTCAGATACTTTCTGAGCCTTGGGAATGCCTGCATCAGGGATGGTACATAGATAGGCCCCAGGCTGTAGCCAACCCCGCTTTGATCTGGTTTGGGGTTGAGCAAGGTGTAGGAGTTAAAGAGAACCTGTAGGGGTTTGTTGGAGATACCTGACCAGTTGGAGAAGAAGGCATTTATTTGTCCTGGGGCCACTTGGGCCACAGTTTTACTGGAGAGCCTTGTGGCTGGGTTCAGGCAGGAAAATGGCACCTGTCATGTCGGGTGATGCCTCTGTCATAAGTAGGCCCTGGAAGGGTAGCTGTGGTTAGCTCTGAGAGTCAGCCTGCCAGGTGGGGCCAGGGAAGCCCCATCTTCTTCCCTCTCCACCTCAGCACCACACACATGATCTGACTCTGCGTCATTCTGTTGATAAGATTATAGAAACATGTAATAAGCTGCCTTTTCCAGCAAAGATCATGAGACTTTTGCAAGTTCCCTGAGGGGATGGTGTAACTGAGATACTTTGGAAATGTCTCCCATTGAATATTTGAGAAAGAAATGTGCTGATTCAGAAGCATCCCTTAGAGAGTTTTTGTGGGAGGCCAAATGTTGAGGTGTGACCTTCAGAAGAGCTCAGAAATTCTCCCTCCCAAGGTGAGCTACCTTGGAAGAAAAAGCCCATCTTTTTTTTTTTTTTTTTTCCCCTATATGGACCATTTTAAAAGCCTTTATTGAATTTGTTAAGAGTATTGCTTCTGCTGATTATTTTCTGCTTTTTGGCTTCGAGGCATGTGGGATCTTAGGTCCCCAGTTGGGGATAGAGCTCGCACCCCTTGCATTGGAAGCCGAAGTCCCCCAGACAGCCAGGGAGGGGTCCCCAAAGTCCATCTTTAAGAGGAAATAACCTTGAGAACTGCTAAAGAACAGTTTACATACTTTTCTGTCTGGGGAAGTAGGATTTTTCAAAAGGTCAGGAGCCCAAAGGAAAACTCAGTCAAAAAATAATTCCCTAGATGAACAGAACGAACATGTTGGGAGATCTTCCATCACCTTTGAAAGGTGCTTTTACTGATCATCTCCTGCACAGTCCTCTGCACTGTCCCCAAGGGGTTTTTCTGAGCCACGGGTGAAACCTCTGCGTTCTTGGTGGGCATCATGAGCCAGGCTGTGTGTCCTGGCTCACTTACCTTTGAGCTCCCAGCAGAGTTCTGACACCTAATCAGTACAGCCAGTGAACGGCTCCCCTCATCTCATGCTGTATACTCAGCTGTGTCTGACTCTTTGCAACCCCATGGACTGTAGTCTGCCAGGCTTCTTGGTCCATGGGATTTTCCAGGCAAGAATACTGGAGTGGGTTGCCATTCCCTTCTCCATCTATGAGATGAGTCAGGGCCAACCATTGGTCATAGAAGTAGGATGTTTCTTATTCCACCTCGCAGTATGTGAAGCACAGGGCTGTTCATGCATATTGCCCAGAGACATGCAGTTAAGGCCCCTGTGTGACTGCACTACAGCTGTAAAGTGGCTGATTGGTTTCTGGGAGTGGGACAGTTGCTCCCGGGATTGGGGATGAGGGGGAGAGAGATGTGCAGATATATAATGACATCTTGCATTTCCATCTGCCCTCTTCCTGTTTTCAAAGCACATTATTTTTTTCTTGGCACAGTTGATCCTCACACATGTCTGTGAGGTAGACAGTGAAGAAACAATCTCATGCAGATGAAAAAACACAGGGAGCCCCGAGGTTATGGGAAAATGTTATATTAGTGCAAGATGGAGAGGGTGGGGAGTCCTGGCCAGGAGCCTGGGGATGCTGGCTGCTCTTGCACGGTCACAGGAAGAGCAGACCTAGCCGCCAGCCCTGTCGGGGTGAAGCCAGCAGAGAGTGGCCTGGCCTGTCCTCATCTCCTTCTAGCAGGATCTGCTTTCCTAGCAGGCCTTGGGAAGCTATGCACCCCATTGGGACTCGCCTGCTTTCAGCACAGCCCCGTTGTTTTCAGTCCCCCACAGAGGCAGCTTCAGCTTACAGCCCATTGTCCACTCACCCCGCCTGCATTCCTGGCCTCCTCCTCGGCTAGGCTGAGCGGCCCCAGGAGGTCTCCTGTTACAGGTCAGGGAGCGAAATCCCTGTTGGCAAAACACAGCTGAGCCCAGTTCCTTCCCACTGGCCCTGCCTCTGGGACCACGCCCAGGGGGACCTTTGGGGTAACCAGGTGTTTGGTGGGGGGAGAGGAGGTGGCAGGGAAATAGCTGGCCAGGGCCTGACCCGGGGCTGGGAGCCAGGTGCACTTAGGTGTCAGATGGGGCCCTCAAGGCCTTCCCGTGATGCCTAGAAGGATATGCCCCACGGGAGGAGGCCTGTGAGAGCCCAGGGTTGGAGGGCTGCAGGGGAGGTGGGGCCCACTGCAGTGAAGGGAGCAGGAGGAGGAGGGAGGGGGGTTGGCTGGAAATGGCAGCAGTGCACCAGACCACAGGGCAGTGAGCACTCGAGGCACAGACCCTGGTGTGCAGAGGCCTTCTGGACAGTTATTCAGAGATGCAATGTGATTGGAGGGATAAATCAGGGTACAGCTGGTAGGGGCCTCCTGTGTTAGGCTTGGTTGTCTAGAAGGGGACGGCGACTCCTTTTGCAGCAAAGACGAGGACATGACCTGAGTGGTCTTTTTAAAAAAAATGATTTATTTTTGGTTGCACTTGGTCTTTGATGCTGCATGCAGGCTTTTTCCAGTTGCAGTGAGCGGAGCAACTCTTTGTTGTGGTACGCGGGTTTCTCATTGTGGTGGCTTCTCTTGTTGTGGGACATGGGCCTTAGGCATCTGGAAACTTCTCAGACCACGGGTCGAACCCATGTCCCCTGCATTGGCAGCTGGATTCTTATCCACTGTAGCACCAGGGAAGTCCCCAGTGGTCTTTATGGAAAATGAACTGATGTGTACTAGCTTGGTGGGAGGAGAGGGGTGGGGACCCGAGCTGGATTCTGGTGGCGGGGCAAGCTGGGGGTGTGCAAAGTGGCTGAGAGGCAGATGTTCATGTAGCTTGCTCTGTTCCTTCTAGGGAAGCATTTACGATTCCTCTGATTCCACTTGGCCTGAAGGAAACCAAGGACGTTGATTTTCAGTCGCTCTCAGGTAAATCTCAAAGCAATGGGCACTGGATCCGCTGTTTAAAGAGAAATGTGGAAATTGTGGGTCCCTTGCAAGTGCTGAGTGAGGCTCAATGGGGCCAAGTGTCGCTTGATTTCTTCAGGGTGGCCTTGAGCACCCTCAGCCAGACCACCCGGACAGCCCATGCTAAACTTTCCTCTGCTCACTAACGTCTGGTTGCTAAGACTCTCACATGCCTGGAGAAGGGGTTGGGAACCCAGGCTGGTTGGCTCCAGGAATCCAAGGCAGAGAGGATCTATGGTAAACAGGCTTTGAGTTTTTAAAATTGCATCCTGTTTTAGTGTCTTTTTTTTTTTTGCCTCAAAGTTTATAGTCAGTTTAGGCCATGTTTTTGGAAGAATAGCCAAAAGTTTTTGACCCTCAACATTTTATTTGAAAACAGTAGAAAATTTGAAAGAATGTCACAGTGAACCCCTGTATACTCATTACCTAGATTCTCTGTTAACATTTTTCTGTAGTCATCTTATCATGTATTTGTGCATCTGTGCATCCCTCTCTCCGTACATTAATACATCTTATTTTTGATACCTTTCAGAGTAAACCAAAGATAATGGTTCGCTGTCCTTAAACACTTGAATAGCTAGAGTTGATGCATCCCCACCCCTGATCCCTGGATGTCTGCCTTCTCTTTTTTTTTCTCTCTATCCCCCACTCTGCCCTCCCCTTTCTCTTTCCCTCCTTCTTTCCTTCCCTTCCATCTTTTTTTTAAAATTACCAACTTTATTGGGATAGTCATACATCGCACAATTCACCTCTTTAAAGTAAAAATAGTACCTGGCCTCCCTTAGCCATGTGTGTCTCTGGCAAGCAGAGACACTGTAGGCCCACCTGTGTCAATCACTGAACAGGTGCTGGTGATGTCAGAGGCCCAGCTGTTAGGGCCCCTAAAATTCAGTGGAGGATCTGGGTGGGAAGTGAGAGATTTTGATGGAGGTACCCAGAGATGGCTTTCTCCGAAGCTGGGGCCAGGAGAGGCCTCCCCAAGTCTGGAATGCTTTCCTCTTCCTCTTTGCCCCAGATCCATCTCTATGAGTTTTTACTGAATCATCTCAAACTTCCATGTAGGAGAAGAAAGTGGTGATGAGGTAGAAGGTGGTGTCTGTCTCCAAGCTTTCCAGCACAGGCCGGGTGTGTAAGGATGAATCCCAGAATCGTGAAAAATGCTTCAAAGAATTCTGTTTCTTGTCACAGCAGTCCTATTAGTTGACTCATCTTTTCACTGATTTTATTTTAGGAAAAGAAAAAAATGACCATATGGCATTTTGGGCACTACACACTTTGTCCTTTTAAAAAGCAATTGGTAATAAACAAGTGGGACCTAATTAAACCTAAATTTTAAAATTAAAAGCTCTTGCACAGCAAGACTGTGGACTATGCTAAGTCACTCAGTCGTGTCTGACTCTTTGCGACCCTATGGACTGTAGCCGGCCAGGCTTCTCTGTCCATGAGATTTTCCAGGCAAGAATACTGGAGTGGGTTGCCATTTCCTTCTCCAAGGAAACTATAAATAAAGAGAAAAGACACCTTTCAGAATGGGAGAAAATAATAGTAAATGAATCAACTGACAAAGGATTAACCTCCAAAATATACAAGCAGCTCATACAGCTCAATACTAGAAAAACAAATAACCCAGTCAAAAGTGGGCAGCAAAGCTAAACAGACATTTCTCCAAAGAAGACATACAGATGGCTAATAAACACATGAAAAGATGCTCAACATCGCTCATTATTAGAGAAATGCAAACCAAAACTACAATGAGATCACCTCATGCCAGTCAGAATGGCCATCATCAAAAAATCTATAAGCAATAAATGCTGGAGAATGTGTGGAAATAAGGGAACCCTTTTGCAGGGTAATGAGTAATGTAAATTGAAACTGCCACTGTGGAGATTCCTTAAAAAATAGGAATAAAACTACTATATGACCCAACAATCCTCCTACTGGGCATATACCCTGAATAAACCATAATTGAAAAGATGCATGTACCCCAGTGTTCACTGCAGCACTATTAGAATAATTAGGGCATAAATGGAGAAGGAATGGCACCCCACTGCAGTACTCTTCCTTGGAAAATCCCATGGACAGAGGAGCCTGGTAGGCTGCAGTCCATGAGGTTGCAAAGAGTCTGTCACGACTGAGCGACTTCCCTTTCACTTTTCACTTTCATGCATTAGAGACGGAAATGGCAACCCACTCCAGTGTTCTTGCCTGGAGAATCCCAGGGACGGGACAGCCTGGTGGGCTGCTGTCTATGGGGTCGCACAGAGTTGGACATGACTGAAGTGACTTAGCAGCAGCAGCAGCAGGGCATAGAAGCAACCTAGATGTCCATCAACAGATGAATGGATAAAAAAGCTGTGGTACATATATACAGAGAAATATTTCTCAGCCATAAAAAGGAATGCACTTGAGTCACTGCTAATGAGGTAAATGAATCTAGAAGCTATTATACAGAGTGAAGTCGGAAAGAGAAAAAATATCATATGTTAATGCATATATATGGAATCTAGAAAGATGGTACTGATGAACCTGTTTGCAGGGCAGCAGTGGAGATGCTGACATAGAGAACAGACTTGTGGACACAGTAGGGGAAGGAGAGGAAGAGTCTAATTGAAAAAGTAACATTGAAACATATATATTACCATATGTAAAATAGTCAGTGGGAATTTGCTGTATAATACAGGGAGCTCAAACTCAGTGCCTGTGACAACCTAGAGGGGTGGGATGGGGAGGAGGTGGGAGGGAGGTTCAAGAGGGAGGGGACATATGTATACCTATGACTGATTCATGTTGATGGATGGCAGAAACGAACAAAATCAATTCAGTTCAGTTCAGTCACTCAGTTGTGTCCGACTCTGTGACCCCCATGGACTGCAGCACCCCAGGCTTCCCTATCCATAACCAGCTCTGGGAGTTTGCTTAGACTCATGTCTATTGAGTCGGTGGTGCCATCCAACCATCTCATCCTCTGTCGTCCCCTTCTCCTCCTGCCTTCAATCTTTCCCAGCATCAGGGTCTTTTCGAATAAGTCAGTTCTTTGCATCAAGTGGTCAAAGTATTGGAGCTTCAACTTCAGCATTAGTCCTTCCAATGAGCAAAATATTATAAAGCAATTATTCTCCAATTAAAAAAAAAATTGGTTAATGCTTTGAAAGCTTTTGCACTTGTTTCCCAATCTCAAGCAGAGACTGTGTGAGTTCCTTTCACTCAGGACCTTGCAGACTGATGTCTTGTTTAGATCCAGGTCCTGGGCCCTGTGAGTTTGGGGTTTATTTTAGAGTTTGAGAAGGGACTTTGGTAGTCTCACTAGACCCAAGATTACCAAAAATTTTATTTTCTGGGTAGTAGACAACTATATGCCAGCTTTTCACAGGGCACGTGAGCTTTTAGTTAGGTGTGACACTTGCCATAGGTCTGTGAGACTCCAGACAATGCTTATGTCTGTGGAAATGTTTTAGTTGCTTTTGTAGAATACTTTCTTTTAAGATTTAGTTTGTTGCTTTGTGCCAGAGCTGGAAGAGTGTGGGCATTTTGCAGGGGACAGGAAATAGGTGAAGGGGATTAAGGTTACAAATTTTCATATAATAAATAAGCCATGGGGATAGACTACGAAGCATAAGGAATATATTCAGTAATACCGTAATAACTTTGTATGGCAACAGATGGCTACTAGACTTGCCATGGTGATCATTTCAGAAAGTATGCAAATGTCAAACCAGTATGTCATATACCAAAACAAACATAATATTGCAGTCAACTATATTTCAATTAAAAAAAGAAGACATACCCAGAAACACAAAATGTGTGAGTTTGGAAGGAATTGTGCAGGTCGCCAGAATTTAAAAAATTTAAAGAGTGCAGGCTTTCAAAAGGAGACTCTTGGAGAAAATTGGGAATTTCCTGGGCAACTGTAAGGATCCAAACATGGCATGTGCAGAATTCACATTAAATCTAGTGGGGAAAAAAAAAATCACATGTTATGGATATGGCCAAGTGCTATTCAGCTGAGGTTTCCAACCATGTCATTTTAGTCTAAAAGAACTCTACAGATGTCAGTCATACAAAAATGAGAATGTTTGGGGGACATTCTGTTTTTCCTCCCATATTTGTGCTTGAGAGTCACACAGACAGGTGTGCAGAAGTATCTGGCCAAATAAATCAGGGCAGTTCATGTTGTCTTTCAGATCTGTGTATCCTCGTGATGTTTAATGGTCAGTGAAGCTTCATGATCTGATTATGTTCTGTTTTTAAATAAATGGGCTTTAAAACAACTTCATGAAGAAGCACCATCAAAATAAATCCTAGAGAATTCAAGGTTTTTTGGTTTTGTTTTAAATATAGCTTTGTTAGTATATATTCCTGATTGAGAAGAGTAGTGCCAAATTTTCAGAAAATACCAAGACATGTTAAAGATCCCTCACAGCCACACACATCCCCCTACACCTTTATTTGGTACTTAGGCTTTGAGCAGTTGGTCTGGGGTCTTTAGAAGGATGTGAGACTCCTCTGATCTATTCAGGCTCAGCATGGTATCTATGGGTAATAAGTGCCAAGTAGGGTAGCTATTAATTTCATTCTTAAGGCATCTTGCAAATTTTATTGTCAACAGCTCTCCTGTGAGCATTTTTGCACACTTTGCTGAATATTTCCTTTGGATAAATTTCTAGATGTGGATTTGGTAGGTCAAAAATATGATTACCTAATAACCCACCAGGAACTGGTCTGGCCTTACATTCCTAACAAGTGTGTGTGACTGCTTATGAAACCGTTTGTGTCATCTTTCAGGGCTCCAGAGAGCTCCAGTACCACAGTTTTTTTATGTCTCAGCACAGAAGATAATTTAGTGAGCAATGAAGAGGTAGATAGGTAGTGATTTTTTAGAACAGGACACTTGTGGACGGGCGAGAAATGGTGCACTCTGAGAACTTAATTGACTATATAGTTTTATAATCAAAGGGGCTTCCCTGGTAGCTCAGTGGTGAGGAATCCTGGGAAGATCCCACATGCTGTGGAGCAACTAAGCCTGTGTGCCACTACTTTTGAGCTCTGGATCCCAGGAGTCTCAACTACTGAAACCCATATGCCCTGGAGCCCATGCTCCAGGGAGAGGGAGAAGAACTTCTTTGTCTTTCTTGAGTAGACATCATGCTTCCATCATCAGCTCTTCCTCTAGGTTGAGCAGGGTAGTTTTCTTGTCCCTACATAGGCAAGCTAGGTCCACAAATTATTGTTTTTATGCGGGCAGAGTGGAGAAGGCAGTGGCACCCCACTCCAGTACTCTTGCCCGGAAAATCCCATGGACAGAGGACCCTGGTAGGCTGCAGTCCATGGAGTCGCTGAGGGTTGGACACGACTGAGCGACTTCACTTTCATGCATTGGAGAAGGAAATGGCAACCCACTCCAGTGTTCTTGCCTGGAGAATCCCAGGGACGGGGAAGCGTGGTGGGCTGCCATCTATGAGGTCGCACAGAGTCGGACAGGACTGAAGTGGCTTAGCATGTGGGAAGAGAGCGTGTCTTAGGGGTCATTAACCTCCTGAGCCCACTGGGCAGGATGTGGGTCTCACGCCACCGTTGTTCCATTGTCTTGGGCTCACGTCTTATGCCTCTCTCGCATGGTTTTATTTCTAAGCAAGCCTGCCTGGTTTTGTGATTAAGCAAACTTACAGGGTTTCCCATATTTTTCTACTTACAATCCCCTAGTGGGATTAACTACTTAATCACCTACTTTGTCCCTTTACTCTGTCTATATCATTCCTCCCTCCAGGTGTTTACTCTTTTATGCTTCAAAGGGGGTAAAGGGCAGTGACTGATCACTAGCTACTTCGGGCTGAGATGGAACATCAGCCTGCCTGGGACCTGGCTGACCGTCCCTTCTCTGTTCGGAGAACTGCCAGTCAGTGTCACTGTGGTTAGCATCATCCTTTGAGCCTTCTTAGATGTTAAGCATTGGAGGATGAATCTACAAAAATATATAAATTAAAAGAAATACATGGAGAAGGAAATGGCAACCCACTCCAGTATTCTTGCCTGGAGAATCCCAGGGATGGAGGAGCCTAGTGGGCTGCCGTCTATGGGGTCGCATAGAGTTGGACATGACTGAAGTGACTTAGCAGCAAAGAAATACAACAATGAGCTTTGGAAAAGTCATTAAGAAAGATTACAGCCGTGATTTTGAAGATCCAGACCATTTTCTTCGGTTTCCAAATCTAAAAGAGAGTCACTGAAGGCCTTAATCCGTTTGTTTCTGATTAGGCCTAGAATCTTAATGTTTTATATTTTAGGGTGTATTGAGTCTTTTATCTCAATTATAGATTTAATTTATTCTTTTCTCTTTTATGTTAATATCCTTTGATGATGAGAGTGATTTCCTTGTCCCTCAAGGGACAGAGTGTGGCCCCTAATTTATTTTAAAAGTAGCTTCCATTAAAGAAATAGGACAGTCAGCCACAAACAGAAAGAAATGTGGAAATAACCAACCATTGATATACAAAAAGGGTCGCAGGAAAATGTGCCCCTGTCTCTTGCCTGACACTCCCATTACATATTTCTTACAGTTGTTAAGGTTTCCCATCCTTTGGGTTAAGACCAAGAAGGTTGCATTTGTCTGTGAGAAATTTTATCAAGTGACCTGCCGTTTCAGTGACTGCCCAAGGCTCTGCTTTACTTAGATGCCGTGTCTGGGCAGAGCCATTTTTGGTCTTGGGCCCTGTCAGTCTTTTGATTGTGAAATCATCAAAGAAGGCCAACCCCACCCCCCAACTCTCTGGTGCCTGGGGCATTCCCTCTTTCAATACCTTGGCTGTTTGCAAAGGGTTCATCCATCACAGTACTCTAACGTGTCCCTTCTGTCCACACCGAGCACACTGATTTTGTCTGGGTACCTATGGGCCTTGTGGTCTACTGTGGCCAGATTGGCCTAAAAAACCTAGCCTTTCCTGTGGTGGTCTCGGGTGGACACAGCCATTGTGATCATCTGGGCCTTTTGTTTATCTCTCTGGGTGTATTCAGCCTTTTTGGCCATATCCCTGTTACTGAAAACCAAATAAGCCAATTAAAGCAAATCACTCTTAGGAGTCTGAGGACCCACAGTTGGCTTTTTTGAATTTCATTTCTGATGTCTGGGGAAGACTGGGCTATGAAATGTAGAGCCAAAAGTCCTGTCCCTCAGGCGAGGAGGGATCCACCTAGGTACACTTTTTAAACACTTCTGTTACTCTCCCTTGAAAAACTGTAGGATTTTTATTTGGTCCCTATTGGATTTCTTTCACTTTTTTTCACAGTTGACAGGTTTCTTTGTAAGCTTTTTCTTTTTAAAACAAACTCCTGCCCCCAAGTTGTGACTGTTTTTATTTGTGTATTTTATTTTATTGGCTGCCCGCAGGCTTTCTCTAGTCGTGGTGAGTGGAGGCTCCTCTTCAATGTGGTTCAGGGGCTTCTCATTGTGGTGGCTTCTCGTTTGTGGAGCACGGGCTCTGGGGCTCATGGGCTTCAATAGCTGAGGTTCAGGTGGGCTCAGTAATTGTAGCACGCAGGCTTAGTTGCTCCACGGCATGTGGTATCTTCCCAGACCAGGGACTGAACCTGTGTCCCCTGCATTGCAAGGTGGATGTTTGCACCACTGGACCACCAGGGAAGCCCCCACTGTGAGCTTTTTCATACCCTCTATTAAACAATTAATCATATGGTCCCATCTATCACTCTCAACAAAGCGATCTGACGATTTCACTGTGGGCTTGGCTCAGGAGCAGCACAGTTCCCCATATGGTGTGCTGCATGGCCCCCATGGCCGTGAGCTGCCGTTTGGTCAGCATGGACTCTGGCTGCCAGTATTTTGCGCTGTTCTTTCTCATGAGTGCAGCAGTGGGATGAGATTTGTAAATCTCTCCAGGTGAGATCAAAAGATTGGATCAACCTGGTAAACTCTTCTGTGAAAAGTTCAGGGATCTCAGAAAAACTTCCCAATTTACCCTCTGCCAGACTTAGATTGGATGTTGGAAAAAACATGTGAAGTGTTACTGTTTCTTGATTTCTATCAGAAGTTTCTCTCAGAGGCAGAACCATCGGGGCAGTTGGTTGGTAACTTACGCTGCTGCGGGTGCTAGCTCAGCTGAAAACGGGCCCCTTGGATAGCTTGGGATGCAAAGGAGGTCTTTCCTCACTCTTGGATGCATTTTGTTGTCGTTTAGTCACTAAGTCATGTCTGGCTCTTTGCGACCCCATGGAATATAGCCCGCCAGGATCCTCTGTCCATGGGATTTTCCAGGCAAAAATATTGGAATGTGTTGCCATTACCTTCTCCAGGAGATCTTCCTGACCCAGGGATAGAACCTGTGTCTCCTGCATTGGGCAGGCGATTCTTCACCACTGAGCCGCCTCGGAAGCCCTGGGTGTGTTGTCTCCTGGGATAACAGCCTTGGCTGGAACTGCAGCTCCCGCCTGTGAGACAGCCCTTGTTGGAGCAGCCGTTTTCATGGATATAGCAGGTTTCACCAGAGCAATAGTTAGCTATCCAAAAGTCTCCTTCCTGTGTCGAAGTCTACCTTGTAACTGATTCAAGATTTGTACTTACAACTTTAGATGTTATTCCTCCCAAAGCAGTCTCCCAGCCAGGTGTTACTGCCCAAGAAATTGTTTCTAAGGAATACTATAGAGGGTATCCCAGTGGTGTTGACAACGAGCAAGATTTGGTCTAGCTGCAAATGGGAAATAAAGGGTCAGCACTTGTAAGAGTCAGAGGGAGAGGAAGACTGACATCAAGGCTCAGGAAGTCCTCTGTTGGGCACTTTGAGTAATTAGGAGCAAACTACCCTACATCTTGGAAGTTGATTCCCTTCAGTTTTCTTGAGCATAATGTACTTAAGAATACCTAAGAAGCCTTTGATCTAGGCGAGATACAATCCTTTAAATGATTTTTTTTTCTAACATATATATCCCCGATTATAAATTATAAGCATTTAGTCTTTATCCAAAGATGGATTACAGTGATCAGCTTTAGAAACAAGTTTAGAATACCTTTTTAAGAACTTGGTTAAGCTTCACAGTAATATAACAACAAAGAACTATTTGAAAAGTGAGTTTTAGATAGTAGATACTGACCTCAAGTAGCAAAACTAAAATTTAATATCTATTAAAACATAATTTTTTCTAAAATTACCCTCATTTTTACCAAAGATAGCCAAGTTAAGATTAATTTGTTTATAAAATAAGTCTGGTTAATTCATCACATAGGTATATTTAATTTGTCCAATAAAGCAGATGCCTTGAATACTAAAAATTATAAAGGTATACCCTAAATAAAAGAGCTTATTTTAAACCTTTTTATTTTTCATTGTATGGCATCAGCTTTGTAGCCAAGGAAGGCTTTAACCCATTAAGTAAAAGGCAGAGTTTGCTAGGGAGCCAGGAAGAGCCAAGCAGCCATCTTGGATTTCCCATATCCCTGACTGTTTAATATGCAGCTTTGGTATATCTATCTTAATTTTTTTTTAAATTTAGGAGCAGATTGTTGCCATGCTACAAGGATATCAGGATGGTAAAAATCTGACAATAAGGGGTTAATTTTTTTGTTGACAAATTGTACAACAAATATAGTATGAACTTACTAACTTTTAGTAAACCCAGATAAAGTATACTTAATACTCATGAGTCTAAAAACATCTATATTAATTAACTAACTTAAACTACAAAGCGTCTGCCTCCAATGCGGGAGACCCGGGTTTGATCCCTGGGTCAGGAAGATCCCCTGGAGAAGGAAATGGCAATCCACTCCAGTATTCTTGCCTGGAGAATCCCATGGACGGAGAAGCCTAGTAGGTTACAGTCCACGGGGTGGCAAAGAGTCAGACACAACTGAGCGACTTCACCTTCACCAACTTAAACTACAAACTTTAATACCAAATATTAATTTAATATTAAATATTTCTTAAGTCATGTGAACCTATAATCCATTTAGCTTAGTTTCTCTTATATTTGGAAGTGTTTTATTTTGTAAGTGCTTACTTTTCAAAGCCAGCTAAATTGAGCTCATTCACAAATTAACCTCAGCAATATTATCTAAATACAAAAAGACATGACTTACGTGTATTCAGAGATCTCAGTTTCATTTTTAACCTTATTCATAAAACAGACATTGCAGTGCAGATTTATCAGTGTATGAATAACAGTTGGAAAAATTAAGTTTACAGACTTGAGTTTTAACAGGGATAGATACAGAACGTAGAAGAAAAGTCTCAGACTTAAAAGCAGTGTAGATTGCCATATCCTGTCAGAAGCAATCCAAACAGTAAAATGTCTTTCTCTTTGCATACCATTTCCATTGTCAGCTGATCCCTTCCACATCTTTATGATCCCTTGCCACATTTTTATGGCAACCCATGTTGATTACCACTGTTCCTCCAGTTTTTTGTTTGTTTTTCCTTTATACATCTATAATATCATTCACTTAACCTGTACCCAGTTCTTGATCAGAGCCCAAAGCCTTTGGGGTTGATCAGCCTGTCTATAACAGACAGCCATCGGTGGAGTTCTTCCTCCATACTCTTGGCGCGTGGCATCCCATGAGCCTTATAGGACCTGACCCCAGACCTTCTCATCTTACCGCCATCCTGCCGCAGTTGCCATCTGAAACCATTTGTGTCATTTCAGGGGCTTCCAAGAGCTCTGGTACTACAGTTCTTTATGTCTCAACGCAGGAAAGAATTCAGTGAAAAGCAAAGAGGTAGATAAGAAGTGATTCATTAGAATAGGATGCTAGTGAGGTTTACAAGCAGGCAGGTGAGAAATGCTTCGCCCTGAGAACTTACCGGACCACAGTTTTATAATCAAAGGAAAAGTGGGGAGAGGGAGAAGAACTTTGTCTTTCTTGAGTAGACGTCATGCTTCCATCATCAGCTCCTCCTCCAGGTAGAGCGGGGAGTTTTCTGCTTCCTACATGGTCAGGCTAGGTCCACAAAGTATTGTTTTCTTATGTGTGCGGAGAGCGTGTCCTGGGAATCATCACCTTACTGAGCTCACTGGGCGGGACATGGGTCTCACGCCACATGTCTTGTGCTTCTGTTGCCTGGTTTTGTTGTTAAGCGTTTTCTCTTTTGAGTAATCATTAACTTACAGGGGTCTCCCGTATTTTTCTACTTACAATCCCCTAGTGGGATTCACTATTTAATCACCTACTTTGTCCCTTTACTCTGTCCCTGTCACGTACAGTGGGTATCATTGATCATTTGATTTTGGGAGGTCAGGCAAAAATGGTATCATTACAGTTTGTATACATTCTAGAGTTGAATACATCCTCACTTCTGTTTATTTGCCCCTTACATGTGTTCTCTTGGAAATACCTATTTCTATCCTTTGTCTCCTTTACCACAGAGTTGCTCTTGAGTTCGTTTGTATATGAAGGAGAGTAATCCTTGGTAATGTATGTTGCAAGTATTTCTCCTAGTATGCTCTGTCCTTTAACTTGTTTTACAAGCAATACCAGTTAAAAAAAAATAAAATATATCTTTTTTTTTTAAAATAGATTTTATGTTGTTAAGCTTCACAGTTCTTCCCTTTACAACCCTGCCTTGAAAGGCATTCTCTACACCAAGAGGAAACATTTATTTTGCTGTAGTTTCTTCCAATGCTTTGTTTAATTTTTAACATTAAATCTTTAGTTAATCTGGAGTTTGTTTGGGGGGTGAGTAATGAGAGGCAGGGGGCTAACTTGGTTTTTTAGTTTCTTTTTGGCTGCGCTGGGTGTTTGTTGCTGCGTGCAGGCTTTCTTCAGCTGCAGAGAGCAGGGCAACTGTCTAGTTGCGGTAGGCGGGCTTCTCGTTGGGGTGGCCTCTCTTGTTGCGGAGCACAGGTTCTAAGGTTCATGGGCTTCAGCAGTTGCTGCGCGTGGGCTCAGCAATTGTGGCTCAAGGGCTGCAGAGCGCAGCCTCAGTGGTTGTGGCACAGGCTTAGCTGCCTTGCAGCAGGTAGGATCTTCCTGGGCCCGGGATCAAACTAGTGGTGTCCCCTGCACTGCAAGGCGGAATCTTAACCACTGGACCACCAGGGAAGCCCCGGGGCTGTGCTGTTTATTTTCACCAAAGTGGTGGCCAGCTTCCCCAGAGCTGTGTTAAAAGAATCCATGTGTCATGTTGGATGCTGTCCTTTTTTTTCCTTTTTTTGGATGCTGTCCTTTTCATCCTGTGCCCCTCCTGCCCCCCTCAGTCCCACTCCCTCCTGCTCTTCGTGGGAGTTAGCACTGGCTCCTGCTCTGACTTCCTACTGGGTGTGGCTGAGGGGGAGATGAGAGGATGGGAGGAGAGGGAACTCCTCAGTTCCCTCAGCTGGCTACCTTTGCATCCCCCACCCCCACCAGAGGACGTCCTGGTTAGCATCCTCGCCCCAGGCAGCAGCCTCTCCAAGTTCTCATAACTCCTTCTCCCCTTTGGCCCTTCAGCCCTGTGGTTCTAATGGCTCTGGAGGTCCCACGCCATCCCTGTGGTTTCCCATAACTCTACCCACATCCCTGTAAGAGTTCTTCCCTTCAGTTCACATCAGAAACAGCTGTGTGTACCCTCCCTTCCTGCCTGGACCTGGCAGATGCTCCAGGCTTTTCCTCTTCTTTGAAGGGTGGGCTTATGTTATATACCTGATTCTCAAATCTGCTTCTGTTTTTGCTCCATATTTGGTTTCATTGTCCATTTTTCATGTGTTTTAACACCAAGTGGAACAAGCCTTCTTCTTTTTTTTTTTTAAGTACTTGTTTATTTATTTATTTTGGGCTGCTTTGGGTCTTTGTTGTGGCATGTGGGATCTTTCCCTTAGCAGATGAATTCAGTAGTTGGGGTGTGTGGGCTTAGTTGCCCTGAGGCATGTGGGATCTTAGTTCCCTGATCAAGCCCACATCCCTCTCATTGGAAGGCAGATTCTTAAGCCCTGGACTACCAGGGAAGTCCCCTGAGTAGTGGCTTTAATGCTTTAATCCACTACTCATGGATGTAGTCCTAGAGAAGCCCTAGAGGAACTGTCTCCCAGATCATCCTCACCATAATTATTTATTGATCAAATTTGAAAACCATTTCAAATATACACAGTGTCACTATGTTAGTAGAGGAGCTGATTCCAAACACCAGCACTTAAAGTCATAAAGAAAATCATAGAATCATAAAACAAACAGAAAAGTTGGCTAAAAATGACAACGTGTGAAAAAACAAAAGGAGTCTTCTGCATATCCTTGGAACTGGCACAACATCTCAGGATTTATTCTGAGGAATTAAATAATAATCAGAGATGTGCAGAAGGAGGACTGTCATGATTTATGTGTTTAACAAAGGAGGGTTAAGAATATCATGGTACATATTGGCTAGCACATGGTAGGTACTCTGTTGAATAAATGAATGGGACGTTTGTGCCTTTGGAGGATTATATAACCATTGAAATTTGTGTCATGGAATGTTTTGTGGCATAGGAAAACATTTGATACAGTGCCAGTTCAAGAAAAGCAAGAGTGAAGCCAAGGTGTGTATTCGTTCAGTACAATCCCATTTTTGTAAGTGGAGGGTGTATGGATGCATGTGTAAATATTCACTGAACATATAAAAAGCAGAAGGGACTTCAGTGTAGAAGGTATGTAAAGAGAATACTCACAGCCACTTGGGAAAATGTAATCAACAATCGCTCCCTTCAACTTCTTGCAGCCAGGGAGAGCTAGCGCTTATGGAGGATGTTTTGTAAGAGCTCATTCTCCATACACATTATTCTCCTCTTATTTCTTTCCTGTAATACTTAACCATCTTCTAATATATGTTCTGTTGTGCCTATTTCTTTTTTATTTAAAATTAAAAAAAAAAATTTGGCCACATCACACAGCTTACAGCAGGCAGTGGGGGTTGGGGGCTTCCCAGGTGGCATTAGGGGGTAAAGAACCCGCCTTCCAATGCAGGAGATGTCAGAGACGAGTTTTAGTCCCTAGGTGGGGAGGATCCCCTGGAGGAGGAAATGGCAACCCACTCCAGTATTCTTGCCCGGAGACTCCCTTGGACAGAGGTGCCTGGCAGACTCCAGTCCACGGGGTCGAAAAGGGTTGGACACGAGTGAGTGGCCAGGCAGCAGCGCAGCTTACGGGATCTGTTTCCTGACTGTTGAACCTGGGCCACGACAGTGAATCCCAGCCTCGAGACCGCCAGGGAACTCTGTGTTATGCCTGTTACTTATTGTCAGTGCTCCCTTGTGAGATTGTAAGTTCAACGGGGCAAGGTCTTTGTTTTGTTCTCTGAAGTGACCCCAGCACTGTGTACAGTGCCTGGCACGCTGCCAGCGCTTACCAATGTGTCTTAAAAATGAATGAATTCACAGAGCCAGCATCAAACACTGGACCCAGCTGGGGGTCTCACTGGGGTGCTTTGTTCGTGGAAGTGCCCTCACAGAGGTTCCCATCACAGACCCTGAGGTCTCATAACAGTCCCCAGACATGAGTTTCCCTTTGCCATCTATGAAGTCCCCACTGCAGATGAAGGTCTGAGGCCCTGAATATCTGTGATGTTTGCCAGTGTGATTGAACTCACAGTCACTTACACGAGTCACTTTGCTATGCTGCCAAAGCACTTTCATTTTTAAAAAATAGTTATTTATTTGGCTGCACTGGGGAGGGTGGCACAGGGGGAGGGTGGGTCTTCGATCTTCACTGTGGCATTTCAGATTGTCAGCTGCAACATGTAGGATCTTTAGTTGTGGCATTCGAATTCTTAGTTGCTGCTTGTGGTATCTTTAGTTATAGCATGTGTCATCTAGTTCCCCGAGCAAGGATGGAACTGTGACCTCTGCCTTGGCAGCTTGGAGTCTTAGCCACTGGACCACAGGGAAGTCCCTTGCCAAGATGTTTTTAAATAGAAAACAACTTCCCTTTTAACTGGGCTTCCCTGATAGCTTAGTTGGTAAAGAATCCACCTGCAATGGAGGAGACCCGGTTCTATTCCTGGTTTTGGGAGATCTGCTGGAGAACGGATAGACTACCCACTCCAGTATTCTTGGCCTTCCTTTGTGGCTCAGCTGGTAAAGAATCTGCCTGCAATGTGGGAGACATGAGTTTGATCCCTGGGTTGGGAGGATTTCCTGGAGAAGGGAAAGGCTACCCACTTCCATGGGGTTGCAAAGAGTCATACATGACTGAGCGACTTTCACTTTTACTTTTTTCTCCTTTAACTGAAACAACAAAAGCAAAAGAATTTAAATATATGTAAACAAAACTAAGAAAATAAATCCCACCACTTAGAAAATCACTGTAATGTACACATTCTCATAAATTTTTATGAATTCTACCTGCATTTTTATGGGTTTCCCAGATGGTGCTAGAACCCTCCTGCCAGTGAATCCCTTGGACAGAGGAACCTGGCAGGCTACAGTCCATAGGGTCGCAAAGAGTCAGACATGACTGAATTGACTTAGCATACACGCGTACCTTAGATGCTACTATTTTACTTGTTTCTGGTTTTGAGTCACACCTTACAGTATCTCATTTTTCTTGCAGGATTTTATTCTGGAACATTACAGTGAAGATAGCTACCTCTACGAAGATGAAATAGCAGATCTCATGGATCTCAGACAAGTACGTTTCCATGTGCAGCAGGATGGAGAGGAGACTGGCTGTGATTAGAGGCTATCCAGTCTTCTGATGATCCCACTGTTGCCCTTGAAGTCTTGTAGAATCAGTGGTGGTTGGGGATGTTAGGGAAGGGCTGTTGGAAACATCCATTCATCTTCTTGCCACAAAGACCACAGAGGAGACAGACTTGCATGTCTGGGGCTGGGTCCCAGGACTCATGAGTTCCTCCCAGCTCTCTTAGAGTTCATGATACCAGCATCGGGGCCCAGGCTCCAGAGAAGCTGTGTGCGAGCATCTTCCTGGCCTATCCATCTGCTCTCTGTTCACTCACTCACCCCTGCGGTGGTTCCTGTCCTTTCAGGCCTGTCGGACGCCCAGCCGAAACGAGGCGGGAGTAGAGCTGCTGATGAGTTACTTCATGCAGCTGGGGTTTGTCGAGAGCCGATTCTTTCCACCCACCCGACAGATGGGGATCCTATTTACCTGGTAGGTGCCTGAACTGGGGCTTTCTACCTCCAGCCACACTGGGGAGCCTCAGCCCCACACAAGGCTCCTCTGCACTGCAGCCCCCTCCTTCCAGTTGTCCCATGAACAAAGGGGAGCCTGGAGATGTGTGGATAAACCGGTGTTTGTTTATGAAGGGGATCCACAGGGAGAAGGCTCCGACAGACAGTGTCTTCTTGCTTCTCAGAGCAAGTGAGCCGAGGAAAGGAGGCATTTGTGTGTGTGTGTATAGAGGAGGCGTGTGTGTGTGTTCGTATGTGTGTGCATTTTATCGTGAGGGAAACCCCAGGGCTCTGAGGCAGAACTGACAAGAAGCAAGATTTTTGTCTCATGGGATGGGGGGGTGGGAATCAAGTTTTCTCCCAGTGACCAGGGCAGCAAATAGAAGTAGATCAGATCTATTAAAAACTGAAGCAGAATCTTTGATTCTTCCCCAGAGTTGGTACTTCTGATGATTAGTGCTGTCGAAACATCCCGGAGATGCTATACCTCTTCTCTGAGTTGCTTAGGAGTATGTGTGTGCTTAGTCACTTCAGTCTTGTGCGATTCTTTGTGACCCTGTGGACTATAGTCCGCCAGTCTCCTCCAACCGTGAGATTTCCCAGGCAAGAATAGTGGAGTGAGTAGCTACTCTTTTCTCCAGGGGATCTTCCTGACCCAGGGCATTACAGGTGAATTCTTTACCATCTGAGCCACCATGGAAGCCCAAGGAGTATGTGAAATGAAAGTAAATCCTAGTAGCTGAGAAGCATATTCAGAGTTAAATTTCACCACAGCAGATGGCTCTTGATGCTTGCTTTTGAAAGGAAGGGCAGATGACTTTTCCTAAAGGTGTGTTAGCTGCCTGCACATGAGTGAAAACCCCAAATGTGACTTTTTAGTGCTGAATTAGGGAAAAGCTCCATATCTATACTCTGGTCAATGTATGAACTTTAAAACATATCCTGAGTCTTTAAGGCCTCAGGAAGAATTATGAGGGGTTAGTAATTGCTACATTTCATGTAGGAGCAGCCTTATTATTATTTTTTTAATACATTTTATTTTTTAGAGCAGTTTCAGGTTCATAGTAAAATTGAAAGGAAGGTGCAGAGAATTCTCATATACCCGCTTCTCCTGTAACCCAGCACCTCCTCTGCTGTCAACATCTGCAGTCAGTGTTACATTTGTTACAGCTGATGTACTTACATTGGCTGTCCATCACCCAGCACCCACTGTATACAATTCCTGTTGGTAGTGTACCTTCCCCACCGCCAGAGTGTTACATTTGTTACAGCTGATGTACTTAAATTGGCTGTCGATCACCCAGCACCCACTGTTGACAGTTCCTGTTGGTGGTGTACCTTCCATGGGTTTGGACAAACAATCAGTGACACATGTGGGCTATCCGGATTGCTTGGTGGTAAAGAATCCCCCTGCCAATGTAGGAGACGAGGGTTCGATCTCCAGGTTGGGAAGATCCCCTGGAGAAGGAAATGACAACCCACGCTAGTATTCTCCCCTGGGAAATCCCATGGACAGAGGAGCCTCTCGGGCTACAGACCATGGGGTCGCAAAAGAGTCAGCCGTCACTTAGCGGCTAAACAACAGTGACATGCATCCACGTCATAGTATCATATAGAATAGTTTCATTAGCCTGCAGTCTTCTGCTCTCCACCTAGGCATCCCCACCCCTTGACAGTCCCCAACCCTGGCAACCACTGATTCTTTTTATGTCTATTGTTTTATCTTTTCCAGAATGTCATATAGTTGGAATCCTACAGTATGTAGCCTTTCCGGATTGGCTTCTTTCACTTAGTCATATGCACTTAAGGTTTCTTGTGTCTTTTTATGCCTTGATAGTTCATTTCTTATATATTTTTTTAAGTGTTGCATAGTTTTCTACTGTATGGCTGTACCGCAGTTTGTGTGACCATTCGCCCACGGAAGGACATCCTGGCTGGGAAGCAGCCCTGTCTCTGTTTGTGCTTGTGGGCGTCCTGACAGTACCAGCAGCCCATTGTCTTGCTAGAGATAGAAGCCTCACTGCATGTGCATCTTTGAGTTTTATTCAAGACATAAGTTTTGTCCATTTTTACTCCCAAATGGCACTCACTAGCCAAGGGATTCATATTGTCAGAGGATGTTTCTTTTAAATAGGTATGACTCCCCTCACTGGGGTTCCGGTCAGCCAACAGAACTTGCTGCTGGAGAAGGCCAGCATCCTGTTTAACATCGGAGCCCTCTATACACAGATCGGCACCCGGTGCAATCGACAGACAGAAGCTGGGCTGGAGAGCACGGTGGATGCCTTTCAGAGAGCTGCAGGTATGTCTCCAAGGGGCCGCTGCCGCTGAGACAGAGCTCTGGCTCTGCCAGGTGGCCCTGGTACCTGAGCTGAAGGGGGTCTGTGGATCCTCCCCAGGCTCATACTTGGCCTCAGAAGCCTTAAAGGGGCCCAGCCAGCTTCTGGAGCTGGTGGCTCTTCCCATGAGGAAAATTGTTTCCTGGCTCAAACCGGGTCGTCTCCGTCTGACTGTAGCTCATGTACACAGTGGTTAATGATTAATCTTTTCCGAATGAGTGGCCCCACGGATGGCAGTGGATGAACCATGTCTTTGAATACAGTTTTGAAGAAGAGAATAAGTTTTCTCAAGCGGTGAGAATCTAGGCTTTTTCTTTTTCTTTCATCCGGCAGCTTGCCTCATCAGTGAGTGTTACCATCTGTGCCTTTGTTATGAGAATTCTGAGAAGCTTGCTCACCCATGGTTGCTCTTCTTGGCTCCCTGCTAAGTGACACTTAGCACCAACCTATAGAGGAGCAGGAGATGGTTGGCAGCCCATGGGTGCAGTGGGTAGGCCTGCCTCATGGGCGCTCAAGGGTCCTGGGTGACTCCCCTCTAGCTGTGTCCTGTGGAGTTGGCATAGGGATTGTAGGCAGAAGTGGCCACAATGCTGACCCAAGCTGGCTCTATAATAAGTTTCTTTCTGTGCTGGTCCTTGTCACTCTACTTTGGGGTGTTACCCATGGCAGAAAATTTTGGGGGTTATCTCACTTTCCTCTGAAAGGCTGTGAAGAACCTTGGCTCTGCCGTTTGGGCTAGTCATGATATTGTTTGGTTAAAGTGATAGATCCCTTGGGAGAAAGCACCATGCTGAAATTTCATGTGGGAGTCGAATTTTTTCACTGTAAATCCTTTTCTGGGCGCATCTTTCTTTCTGAAGAATCTGAAGCAGGTATGCCTGTCTCTAAGATTCCAGAGATGTGGACAAAACGAAGCTTGAGAACAAAGTGAGAGTGGACCCCAGAGAGCCTGCAGCCGTGGCCTTCCTCCTGCAGGGCAGCTTGTGCTTTGCAGCAAAACCAGAGGAACCAGTCAGATGGGATTTTGCCAGGAGGTTTTATTTCAGCTCTAGGTTGCTTTGCCAGTTAATGCTGTGACACTTTTCTAACACATAAGAAAGTCACCTGAGGGCTATAGTATGAAAATTTCCACTAGAGTGACTGAGCTGATCTTCCGCTGAGAAAAGCCTTGAATTCCTGAATGACCAGAGGTTAAGAGTGAGCATGACCCCCTGCAAGCCCTTTAGTCATTCTGTCTTCCTTCACTTCCCTCAAATGCCTAGTCACGTATAGAATTTCTCACAATGGTCCAGGTAAGACAGAAATAGATGGGGAGCAGGCTGGTTTCCTTGCTTGATACAGATGTAAATGTTTTCGAAGAGAACTAGAAAACAAAAGTCTTCTTACTGGTAAAACATACATTACAAAATTACAATTGTAACCATTTTTAGGAGTAGTTTGTTAGTATCAATACAGCCACATTGTTGTGCAACTATCTCCAGGACATTTTTAATCACCCCAAACGGAAACTCTGTCCCATTAAACAATAACTCCATTCCCTCCTCCCTCCAGCCCATGTGTGTCTATGAATTTGACTATTCCAGATATCTCAGCTCAGTGTGATGGACCTACTTCACGTAGCATGATGTCTTCATCCATGTTGTACCATGTGTCAGAGTTGACTTTTTTTTTTTAAAGATTGATTCGTTTATTTTTGGTGTGCTGAGTCTTCACTGTTGTGTGGGCTTTTCTCCAGTTGTGGTGAGTGGGGGTGGGGGTGGGGGATACTCTGGTTGCCAAGCAACACCTTTTCGTTGCGGTGGCTTCTCTTATTGCAGAGCATAGGAGCTGCGGCACGTGAGCTCAGTAGTTGTGGTTCCTGGGCTCTAGAGCACAGTCTCAGTAATTGTGGTGCAGGGGCTTGGTTGCTTAGCAGCATGTGGGACCTTCCCAGACCAGAGATCAAACCCACGTCTCCCAACTGGCAGGCAGATGCCACCAGGGAAGCCCTTGCCTTTAAAAATATATATACTTATTTCATTTATTTGGCTGCCTCAGGTCTTAGTTGCAGCACAAGGGATCTTTGATCTTAGTTACGGCATGTGGGATCTAGTTCCCCGACCAGGGACCGAACTGGGAGTATGAGGTCTTAGCCACCAGGCCACCAGGGAAGTCCCAAGGCTGAAAATACACCATTGTATGCATATACCACACTTGATTTAGCCTCGCATCTCAAATGTCGATGGACATTTGAGTTGTTTCTACCTTTTGGTTACTAGGAATAACGCCTCCATGAGCATTCTTGTATAAATATCAGTTTAAGTCACTGCTTTCAATTCTGTGGGGTTATACCCAGGAGTGGAATTGCTGGTTCTTATGGTAATTGAGAATCAGAGTTTTCTAAAGATGCTTTGGGACACTGGTTTCATACTTTTGCTTCATCATTTTTATATTTTTGAGCAGCATGGTGAAATAAACAGGATATCCCTAACTAATGCTCAAAACAATTCCTATTGCAGGGGTTTTAAACTACCTGAAGGAGACGTTTACTCACACTCCAAGCTACGACATGAGCCCCGCCATGCTCAGTGTGCTGGTCAAAATGATGCTGGCACAGGCCCAAGAAAGCACGTTTGAGAAGGTCTGCCTCCCGGGGCTCCAGAACGAGTTCTTCCTCCTGGTGAAGGTGGCTCAGGAAGCCGCCAAGGTAAGCCCTGCTGTTCCCCCTGACTTCCAGGGCGAGCAGGGTGCGTTGGCGTGGGCCCACTGGAGGCGGCAGCGGCTTCCCACGGCAGCTTGCCCGTGACCTGGGCAGCATGCCCGCCCTGGCCGGCCAGAGCACTGGCTTGCGTTTTGTTGGCAAGTCAGTGTTTCAGATACGGATCACTGATTCCATCTGCAGCTGAGCCTAAAGACCAGCATAATGACGGTGGCCCAGTCTCCCTGTTAACTCTGACACTGACAACTCTGGGAGCCCTTGGAATAGCTCCCAGACTATGGAGACGACCTCTGGCAGGGGCCACCACAGAGAAGAAAGGGCTCTTGTTCTGCAGCCCGGATACGTGAGGGCCCCTGTGCCAGGCTCCCCACTCTCAGCGTTCCTTCCGTTCTAGGTGGGAGAGGTCTATCGGCAGCTGCACGCGGCCATGAACCAGGAGCCGGTGAAGGAGAACATCCCGTACTCCTGGGCCAGCTTGGCCTGCGTGAAGGCGCACCACTATGAAGCCCTGGCCCACTACTTCACAGCCACCCTGCTCATCGACCACCAGCGTAAGGCTGGGCGGCCTGGGGCTCCGGGCTTTGGTCAGGGTTGCAGGCTTGCTGCCTCTGGGTGACACTGAGCTGAGCGAGAGCTTTCTGCTTGCCTGAGAGATGCTCAGCAGCCTGGGGGCAGAGGGTGGGGGATACACGTGGGCCCAGGCAGCTGTCACACAGGGTGGGATTAGGGGTGATGTGGTACTGCTGTGGGAGGGGCAGGGGGTAGCTTTCTGCCTGGGGTGGAGCTGACAGCTTCATGGAGATGATATTTCACCTGGAATCTAGGACCAGGGCTAGATCAGGGAGATACTCACCTCAACACAAAATCTAAGGGGATGCCCATGAACTCAGTAATTGAGATAATGTTTTAACATGTAATTGTAGATGAATCAAAACTGAGGCAAAAACCCACGGTGATTAAAATTTTAAAGAAGACACCGTAAAGCTTTAAATGAGTGAAGACACTGGTTGGGACTTCCTTGGCAGTCCAGTGGTTGAGACTCCGTGCTTCCACTCCATGAAGCACGGGGTTGACCCTGTTCAGGGAATCAAGACCCCACATGCTGTGTGGCGTGGTCAAAAACAAATTAATAAAAGAAAATGAAGATGCAGATAATAACAGTGGTATGTTGAGCCACATTGGAGCATGAAACAAAGGAAATTTGATGTTCATCATGAATATTTTTGCATTAATTTTGATACTTAGAAAATTGTATTAAACTATCTATATATCTTGGTGGCTGGGTTTAGAGCACCTGCTTAAATTTTCAGCCTAGGGTGAATGCCTCACTCTCCTCCCCCTAGTCTTGGCTCTGATCTGAGGTTGTAGGTGGGAAAGGGACTTTTGTTGGAATTCGTGCTCATCAAGGCTGCCCTCCAAGTAATGGAAAGGCCATCCTCTGGGGCCAGACTGCCTGGGTTCATAGCTCTGTCATTTACTAGCTAGGTGATCTTGGGCAAGTTACTTAGCTGCTCTGTGCCTCAGTTTTCTCATCTATAAAATGGGAATATGAAGAGATCCTATCTCAAGCTGTTGTGAAAACTGAGTGGCTCTGTGCAAAGCTATATAATGCTTCATATATGGAAGGCTCTCTGTGTTAGCTGCTCCTGCTGGGATGATTATAGTCTTTGGAGCAGGACTAGTCGGGTAAATCAATAGGAATGCTCAGTGCTTCAGTCATTTAGGTACGAACACAAATGGGGCAGAGGTTGGAGTCCTTGGTATAGTTATGGAGGTTCCTCCCGAGGCAGGCATTGCCATCTGAGTTAGACTTGGGACTCTGAGGGGGACTTTTCCAGTGGAACGAGGAGGGAGAGGATAGTTAGAGTGAGAACAGGATCTGACTGGGTCCTGGAACGGAGGCTGCTGAGGTAGTGGCGGGTGGTTTGGTGAGGTTAGGAATGGACATGTACCAGGGAGGGTGCAGGCAAGGAGTCCCTCAGAGGTTTAAGGCGGGGCTGTGCTTGGAGGTTCGTGAGATGGGTGACTGGGAGGAGGTAGAGATCAGGGGCTTGGAGCCAAATCATGAGCCCCTAGAGTGAGACTGGCCCCTCTGCACAAAGACCTTGGGCAGAATTGCCTGGGTGTGGCCAGGGGTGGAAAGGAGACCTATTATCCCATCCCAAGTGCCATGCTAAACTGGGGATGTAGTTGAAAGCGGGATTTCTCAGTGGGTCTGTGGAGCCGTGTATAGAGGCTGCACCACGGCCATGAGGAAGGATCCATCTTGCGGTTCCTGTTGCAGTGAAGCCTGGTGAAGATGAGGACCACCAGGAGAAGTGCCTGTCCCAGCTCTACAGCCACATGCCGGAGGGACTGACGCCCTTGGCCACCCTGAAGAATGTTCATCAGCGCCAGCTACTGGGTGCGTGTCGGCTCTCCTGCTCCCTTCCTCCCTTGTGTCCCGTCTGACCCATCCAGCTGCTCCCACTCACTGACAACCCCAGACAGGTTGCCAGGGCAGGGCCTGGGGAGTAGGTCTTCTGAGTCACTGGGGCCACTTTGGATTCAGAAACCAGGAGGCACAGTCCTCTAGCCTCAGCGGGCTTCCAGAGCTGTGTTCTCATGGGTTCTGTGTGTGCCTAGCCCTCCCACAGTGGAGCCAGAGCATTGGCAGTCTTCCAGCTCCCTAGTGGTCCAGGGGATGGTCCTTGGTCATCCTATTCTGGAAGCACACATTTCGTAGGCCACACTTAAGAACTGATAATGAATTGTCCTAGTTTGGTCTCTAACATATCTCAGAACAAGTTTTCTGTGTCCAAATCTGAGTTCTTCCACCACTCACACTTGCCCCCCATCCCACACATGCACTTTCCCCATCTCAGTGATGGTGACTCCATCTTTCTAGGTTTGCAGGCCAGAAACCTAGGACTCACTCTTTACCTTCATCTTTCTTTCTCATCCATCTTTGATTAGCAAATCTTGTTGACTCTACCTAGAAAAATATCCCAGATCTGATCACTTCTTACCTACTACCCTGGTCCAAGCCATGCTTACGTGGTGCCTTCTTAATAGACGTTAACTCGCTTAAACCTCACCCAGCCCTATGAGATAGATGTGGTATGATCCCCAGTTTTCATTTGAGGAGAGAGAGGTCCAGAGAGGTCACAAAGCTTGCCCAGCTTTTTACCAGAAGCCCTTGTGCTCTCTTCTCACCCAGAGAAGGATAGGAGTCTTCAGCTGCGCTTTCTGGCCTCATCCTCCATCCTTCCCTGCAGCCTTCACTCTCCCCAGTGAAACTTCCAAGCCCCTTGCTGTCCTTAAACATTCAGGCATGCTCCTGTCCCAGGGCCTTTGCACTTGCTGCTCTTCCTCTAGGAATGCATCAGGGCTGTACTTAAGTTAACCTCCAAAAAGGCCTTTTATGATCATACATCATAGAAGGGCAACTCCTCATTCCCCATCTTCTCAAGTACTACATCTGCCTATTATTTTTGTTTCTACTTTATTTTTCTCCAGAACCTTAATGCTGCATGACCCATTATATGTTTCTTTGCTTGTTATTTTTCTGTCTTCAATCACTAGCATGCAAACTCAATGAATATAGAGGCTAGCTTTTGCCTTGTCTCTAATGCCTAGAACATTTGGTAAATGTTTGCTGAATGATAGTTCTAGAGACACAAGTGAGCATACTGCACACACATTTCAGAGGGACTGAAGCCTTCTAGGCAGATCCTTCAGGAAAGAGAATGTCCACCTTTCTGGGCAGATCCTTGGGCACTCAGGCTCTCCATGAAGTACTCACGTTGCAGTTTGTTACACATGACCGGTGGTGTTGATTTTCTGTGGGCAGGAAATCCCATCTGTGCCGAGCTGTTACCCACCACGAGGAGTCCATGAGGGAGGCCAGCCTGTGCAAGAAGCTCCGCAACATCGAGGTGCTGCAGGAGGTGCTGTCTGCGGCGCGCCACCGGTCCCAGCTTAAGTACTCTCAGCTCCGGGAGGACGATGACCTCCTGAACTTGACCGATGCTCCCAACATCGTCTGTGAGTGGCGTGGGTGCCAGTGCAGAGTGCGCTGCATGAGAGGCAGGGCTGCTCATGTGCTCCCCTTGCCCTGGAGTCCTTACCTTCTCACTCTTAGATCTGGGGCCTCCTTTATGGTCTTTGTTAACCCTTTAGTGGCAGCTGACCCCCTCCTGCCCCTCATATCGCCACCTGTGATGTCAGGGTCCTGCCACCTTGGTTGTGCTCCGACTTTCCTTCCCACTCTTCGCTGACTGCCTTGCGCAATCCCAGTCTCCCCTCTTGGCATCCTTGAGGGTCTCCCTCTCCCTGGTTTTCTTCCTTGAGATTCCTTTCCTTGAAGTCTCATGACCTCCTCTGGGGTTGTAGCCATTACAGATAGTCAGGAGACCCCAGGAACTGCCTTTTACCTTGACATTTTCCCCTATGCTCCATACCCACCCACATACCACCATTGTCATGGAAATCTGCACTTTGCTCTCTGTCTGTTACTTCCGACTGCATGATTTGAAAGCCACCTGCATCCTTATTCCTCCTCCCAGGCTTGATCTTGGAAGGTGTTGTTTCGTTGATATGTGTGTCTGTTTTTGTGCCCAGGCTATACTGTTTGGATTACTGTAACTTCATACTATAATTGAAATCAGGGAGCATGATTTCACGCTGGAGCTCTAGCTTTGTTCTTTTATCTCAAGATTGTTTTGGCTATTTGGGATCTTTTGTGGTTCTATACAAATTTTAGAATTATTTGTTCTAGTTCTGTTAAATATGCCATTGGATTTTTGATAGTGATTGCATTGAATCAGATTGCTTTGGATATTATAACAATATCCATATATATATATATATATATATATATATAACACAATTGGACATTTTAATAATATAACTTCTCTAATCTATAGACATGGAATATCTTTCCATTTATTTGTGTTTTCTTCAGTTTATCAGTTTATACTGCAAACTTATAGTTTGCAGTATAAAGATCTTTCACTTCCTTGGGTAAATTTATCTCTATGTATTTTATTATTTTTGATGTAATTGTAAATTAGATTGCTTTCCTAATTTGTCTTTCTGATAGTTTGTTATTTATGAATAGATATACTTGATTTGTTTATATAATGGATTTCTGTTTATTGATTTCGTATCCTGCAACTTTACTGAATTCATTCATTAGTTCAAATATAGTCCATGGGTTTGCACAGAGTCAGATATGACTTAGCTACTGAACAACAATTAGGGTTCTCTGTTTGTAGTATTATGTCATCTGCTCATGGTGACAGTTTTACTCCTTTCTGATTTGGATGCCTAATTTTTTTTTCCTTGTCTAATTGCTATGGCTAGGACTTCCTGCTGCTGCTGCTAAGTCGCGTCAGTCGTGTCCAACTCTGTGCGACCCCATAGACGGCAGCCCATCAGGCTCCCCATCCCTGGGATTCTCCAGGCAAGAACACTGGAGTAGGTTGCCATTTCCTTCTCCAGTGCATGAAAGTGAAGTTGCTCAGTCGTGTCCAACCCTCAGCAACCCTATGGACTGCAGCCTTCCAGGCTCCTTCATCCATGGGATTTTCCGGGCAAGAGTACTGGAGTGGGGTGCCATTGCCTTCTCTGAGGACTTCCAGTACCATGTAAAATAAAAGTTGTAAGAGTGGGCATCCCTGTCTTGTTCTTCATCTTAGAGGAGAACTTTTCAAGGCTTGTCATATGTGGCCTTTATTATGTTGAGGCTTGTTCCCTCTATACCCACTTTGTTGAGGATTTTTTTTTAATCATAAATAGATGCTGATGAGTTTGTTTTAGATTTCACATATAAATGAGATCTTGTACCACCAGCACTTTCTAAGCATCTCTAAGGTGTTGAGTACTGTCTTGAGTTTAGAAATATGGAAATAAACTGGCTCGTTGGTGCAGCCCTTGGGGAGGTAGTGGTCAGTTCCGCCCTGAAGGGCAGGAGTTGGGAGGTGGACAGTTGCCTCCAGAGGTGACCTTACAGTCAAAAATAACTAGACTCTTTCCAGGAGTTAGAAGAAAGGGAGTGAATAGCCCAATTGAGCCCTCCCACCCCACTCCCTACACCTCTGTCCCCAGTCTCTGAAGTTCCACCCCATTTTCAGGGACAAGCTTCTAGAGATAGAACCTTCCTCAAGTTAGAATCCTGAGTTTGTCGGTAGTAAAGTTGGCTAATGTCTGTTGGGTTGGAGTTGCCGGGGTTGGTGATGGACAGGGAAGCCTGGTGTGCTGTGGTCCATGGGGTCGCAAAGAGTCAGACATGACTGAGTGACTGAACTGAACTGAACTGGGGAACAACATTAAGCCTCAGATGTATATAGAATTTCATTCTACTCGTTCTCACCCTTATCTTAAAGATGAGGCAATGCAGGCTTAGAGAGATCAAAGTCTTTGCTCCAGATGACCAAGATGGTTGGTGGAAACAAGAATGCACTCAAGAATTCTCCTTTGTGGATGCAGGCTGCTTCCCTGGCAACCTTGTCCATGCAGTGTGGTCTGAGGCTACGAAGTAGAGACATCCTCCGTAGAAGGAGGGAGATGCACAGCTGCTGGTGAGGTTTTCTGGGGATGGCAGCACCAGTCTTGCAATAGAGGAGCAGCCTGCCTGAGCCCAGTCCTGTGTGAAAGTTAGAAAGAAACCACAGGGTCATCCTGTGAACACAGAGGTTCAGCCTTCTTGGCATTGCCAGTCTTCTTCCCCAGGTTTTCTTTTTTTATATATTGTTTTTCATGTATTCTTAGCCTGCACTGGGATCCTTTGATAAACACTGACTATCCTCTTGGGAAGGGTTGGCTTGTTGTTTTTCAGTTGCTAAGTTGAATCCGGCTCTTTGTGACCCCATGGACTCAGCATGCCACGCTTCCCTGTTCTTCACTATCTCCCTGAATTTGCTCACACTCATGTCCATTGAGTCAGTGATGTCATCCAACCATCTCATCCTCTGTCATTCCTTTCTCCTCTTGCTCTCAATCTTTCCCAGCATCAGGGTCTTTTCCAGTGAGTCATCTCTTCGCATCAGATGGCCAAAGTGTTGAAGCTTCAACTTCAGCATCAGTTCTTCCAATGAATATTCAGGATTGATTTCCTTTAGGATTGACTGGTTTGATCCCCTTGCAGCCCAAGGGACTCTCAAGAGTCTTCTCTAGCACCACAGTTCAAAAGCATCAATTCTTCAGTGCTCAGCCTTGGTCCAAGTCTATGGTGCTTAGATATCCGAATCTTATGGTCCAACTCTCACATGTGTACGTGACTACTGAAAAAACCATAGCTTTGACTGTACAGACCTTTGTCGGCAAAGTTATGTCTCTGCTTTTTAATATGCTCTCTAGGTGTCATAGCTTTTCTTCCAAGGAGCAAGTGTCTTTTAATTTTATGGCTGCAGTGCCATGAATATGATGGTGGAGCTATTTAGCTATTGATGCACGTGATTTGGCAAACCCACTTCTCACTGTGAAATCCTCACACTGCATGTTAATAATGGAAAAAGGAAGCACGTCTTGCCCAAAACTTAGTGTTGAAAGCATGGTATTTCCCCAACAGCCACACCTGAAATGTAAGTTACTTCTCAGTAGGATTTTATGAGTATCAGAGGATGTCCACTAGAACAGGAGTCCCTAATCCCTGGGCCTCAGACCGGTACCAGGCTATGGCCTATTAGGAAACAGGCCCCCAGCAAGAGGTGAGCAGGGGGAAGCCAGCAAAGTCTTACCTGTATTTATAGCCACTCCCCATTGCTTGCATTACTGCCTGAGCTCCATCTCCTGTCAGATCAGCCACAACATTAAATTCTTGTAGGAGCATGAATCCTAACCCTAAAGTCAAGGCAGAGTATCCTGAAATCGCCATAAAATAGAAATAAAGTGCCCAATAAATGTAACGCACTTGAGTCATCCTGAAACCATCTCTGCCCCCTGATCCATGGAAAAATCATCTTCCACAAAATGGGTCCCTAGAGCCAAAAAGGCTGGGGACTGCTGTATTAGAATACAAATAAGCTCCCTTGAAGGCAGGGAATTTATCTTATATCACTATCTTTCCCAGCCCCAGAACAGGGTATAGCTCATAGTAGATACCCAAGTGGACTTAGGCCTGAGTTTTCAAAAATAACTTTCAACTACAGAATCACTTATGCTTTTACTTTTAACCTTCTTTTCCAGCTAAAACTGAGCGAGAAGTTGAAATTATACTCCCACAGTTCTCTAAAGTGACAGTAACAGACTTCTTCCAAAAGCTGGTATGTTGAACATTTATTTCATAATGACTTGAGGGGAAGGCTTTTTATAAGTTGCAAGTATGTAGAGATGCTATGTGACATAATTTTTGTTTTAAATATATCAGTCTTTTAGAGAAAATGGCAATGAACGTTCTTGTATGACTTTGTAGCGCAGATTATTGCAGATGGTATCAGGAGTCTCATGACCAGGGCTGAATGAAATCTGTAAGGATGACAAGGCATCATTTCCGTTAGCTTTCAAATGCCTAACTCAGCCTTCAGATCCTAACCTAACGATGCTCTGTTCCCAAGGGTCCTTTATCTGTGTTTTCGGCTAACAAGAGATGGACGGCTCCTCGAAGTATTCACTTCACTGCAGAAGAAGGGGACTTGGGGTTCACCCTGAGAGGAAACTCCCCAGTTCAGGTCCACTTCCTGGATCCGTACTGCTCTGCTGCGGTAAGCCTGGGTCCTTCTAGATTGGAAGCAAAACTTACTGGCACCTTTTCAGACAGCCAATCTGGTAGAGTACAGAGTTAAGTGTTAGGTGCTCAGTCATGTCTGACTCTTTGTGACCTTATGGACTGTAGCCCACGAGTCTCCCCTGCCATGGGATTCTCCAGGCAAGAATAGTGGAGTGGGTAGCCATTCCCCTCACCAGGAGATCTTCCCAACCCAGGGATAGAACCTGGGTCTTCTGCTTTGCAGGCAGATTCTTTACCGTCTCAGCTACCAGGGTAAAGAGTGCTGTCCACAAAAATATACTGGGGTGATTTGGTTTAGGGCTCTTCTAAGTAAAAGGCCTGGTTTTATGTGAAAGGCCTTTCATATCTTTCTTGCCCAAAGAGAAACAGATTACTTTTTGCTTTTTTTTCTTTTAAATTAGAGTATAATTGCTTTACAATGTTGTGTTAGTTTCTGCTGTACAACAAAATGTATCAGCTATTTGTATTCATGTATCCATCTGTCTTGGGCCCCGCCTCCTACACCCTCCACACCCACCATAATTTTTGCCTTCTTGAAGTTAACTTATGCAGATAACTATTTTGTTAATGAACCTGGGAACTACTTCAGGGATTTCAGTGAACAGAACGTTGACCTGTATTGAAATCATAAATTATTTTAGGAGGCAGGAACCAAGGAAGGGGATTATATTGTTTCCATTCAAGACGTGGATTGTAAGTGGCTGACGCTGAGTGAGGTTATGAAAATGCTGAAGAGCTTTGGCCAGAATGACATTGAGATGAAGGTCGTGAGCCTCCTGGATGCCGCATCGTCCATGGTGAGTGCTGATGCCCCCTGGCAGTAAATAGTGATGTGGAGTGAAGTCAGGGTGAGTCCAGCCTCACAGGTTTTTACCAAGACCCCTGCCTCCTGCCTGCATTTGTAACATGCCACAAATGACTGAGCTCTTGTTTGTCATCACTGAGAATATGTTCAACTTGGGTCCGAGAAATCACTGGAAAGCTTTTAAAAAAAAAAATCTTAAAGATAAAAGAACCAACTGATCTATCTTTCTGATTAAATTCTTTTCCATTGCAAAAGTGACACATACTCATGGTTTAAATATATATATTCAAACGGTACAGAAGGTGTGTGGAAGATGCACTTCTCAGGAGTGTTAGCACTTTCCTGTGAGATCCTGGGACGTGTCTGAGCCCGTGCAAGTTCACATGCACAGTTCAAGTCTTTTGTGTCCCCAAGGAGGAAGAACTGTTGCATTCACGCTCTTCTGTACTCGCTGCATTTAATTTTGCACATTGGATACTTCTGTTTAGAACGGTATGCATGTATTCATTCAGCAACTATTGACTGGGCATCAGTTGTATGCCAGGCCCTTCTCAGGTGTTGGAGCTCCAGCTGAAATAAGATAAGGTCCTACCCCACAAAGCTGGCACTAAATAAGTAAAGAAGTAGTTGTGATTTTGATAAGGGCTGGAAGGAAATAACATGTGTAATGGGCTGGGATGATTGGGGCTGGGAGGGGCCCCTGGGCAGGGGCTGCACTGAGGCTTGAGTGTCAGGAGGAACCAGCCATGTGAAGGGGTATAAGCAGAGCATATGGGGACTTCCCTAGTGGTCCAGTGGTTAAGACTCTGCACTTCCAATGTAGTAGGCATGGGTTCAATCCCTGGTTGGGGAATTAAGATCCCACATACCATGCACGCAGCATAGCATGCCCACCCTCCCACCCCAAGAAGAAAGAGCATATAGACAGGGGCACCAACAGGTGCAGAACCCAGACCCGCTGGCAGGACTGAGCTTCACTTGCTAGAGGAACTAAAAGGCCTTTCAGCTGGAGCATTGTGACAAAGGATGAGAATGAGAAATGAGGTGAGAAATGAGGTGGGAGACAGGCAGGGCTTCCTCGGCAGTGAAGGGAGTCTGAAGCCTTACAAGATCGGGAATGATGTGTTCTGATGTTTATCGTAGAAGGCTGTCTTGCTGCCTGGAGGCTGGCCACGTGGCCGCAGTGCGAGCTGACCGTGGCAGTCGCCCAGGCCAGTGATGTTAGCAGCTTTACACTAGGGGGTGACAGTGGAGGTGGAGAGAGGTGGATGTGATGTTAGCAGCTTTGCACTAGGGGGTGACAGTGGAGGTGGAGAGAGGTGGATGTGATGTTAGCAGCTTTGTACTAGGGGGTGGCAGTGGAGGTGGAGTGAGGTGGATGTGCCTGTGACTTAACTAGGAGGTAGAGCTAACAAATCTGTAGATGAGTTGCGTAGAAAAGATGGTAGACAAGGGGAGGGCTTCTTGATTTTTGGCTTGAACAAGTGCATCATTTTTCATTATGATGGAAAATTGGGTTTGGGGGTGAGGCGGGCAGAGGAGAGAAAACACGAGTGCTGTGCTGTGAGTGTTTCACGTGCCATGAGACACCCAAGAGACACGTCAAGGTGACGTAGGCAGCTGAATAGTCACATCTTTAGTTCATGGAAAATGTCAGAGCTAGAAATAAATATTTGAGGATCATCAGCACAGAGATGATGTTTCAAGCTGTAAGACACTAAATTAAACTACCCTTGAGGGGTTGTGGGCTGAGGACTAAACCTCGAAGAGATACCACAAGCATCTGGGGGTCAGGAGGATCCAGCCACGTGAAGGGGTACATATGGGGGACTTCCCTGGTGGTCTAGTGGTTAAGACTGTGCTTCCAGTGAGGGGACGCAGGTTCAATCCCTGGTTGGGGGATTAAGATCCCCAAGTAGGAGCGAAAGGGAGTGCAAAGTAGATGTGAAGGTGGGATAAAAGGGGCTTTTGAAACCAAGAGGAGAAAATCCTGCCGGAGAGAGTGGTGGTTTGTGTTGAACACAGCTAAGATGTGGAGAACAAGGTAAGCAGAGCTGAGTTTGTTGTACCTGGCAGGAGGGCAAAAGGACACTTCGTTTGGGCCGCACCGCATGGCACGGGGGATCTTAGTTCCCAGCAGGGTCAAACCCATAACCCCTGCAGTGGAAGCGCAGAGTCCTAACCACTGGACCACCAGGAAAGTCCCCCAAAGGACCCTCTTTCATGGGGAAATGGCAACAGAACTCAGACTAGAGAGGGTCAGAGAGTGAATGAGGGTGTGACCCCATTAAGAAATGTTCAGAATAGGCAGATTGACAGAAACAGAATGTAGGTTAGTGCTTACCAGAGGCTGGGGTACCAGGGAATGAGAAGCTGCTGACGGGTACAGACTGAGTTTCTTTCCCGTTTTCTTTTGGCCTCGCTGTGTGGCTTTTGGGATCTTCGCTCCCCAAGAACCCAGGCCACCGCAGTGAAAGTGCCAAGTCGCAACAACTGGAGCACCAGGCGAGTCTAATGGGCAGTTTTATATTACTAGAAAAGGGAGAGGTGTCTCCATCCAGAGGTGCCGAACTCAGGAGGGACATTTTATCGTGAAGTCCCCTCCTTTCTTGCTGCATCACTAAAACTCCTTTCCTGGATTTATATTATGAACAATGTGCCCAGTGGCTTCAGATATATATTGTGTGTCTGCTTATACATACAGCCTGATTTCAGTGCCTGGAACAAAGTAGATGGTCAGTAAACACTCTGTGAGCAGAGTAATCTCAGTATTAGGCAAACCTCAGAAGCATGTGATAACTCACATGGAAGTCTTTAGAAAACAAATTCCTTCACATTTCCCATTTGCGTCCTGCACAGTCCTAAAAAAGTTAACAGTAGTGTTGAGTGGGCATGGAGTTCACTTGGGGAAGCTGGATAAGTTCTGGAGGTGGGTGGTGGTGATGGCTGCATAGCAGTGAGTGTACTTAAGGCCACGGGGTGGTTAAGATTTATATGTTTATTTCATCAGTTTAAGAAACTGGAAAATGTAAGCATAACCTTGTTACCATGGATTCTGTTGTCTTTAAAGAGAACGCGCTTAGTCACTCAGTTGTGTTTGATTCTTTGCAATCCCGTGGACCGTAGCCCACCAGGCTTCTCTATCCGTGGGATTCTCCAGGCAAGAATACTGGCGTGGGTTGCCTTTCCCTTCTCCAGGGGATCTTCCCGACTCAGGGATTGAACCCAAGTCTCCTGTATTGCAGGCGGATTCTTTACCATCTGAGCCGCCATACCTACTGGTGTGGGCTGAAATCCAGGATACATTAAGTGAAGAAAGCAGGGTGCAAACCCGTGTACACAGTGTATTCTTAAGGAAAGACAAATGGTGCTGTATACTTGGCACACATCAATTCCTGTATATGAATGTTATTTCTACAATGTAACAGATAGTGGTTGCCTCAGTGGACAGGGCTGAAAGGTGGGAGGGACGCCTGCTGTTCACCTGATGTATTTCAATACTATTGACCATGAGTGTGTATTACTTTTTCAGATGTAATGGCCTTTAAAACTGAGTAGTGGTCCCTAGCCTAAATGATTAGTGTTGAGTATATTCCTTAAGAACTGCCCTTGTTCTTAAGAACCTAATCCTATATCAGCATTAGTCACTGAATCTCAGAATTATATCACTTAAAGAGGATGCCATGAGTGCAGAATGTGAGTCTCAAAACGTGGCAGTCATTTCTCTGACATCTTGATTTCTAACCATTTTTTAACGACACTTTAAAAATGGTTAAATGAGATCTAACCATTCTTTTCATAATTTAAATCATGTATATAAATTACTTCCTATAACAGAAAAATATGTCTGCCTAAAATATCATTTCACTATAATCACAGCATATCAAGACAGGTTTTGAGAATAAAAGAATTATTTGGAGGATAAAACAACCATTTAACTGTTCTTCTTTTTCTGTGTGCAGCATAGTAAGTGCGCCACATACTCTGTGGGCATGCAGAAGACTTACTCCATGATCTGCTTAGGCATCGATGCTGATGAGAAAACTGATAAAGCCAAGAAGGTCTCGAAAAAGCTCTCGTTTCTGAGCTGGGGCACCAGCAAGAACAGACAGAAGTCGGCGAGCACCCTGTGCCTCCCGTCAGTTGGTGTCGCAGTGCCTCCGGTCAAGAAAAAGCTCTCCTCTCCCTTCAGCCTTCTCAACTCCGACAGCTCTTTGTACTGACGTGAGGAAGCGAGAGCGCTTCCGTGCTGACTGGACCTTCGTGTTTGTGCCATAGAGGAAGATTTCTCAATATGCTCAAATCCCATCTTCTCCGAGCATAGACATACAACTGATATGTCCTTGAGTGTAAGTAACAAGAAACCTCTAGAAGTTTGTGGAAGACAAACTTAATTAGGAGAGTCTAACTGCTGCAAGTTATTTATTATATAAAGTATTGTAAATAGAATAATGTGGAAATGTGGCTGTTTTTAACGACTGTAATTAGGACTCTTAGTTACTTACTGTCAGAGTTCAATTAGGATTTCCTATATGGGTCCTATTAATAAGTTTTTAGGCTCAGGTGATACATAGATTAATTCCTTAACTAGGAATTCCAATGACCCCAGACTCAGGCAGGGGAGAGACTATAATGCTAGACTAACTGTTCCAAAGACCTGCTACCTAAGGGCGAATCATTAACCTAGAACAAGATTTTACTATTATCTCTAGATAATATGAATGCTATTTCCAGATAAAATTTAGTGCCAAATTTGTCATGACTTTAGATTTAAAAAAACCCCAAACATTTAGGAGCAGTTTTTCTTCCATTTTATGTCACTTAAAAGTCGCTAACACAGTGGCAGTGTTAGATGAAGATGCCGTCTACAAGGTAGATAATATACTGTTTGATACTCAAAACATTTCACATTTTGTTTAAAGTAGAAAGTACATAATTGTATATTTTAAGAGTCTTTAGGAAGGGTTAAAAACATTGTACAAGGTCAAGATGTAAATGACTCAAGTTTAGAGCTCTATTTGACTTTGTAAAATGACATTGGTTTACCTTGCTATACATTGGATGACACAGTGATTCTAAGATTCACTGTTGACATAGTATAAGGTATATATCTTCCCCAGATATAGCACTGCCATGTCATTTTGAGAATAAATGAACTTAAAATATTTTCTAGTGTGTAATGTCAAAAGGGAAGCAACCATATTTGGGAAAGTGTATCCGCTGTTCTTACTGATATTTTTGTATAAATATTTAAATAAACACATTCATTTGCCTCAGTTAATGGTTTCCACTTTGATTTCACTTTCTTACCCTAATGCACGGAAGTTTTCTTGTACTTCATTTTTAAAAGTTTGGGCTTTGCTGGTGGAGCAGTGGATGGGACTCTCCCCTGCCAGTGCAAGGGACGCGGGTTTGGTCCCTGGTCCGGGAAGATTCCACAGGCCACAGGGCAACTAGGCCCCTGCGCCACAACTACCAAGCCTGTGCTCTGGAGCGAGGCGCCCCGGCTGCTGAAGCCCAAGCGCCCTGGAGCCAGGCAGCCGCAGCTCCTGAAGCCTGCAGGCTCCGGGGCCCCTCGAGCCACAACTAATGAGCCCCGTGTCACGACTCTGGAAGCCTGAGTGCCCTAGGACCATCCAGTCACAACTCCTGAGCCCGTGCGCTGCAACTCCTGAAGCCTGCGCGCCCGGAGCCTGCGCGCCACCAGAGAAGCCGCAGCCGCGAGAAGCCCGAGCACCAAACTAGGGAGCAGCCCCGCTCTCCGCAGCTAGAGAAAGCCTGTGTGCAACAACAAACCCCCAGTGCAGCCAAAAATAAATAAATAAATCAGCAGTGGGTATGTAAAAAAAAGTAATGAAAAAATTACTGGGACTTCCCTGGTGGCCCAGCGGCTAAGACTCTGTTCTCCCAGTACAGTGGGCCCATGTTCATCCCCTGGTCAGGGAACTAAACCCCACATGTGGCAGCTTAAGCGTTCACATGCCACAGGCAAAGACCTAGTGTGCCACAACTAAGACCCGGGGCAACCCAGTAAATATATAAATATTTTAAAAATTACCAACATTTCACAAAATAGGACTTGGAGAGCTTTCAAGATGTCTTAGTGTCCTTGAAAACGTATGGCCTCTTTAATTGTTGTTTTTTTTTTTTTTGTTCTGTTTTTAAATTGGAGTGTAACTGCTCTACAATGTCATGTTAGTTTCTTGTGTACAATGAAGCAAATCAGCTATATGTATACATATATCCCCTCTCTCTTGGATCTCCTCCCCTCAGCCCTGTATAGTCTATCCAGGTCACCCACCACATGTCGAGCTCCATTCACTATAGTCAATTCCCACTAGCTATCTACTTTACATATGACATGCATATATGTCAATCGCAATCTCCCAATTTATCCCATCCCCACCTCTCTGTGTCTACCTGTCCACTGTCTACGTTTGCATCTCTATTCCTGCCCTGCGAACAGGTTCTTCTGTAACAGTCTCCTGAATTCCACACATGTGTTAATATATGATATTTGTTTTTCTCTTCTGACTTACTTCACTCTGCGTAAAAGACTCTAGGTCCACCCACGTCTTTACAAACGACCCAACATCATTCTTTTTGATGGCCGAGTATATTCCAGTGTGTGTGTGTGTGTGTGTGTGTGTGTGTTGTAGTTGCTGTTCAGTGTGCTGCTTCTTCGGATGAGCAATTGTACATTTTGGACTCTAGCCCCAGGCTCTCCTCAGCTGGCCCTGCCACTTCCCTGTGCATCTTTTGGTTGCTGGGCTATCCATTTACAAACATTCTTCCGTCCCTCACACACACTGGCTTTTTATCTTACAGTGGGAACTCCAGACTCCAGGCCTTCTGTGTTCAGAAGATGTGCTCAGTGATTATAAACAAACTGTGCAACTACCAGGAAGGGAAACAGGAAGAAAAAAGGCAGTACAGCTGTTTGTTGACACTGGCAGCTACCCTCACAGCACAGGTATATTAAGATCAGACCTGAAGAACAGTGGCTCTGCCAGCAGGAACAATGAGCTTATGCTAACAGTGCTTCATTGTAGGTCTGTTTCCTTCAAACAGTCATATCCACCACCTTCCATGATAGATAAGGTCAAGGTCACACGGTAAAGCCCTCCCAGGCTGGCTTTCTGCTGAATCTGAGGTTCCCTCAGGAAAGTGCCCGCCAGCCCATGTCATGCCAGCAGGATGAGGGCAGTGCCGTCTGGCGCAGGCCCACTAATTGAAGTGCATGCCTAAGGCCAGAGAACAGCGCAGGACCACTGGCAGGTTCCATTCAGGCCTCTTCCCATCTTTCCCTAATTGTAAAAGGAACTCTGCTTTTTTAGTTTAAATATTTGCTTGCAGTTTATTTTGGTTTTTTCTAAATAGACACTCACATCTGTAAACAATAGGATTTTGGTTTCAGCCCCAACCCCCAATTACTTACAAGTTTTTGTTCTCCTAAAACTGCCATTTGTTGCTGTTTAGCTGCTAAGCTGTGTCCAGCCTTGCTGTACTCCATGGACTGCTGCACACTAGACTCCCCATGGGATTTCCCAAGCAAGGATACGGGAGTGGGCTGCCATTTCCTTCTCCGAGGAACTCTTTTCTTAGTGTGAAAAGAAAACAAGATCCTGCAGTCCCGTGATGAGATGCCCGTGAGAGGAGCCCTCACCTGGGCTGGGTGAAGAATGCATGGATGCGCTGGGCTGCTGCTGGTCCTACTACCGCCTCCAGTTCTCGCAGAGACGCATTGCTGAGTTGCTGGATACTTGGAAACCTCTGAAGCAGGAGGGGGCTTTCACTTTCCCAACTCCTGGGATCTGCTGCACACTTCGGAGGAGCGCCGGCTCAGAGACCAGAGTCCGTTTCTTCCTGAGAAAAGGGTTTTTACTGGGCTCTCTGGTTTGCTCCTGAACCTAAACGGAAATAAAAGAAGCACATGAGCGCCCTCTAGAGGACCTGTGGTTTTCTTAACATTTTGTTTTGCAGAAATTTAGTTTTAGTTTTTTCATGTAGTTCAGCTTGATTTACCAATATAAATGTTCTCATATATGCCATGAATATAATTTTTCAGCCATCAGTAAAATTATTAAAAGATGAACAACATGACTACACAAAGGAGTGAGAGGTAAAAATTAATCTACAAAAATTTGACTTTTTAGAATGCTTAGGATAAAACCAATGAAAACCTACACTAAAGAATTCAAACATGGTCCTATGGTCCACTAAGAAACATTTCAGTGGTATAGGATTACATGATGACTCCACCTGCCTGATACAGGGCTTGGAAGAAGCTTGCCTATCAAAGGAGAAACCCAGTCTTCAGTTAGTGGTGGATACAGGAAGGCACATAGTAACGGCGTTAAATCAAAGTGAGTCGGGAAGAGTGAGGCAAGAGAAAAGAGCAGTGTCTGGAGGAGGGTTTGTGAACTATATAGGGCTGTTTGCATTTCCAATGTGGTTCTCAACCCCAGCTGCACATCAGAGGGAGAGATTTAGAAACAGCACAACAAAAATTGATGCATAAGCCTGACCCCCATGTTCAGATTCTTAATTGGTCTGAAGTAAGGCTCATGTATCACTTTAAAAGTTCCCCAGGAAATTCTAACCTCATATGATATCACTTCTGTATGGAATCTAGTTTTTAAAATAAATGGTACAAAGGAACTTATTTGCAAAACAGAAACAGACTTACAGATATTAAAAACAAAGTTATGGTTACCAAAGGGGAAACGGGGTTAGTGGGGTGGTGGGAGGAAGGATAAAACAGGATCTTAAGATTAACATACACACACCACTATATAGTGTATGTACAACCAACAAGGAGCCACTGTATAGTATGGGAACTCTACTCAATATTCTATGATACTCTATATGAGAAAAAATATCTCAAAAAGAATGAATGTATGTGTAACTGAATCACTCTGCTGTATACCTGAAACACAACACTGTAAATCAACTATATTCCAGTAAAATTTTTTTAAAAGTTCCCCAGGAAATTCTAATGTACAACCATGCTGAATAATCAACGAGGACAATGGAAAACCACTAGGTTAAAAGAAACAACACACACGAACTTGCAGAGAGAATTTCTGATGCTTAACAGAAGATAGGCAGGGATGAGGCTAAGTAGCCATTGAACTGACAGTGTCACCAGCTTAAATGCAGAATAGTGCACGAAGGAGTCATCACAGCCTAAGAGGTTAAAACCAGGTCTCCAACTTGTTCACCTTGTTATATGCTTGCCTAGACAAGGCAGCAAGCTCAGCTAGCTGCAGAGGGAGCTTCTGAACTTACATGCATCAAAAAGATGTTAGAAACCAATCCAGAGATGGATAAAGACTGGCTCCATGGATTGTACAGATAATAACGGCAGGTGTCAGAAAAGAATCCAGGAAGATCAGTCAAAAGTCCTAAACCAGGGCTACTGTGGAGGAGTAGGAATGGGTACTTACCAACTGAATAATGAGGCAGGATGCTTCCATCTGGCTGGCTACTGGAAGCAACACCATCCCAAGATCCAGAACAGTAAACTTCTGTACAGCTGGAAAATACTGTTCACTCATCTGCGTTTTTCAACTATCACAATCCCTTGAAGTTTATTGGACTTCAAAATAAAAAAAAAAAAAAAAGGAAAGAAACAGGAAACTATTCTGTAACAAAATTCCATTCAAGATAAAGCAGCTATCCAAGGGTGCAGTGGCCAATGGTTTTATACAGATTATTCCAAGGGAGGGGGAAGAAGTCCATTTGTTTAACTCAGTACTTACATTTCTAACCCGAACAAGTCTCTTTCTGTAGCCATTTCCTGCCACCAACTCAGCTTCGGTGATATAAAGAATGCAGGATTTGCTAGATAAGTAAAAATCTACCGGTGTCAGGCCATCCTCAAAAACGAGTTTGATTTTCCCTTAAAACACAGAGAAGAAAATAAGTTCCGTGTTCATTGGATGAAAACACGGCAATAGATGGGACTTTTTAAAAAGTAGGGTGAGGTGAGAGAGGGCTTGTTCAGAGGGAGCCCACTGACCTTGCATTCCCTGTGCCAGCTGCGAACCGCGCCATTTCTCATTGGCCACAATGTGCCCAAATGGTACGTGCATGGGGCCAGTGGCATCAGGGGGTTGCCTTCCATCTGCGGCCTCGATCTAATGAGGGGAATGCAAGACGGCACTTAGGCAGATTCTCTAGCACACAGCCCATTTCACTCGAAGCCCGGGCCTCTTTGGCAGAAGCCCGACTGCAGAGTGTTCTTTAAAAGGCTGGATTACAGGCCAAAGTTTAAGAACCAGGAGACTCGTGTCCTGGAAGAAGCGTCCTTTATTTCCGTCACCTGTCTTGCCCCTGAAACCCTGGCTCGGTCCGCGCCGTGGTTCCTTAGTCCAGTCCAGGGCGGGGGGCCGAGCTGGCCACCTCGGCGCCAGGTCTGGGAGTCCCGCAACATTACCTGCTAAGCGACACATCCAGGTTGCCTCCGGAACGCCTCGCTACTCTCTCATCTTGCCCGCCCTCCGCCTCCTCCGGCGCCGGATAGGCTATAGCCTCAGAGATCGACATCTGATCTGACCAATAAGAGAATGGACAGCGAGGGGGGCGGGGGCCCGAGGATTTGCGTGGTACCCACTGGTTGCCAAGAGCGACGGACGTGAGGTAACCTCCTCTCTGATTGGTCGGAGCAAAAGCGGAGCCAATGGCAGACGTAGTTGTTGCGAAGTCTGTAGCTGAGAAATGGCGTCTGGGGCTAGGCCAACTCGAGGCGTCGGCAGACTTTAGGGAGTGGTCCTCACCTCCGATCTTCCGTGCAGTCCGGTAAGGGTCTGGCCATCAACCACAGCAAGGATGCTCCTGGGGTTTCGGAGAGGCCGCAAGAGCAAGTATGTAAGTATATGTGCACCCAGCCTGCGTTCTGGCCCGTGGGGCCGGGAGTTAAGTGGGGAGGGGTTGGGATTTGGGATGGAGGCAAGATAGCGGCTCAAAAGGAAGTGGTTTTCCTTTCGAGAAGCCCAGCTGTTTAGTGTTTAGAACATTAATTTTCTATTCTAGAGTCGGCCTCAGTTGATAGGACTCTCCCTGTCTCGCCTGTAACTTTCGCTTGGGTGTCGGGGGAGTTCACTCCTGCCGACACACTACTGTCTAGTTCCAGGTGGGATGTCATTTGGATTCCTCCTCCGCCACGTACCACGTACACTCCACCATGTGCGTCGACTAGCCATCCCGGTTCCTACCTCGTCCTTCAGCATCTGTCTGCCTGGACTGCTGCAGCAGCTCCCTTTCCCTGTGTCCATTCTTCACAAAGCACCCAAAGGGATTCATTTAAAATGCAATTCTGATTCGTGCCTAGTGCCCTCAAGTCACACACACGGACGCTCCAGCTCTTTCCATCTTGCTATTCCTTCAGCCTTTACTTTTTCTTCTGCCTGGAATGCTTCCCTCCAAAACTTCCCGTGGAGATTCTTTCACTGCCGGCACACTCTCCCAGGCTCATTCGTTGACCCCTCTTCCTACTAGTGAGCCTGATACCGGCAGTTCTTGCGCCCACCCCCCACCTCCAGTCTATTTATCCTATCACTGTACTCATTGCTCTCTTTCCCAGTCCTGATTTCTCATTCCGTGGGTCATCATCATAACCACTACTTTCCACCCAAGTCGCCTTCCTCCTGTGTTTCTTTTTCATACTTGCCTGGTAAACCCCCAAACCTGCTTAGATCCAGTTCCTCATAAACTCAGTACTTTAAATGCAAAGAAAGCATTTTGATAAGAGTACTCCTGAACTCCCTTTCAAATTGGAATTCCTAAAGCTCGTCTAACTCAGCTTGCTGTTCTTGGCTGTTTGACTTGCTAAAGTCATTTTTTGGGGCGGGGGTTGTGCTGGGTTTTCTTGCAAGGGATGAAGACTTCTCTGGTTGTGGCACGTGGGCTTAGTTGCCCTGAGGAATGTGGGACCTTAGTTCCCTACCAGGGTTTGGGACTGCTTCCCCTCCATTGGAAGGAGGATTCTTTACCAGTGGACCTGGACCAGGGAAGTCCCCTGAAGTCATTTTAGACAGGTGGATGTTGAGAAGCAGTGAAGGGATAGTTGAAGCATATTTTGCCGTTGCAATTTTGCTAACTCAGCATGTTTATTGATGTTTTTATTGTGTTACTGAATTTCTGCTGTGTGTGTGTGGCCAGATACCCCACAATTGATTGAGAGCCTGTGGCCACACTGGCTAAAGGGTAGACAAACCCATAAGTCATTCAGCACCAAATGGTAAGGCAAAAATGCTCTAGCGGTGGGTACCAGGGAAGGGGCCGCAAAGTCAGCCTGGAGAGTTGACGCGGGCCTTGGGAGGAATAAGGAAGGAGAATTACAGGTGGAGAAAACAGCATATACAGAAGCCTGACAAAGGATGAATCATCTGATATGTGGAAATGGGAAGGCAGTTTTGAATGCCACAGCATGGAGATACCCTTACGGTAGCGATGCGGAGGGCCTGCCATTGCTAGGAACCAGCCGACAGCAGCCTCAGCAGCCTTTGGGGACATGAGAGGACATCTCTCTGTCAACAAGAGAGGGGGCTGCCCACGGGAGTTTTCATGCTGGGCTGAGATAGGACCATCCTGTGTTTTTAGAGATGGGAGGCAGGAGAACCACAGTTAGGAAGTGATTATCATGGTACAGGGGAGATACACTCAGCCTGCTAAAGTAGATTCACTCCATCAAAAAAATAAACAGAACTCACAAGGCCTTTTGGAGGACCTACTGGATGCTATCCTCTGGGGATTCAAAGGTGAAGAAAAGGCCCTTTTGTCCTTGAGCCTCTGCCAGGCAGTGAGGGGTAGGAGAGGTGGCAGACAAGTGTATATCCTGGAGAATGGTGGCACAGCAGTGGCGGCTCTGCGGCACCTGCTCTTGGGGTTGGCCGTGCATGTGGACAGAGGGCATGGGGGTGGGAAGGCTGCTCATCCCTCACTCCTGAAGGATGCTCAGACCCCTGGCTTTTCCCCTTGGTTGTGCCTCCCACTCCTTGGTACCTTGTGCCCATCCCAGCCTGACTAGTCTTCCCCAGGGCCAGTTTCAGTGGGTGCTTCTAAATCACAAGATTTCCTAGTCTGGTATCAAAACTGTTAAATGGAAACAGTCCTCACTGTACCCCCAGCCAACTGTTCTAGCCACTCCATCTCAGATGGCTGTGTACTCCAGTGAACTGGAGTATTTATTTTCACCGCGTTGTCACTAATGCCTTGCTTCATCCCTTTGCCCTTTGTTCATGTTGCTCCCTCCTCCTGAAATGTCTTTCTACCCCATTTCCTAAATGTGAAAGCAGTGGGCATTTTTGAAGACCTCGTCTAAATGCTCTGAGATTTTCTCCAACAGGACGTCAGTGGTCCCCTTGCTGGGCCCAGACCTGGGGAGCCCTTCTCTCCCTGGGTCACCTCAGCACACTGTCTTTACCTCTCCCATGGTGCTTTCCATAATTCTGTGTCGTATTATAAACAGCTGGTGTTTTTCATCTGGACTCTCCCTCCTTAAGGATGAGGACCAGGTTTCTTCAATGCTGTCATGGCGTTTCGCCTTTAGTGGGTTCACAAGAATGGCTGGTGCACAGAAAATGAAGATTGGGCTGCACTCACAGACAGCCCTGCCTAAAGCCGGGTTGTCTGACTTTCATTGTGTGCAGGAACCAGATATTAGGCATCTTCAAGATAAATGACCTAAAATCCTTATTAAGCCCTTACCAGGTGTTAGGCAGTGTGCTAAGTGCCAGAGTTCCAGGGTTGATAAAGACAAGCAGGTTGTCTCAGGAAGCTTCTATTCTGCGGGAGGGGAGGGGAGAGGTGGGCAGCAAGTGAGTAGGGTCAGCAGGGGCAGTGCTGGGAACCAAGTGGGGTGCTGGAGGGTGACTCTGGGTCATCGTCGGGAAGCTGTTCTGAGGAAGAAAGAGGGCCCCTCGGTGGGCAGCTCCCTAGGGGGCATGCTTGCCTGGCTAGATAGGGATGGAAGATGGCGGGGGAGGATTGGGCCTTCTGATGGGACTAGATCCCTAGGTGACCAGGGCAGGTGTCCCCTCCCAGACCAGGGAGGGCTGGTCGCAGGACCTGGAGATGATCCCGCTGACCTCTGCCGGGTTTCGTTTGCACAGAAACACATCATCCATGGCCTTCTCCCTGCAGCCAGCATCGCACCGAAGCCCGCTGTGCCCCGCACACCCCCTCCGCGCAGCCCCAACCCCTCTCCAGAGAGACCAAGGTGAGTCAGGTGAGCAGGCACCAGGGTCGCCCCTAAGCTCAGCCATCAAGTGCTGAGTCCCAGAGCTGGTAAATGGGTAAGAAAGTCAAAAGTAGAGTGCTTAGGATCATGTCCTTTGAAATGCTATCCTGGTTCCATAATGAAGCGCTTCTTATGGTTTCTCCACGGGCTCATGGTCTGTGGACCATCAGGTCCGTGGAGTTCGCACATTTCCCACCAGGCTTCTCTGTCCAGGGAATTCTCCAGGCAAAAATACTGGAGTGGGTTGCCATTTCCTCCTCCAAAGCAAAGTTTCAAATTAGAAAACACTAAAGCCCAAACATTTAGGTGGAGAATATGTTAAAGAGTATTTAAACTATGTACATAATTTTCTTTTTAAACTCAAGAACTGCTTTGCAGGAAGGAAGGAGAAGCAAGTTCACTTGCCAAAGCCTGGGGTTCCCCCTCCTCTGGTGCTCCTGTCACACCGGAGAATGGACTTTCTTTTGTACTTAAGGCCCCTGCCTGTGTCCTCTTAAGATTTTGGACACAGAAGAATTTTAGATTATTCTTTATTCATAAAATACGTGGATGCGTGGCTTTAACTCTTAACAGTGAGAGATAAGTTTATTCAAGGGTAGTACCTTTTTAGTGTTCTTTGAAACTGGAAATATTGTATGCCTCCTGGTGGGCTCAGATGGTAAAGCATCTGAGCCTACAATGCCTACCATGTGGGAGACCCAGGTTCAATCCCTGGGTCGGGAAGATCTCCTAGAGAAGGAGAGGGCAACCCACTCCAGTATTCTTGCCTAGAAAATCCCATGGATGGTGGAACCTGGTAGGCTGCAGTCCATGGGGTCACAAAGAGTCGGACACGACTGAGTGACTTCTCTCCCCCTCACTCCCTGATAATAAACACTTCAAAGTATTTTTGCGCTAAATTGCATCAGTCGTGTCCAACTCTTTTGCGACCCCATGGACTGTAGCTCGCCAGGCTCCTCTGTCCAGTGATTTTCCAGGCAAGAATCCTGGAGTGGGTTGCCATGCCCTTTCCCGGAGATCTTCCCGACACAGGGATCAACCCTCATCTCTCATGTCTCTTGTATTGGCAGGCGGGGTCTTTACCACTAGCACTACCTGGGAAGCGAAGTATTTTTAGTGTTTGTTTTTTCCTTCAGTGCAATCTTGATAACAAGAGTAGCCATTTATTAGTGTTTATTTTGTGCCAAGGACTCTGGTTAGTGCTTAAGAAGTCTTGTTTCATATCATCCTCTCAACAGACCTGGGAGAGAGGTCCTGTTGGTGGCTCTGTTTTGATTCAGGTGTTAGTCATTGACCTAAAGCCTCGTGGTTGGTGGGTGGTGGCATTGCTGCGATGGTTTGTAGGTTTCTCTGGCTCTTCAGTTTTTGTGTGAACAACCCTTAAGTTGTGTCCTTAGAACCTAAATGTTTTTGGAGACTTCCCTGGTGGTCCAGTGTCTAAGACTCTGTGCTCCCAATGCAGGGGGCCCAGGTTCAATCCCTAGTCAGAGAACTGGATCCTACATTTTGTAATTAAGACCTGGCACAGCCGAATAAAAGCCAAAAAAAAAAAAAGAGCTTAAATGTGCAGTGGCACCCCACTCCAGTACTCTTGCCTGGAAAATCCCCTGGACGGAGTCGTCTGGAAGGCTGCAGTCCATGGGGTCACTAACAGTTGGGCACGACTGAGTGACTTCACTTTGACTTTTCACTTTCATGCATTGGAGAAGGAAACGGCAACCCACTCCAGTGTTCTTGCCTGGAGAATCCCAGAGACAGTGGACCCCCGTCTATGGGGGTCGCACAGAGTCCGACACGACTGAAGTGACTTAGCAGCAGCAGCAGCAGCAGCTGTATTATGACCAATGTGCTGTAGACTCGTTAGAAAATCTCTATTGTTTCCTATGTTTTCCAAAAATATATTTCTGGATTGTAATTTTTATAAGTCCCAAATAATCAACATGGTTTTGGTAAATTTGGGCTATTTCTAGATTTTTTTCTGAAAACTAACATTCAAGTTAATGTTATTCCACTGGCATTATTCCAGTTTGTGCCAAGTGTGACAGTGTAAGAATTTTCTATTTCCTCCTTCCCATCCTTTGCTACTGTTTCACATTTTAATTCTGTATGTTGTAAATCCCAAAGCATATTGTTCTTATTTCTGCTTTAGATAGTCTTTTATCTTTTTTTTTAAAGCAGTTTTATGATATAATGGATGTATAATCTTAGATATTTAAAATGAATACTTTGATAAGTTTTGATGTGTGTTTGTACCCGTGAGACCATCGCCATCACTATCAAGATAATTACTGTACCTGTCTTCCCCTCCAGTTTCCTTGTGCCCCTCTGTAATTCCTCCCTCCCGCTCTCTCACTTCCCACATGTCAGCCCCACCCTCCCAGACAGCCATCCATCTGCTTTCTATCTCCACAGATTAGTCTACATTTTCCAGCATTTTATAGAATTGGAATTACACAAAACAATTCTGCTGATTTCTTACACTCCTCATAATTATTTTGAGATTCATCCATATTGTTGTGAAAATCAGTAATTCATCCTTTTAATTGCTGAATGGCATTCCATTATGTGAATATGCAATTGTCTGTCCATTCACCTGTCTATTCAGCAACTGGTGGGCGGATTCTCCATTTCTGGCTACTAGAAATAAAGCTGCTATGAATATTTGTGCATAAATCTTTGGCCCTGTGCTTCATTTCTCTTGTGAAAATATCTAGGAGTGGAATGGCTGAATCATATAGTTGTTGTTCAGTCGCTAAGTCGTGTCTGACTCTTTACAACCCCATTGACTGCAGCACGCCAGGCTCCTCTGCCCTCCACTATCTCTTGGAATTTTCTCAAATTCATGTCCACTGAGTCAGAAATGCTGTCTAACCATCTCATCCTCTGCTGTCCCCTTCTGCTTTTGCCTGCCTTCTTTTCCAGTGAGTCAGCTCTTCATATCAGGTGGCCAAAATATTGGAGCTTTAGTTTCAGCATCAGTCCTTCCAGTGAATATTCAGGGTTGATTTCTTTTAGGATTGACTGGTTTAATCTCCTTGCACTCCAAGGGCCTATCGAATCTTCTCCAACAGCACAATTCAAAAATATCCCTTCTTTGCCACTCAGCCTTCTTTATGGTCCAACTCTCATCCGTACATGACTACTAGAAAGACCATAGCTTTGATTATATGGACCTTTGTCAGCAAAGTGATGTCTCTGCTTTTTAATAGGCTGACTAGGTTTGTCATAGCTTTTCTTTCAAGGAGACAGTGTCTTTTCATTTCATGGCTGCAGTCACCATCTGCAGTGATTTTAGAGCCCAAGAAAATAAAATCTGCCACTACTTCCACTTTTCCCCCTTCTATTTGCCATGAAGTGATGGGACTGGATGCCATGATCTTCGATTTCTGAATGTTGACTTTCAAGCCAGCTTTTTTCGCTTTCATCTTTCACACTCATCAGGAGGCTCTTCAGTTCCTCTTCACTTTTTGCCGTTAGAGTGGTATCATCTGCATATCTGAGGTTGTTGGTATTTCTCCCAGCAATCTTGATTCCAACTTGTGATTCATGCAGCCTGGCATTTCACGTGATGTACTTTGCATATAAGTTAAATAAGCAGGGTGGCAATATACAGCCTTGACGCACTCCTTTCCCAGTTTGGAACCAGTCAGTTGTTCCTTGTCCAGTCCTTCTCATCCTGCACACAGGTTTCTCAGGAGACACGTAAGGTCTGGTATTCTCATCTCTTGAAGAATTTTCCACAGTTCATTGTGATTCACACAGCCAAAAGCTTTAGCGTAGTCAGGACATATTTAACCTGTTAAGAAACTGCCAAACTATTTCCCAACTTGTTATTCTATGTATGGTCCTAGCAGCACAGTGTGAGTTTCCATTTCTTCATATCCTTAGCAACACTTGGTTTGGTCAGGTGTGTGTGTGTGTGTGTGGGTGGTTTTATAACTTTATTTGTTGATTAGGTATTAGTTCTCGTTCATGTTGATTGTATAGAAATGTTTTATAACCTTTTTAAAAAACATTTATTTATTTGGCTGCACAGGGTCTTCATTGCATCGTATGGGATCTTTGTTGTGGTGCACGCACTCTGTAGTTGTGGCAGTCGGCAGGTGGGCTTGGTTGCCATGTGGCGTGTGGGCTCTTCATGACCTGACTGAGGACAGAACCTGTGTCCCCTGCGTTGTGAAGTAGATTCTTAGCTGCTGGACCACTAGGAAAGTCCCCTGTTCTTAGGTTTTTGAAGGTGGTGACAGGTGCGTGGGTAACAATATCCAGAGCTTGTTTGGTGACTCTTTATCTTCATTACGCCTTCTGGACAACCGCACTGATAAAGTATAGGACATTCCTTATCCCTTTGGCCCAGACAGTCCTGTTGAGCCTGGAGTCGATGTGCACATCTGTATAGCTCCTGGCAACTTCCTGGATCTTGTCAAGGGTCCCCAGACCACCTTTCTTGCACCTTGTTCCCTGGATGTGCTTGTGAATGCTGGTGGGTCACTCTCTGGCCGCTGCCTCGTTGATGGCAGATGGCCTCTTCTCGCCATCTCTCTTGTGGGAGCTGTTGTGCCAGGTCCAGGTTGAAGGGATTATCCTGACCAATCTTTTAACTTTTGGACACTCTAATAGGTGTGTGGCAGTATCCTTATGTTTCTATCTTGCATTTCTCTGCTAACCAATGGTGTTGAGCATCTTTTGATGTGCTCATTTGCCCTTGTATAACTTTCTTGGTAAAGTATCTGTTAACATCTTTTGTCCACTTGAAAAAACTGAATTGTTTTCCTGTTCAGTTCCATTCAGTTGCTTAGTCGTGACCAACTCTTTGTGATCCCATGGACTGCAGCACACCAGGCTTCCCTGTCCATTACCAACTCCCAGAGCTTGCTCAAACTCATGTCCATCGAGTCAGTGATGCCATCCAGGCATCTCATCCTCTTGCGTCCCCTTCTCCTCCTGCCTTCAATCTTTCCCAGCATCAGGGTCTTATCCAGTGAGTCAGCTCTTCTCATCAGGTAGCCAAACTATTGGCGCTTCAGCTTCAGCATCAGTCCTTCCAATGAATATTTAGGATTGATTTCCTTTAGGATTGACTGTTAGTGACTATAAAATAGGTTCTTTATCAAATACATGATTTTAAAATATTTTCTTCTTATCTGTGGCTTGTCTTTTCATTTTCTTAACAGTTTTGCAGAGAGCAGAAATTCTTAATGTTTATGAAGTTCAGCTTGTCAACTTTTTCTTTTATAGATCAAGATTTCAGTACCATATCTAAGAAATATTTGCCTACCCGAGGTCATAAAGCATTTTTTCCTATAGCTTCTTCTAGAGGCTTTATACTTTCAGCCTTTACATTTAGGTCTATGATGCATTTTGAGTTAATTTTTGTATATAGTGTGCAGGGTATGGCTTCAAGTTCACTTTTTAAAATGTAATTCCATTGTGTTTATTTATTTTTAAGAATGTTTTTATTTACTTATTTATTGTTGACTGCATTGGGTCTTTGTTTCAGCAGACAGGATCTTTTTTCTCGTGCAGCGTGCAGGCAGCGGTGGCGCACGCACAAGTGAGCTCCAGAGCAAGCGGGCTCAGTAGTTGCAGTTCAAGGGCTTAGATGCCTGGTGGCATATGCAATCATAGTTCCCCAGCCAGGGACTGAACCTTCATCCCCTGCATTGGAAGATGGATTCTTAGCCACTGGACCGCCAGGGGAGTCTTTTTGCATGTGGGTAGCCAATTGTTCTAGCACCATTTGATGGAAGTTATTTATTGGGCGTGTAGCGAATTACACCAACACTTAGTGGCTTTTTTTTTCTTCCTGCCATGCCGAGCACTTGTGGGATCTTAGTTCCCTGAACAGGGATTGAACCCAGGTCCTTAGCAGTGATGTGAGGGTCCTAACCACTGAACTGCCAGGGAATTCCTAAAACATTGTGACTTAAAACATGAAACAATACCTTTTCTAATCTCAGATCTTACTATTCTCTACCCCCCCCCGCCCTCTGTGTTTGATTTTGGTTATTTTCTATTATTTTACCTTCAAGTTTCACTAATTTCTATGCAATATGGAACCTAACTGTTAACCCCATCCGGTATAATTTCCATCTCCTGAAGTTCAGGTCTTTTTAAAAATATTCGATGTCCCTGCTTAGCTTTTTGAACATATGAAACACAATTGTAATAACTGTCTTAATGTCTGTCTCTGCTGCTTCTACTGTGAGTTCAGTTCTGGAAGGGTTTTGATTGATTATTCTCTTCATTTTAGGTCATGTTTCTGTTTGCATGTCTGGTTATCTTTGATTGCATGCTAGACACTGTTGTGAGTTTCACCTTGCTGAGTGCTGAATGCCTATAAGTCTAGTTGGATTTTGTTCTGGGATACAATTAAATTGCTTGGACCTGATCTTTTGGGTCTTGCTTTTATGCCTTGGTAGGCAGGGTCAGAGCAGTTTTCAGGCTCGGGCTGTTCATTCTCCAGTACTTTCAGAGTGCTGTGCTCAGTGTTCCCTCAATTACAGTGTTCCCCATCTGTCTGCTGGGAACAGGCACTGTCCTCAGCTGTGTGTAAGCATCTGGCACTGTTCCTCCCATCCTCCTGGATGGGTCTTCTTCCGCCTTGGGCAGTGTCCTTGCACTCACGCACTGAGGAGCATTTTGCTGAGCTCTTGGTGGGGCCTCTTGCGGGTTTCTGGAGATCTCTCAGTTCAGCTCTCTCCTCTCTGGTACTCTGTCCTGCAGATTCTATCCACCCTGGTGTTCCCTGACTCTCCACTCCATTCCTACAACTCAAGAAGAGTCTGTCCGGCTCCACCTCATTCCTCCTCTCTGTGCTGTAACCTCGACATTACTGTAACCAGGCAGTAAGCTGGGACAATTAATTGTTTATTTTGATTTTTCATGTGGGAGGGTAAACCTGTTCTTCTGTCTTTCCTATATTATAGGGCTTCCCTGGTGGCTCAGATGGTAAAGAATCTGCCTGCAGTGCAGGAGATTCAGGTTTGATCCCTGGGTTGGAAAGATCCCCAGGAGAAAGGAATGGCTGCCCACTCCAGTATTCTTGCCTGGAGAATTGCACAGGCGGAGGAGCCTGGCTGGCTATAGTCCATGGGATTGCAAAGAGTCAGACACGACTGAGCGACTAACACCTTCACACTTTCCTGTGTTATAGTTTTGAATAATTTGCAAGGCTTTCAAATTCCTTTTCATTTCTTTTATATCTTTTTATTTCTCTTTTTTTTTCCATTCCGATCTTTCATTCTAATAGGAACACTACCTGAATATAGACTGCTTGGATCACAGACCTGGTTTCATCTTTCATTAACTAGGAAACCTTAGACAGGTCATTTAATGTCTGTGAAAAACGGAGATGACAAATTATCTCTTCTTGCAGTTGCGGTGAGAATGAAGTGATGGCACAGAGCCGGCTGATGGCAGGCATACAGGCAGTAGATACACTCTGCACAGTGTAGCGCTGAAAGTAAACCTTGATTAAGTCATGTGTCCTGTTGTTCAACCTTCAGCTTGGGGGTTCCTGTCTCACTGACTCTCTGGGGTGATTTTGTCTACAGATCTGCTCTGGCGGCAGCCATTCTAGCGACAACACTGACTGGCCGGACAGTTGCCATTCCTCAGCCTCGCCAGAGATCCCACTCTGAGAGCGACATGACCCTACGTGGAAAAGGACAGTTTGATCGAGCCCCTACGCCACTACCTCAGAGCTGAGGCATCAGTAAGGACCATGTCTCGGGCTCAGCTTCCTCTCAGGGCAGAGGGGGAGCAGCTCTGCATGGGGTGGGGGGGTGTGTATGTGTGCACATGTGGTTGTGACTAGAGCTTAGCATGCAGGTTTTCATCAAGTGTCAAAGAAATAGTGTCCTGGAACATTAATCAGTCTTGCTGCTGCTGCTAAGTCGCGCCAGTCATGTCCGACTCTGTGTGACCCCATAGACGGCAGCCCACAAGGCTCCCCCCGTCCCTGGGATTCTCCAGGCAAGAACACTGGAGTGGGTTGCCATTTCCTTCTCCAGTGCATGAAAGTGAAAAGTGAAAGTGAAGTCGCTCAGTCGTGTCCGACTCTTCGAGACCCCATGGACTGCAGCCCACCAGGCTCCTCCGCCGTGGGATTTCCCAGGCAAGAATATTGGAGTGGGCTGCCATTGCCTTCTCCGAATCAGTCTTGAATTGTATCCAAATTTTCTCCAGTGTGGATCTTGTTAATTATAGCTTATGAAGACACCAGTTGCTTTCATGGCAGCACCGAGACCATGAATTCACTGCTTTTAGCCATAACCTTAGATGGCGAGAGTTGTCAGTCACAACTTCTCATGAGTGTCCTCTCTGAACAGTCACACTGTTGAATTTACCTTTGTTGATGCCTGTACTGTAACCATTCTTCTTTAACATCATTTTCTCTATTGCTTGAGCTGGGTTAGCACTGACATAGGGCTAAGGATCAGGAAGGTTTTCTCCCGAGGGAGGAGGCATTGGGGAAGAGCTGTGGGATGTACAGGAACCAGCTGGGAATGGCCTGAGGGCTGGGAGTTAGTCAGCATGGTGCAGTTCTGTTCAGTTTAGTTGCTCAGTCGTGTCCAACTCTTTGCAACCCCATGAATCGCAGCACGCCAGGCCTCCCTGTCCATCACCAACTCCCGGAGGTCACTGAAACTCATGTCCATCAAGTCAGTGGTGCCATCCAGCCATCTCATCCTCGGCCGTCTCCTCCTCCTGCCCCCAGTCCCTCCCAGCATCAGAGTCTTTTCCAGTGAGTCAACTCTTTGCATGAGGTGGGCAAAGTACTGGAGTTTCAGCTTCAACATCAGTCCTTCCAATGAACACTCAGGACTGATCTCCTTTAGAATAGACTGGTTGGATCTCCTTGCAGTCCAAGGGACTCTCAAGAGTCTTCTCCAACACCACAGTTCAAAAGCATCAATTCTTCGGTGCTCAGCTTTCTTCACAGTCCAACTCTCACATCCATACATGACCACTGGAAAAACCATAGCCTTGACTAGGCGGACCTTTGTTGGCAAAGTAATGTCTCTGCTTTTTAATATGTTATCCAGGTTGGTAATAACTTTCCTTCCAAGGAGTAAGTGTCTTTTAATTTCCTGGCTGCAGTCACCATCTGCAGTGATTTTGGAGCCCCCAAAATAAAGTCTGACACTGTTTCCACTGTTTCCCCATCTATTTCCCATGAAATGATGGGACCAGATGCCACGATCTTAGTTTTCTGAATGTTGAGCTTTAAGCCAACCTTTTCACTCTCCTCTTTCACTTTCATCAAGAAGCTTTCTAGTTCCTCTTCACTTTCTGCCATAAGGGTGGTGTCATCTGCATATCTGAGGTTATTGATATTTCTCCCAGCAATCTTGATTCCAGCTTGTGCTTCTTTCAGCCCAGCGTTTCTCATGATGTACTCTGCATATAAGGTAAATAAGCAGGATGACAATATACAGCCTTGATGTACTCCTGGAGTAACAGGCAAATTTGACTTTGGAGTATGGAATGAAGCATGGTGCAGGGATGAACTTTTAGACAGAGAAGAGGGAGTATGACACATGTGAGCATCTGAAGGGGAGGATATTTGTGGCTGGGAGGAGTTAAGAGAAGTGGGGAGTCATCTGAGATGGTGCTGGAGGAGTGGGCAGGCTTGGGGGACCGTTGATGTCCTGTTCCAAGGGTTCATGTCTCCCGAGGAGCAGTGAGAAGACTCTTTAAGGGCTCGTGGGGTTGGAGTGGGGAATACATCACCAGATTTGACTATTATCTGCCGTGTTTATTCAATTTTGATATTTGAGGGTTTTTTTAAAACATACCAAGAAATTCTGTATTTTTTATATAGTAAGAAGTATCAGTGTTTGTAGTTCTGACACTATTGTCAAATCTAGAAAGATTTTCCTTATTGCAGCGTTATACAAATGCTCACATATTTCCTTCTAGGATGTTGGTGGTTTAGTTGCTAAGTTGTGTCCGACTCTTTCAACCCCATGAACTGTAGCCTGCCAGGCTCCTCTGTCCATGGGATTTTCCTGGCAAGAATACTGGAGTGGGTTGCCATTTCCTTCTCCAGAGGATCTTCCAGACCCAGGAATTGAACCTGGGTCTTCTGCACCGCAGGTGGATTCTTTACTGACTGAGCTACACTAGGATGTGTTTATACTTTTGGTTTTTGCATTTTAATCTTGATTCCATTTTTGAGATGTTTGAATATAGCCTGTTTTTCTCCTGCTGAGAATTTATACTATGGCTGAATAAGAGCTGAAGATGAGGAAGTGATTCTGAAATTCACTGAAAAGAATAATCAGATAAGACTGTAGAAGGGTATCTGGAAGGGAAGAATATTGACTCGGGAGGGTGGCATTAGCCCCGTCATATTTTAAGACATATTAAAGTAGTTAAAGGAGTGTTGGATCAGTGATAAGAGGTGCCCAAGAATGCCCTGAGGTGAGCCTAGTGTTGAGGCATATTGAAACTCTAATAAAGGCAGCCCTGCAGATCAAAGGGAAAGGACGGGATTCAACAGTTTATTCATTAGCAGCATTAGAAAAAAATCAGGTTTCAGCCTTGCATAATTCATGCACTGAAACAAATTCCTATTGAATGAAAGGTTTAATTTGTATATACATAGAAATATCACAAAGTCCTGTATCCAGTCTAATCAAACCTCTCAGAAGGAAATGACTACTGTTTACTTCTGAGCTAAGAATTTGGAAGGTTAAAAAAAATTTTAGTTTTAAATCATCTGTATGTTAAAAAAAATTTACATAGCCAAAATAAAATCAACAGAATTGGGAAAATATTTCTAGTAAATACAAAGTCACAGTTTTAATTTTTGTAGGTGGAAAAGTTCATTTCAAATTGGAATGGATGTACTAGAACCAGAGTAGATGAAGGGAGAAAGGACATGAGCAGACAATTCACAATAGAAGAACCAAGACTCACACACAAATAGAAGGAAAAACACCCAGTCTCAGTAAGAAATGGACATTTTTGCAGTGAGGTTTACGTTCTTTGGGCTTCCTTTGTGGCTTAGCTGGTAAAGAATCTGCCTGCAATACAGGAGACCTGGGTTTGATCCCTGGGTTGGGAAGAGCCCCTGGAGAAGGGAAAGGCTACCCGCTCCAGTATATTCTGGCCTGGAGAATTCCATGGACTGAACAGTCCATGGGATTGCAAAGACTCAGACGCAGTTGAGCGAGTTTCATTTCACTTACATTCTTTTGGCAAATTTTAGACAATTATTACTGACATAGTCACAGGTTGGGGAAGTGATTCTATGTGGATGCATGTGGAACTCTGAAATGTTCATACTGCTTGACTCAGCCTTTCTCCATATGGTTGTTTTATGGGATAAATCCTCAATACAGAAGAGACTGCCCGTTGATGTTCATTGCAGAGCTGTTTATGTCGGTAAAAACTGGGGGGAGGGAACCTAACTAAGGGGAATAGCTGATTGAACTACTGTATCTACTCAAGTCTGACTTTAAAAACTTACTAACAAGGAGGTAAATTGTATATGTATACAGTGGTTATAACTATAAAAATCTAGGTGAAAAACTGGAAAGAAATTCTACCAGTGTAGAAAGAGATGGAACAGTGGATGGTTTCCCCTTTAGCTTCTGCCTGTTTTGTCGTGTGGTCATTGTACATCACAGTGGGACTTGGAGGCAGTGCATTTATGACATGTATGTAAACCAGTGTGAGGTGTTAAGTGGCTTGTTCTTTTATCTTGAATGTTCTAATACAGACCACACTGGCAGAATGAAGCGGGAAGAAGATCTTCTCTGCCATCCTTTGAAATGCTGGGCTATGAGGAGGATGAGGACACTGAGTCGCGCCTGTCATCCAGCCGCAGGCAGTCTGGAGACGCCAGTGCTCACAAGGAAGAGGGGAGTCTCAGCGACGCCGTGTATGCCGCGCCACACAGAAGCCAGGTGCTTGCCGCGTTCCAGCGTTTCTCCTACACCTTGACATTAACTCACGGGAAATTGTGCTGAGTGTGTTAGAAAATAGGTCCCTTTTCTCTCTTAAGCTGTTAATGGCTTGTTGTTTGGGGGCTTATTTTTTATCATTGGTCCAGTCTCATTTTATACCTTATTAGGTAGAAATTTAAAACTCTTTCCTTTATCTTTCAAGACAAGTCCTTCAGAAACAGAAACATCTTCACGTCTTAACGTAGATTTCCATCTGATGTTAGTCATCCTGCTCTTTCCTTTGTGACCCCATGGACTGTAGCCTGCCAGGCTCCTCTGTCCATGGGGGTTCTCCGGACAAGAATCCTGGAGTGGGTTGCCATGCCCTCCTCCAGGGGATCTTCCCAACCTAGGGATCGAACCCAGGTCTCTTGCACTGCAGACAGATTCTTTACTGTCTGAGCCACCAGGGAAGCCCGAGAATACTGGAGTGGGGTAGCCTATCCCTTCTCCAGGGAAACTTCCCACACCAGGAATTGAACCAGAGTCTCCTGCATTGCAGGTGGATTCTTTACCAGCTGAGCTACTCAGGAAGCCCAGAGTTTAAAACTCCTTCCTTTATCTTTCAAGACAAATTTTTCAGCAACAGAGAGAAACATCTTCATGTCTTTACCGTAGGTTTCCATCCAGTGCTAGTCATGCTGCTCTTTCCTTTGCCTCCCCCTCCCTGAGCTGATTTTCCTATCACTTCTCAAATGTGTACATTGCAGTGTTTCTTCAGACTCATGCCTGACAAGGAGCATCATCACATGTCTCTCCACAGTAGCTGACATTCTTAGGGTGCATGTGTGAGTGTCTAGTTCAAGCTCTGGCTGTCTTGGTGACATAGGTTCTATTTCAGCCCTGTAGGGGGCTTCCCTGGTGGCTCAGATGGTAAAGAGTCTGCCTGCATTGTGGGAGACCCGGGTTTGATCCCTGGGTTGGGAAGATGCCCTAGAGAAGGAAATGGCAACAGACTCCAGTATTCTTGCCTGGAAAACTCCATGGACAGATAAGCCTGGTGGGCTACAGTCCATGCGGTTGCAAAGAGTCAGACATGACTGAGTGACTTCACATCACATGTAGGGGAGCCGAGATACCTCTCTGGTTGAAGAAGCCCGGTTCTCCACCATTGCCCATATGCCCTGGTTTAAACTCTTGTATTCCCAGGGTTTTGAAAGCTGGATAGCACCATTTCTTTAATGGCAAAAGACAGCACCGTAATTTCTTTTCCCTTTCTCTTTTTTTCTTTTTCACCATCACTATAACATGTTACTTGTAGTGACTCTCCTTAAAGACTTCCAATGTCAAACTACGTTCATATTGATTTTATTTCTGTTCGTTATCCTCCACTACTTTGAGTTACATTTTAGATGGTCTTAGGGAAATTATTTTGTGGAATCCTTTTGTATTTCAGAAACTAGCCATCACTTTAGGGCATATACAGACTTTAACATGCAGAGTTAGGTTTCTCCACAGCAAAGAGCCCTGGATAGATAGGCAGAGAGGGGCCAAGAGCCCAGAAAGATCTCCCAGTGCCCTGAAAGGCCTGTGTGAGCCCCCACCATCCCTCAAGGCTGCACACTTCCTGGCTGGTATTTTGGACCCAGGCTATAGGTAGAGCTGTAGCACTCAACTCTTCTGGACATGTGATAGGAAAATTGGGAGTGAAGCTTGCTGCCACATTTACCTGAGTGGAGAGAGATAACAGTGACCTCCACAAGCTCCTTTGTTGTTAATCAAACATACAATTTTATTTTTCAGGCCAGTGTGTCTCGGTGGCTCGAGGACCCATGTACAGTCCAGAAATTTGTTTAAAAATTTTGAAAAGTAGAGCAAGGCAACGAACAGTGTCAAGGATTGGGGGGATGCGGAGTTGCTGCGGGAGTGGGAGTTGGCACCTCCATTGTCGGGGGACTGTTTGACGTCGTCTTTTAAAGCTGAATGGGTGCATTTTCCCTAGCCAGGCACTCCCACAGTTGAGATATAGAACATAATATAACACATTAGTGTTCTCATTCTCCAGGATGAGCAAGTACTGACATTGTATCTTTTTTGTTGTTTTAGCTTCCAATTTTTAGTAAAAGAAAATTATGGTTAGGGTTGAAATCTTTGTCTCCCATCTGCTTCCTCCCTAGAAGGCCACCTCCTCCTGGATTTGGGATGTGTTCTGGAAGTCTGTTTTTATTCTTTTGCTGCAAATAAGTATCAGGAAACAAATGTGTTACTATATGTATATATATTTAATTGTACAAAGGTCATCATACAGGAACCCATTTTTCCTCCTCTCAGCTTTGTAGTTTTTTGAGTTGCATACACGTTGGTTTATCTGCTCATCTACTGGTGAACATTTAGATTATTCCATTGCACACTTAATACGTGGACCCCACTGGTTGTTGCCAAATTATTCTCCAAAGCAGTAGTTCCCATTTGCCTCCCCAACAGCAGTGTGTGGATGCAGGTCTCCACCTTTCTGCACATGCCAGCCAAGAGGAAAGCCTTTCGTCATACAGCCCAGGAGCGGAGCCAGAGGTGGAGTGTTAGTAAGTGATTGCAGTTGGAAGGTCTCAGGAGTTGCAGAGGAACGAATGAAAGGGCCCTGAAGCTGGAAAGGGATTTCAGTTTCCCACAGTCTCAGGATTAGTACCTCAAGGGGAAGAAGACATATTGACTTTTTCTGAGCATTTGATATCTTCCCTGGTAGCTTAGTCGGTAAAGAATCAGCCTGTAAGACAGGAGACCTGGGTTTGATCCCTGGGTCGGGAAGATTCCCCTGGAGAAGGGAATGACAACCTACTCCAGTATTCTTACCTGGAGAATTCCATGGACAGAGGAGCCTAGCGGGCTGCAGTCCTTGGGGACACAGAGAGTTGGACATGGCTGAGTGGCTAACACACACACACACAAACATGCACAGGCAGCTCACACATGCCACTTCATGTACTTCACACCTGTGTGGGTACATGTGTGAGAGAACAGGAGGATAATGACTTGCCCAGGATCATCCAGCCCACCACCCAGTGGCAGAGGCAGGATTCAGATCAGGACAACCCATTTCTCCTGTTGAGAATCAGAATTTGTGTTGACAGTCCTTGTGCCTCTCAAGACTGCTCAGTTCAGTCAGTTCAGTCGCTCAGTGGTGTCCGACTCTTTGCGACCCCATGAATCGCGGCACACCAGGCCTCCCTGTCCATCACCAACTCCTGGAGTTCACTCAGACTCATGTCCATCGAGTCAGTGATGCTATCCAACCATCTCATCCTCTCATCCCCTTCTCCTCCTGCCCCCAATCCCTCCCAGCATCAGAGTCTTTCCAGTGAGTCAACTCTTCGCATGAGGTGGCCAAACTCAAGACTGTTAGCTAGACGTAAAGACTTTTGTTTGTTTTTAAGGATTAAAATACATATCTTTGAAGAGAATGGGTGTGTGGCACATATAAAACGACTGCTTAATCACTAGATGGCGCTAGCAGTGAAGGAGACACTGCCTGTGGAGTATGTTTTTGTGTTTAAGTATTATTTTTACTGTAGACACTTACTTCTTATTTGCTCCTTAGTTTTACTATAAGCACTTTGTAATCTCAGGTAAATAATTTATGCCTTTATTCTTTTCACTCAACACTAGTAAGATAAGGACACAGACCAGCCCACGTCAGGCAGTTTGGGTGTGAGTCTCTGCCTCACACCTTACTCTGTGTTTCAGGGTAGTTTCGGCAAACATCTTCGTGTGAAGTGTGCACCCACCCAGAAATGGCCTAGCAAATGGAAAGCAAGTTTGTTTTTAGCAGTTTTCTTATTGGTGCCACAAAAAGTAAGGCTGGAGGGGAAGCGGGCTGTGTGAATGTGTGGTCAGTTTGCACGATACGAGAGCCCAGCAATAAGAGCAGCACCGGGGCATTCAGAAACCCGAGTCCAAGTCCCGGCTTCTCTGCTTCCCAGGTGTATGACTTGGGACGTCACACAACCTCCCTGTGCCTCAGCGTCTCCATCCTGTAAAGGACTGTCAGCGTGGACACTGTCTCTGGGTCGGTAAATAATTTGACACCTATTTGTCCAGCATCTGATGAGTACCAGGCATGTACTAGGCGCTGGAGAATCAGTACAAGGGTCCCTAGTCCCACAGTTAATTTAGTCCATTAGAATTATGATGGATGTTACAAAGGAAGGGTACTTGGCCACGTGGGACCATGTATAACCTTCCTGAGACGACTGCCAAGAGTGACAGCAGAGAAGGGGTTGCAGCCTTTCTTCTCTCATTTGAGGTCACTTGATTTTTCCGCCTGATAACTTTTGTAGGTTCATCTTTATCCTTTGAAGTTCAGTAATGTCACTAGGATTAATGGTGGTGTTTATTATTTTCTGTCCTTTTTCCTGAAATTTAGTTCATATAATTCTGAAGACACGGATTTTCCACCTCCTTTTTTTTATTATCTGGGAAATATTTTCCTCCCCTCTTTTATCTTTGACCTGTTTCACCGTCTGTTCATTCCGTTCTCCTTTGGGAACACAAGATATGCATTTCTTGGATCTCCTTTATTTGTCTTCCATGTCTGGTATATTTCCTCTAATCCCTTGTCCCTCCATTCTCTTCTCAACATCACTTTGTGTGATTTCCTCTGTGTACCCTCATCCCTCTCAGCCTTTGTCACTATGTTTTATGGCTTCTTGCCACCCACGCCAGTATCCTTGCCTGGAAAATTTAATGGACAGAGGAACCTGGCAGACTTCAGTCCATGGGGTTGTAAAGGGACAGACATGACTGAGCAGCTGAGCATGCATACAGTATAACTTTTACTTCTGTATTTATTTCATTTTGCCTTTTGCTTTTTTGAGCTCTGCTGGTTTATGTCACACATTCTGTGGCCTTGTCACTTTTTTTTTTCTGCAAAAATATTTTTGTTTGTTTATTGGGCTGCAGTGGGTCTTCGTGGTGGCACAAGGGATCTTTAGTTGGGGCATGTGGGGTCCAGTTCCCTGAACAGGGAACCCGGGCCCCCTGCATTGGGAGTGTGGAGTCTTAGCCACTGGGCCACCAGGAAGTCCTGCATTATCACTTTTCTTGATCTCCTGGATCTCGCCTTTTATTCCTCATGTCCGTCTGTGCTGTTTCCAGCTTCTTTGAGAGTACAGAGTTGGATTCTGGAGGGTAAAGAAGGGCTCTCTCAGCATCTCCCTTCAGCCTTGCCCGCTCTGCCATCTGCCCCGTGGGAATGACTATGCGTCTCCTGGCACCGTCACATCCTTGCTGTCAGCGCACCCATCGGAGGATCGCTCTGAACCTTTGTACTTGTGACACTTTGTGACTGTCAGAGCGTCTGCATTCCTGAAGTCTGAGGAGGTCTGGCAGCTTCTGACATTTTCCCTCTCTTCCAAATTTCATAGGTTTGGTATCTGTTTTCTGGCCATTGACTAAGCTTGCTTTCTTTCTTTTCATTCTTTTAATTGATTTTAGTAGGTTTTAAGTGAGGAGAGTGTAGTCTGAATACCTGCTGAAATGAAATGAAGTGAAAGTCGCTCAGTCGTGTCTGACTCATTGTGACCCCATGGGCTTATATAGTCCATGAAATTCTCCAGGCCAGAATACTGGAGTGGGTAGCCTTTCCTTCTCCAGGGGATCTTCCCAACCTAGGGATCAAACCCAGGTCTTCCACACTGCAGGCAGATTCTATACCAGCTGAGCCACAAGGGAAGCCCAAAATACCTGCTACCATTTTCAAATAGAAATCACTGATAAGATGTTATTAGAGCTCCTCTGTCACACATTCTTGCTATTGGTGCGTTTGTGGATTTGCAGAACATTTTGTCATAAAATACCACATATTCATTCATTTGTTCATTTATTCATCCAACCAACTACCCACAGACAGGTATTTGAGTATCTGCCATATGCTTGGGTCCAGAGAGGAATCATTCGTGCAGGTGTGAAGCAGTTATCTCTAGAAACTTCTGGAGACCAAGGAATAGTGGAGACTCTTGCTGCTGCTCTTGAGGATTAGGAGTGTCCCCCTTTTCTCTGTAGTTTTTAACTTTTAGTTTCTTTAAGATTTTCTGTTACCCAAGTATACATGAATTTCCATATCTTAAAAGCGTTTGATGCTGCTTTTAAGCAAACGCCACCCCTAAGCCCTGCCGTCCCATCCCTCCTCTTCTCTCCAGGACAGGCCTCTGTGGTCACTCTGTGTCTGTATCATCTTCTTGCCTACAAATAATCAAATAGAAGGTTTAAATAATGGATGTTTAACTCTCACACAACAAAGTGAAAAGGTAGGTGATCCCAAAATTGTTTCAGCTGCCTGTTGAACACAGGAGCCTGAAATTCCCTTGGCCTGCTTTTTGTAATTACCAGAGGCAACCGGTTCTTCCCGCAGAAGAAGGAAGCAGGGCAGTGCTGTGTTGATGATGGGGAACGTTTTTGCCAGAGGCCTGCCAGCAGGATGCTCATTGGTCACATGCCCATCCCTTGACTGGTTACTGGCTAAGTAGAGAAGGATTACTGTGATTTGAGACTACTTGCACCAAACAAAATCGGGATTCTCTCAGCAAGGTAGAAAGAGGGGCACTGCCTGCTGCGTGGGCGGGACTAAGGTGCCTGCAGTCTCCCTGTCTGCATGTACACATACCCATCCCCACGGCAGGTGTGTATGCGTGCAGATCACTGGCTCTGCTCTAGCAATGTGAGCACCTCTTAGGAGCCTGACCCCCGCTGGTGGCAGTAGACAGCCAGGAAAACTGATCCGGCACCAAGCTGTCACTCCCACTGATCCCAAAAGCCACTCAGAATGCACCCTGCCGCCTTCTAGGAGTGAGGTCTCCTCCATACAGCAGTGAGGAAGCATGGGTCACAAACGTTTGTTTCAGTCCCTGTAACATGCCACACCAGGGGAGGTCCAGCATGCTGTGAGGCCTACAGAGATCCCACTGCAGGCCCACAGGCCCCTCCACCTTACAGATGAGAGCTGCCTGCGGCCCCACCCCCACCTCCCGAGTTACCTGGGTTCTCTGCACAGTCTGACCACACTCTTGCCTGGACTTGACCCCGGGGTGGAGCTAGCTGGACCCCTCTGTTGCCCCACCAGTCGTGTCTCTAGTGTGTCTTTGCGGGTGGGGCTCTGACATTGGCATCACTGGTCTGAGGAGAGGCACCTGGGAAGGTGCGAGCTCTGTCTGGGCCTGGACCCTCTGCGTCCCCAGGGTCACCAGCGCTGGCTCGTATAGTCAGCTCACCCCACAGTCACAGGGGTCTAGACACTGAAGTGCCCTTGCTGTGGTGCCAGGCTTTCCAATACTGTACTTTGACCTCCAGGTGAGAAAAGATCCCACACACTAATTTTTGAACTATGTAGGTCTGAAATCATGGAAGATGTATTATTTTACATCTGATTACATTTTTAAGTGTTTACAAATTTAAAACCTTACCTTCCTGGTAAATTGAACAGTTTGTCACTATAAAGTGACCCTCTCTCTCTCTGAAAATGTGATCTGCCTTAAGGTCTTTTTCGTTTGACGTTCCCCATCTTTCTTTGATATTTGCACAGTCTATTGCTTTCTCTCCTTTAATTTTAACCTTCCTACATCCTTATGTCTAGCTGTATTTTATAAACAGCATCTAGTTGTTTTTCCTTTACGTCTACCAAGATACAATTCACATATTAATATCATACTATTTATCCATTTAAAGTGTACAATTTGGGACTTCTCTGGTGGCCCAGTGGTTAAGACTCTGCACTTCCAATGCAGGGACGAGGGTTTGATCCCTGATCGGGGAACCAAGATCCCACATGTTGCACAACAGCACCACCACCCCCCACACATACCGGCCCCGGAAAAAAAAGGTTTATAATTCAATGCAGTATATAGTTTTTGTTAACCAAATTTGACAAAATTTTCCTTTGTCTTCCTAGAGATTTTTGTTCTTTTATGTTTAATGTATTCATGGGTATATTTGAGTTTAAATCTGTCATTTCTGTTTTTCCTGCTTGTCCTATTACTCTGTGTCTTTTTCTTCTTTCATTCTTTTGGATTGATGGATTTTTAGTTCTATTTCTTTCCCTCAACTAGCTTAAAGTCATACTAGCTAACCACCCCCCCACCCCAATAATCACCCTGTAAATTTGAGCATGTACATTTTACTCTAAAATCCTAGTTAGCGTCCTCCCCAGGAGGAGAATGAAGGCGCTTGGGCCAGGGCTGCAGACGGATGCAGGAAAGGCTCCTCCTGGCCACTGGGCTGGCGGCACTGTGGCTGGGGTGCCTGGCTCCCACCTCTCTCCCTTCAGCACCCAGACAACTTTTGTTTTAGTTATCCAAGTAATTTTCACACTCTGAAGTATTTGGTAGTTTAAACAGTGCTTTACATTAAAACTTTAGAGTGTTTCTAGAATGTTGTCACAAATTCTTTAGGCTTATTTATCGATGTATTACATATACACAAAGACACATAAGCTGTAACTGTACAGCTCAGTGAGTTTTGGCAAAGTAGCCTCCACCCAGATTAAAAAGAAGAAGAACAATACTGCTAGACTGCCGAAGTCCTCTGTGACTGAGAAGAGTCACTGCTCCCCCAGAGCTAACCACTGCCCCTGACTCCAAGAGCAGATTGGATCTTAGAAAAGTCACCTTAGATTAGTTTTGTCCTTTCCTGGTGGCTCAGATGGTAAAGAATCTGCGAGCAGTACAGGAGACCTGGGTTTGATCCCTGGGTTGGGAAGGTCCCCTGGAGGAGGGCATGGCAACCCACTCCAGGATTCTTGCCTGGAGAATCCCATGGACAGAGGAACCTGGTGGGCTACAGTCCATGGGGTCACAAAGAGTTTGGACACGACTGAGCAACACAGCACACAGCACATCCTAAAGATTCTGTGGCTTGAATCATATATCATGTGTGCTTGGGAGTGTTTGAGAGTCTTCTGTCATTGTGCGTGATAGTTGTTGGCTCGGTCTCATCGCTGTGTGATATCCCATGGGGCAGCTATAGCATCCAGTAACTTATTTGCTCTACTAAGGGTGGATATTTGGTTGTTTCCAGTTTAGAGCTTTTAGGAAGAATGCTCTATGAACATTCATGTGTGGTGGGTATGTACCACTCATATATACTGATGAGTGGTGTATGTGTAATCATAAGGCATAATCAACCATAAGGTACGATCAGCCTTCGTACTAGTAGATACTAACAAGCAGTTTTCCATAATAGGGTATTGTTATGATGGTATTTGGGCTTCCCTTGGTGGCTCAGCTAGTAAAGAATCAGCCTGCAATGCGGGAGATCTGGGTTTGAACCCTGGGTTGGGCAGATCCCCTGGAGAAGGGAATGGCTACCCACTGTAGTATTCTGGCCTGGAGAATTCCATGGACTCTATAGTCCATGAGGTTGCAAAGAGTCAGACATGACTGAGAGACTTTCACTTTCACTTTTCATGACAGTATTTGAGTCGCCTTAGCATTTCATACTTCCTAAATAAAAGTGAGTAGCTTAATATACCTTTGACAGGGTAAACAAGGCAGATGGTCCCTAGGAGCTAAAAGCTTAAGAGATTCATTTCTTTTTAATTTCTTCGATGATGAGTAGGGTAGGAGACCTTTCTGCTGCTCTGAGCCACGTCACCCCAGAGCCCTCTACCCTCAGCCTGGTGGGCCTGTGAGCCTTAGCTTTTGGCCTGAAATGCCCCTTCTTGTGGGCATCTTGCTGGTCAATGCTGCCCCCTTCCCAGCCATGGGGATGGAACTTCCATGGCCTGCAGCACAGCACAGCTAAGCCAGGCTGATCACATAAGCAGGATTTTGTAAAGAGCCAGGATAGTGGAAGGGAAGCCACCCAGGGAGCACCAGCCTCAGCTTATTGTACAAGACCTGGCTCTCTGCTCTTCCCCGCAGGCAGCCTCTGTCCTCACACCCCCTCTCCCAGAGCCCTGCCTGGGAGGCAGCCTCCTGCTCATTGGGGTGGTCCCAGACCGGCTCACAGGTCTGTGAGGGGCAGCTGTACCATTCGTGACCCTGCAAGGGAATTTTTCACAGACAGTGGTGGGGGGAGAGTCCCATTCTATCAGGAAGCACAGTGGCCTCCTAGCCAGCAAGCATGCTGGGCCCTGATCCCAAACAGTTGCCTTGGTGAGGGCAGCCCAGGGCAGGTCGGCAGCTCTTGCCCCATGTAGAGGTGAGCAACACTGGATCAGTACCAGGGCACGGTGGTACTGGGTGCTGCACAGAGCAGGCTGGGGCGGCTCCTTTTCCTGAGTTGGTCCCTGGCAGGAATGGGGAAGGCAGGCTGCCTAGGTAGCATGGGTGGGATGCGGTACAGCACAGCTGTGCAGGTCTCGATGGGTCAGGCCAGGAGTCTCCACCCCCGGGCTGCGGACTATCCTGTTAGGAACTGGGCTGCACAGCGAAGGTGAGCGGCGGGTGAGCAAGTGAGGCCTCATCTGCCGCCCCCGGAAGGTGAGCGGCGGGTGGGCAAGCGAGGCCTCATCTGCCTCCCACGGAAGGTGAGCCGCGGGTGGGCAAGCGAGGCCTCATCTGCTGCCCCCGGAAGGTGAGTGGCGGGTGGGCAAGCGAGGCCTCTGCCGCCGCCGGAAGGTGAGTGGTGGGTGGGCAAGCGAGACCTCATCTGCCGCCCCTGGAAGGTGAGCGGTGGGTGGGCAAGCGAGACCTCATCTGCTGCCCCTGTGGCTTACATTACTGCCCGAACCATACCCCACCCCCACCTCCATCTGTGGAAAGACTGTCTTCCATGAAATCGGTCCCTGGCACCAAGAAGGTTGGGGACTGCTGGCTTGAGCATAATTTGGATGGCACTGCCTTTGCCATTGGGCTTTTCCTGAGGTACCCATGGGTGTAGTCCTTTTATGTCTCTCAGGGGAGGTAGCAGTGGAGAAGGTATGGAATAAGACAGCTGAGTTTGTTGGGAGGAAGTTTTATACAGAAGTACTTACCACGTGTTGTTCCTCTGTCTTCTGTAACGGAAAGGTTCCATCATCACATGGGGTGGACACTGACGATGAGGAAAGTATTTCTGAACAAGATGGGTTTCCAGGCTCACCTGTTCCACCAGAGAATACCCAAGGAAAAGGTAAAAAAAAAAAAAAAATTGTTTTTAAAAAATTTCATGTAAAAGCATTTTATGGCCATAAATACTGATTAATTTGGAGGAACATACAACCATTGCACCTCCATACCGTGGTTCCGTGATTTTAAGTGAGAATATCCCAGAATATTCCTGGGATACAGTGAAAATGATGGCGTGGGTGTTTGGTTGTCTTTAATGCATAAGGCCTTCACGTTGGAGTCCATTTTGCCATTCTGTCAGTCGTGAGAGGATCCCTGGGGAGCATCAGGGCTCAGGCTCTAAAGCTCCATGCCCTCCTTCCTCTCTGCACCCACGACCAGTGCCATGAGGGAGGGGCCAGGCTGGCTCTAGGGCCTGGAGCAGGGCTTGGCCCACGGCTGCCTGTCACTTCAGGTGATTTGGATGAATGAACGCATGGATATATTTACAGTACAACTTTGGAACGGCATACCTTTGCATATTTCATTTGGCACAGTGAGAGAATTCAGCTTATTAATAGCAAAGGCCGCTTTCCATTTCCTAATACGTGGCTTGTGTTTGAGAAGTGAGAAGGAGAGCCTGGCATGGAGTGGGCACCGATAACTACTTTATCAGGACCCTCAGGGAATTGCTTGGGCTCAAGGAGATAAGTAAGTAAGATCAGTGTTAGTCACTCTGTCGTGTCCAGCTCTTTGCGGCCCCATGGGACTATAGCCCGCCAGGCTCCTCTGTCCATGGGATCCTCCAGGCAAGAATACTGGAGTGGGTAGCCATTCCCTTCTCCAGGGGATCTTCCTGACCCAGGAATTTAACCTGGGTCTCCTGCATTGCAGGCATATTCTTCACAATCTGAGCCACTATGGAAGCCCAGGGCTCAAAGAGACTCTCATGTAAGTCAGCACAAGGGGACTGATTGGAAGACAGAACACCAGCCTTCTAATACCTGTGCCAGAAAATGCCACTTGGTGAGACAGCATATTTTATCCTTGTGGGAAAATCCATGTGTGTGTTAAGTTCAAGTAGAAAGTGTGTCTCTTTTAGAATTAATGCTTTCTCACTGTAAAAAATACAGAAATACATGAAGTTAAATATACATAATGGTACTTCCATCAAGTATAATTTTAACAGCTTAGAATGTGTATGTACATACATGATATTTTATTACCTTTAAAAAAATCTTATAACGTCCTGAATATCTCCTTATGTTCATACATATCCATCCATTTTCCAATGTCTGCGTTATTTTCTAAAGCCTGATGCTTCATACTATCAGTCAGAACTAATCAGGAGACAGAAAGTATCTATACATGGTGAGGGAATTCCCTGGTGAACTTCCCAGGTTCGATATCTGATTGGGGAACTGAGTGGCCAAATAAAAAAAGCAAAGAAAGTCCGTGGTGATTTGAACTGGGAAAGTTTAATGTCAAGAATTAGTAACTGTAACGGGATTGCCTATTAAAGGGTAGAAATAAATCTAAAGAATATGGGGATGACAGAGGGAACAGCTGCTTCCTATGTAGTTAACATAGGGCCCCCAAAGGGTGCAGCTCTGGCCCACTGGCAGGTGAAGAAGTTAGCTGACGTGTGGTGCTTCACTGGAAGACTGCTGTCTGTAGGGGAGTTCCAGGAGGAGCTGCCCGTGGGGAAGTGCTGCTGGCCATCTAGAAAGAGGGAGGAGGGAGGGGGAGGAGGGAGAAAGAGGGACCCAGGACAAGAGACCAGGATGGAGAACCCTTTTCACCCTCTACTGGTGAAGTTTATTATTGCACCACCAGACAGAGGAGAGCCACTGCGGTAACAGGAGCAGGCAATAAAGGTGGGGTTGGAAGTTAAAGGCAGTGTTGCCTGGCGCACTTGGTAACATGAACTGGGAGCACAGGTGGTGGTTGGGAGAGAGTGATGCTCCGAGAGTGGTTTTTGGCTTGTGATGGGCATTAAAAGCCCCTGGACGCTGTCACTTTCAGGTAGCGTGAGACTTGGCCTGTTCCTTAACCCCACTTCTCCTAAGTTTGAGTGCACCTCTCCTAAGAGTCTTAGAAGGATTAAATGCAGTCATCTGAGTGAAGCACAGTAGGGCTTCCCTGGTGGCTCAGCCGGTAAAGAATCCGCCTGCCAGTGCAGGAGACCCAGGTTCAGTCCCTGGGTTGGAAAGATCCCCTGGACAAGGGCATGGCAGCCCACTCCAGTATTCTTGCCGAGAGGAGCATAACAGGCTGCAGTCCACAGGATCACAGAGAGTCAGACGTAACTGAACAGTTAAGCACGCACACATGCACATGAAGCAAAACATCCTCCATAAATGCTAGCTGATGATTATTGTCTGAAGGCTACCAGCCTGCGGTGCCAGCCACCCTGTACCCTAGCAGTACCCAGCCAAGAAGCCTGGACACTGCCATCCTTTGGTTGAGGTACCAGCATCTGACCAGAGGCCTGCTGCTGGAGGCAGAGGAAGCAGGGAGGAGTGGCACCTTAGCCCCCCGTGGGGGAATGGCAGGTGGAATGGTGGAGAGCACAGGCAAGGGTGCTGGGGAGGCTCACAGGCACACGGAGGAGCTTGGCCTGAGCTCTGCAGTCATGTGAGCCGCTGAAGGCGGTCAGGAACGAGCAGCGGGGAGAGCTGGGCTGTTCAGAGCTGGGCCTGTTCATGGGCTGGTTCAGCTTGTGTGCAGAAGGTGAGCGTCTAAGATTGTGCTCTTCAGAGCTGTCAGACGTCTTTCTCCGCTTTACAAAGTTTTCTCTCTCTGTTTTCATCAGATGGAAAACATTCTGTTCTGAAATTAAAGGTAAGAATTCTTTTTAAAATGGATTTTCTTTTTAAACAGTATTTCTACCATAATTTCAAAACAACTTTTGTGATTTGTGGGGGAAAAGCTTTTGTTAAGAGTTCTTTTCCATGGTCAGTTTTTTTTTTCTTTTTGGTTTTTTTCTTTTTTCAGTTTTTGGTTTTTGTTTTTTCTGTCATTGTACACTTTGCTAGTGAATTTTTTTAATAGTTTTAAAACATGAAGAAACTCATGTTTTGCATAGTTTAAAATGAATGTGATGTATTAAGGGGTTAGAAAGCACTTACATTTGCTTTCTACTTTGTAAAATGAATAGACAGTAACAAGTTTGCAGACATGGAAATAGTTCTATTTAACTTTTAATTCTGTGATGTCAAAGGAGTTTAAAAATTAAAAACTTCTCAGTAGAGTTAATTTATAACCTTATCTACTTTTCAGCAGAAATTAGAAACTTAATATCAGGCTAATGTGTAGTAGAAAAATGAACAAAACTTCAAAGACTTCCCTTTCCTCTAATTTCGAGTTGAAAAGGAAGGTCTTGTATTCTTTTCTCAGCGCTTTAAAAACATGGTTCTGTGCGGCTTATGGGGTCTTTTTGCATTTCCCAAGGAGAGAAGGCCAGTTAGAATTTGCTTTGTCCATCTCTGCTCAGCCCCTACAGCCACATCACATGTTGTAGAATGTGAACTGGTGGCCTGACATTCGTAGGACCTGCATGTGACCACAGTGACTAATTACAAATAATAAACACTGGAGAGGGTGTGGAGAAGAGGGAGCCCTGCTGGTGGAAATGTAAATCGGTGTAGCCCTGGAAAATGGTATGGAGCTTCCGCAAAAAAACTAAAAGCTAGTTATTATGTCATCCAGCAATCCCACTACTGGGCATATATTCAGAAGAGATGAAAATTCTAATTCAAAAAGATCCATATATCCCAGTGTTCATAGCAGCACTATTCATAATAGGCAAGACATGGAAGCAACCTAAGTGTCCATCCACAGATGAATGCATGAAGAAGATGTGGTGTATATTCTCTCTCTCTCTCTCTCTCTCTCACTCACACACACACACACACACACACACACACACACACACCGTATATACACACACAATGGAATGTTCAGTTCAGTTCAGTTCAGTTGCTCAGTTGTGTCCGACTCTTTGCAACCCCGTGAATCACAGCACGCCAGGCCTCCCTGTCCATCTCCAACTCCTAGAGTTCACTCAGACTCACGTCCATCGAGTCCATGATGCCATTCAGCCATCTCATCCTCTGTTGTCCCCTTCTCCTCCTGCCCCCAATCCCTCCCGGCATCAGAGTCTTTTCCAATGAGTCAACTCTTCGCATGAGGTGGCCAAAGTACTGGAATTTCAGCTTTAGCATCATTCCTTCCAAAGAAATCCCAGGGCCGATCTCCTTCAGAATGGACTGGTTGGATCTCCTTGCAGTCCAAGGGACTCTCAAGAGTCTTCTCCAACACCACAGTTCAAAAGCATCAATTCTTTGGCGCTCAGCCTTCTTCACAGTCCAACTCTCACATCCATACATGACCACTGGAAAAACCATAGCCTTGACTAGTCAGACTGTAGTTGGCAAACTAATGTCTCTGCTTTTTGATATGCTGTCTAGGTTGGTCATAACTTTTCTAGCATGGCTGCAGTCACCATCTGCAGCGATTTTAGAGCCCCCAAAATAAAGTCTGACACTGTTTCCACTGTTTCCCCATCTATTTCCCATGAAGTGATGGGACCAGATGCCATGATCTTGGTTTTCTGAATGTTGAGCTTTAAGCCAACTTTTCACTCTCCACTTTCACTTTCATCAAGAGGTTTTTTTTTACTCAGCCATAAAAAGAATAAAATGACATTTGCAGCAACATGGATGGACCTGGAGATGGTCATACTGAGTGAAGTCAGCGAGCAGAGAAAGAAGAACATTATATGTCATTTATATATGGAATCTAAAAATACAGTACAAATGACCTTATTTACAAAACAGAAGTATACTCACAGATATAGAAAACAAACTTAGAGTTGCCAAAGGGGAAGGCAGAAGGGATAAATTAGGAGTATCAAATTAATACTACTATATATAAAATAGATAAGCAACATGGATGGTCTCTGTAGCATGGGGAATTATATTCAGTATCTTGTAATAACCTATAATGGAAGAGAATTAGAAAAATATAGATGTATGACAGAATCACTTTACAATGAAGCTAATACATTATCATAAATCACCTATATTTCAGTTAGAAGATGCCAAACTCATGGCCAGAAAGGGGAAGAAAGCAGGACCTCCCCTGCTGCTCAGAGAACTTGCCAAGAGGGGAAGACTGTTAAGGTTTAGGTTCATTAAGAGAAAGAGTGAATATTCAGGTTTCTAGAGCTAAAACAAACGAGCAACTAAAAGAGCCAAAATGAAGACGGGGGAAGTGCCTAAATGTTTGACGACCTGCTGCTTGTGCCAGTCCACTTGAGAAGATGCTAAGATGAATTCATTACGGTCATGTTTTTTTCCTTCCCTAGGATGAAAAACCACCATTATGTGAGAAACCTCCACTCTGTCCAGGTATTTGCCTTTTGAATTTCAGGAATACCCAGTACAGTCTCACGTAAAATAAAGATCACTTTTTTTTTTCCTGTAAAGGTTGTTGCTTCTGTCCCGTTTTTGAAATTGGAAAGAGAGAGCAGTTCGTTGAACTTCTTTTAAGTTTGCCTTAAAAGAGAGAGTTCATGGGGCTTCCCTGGTGCCCTTCCAATGCAGGGGGCACGGATTTGATCTCTGATCAAGGAACTAAGCTTCCACATGCCAAGAGATGTGACCCCTCCCGCCCCCACCCCACCCCACCCGGAAAAAAAAAGAGAGGAGCGAGTCCAAACATTCCAGCATTGGATGGCGGCTGTGTGTCCGTATGGGGTGTGCTCAAGCCTGGGGTTGATGGAGGGGGGTGCATGGCCCTATGCGATTATGGACAGACCCTGGAAGGGGGAGGCACCCCAAGTGGTGCCAGTGGTAAGCCTTGAGAATCCCAGGCAGAGGAACCTGGTGGGCTACAGTCCATAGGGCCAGAAAGATCGGCCGCAGCTGAAGTACCTCAGCACTCAGGCAGCACACGCACTGGTGGAGGGGGCATGTGAAAACGGGGGCTCTGCTCAGGGGCTCGGGGCAGAGCTGAGAGGCCTAGAGATACTTGATGGCATCCTCTCCCCTCTGCAGTCTGGGGAGCCTCATTCGCTTCCAAAGTAGATTTGGTAATTTTTTTCCCGTGTGCCTCACATCAGTAGCCTGAAAATCCTGTCAAGTACCAGGACTTCTGTCTGTCCTCCACGTCGGATTGGCTCTGTTTTCGCCATTCCTGTCTCGGTGTTTTGGTGCTGTGTTCTGGGACATTGCTGGGGCTCTGGCGTCTGGCCCACAGGCTCACCCCTCACTGTGTGTCTTCTGCTCCTCAGCCTGTCCTTTGAATCTGTGTTATTAATGAAGCCCTTTATTTTCATGATTTCTGTTAAGTATTGACAAGCACCTCTCTGAAATCTTAGCCGCACTCATTCTCAAATCTTGTAGCTTGTGCTGCAGCCAACTCCGCCCTCTGTTACATGGTTTTGGTGCCTCTCTTAGTTCCCGTGGCCCTTGGTGACGTGCTTGCGTGGTCCGTGGGAGTCCCTGTTCGTCTGTCTGGGGATGCCATATCTGATTACTGGAGGCTGCTCAGAAGGGGAAGCCAGTGGGCTGTCAGATGTACAGTCTGTCTCCAGTGACTGTCGGGATAGACAGGGTGTTTCATCAGCCAGGGGTTTGGAGGCTGCTCTTCCTCCTAGGTTTCTCCAGCCCTGGGGCCTGCCTGCCTCTCTGTCCTCAGGGCTTATAGGTACTGCTTGGCCCCGGGGGACTACTTGAGCCCTGCTGCTTCTACCTCATCAGTCCTTTCTAGGCCACTTTGTGTCCCCACCACCTGCCAGGGAAAGGCACATCCTGGAAGCACCCCCACCCCCTCTCGTAGCTGACCTCTCCTTGCACATTTTAGGCTGCAGCTTCCATCTTCAGTCCAATCTCAAATGTCTTCTTTCCTAGATTCCTGGTAGATTGCCTCTTGTTTTCATGTACTTGTGAAGTTACTCATTTCTTTTGTGTTCTAGGGACTGGATATGTGTGTGCAAGGGTCAGGGGAAGCTGTCTGGAGCTGCCAGTTATCCCTCCCTCCATCTGCACACAGAAGCTCTGCCGAGGCCAGGAACCCATAGTAGTCCTCACTTCTTTGATCTCCCTATGGAATATCCCTCTCTGCTTTCCTCCAATCTTTCTACTCCTTCCTAAATTCCTTTGTAGCCTCTGGTTTTCTTCTCACCCTGGGGCCTTCAAGTACACTTACATGCTGGTGGCTCCTCCCTCTCTCCAGCTGAGGTTCTGCTCAGAGCGTTGGACCTGTGTCCTAACCTGAGCTTCCCTCCCCCCCTGCCAGGCCTGTATTCCTTGTCTGGCTAGATATCTTCCAAACTACAGAACTTGTTGCTCATTCTTGACTTGCCCCTCCCTCACTGCCCACACCCAATCAGCTGCTGAGCCCTGCCAAGTTTTTGCCCCTGAATAATTCTCTCATGTCCTTTCCTCTCAGTCCCCACTCTAGGAGTCTTCAGACTGATCTGCCTGCCTCTGGGCTAGGCCTCCGTCCTGTTCACTTTCTTCACTGCTGGCCTCAGCGATTCATCTGAGAGTAGATCCCCTTCTTTCCATACTGAAGCTGAAAGGCTTTCTGGCTCCCGGTGGCCTGCAGGATACAACCTCCACTCTGCATATTATGATAAGCAAAGGCCTCCACTGGCTCCTGCCTCCCTCTTTGTTACCCTTCTTTTGTTGCTCACTGTAGTCTTTTAACAGATCACAGTCTTTGCTGTATAGGCCAGTCTCTTTGCAGGCACTGACGTAAAAAAGTTGCTCCTTTGGTTTTTGAAATAGTCTCCTGTAATTCTGATGTAAAATTGTTAATATTAATAGTATTTTAAAACTTTTTTTCCTGTCCCTTTTTAGATATAACTGGTAGAACACGTCAAAGATGTATAGAAATAACCAAAGAAAAGTTAGAGGAATTAAAAAAGAAAATTTACATCTAAATAATGCAAATCAAGCCCTTACACGTGAACTTAATATAATAAAAAAACAATGAAAGAACTACAGTTAAAACTTGAAAGGATGAAGAAAGAAAACGGAAAGCCAAAAGCGGCTGAGAAAGCATCCTCTCAGGAAGGTGGGGACAACTGTGTAGTTCTTTTGTTACAGGAAGGAACAGCAATTCAAAATTTTGTACTTAATTTTGGAAGTTAACATTTTATGTTATAATATTTGTTGATATTAATGTTCTTGATATTTTGGTTTGATTATTTATGGTCTTTCATTAATATCCTTATGCTTGTTGAAATTTGATTTCATCTGTTGTATCATTTTTATTATGCTGAAGAAATTCTAGTACTTCTTTTGGTTCTTAGCATAATATTTTACATATGTTTTGTATCAGTTTTTATCCCCATGAGCACCATATAAAAGTGCCTCTTTCACCACATACTTACCAGTGTTGAAGATTGTATTTTCCTTGCTAATTTGAGTGGGTAAAAAAAAATGAATACCATTTTAATTTAATTTCTGTTTGGTTTATTATTGATGAAGTTGAATATTTTTTTCATTATCTCTGCAGCTCATTTTCTTTCTCTTTCATAAATACTTCCACTTTGGATTGAGATGTTTTGATCTTTTCTGTTGATTTATAGAAGCTCTTTATATATTAAGAATTTTAGCCCTGTAGTGTATATGTTTGAGTTTGTTTCTCAGTTTGTTAATAATTCAACTATGTGTATAGGATATTTTTCTGTTATGATCTATGCTATTGGTTTCCAGCAGTTAAGAATCCATGATTCCACTTTAAGGAGTGCAGGTTTGATCCCTGGTCAGGAACTAGGATCCCACATACTATGTGATATAGTCAAAATTAATAGCAATAATGCTAAGGTCATATAAGTATTCACTAATGTTTTCTCTATATATTTATCTGTTTATATGTCTGTTATTATGGCTTTAAGAAAGATAATGTGATTTTCTCTATACAAACCCTATATATTTCTTGTCTTAGGCACATTACTAGATACTTGATATTATCTGTGCTATTACTTTGTGGGATCTATTTTCTATTATATTTTCTAATAGAACATTACTATTGTGTGGGAAGGTTATTAGTTCTAGTAAATTCTCAACCTATTCTGTATAATTTTCAGAGCACATATTTGTATATCATCTGAAACAGTGGCATTTTTCCAATCTAAAATTTTTATTTTACCTTTGTTAACTTTCACAAACTTCTAAAGCATTGTTGACTAATCAGTGTTAAAAAACTTATTGACCTTTATTCATTTATATCTATATAACTGTCATTTGCTGCCTTTGTGACCCTAAAGGGAAAGAAGGACAGACAATTGACAATTTATATAAAATCATGATAAATTTAAGTTCTTATGGTATAATATTAAATTTATTGTTTTCAGTAGTTGCTGCACCTGAATTATGTTATCTAAGAAAACAAGCTCAAGAACTGGTGGATGAAAATGATGGATTGAAAATGACTGTTCATCGTTTGAATGTGGAACTGAGTAGATATCAAACAAAATTCAGGCATTTATCCAAGAAAGAGGTATTGTTTCCTATTTCCTAAAATCAGTTTTACTGATGTTTTAGCCTTGAATTGATTTCCAATTCCAAAGAGTTTATATTTATTATAATTTGGTATTAAAAAAAAATACATCTGAAGTCCAGTCTTTCTGGGCACCTTTCTATTTCTCTGTCCATCTCTCCTTTTCTCAAAACTAAAGCAATAAAAGCTCTTAGTAAAAAATTAGGACAGTATAAACATATATAAAGTAAAGGAAGTAAAAGTCCTTGTCTGCTCCATTCTCAGCTGGTTCCTCAGGGTTAGAGCTGTTGTTTGTTAGTGCACAGACTTTGGAAAGAAAGCAGACCAGTGTTTACAGGCTCCCAAATGATGTAGCTCTCACAGTCAATGGAACTTACATTCATGGTAGGCATAGGAGCATCCCCTGTAGTTATATACTCAGGCTTAGTGTAGAGAGAGCAGACAAAAACACCCTTCTCCTGCTTTTTCCCTGGAATGGGTTTAACTGCATGCTTTCCCAGATGCTGCCTGAATTTCTGGCTTCTAATCAGCCTAAATCTGTAGTCCTCCCCTTTGGGAAGCTGATAGGGTTTGGTACATCCCCAACTACTGGGAACCACTTAAAAATAAAGACAGCAGCTTGGACAATCACAGAGGTTTGAGAGGCTACCAAGAACCTGGGCTAGGCTAATTGATGAGGCTCAATACCTATACAAGACCACTCTGTCAAGATGAGAGAGGTGGCTGTTTTTTCTAATGCATAGAAACCAATATAGAGAGTAAAGGAAAATGAAGAAAAAAGGGAATATGTTCTAAAGAAGAGAATGAGATAAATCTTCAGAAACTGATCTTAATGAAATGTAAATAAGTGATATACTCAGTAGAGAATTTTAAATAAAGTCATAAAGATGCTCAGCAAGGTCGGGAGAGCATGAACAAAGTGTGAATTTCAATAGAGAGATAAAAAATGTTAAAAAGTACCAGAAATATCATAGAGCAGAGGAGTATAATTGAACTGAAAAATTCAACAGAGGGACTCAGCACCAGACTAGAGCAAGTGGGAGAAAGGATCAGTGAACTTGAAGACCAGGCAGTGAAATTCATCTAAACAGAAGAATCAGTCAATTCAGTTGTTCAGTCATGTGTGACTCTTTGTGACCCCATGAATTGCAGCACACCAGGCCTCCCTGTCCATCACCAACTCCCGGAGTTCACTCAGACTCACACCCATCAAGTCAGTGATGCCATCCAGCCATCTCATCCACTGTCGTCCCTGTCTCCTCCTGCCCCCAATCCCTCCCAGCATCAGAGTCTTTTCCAGTGAGTCAACTCCTCGCATGAGGTGGCCAAAGTACTGGAGTTTCAGCTTTAGCACCATTCCTTCCAAAGAACACCCAGGACCAATCTCCTTCAGAATGGACTGGTTGGATCTCCTTGCAGTCCAAGGGACTCCCAAGAGTCTTCTCCAACACCACAGTTCAAAAGCATCAATTCTTCAGTGCTCAGCCTTCTTCACAGTCCAACTCTCACATCCATACATGACCACTGGAAAAACCATAGCCTTGACTAGATGGACCTTTGTTGTAAAAAGAATTTTAAGAAGAATGAAAATACCATTAAGTGAGTTACGGGCATTCCAGAGAGTAAAGAGAGAAAGGAGCAGAAAGCTCATTTAAAGAAATAATGCTGGGCCTTCCTTGGTGTCCAGGGGTTAAGACTCTGAGCTACCAAAGTGAGGGGCCTGGGTTTGATCCCTGGTCAGGGAACTATATCTCACATGCCACAACTAAGACCTGGTGTGGCCAAATAAATAATTTAAAAAAATAATGCTGGGCCTTCCCTGGTGGGCCAGTGGACACAAATTCGATCCCTGATCTGGGAAGATCCCACATGCTGCAGAGCAGCTAAGCCTGTGTGCCACAACTACTGAGCAAGAGAAGTCGCCTCAAAGAGAAGCCTGAACACTGCAACAGAGAGCAGACCCTGCTTGCGGCAACTAGGGAAAGCCTGCAAGCACCAATGGAGACCCAGCACAGCCAAGAACAAATAAATAAAATATTGTTTAAAAGAAATTACTCTGAAGACTTCCTTGGGGGAAAGAAACAAATACCTTGATCTAGGAAGTTCAAAGAGTTTTAAATAAGAATAATCCAGAGATACCCGCATTGAAACACATTATAACTAAATTGTCAAAAGTTAAAACAAAGAGAGTGCTTAAAAGCAGCAAGAGAAAAACAACTTGTTATATACAAGGAAACCCTCATCTATCAGCAGATTTTTCGGCAGAAACTTTGCAGACCAGAAGAGAGTGGCACAATATATTCAGAGTACTAAAAGGAAAAAAAAAAAAAAAACTGCCAACCACAAGTATACTACCCAGCAAAGTTATCCTTTAGAATTGAAGTAAAAATAAAGTTTTCAGGACATGCAAAGGCAGAAGGAATTAACCACCACCAGAACAGCGTTATAAGAAATATTGAAGGACTTTCTTTAAGCTGAAACAAAAGGATAATAATTAGTAAAATGTAAGATTAAAAATTTCACTGGTAAAGGTAAATGTATGGTAAAATTAAAGATAATCTAATGTAAAATTGGTAGGTTAATCACTTATAAATCTAATATGAAGGTTAGACAAAAATAGTAAAAATATAACTACAGTAACTTGTTAATGAATACACAAGATAAAAAGATATGAATTGTAACATTATAAACATAAAACTAGAGGAGAATTAACATGTAGTTTCGGAATTCATTCAAACTTAGTTATCAACTTAAAATAGACTTGTAAGTTGTCTTCCCAAGTTGTGCAGTTATAAAGAATTCTCCCGCCAAGCAGGAGATGTAGGAGGCATAGATATAATTCCTGGGTCAGGAAGGTCACCTGGAGAAAGAAATGGCAACCCACTCCAGCATTCTTGCCAAGGAAATCCTGTGGACAGAAAAGCCCGGCAGGCCACAGTTCATAGGTTCACAAAGAGTTGGACACGACTTAGGAACTAAACCACTCACCCACCACCCAACTTGTTTTAGGTAAGCCTCATGGTACCACAAAGCAAAATCCTATAGTAGATAAACAGAATATAAAGACAAAGAAATCTTAGCATACCACTACAGAAACTCGAATCACAGTTGAAGAGAGACAGAGAAGAAAGGAACCAAAGGAGTTAACAGAAAGGCAGAGAAGAATAAACAAAATGACAATAAGTCCATACCTAACAACAATTACTTTAAATATAAATGGGCTAAAATCCTCCAATCAAAAGACATAGAGTGGCTGAATGGGCTTCCCTGGTAGCTCAAGATGGTAAAGCATCCACCTGCAATGTGGGAGACCTGGGTTCAATCCCGGGTCAGGAAGATCCCCTAGAGAAGGAAATGGCAACCCACTCCAGTACTCTTGCCTGGAAAATTCCATGGATGGAGGAGCCTGTTAGGCTACAGTCCATGGGGTCGCAAAGAGTCAGACATGACTGAGCAACTTCACTGGCACTGGCTGAATGGATAAAAAGCAAGACCCACCTGTGTGCTGCTTAGAAGAAACGTGCCTCAGATATAAACACTTAGACAGACTGAAAGTGAAGAGATGAAAAAAGGTACTCTGTGGAAATAGAAGCCAAAGGAAACCTGAGTTAGCTTTACTTAGACAAAATAGACTTTAAGACAAAGACTGTAATAAGAAGCAAAGGTCTTAGGATGTAAAGAGGTCACTCTGAAAAGAGGAGATAACATTTGTAAATATTTGCATACTCAACATAGGCATGCCTAGAAATACAAAACGAATATTTTTTTAATGTTTATTTGTTTGGTGCGTTGGGCCTTAGTTGTGGCCCACGGGAGCTTCCTTGCATCACACGGGACCTTTCACTGAGATGCAGAACCTTTCACTGAGATGCGTGCGCTCTTGCGGCATGTGGGCTCCGGAGCACGTGGGCTTCAGTGGCTGCAGCACGTGGCCTCTCTAGTTGAGGCTCACAGCCTCCAGAGCACTCAGGCTCAGTAGTTTCAGAGCACCGGCGTAGCTGCTCCACAGCATGGGGTATCTTAGTTCCCCAACCAGGGATCAGACCCATGTCTCTTTCATTGAAAGGCAGATTCTTAATCACTGGGCCACTTGGAGAAGTCCCTAGAAATAGATAGAGTCATATAATAATAGTAGGGAACTTGAATATCCCACTTTTATTAACAGATAGATCATCCAGACACATAATCAGTAAGGAAACACTGGCCTTAAATGATCCATCAGAACATTTGTATACAGAATATTGCATCCAAAAGCAATAGAATACACATTCTTCTCCAAGCATACATGTAGCATTATCTAGGATAGATCATATATTAGGCTTACAAAACAAGTCTTAATAAATTTAAAAGGATTGAAATCATATCAGACACCTTTTCTGATCACAGTGGTACAAAACTAGAAATCAGAAGAAAGAAACTGGAAAAGTAACAAATATGTGGACATTAAATAACATGCTACTCTGATCAACCAATAAACCAAAGAAGAAATGAAAAAATATCTTGAGATTAATGAAAATGGAAATACAACATACCAAAACTTAGAGGTTACAGCAAAAGCAATTTTAAGAGAGAAGCCCAGAGTCATAAACACCTACACAAAGAGACAAGAAAGATCTCAACTTAACAACCTAATTTTATACCTCAAGTAACTAGAAAAAGAACAAACAAAGCCCAAAGTTAATAGTAGGAAGGAAATAACAAAGACCAGAGAAGTAATTTAAATAAAAAATAGAGAAGATCAGTGAACTCAGCTGATTTTCAAAAATCATACGAAGAATTAACACCAACCCTTCTCAAACTCTTCTAAAAAACTGAAGAGGGACAGATACTTCTGAACTCATTTTATGAGACCAGCCTTACTCTAATGCCAAAGCCAGACAAGGACACTCCAGGAAAGTTGTAGACCAATGTCTCTGATGAACAGGGGTACAAAAATCCTCAACAAAATATTAGCAAACTGAATTTAGCAGTACAGTTGACTGCTGAACAACACGGGTTTGAACTGCATGGGTCCACTTAATATAAAAATTTTTTTTAATAAATGCCTTTAGTACTACAGGATCCATGCTGGGTTGAATCTACAGATGTGGAACAGTGGATGTGGAGAGCCAACTGTGGGACTTTAGGAAGGTTTGGTGTCCACAGCCAATCCTTGAACCAATTCACAGACACTGAGGGATGACTGTACATTGAAAGGATGGGAAACCATGATCATGTGCTGCAAGGAGGTCAGTACTGTATATTATACCACATTAACAGAAGTAAGAGTGAAAACTGATCATCTCAACAGAGGCAGAAAAATTTGACAAATTTAGCATATTGTCATGATAAAAACTCTTGGCAAACTGGGTATAGAAGGAACATACCTCAACCTATAAAGGCCATATATGACAAGCCTACATCTAATATATACTAGCAGTTGAAAAGCTGGATGCTTTAGGGGCAATGCAAGGGTGTCTACTCTTAAGAGATTTATGCAATGTAATACTAAAAATCAAGCCAGAGCAATCTGGCAAGACACAAAAGGCATCCAGATTGGAAAGGAAGAAGTAAAATAGACTCTTCTGATGACATGAAATTATATATAGAAGACCCTAATGACTCCACCAAAAAAACTGTTAGAACTAATAAATTCAATAAATTTGCAGGGTACACAATCAATATGCAAAAATCAATTGTGTTTCTGTGCACTAATAATAAACTATTGGGAAGAGAAATTAAGAAAATCCAATTTATAGTAGCAACAAAAGAATAAAATACTTAGGAATAGATTTACTGTGGAGATGAATCATCTGTATACCAAAATCTATGAAACACTGGCGAACGAAATCAAAGATGATGCAAACAAGTGAAAAGATATTCTGTGCTCATGGATTGAAAGAATATTATTATAATGTCCATACTACCCAAAGTGATCTACAGAATCAGTATAATCCCTATCAAAATTCCCATGGCATTTTTCACAGAAATAGATAAAACAGTCCTAAAATTTGTATGGAACCACAGAAGACCTCAAATTAAATACTAAGTAGTCTTGAGAAAGAAAAAGCTGGAGATAGCACACCTCCTGATTTCAAGCTGTATTACAAAGAAGTAGTAATCAAAGCAGTATACTGTTAGCACGAAAACAGACACATAGATCAATAGAACAGAAGTGAGAGCTGTGGTCATGTATGGTTGTGAGAGTTGGACTGTGAAGAAAGCAGAGCGCCGAAGAATTGATGCTTTTGAACTATGGTGTTGGAGAAGACTCTTGAGAGTCCCTTGGACTGCAGGGAGATCCAACTAGTCCATTCTGAAGGAGATCAGCCCTGGGATTTCTTTGGAAGGAATGATGCTAAAGCTGAAACTCCAGTACTTTGGCCACCTCATGCAAAGAGTTGATTCACTGGAAAAGACTCTGATGCTGGGAGGGATTGGGGGCAGGAGGAGAAGGGGACGAAAGAGGATGAGATGGCTGGATGGTATCACGGACTTGATGGGTGTGAGTCTGAGTGAACTCCGGGAGTTGGTGATGGACAGGGAGGCCTGGCATGCTGCGATTCATGGGGTCGCAGAGTCAGACACGACTGAGCGACTGAACTGAGAGCACAAAATATGTGTGTACGGTCAGCAAAAGAGTCAAGCACATACTATGGAGAAAGGATAGTCTCTTGAGTAAATGATGTTGGGAAAACTGAATACCCACTTGCAAAAGAATGAAACTGGACCCCTATCATACACCATATGCAAAAATCAACTCAAAATGAATTAAGGACTTGAATGGCCAACGAGTATATGAAAAGATGCTCAACATGACTAATTATCAGGAAAATGCAACTTAAACCCACAATAAGATAATCACCTCACATCTGTTAGCATGTGTTTTATTAAAAAGAGATAAATTCTGGTGAGGGTGTAGAGAGAGAGGCCCTTGGTTCACTATTGGAGGGAATGCAGCTACTATAGAAAACAGAACAGAGGTTCCCAAAGAAGTAACAGAACTATCATACCCCTCAGAAATCCCGCTTCTGGGTATATATCTAAAGGAAGAAAATCAAACTCTTGAAGATACAGCTATACTCCCATGTTCATTGCAGCATTGTTTATCTAAAGGAAGAAAATCAAACTCTTGAAGAGACAGCTATACTCCCATGTTCATTGCAGCATTGTTTATGACAGCCAAGGTCTGAAAGCAACGTCAGGATGATTGCAGAAAGAAAATGTGATACATGTCACATGTTTATACACACACACACACACACACACACACACACACACACACACACACACACACACACACACACACACACACACACACACACACACACACACACACACACACACACACACACACACACACACACACACACACACACCGTTATTTCCCAGGTAGCTCAGTGGTAAAGAATCTGCCTGCCAATGCAGGAGGCACAAGAGAATGTGGGTTCGATCCCAGGGTTGGGAAGGTCCCCTGGAGAAAGAAATGGCAGCCCACTCCAGTATTCTTGCCTGGAAAATTCCATGGACAGAGGAGCCTGGTGGGCCACAGTCCATGGGGCCACAAAGAGTCGGACACAGCTGAGCATGCACGCCGACTTGATACATACACATATGCATGTATATGTTATTCAACCTTAAAGAACAAAGCAGTTCTGTCACTTGCAACAATACGGATGCACACGGAGGGCATTATTCTAAGAGAAATAAGCCAGATAAAGATGGACAAACTGCTTGGTGTCACTTATATGTGGAATTTAAAAAAAAAGAAGAGTTGAACTCATAGAAACTGAGAGTAGGATGGTGAATGCCACGAGCTGAGGGCTGGGGGAAATAGGGAGAGGCAAGTGAAAGGGTACAAACTTTCAGTTATAAGACGGATAAGATCTGAGAATCTAGTATATATATTGGGTTAGCTAAAAGAGCGTTCAAGTTTTCCTGTAACATCTCACAGCGAAACCAGAACACACTTTTTTGGCCAATCCAATGTAACATGGTGACTATAATTAATGATACTGTATTCTATAATTGAAGCTTGCTAAGAGAACTGGACATGGAAAAACAGACTGGTTCCAAATAGGAAAAGGAGTGCTTCAAGGCTGTATATTGTCACCCTGCTTATTTAACTTATATGCAGAGTACATCATGAAAAACGCTGGATGGAGGAAGCACAAGCTGGAATCAAGATTGCTGGGAGAAATATCAATAACCTCAGATATGCAGATGACAACACCCTTATGGCAGAAAGTGAAGAGGAACTAAAAGCCTCTTGATGAAAGTGAAAGAGGAGAGCAAAAAAGTTGGCTTAAAGTTCATCATTCAGAAAACCAAGATCATGGCATCCGGTCCCATCACTTCATGGGAAGTAGATGGGGAAGCAGTGGAAACAGTGTCAGACTTTATTTTTGGGCTCCAAAATCACTGCAGATGGTGACTGCAGCCATGAAATTAAAAGACGCTTACTCCTTGGACGAAAAGTTTTGACCAACCTAGATAGCATATTCAAAAGCAGAGACATTACTTTGCCGACTAAGGTCTGTCTAGTCAAGGCTATGGTTTTTCCTGTGGTCATGTATGGATGTGAGAGTTGGACGGTGAAGAAGGCTGAGCACCGAAGAATTGATGCTTTTGAACTGTGGTGTTGGAGAAGACTCTTGAGAGTCCCTTGGACTGCGAGGAGATCCAACCAGTCCATTCTGAAGGAGATCACCCCTGGGATTTCTTTGGAAGGAATGATGCTAAAGCTGAAACTCCAGTACTTTGGCCACCTCATGCGAAGAGTTGACTCATTGGAAAAGACTCTGATGCTGGGAGGGATTGCAGGCAGGAGGAGAAGGGGACGACTGAGGATGAGATGGCTGAATGGCACCATGGACTCGATGGACGTGAGTCTGAGTGAACTCTAGGAGTTGGAGATGGACAGGGAGGCCTGGCGTGCCGCGATTCATGGGGTCTCAAAGAATCTGACACAACTGAGCAACTGAACTGAACTGAAGAGAGTGAAGTTTGTGTTTTCTCTCCTCCATCCCCCAGCAATAAATGGTAAATATGTAAGGTGATGGGTATGTAATCAGAGAAGAAAGCACACTAGGTTTTACCTTAGAAGGATGGCAAAATCCGACACTCACTCAGCACGCCACTGTGGCAGAGACTGTGGGGAATGGCTGGAGGAGCCATTCGCTCAGGTCTGGGCCCTGGAGTCTCGTGTGTGTGAGGGACGCATGGGGTCGCCGGCATGTACAGCTGTCCAGCCCCCTGGGGGTCGGTGGTGGGGGCGGGAGCCAGGTGTGCACAGAGTTCTCATGTGACTCCTGGGAGTTGAGGGCACCTTTATGGGTTGTTTCCTTTCTGTTTAAAGTAGAACTCTAGGTTTAAATGTTTTAAATAATGGCTTTGAGATATAATTCACCCATTGTAAGTATACAGTTCAGTGACTTTTTTTTAGTGTATTCACAGAAGAGTTCAACCTTTACCACAATTTTAAAATGTTTTCTTCATAATAAGAACTCTCACACCTGTTAGCAGTCCCTCCCTGCTTCTTCCCACCTCCCACATTGGCCCTGGCAACCAGTAATCTACCTTCTGTCTCTGTGGATTTGCCTATTCTGAATACTTTATATAAACAGAATCATACAAGGACTTCCCGGTGATCCAGTGGTTGACTTAGCTCTCCCATTGCATGAGGGGCATGGGTTAGATCCCTGGTTGGGGAAGTAAGATCCTGCACGCTGTATGATATGACCAAAAGTAAATAAATACAGGATTTTATATATATACATATATATATAAATGGAATCATTTATAAATGGAATCTAAATGGAATCTTTCAATAGATGGTCTTTTGTGACTAGCTTCTTTCACTTAACATAATGTTAATCTTTTTTAAAAGAAATATGATAGCTCTTGGAGTCCTGTGATCCAAAAACAGGCTCCCTAGAGTGAGCCAGTTCTCTTTCAGAAGGCTGTGAGCAGGCAGGCCCGGTGGCTGGCCTCTGGCCCCTGCCCCTGCCATGCGTGCACACCGCTGTGCCCTGCACAGCTGCCGCGCTCTCCGTGAGTCTCCCCTGCTCCCTCCAGCGGGGCTGATCCTTCTCTCCAACCACTGCAGACTTCTGTCTGTGTCCTCTGAAGGCACGTTCTACCCGTGCTATGTTTGTGTGAGATGTTAACCCATGTAAGAAGACCTGTCTCTGAGTTGAACCATAAGATCCTTAAAAACAATGATTATGCGGTAATGTCCATAATGACTTAGTGAACTTATGGTGTTTGCTGAATGAATCATGAGATGATAAACACATTAGAAAGTTTTTGTTGAATAAGGAGTTATTCCATCAGGGCATTGCTTCCAGCCCTGATGGAATTACTCATACAAGGTTTGGCCTCTTACAACTAGAAAACCAAACAGGACACGTAATACAGCTGTTTATAGACATCAGACAGCAGGCTGCACTGTGATCATGGGAAGAATGAAGGTAATAGGTGAGCCTTATGGCCACCTTGCTTTCTTTTATTACTTGCTTATTTATTTGGCTGTGTTGAGTGTTCATTGCAGCATGCAGGATCTTTCTTATGGCATGGACTTCAGTTGTGGCACAGGCTCAGTAGTTGTATGGCATAGGCTCCAAAGTGCCTGGGCTTCAGTAATTTAATTTGTCTTCACACTTTGTTTTATTCTTAGAGTTTAAATATCGAAGGCCTCCCATCAAAGGGCCCTACACCACCCTGGTTGGTAAGTGAAAGTTACTTGATTTCAGGCCCATATTTTCTGGGCTGTGTTTGAATAGCTGTTACATATCGTTCTGAATTAAACTGAACCAATTTTCTTTCCTTTTTAAAGAAGTGCCGGTTGTGTTGAATTGTAAGAAAGGTATTAACCTTCTTTATTCGATTATGTTCAGGTGGATATAAAATACCTGTCCCCCCTTGTTGCTCGCCTATGAAGACAGGATGAAAGAGAAGGACGAGCTCATTGCCAGCCTTCAGGTAGGTTGGCAAACATCTCAGAAGGACAAGGTTTGTAGAAGACCAATTCAAACATGGAGGCAACATTTTGAAGATAGGTATACCCACCTCTTGGCAGGTACTCAAGTGTTTGTTACAGGAAGGAAAGGAAGGAGGAGGGAGTGGAGCAGAGCCGGGGTGGGGGAGAAGGAAGAGGGAGGGAAGGAAACAGAGAGGCAGGAGGAGTGGCAGGCGGAGCAGGAGGGCTGGGTCAGGATTGTTGGGAGGGTCTGCAGGGACGGAGAGCCGCTGTGCATTGGAAGCCGTGGCCTCCCAGACAGGCAGCCCAGCATGGACTGGGATCCTGGGGTGCAGAGAAGGCAGCCGTGAGAGGCGCTCCCTTCCTGGTCCTGTGCAGCTGCGAACAGCACTGGTGAAAGGGACGTTTGGGCAGACGGGGAAGGTAGGAGACCAGGGATCTTTCAGGCAAACTTAATGTTCCTTAATTCCATGAAGAGCCAACCTCAGGAAGTCCAATTACTGAGCTGCTGATGATAGCAGTGGAGAAGTGAGGTTTTTATTCATTTCTGCCTTGCCTACTCTCTTTCATGGGAATGGCTCCTGGAACAGAGCTTATTCTAACTGTACAGGAAACCAAGGCTGTGCTGGTGTTGTAGATAAGTCCCATGCCTTGCCGTGCCACGTTACCTCTGTGTTCCCCTATTTAAGTGGCCAAAAGGTATCTCTGGAGTTGAAGGGATCCAGGGAGGAAAGAGTTGGTTTTTCTGGGCTCCTTGGCTGGAAGGGTCTGTTAAGAGTCACCTAGCTCCGAGACTTCCCTACTGGTCTGTGCTTCCTCTGTAGGAGGCCTGGTTTCCATTCCTGGTCTCATGGGAAGATCCCACACGCTACGCAGCTTGGCCAAAAAAATAAAGTAAAACACTTTTAAGAACTTTTAAAATTGTAAAACACTTAAAAAAAAAAAAAAGCATTACCCAGCCTGTTTTTGTTCTCCTGTCCCGTATACATGGCCTGTATAATGCCATTTTGAACCTTCCCTCCTAGATTTTCTGTTGGGCACTTAATATTTTAAGAGGGTGAATTAATCTTATGCTAATTGGGAGGCCTGGTGTGCTGTGGTTCACAGAGTCACAAAGATTCGGACACAACTGAGAGACTGAACTGAACTGAATTGGTTAAATATCAATCCACATAATAAAAGTACTTATTTAGTGCTCCTTCTAAAACAAGGTTCAGGGGACCCCTGTTAAGTAACTGTTTTAGGCTTTGGGGGTCCTTGGAGTTTCTGTTTGCAGCCACTCAGCTCTGCTGCTGTAGCGTGAATGTAGCCACAGACCAGGTGTGAACAAACGGGTGTGAATGTGTTCCGGTAAAGCTCTAGTGACAGACCGGGCCCCTGGCCTGCCGGGCTGCAGTTTGCCCCAGCTGCGTTCTGACAAAGGGCCAGTGGACTGGCAGTAAGTGGGGAGTGCATCTGGGCAGAGAGGCGAGAGAAAGAAAAGTTGCTTGGCATTATTGCTTTTATAAGCATAAATGTCTGCTCGCTGAGAGAAGAATACTTAAAAGCGTCCCAGGATAAGTGTTGACACCTAAGAGTCTCACCAGAAGACAGCCCAAGATGCAGAAGCTGGCCAAGGCCAGCCAAGAAAAGCCTGGATGGAGGCCACCCAGCACGAGTGCCACAACCAGAGCAGGGGGTCGACCACGGCCTGCGCAGGAGCCCTGGAGTGGCAGCCGGCGAGCAGTGACGCTGGCTGACGGGCGGCTCGGAGGAAGGGAGGCGCGCTCACCGTGGTCAAGGATGTTAGGCGACCCCTTCCGCCCACACTGTAAGGCCTTCCGCACCAAAATGGGCTAGTTACAGTGAACAGTTCTCATTTTTACCTAGAAAGCTCCAATTTATCCTGCAGTCTTTAAACAAAGAAAAACTATAATATTTATAGACATCTGTTGCCTTTTTGTCCCCCTTTTTTATCTTTTCACATATTTGGCAGTACAGAAAAAGTTTATCACAAGTAAGGATTGAGTATTTAAAACCTGAGGTGCTTTGCTCTGTGTCCTCAGCATGGTAGCTTTCTCTTGTGTTTTCTCGCTAGACTGGGTAAGTGCTGATACAGAGTTTAAGGCTGCTGGTACCCTGAGACTTTGCTTGAAAGTTATATTAACATTTGATTTTAGCTAGAGCAATAGCATTCGAGCTAAGAAGTACCTGTGTGTGTGTTACAGTTTATTTAAATTTTGTTTCAGGAGGAAATGAGAATGTTTAGAATTCGAGCCCAAGAAGTAGTGAAAGAAAACGAGAAGCTGCATCAAGAGCTGAATAAGAGTAGTCCCGTCACCAGTGAAGAATGGCATGTGCTGTTGTTTCTGATATTTTGCTAATTAAAAGAAAGAATGATGATAGGAATAAAGTTTATTAAGTTGTCAAATATATATGTAAATTTTAATTTACATATTTTAACTAAAACATTTACTTTCTCAGAAATTAATAAGGTACAGCTGAAAACCTAGTAAATTATTCTAAACTTGTATTTTAAAGATTACTTTCAAAATTCTAAGTTTCAGGTTGTTAAACCTGAAAACTGTTGGCTGTCCACATTCTTATCCTCTGAGGTTGTGTCTTTTAATTTTTTTCTAATTCGGCTGCACCAGTTGTTCGTTGAAGGGCATGGGATCTTCAGTCTTCATCGAGCCATGCGGGGTCTTTAGTTGTGGCATGCGAACTGTAGTTATGGCATGCGGGATCTAGTTCCCTAATCAGGGATTGAACCCGCAACTGCTGCTTTGGGAGCGCGGAGTCTTAGCCCTTGGCCCATGAGGTTGTATTTTCTAGGGTACTTTTCCCGTCCCCAAACCGCCGAGTCAGGCCCTTCCTTAGACCTCTCTGATGGCTTGCAGGGCTCTAGGACAGACAGTCTAGGATGGGGCCTTGCACTCCCGGATCCCGCCTGCCCTGCGCCGTCCATGCCTTGACAGCTGCTGTCCCGCTGCTGACGTTCTCCCCTCCCTCACCAGAACAGCCCCTTCCGCTCCTGCTCACTGGTCGGGGCCCTGCTCCAATGGTGCTGATAGGTGGCTCTCTCTGAAGGCGCTCTCCCTAAATGCACACTCTGTCCTGGGACGTGCCACACTGTGCCTCCCTGCGTGTCTCCTCCTCCTCCTCTGTGAGCATTTCAGGGGCGGGGCCAGGTGCTCTCATCGAGCACAGCAACAGATGCCTCATCAGCACATCTGAGAAAGTCAGTGTCTTCAGACGTCTAAAGGCAGTACCCAAGCAGGACCCAGCAAACAGAAACTGTTCAGATAGGTCTTTTTGCCTTCGGTAGGTATATTATAGTTAGCACTTTTTTTTTAATGTCTTAACATCCCTGAAAAAAATTAAATAATTTCTATATGTGATGACTAGAAATTTGGAATCCAGTCAACAGCATTCTTACCTTTAGGTGGGTTCTCCCTCTTTTATGGTCACTGCTGTGTCAACTGGGACTGGTTGAACGGCTACTGGAATCTGCCTAGTGTATTGTGAGTTCCGCTGGTGAACCTGGATTTTTTTCTTTCAGAGTTCCAGGCTCCTAGTGTGTCTCCCCTCAAACCCTCCTTGAATAGTGCCCTGGGAAGCAGGTCTGTTGGGCTGCTTCCAGGAGTCTCACAAGAACCCTCAGATTCTTTCTCCAACCTTCTATATGGCTTCAAGTCAGACCTGTTTACTTCTTAAAATATAAATAAATAAACAAAGGCTGCACTTTCAAGTCCGCATGCCCAAACCGTGTTCCCCAGTCCTGTTCATAAGAGTTCGAAATTTGCATCCTACTCTAAGGTGGGTGGCCTGTGCCACAGGGTGGAGGTGAGTGGGTGCTGTTGGGTCTGAGCAGGGCCTATTGAAGCCCCCAGGCCGGCCCCTACCCCTATACTCTGAATTCACTATCTTCCTGTGAGAGTTTGGGGAGGGCTCCCAGGGCTTGGGAGCACTCTGTAGGCAGAGCTCCTGCCACCCCCAAGCCCCCTCCCAGTCATGCTCTCATCTGACCTCTTGGCAGCTGCTCCTGACCCCCGCACTCCGCTTACTGCAGCTAGGGAAAAGCCTGCACGGCAATGAAGACCCAGCACAACCGAAGATAGATAAATACGAAACAAGAAGTTACCAAAGCAGTTTAATATCAAGCTTCTATCTGTCTTTCCCCCAATTTGATGGAAATTAAAAACTTGCTGTGTTAATAACACGTTTCGTATTATAATATGTCCAGATACTCATTACCTACAGCATAGCAGTTGCTTTCTTGCAGACTCAGGAGTGTCTCCATAAGCATTGTGCACCTGAATGGCAGTATTTAATTTTGTCAATCAATTGTAGGCGACAGCTTCAGACTCAAGCAGAACTGGTTTTAGAAGAAAACAAGTTGTTGATAGAGCAGCTGGAGATTCAGCAAAGAAAAGCTAAGGGCACCCACCAGAAGCATCTCCAGGAAGGTGAGCAGTCTTTCCCGTAAGCGATGCTGATGCTGTGACGTTGTCACTGTGTCATTTTACAATGGCGTTCCCCCCTCTGCCACTTGAAAATGGTGGGAAGTCATGTTTTTAGAATATGTTACAGCATATCCAGTCATCACCCATGATGCAGTGGCTGCTTTCTCAGGCGTCTGTCATTCTATATTTCGTAAATCAGTTATAGGTAACAGCTGTAGAGTTAGCAGAACTGCGCTTAGGGGGAACAGTGCACAACATAAGCAGGAAGAATCATGTGAGGTGGATATTTGAAAGAACCTATGGGTGTGTCCCCAGACTCTGTTGAATGAGTAGATAAGTAGGACCCACTGGCTCTGTAAACAGTTTCTCTGTGCTCTCAGCCTTCCCAGTGTCGCAGGTGCTGCTGTAGATTAAATCTCCGTCAGATCCTTTCCTCCTCTCCCCATGTGTCCCACCCTGTCCCAGGAGGCTAAGTTCTACCTAAGTACTAGCTTCAGATGCCCAGGGCACATCTTAATATTACATGCTTCCACGTCACTTAGGATGAAAATATTTATGATTTACTTTAAATATAGGACAGTAAACAAAATTAATGAGGAAAGGGAAGAAAAACAAATCTGTCCTTAGTTGGGTCATACTAAAAATGTCCTTAAAAATCTTGCAGTTTTAGGGTCAACATCATGACGTATCTTTGCACATCTGTGTGTGACTTAAGGCTTCAGTCTTTTGAAAGTTAAGGGCCTTGAAGCCTGGAATTATGTCCGGTTAAGTATTCTGTATTTAACAATAATATCAATATATTGCTCTCCAGTAAGAAAGTATATATTTAGTGATTACTTATATAGGGACCATAATTTCTATGAACAAAGACTTGATATTAATTTCTAAGTCTCCAATAGATTTTTAAAGATGAGTTTTTGTAAGCTGTCGCTAGTTTTAGTAATCTGTAGTCATGCTTTATTAAGTCTTTTGTACCAAGTCTTTATCCATCTCTTTTGTGTTTCAGTTTCTAAACTGACTAAACAGCTGATGCTTCTAGAGACCAAAACGCAGAGCCAAGAAAAGGCGCTAACTGAAAGTAAGGAGCAATTAGCAGTTTTACGTACGGAATGCCAAGAACTACAGATACAGTTGGACAGCAAAGTTGCAATGGAAGTTCACACTTCAATTGTGAATGAATTTAAAAGGTAAGGATTTAATATCTGTTGAAGTATTAATGCATCACTGTGCGTGTGTTACAGGCAGGTGGAGAGCGAGCACTCCATCTTTTTCTGCGTCATTTAGCTGCACCACCCGTGGTGTCCAAGACTGAGAATGGTAAATGTTTTATTAAAGTGGAACCTGGCCATCCAGGGGCTGCAGTCTGCACTTTATGTGTATATATATATATGTGTGTGTGTGTGTGTGTATGTGTGTGTGTGTGTGTGTATGTGTGTATATATATATGTATGTATATGTATTTTTCCCCTACAGTCCCAACCTCTCTCTCTCTTGCTCTCTCTCTCTTTTTTAAAGATTTATTTATTTTTGGCTACTCTGGGTCTTTGTTGCTGCCAGGCTTTTTGTGATGAGTGGGGGCTACTCTTCATTGCAGTGTGTAAGCTTCTCATTGTGGTGGTTGCTCACGTGGAGCACAGGCTCTAGAGTGCTCAAGCTCAGTAGTTGCAGCTCACAGGCTTAGCTGCTCCATGGCATGTGGGATCGTCCAAGACCAGGGATCAAACCCGGTCCCCTGCATTGGCAGACAGATTCTTAACCACTAGACTACCAGGGAAACCCTCTTGTTTTTAGAACCAAAGATAATTTAATATAACTGGAAATCTAGATATCCACTAATGAGGAATTGCTGAAATGAAAGGACAGAACCGTAAAATGAAACATGGTGCAGCCAGTAAACATGTCACAAAAGAATGTTTTTGACATGGGAAGAGAGCCACAACATATTTGTAAGTGAAGAGATTAGGTTACATGATAGTACACACAGAATGATTACAATTTTATTTAAAAAGAAAAAAAGATGTGTGTCATGTGTGTGTGTGATTAAGCTGGCCAACCATCCCAGTTTGTCTTGGACCTGAGGGGTTTTTCCAGGATGTGAGAATCTTCATGTTAACGGAGATGAATAGGATGAGTTGATCACTTCCATGTGTATATGTCTGTCTGTGTATAATTACATATATGTGTGTAAAATTACTTATATACTATAAATACATAAAAAATGAAATTAAAGGATGGAAAAATAACAATAGCAGTTATCTTTGGCAGGTGAAATTATGGGTGTATCAGCAGTCAGTGTTCTCCAAACAACCAACCAATAGAATATATATAAGATATATATGTGTGTGTATATATATATATATATTTGGAGAGAAAGAGAGACTTAATTTAAGGAACTGGCTCACACAGTTGTGGGGGCTAGCAAATCCAGACTCCATAGTGCAGGCCAGCTGGCTAGAAACTCAGACTGGAAACTGAAACTGTATATTGAGGCTCTTTCTTTTTGGGAAGCCTAAGTTTTTACTCATAAGATCTTCAACTAATGGTATTAGGTAATCTCCCTTACTTAAAAGTCAACTGATTGAGATGTTAGTCACATCTACAAAATACCTTCACAGTAACATTTAACCAGTATTTGACCAAACAGCCGGGCACCATAGACTAGCCAAACTGCCACATAAAACTAACCATCATAATGAGTAACGTAAATTTGTGTGTGTGTGTTTTCTATTTTCCAAGTGTCCTAATGCATAGGACTTTCCAGTTAGGAAAGGTGGCTGTCGGGCCTTTACGCTACAGGAGGGAAAGCTTTTTGCTGAGAGGCCTTGGGCTCCAAGTTGACAGGTGGGGCAGGGGATAGAGGAGGGGGAGGTGGGGAGGGGTTAGCCTGTTGGCACTATTGGAAGAGTTGGTGTTTGATTGGAGAGGGAATCTAACAGGGGAAGGGGGGCATGGACTCCTCAGAGACAGAAGATGTGAATTCCCTGAAGCCTCTGAGGCTTCAGGGTGTGTGTCCTCTGGTTGCCTCAGTTAGGGGTACCCTTTCACGGCTTCTGTCATAATAGAGACCACAGATGAAAGAGGGATTATTAGTTAGCAGCAGAGCAGCTGTCGAGCTAGCTTCTACAGTGAGGCTGAGTCTGAGGAGAAGCTGGGAAAGGTTACTCCTCAAGCAAAGGTGAGATCATGAAGAAAAGATTCTAGTTTTTATAGGAAAGGGTGAAGTTGAACCTGTGCCTGGTGAGCTTCTAGGTCAGGTGCTGGGTATTGTTCTCCTATCCTGCTGAAGGCAGTGCAGTTCATAAACCTGAAGTGACTTGCCCACATTGTCTTGCTTGTTCTACCGTGCCTATTGGCAGCTGCGCCTGGGAGGAACTGTGACATAGGGAATAGCAGGAGCTTATTTTCCTAGTGAATTATCCTGTTGACTCAGAATTAGACAGCTGGTTACACCCTGAAGCTTAGATTACTCTGTGCTTTTATTGTCGCTTAGAAAGCTTGAGCCTACTCAGCAGGAGTGATGAGAAACCAGATGTCAACCTACCTGGCTAAAGAAATTTAGCAAACTCCTTTGGGGAGAGCTGAGGTTTGTGATGACTGGTGGTGTCTGTAAAAGGCAAGTCTTTTAAAGGGCAAAGGGGCCCTGTATCCTAAAGTGAAGCTGACTATTCACATAACCCACCTGCAGAGACACAGTCCTGGCCAGCAGTCAGTGAGCAACACGCCTGCTCAGGGAGGCACCAGAAGGACAATCTCCTGATATAATACATAGCAAACACTCACTTTTTCATCCTAAAATAAGAACAGACTACTAGGAGTGTTGAAGCGTTTGTTACAAGGGGAAGAAATTACAGTGGAGAGAGACCTAGATAAGCAGAGAGACTCACAGCAAAGGGAACTGAGATAACACAGAGAACTAAAGAGGGTTTTTTGGCTGCATTGTACAGCTTGTGGGATCTTAGTTCCCAGACCAGGGATTGAACCTGGGCCACAGCAGTGAAAGCCCAGAATCCCAACCACTAGGCCACCAAGGAACTCCCAAGGAGAGTTTAAAAGGATAAAATGCCATGGCAAAAAAGGGTAATCATTAAATAAGAAAAAAATTTAATGATTACCAGAATTTTTCTTTTAAGAATCAGTAGAAGGACTGAAAGATAAATCTGGAGATTCACTCAGAACATCAGGAAACAGACAGTTGGGAATGGAGAGAAAAAGTAATAGACAGAAGACCTATCTAAGAGGCCCAGCCTCAGATCATCAGGAATCTCAAAGAGAGTAAAGAAAATGGAAAGGGAGATAGTAATAGTTGAAAGGCATCTCCAGGTCTCTGAAGCCCTTGATTGAAAGGACCCATAGAACCCAGCATGTGAATGAAAAAGACTCACGAGGAGACACATCCATCATCCACAAGTAAATAGTAAGCTGGGACCCTCAGGGCTACATCCCCAGGTCAGGTAAACCAGAAGCAACCAGCCGTCAGTCCTCTCTGAAGGAAGGCCCCTTCTAAAAATGTTTCAAGGGAAGTATCCAGGACATAGAGAAAGACAGTGACTCGGAACCAGAAACAATAGCAAATAACGATAAGGAGTCCAGGTATTAGAATTATCAAAGACTCTAAAGCAGCTATTGTGTTTTAAGAAAGAAAAGACAAGCTCCAATTTGTCTTCAGAGAACTATAAAATGTGACAATAGTGGGATTGAAAAGGAAGGAATAGAATTTTTAAAACTGAAAAATACAATAACTTAAATTTCGGACTCAGTGGATGGGCATACCTACACATTAGACACAGTGGAAGTGAACTGGGGAACTGAAATACGTTCAAATGAAACATAGCTTAGGGTGGGACTTGCCAGGTGGTCCAGTGGCTAAGACTTCACACCCCCAGTGCAGGGAGCCTGGGTTCGATCTCTGGTCAGGGAACTAGATCCCACGTGCCTCAACAAAGAGTTTGCATGCTGCATCTAAGACCTGGCGCAGCCAAATTAATAAAAAATTAATTTAAGTTGGTTTAAATCATCCAGAATTTTTTTTTTTTTAACTCGAGGACATAAGAGTGTTCAGTGGTTGAGGTACCACTAGATTGGAGACAGGAGGCAGTGTGGGGGATATATTTAATCAGAAGTAGTAGTTGGAGATAGGATATCTGAGAATCTTCCCCAATTGATGACAATACCTGGGTTGTGCCAGGATGGTTTCCCTCAGAGGACTAAAGTGGCAGCAGGTGTTAACAGGGATGTTGTGGTCCCTTGAATGTTAACTTCAAGGTGCTGGATATAAGCAAACTCTATGGAACCTAGAATTTTCTTACTAGAGAAAAGCTCTTTTAGAAATGAAGTCAAATAAGGATATTTTTCCAACCCAAAGTGAGTGTCAACCCATGCAGCAGTGTGCATTAAAGGCAGTTCTAAAATAGAAGGCACAAATCAGGAGGAAAGTAACTCAAGGTGGGGCGTCTGAGAAGGAGGATAAAACTAAGAGTAAAAGATAGTGGTAAATCTGTGGATAAATGTAAATAAGCATTGATTCTATATACCAATAATGATAATAGCTCTAGGGACTTAATACATAGAATTGAAATGTACAACAAAACCAGCATATAATTAGTGAGGTGGTAAATGGAATTTGTGTTCTAAAGTCTGTCATTTAGGAGATGGATAAAGGTGTTGACTTTATTATTTGAAAATATGTGTGATGAAATTTCTGGGAACAGTATGTATTTAACTTCTCAACCAGTATAGGGAAAGAATGATTTAAAAGCTAACCCAAATGATGGCAAAAAATAACAAGTGAGAAAATAGAAAACAGAAAGTAAAATATTAGATTGAAAGGCAAATATATCAGTCAGAGGAAAAGGGAAGTGGAGAAGTTCATCACTCATATGTCCTGGAGGAAGTACAGAGCACTCCTTGTGGGGTCATGTGGGAGGTCAGGGCAGGTGCAGGCAGAGAGAAATTGGCAGGACCTGGGGCACATGCCTTTATTAGGGTCCGTGGGTGGAGTGCTTTGGGGTTCCTGGGCTAGAGCCAGAAGAGCAGTGTTTTGGTGAGCTTCAGGGGGGATGGGGAAGGATCTTCCCTGAAGGGTGCATGAAGGGAAGGCCCTGGGAGATGGGGAAGAGTGCCTGTCGCAAGCGTCGCTGGGGGAGTCATGCCACGAGTTGGCACTGACTTGTGCCTCCGCTGGCTGTTATCTTGGGCCTGTGTCCAGAGTGGGCCTAGTGTTTCTTCAAAGCCCCTGCGGGCCTCTTGGCCACACAAAATGGACGCCAAGGCAGCAGTGTCGTGGAGTGGTTTACCAGAACCCTCTACAGCAGCTCTATGTCTGTCGCCTTTAAGATGCACACCTCAAGCAGAAAGACACAGGAAGTTCAAAAGCAAAGGGGCAGAAAAAGCTACCCTACTCAAACAAACCAAAAGAAAAGTGGTAAATTACATGAATATCTGACAAGATAAATGCTAAGGTGAAAAAACTCTATGTAACAAAGAGGATCAGTCCATAGGGATAAAGGGTTCAGTCCGTCAAGTAGATGTTTAAATTTGTTTGCACTCAGAAAAAGTTCATTCACATCAGCACATTTGGAAATTTAGATGAAATAGTCACATTCCTTGAAAAATATAGCTTGTCAAAACCGACTCATAAAGAAAAAGAATACCTGAATATTCCTTCGCTCATTAAAGAAATTGAATTCAAAGATCTTCCCTTGAAGAAAACTACAGTCTTAGACACCTTCACGAGAGAACTCTGTAAATATTCAAGGAGGAAATAATTCTAGTCTCACATAAACCCTTCTTCAAGAACAGAATAAGAGTTAATGCTCTCTGATTCATTTTCTAAGGTAAATACAACCTCAATGCCAAAAGCCAACAGTGATGATTTAAGAAAGGAAAATTACATTTCATTTTCACTCATGCATCTAGATGTAAAAACTCTGAAATGAAAGTGAAAGTCACTCACTCATGTCCTCTTCTTTGCGACCCCATAGAGTCCATGGAATTCTCCAGGCCAGAATTCTGGAGTGGGTAGTCTTTCCCTTCTCCAGGGGATCTTCCAAACCCAGGGATCAAACCCAGGTCTCCCGCATTGCAGGCAGATTCTTTACCAGCTGAGCCACAAGGGAAGCCCTTAAAAAAAAAAAAAAAGCCTCTAAAAATAGTATTAATAATAGATATGAACTTCCTTAATGGTTCTATTAAAAAATAAAACAATAGTAAATGTCACTGTTAGTGGTGAAATGTTGTACGCTTTCCTATTGAGACTGGAAACAAGACAAGATGCCCTCTGATACCATTTCTAAACAACACTAACAACATTGGTTATGAGATGGAAACTAGTGCCCATGGCAAGAAAAAAAGTTATAAAGTTTGGGAAGAAGGAAATAATAGTGTCATTATTCATAGATTATATAATTCCATATATAGAAAACAAATTACAAATACATCATTAGAAATAATGGATTTTTGCACGGCAGTCATCAGAACAGCGTGGCAGGGGCTTCACTGCTGGTCCATTGGCTCCGAATCCACCGTCACTACAGGGGACGTGGGTTCGATCCCTGGTCTTGGAAGCTCTCACATGCCACGTGCCACAACTGCTGAGCTTCTAGGGCTGTAACTGCTGACCTTGTGTGCCGCAGCTACTGAAACCTGCACACCCATATTCTGCAGTGAGAAGCCAGCTCACCACAACTAGAGTCAGCCTGCACACGGCAGCAAAGACCTAGCACAGCCATAAAAAGGAATCAGCGTGGTGCTGGCAGAGAAAAAGAATGACTCAGTGGAGAAGAACAGAGATCCCAGAAACAAACCCACACACCCACAGTCACTTTATCTTCAACAGAGGAGGCAAGAATATGCAATAGGGAAAACCTGGCCTCTTTTCAGCAAGTGGTAGTGATAAGGTGGACAGCCACATGCAAATCAGTGAAGTTAGAACACACACTCTCACCATATACAAGCTGTATACCTACGGCTGATTCATGTTGAGGTTTTACAGAAAACAACAAAATTCTGTAAAGCAATTATCTTTCAGTTAAAAATAAATTAATTTTAGACACTGCTGCAGTCTCCGCAGAAGCCCAGAGCTGTAGCTGCCCAGTGACCCCCTCCCCAGCCCCGCCCGCGCCCCAACCCGGGGCTTGGAGCTGGAGCCCTCCAGAGCCAAGTCTGCGCCTGGGGAGGACCATGCGGCAGCAGCAGCCATGCTGCCTAAAAATATAAATAAATAAAAGTAAATTAATTTTTAAAAAGGAGAAAAACTCAAAATGGCTTAAGGACTTAAAAACATAAGATGTGACACCATAAAACTCCTGGAAGTGAACATAGGTAAAACATTCTCCAACATAAATCGTATCAGTGTTTTCTTAAATCAGTCTCCCAAAGGCAGTAGAAATAAAGATTAACAAATGAGGCCTAATCAGACTTTGAAGCTTCACCACAACAAAGAAAGCCATGCATGCATGCTCAGTCGCTTCAGTCGTGTCCACCTGTTTGCAGCCCCATGGACTGCAGCCCGCCAGGCTTCTCTGTCCATGGGACTCTCCAGGCAAGAATACTGGAGTGGGTTGCCATGCCCTCCTTCAGGGGATCTTCAGACCCAGGAATTGAACCTGCATCTCCTGCATTGCAGGGGGATTTGTTACTGCTGAGCCACCCAAGAAGACCCAGAAGCAAAATGAAAAGACATTGTACAGAATGGGAGAAAATATTTGCAAATGATACAACCAACAAAGGTTTAATTTCCAGAATAAATAAATAGCTCATACATCTCAATAGCAAAAACAACAACAAAAACCAGTTGAAAAACAGGCAGACGACCTAAAGAGACATTTCTCCAAGAAGACATACAGATAGCCGATATTCACAAGAGACCTTGTTCAACACTGCTAATTTTGAGAAGTACAAATCAAAACTACAGTGAGGTATCACCTCATGCTAGTCAGCATGGCTGTCATTAAAAATTCTACAAGTAACAAATGCTGGAGAGGGTGTGGAGAAAGGGAACCTTTCTACCCTGTTGGTGGGAATGTAAGTTGGTTCAGCCACTGTGGAAAACATGGAAGTTCCTCAGAAAACTAAAAATAGAATTACCATATGATCCAGCAATCCCACTCCTGGGCATGTATCCAAACAAAACCATAATAATTCAAGAAGATACACGCACCCCTATGTTAGCACTATTCACAGTATCCAAGACATTGAAACAACCTAAATGTCCCTCAACAGATGAATGGATAAAAATGAGGCAGTACATATAAAGTAGGTTGGTGCAAACATAATTGTGGTTTCAGATTGTGAATTTTAAATCATAACTAGGCTCGAACACATCTTTATTTATCAAAAGTAGGAATCATTAAAATCAACACGTTTTTGCCAATGAGAAATAAGTTTGTTCCTGTAGCATAAAAATCCGTGCAGAATGCAACGAACTGCTGGAAAGCATTTCCTGCTAGTTGTGAAAGCATTTTCCCTCCAAAAATTGTCAAGATACTTGGAGAAGTGGTGATCAGTTGGCAAGAGAGGTGCTATGGCAGATGAATCAAAACTTTGTAGCCCAGTTTGTTCAGCTTTTGAGGTGTCGGTTGTGTGACGTGTGATAGACATTGTCGTGGAGAAGAATTAGGCCCTTTGACCAGTGCAAGCGTTGCAGTTTTCAGTGCATCGCCAAGAGTCAGACACGACTGAACAACTTCACTTTCACTTTTCACTTTCATACATTGGAGAAGGAAACCGCACTCCAGTGTTCTTGCCTGGAGAATCCCAGGCTCGGCAGATCCTGGTGGGCTGCCGTCTATTGGGTCTCACAGAGTCGGACACGACTGAAGCGACTTAGCAGCAGCAGCAGCATCGATTTGCTGAGCATAGTTCTCAGATGCAGTGGTTTCGCTGAGATGCAGAAAGCGGTAGTGGATCAGACAGGTAGCAGACCACCAGACAGTGGCTGTGAGCTTTCTTTAGTGCAAGTTTGCTTTGAGAAGTGCTTTGGAGCTGCTTCTCAGCCCAACCACTAAGCTGATCATCACTGGTTGCCTATAAAATCCACTTTTCATCACAGTCCATTCAAGAAATAGTTCATTGTTGTTGCGTGGGTAAAAGAAGATGACACTTCAACACAACCATTTTTAAAAATTTTCCATCAGCTCACAAGACACCCACTTACCAAGTTTTTTCACCTTTCCAATATGCTTCAAATGCTGAACAACTGCAGAATGGTCGATGTTGAGTTCTTCAGCAACTTCTTGTGTAGTTGTAAGAGGATCAGCTTTGATGACGCTTTCAGTTCGTTATCAACTTCCGCTGGCCGGCCGCTACACTTCTCATCTTCAAGGCCATTGTCTCCTTTGCAGAACTTCTTGAACCGCTGTTGCATTGTAGTTTCATTAGCAGTTCCTGGCCAAATACATTGTTGATGTTGTGAGTTGTCTCTCTTGCTTTATGACCCATTTTGAATGCAAATAAGAAAATAGCTCAAATTTGCTTTTTTTTTCAACGTCACTTCTATGTTCTATAATAAATATAAAATAAACAGCAAGTAATAAATCATCAGCAAAAAACATAAAGCAAGAAATGCACATCAAAATGATGTAGAACATAACCACATTTAAGAATGTATTCCAATATCAAATGACAAAGTTCAGCAGTACAAAGCCACAATTAACTTTTGTACCAACCTCATGCAGGGGACTACTACTCAGTCATAACAGTTAACAAAATAATTCCATTTGCAGCAACATGGATGCAACTGGATAAGTGAAGTAAGTCAGAAAGAAAGATAAACACCACATGATACACTTAAACGTGGAATCTAAAAATATAACACGAACCTATCATGAAACTGAAACAGAGTCACAGACATAGAAAACAGACCGGTGGTTGCCAAGGGGGGAGGGAGTGGGGAGAGGGATGGATTTTAAGTGTGGGGTTTCAGATGCACACTTCTGTTTATAGAGTGGATAAATAAGGTCCTACTGCATAGCACAGGGACCTATAGTCAATATCCTGTGATAAAGCATAACAGAAAGAATATGAAAAAGAATGTGTGTGTGTATATGCATAAGTCTGAGTCATTTTGCTGTAGAGCAATAATTAACACATCACGAATCAATTATACTTCAGTTGAAAATAAATAATAGTGAACTGTTGCAAAGTTGGTAGAAAGAATTTATAAAAAATTAATCATAGGGGACTTCCCTGGTGATCCAGTGACTAGACTGCACTCCCAATGCAGGGGGCCCAGGTTCAATCCCTGCTCAGGGAACTGGATCCCACATGCCTCAACTAAAGATCCTGCATGTCACAACTGAGACTCCTGTGCAGCCAGATAAATGAATAATATTTTCTAAAAATTTAATCATATTTCTTTGTAGGAATAAATATATAGACAGTGACATTTTGAAGAAAAATCCCTGCTCCCCCCACCCCCACCAAGAAAAAGGAAAGGTGGAAGGGAGGTACTATTACCAAAGCCTCACAAATAGGAATAGAAAGATCCATTCACAGCACTTTTATTGGAAAAATCATTAAACTTTATTGATAGTTTCCTGGGTAAAGAATGCCACGTTGATGGGTTTTTGCTTTTGCAGTTTTTCCATTCAGTTTACAGATGTTCTCCATATGAAATGCTACATTTTACTTGTTTCTAAGTTTGTTCCATTAAGCAATGCCCCTGGTAAACTTTCTTGTGCAGATTAATTAGTTTCCCTAAATATATAGGTAGCGGTGGCATTGTTTGGCCATAGAGTAAAGGCACGTTTTAGATTTGACATGTTGTTCTCTGAGGTAGCTGTGCACGCCCACCAGCACTTTCCCAGCATTTCCTGTTGTCTTTGGTTGCTCTTCATTATGAACTTTTTGATTGATTTTGTGAACTTACTGATTTTGCTACCAAGTGAGCGATGAAAACACTTTTTAAATTAAAATTCTAAAATCCAAACAAAAAACAGGAGGGAAAGATGGAAGGAAGGGGTAGTTAGGAAGTTTGGGAATGGATAGCAAAGAAGGACCTATTTGTAGCACAGGGAACTCAAACTCTGCTCAGTGCTATGTGGCAGCCTGGATAGGGGCGGGAGTCTGGGGGCGAATGGATACATGTATATGTATGGCTGTGTCCCTTTGCTGTCTATCTGAATCTGTCCCGTTGTTAATCTTCTTTACTCCAATATAAAATTAAAAGTTTATTAAAAAACAGCAAAGAAAAAGATAAAAGGTGAGTTTAATTCAAACCTCAATTCTGTGGGTTTTGTCCACTCTTTGACTAAAACTAGTCAACTAGGAAACAGTGGAAAAGTGGAAACTATTTAGAAAATTACTGACTGTTTAGGGAGCCAACTCAGGCTGAGGTCATTGAAATAGTATGGCAAGTGAAGCAGACCCCAAGCATAGGCAGTGGGAGGCTTGTTCACTAGCCAGCCAGCCAGGAAGTAAGCCCCATGTGGTACCCACAGAGACTCCGTGGCACCTGGAGAGACCCCATCTCTCAGCATGCCAGGCAGCCTCTGGGTGTGTGGCCGTACCTATTCATTCTCGGTTATGTCAGGAAAATTGAGCAAGAAAACCAGTGAAGGAGCAACTCTTCTCTCAAGCATCATTTTGCCAGAATTATATACTATTTATATGCCCTCCTTGTTTTATTGTTTGTTTGTTTTATCAGAAAAACATAATTATTTAAGTCTGAAATAATATTTGTTTTAGCCTTAGGATCTGAGGGAGGGGCAATTATAACTATGTTTAAAAAAAAAAAAGCTGTCTTAAATTCTTTCTGAAAGGAGTAGAGTATTTGTTTTTGTTGTTCAGTCGCTCAATTTACGACCCCATGGACTGTTAGCACGCCAGGCTTCTGGAGTTTGCTCAAACTCATGTCCATTAAGTCAGTGATATCTCATCCTCTGTCATCCCCCTTCTCTTCCTGCCTTCAGTCTTTCGTGCGCAGCATCAGGGTCTTTTCCAATAAGTTGGCTCTTCATTCACATCAGGTGGCCAAAGTATTGGAGCTCCAACTTCAGCATCAGTGCTTCCAGTGAATATTCAGGATTGATTTCCTTTAAGTATGTTTATATACATACATAGAGACATGAACAGAAATTGTGAGCAGAAAAAGGGATGAGATCATTACCATCAGAGGAGTATGTCCACAGCCAGGCCCTCTCTGCTGCCCTCCAGGAACTCCCCACCAACTCCCCCAGGGGCTGCCTGAGGCTGTTCCCACAGAGGCCTCCAAAGGACCCACCCAGGCTGCCTGGCAGGGGCTACCTCATTTAACCTCACTGTATTGGATGCAAGCTTGTGATATTTTTGTCCATCAGCCAGTTGCAGAAAGAAGAAGAGAAAGAAAATGCTGAGATGGAAGAGTTGATGGAAAAGCTGGCAGCCCTGCAAGTTCAGAAAAAGAGCCTGCTCCTAGAGAAGAAAAATCTGACGGCTAAAAATAAGGCACTGGAAGCTGAACTCGAAAAGGCACAGAAAATAAATAGGTGGGGTTTTTTCCTCTTAAACTTTTTTTTTTAATAGTTAAAAAGACATTGATTATTCTACTTCATATTCTTTATCTTTTCTTTTTCTCATATTGGCAATGAAATGGAAAGGGATAAAAGAGATTATTAAATATCAAAATATAAAATATGACCATTATAATGATGACCCTTAAGAATCTGAAATTTCTTGAAGTTCTTTACTAAATGTTTCCCAAAAGTCTAATCCAGGGATTACTGGATTTCTCTTTACAAATACCTTTTAAAGAACACAAGCCAAAAAATTAATATAATATTATTCTGTTACTTATGTTAAACATTTTGCAATTTCTGTTGTCTTGAAGTCAATAGTTAATGCTTCCTTTAAAATTAAATTCAGGTACCTATTCTCACTTTGAAACTTCGTGAAAGATTTAGGTTGATGAAGAACACACTTAAATGCTCACATACTTGCTGTTTTTATAATATAGATATTCACTGTGCCCTGGCCATGCAGGCTAATACATTTTTTTATCCCACCATTTGGGGGAACTCTCTAGGAGATCTCAAAAGAAAATTGATGTCCTCAAAAAGCAGGTGGAGAAAGCCATGGAGAATGAAATGTCTGCTCACCAGTACCTGGCAAATCTTGTTGGCCTGGCAGAGAATGTAACCCAGGAGCGTGACAGTCTTGTGCTTTTGGTAAGTTTCCTCACTTGCCCCACAACTGAGAACCTGGCACAGCCAAGTAAATAAATACTTTAAAAATCAGGTTTAGAAGAGAAGAATCCTATATGTGTTCAATAGAATTCATCCCAGTGACACAGTTTAAAGGGGCACAAAGAGGCAGCAACAGCAAGAGCACTCACCCCTACTTTACCCTGCCCTGGGCCTTGGGAGAGCCCCTTACATCTTACTAAACTGATACTGACATCTTCATTTTTCATCCTACCTTTAGGATGGGTTTTCCATGTGACTTGTAGCAAGTTTTATTACCTGGGTCTTAGTTTAACTTTCTAGAAAATCAATTGACACTATTATACTACCTACCTTAGAAGGAATGCTCACTTTTACTTAAAAAAATTTTTTTTTACCATTTGAAACAGTTAGTTTATAATACGTAGATGTTTATGTCCTGACTATTAATCTAAGTCATGCCACTTTATGACATCCCTTTTGGATCTCCTGACTGTCATATTTGGTTTGGAGAGTGGCATTGTGCCTTCATCTTGTTATCCTTAATTTTGTTAATTACTCAAATGGTCAAGTGAGAAGTTTATTTGCTGTTGGGGTCCTTAATGGACCGGAACCTGATGGTCCGGAGTCGACGATAAGAAAGTGAAAGAGAGAGCCAGAGGGAGGGAGAGGTAGAGACAGAGAAAAGAAAGACACAGGGACCCAAGCTCTGATGGAGCAAAGGTGCTTTAATGATCTTTCTGTGAGTATATATAGGCTGTTGTACAAGAAATTTCTTTCGACAGTGATAAAGATCAGCAAACTAAACATACAGCAACTGTTACCAAGGGAACAAGGGATTAATAATGGTCACAAGATCAAGAGACAATCCATATCTCAAAAAAGAGGATGGAGACTAAGCAGTTTTGCCTTTACTGAAGGAGATTCAAGCCTGTCTCATATCACAACCTCAGTCCTGGGAGCGGCTTGCCGCTCTACTGGTCTCTGACAACAGAAACTAATAAGGAACAGAGGATTTATGAGAAACAGCACATAGGAATCCTCCTGTTAAACATTCCCTGATAATTTGCTTCTTGGCACTTACTCCTTGGATGTGGTGGAAGGAATGGTATATTCCCTGAGAATAGAAAAGGTGCGGAAAGTTTACATCCCCCTTGTCTGAGGGATTTGGATTTGCCACTGGGTGCAGGAGGGGCGCCCAGTGTGCCATTCTTGGGAAGTGGCAGAATGATAATACTCTTTGTAATAATACTCTTAGCAGAAGAATGTTTTAATATTTTAAGTTTTCCATTAAACTAAGAACCCTTTGTTGTTTTTCTTTTGCTTAACTCCGTAGGCTAAATGCTTAGAAAGTGAGAACCATGGAGTTCTCGACAGAATGACAGAAGACAGTATTCGCTTCGGAAGGCTGAAAGAGAAAATCAAGGTACGCAGACATCCCACACATATACACGTATCCATTCTCCCCCAAACTCCCCTCCCACCCTGGCTGCCACATAACACTGAGCAGAGTTCCATGTGCTTGCTGTACAGTAGGTCCTCATTGGTTATCCATTTCAAGTCTAGCAGTGTATCCAGGCAACCATGGATTCATCTCTAAGTCTGTGAGTCTCTTTCTGTTTTGTAAGTTAATTTGTATCATTTCATTTTTAGATTCCGCATGTAAGGCATGTCATATGATATTTCTCCTTCTCTGTCTGACTGACTTCATTCCATATGATACTCTCCAGGTCCATCCATGTTGCTGCAAATGACATTATTTCATTCGGAGTAATATTCTATTGCACCACATCTTCTTTATCCATTCTCTGTTGATGGACATTTAGGTTGCTTCCATATCTTGGCTGTTGTAAACAGTGCTGCAGTGAACATTGGGATGCATATATCCTTTTGGATCATGTTTTTCTCCAGATATGGGCCCAGGAGTGGGATTGCAGGGTCACATGGTAGCTCTGTTTTTAGTTTTCTGAGGAACCTCCATACTATTCTCCATCGTGGCTATACCAATTTACATTCCCACCAACAGTGCAGGAGGGTTCCATTCTCTCCACATCCTCTCCAGCATTTGTTGTTTGTGGATTTTTTGATGATAGCCATTCTGCTTGGTGTGAGGTGCTATTTCATTTTAGTTTTGACTTGCATTTCTCTAATGATTAGCAGTGTTGAACATCTTTTCATGTGCTTCTTGGCCATCTGTATGCCTTCTTTGGAGAAATGTCTATTTAGGTCTTCTGGCCATTTGTTGGTTGAGTTGTCTGTTTTGATGCTGTTAAGCATCGTGAGCTGTTTGTAGATTTTGGAGACTAATCCCTTGGTGGTCACATCATTTGTGAATATTTTCTCCCAGTTTGTGGCTTGTCTTTTCATTTTATTGTTTCCTTTGCTGTGCAAAAGCTTTTATTTCCATAATTCTGGGAGATGGATTGAAAAAGACATTGCTGCAATTTATGTAAACTTTCCTGACATAAATGAAGAATCGAATCTATGTCTTGAAAGGAAAACTGACCCAGGATGGACCTAGAAAATTGAGACCGAGACCTATGACTTCAAGATAAAGAAAAATTGCCTTGGGAAATTCACCGGTGGCCCAGTGGTTAGGACTCTGCATTTCCACTTCTGGGGGCTCAGGTTCAATCCTGCTTGGGAAAGTGAGATCCAGAGCTGCTGGAGGTGACCAAAAGAAGAAGGAGAGGGAGAAAAAATACCTTGCACGCTCAGGCAAAAGACCAGGACTTAGAACAAGAAAGTCATGTTGATGTCATACTTCTCAACAGCAACACTGCATGCCAGAGAGCAGTGGAATTCTGTCTATGAATACTCAAGGGTATTACACTCAACCAGGCTGCTCACAGATAGTTTTGACCATGTAAGAATTCTGGGAACCTTTTTTTTCTTTTTTCTCATAAACCTTTCCTAAGGGTCAATCAGCTTGAGTTCAGCCAAGAAATAATTGGGCAAATTTCAGAAAAGTACTGCTCATGAGCAAAGAATATATTTAACTGTGAACTAAGACTTTTAGAAAGCAGGCGTAAAGCTGATGCTAGAAAATGTAGACATAATACAGCCTGACAGTGTGGAAATAATACAAGCAAGGAAAAAGTGATAGGTGGACGGGGAAGAAAGATGGAAAATAGAATGAACTTGCTGATAGCTCTATCTGTAATAACTAAGAGGTCAAAGGATATGGTTTAAAGATGAAAAATCAAGGACTTCCCTGGTGGTCCAGTGGTTAAGAATCTGCCTGCCAATGCAGGGGACACGAGTTTCATCCCTGGCCCCAAAAGATTCCACATGCCACAGGGCAGCTAAGCCAGGCTGCAGGTACTGAGCCCACGCTCTGGAGCCCTGGTGCCACAGCAGGAGAAGCCAGCACAGTGAGAGGCCTGAGCACTGAGACTAGAGAGCAGCACCCGCTTGCCACAGCCGGAGAAAGCCCACACGCAACTGAAGACCCAGCACAGCCAAAAATAAACAGACAGCATGAGTGGGCCTAGAGACTGCCACGCTGAGTGAGGTCAGACAGAGAAGGATGAATATCCTATGGCATCCCTCATATGTGGAATCTAAAAAGAAATGATACAGATGCACTTACTTACAGAACAGAACGAGACTCACAGACTTAGAGAACAAACTTATGGTTGCCTGTACACACTGCTATATTTAAACTGGATAACCAAAAAGGACCTACTGTGTAACACAGGGAGTGAAAGTGAAGTCGCTCAGTCGTGTCCGACTCTTTGCGACCCGTGGACGGTAGCCCACCAAGCTCCTCCGTCCATGGGATTCTCCAGGCAAGAGTACTGGAGTGGGTTGCCATTTCCTTCTCCAGGGGATCTTCCCAACCCAGGGATCGAACCCAGGTCTCCCGCATTGCAGGCAGATGCTTTAACCTCTGCACCACCAGGGAAACCCAGGGCACTCTGCTCAATGTTATGTGACAGCCTGGGTGGGAGCAAAATTTGTGGGAGAATGGATACATATATATGTATGGCTGAGGCCCTTCTGCTATTCATCTGAAATTATCACAGCATTGTTAATAGGCTATACCCCAACACAAAATAAAAAGTTTAAAAAATAAATAGACTTAGGAGAATAATGAAAAAATAAAAGTAGAAAATAATGTCTTTACAAAAATATAGAAATCAAGTAGGAAGAACTTAATATATTTAAATAGGAGAAGAGTGAAGAAAAAAATTGTTCAGAGCCAACATTATGTTACTTTCAATAAGTGAGAGGAGTAAGGACATGTAATATAAAGACATAAAAATAAAAGTAACTATAAGAATCAAAAGAGGTTCATACCTAAATAGCAAAATACAACAGCAAAATGAGCAGAGAAAATAGACTACATTAAAGTCTTAAAAAATGTTTGTAGATAAAACAATAAAACATAAAATTAAGACCAAATCTGCTGTATAAGAAAATATATAAAATATGTATATATATATATTTAATATAAATATATATAAAATGAGCTTAATTTACCTATCAAAAGAAAGTAAGCAAAACACTATTTACATGCTAGAACCAAGAGACCATAAGGAACAGTACTTAAGAAAGATTAAAAATATAAGGATGAATGAAGATAATACAGATTTATGCAAACAAGAAGAAAGCCAAGCTGTGATCTTTACATCTGCTAAGAGAAAATTTGGGCCAAAGCACCAAATGAAACCAAACAAAGGGGAAAAAAAGGATGGGGGAGGTCTTAATAATGCTAAAGATATAGTAGTTATTGGGACTCCCTGCTGTCCAGTAGAAAGACTTCCCCTTCCAATGAAGGGGGTTCGGATTCAGTTCCTGGTTGGAAAGCTAAGATCTTAGGTGCTTTAGGACTAAAAAAAACCAAACAGAAGCTATATTATAACAAATTCAATAAAAGAATTTAAAAATGGTCCCCATCAAAAAAATTTTTTAATATATATATATATAGCAGTTATGAATGTTTCTGTACTAAATAACACCAAAACTTACAAACTACAGGAGATACAAGGGGAAATGAAAGCTTAGTGGAGCTTTAATCCACTTCTCTTAGTCCAGGACAGATCACAATGTTATACAAGAGTAAACATGTAGAATTTTACAGTATAATCTATAAGGTATATTTATGTGTATATACCTATATGCATGCGTGCTAAGTCACTTCAGTTGTGTCTGACTCTGCGACCCTATGAACTGTAGACTGCCAGACTCTTCTGCCCATGGGATTCTACAGGCAAGAATACTGGAGTGGGTTGCCATGCCATCCTCCAAGGGATCTTCCTGACCCAGGGATCAAACCCACGTCTCTTATCTCCTGCATTGGCAGGCGAGTTCTTTACCATTGGAACCACCTGGGAAGCCCGTATATATCTATGTCTGCATGCTGCTGCTAAGTCACTTCAGTCGTGTCCGATTCTGTGCGACCCCATAGACGGCAGCCCACTAAGCTCCCCCGTCCCTGGGATTCTCCGGGCAAGAACACTGGAGTGGGTTGCCATTTCCTTCTCCAATGCATGAAAGTGAAAAGTGAAAGTGAAGTCGCTCAGTTGTGCCCGACTCTTAGCGACCCCATGGACTGCAGCCTACCAGGCTGTTCCATCCACGGGATTTTCCAGGCAAGAGTACTGGAGTGGGGTGCCATTGCCTTCTCCATATGTCTACATAGACATAGATATATATAAAACAGCCACAAAAATTGATTATAGATTGGCTACCAAAAAATAAAGTTTCAGTAAGCTTCCAAAGTAGAAATAAGATAGATATCGGTTGACCAAAAATTGAATACCAGAAATTAATAAATAAAATGAGAGTGAAAAATATTCTTTCATCTGGACATGTAAAAACTGCAGTAAATGAATGACTCTTGGGTCAGAGAAGATGTATAAATTGAATGTCATAATTTCTTTTTTTTTCAATTTTGTTATTGGAGTGTAGTTGATTTACAGTATTGTGTTAGTTTCAGGTATATACCAAAGTGAGTCCAGATAGAGTGCCTGATGAACTATGGAATGAGGTTCGTGACATTGTATGGGAGCCAGGGATCAAGACCATCCCCATGGAAAAGAAATGCAAAAAACAAAATGGCTGTCTGGGGAGGCCTTACAAATAGCTGTGAAAAGAAGAGAAGCAAAAACAAAGGAGAAAAGGAAAGATATAAGCATCTGAATGCAGAGTTCCAGAGAATAGCAAGAAGAGATAAGAAAGCCTTCTTCAGCGATCAATGCAAAGAAATAGAGGAAAAGAACAGAATGGGAAAGACTAGAGATCTCTTCAAGAAAATCAGAGATACCAAGGGAACATTTCATGCAAATATGGGTTCGATAAAGGACAAAAATGGTATGGACCTAACAGAAGCAGAAGATATTAAGAAGAGGTGGCAAGAATACACGGAAGAACTGTACAAAAAAGATCTTCATGGGGCTGATGCACAGGATGATTCAAGTAGAGGATGTGGGGTGGGAGGTGGGAGGGGGCTTCGGCATTGGGAGAGTGTGTTCACCTATGGCTGATTCGTGTCAATGTATGGCAAAAACAAATACAGTATTGTAATTTAAAATAAATAAATTAATTAATTAAAAAAATAAAATAAAATGCAGAAAAAAAAAAAAAAAGATCTTTACGACCCAGATAATCATGATGATGTGGTCACTAATCTAGAGCCAGACATATTGGAATGTGAAGTCAAGTGGGCCTTAGAAAGCATCACTACGAACAAAGTTAGTGGAGGAGATGGAATTCCAGTTGAGCTGTTTCAAATCCTGAAAGATGATGCTGTGAAAGTGCTGCATTCAACATGCCAGCAAATTTGGAAAACTCAGCAGTGGCCGCAGGACTGGACAAGGTCAGTTTTCATTCCAATCCCAAAGAAAGGCAATGCCAAAGAATGCTCAAACTACGGCACAATTGCACTCATCTCACATGCTAGTAAAGTAATGCTCAAAATTCTGCAAGCCAGGCTTCAGCAATACGTGAACCGTGAACTCTCTGATGTTCAAGCTGGTTTTAGAAAAGGCAGAGGAACCAGAGATCAAATTGCCAACATCCGCTGGATCATGGAAAAAGCAAGAGAGTTCCAGAGAAACATCTACTTCTGCTTTATTGACTATGCCAAAGCCTTTGACTGTGTGGATCACAATAAACTGTGGAAAATTCTTGAAGAGATGGGAATACCAGACCACCTAACCTGCCTCTTGAGAAATTTGTATGCAGGTCAGGAAGCAACTTAGAACTGGACATGGAACAACAGACTGGTTCCAAATAGGAAAAGGAGTATGTCAAGGCTGTATATTGTCACCCTGCTTATTTAACTTATATGCAGAGTACATCATGAGAAACGCTGGACTGGAAGAAACACAAGCTGGAATCAAGATTGCTAGGAGAAATATCAATAACCTCAGACATGCAGATGACACCACCCTTATGGCAGAAAGTGAAGAGGAGCTAAAAAGCCTCTTGATGAAGGTGAAAGAGGAGAGTGAAAAAGTTGGCTTAAAGCTCAACATTCAGAAAACGAAGATCATGGCATCTGGTCCCATCACTTCATGGGAAATAGATGGGGAAACAGTGGAAACAATGTCAGACTTTATTTTTGGGGGCTCCAAAATCACTGCAGATGGTGACTGCAGCCATGAAATTAGAAGACGCTTACTCCTTGGAAGAAAAGTTATGACCAACCTAGATAGCATATTCAAAAGCAGAGACATTACTTTGCCGACTAAGGTCCGTCTAGTCAAGGCTATGGTTTTTCCAGTGGTCATGTATGGATGTGAGAGTTGGACTGTGAAGAAGGCTGAGTGCCAAAGAATTGATGCTTTTGAACTGTGGTGTTGGAGAAGACTCTTGAGAGTCCCTTGGACCACAAGGAGATCCAACCAGTCCATTCTGAAGGAGATTAACCCTGGGATATCTTTGGAAGGAATGATGCTAAAGCTGAAACTCCAGTACTTTGGCCACCTCATGCAAAGAGTTGATTCATTGGAAAAGACTCTGATGCTGGGAGGGATTGGGGGCAGAGGAGAAGGGGACGACAGAGGATGAGATGGCTGGATGGCATCACAGACTCGATGGACGTGAGTATGAGTGAAGTCCGAGAGATGGTAATGAACAGGGAGGCCTGGCCTGCTGCAATTCATGGGGTTGCAAAGAGTTGGACACAACTGAGCGACTGAACTGAACTGATATATATACACATACATATACCCCCTCTTTTTAGATTCTTTTCCCATATCAGTGATTACTGAGTATTAAATAGAGTTCCCTGTGCTATATCCAGTAGGTTCTTTTTTTTTTAAGTTATTTTTTAATTGAAGGATAATTGCTTTACAGAATTTTGTTGTTTTCTGCCAGATTTCAATGTGAATCAGCCACAGGTGTACATATGTCCCCTCCCTCTTGAACCTCCCTCCCAGCTCCCTCCCCACCGCACCCTTCTAGATTGTCCCAGAGCCCCTGTTTGAGTTTCCTGAGTCATCCTATAGTAGGTTCTTGGATGTCATAATTTCTAATGAGAACTGAATCTTTTGTGAATCTAACTACAAAAGTTAAATCTTTGTAGTTGAACTACAAAGTTAAAATCTACGTGACAGCAGTTTTGGAAATGCTCAGTGGAAAATCTATTAACTTAAATACTAAACAATAAATATGTAAGAAGGAAAATAAGTGAATTGGGCTTTTACTTCAGTCATCTGTTTTCCAATAGAGTGTGACAGTCCTTGCCAAGTCTTTGTTTTAATTTTTATTTGTAGCATGAAAAAAACTAGGCATGGTACAAGTCAGAAATTCTTTTAATATACTTGAAATTATTTTATTACTTTGTGATGACTTTTGTGATCTAACTTGCCCTCCCAGATGGGACCTGTCCAGGGGTTACTGAGTTCAGGGGCTCTGATCGGCCCAGGAGTGGGTAAGGAGCACATCCACAAAGCTAGCCCCAGGCAGCATCCCCTCACTGAGTGCATCCTCCTCCCCAGGGGTACAAGAAGCAGATGGCACTGAAGCTGGACGACCTGAATCATCATCTGACAGAGCAGCAGGAAGACTTTGCTAACAAGACAGCTCAGTACCGGCAGGAGATGAGGCACCTCCATCGGATACTCCTGGACAAGCAGGATGTTCTGGACAAGGCGCTGCAGCAGAAAAGGTCTGGCACGCCAGCCCCGGGTGATGTTTGTGATTTTTGAATGTTTGGTAAGATTTTCCAGTAACATGCTCTGGACCTGTTTTTTGTTCACTTGATTGCTTGTTTTTGTTTTTACATTTTAGTTTTGTCTGATTTTAGTCTTGGTCTTGATTTTTAATTTTTTTTTTTATTTTTGGCTGCACTGGGTCTTGGTTGCGGCGCATGGGCTTCTCGCCCTTGTTGTGGAGCACAGGCTTTAGGGCTCAGTAGCACAGGCCCAGCTGCCTTGCAGCAGGTAGAATCTTCAGACCAGGGATCAAACCTGTGTGTCTCCTTCACTGACAGGTAGAATCTTAACCACGGAACCACTAGGGAAATCCTGACCTTGTTTTTATTTGCTCCTCCATTCTCTCTTTCTTTTTTTCTTTTAAAAGATATCCCTTAGTAATTGACATATAACCTTGTATAAGTTTAAGGTACATAGTGTGATGGTTTGATATACATATATATTGTAAAATGATTATCATAATAAGGTTAACATAGCCTTCACTTCACATAATTACCATTTTTTGTGGTGGTGGTGAGAACATTTAAGATCTACTCTCTTAGCAACTTTCCGATATACAGAACTGTTAACTGTAGTCTCCATGCTGTACATGAGATCCCAGGTCTTCATTTTCTTTTATCCCTCCTTTAAAAATTATTGCTATTTGAATACTGGACTTCCTAAATCAATCCAGTCCTCTCATTGTCCTCCTCCTCTTTTCCATCTCTTTAATATTTTTATTTTATTCCATCTTCTTGGGAGACTTTACATTTTTTTCGATTAAATATTTTCTGCTATTACATCCTCATTTCTGAGAACCGTAAAGCTTCAGATTCTTCCCTTTTTGTAAGATCACAGTCAGAAGACTGTGGGTATATCATGTTCGCTGTGGCTCCCCGTGTGACAGAAGGGGTATTGCCAGTGTGTTGGAAATCAACCCTGGGAAATAGTGCACGTGTTGTGAAGGAGAGCATGGCGGTCCCTCAGGGAGTCTGGGTCCACGTTTAAGTTGGCCTTTTCAGAATGGCTGTGTTGTCTTTGACAGACTGGAACATAAACTGATGCATGGAGAGAAAGCATGACGTTCAGACGTGATTTTCTTCAAGTTATGATAGAATCTGTGTATTAGATAGATACCAAGCAGAATGCAGACAGCTGTTTATTTTCTATCAGCCAGATATTTTATAATGCCAGGCAGAGTAAGCTGTTATCTAACAGGTTTTCTCCAGTCACAGAGGTTCTTAACACCATGAACGGTCATTTTGTAAAAGTTGGAACGATACCAAGTTTCTTGCCAGAGAAGTGGTTTAGAATTGCATTAATAAAATGGAACTTTGGTTTATACTTTTTCCCTTATTCTGTTTTTTTTGCCCTTTAATGGTTCAAAACTTAGACATTCTGTTTTTATTCTTTTAGTGGTTTCCTTTGAAACTTCACTATGGTTACTTAACATTAAAAAAAATCTAAAATTAATCAGCGCCTCTTGTGCTGCGATTCATGGGGTCGCAAAGAGTCGGACACGACTGAGCAACTGAATTGACTGACTGACTGACATTTCTCCCACCAAATGCAAGATCTAACGCTCTAATCTAATTATTTCCCCACTCAGCGTATGTGCTATTTGTGTCTATTGTCATTACATGTAAGTACAGATATATGAAGGTGAAAAGAAAAAAATCTATTGTACATCATCATTTTACCCCCAGAAACTGCATATTACTAGTTTTAATAGAGTTATTTATTTTGATTCACCCACAGTGTATCAGTTTCTTTGCTTATTATTTTTTTTTTGCATCTGAGACCCTGTTTCTCAGAGTATTTTTCTCCTTTATAAAGTCCATACTTTAGAAGTTTCTTTAGTGACAATAAGCTTTCTTAGTTTTTGTTTATCTGACAGTGTCTGCATTTTGGCCGCATCGTTATGAGCTGATGTTTGCTGGAAGCTGGATTCTACCTCAGCAGTCTTTTGGCTCACCACATTTCACTGTCTCCTCTGTTTAATTATTACTGCCGAGAAGTCTTTTTTGTCATTTTTAAAACTAGATGATCCATCATATCTCTTGCCTCTTTTAAGATTTCCTCTTGACTGTTATAGTCTGCAGCTCCACTGTGCTGAGTTTTTAGAATATTTATTTATTATATGGCTGCACCAAGTCCTAGTTGTGGCATGAAGGATCTTTGATCTTCGTTGTGGCATGCAGGGTCTAGTTCCCTGACCAGGGGTCCCCTCCATTAGGAACACAGAGTCGTAGCCAGGGGCCCACCAGTGAGGTCCCCTCCACTGTGTCTATGAGTCTGTTTTGCTCAACTACTTGGTATAAGTTATTCTCTATATCTGAGATTTTGTGTGCCTTTCATTACTTCTTAAAATTTTTCAGTCATTATCTCTTGAAATAAGTCTTTTCCCCTTATTGTGTCTAGATTTCCTTCTGGAACTCAGATTAAATGTACGTTATCCCTCCTTACTGAATCTTCCATGTGTCTTATCTCTTACATTTCCTATATCTGGGGATTTTTTGGGGGTCTACACTCTGCGTAATTCTCCTCAATATTTCTATTTACTAGTTTTTATTTCAGTTTTGTTCAGAGTGTGTTTAACCCAGACATTGAGATTTTTTTATTTCAACAACTGTATATTTCAATTTCAGAAGTCCTGTTTGGCTCCTTTGAAAATCTCCCTAGTGATTGTTAAGATAAATTCTTGATCTTTGCTTATCTTTAATACATCTTTTATTTTCTTTAACATTTTATTCATAGTTACTTTATATTCTGTGCCAGCTTCTTTATCTGGAACTTGGAGGTCTTGTTGACTCTTGCCCTATGCGGCTTATTTTGTTCTATGTACTGTAATTTTTTTTACTGTGAACCCATGAATGGTTGAATTTACTCTGTGGAGTCCTGGGGGTCTGGATTGAGGACGTTTTTCTCCAGAAAAGGTTTGCCTTTGTTTCTCTTGGTGCCAGAGAGTACTTTCAAACCTCTGCTGTTGCTGCTGCTGCTGCTAAGTCGCTTGTGTAGTCACTTTAATTTTATTATTAACTTTAAAAAAAAATCTACTGTAGTGCTTTTTTTTTTTAATACAAAAAGATTCTTTAAATATTCACAGGGAATTCCCTGGCGGTCTAATGGTTAGGGCTTCGTACATTCACTGTGGCTTCAGTCCCTAGTTGCGGAACTAAAATCCTGCAAGCCATGCAGCTCAGCAAAAAAAAAAAAAAAAATTCCCAATGCCATTATTACATTTATAATTAATGTTTAACTTCTTAACATGTATTTTTCTGTTTGCTCAATATTCCACTTCATTAATTCTGCCTCTGGTTGTGTCTAATGTACTTTTAACTCTTCCATTGAGTTTTTTCCCTGATTGCCTCAAAGATGCCTTTTACTTTTGGTTCACTCCAGTCAGGGCCTGGGGATGCTTTACAATGGGGAACAATGTAGATTCAAACCCCATGTTCACTTGGGAACAAATCAGTAACTATAGCCCCCAAGGAGCCTCTCAGAGCGGCTTTCTTTTGAAAACTGGCAGATTTTTCCACGCAACCATCCTGCCTTTGAGGGGTCTTCACCTGTCTCCACTTACCTGTGTAATTCTGGGATACACAGTTGAATGTCACTAGGAAGAAGAAAGAAACGTGGCTGTGAGTCAGCCCTGGGATTTTCTGTTGCACCCAGTTTGCATGGGACCAAGGCTAGTCTCCTTTCTTTGGAAGTCTGGGTTTCTATAGAGCATGGGCTTTTGTCCTCAAAGCAATACCAGCATTTTGTTTGCCTGCCTCTGCTTCAGTTTAGTCTTCATATTTTTTTTTCTGCCCTTAGAAATTTCCTTCTCACTGTGTTTTGAGTTTGCTGTAAATTATCATGATGTTGCAAACATTTGGGTGTTTTGTCCGAAAACAGAAGCCTGGGGATTTTTATACATAGTTTAATTAAATAGTACCCAACACTCAACATCATGGACTTTGGAAGGAAGCAACAGTTCACAAGGAAAATGACGTGAATGAGTGGGCGTGTCGCTGGCCTCCCTGAATCTCGGTCCCCTCCTCTTTTTGTTTATTTTTTGTTTGTTTGTTGTTTGGCTGTGCATGTGAGATCTTAGCTCCCCCAACCAGGAGTCGAACCCATGCCCCCTGTACTGGAAGTTGTTGTCCTCCTCTCTAGACAACAGTTCTGAGTCTACCCGGTAACCCAGTTTCTAGCATTTTGCATAACCAACTGGCAGTGTCCGTGAAGGAGCTGCCTCCCCAGCCGTGCTGTCCTGCCCAAGGCCTGCTCCTCCTCCAAAGCCGAGGCTTGCTCTTCCCTCCCCATGGGGCTCCCGTGAGTAGTGGCTGCTGTCTGGTCTGCCCCCTCGGTGGGCCCTCTGAGGACATGTGTGCCCTGACTGCCCTGATTCCTCAGCTCCCCACGCAGGACCTGTCACAGAGCCCTGGCTCAGGATTTTCCTTTTTCAGCGGCCTTGGATCCCTCTGGACACTCGCCGTCCTGGCATGTAATCTGGGCCAGTCTTCTGTGTCCTGGGCTGTGATCCCCACTCCCCATAGTCCCCTCCTTGCCCCTGCTGCACTCTCTTCTGGGCCCACTGGATGGAAGCATGGCAGGCACCTGAGTGTTGGCTGGGTCACAGCGGGGACAGGCAGAGGGGACATAGAAGAGGCCTGCAAGGCCCACAGCCAGGACACTGCTGTAGGTCAGCCGCTGTCGTTGTTACATGGTACTGTTGTACATTAACGCCACAGAGAACAGAGGGTGTGTACACTGGTGCCAAAATAAAGGAGAGGCAAAACAGAAGAGCCTGTGCCTTTGTGTTTTGTTTGGTTTGCAGAGCACTTCTGGTTTCTTTCAACACTGGGAGTCTCTGCTTCAGAACCCACACACTGTGGGCTCTGTTCTCTGACGTTAATCATTCTTCCATTTGGGTTCTTGTGACTTTACGATTCTTATGGGCTCTGTAAGTATTTATTAAATTGTGTTATTTTAAACATTTTCTCGGTATTACCTATTTCTCTCAGAGAAGTGGAAGGTGAGCTGGAAGTTGTGTGGGAGTCCACGTCCAAGGAAAACCGGAGGATCCGAGAACTTCTGCAGGCCACGCTGGAGAGGACAGGCCCCTGGGAGAGCACCAGAGCCTCTGAGGACCGCTGCCTGGATGTCATCTCTCAGCAAGACATGCTGGATGCTGTGGCATGAGGCCACCGCCTGCCACCCTCAGGGCCTGCAGGAGCCCCCCGGGCAAGGGCCCCTGGGGGAGGGCACCGCCTTACCCAGGACAGGGAGAGGTGGAGGGAGGGCAGATCCCACCCACCCCCGCAGGGCTCTTCTCTTCAGGGTGGAGAAGAAATAAATGGTCTCAGAAATTTAACCCAGGTTTTCACATTCTTCTCTATTTTAAAAATGTGCTGCTGAGCTATGTTTAGCCAGTACACACCCTCCGACCATATTGCCACTGAGCTAGACTCCACTGCTCCGCTGAGACCCACTGCTCAGGCTCACAGGTGACCTGGCAAAGCTGGCTGGTCTCCAGGGGACGGGCAGGCAGGCCCAGCGCTCAGCCTGCCCTCAGTGAGTCAGTGTAAATGGCTGAGCCTTGGATGGAAGCAGCAGCAATGAGACCTGTGCGTTCACGCTGGGTGGTATTTCATTATTTGGCAAAAAACGGGCTGGTCTGCATGCCCCATGAAGTTGTACAAACTCTGTGCTGCCCTCTCCCCGCCAGTCCTTCTCTGTCCTCCTGGGAAGGTCATTTTCCTGGGGCCATGTCACCTCCCTCCTCGTTTGAGAGCCTTGACTTTGGGCACGATGGGGGCGGGGGCGTCCCTGCCCACCCCATCACCTCCCAAGAAGGGTGCAGGGCCCTGCTCCTACCCTGCCCTGTGCCGCCACCTCAGGGAGATCACCCCAGCCTCTCGAACCGTTCCCAGGATGTCCTGGCGGTAGTGCCAGCCGTCTGGGGCTGCTGCTCCCCGGGATGCTGGCCAAAGGCTGCAGAAGATCTTAAACAGTGTATGCGTGTAGAGTCCTGTCACATCCTTTTACTGAACCCCTCACAGCTAAGGCCTGTGTGGTTTCAGGTGGGGAGACAGACACCCCTGCTCCTGCAGTTGGCCCCTGGTCCTATATAAATTGTACCTGTGCTCTTTGGTTGCTCAGTGGGAAGCTGAAATAGAAAATCATTGTTGTTTTACACTTAAAAAATGTTTTTTAATTGGAGGATAATTGCTTTACAGTGTTGTATTGGTTTCTGCTGTACAACAAGAAACAGCCATAATTATACACATACATACATATGTGTGTGTGTATATCCCCCCTCTCTCGAGCCTCCCCGCCCCCCTCCCATCCCAGCCCTCTAGATCGTCGCAGAGCACGAGGCTGAGCCCCTGGTGCTCCACAGCAGCTTCCACTAGCTATCTGTCTTACACATGGTAGTGTATATATATCAGAGCTACTCTCTCAATTCATTCCACCCTCTTCTTCCCTGACTGTGTCTACAAGCCTGTTCTCTGTGTCTGCGTCTCCATTCCTTCCCTGCAAATAAGCTCATCAATGTGATTTTTCTACATTCCATATATATGCATTAACATGTAATATTTGTTTTTCTTCTTCTGACTTCACTCTGTATAACAGGCTCAATCCTCTCATGTACCCCAGCATTCATAGCAGCACTGTTTAGCCAGGACATGGAAGCAACCTAGCTGTCCATTGACAGATGAATGGATAGAGATGTGGTACATATAGACAGTGGAACATTACTCAACCACAAAAAAGAATGAATTTGAGTCAGTTGTAGAGAGGTTCTTTTACATTTTATTAAACTTGTTCAACAGTGTAAAAGAGTTCTAATTTATTTTCATTTTATAGGTGATAGACTCACCAGGATATAAAACTATGTATCATCTCCTAGGAGATGACCTAGGGCATACCTTTGCTGTTATTTACAGGGATTTGTGCCAACCATCCAATAATCTGTAGATAGGCTGACAGGCAGCAGCAGCCCCAAGAGCCTCCAGATCAATGCTGAGGTGGATTGTCTGTGGGACAACGCTGTTCTCCTGTCACCTAGAGGACCACGTTTGTATCCCTATCTTCTTCCTGCCTTCAGGGAGAACATTTTATTCCCTAAGTGAATATTTTTATATTTTATATTTTTACATTTCTGCTTTATCACATGTTACAAATATACTTCGCAAGTTCAGTGACCTCTGGATCTGATCAGTGTCCAGCAGAGGGGGTGCTCAGGCTCTGCCAGCCTCCCACTGGGTGCCCTAGCAAATGGGCAGGGTGAGTTCAGAGTCTGGGATGCAAAGGAGGGTGCAAAGCAGTCAAGGGAGTGAAAGAATGCAACTGAGAAGAGGCAGAGAGCCCAGGCTTGAGCTGAAACACCCCGGCCTTGCAGGAGGGACGGAGTCTCAGGAGCTGCAGAGGGGCAGATGGGCTGGGGTTGAGCTTGGGGTGGCCAGTGAGGCCTGACTCAGCAGGAACTGGTCCCATTCTTTTGGTCCTGCTGAGTCTTTATGGGGCGCTAGAAAGGTCCTGATCAGGTTGAAAGTAACCCATGGCAAACAGAAAACATGACCCAGGGACCCAAGTGAGCCCTGCCACCTTTGGCACTATTTTCAAGCAGCCCTGGGGAAGTCAGGACTGAGTGCAGAGGGGGCCGGGTGCAAGTGTGGGTGTGGCTGTGCATTTGGTGTGACAGCAGGTCAGGACGGGGGGGCACTGTCCTGTTTCCCAGTTGTTCCCGTGCACAGGGGCAATGGGATCAAAAGTCTCTGCCCTCAACCACTGAGAAGAATGGGAAAGACCCACTCTTTTCCAGCAGCTTACGTCTTTGTAGACCAGTGCATCATCTAAGGAGAGGGGGAGATTCTGGGTTTTTAAATTTTGATGTAAATATATTTATTCAGCAAATATGCTATGGGTACTTACATATGTGCACTCTTTGTTGAGAACAGTAGCAGTGACAAAGGCAGATGTCATTACAGAGCGTTCTCGGCGTCAGAACAAAAGCTCTAGGACAGAGCCCAGAGCCACGGGCTTCCAGACCAGCAGGGGCTCAGACTGTCACAGGAAAACTGATGTTGTATGTTGGGTATGTGAACCTGCCTTTTCAAATATAATGAAATTACTTTTTATGAAATCTAGATACAGGCCAAGTATTTCTGATGAAAATCTATACCTGAATTGAGATATTCTATTATACAACCATAAAATATACACAGGATTTTGAAGTCTTGCTATGAAAAAAAAATGTAAAGTTATCTAATTTTTCTATTGGTTTTATGTCAAGATAATATTTTGTATATATTGGGTTAAATAAAGTTTTAACTAAAATTGACTTTACCTGGGATTTTTTTTAATTTTTACTTACTTTTATTTTCTGCTGGGCTGGGTCTTGGTTGCGGTGTGCAGGCTTCTCTTTGTGGTGGTCTCTCCCCGTTGCAGAGCATGGGCTTAATTGCTCTGAGGCATGCAGAATCTTCCGGGACCAGGGATCGAATCTGTGTCCCCTGCATTGGGAGGCTGCTTCTGTCCTTGTTTGGGTTGTTTGTTTTACTTTTTAAAAACATGACCTCTGGAAAATTGTAAATCCCATTATATTTCCCTTGGACGGTGCTGTCTAGACGTTAATGTGAGAAGCAAAACTAAGCTAGAAGATAATTTGCGACTTCAGGTGAGAGAGAGGGAAAGGGAGAGAAGGAGAGAGGTGGGGAGAAAAGGGAAGAGTCGGGGTGAGCCTCAGGCCAGCCCCCCAGGGCTCCCAGGCTCCCGGGGAACTGTCCAGGACAGACCTGCTTGTCCCCCTCCAGCTGGGTGACTGTCACCTCCTTGACTCCTCAGGCAGCTGGGCTTAGTGGGTTGGGGGAGGTGGTCACCTCCATCCGGGAAGACTTTGTCCCCTCCCAGATACGCTAGGCTGGAAGTTCAGGTCACTCTGTGCAACCTTTCTGTCTCTCCAAGGCTTTCCCATCAGCAGTAAAGACTCCTCAGGGTCTTCCATCCGAACAAGAAGCTCCTCCTGGACCCCACGTTCTCCTGTCTCATGGCCAGGGCTGCCCGGATGCTCTGCCGCGCTCCAGCACAGTTACTGCCTCAGCTGCTGGAGCCCCACACGCCCCTGGCAGCTCCCTGTGGCCTCAGGGACGCTGTGCTGGCCCTTAACATGCTGGATCCTCGGGCCTGTCTCCTCTCCCCACGCTCCCCTTGGCTGCATCTGCCCGAGAGTCACACACCAGGGTTCCCTTCACAACCCCGATGAGCTTCAGTCCTGGGAACCCAAGGCAACTTTTGTCTCTCTCTCTCCCTCTCTCACACTCGTTCTCACTCGCTCTCTGTCCCACATGGAACCCCCCACTGTGCCTTTTTTCCTTCCACTTCCCTTGCACAACTAGATTTCTTTCTCACCTCAGATCTCTGCGCCCTTTTAGGAAAGTGTTTCCTGGGTAACATTCCTACACTGCGACCCTACCGCCCCAACCCCAGTGCTGCCATGTCAGAACCGTCAGATGGTACCCACTTCTATCTTAGCTGTGAGACAGACAGGGCAAGGGATTTTGGATTTTTCTGCTGTCTAGTCTCCCACCTTACTAAATGCCCAGAAATTTACTATGAGGATTTTCCCACTTGGCCCTCGAGCCCTGAACCCCATACCATCTTCTGATCGCCCAACTCTAGTTTCTGCAAGTGTTTCTCTTCACATCTATCAGAACCCACCCCTCCCTTACTCCAGGCCTTGGCAACCTCCATACTGCTATGGACGGCCTATCAGGCTGGCCACCCCCAAAGGCCCAAATTATGAACCTCATAGATGCTCAGTCTCAAGGAATACACCCCAGCGTAGGGAGACTTATCACAGGACATAAGCTCTATAAACAAAGTGTGTGTGTGCATGTGTGTGCATGCACAATCGTGTCTGACTCTGTGACCCATGGACTGTAGCCCGCCAGGTTCCTCTGTCTTTGGGATTTTCCAGGCAAGGGATTCCTTCCTAAGCCAAGCCCTGGCAACCAGTCTATACAGGCTCAAAAGTCCTTCTCCAGCGGTGCTGGGTTGGGCACCTTGCGCAGGGTATCAAGGGACCCAGAGAATGTCTGACTGTGATTCGATGGGGGAGCAGAAGATGCTCAAAACCCCGTCAAGCAATAAGATCGAAGAGAACCCCAGGGATGCTCTGAACCCCTTCCGGTGCCTCCTAAATGTATCTAGGAGGCTGAATTACACTTCTAGGAGCACTCTGCAGGTTACTTGACATGGGAGGGTCCCCTTCAAAGCCAGAAGAAACACTGCTCGAATGTATTCTTAGGAACTGGAAATTTTTAAGACAGAAGAGCTAAGAAAGGAGAAACTTAAAATCTTACCGTAGCAGTGCCTGACCTTTGTATTAGCTGGGAAATGGAGAAAAATGGCCTGCAAATGGGTCCCTAAATTATAATAATATCTCACAATTAGATCTTTACTATTGCAAAATGGGAAATGGACTGAGGTTCCCTATGTTCAAGCTTCCGGTTTGTTTCTTTACCAGAATCCTGCCCTATATGGCTCTTATCATTTAAAGCCTGGGGGATCAGAAAACTTTCTTGACATTTTAGATGATTCCCATTCTGTCAGGATGCTAACCCAGCCCCTCCCACTCCTAATAGGGTCTCTGCTTCTCAGAGCCACATGATTCTCCAGAGCCAACAACTTCTCCTGGTCCTTCTGACCAATCCCCAACTCCACCTCCCTATGTTCCCCTATATCCCACAATCTGATATCCCAGATTCGAGAGAATAGTCCTGCAGGGTGACCCATGGTGGGACTTATCCCCAAGGAGTGAAAAAACCATGCCCTGTTAACGGAAGTGGCAAATGGTGGAGGAACAATCAGAGGATACATGTGCTGTTCTCTTTAACTGACTTAGCCAATGCAAGCAAAAACTGGGCCTATTTTCTGAAGACCCCAGTAAGTTTGTTGAAAGGTTTCATTACCTAGCCCTGATCTATGACTTAACTTAGAAAGATGTCCAAGTAGCTCTATCCACCTGCTGTACTCCTGGGGGAAAACAGAGAATCTGGACAACAGCCCAGGGGCATGCTGACCAGCTTGCCAGAGAGCAACCCTAACATCATACTATGTATGGCGATGCAGTCCAAATCAGGAACCCCCAAGTTATAATTCCCAGGTGGGAACAACAGCCAGGAAACATGATCCAATGTGTATCATGAGAAAATGTGTCTAAACACCAGTCATTATTGAAAGGGTTAAAGAGGTAACCCCATAAGAGAAAGAAGCTAGCAGAGGTATTTAGAAAGCATACCAACATAAATCCCTCCACTTCTGGTCAGTCCCTGCAGGAACAACACTTTACCACCTAGTCCACCCCAATATTAGGCAAAGTTACAATTTGGCCCACAAACCCCCTACCCCAACTCCTAGAGGTGACTTTTGGGGTATTTAACAATTGAGATCAGGCTGAGGAGGAAAAAAAAGGACTCAGCATGAGAAAAGACAGGCTAGGGCTTACTTAAACCTGAGAGCCACAGCAGTCAGCCATGCCTTTGCGACCTCAGAACAACCCAAGGGCGCCAAGAAAGTCGACTGTCTGGAGGTAAATATCAACAAGTGAAAGCGAAAGTCGCTCAGTTGTGTCCGACTCTTTGTGACCCCATGGACTATACAGTCCATGGAAATCTCCAGGCCAGAATACTGGAGTGGGTAGCCTTTCTCTTCTTCTCCAGGGGATCTTCCCAACCGAGGGATCCAAACCAGGTTTCCGCGTTGCAGGCAGATTCTTAACCAGCAGAGCCACAGGGAACAAGGGGAAGGCTAAAAATGCAAGTCAACTGGCTACTGGGCCTGAGATTGCCAGAAAGAGCCCCCCAGGCAATGCCCAGCCTGCAAACAGAGGAGAAGTCCCCAAGGGAGAGGAGGAAACCGCCCCGAGATGGCCACACCCAAGGATTTTAGTCTATGTCCACTGAGGAGCCCCAGCCAGTCCTTGATGTGACAGGCAAGAAAATTGATTTTTCAGTTGATACAGGAACCACTCTGTCTTAATTTCTCACGCAAGACCTCTTTCCTCCAAAAGCTGTACTATGAATGGTGTTGACGGAAAGCCTCACACCCATTACTTCACTGGGGCTCTCACTTGCCCATTGGAGCAGTGGTTGATTTCACTGCCTTTTAGTTATGCATGAGTGTCCCAACTGCCTGGTGGAGCAGGATCTCCTGAGCTCCCTAACCAGGCCATACTCCGGATAGGAGACCCCCAGAAGCCCACTCATCTTGACCCTGACGATGAAGACAAGCCAGAAGAACAAAGTCCTATTCCAAATCACATTCTGCAGGCAGTGAGCTCTCCCGGGTGGGACTGAGGGGTCCCTGGGAAAGCCAGAAATGCCGAACCCGTAAAAAAATGAGCCTTACGCCATAAGTAACTTACCCTAACAAGAGACAATGTCCCATCAACCTAGAAGCAAAAAGGGGGTTATAACCCCCCGAGATAAATTATTAATGCATGGAATCTTGGTACCCAGCCAGTTTCCATACAATACTTCTGTTCTGCCAGTTGTTAAGCCAAACAAGGATTATAGGATGATACGAGACCTTAAGGTAGCAAATGATGCTGTGATCCCTATACATCCCCTCCTGGCCAATCCTTCTGACATACTTTCTCAGGTCCCTGAAAATGCTCAATGGTTTACTGTGCTCGACCTCAAGGATGCCTTCTTCTTCATCCTAGTTCAGCCCTCATCACAGTATCTGTTTGCATTAGAGTGGATTAACCCTGACTTAGCAAAATGCAACAATATATGTGGACGGTATTGCCTCAGGGGTTTCAGGATACCACACTTGTTCGCTGAGGCCCTAGGAAAGGAACTAAGGGAAGTATACATAAAAGGAGGTGCTATTCTACAATATATAGATGACATACTAACATGTAGCCCCACAAGAGAGGCCTCAGATCAAAGCACCATTGAGGTCCTTGAAACCCAGGATTACAGAGTCTCTCAGAGAAGAGAACAAATTTCAAAGCAACAGGTTAAATACCTGGGATATATTATAAACCCTGGGAGTAGACAGCTATCTCAGACAGAAAACTAGCTATACTGGACCTAGACTAAGAAACATCTCTGTCCTTTTGGGGCATGGCAAGATTTTGCAGAACTCAGATTCTAGGACTTGGGCTAACGGCCATGCCCCTATATGAAGCCACTAGGCCCTGATTCCAAGTCTTTGCTCTGGAACAGGGAACAGGAAAAGGTTTTTAATGATATCAAGCAGGCCCTCCCTCACCAAAGCCCCTGCTCTGGGTCCCCCAGTTTAAACAAGCCATTCATCTTGTATGGAGCTGAAAAACAAGGGACACCTCTGGGGGTTCCTCGTACAAAAGCTAGAGGAAGTTCCTCAGCCCACAGTCTATTTCTCCAAGCAAATAGGTTCCATGGCTTGAGGCTGGCCTGGCCTCCTCCAGGCAGTAGATGCCACCACTCTGTTCGTGGAAGGAGCAACCAAGCTTACCTTTGGACAGCCACTAGAAGTCCAGACCCCGCCCCTCCCCTTCAAGTGCAAAGCTTGATTCTGGAGATCAAAGGTCACCACTGGCTAACAGGAGGCTGAATACTAAGTACAGGCTTTACATCTTGATTCTCCAGCAGTGACTCTTAAAACTTGCCACACCCTGAACCCAGCTACACCAATGTCTGGTGTAGACCCAGAACTTTACATTCTCGCCTCAAAACCCTGGAGCAGGTCTATTCCTATAGGTCTCTTCTAACAGATCAAGCCATAGAAAACACTGAGGAAGAACAGTTTACATCAGTAGTTTTATTAAAGATGGTCTCAGTGAAACTGTTTGGTGTCATTTGGGGGGCTCTGATGCCCTGGTACACAGTTCTTTATGTCTCAGTGCAGTAAAGAATTCAGCAAGAGGCAAAGTGACAGATAGGAAGTGGTTTATTAGAATAGGATGCACGTGAGGCTTACAGGCACGTAGGTAAGAGATGCTGTGCCCCGAGAACTTTCTGAGCTACAGTTTTATAATCAAAGGAAAAGTGGGGAGGGGAAGAACAACTCCTTTGCCTTTCTTGAGTAGATGTCATGATTCCATCATCATCTCCTCCTCCAGACTGAGCAGGGGAGTTTTCTTGTCCTCATGGTCAAGCTAGGTCTTCAAATTATCCTTTCTTATGTGTGCAGAGAGCATGTCGTTGGGATCATTAACTTACTGAGCTCACTGGCCACGATGTGGGTCTTACGTCACATTGTTTTATTGTTCGGGGGCATGTCTCCAGCTTCTGTTGCATGGTTTGGTTGCTAAGCAAGCCTACCTGATTTTGTGGTTAAGCAAACTTTCTCTCTTGAGTAATCATTAACAAATAGGGGTCTCCTACATTTTTTCTATTTATAATCCCCTAGCGGGATTAACTATTTAATTATTTACTTTGTCCCTTTACTCTGTCCCTCTCATCAGGAGGGCAGACTTTGCTATTGTGAGCACCCACACTGTCAAGAAGCAAAACCTTTGCCACTCAGCCCTTCAGCCCCAAAGGATGAACTGATAGCTCTAATCAGAGCCTTAACTCTAAGGGAAGGAAACGTTATAGATATACAGACTCAAAATATGCTTTCCTTGTTTCACATGCCTATGCAGCTTTCTGGAAAGGAGGACATTTAAGTGCAAGAAACTCCCCTATAAAATATGGGGCTGAGATTTTGCGCCTCCTTACAAACAGTCCCAAAGCCAAAACAAGGGGCAGTCATCCACTGCCACAGGCACCAACGGGAAATTCCCAAGTTATCCAGGGAAAAACAGAGCAGATCAGGAAGCTAAGAAGCTGTCCTATTGTCTATAAGAGAAACATTAATTCTATCCCTGATCACTTCTAACATTGTACCCAGGTACTTGTTCCTGAAGTGACCTGGGCACAGGACCAAAGGGGAAATAAGGGAGAGGATGGCTGGTGGCACAGAGATCAGAAACTACTTATAACTCTTTCTGAACAATGGAAAATCATCAAAGGGTTGCATGATTCTCTCTACCTGGGAGAAATGCAGTGTCTACAGTTGTCTTCTAGCTTTTTACGGAAAAGGACTCTCAGATACAATAACGAGGGTTACTCGAGCCTGTGCCCTCTGTGCCACTCAAGCCCCCTTCCCTCTTGATAGTCCAGTCCAGCAACTGGGACTTAGCCAGGAGAGGAGTAGAAAAATAGATTTTACCCAGATTCCTTCTTTCCAGGGTTTCAAATACTTACTAGTCTTTTCAGAAATATATATATATTTATTTTATTTTTGGCTGCATTGAGTTTTAGTTGCAGCGCTCGGGATCTCTGTTGAGGCACGCAGGCTTCCCTCGAGTTGTGACATATGGGCTCCCGTAGTTGTGCTCAGGCTCCAGAGTGCTGGGCTCTGTAGTTCACAGCACACGGGCTTAGCTGCCCACGGCATGTGGGATCTTGGTTCCCTGACCAGGGATCGAACCTGTGTCCCTTGCATTGGAAGGCAGATTTTTTAACCACTGGCCCACCAGGGAAGTCCCCTTCTAGTCATTATAGCTACTTTTTACTGGATGGATAGAGGCCTTTCCCACTAGGGCAGAAAAGGCAATTGAAGTGGCCACAGTGCTTTTAAGAGAAATCATTTCCAGGTTCGGGCTGCCCTGCCATCTCCAGGGTGACAATGGCTATTCATCTCTAGCAAGGGTTACCCAACAGCTATCTTAGGCCTTAGGTATCAAATACCACCTGCACTCACCTTGGAGACTTGGGTCCTCCAGAAAACTAGTGCAGGCTCATCAGACTCTAAAGAAAACCTTAAGGAAATTCTGTCAGGAAACATCAGAGCAGTGGTATCGCCTGCTGCCAATACCTCTCTTAACGGTCAGGATGACCCCTAAGACAACTACCAAGGTAAGCCCTTTTGAAATGTCTTATGGAAGACCCTCCCTCACTCTAGACGTGTTAACTGACCCAGAAACCCCAGCCCATCTCCAGTGTCATTAACTCAGGCCAGGTTCAGTAGGTCACACAAGAAAATGGAAACAGAGGCCAGCCCCATCCAGGTAACAGCCCCAGTTTACTCCACTGCAAACTCAGGAGACTGGGTATTCATAAAGTCCTGGAAAAATGAACCCCTACAAGCTACTTCCAAAATCAAAGAGTCCTCGTCAAGTCCTGCTGAGCACTCGCACAGTGGTCAAATGCCAGGGAGCCGTTAATTGGGTCCACCTGTCCAGAATTAAACCTGTCTCCAGGAGCTTCCCTGGTGGCTCAGAGGCACAGGTTCAATCCCTGGCATGGGAAGATCCCACATGCCACGGAGCAACAAAGTCTATGTGCCACAACTACTGAGCCCGGAACTACTGAAGCCTGTGCACACTAGAGCCCAGGCTCTGCAACAGAAACAGTCACCACGACGAGGGGCCCCAGCTCACCACAACTAGGGAAAGCCCGCATGCAGCAACGAAAACCCAGAGCAGTCTAAATAAATGCATTTTTTTAAAGAAAGAAAATGATTGATTTTGTTTAATGTCTCATAAAGTTTTCATGGGTAATATGCACATTATTGGGAACAAATGATTTAGATAGATGCAAGTGGGATAAAACTTATAATTATCTTCCAAAATCCTTTGGTAACTTAAAACCTTAGAGTTTTCCTAAGTTAAATGATGGGAATTCACTGAATATTCTAGATAATTTCCAAATAATGGAAGATACTGAAACATCACTTTCTAAACAAATCTTAAGTTTACCTACTTTTATCTTATTACAGAAAAACTAAAGATGTTTAGGTCCGTTAAAAACACATACTATACCACATTGAAAAAAATTATGAGGAAGTGAATGTTTCTAGAAACTATGATATGTATTCGTAAGTTTGCCCATCAAAAAGCAAACAGTTCACACTTGCTTACTTTTTAATCTTCACTAGAAAAAGTTTCTGAATTGAGTTCCAATAATTCTAAATATTTGATGTAATTAAAACCAGTAAAATAAATAGAAAAATATATTCATAGGCAAGGACATTTTTTTAAAAAGTTATAAAAAATGTAAATGAATGTTGCTAAGGGAATAGAGAGTTGGACCATAAAAAGGCTGAGCACCAAAGAATTGATGCTTTCAAATTGTGGTGCTGAAGACTCTTGGGAGTCTCTCAGACAGCAAGGAGATCAAACCAGTCAATCTTAAAAGAAATCAACCTTGAATATTCATTGAATGGATTGATGCTGAAGTTGAAACTCCAGTACTTTGGCTACCCAGTGCGAAGAGTCAACTCAGTGGAAAAGACCCTGATGCTGGGAAAGACTGAAGGCAAAAGGAAAAGGGAGTGGCAGAGGATGAGGTGGTTAAATAGTGTTATTGGCACACTGGACATGCATTTGAGCAAACTTTGGGAGGTAGTGGAAGACAGAGGAGCCTGGCGTGCTGCAGTCCATGGGTTGCAAAGAGTTGGACACAACTTAGCTACTGAACAACAACAAGAACAAGAAAAGAGAGGTCCTAAAGAGAGGTTTGGAGAAGGCAATGGCATCCCACCCTAGTACTCTTGCTTGAAACTCCCATGGATGGAGGGCCTGGTGAGCTGCAGTCCATGGGGTTGCTGAGTCAGACACGACTGAGTGACTTCACTTTCACTTTTCACTTTCATGCATTGGAGAAGGAAATGGCAACCCACTCCAGTGTTCTTGCTTGGAGAATCCCAGGGATGGCGGAGCCCAATGGGCTGCTGTCTGTGGGGTCACACAGATTCGGACACGACTGAAGCGATTTAGCAGCAGCAGCAGCAATAGCAGAGAGAGGTTTAAAAAAAGAGAGGGAGGGACTTCCCAAGTGGTCCAGTTGTTGAGAGTCTGCCTGCCAATACAAGGGACATGGGATCGATCCCTGGTCCAGGAATATCTCACATGCCGCAGGGCAACTAAGCCCATAAGTAGCAACTACTGAAATCTGAACACCCTAGAGCCTGTGTTCCACAAGGAAAGCCTCTGCAATGAGAAACCCATACACCACAACTAGAGGAAAGCCCCCACGCAGACATGAAACCAAGACCCAGCACAGCCAAAAGTAAATAAATAAATAAGATGCTTAAAAGGGAGAAAGAGAAGGAAAGCATAGGACAAAATCTGAATGGAAAAGGGAAGTTTAAGAGGGTTTAGGGGAAATGAACTCTGAGAAAAAAGTCTTGCGCATGGTCAGGACTGGCTAAGATTGAAAGAAATAAATTTGAGTGAATAAATATTAAAAGCTGGTACAAAATTAGAATTTGTTTTTTTCTCCATGTTGAAAAGACAAAAGTCCGCTTTGATAAGGAAATTGTAATAGCAGTCTGTCTAAAAAGCAGAGATTTTTATGTTTCATAAAATAATCTCCTGTGTTGTTTTATCAGGTTTTTGATGACTTACACTGAATCTTTTCAATATTACCAGAGCAAAGGAGTTGGGCTTTTTAAAAAAAATGATTATTAACTTTTCTGCTTACATGAACTTAATACATGTGTTCTTAACAATTATGCTTGGATTGTTCATGAAAATCTCATAAGACATAAGACATAACAAGGCTAGCCATCATCTCAAGTTATTTCCTGTTAACTATTTTTACAGCACATGCATGTTAGGCAACTATCAAAAAAGAAAATCACAAAAGCAAAAAAAAACCAACTAAAAAAAGTTAAATACATAGGTTTTTGTTTTACTGCTGTGCTTGATGCACATGAAGTAATGAATATCAAGCAATTAATTTTTACTGCATCTTTACTTGTACATTTGTTCTTAGGTTGTCTAAAACATTTAAATACAAATAAAATGAGTGTAGCAAAAATAATGAAAGCAAACAGCAGGTAACTTTACAAATAATGGAATGTGCACCGTTTCTGCCCTTATCCAGAGTAAATTGGGTCACAACTAAAGGAACACTTCTGTAGCTGCAGTCAACGGTGTGCACACTGAGTCTGAGTATTCCACAGATAACACATGGTTTAACATGCAATATCCATGGGATATCCATTTCTACTACAGCTTTGTAAATGCTCCAAACCTAAAAAGTACCCACAACTACACCTGTGATTGGAACCAATTATCCCTTTTATTCCCCACCAGGACATACCAATATGCAGGCAATTTTCTTTGCTTAGACATGGAAGCAGTTTTAACACTGGCCCTCGTGAAGCCACAATGTACCAAAAGTACTATGCCAAACACTTATAACTTGTATAAAAATTCCACATCCCCATATTGGCCACCTCAAGATGAAAACAGATAACTCCCTAAATGTTAACTGGCTCTACTCCCTAATATTAAAAACCTGTGGCTGATTCATGTCAATGTATGGCAAAACCAATACAGTATTGTAATGTAGAATAAAGTATTAAAAAAAATTTTTTCTGTATTTGCCTGTAAAGTCTTTATCACTTTGGTTAAGTGAATAAGCATTGTTTCACAGTGACACAGAAACACTGAAACAAGTGTTTTAAAACCTTCTGATATCTTTGATAAACTTGCTCAAATCAAATTCTAAATGAAGTCTTTCTGACTTCTAGCCAATTCTGGGATTCTTCAGAGGGTCCCTTAAATAAGTCAAAGAGAGATATTAAGCTGATAAGGCTTGATTGGCATGCTAAATTACATGGGACACATTGTCAAATAAGTGATGATAAACCATCTTAGGTTATATTGCATTGATGAATACATATGTTCTAAAAAATGATGTGAAATTCCTAAAAATCTGATATATCCTGATAAAATGCTATCAGTCATAATTTTAGTTATCATCTTAAAATGTTGTATGTCATAGAAACAACCAAATTTCTTTGTCAGTTGCATTGTAATCACATCTTAACCATGCCACTTTTTTTTGTCATTTACAGACAGTTATTACTGATGCTTCTGGAAAGATGCTTCATTTTCAAGAAGACTCATAGAAAGGACTTTTTGACAAGTATATGTTTCTGATAAATTTCAGATCATACCATCGAACTAGGTAAGATTACAGAACTGTAATGGCAAACCTGATAGCTTCATAAAACTGCTAAACAAATGATCAGTGCTAATTAGTTGCATAAGACCTGATGAACTCATGAATGTGATTATAATTTTATGACATTTTGTCTGAAATGGTATATGTGTTTTTTTTTAATGTTTGTTTTCCAGAAACAAGAAAACCTTTCCTCTTACACTCAAAAGCATTTCCTCTTACACTCACTATGAATCACAGCAATTTGGTAAATTATACGTTTGCTAGCAAAATTGAAACATTTATCTCTCTCCCTACTGGATCCCTCCAGAATTTGGAAGCTCTTAGCAAGCATTCTTTCTCATTTTTATGACAATATATTTATATAAGTTTACTAAGAATCTGGTCTCTTTGTAACAGGACACATTTAGAAGCATTAGTTGTATTTCCCTGGCTTTGACTACAATGTCTTATTGGAGAATGTGCATAGAATCAGATTTGAACAGACAGCTTTAGGAACTAAAATTGACAACGGAGCCATAAAGCTCCTTAGAAAAGCAGCCTGCTTCCTTGCTCACACTGTTTCCAACAGCCTTGTCAGGAGAGTAAGGAAGGTCACTTTCTGGTGGCCTGTCAACCTCAGGGTATTTTGTGGGCCTTCAAGAAGAGAGGAATTTACCTAAATGTAGGTATTACAGGTGAGCCTGATGACAAGTCCTTAACACGGCTTCCTCACCTCAAGAGGCTGTTAAAAAAATTTAATCTGGAGATTTTTATGAAAAGTTCCAGCAATGCAGACTTAAAATAGCCTCTGTGGTCAATTGATGATCTTGCTGAACTTATGTAAATAATCAGGCCAAGTTTAACGAAACTAAACTTACTTTGAAAACAAATGAAGGTCAATTTGGTTATTTTTGGTAGAAATGAGGGTGGCCTTAGAGAAAAAAAATTATGCTTCAATAGAAACTATAATATCATATATATATATATATATACACACACACATACACACACACACACACACACACACACACACACACACAAGTCAGCAGCAAAAAAATCTAATTAAAAAATGGGCAGAGGTATCTGAAGATGTTTTTCCAAAGAAGACAAACCAATAACCAACAGGTACACAGAAAGATGCTCAGCATCACTAATAATCAGGGGAATGCAAATTAAAATCACAATGAGATATCACCTAACACCTATCAGAATGGATATTATCAAAAGACTAGAAATAACAAGTGTTTGCAAGGATGTGGAAAAAAGGGAACCCTGTACATTGTTGGTGGTATGTAAATTGGTGCAGCCACTATGGAAAAAAATATGCAGATTAAAAACAGAACTATCATACGACCTAGAAATTCCACTTCTGGGTAAAAACACAAACTTAAAAGATATCTATATCTCCATGTTCACTGCAGCATTATTTATAACAGCCAAGATGCGGAAACCACCTAAGTGTCCCTCAAAGGATGAATAAAGAAGATGACATATATACACACGTACAACTATATGTAGAGAGAATAGATATTATTTAGCCATAAAAAGAAAGAAATCTTACCATTTGTGACAACATGAATGGACTGTAAAAGCATTATACTATGTGAAATAAGTCAAAGAAAAACAAATAAAAATGCTCTAAGCTTGCATGTAGGATTCAAACAAGCCCCCAAAATGAACAAAAACTCCCCCAATACCCAAGCAAATCAAGCTCATGGATATAGAGAACAGATTAGTAGTTGCCAGAGGTGAGAGGTAGGCAAAATGGGTGAAGGTGGTCAAAAGGTACTGCTTCTCGTTATAAAACAAATGTTTTACAGACATAATGTACAGCACGGTGACTACAGTTAATAATACTGTATTGTTTGAGGAACTTTCGTGATGGCCCAGTGGTTAAGAATATGCCTTGCAGTGCAGGAGTCATGGGTTCGCTCCCTGGTCAAGGAACTAAGATCCCACAGGCCGAAGAGCAACTAAGGCCAAGAGCTTCAACTGCTGAACCGTCACACCTCAACTAGAGAGTCCACGTGCGGCAACGAAGATTCCACACGCCGCCAACAAGACCTGATGCAGTCAAATAAATAAAAATTCTAAGAAATACTGTCTTTGTTGAGAATTGCTAAGAAAGTAGATCTTTACAGTTCTCATCACAAGGAGAAAAAAATTGAAACTAGGTGTAGTGACAGACATTAACTAGATTTATTGGGGCAGTCACTTCACAATATATATAAATATAGGCTCCTTGTACACTTGAAACTAATATAATACTATACGTCAATTATATCTCAAAAAAGAAGGACAAAGTTCCAAGGTAGAATTGCACTATTCAAATAGCTCTTGGATATATATAGATACAGATTGTTTCCCAGATAAAAGATCTTAAATTGTGCTTTCCTTGCTAATTGCTTTACAGTCAGACTGTAAATCCTTGACTTTTAAAGAGCTTGCACATTCCACTATTTATGAGTTTTTCCAGCTGGAACTCAGGTTAGTAAGTGAACACCAGTACAGTCCTTTGGATTCTCCCAAAGTTCTGAACTACTGTCAAAAGCACAGGGAAGGAATCTAAGGTGAGTGAACTTAGGAAGAGAAGGTCTGAAAACTCACAGCCAGGTCTGGAACAAGATTTACGTGGTGAAGGAAGAGCCAGAATCTGTCTGAAGGTTTGATCTTGCTGCTGACTCAGAGGATGGTACGGTGACTCTGAGGGCAAGATACCAAGAGGCTATGGGGATACAGATTTATACTGCAGGGCTGCTGCTGCTGCTGCTAAATCACTTCAGTCATGTCCGACTCTGTGTGACCCCATAGACGGCAGCCCACCAGGCTCCCCCCGTCCCTGCGATTCTCCAGGCAAGAACACTGGAGTGGGTTGCCATTTCCTTCTCCAAATATTGCAGGGCTAAACATGTCTTCATAAACCATTACAAGGCCCAGGAATCAAATACAGACCAAATATAAGATGATAAGATGCAGATGGTGTTATCATCTTCAGATTGCAAACATCTTTGCAACTAGAGAAAGAGCACAGTTTGAAAGTGAAGGTCATGGGTCTTCCTGGTGGCTCAGTGGTAAAGAATCCGCTTCCCAGTGAAGGAGACATGGGTTCGATCCCTGGTCTGGGAAGATTCCATATCCTAACAACTAAGCCTGGCACACAACTACTGAGCCTGGGCTCCAGAGCCCAGGAGTTGAAACTCCTGAGTCCACATGATGCAGCTATTGAAGCCCGGGTGTCCTAGAGCCTCGGCTCTGCAGCTAGAGAAGTCACTGCGATGAGAAACTGCAACTAGAGAGTAAACCCTGCTCGCCACAGCTACAGAAAAGCTGGCGCGGCAACAAGGACCCAGCACAGCCAAAAATAACTAAGTAATTTTTTTAAAAAAGAAAGTAAAGGTCAAGTCTTCCCTGGTGGTCCAGTAGTTAAGACTCTGCGATTCTACTGCAGGGGATGTGGGTTTGATTCCTGGTTGGGGAACTATGATCCCATATGCCATGCTGCTGCTGCTGCTGCTGCTGCAATTTGCTTCGTGTCCTACTCTGTGCGACCCCAGAGACGGCAGCCCACCAGGCTCCGCCATCCCTGGGATTCTCCAGGCAAGAACACTGGAGTGGGTTGCCATTTCCTTCTCCAATGCATGAAAGTGAAAGTGAAGTCGCTCAGTCATGCCTGACTCTTAGCGACCCCATGGACTGCAGCCTACCAGGCTCCTTCGTCCATGGGATTTTCCAGGCAAGAGTACTGGAGTGGGGTGCCATTGCCTTCTCCACCATATGCCATGTGGTGTAGCCCAAAAAAGGAAAGAAAAGAAAGGGAAAATCAAAAGTTTTAGTAGAAACTTAAGAAACAAATTTTATGGAGTTTTATGGAAAAATAAAATAACATGAAACCTCCTAGGAAATTAACTGTAAGAGGAAATTGACTGCAATGATGTAAAACTTAAGCCATGTGGTGGAAGGGCTGCATGCACAACGAGACAAAGGTCTTAAAGAACCGGGGAAAAAATGGTGTTAAGACAAATCCACATTATTTTCCTGGTGCAGCAAAGGGCAGGGACGGGGAGCTTTATGATAATTGATTGAACACTCAGTCTGTTGGGAAAAAAATGAAACAAAAGAAACAAGTTTTAAGAAATGCTCACATGGACTAAAAATGAACTGACCCTCAACAAGGATCCCTGTGCCCAGATGTTCCAAAGTCAGCATCTGAGCATTTGACAGAGGCCCAAGAAGAACAGGGGATCCGCTACATTAACAGAACCCTGAAGCTTAACGCCGGCTTCCTAGGTGGCACTGATGATAAAGAAATCATCTCCCAGTGCAGGAGACATGAGGCTTGGGTTTGATCCCTGGGTTGGGAAGTTCCCCTGGAGGAGGGCACGGTAACCCACTCCAATATTCTTGCCTGGAGAATCCCCATGAACAGAGGAACCTGGCAGGTTATGGTCCATAGGGTTGCACACAACTGAGTGACTCAGCACATATGCACGCAGGAAGCTTAATGCATAACCTGCAGTTCTCACTGTTTGGTGAAGGGGGTGTGCCAGTGCTGGCCCATTTTACAGATTCAGAATTCAGTGCTCAGAGCAGTAACTCTGAGGCCATGTGACTGGTGCGGATCCACAGGACCTTCCCATGCATCACCGCCACTCTGCTGTCTTCAGTGATTTCTGGTAGCCTAGCAGCCCTTTGGAGTGACCTTGACCCGAGGAGCCTTCTGCAGGGCTCTGCAAGGTCTGCATTCAGACCTTCCTCTGAATGTTGCAGTGTTAGCAAATCCTGAAGGAGTGACTCTAACAAGCCTGTGGGCAGGTCCTGCCTTCACGTTCCAGAGAGAGAGAGAGAGAGAGGAGAGAGCCTGCAAATGTGCATGCTCCTCGGGCCCTGGCACCATGCCAGTCAAGGGGAACAGGTGCCCTGATGAGCAGACAGGCCCCACCGAGGGGATCGGTAACAAACTTCCACATCAGGATCCTGACTCTCGGCTAGCAAAGATCCCCCGCTTTCTCAGAAGGCTTTAAGAGATGACCCTGAGAAATCTCCCCTTCTCCCAGGTCCGCCTGTTCCAAAGTAATCCCCAGTGACTCACTAGCACTGTCCTGTGACCTTTGGGCTCATCTGGATATCTAGAATGCTGTTAAATTTACTCCCAAGCACAGCTGCCGGAGGAGCCCAGTGATAAGCAACCGTGTTTTAGACTGGACTCTTCCGTCTCAGGTAAGATCTCATATGAGATAAGGGATTAGTGACAGCGGAGGAGTTGGTGTCAGTGGGGAGGGCTGGGTCTGCCCCCAGCCCCGCTGAGCACAACTGCAGCCCCTCTGAGAGGAGAGGTCTCTGGACCCCTTGATGTGCTTCCTTCCCTTTGGGGCCTCGGTTTCCCCAAGTGAGAATAAGCAAGAATGCGAAATTGATGACTTCTGCGCCCCTTTTCACTTTAAAGTCCTTCGACCTGAGATTGTCATACTGAGTGAAGTCAGAGAAAGACAAATACAATATCACTTATATGTGGAATCTAAAAAAATGAACCTCTTTATGAAACAGCCACAGATGTAGAAAACAAACATTGTTACCAGAGGGACAAAGGGGGAGGGATAAATTGGGAGACTGGGATTGACATATACACACTATAATGTATAAAATAAACAACTAATGAGGACCTATTGTATAGCACAAGGAACTCAGAACTCTGTAATGGCCTATAGGGGGATCGAATCTAAAGAATGGCTAAGTGGGGAAGGATGGGATTGGGGCGACAGGTTTGAGATTGACAAGTATACACCACTATATTTAAAATGGATGACCAACAAGGACCTGCTGTGTAGCACAGGGAACTCTGCTCAGTGTTAGGTGGCAGCCTGGATGGAAGGGGAATTTGGGGGAGAATTGTTACGTGTATATGTATGGCTGAGTCCCTTTGCTGTCCACTGAAAGCGCCGAAGAACTGATGCTTTTGACCTGTGGTGTTGGAGAAGACTCTTGAGAGTCCCTTGGACTGCAAGGAGATCCAACCAGTCCTTTCTGAAGGAGATCAGCCCTGGGATTTCTTTGGAAGGAATGACGCTAAAGCTGAAACTCCAGTACTGTGGCCACCTCATGCGAAGAGTTGACTCACTGGAAAAGACTCTGATGCTGGGAGGGACTGGGGGCAGGAGGAGAAGGGGACGACAGAGGATGAGATGGCTGGATGGCATCACTGACTCGATGGACGTGAGTTTGAGTGAACTCCGGAAGTTGGTGATGGACAGGGAGGCCTGACGTGCTGCGATTCATGGGGTGGCAAAGAGTTGGACATGACTGAGCAACTGAACTGAACTGAACTGAAACTACCACAACATTGTTAATCGGCTATGTTGTTGCTGCTGTTTAGCTGCTAAGTGTCTGATTCTTCTGCAACTTCATGGACTATATCTCACCAGGCTCCTCTGTCCCTGGGATTTCTCAGTCAGGAGTACTCTGCCACCCCTCTTCTCCTTTTGCCTTCAATCCAATGAGTCAGTTCTTCGCATCAGGTGGCCAAAGTATTGGAGTTTCAGCTTTAGCATCAGTCCTTCCAATGAATATTCAGGACTGATTTCCTTTAGGATGGACTAGTTGGATCTCCTTGGGAAGCCCCTAATTGGCTATACTCCAATACAAAATTAAAAGTTAAAAAAAGTGGCTAGATGTATTATGTAAAACTGACTCACTTTGCTGTAAGCACTACACTCTAAATCACTACACTGTAAATCAACTGTACTTTGATTTTAAAAATTAATTTAAAAAAGTCCTATGAGCACGGGCCTGGGCCACTTGAGCAGCAGCAGTAACAAATCACAGAGGCGTGTGGCCAGGGCTGCAGGTGTGGACAGAGCAGAAGCCTCACTGTGTCCCCACTGGACAAACTCTCTTGTGGATCCAGAGGGCGCCGAAATCCAGCCACTGGCCAAGGTGAATGGGAAGGACTCATCCACCACCCCGCAGAACCAGAGGAATGGCGGGCCAAGGATGCTGGAGGAAATTCCTCAATGGGAAGGGAATTTCTTCCCGTCCTCCCCGCCCCCCACCCCGAAAGAGGCTCACATGCAGCTTTGCCGTCTGTCTGTGCTGCCTGCCTAGAGTTGCAAACACAGCCTATTAAGATAACAGAAGAGTGGGTTCCAAAATTTACCTCCTCTGGTTCATCTTTCAGAAAGAGATTTCTCCTTATAAGATGCGGCTGATTTGCAGCAATCTGGTTAATTTTAAAACAAACTTGTCTGGACACAAATGAGCAAAACAAAAGCATCTGGAGAGAAACTGGCTTGCCCAACCCTCCCCTTTTTGCATGGTTTGCCCAAGTTTCACAGATTTTTAAAAAAGATGTTTAATAATTACCTTTGTTGACCTCTGTACCTTCTGGCTTACTCCTCTCCTGGGTATGAGACATGGCCATTCCTAGGACACAGCTGTGTGGAGGAAGGTTGTCAGACACCCAGGGGAGATCCCTGGGTTCCTCGAGGTCAAGGTGAAGGTAAGGCCATTGGTGATGGGAAGGTTGGCAGAGACCCTGGCCCGGGGACCCGAGAGGGCCTTTATTTGGAGAAAGGGAACAGGAAATGACCACCAACTAGTTCAGCCTTGTACTGTTTTATTTTCTCATCAATGCTCTTTGCATCACTCAATGAAAAAATATCTGTACTGTGGATCTATTATGCATGAGGGGCCTTAACCTTGGAAACTAATTGTGAAAAAAGCTTTCTTTCCTCAGACTTGACTCCATTAAGTAGGTTCAGAAGCTTTTGAAAAAATGAGCTTGGGCTGCAGAATGACTTTCAGGCATGTCACTGCTGAGATATATGACCCAGAGGATGCGAGAGGGAGCGCAGGGCACTGGAGGAGTTTGGAAAAGAGCCTGGAACCCCAGTTGCCCCAGGGTCTGAAGGGCAGTCAGGATGTTGTTGGACCCGAGCAAATTATGCCTACGGAGTCAACAGCTGCACTTTTCCAGCTGTAAAACTGTAGATAATTATCTGCTCGTGAATCAGTGCTCACAACGCACAGCTGACTCTATTTGCTCCTTGTCTGCTAGAGCATTTGCTGAGCGAACACCCGTGGCTATCTTGCAGCCTCCTAGAACTGGCGGGAGGGGAAAATGGAAGAGACAAGCCTGAGAAAAAGGAAGGGGGATGAGAAGTCGATCCAGAGCAGCGACCCCAAGACCACGAGTCTCCAAAAGGAGGTAAGGCCATCCTTGGGGGCAGGCCCTTCCTAGGTCCAATCGAGGAGGGGGTGGGTATGCGCAACCAAGTCATCCTCCCCCTCCACCACACACACACAGCACTTCTGATTAAACAATTTCTCGCACTCATACCCCTTTCGTTCTTGCCAGTGAACTCAGCATATTCTTGTGAGGCTAATACGTGTGTGCTTGTATGTGCTGGGTAAGCACCCAGAGGGCTGGTATTTGCTCAGGCCAACAGTCTTTTCCTGGATAGTCAGAGACAACTTTGGATGTTGGATCCCTGCTGCTACAGCACCTTTACCAACCATATGTATCCTCTTAAGTTTGAATTCCTCTGGCAATAGGGAAATCCCATTTCTTCTTAGCCAGTAGCTGGGAGTGGCGAGTCTGGCATGGGAGTGGCACAGGTGATCCCTCTAAGCTGGACTGTAGTAAGAGATGAACCAGGCCTTCCTGAGTGGCGTTAGTAGTAAAGAACTCACCTGCCAACGCAGGAGACGTTAAGAGTCGTGGGTTCACTCCCTGGGTTGGGAAGATCCTCTGGAGGAGGGAATGGCAACCCACTCCAGTATTCTTGCATGGAGAATCCCCATGGACAGAGGAGCCTGGAGGGCTGCAGTCCGTGGGGCCATAAAGAGTTGGACAGAACTGAAGTAACTTAGCACACACAAGGGCTGAACTTGGAGTTGCCTGCAGCTTAGAGAGGGGGTCAGATGGGGTTGTCACTGGACCTGTGAGGAGGAGGAGGTTTGTGGGTGTGGGGAGTGAATGGACAAGCTTCAGGCTCAGAGGATGAGGAGCAAGGGTGCCCAGAGTGAGGTCAGGTTGGTGTCAAGGGCAGGACGAATGGGCTGGGCTCTGGGCAGAGCCTCCGGAGCTCCCATGTCTGGCTGCAGAAGAGATGAAGGAGGGACCAGGGGCTTGACAGGGGGAAGGATGTGGCTTGACTGTGTGTCACCCTGGGATTCCAGGGCCCCAGGAATTGGCTGATGAGCAGCAACACCCTCCTTTTGGTCGTGAGAGAAACACAGCCAGGCAAACCCTCAGCATGTCCTAAACTTGGGTGGGCAGCTTCAGGGTGAATGCAGAGCTCAGTAGAAGGTCCACGCCATTGGTGAGTCAACCTGGGCCTTCAGAGGAGGAAATCTGAGATGGTCATGGGAAACAGAAGCTGATACTTCTCTGGACCCTCACTCCTCCAATAGTGTGTCCCTTGGGGGCTGGTCACAGCTGGGCTCTTCCATGTTCTCTGAGTTGGAACTCTGAGTGCAGCCTGTGCCCAGAGAGACAGGCACACGTACATTCAACTCAAGCTCCAGAAATCAGGCTGGTGGATTCGGGGGGCTGATGTTATAAGTAGGAACATGAAACAGACTGTTTTCTTCCTTAGAATTTTTTTCTTGATTCATGTAGGATTTACACAGAGTGAAACACACAGATCTTCAGTGTTTGATGAGTTTGACAAAGTGGTCACCCTAGAAACTTCCCTCTTGTCCCTTTCCAGGTGGCAACCCCACCCCCCACCCCTACCCCTCCATGTTCTATATCTGCAGATTAGTTCTGCCTGTTGTGGAATTTCATGGGAATGGAATCATATGAAGTGTGTCCGAGCCTGGTCTCATTGGTAGGAAGGTCATATTCTAAAGAGGGCATCAAAGAAAGTTCACAGGCCCTGAGTGTTTCTGTCCCCAGAGGCCTCGTCACTCATCCTTCACCCCCATGCCCCCAGCCAGGAGCCCCAAACCCTGACTTCACTCATAGTCTGTGGGAGGAACTCCGTGCCACTCGGCCCAGTTCAGAGGTAGGTCCTAAGGTCCTTTCTTGGTGAGTGGCTGTCAAGTCAGGCTTTACCACCTGGGCCTCTTTGTCCAAGAGCGTTAAGGGCTGGTACTTGGAACAGCTCTGGTATAGGCCAGAGCTCAGCCAGGCCTGTGAACTGCACGGGCTGTGAACCATAGGCAGTATCTGGATCTTTCTGTTCCTCTGTTTTCTCCTCTGAAAATGGATATGATAATGGCATAACTGACTGGTTGTTGTGAGGATTAACAGACTTAATCCACACAAGCAAGGGGCTTTCCAGGTGGCAGAGTGATAAGCAATCTGCCTGCCAATGCAGGAGATGCAAGAGACTTGGGTTGGATCCCTGGGTAATGAAGAACCTCTAGATAGGGGAAATGACTCTACTCCAGTATTCTTGCCTAGAGAATCCCATGGAAAGAGGAGCCTGGTGGGTTTGCAAGGTTTGGACATGACTGAGTGTGTGTGCACACACACATGCACGCACACACAAATCGCCAGGAGCAGCACCCCGGTGCTCTCCCTGTAACAGCACAGGGTGGAGGTGCCTGGGACTCTGGGCTGCCTGGCTGTAGCCAGCGTGGGAGGGGGAGGGAGGATGGAGGGAAGGAGGCTGCGTCCGGCCTTCTGGGCTGCACCCTGCAGCAGCACTAACTCTTCTCTCCCCCTCTACAACCCAGCTGGGCCTGTTCAGTGGCATATGCATCATCGTGGGTACCATCATCGGCTCTGGGATCTTCATCTCCCCCAAGTCTGTGCTCAGCAACATGGAAGCCGTGGGACCCTGTCTCATCATATGGGCCATATGTGGGGTTCTTGCAACACTGGGTAACAAAGATGCCCACCCTGGCAATGACCCCCTGTTGCATGTGGGGCAGGATGTTGGAGCTCTGTCTGTGCCTGGCCCAGATCCCCCTCAATGCTTGTGTGCAGATGTGTGTAAACTGGGGTTTACAGAATGTCCAAAGGCCAGAGCTCAGGATGAGGGGCACCACGGTGGGCCCTGGGAGCACAACCCCCAGTGGGGAGAGGGGCTCCCTTGACCAGGGCGAGACCTCATGAGGGCCCGGGGCCCCCTTTCTGTATTCCAGGCGCCCTGTGCTTCGCGGAGCTTGGCACGATGATCACCAAGTCGGGAGGCGAGTACCCCTACCTGATGGAGGCCTTTGGCCCCATTCCAGCCTACCTTTTTTCCTGGAGCAGCCTGTTCGTCATAAAAGCCCTCATCCTTTGCCATCATCTGCCTCAGCTTCTCTGAGTACGTTTGTGCGCCCTTCTACTCTGGCTGCAGCCCTCCTCAAGTTGTCATTAAATCCCTGGCTGCCGCTGCCATCTGTGAGTACCTGTGAAGAACACCAGGCAGGGGGCAGAAAAGACCTGGCACAGCTGGGGGTGGAGAAACTGGGCTCCTGCGCACCCAGAAAGAGGTCGGGTGGGCCTGGAGGCGCCGGCAGGGAGCAGGGCCAGGGCTGGCCTTGGTCCCAAGCCTGAAGGCCTTTGCTGTCCGGTCTCCGCTCTGCGGGGCCATCAGAGCCGGGGAGGGCTGGCTGCAGGCTGCCCCACAGGACAGCGCTTGGCTGGAGTCTGGCTGCGCCTCTATTGCTCTTGGAGGTGGGGGTGGACAGCCCTGGCTGGATTTCAAAGGTGCATGGATATGGCAGTGGAGAGGGGAGGCATGGGGAAATGGGGCCTGGGAATGGAAAGGAGACTCTTTCCAGGGCCTTAAGAAAGGAGGGAGGTGTTGAGCCCGTAGACACAGAACAGTGCCCACCTCTGACTTCCCAGTGCTGATCTCCACGGTGAACGCGCTGAGTGTGCGGCTGGGGAGCTATGTCCAGAACGTGTTCACGGCGGCCAAGATGGTGATCGTGGTCATTATCATCATCAGTGGACTTGTCCTCCTGGCGCAAGGTGACCTTCGGCTGGAGGGGAGGGTGGGGCCACACGCCACACACCACCTGGAGGTCTTGCTGCTAAGCATACATTTCATGCCGCAATTCAACGGAAATAGTTTCCCAGTTGTTCAGAGTTTAATAACCTGAGGTCATTAGTCATCCCCTTCCTTCACACAGTTCCAGTCTAGTCTGCTGATAACTATCTGGCTTGATTACAGGAAATACGAGGAATTTTGAAAACTCTTTTGAAGGCACATCATTGTCTGTGGGCTCCCTCAGTCTGGCATTATATAATGGACTCTGGGCGTATGATGGATGGTAAGGTACTCGGTCTAAGACAGCACATGTCTGCCTGTAGGTTTCTTTAGGCTATCTTCCTGAAACCATATGGAAAGCAATAACTTCTCTTTTGGAGGTTTGGTGGGACTCTAACATGTACCTTCACATCTCCCTTTGTTAAGTACCCTACCCTTCACCCTTCAGTTCTCCTTGTACCCCAGAGGCACCTGCCCCTTTCCCAGCCACTCACCTGGCACCAGACCTCAACACAGTGGCCCGTGAGCCCCGCAGTGGTGGGGGCCTCCTGCCAGAAACTTCACCAGACAAACACAGGCTTAGCTGGACTGGAAGCAGAGAGGGCTGCCAGGCATGGGGCAAGACAAGACTGTTTGGTAGCACTTTTCTTTCCACTTTGCAAATACATGTGGCCATCCAGAACACTGGCCTTTCCCTCATGCTGAGAATCTGCAGGCTTCATTCTCTTTTCAGGCAATGAATCTTGCATTTTTTTCAAAGCACGCTGGGGACTCATTACTCCCAATAGTTGTTGAAAAGTTACAGAATTCCCATGGAGTGCAAAGACTTACCAACTGAAGAATGTGCAGATCTTAGTAGCCCCACCACCACCAGGGCTTTCTTTAAAGAGAAAGCCCTACGGGGGAAAACAATTCCTATAGAGGAATTTTCTCTATGATGTTATTGTAGAATCACTAAGTCATGTCTGACTCTTTTGTGACCTCATGGACTACAGCACCCCAGGCTCCTCTGTCCTTCACTATCTCCCAGAGTTTGCTCAAATTCATGTTTATTGAGTTAGTGATGCTACCTAATCATCTTATCCTCTGCCACCCTCTTTTCCTTTTGCTTGCAATCTTTCCCAGCATCAGGATCTTTTCCAGTGAGTTGGCTCTTCCCATCAGGCAGCCAAAGTATTGGAGCTTCAGCTTCTGCATCAGTCCTTCAATGAATAATCAGGGTTGATTTTCTTGCTATCTAAGGGATACTCAAAAGTTTTCTCCAGCACCATAGCTTGAAAGTATCAATTCTTCAGCATTCAGTCTTCTTTATGGTCCAACTTTCATATCCATACATGCCTACTGGAAAAACCAATAGTCTGCTTTGACTATATGGACCTATGTTGGTAAAGCAATATCTCTGCTTTTCAATATGCTGTCTAGGTTTGTCATAGCTTTCCTTCCAAGGAGCAAGCATCTTTGAATTACATGGCTGCAGTCACACCATTCGCAGTGATTTTGGAGCCCAAGAAAATAAAATCTATCACTGTTTCCACTTTTCCCCCTTCTATTTGCCATGAAGTGATGGACTGGATACCAAGATCTTAGTTTTTTGAATGTTGAGTTTCAAGTCAGTTTTTTCACTTTCCTCTTTCACCCTTATCAAGAGGCTCTTTAGTTCCTCTTCACTTTCTGCCATTAGAGTGGTATCATTTGCATATCTGAGATTATTGATATTTCTTCTGACAATATTGATTCCAGTTTATGATTCACCCAGCCTGGCATTTCGCATGATGTACTCTGCATATAAGTTAAATAAGCAGGGTGACAATATACCAAAGGAGACTAAACCAGTCAAGCCTAAAGGAAATCAACCCTGAATATTCATTGAAAGGATGGATACTGATGCTGAAGCTTTAATACTCTGGCTACCTGATATGAAGAGCAGACTCACTGGAAAAGACCCTGATGCTAGGAAAGATTGAGGGCAAGAGGAGAACGGGGCAAGAGAGGATGAAATGGTTGGATGGCATCACTGACTCAATGGACCTGAGTTTGGGTAAACTCCAGGAGATAGTGAAGGACAGGGAAGCCTGGTGTGCTGCAGTTCATGGGGTTGCAGAAAGCCAGACACAACTTAGTGAGTAAACAGCAACAACTATACAGTCCTGATGTTCTCCCTTCCCAATTTGGAACCAGTCCATTGTTCCATGTCTGGTTCTAACTGTTGCTTCTCGACCTACACATATAGGTTTCTCAGGAGACAGGTAAGGTGGTCTGGTACTCCCGTTTCTTTAAGAATTTTCCAGAGTTTTTTTTGTGATCCACACAGTCAAAAGCTTTAGCATAGTCAATGAAGCAGATGTTTTTCTGGAATTCCCTTGCTTTTTCTATGTTCCAGCGAATGTTGGCAATTTGATCCCTGGTTTCTCTGCTTTTTCTAAACCCAGCTTGTCGGTCTGGAAGTTCTCGGTTCACTGCTGAAGCCTAGCTTGAATGATTTTAAGCACAACCTTACTAGCACAAACTAATACAGTTGCTAGTATCGTAGTTTTGAACCTTCTTTGACGTTGCCCTTCTTTGGGACTGGAATGAAAACTGACCTTTTCCATTCCGGTGGCCACTGCTGAGTTTTCCCAATTTGCTAACATATTGAGTGCAGCATTTCAACAGTTTAAATGAGGCATACACTTATTATTTTGTGTTTCATAATCTTAGCAAAGAAAGTCAAAGTTATGTTACTCATGTTACTGTTTTTCCCGGTAGGAATCAACTCAACTACATCACAGAAGAACTTAGAAACCCTTTCAGGTGAGAAAGCTGAGTCAGAGTGGGGGACAGTGGACAGGTTAGCATATTTTCTCCCCCAAACATAAGGTGGAACTGCTTCCCTCAATCACCCACCACCCACTTCCAGACAGTGGATGGTTTCCTATCAGCTCATTGACATTCGTTAGAGCTTGGTTTTGTTTGAGGTAGTAGAATGGTTGCTAAGAGGAAGAACTCTAGCTTATTTTGCATTATAACCAAATTCAATTTTACTGCCCTGGAGTCTAAGGAGAGGGAGAGTTCTTTCTCATGAGAAAATGTCAATGTCCCCACTGGGGTTCTGCTGTCCCTCTAGCCCCCTGCTTCTTGGTGAGCATCAGGAAGCTTCAGGAAGGGCAGTTCCCCAGGGAGCAGGTAGAGAGCCAGGTGGGCAGGTGGAAGAAAGGACTAGACTAAGACAACAGTCCTGTGAGCCTGTCATGGATGCTCTGGTCTGACTGAGCCTCTGGGTCCCTGCCCCCTCCCAGGAACCTGCCCCTGGCCATCATCATTGGGATCCCACTGGTAACAGGCTGCTACATCCTCATGAATGTGTCCTACTTCACTGTGATGACGGCCACCGAGCTCCTGCAGTCCCAGGCTGTGGCCGTGGTGAGTGCCTGGGGTCTGTGGGAGGGCACAGGCAAGGGATAAATGCTCAAGTTGAAGGACGTTGTGTGTGTAGGAGGGTGGAATAATCGTCTAGGGGACCAGACACGGGGAGATGAGCAGGATAGGGCAACACCAGAGACCTGGCATACCTTCCAGGTGGCCAGCAGCTGGGAGGTCCTGCCTTCCCAGCATACCCTACATGCCTCCTCAACACAGAGCGCAGGGCTCCACTTCACCAGGGTTGGGACTTTGACAGGCAAGTGTAGGGGAGAGCAAGATCAGGGGAGTCATTGTAGGAGGGATAATAATGGACTGTGGAATTCATCTGGGTGAAGAAGGAAGCAAGGACAGGGGCGGGGATGCGGGACAGAGGAGAGGTGGGCGGGGTCCACGTGCTGGAGAGACCCGAGGAGTCGGGGCAGGACAAGAAATGAGGCTGAAAACAGGCAATGGGGTGACATGGACAGGGAGCAGAGACAGGCAGCCTTGGTGACCGGCCCACTGACCCTGAGACCGGCGGCTCAGGTGGGAGGGAGACCTGGTCATTCCAAGGAAGGGAGAGCGAGGGCGTCAGAGGATGTGGAAACACTGAGAATTACGCCAGGCAGCAGGGGAGAAGAGCTGCCTGTCACCATCCGCAGAGGCGGGGCGGGGCGGGGGTAGGGGTGTCTTTTTCTCCAGACTGCTGCCCCGCCGTTCCTCAGGGAGGCCTCCTGGAGCTCAGTGGGGCCGCTGGGAGGGCTCAGCAGCCTGTGGGGCAGGGAGCTGTTGGGGGCGCACGGTCTCAAGACGCACCCACTTCTCTCCCAGACGTTTGGTGACCGTGTCCTCTACCCCGCCTCGTGGATCGTTCCACTCTTCGTGGCGTTTTCAACCATCGGCGCCGCTAACGGGTCGTGCTTTACTGCGGGCAGGTAGGGCCCAGCACCTACCCTGGGGCGGCACCAGGGCCAAGCCCGAGCCCCCAGTGACGGAGCGGAGAGCACACAAGGGGCGGGAGGGAGCACGTGGAGTGGGCGGGCAAGTGGCGCTGGTCCCAGTGGTCCAGAGCGAGTGGGGAGTGCCACCAGCCCAAGCGCAAGGCAGGGCTTGGCAATCGGGGTGAGCAAGGTTTACTCGTGGGACTCTTCACGGAATGAGCTTTCTGGAACATCTTTTCATGTTAATAGATATACAGTCTAGATCAGGAGCCTGGTAGGCTGCAACCCACTCCAGTGATCTTGCCTTGAGAATCCCAGGGACGGGGAGCCTGGCGGGCTGCCGTCTATGGGGTCGCACAGAGTCGGACACGACTGAAGCGACTTAGCAGCAGCAGCCTGGCCTCTGGCCCCTACCTGGTCTAGAGACCAGTTATGTTGGAATCCTCTTGACCAATGTAGCATAATTTCACATCACCTCCACTCATGGGCTGGGTTGGGGAGTTTTTCACAAACATTGGCAGGGAACATCCTGAGCATGTCTTTGTTCATCTCTCCAGCATTCTTGGCGGTATAGTCCTGAGAGTGAAATTGGCAAAGGTTATATGCATATACACTTTAAAAAATGAAATATATACCACAGAATCATGCCTTAGTGCTACTCCTATAAGATTTCTTCAAAAATGTCTTGGTTGTTCTATCCGAATTTTCAAATTACCCTATCAATTTCTACAAAAAAGCCTTAGGGACTTTGATTAGTACTTTACTGAATCTATAGTTCAATTTGGAGAGGACTGCCAGCTTCAAAGTACTGATTTTTCTAATTTATGGGCATGGATTTATCTCCCCATTTATTTAGGTCTTCTTTAGTTATTTTTGGAGTGGCAGTTTTCAGTATATAATTCTTACACATATTTTGTCAGATTTACCCTGAAATATTTCATATTTCTTCATGTTATTATAAACAGTATTTTTAAAAATGCAAAAATTTCAGTTTCTGATTAGTCTGTTGCAGGTACAACTGATTTTTTGTTGTTCAGTTACGAAGTTGTGTCTGACCCTGCAATCCCATGGACTGCAGCATGTCAGACTCCCCTGTCCTTCACTATCTCCTGGAATTTACTCACATTCATGCATACTGAGTCGATGATGCCACCTAACCATCTCATCCTCTGCCACCCCCCTTCTCCTTTGCCTTCAATCTTTCCAGGCATCAGGGTCCTTTTGAATGAGTCGTCTCTTCACATCAGGTGGCCAAAGTATTGGAGCTTCAGCTTCAGTTCTTCCAATGGATATTCAGGGTTGATTTCCTTTAGGATTGACTGGTTTGATCTCTTCACAATCCAATCAACTCTCAAGAGTCTTCTTCAACACAGTTCAAAAATATCAGTTCTTCAGTGCTCAGCCTTCTTTATGGACCAACATCTGTACATGACTACTGGAAAAACTGTAGCTTTGACTATATGGACCTTTGTCGGCAAAGTGATGTCTGCTTTTTAATATGCTGTCTAGGTTTGTCATAGCTTTCCTTCCAAGGAGCAAGCATCTTTGAATTTCATGTCTTCCCTAGTGGCTCAGTGGTAAAGAATCTGCCTGCAGTGCAGGAGACCTGAGTTCAATCCCTGGATCAGAAAGATCCCTTGGAGAAAGGAATGGCTACCCACTCTAGTATTCTTGCCTGGAGAATTCCACAGACAGAGGAGCCTAGTGGGCTATAGTCTATGAGGTCACAAGGAGTTGGACACGATTGAGCAACTAACACACGCAAATATGTTATTTCTGTTTTTAGTTTTTTGAGGAAACTTGATACTGTTTTCCACAGTGGTCACACCAATTTGCATTCCCACCAACAGTTTACAAGGGTTCCCTTTTCTCTACATCCTTGCCAACATTTGTTATTTATGGTTTTTTTGATGATAGCCATTCTGACAGATATGAGGTGATATCTCATTGTGGTTTTGATTTGATTTGCAATTCTCTGATGACTAGTGATGTTGAACATTGTTTTATGTGTCTGTTGGCCATCTTTGTGTCTTTTTCATAAAAATATGCAGTTCTGCCCATTTTTAATTGGATTGTTTTTATGATATTGAGTTGTATAAGTTATATATATTTGGGATATTAACTCCTTTTTGGCCATATAATTTGCAAATATTTTCTCCTATTCAGTGGCTTGTCTTTTTGTCAAGTGGTTTCCTTTGCTGTGCAAAAGCTTTTTAAAGTTAGTCAGTTCCCATTCATTTACTTTTGCTTTTATTTCCTTTTCTTTAGGGGACAGATCCAAAAGATATTGCTACAATTCATATCAAAGAGTATCTGCCTATGCTTTCTTCTAGTTTTGTGGTTTTGGGGTCTTATATTTAGGTCTTTAATCCATTTTGAGTCTATTTTTGAATATGATATGACAGAATGTTCTAATTTCATTCTTTTGCATGTAGCTGTCCAGTTTTCCCAGCACCACTAGTTGAAGAGACTACCTTTTCACCACTGTATTATTTTTGCTTCCTTTGTTGTAGATTAGTTGACCATAGGTGTGTGAATTTGTTTCTGGGCTCTCTGTTCTGTTCCATTGATCTGTGTGTTTGTGTCTGTTTTTGTGCCAGTACCTTACTGTTTTGATAACTGTAGCTTTGTAAAGTCAGGGAGTGTGATATTTCCAGCTCTATTCTTCTTTCTAAAGATTGTTTTGGTTACTTGGTGCCTTTTGTGTTTCCATACAAAATTTAAAATTATTTGTTCTAGTTCTGTGAAAAATGCCTTTGGTATTTTGATAGGGATTGCATTGAATCTGTACATTGCCTTGGGTAGTAAGGTCATTTTAACAATATTAATTCTTCCAATCCCTGAACATGGTATATCTTTCCATCTGTTAATTTTACATTCAATTTCTTTCATCTGTGTGCTATAGTTTTCTGAGTGTAGGTCTTCTATTAATACTTCTTTAGGTAAGTTTATCTGTATGTTTAGCTCTGTTATTCTTTATATAATGGTAAATGCTGTTCTATACAGTTGTTACTGTATAGAAATGCAACAGATTTCTGTATATTAATTCTGTGCATACATGCTAAATCATTTTAGTCATGTCTGACTCTGTGTGGCCCTATGGACCACAGCCCATTAGGGCTCCCCTGTCCATGGATTCTCCAAGTAAGAATATTGGAGTGGGTTGCCATTTCCTTAAATTCTCTTTCTGGCCGTTTAGAAATGCAACAGATTTATTAATTTTGTTATTATATTAATATAATGTATATTATACTATACATCATAATATATATTATGTATATATTATAATATATATAATATATAATATATATTATATAATATATATATTATATATTAACAAAATTATATATATTATATTATATATTAACAAAATTAATAGTATATTAATTTTGTTCCCTGTGACTTTACCAAAGTCATTGATGAGCTCTAGTTTTGTTTTGTTTTGTTTTTTTAGTGTATTTAGGATTTTCTCTGTATAGTATTGTGTTGTCTGCAAAGATTGACACTTTTACTTCTTCCTTTCCAGTTTGGATTTCTTGTATTTATTTTTTCTTTCTTTTTTTCTTTTTTTGGTTTGAGTATGTCACTCAAACTTTTAATACTATGTTGAATAAAAGTGGCAAGATTGGGCATCCTTGTCTTGTTCCTGATCTTAGAGGAAGTTTTCAGCCTTTCATCATTGATTATGACGTTAGCTGGGAGCTTATCATATATAGCCTTTATTATGCTATATTCCCTCTATACCCACTGGAGAGTTTTTGTCATAAGTGGATATTGAATTTTGTCAAAAGCTTTTCTGCATCTCTTGGGATAATCATATGGTTTTTATTCTTCAATTTGTTAATGTGATGTATTCCACTGATTGACTTACAGATACTGAATCATCCTTGCCTCCCTGGGAAAAATCTCACTTGATCATGGTATATGATTATTTTAAACATTTGCTGACTTTAGTTTGCTTATATTTTCAGGATTTTTGCATCTATGTTCAACAGTGATATTGGCCTGTAATTTTCTTTTTTGTGTAGTATCTTTGTCCAGTTTTGGTATAAAGGTAATGTTGGTCTCACAGAATGAGTTCAGAAGCATTTCCTCTGCATTTTTGGGAACTGTTTGAGACCAATAGGTGTTATCTCTTCTCTACATATTTGGTAGAATTCACTTTTTTTAGTATCAAAATTTTATTTTTTAAACCATTTATCATTTATTATTATTATTTACAATATTGTATTGGTTTTGCCATACATCAGCATAAATCCATGATGCATGTACATGTACATATATTCCCCATCCTGAACGACCCTCCCACCTCCCTCCCTGTACCATCCCTCTGGGTCATCTCAGAGCACCAACCCCAAGCATCCTGCATCGAACCTGGACTGATGATTCATTTCTTATATAATATTATACATGTTTCAATGCCATAGAATTCACTTTTGAAACCATCTGGACCAAGACTTTTCTTTTTTGGGAGTTTTCAAATTGCTGATTCAATTTCACTACTGGGAATTGGTCTATTCATATTTTCTGTTTCTTCCTGATTCAGTTTTGAGAAATTATACATTTCTAGGAATTTGTTGATTTCTACTTGGTTCTTCATTTTATCAGCATATTGTTGTTCACAGTAATCTCTTATGATCCTTTGTATATATATGGTGTTACTTATAACTTTCCCCTTTTCAGTTCTGATGATATTCATTTGGGCCCTCTTTTTTTCTTGGTGTTTCTTGATTTTATTTTTCAGAGTCATCTTTTAGTTTCATTGATCTTTTCTATTTTTGTTTGTCTATTTCATTTCTTTCTGCCCTTATATTTATGATTTATTTCCTTCTACTAACTTTGGATTTTGTTTGTTCTTTTTCTTGTCCTTTTAGGTGAAAGTTTAAGCCATCTTACTGATGATGAAAGAATCTTATTTCCTGAGGGAGGCTTTTATTGCTGTAAACTCCCCTCTTAGAACTGCTTTTGCTATGTCCAGTAGATTTTGGATCATTGTGTTTTCATTTTCATTTGTCTCCAGGTACTTTTTTATTTCCTCTTTGATATCTTCAGTGATCAGTTGGTTATCTAGTAGCATATTGTTTAGCTTCCACGTGTTTGTGCTTTTTGCAGTTTTTCTTTTTGTAGTTGATTCCTCTAGTATTGTGGCCAGAAAAGATGCTATGATTTCAGCTTTCTTAAATTTACCATGGCTTGTTTTGTGGCCTAGCATGTGATCTCTCCTAAAGAGTGTTTTATGTGTACTTGAAAAGAATGTGTATTGTGCTGTTTGGGGATGGAATGTTTTATATATGTTAAGTACATCTGCTGTAATAGATCATTTAAGACTAGCATTTGCTTATAGATTTTCTGTCTGATCTGTCCATTTATATACGTGGGGGTGTTAAAGTCCCTTCCTATCATTATGTTACTTATATTTTCTCCTTTACATGTTAGTATTTGCTTTATATATTTAGGTGCTCCTATGTTGAGAGCACATATTATATTTACCATCATTATATCTTCTTGGATTGATCCCTTGATTGTTATATAATGCCCATCTCTTGTAAGTCTTTAAACTCTATTTTGTCTGATATAAGTATTGCTACCCAGGTTTTGTTTTGATTTCCATTTCCATGGAATAACTTTCCATCCACTCACTTTCAATCTATGTGTATCTTTAGATCTGAAGTGAATCTCCTGTAGGCAGCATATATACAGGTCTTATTTTTATATCTACTCATATATCCATCCATTTTATATCCACTCTGGGTCTTTTGAGCATTTAGTCCACTTAGAGTAATTACTTAAATGTATGTTCTTATCACCATTTTGTTATTTGAGGTTGTTTTAATAGGTCTTTTTTGTTCCTTCTTTTGTTCTCTTGTGATTAGATGGCTATCTTTCATGTTATGTTTAAATTCCTTTTCATTTTTGTATCTATTATAGTTTTGGTTTGAGTTATGTGAAGTTTATACCTAACAAACTATATACACACACACACACAAAACATTATTAAGTTGCTGATCTAATTTCAAATGCACTTAACAACCCTGCATTTGTATTGTCCTCCACTTATGAGTACTGTTTTTGACAACATGTTTTACTGTATCTAATTGTTTTGTGTATTCTAACTGCTTGTTGTGATGTATCATGTCTGACTCTGCGACCCCATAGACGGCAGCCCACCAGGCTCCTGTCCCTGGGATTCTCCAGGCAAGAACACTGGAGTGGGTTGTCATTTCCTTCTCCAATGCATGAAAGTGAAAGGGAAGTCGCTCAGTCATGTCTGACTCTTCACGACCCCATGAACTGCAGCTTACCAGGTTCCTCCTTCCATGGGATTTTCCAGGCAAGAGTACTGGAGTGGGTTGTCATTGCCTTCTCCTATTCTTTAACTGCTTGTTGTGATATATAGATGATTTTTACCTTCTTTTAACCTTCTTTCTAGCTTTGTATGTGGTTGATTTTCTACCTTTACTGTTTATTTGCAAGGGCTCCTGTTTTTTTATATCTTTTTGGTAGATTATTTCCTTTTTAGTAAGAATGCTCTTTTTGCCTTAAATTCTATTCTGATATTGATATTGCTGAATCAGCTGTCTTTCAGACTTCTACTTTTAGTAACATGTCTAAACCCTTTTAAATGTCTACCTCTCGGTAATATGGGTTCTGGCTTGTATCTCTTTCATCAAACCCAACCTGAGAGTCTCCAGCTGAGCAAGTGGAATTTGATTATATTGGATATGATTACTGCTACAGATAAATTAATTCCTATCATATTCCTTTGTGTTTTCTTGGCTTAAAAAATGTTACCCTGATTTATTAACCATTAAATGTCCTGGGTGTTCATTGAAAGGACTGATGCTGAAGCTGAAACTCCAATACTTTGGCCACCTCATGTGAAGAGTTGACTCACTGGAAAAGACCCTGATGCTGGGAGGGATTGGGGGCAGGAGAAGAAGGGGACAACAGAGGATGAGATGGCTGGATGGCATCACCAACTTGATGGACATGTTTGAGTGAACTCCGGGAGTTGGTGACGGACAAGGAGGCCTGGCGTGCTGGGATTCATGGGGTGGAAAAGAGTGGGACACGACTGAGCAATTGACCTGAACTGAACTGTTTTTATTCCTTTTTTTTTCTTGTATTGATATAGATGGAAGTTATATTTCTATTCTTTTAGTAATTACCTTTAAAATTTAACACAAATACCCTACTAGAGTCTATCAGTATTTCAGTTTTCTTTCCTCTCTTGCAAGGGCTGTCCCTTTCATATCATCTAGTATATCAGCTACACTGTGTTTGTAAAGTGAACCAAACCTCAAAAAAAGTCTATCATGACAGAAATAAAAATCCAATACTTACAAACATACAAAATGTGTTTTACTGCTGTCTCCTTAACATTGCTTCTTCAATAAACTTAGTTCAATGTCCTCTTTTGTTGGAGTAGACTTTTTAATAGTTTCCAACAAGGACTGAAGAAAAGTAAATGTCTCATAGCTATTGTTTACCTAAACATTTATTTTGCCAGTAGTCTTGAATGTCGATTTAGCTATGCAGAATTCTAATCTGAAAATCTAATCAATCTCCCTCATCACTTTCAAAGTGTTATTTCTCATGAGATGGCTGTTGTTCTGGCTGTCCTAATTTTGTAGTTAATCTTTTAAATTTGGTAGCTTAAATTTGTTTCCCTTCCACTATATATCTGGGTATGTTTAATTTCCTGAACTGGATTCAGTCTGAAGGCTCAGAATGTTTTGATTGTGTAAAGGCTTTGTGCTCTTCTTTGTTGTTTTTTTAAGATTTATTTGGCTGCACTGGGACTTAGTTGCAGCATGCAGGATCTTTAGTTGTAGCATGCAAACCCTTAGTTGCAGCCATGTGGGATCTAGTTCCCAGACCAGAAATCAAACCCAGGTCCCCTGCTTTCAGAGCATAGAGTCTTAGCCACTGGACCAGACCACCAGGGAAGTCCCTTTCTGCTCTTTGAATTTTCTTATCCCATTCAATATATTCAAGCTTATTCCTGTGTTTCTTAATTTCCTGGCTATATTTTCTGTTTCTCTATGCTTCATATTCAGTCTCAGTTCAGTTCAGTCACAGTTGTGTCTCTCTGTGACCCCATGGACTGCAGTATGCCAGGCTTCCCTGTCCATTGCCAACTCCTAGAGCTTGCTCAAACTCACGTCTGTTGAGTCAGTGATGTCATCCACCCATCTCATCCTCTGTCGTTCCCTTCTCCTGCCTTCAATTTTTCCCAGCATCAGGGTCTTTTCCAATGAGTCAGTTCTTTGCATCAGGTGGCCAAAGTACTTTTTTAACTTGTAGTTTTCTGTCGATTAAATTCTTAACTACGATAACTTTTCGTTCTGTTAGGAATTCCATTTAGCTCTCCTTTACCTTTATCATTTTAGACACTGCCTTTCATATTCTTGAATAATCAGGAGTTCTGGGCAGGGGAGGGGGTTATTAAGCCATTGTTTGCATCAGCTGACTCACCCTTAATTTTCTGATTTTTTTGAAAAGTACTAAACTGGATTTAAGAAATGCAAGGCACATCTGTGTTGGCACCTATCAAGTGCACCAAGCACTGTGGTTCATAGGCCCTGGACTAGTTCTTATATTTGTTTCTTGCACAAATTTCAGGACTCAGATTAGTTATCTCCTCCTTGAAAGGGCCTCCCCAACCTCCCACTTCACCTCCCCCTCCCCCAGCTGACCCCTCTGTACCAGCTGCATTCCTCTCAGTTCAGTTCAGTCACTCAGTCGTGTCTGACTCTTTGTAACCCCATGCACTGCAGCACGCCAGGCCTCCCTGTCCATCACCAACTCCCAGAGCTTACTCAAACTCATGTCCATTGAGTCAGTGATGCTATCCAACTATCTCATCCTCTGTCATCCTCTTCTCCTCTTGCTTTCAACCTCTCTGAGTATCAGAGTCTTTTCCAATTAATCAGTTCTTTGCATCAGGTGGCTAAAGTATTGGAGCTTCAGCTTCAGCATCAATCCTTCCAAAGAATATTCAGGACTGATTTCCTTTAGGATTGACTGATTTGATCTCCTTGCAGTCCTCTCAAGAGTCTTCTCCAAAACCACAGTTCAAAAGCATCAATTCTTCGGCACTCAGCTTTCTTTATGGTCCAACTGTCAAATCCGTACATGACTCCTGGAAAAACCATAGCTTTGATTAGATGAACTTTTGTTGGCAAAGTGATGTCTCTGCTTTTTAATATGCTGTCTAGGTTGGTCATAGCTTTTCTTCCAAGGAGCAAGCATCTTTGAATTTCATGGCTGCAGTCACCATCTGCAGTGATTCTGGAGCCCCCAAAAATAAAGTCTGTCACTGTTTCCATTGTTTCCCAATCTATTTGCCATGAAGTGATGGGACCAAATGCCATGATCTTCACTTTTTGAATGCTGAGTTTTAAGCCAGCTTTTTCACTCTCCTCTTTCACTTTCATCAAGAGGGTCTTTAGTTCCTCTTCACTTTCTGCCATTAAGGGTGGTGTCATTAGCATATCTGAAAAAAGCAAAAGTGAAGTTGCTCAGTCCTGTCTGACTCTTTGCAACCCCATGGATTGTAGCCTACAAGGCTCCTCCATCCATGGGATTTTCCCAGGCAAGAGTACTGGAGTCGGTTGCCATTTCCTTCCCCAGGGGGTCTTCCCAACCCAGGGATTGAACCTGGGTCTCCTGCATTGTAGGCAAATGCTTTACCATCTGAGCCACCAGGGAAGTCATATAACTGAGGTTATTGATATTTCACCCAGTAATTTTGATTCCAGCTTGTGCTTCATTCAGCCCAGCATTTCGTATGATGTACTCTGCATGTAAGTTAAATAAACAGGGTGACAGTATACAGCCTTGATGTACTCCTTTCCCAATTTGGAACCAGTTTGTTGTTCCATGTCCAGTTCTAACTGTTGCTTCTTGAGCTGCACACAGGTTTCTCAGAAGGCAGGTAAGATGGTCTGATATTCCCATCTCATTAAGAATTTTCCAGTTTGCTGTGATCCACACAAAGGCTTTGGCATAGTCAATAAAGCAGAAGTAGATATTTTCTGGAATTCTCTTGCTTTTCCTGTGATCCAGTGGATGTTGGCAACTTGATCTCTGATTCCTCTGCCTTTTCTAAATCCAGTTTGAACATCTGGAAGTTCTAGGTTCACATACTGTTGAAGCCTTGCTTGGGGAATTTTGAGCATTACTTTGCTAGTGTGTGAGATGAGTGCAATTGTGTGGTAGTTTGAACATTCTTTGCATTGCCTTTCTTTGGGATTGGAATGAAAACTGACCTTTTCCAGTCCTGTGGCCACTGCTGAGTTTTCCAAATTCACTGGCATATTGAGTGCAGCACTTTCACAGCACCATCTTTTAGGATCTGTAATAGCTCAGCTGGAATTCCATCACCTCCACCAGCTTTGTTCATAGTGATGCTTCCTAAGGCCCACTTGACTTTGCATTCTAGGATGTCTGCCTCTAGGTGAGTGATCACACACCATCATGGTTATCTGGGTGATTATCATCTTTTTGTATAGTTCTTCTGCGTATTCTTGCCACCTCTTCTTAATCTCTTCTGCTTCTGTTAGGTCCAGACCATTTCTGTTCTTTATCGAGCCCATCTTTGCATGAAATGTTCCCTTAATATCTCTAATTTTCTTGAAGAAATCTCTGGAGATGAGAATGGCAAACCATTTCAGTATTCTGGCAAACAACTTCAGTATTCACATATGAACAGTGTGAAAAGGCATTCGTCTAAGATGCATTTAATCAGCTTACTCATGCAAAACTCACTTATTCAAGAGACTGGACTCCTATCTGAAAATACCAGGGTCATAGCTCAGTCCTTTTCTCTGTGGCCACAGTAGTGAGATTAGGACACACTCGCTTTGTGTTCATGCTGCAGCCTACGCCCCTTTATCGACTGACTTCCTTATTATTGCCCTTGCAGACTTGTTTTCGTTGCAGGCCGGGAAGGCCACATGCTGAAAGTGCTGTCTTACATTAGCGTCAAGCGCCTCACTCCAGCTCCTGCCATCATGTTTCATGTAAGTATGAATTCTGCCATGCAAACACCCTCTTAAGGCAGAGGGTCCCCCAGTCTGGATGATAAAGTATAAACCTGATCACTAAGTTCAGTGACTTTCAAATGACCCGGGTTCCTCAGTCCTCAGGTATATAAAATAGTTCAAAACAATTAAAATAATTTACCCAATTTCTGCTCCTTGTTCTGAATTTATCTATGAAAGACACTGTTTGAATCTTCCAAGCATGGAAGATATCTTTATGTCTTACATGCACATTTGTGTGCTCTAGGTCCCTGGTAACAAACTGTACAAAACCCCACTAACTTATGGGGAAGGAGAATAAGGCATTTTATGAGGTGGCTAATGACAACAGCTTCTCATTGTGGTCCAATAATTCTTAAGTCATGAGATGCTTGTGAATTAAAGGCCCTCTGACATTTTCTGATTGGAATTTCTCAGTGAGGGGTAGTCCTTGGTTGTATGCAACTATTATGGGCAACTTTGGACCATCCACACCCTAGCTTAAGGGCCAGACTCTTCCTCCCACTCTGAGGAGAACCCCTATTCTCTGTCAACCTACTCCCTCTGGAGATGAGAAAACAGACCCAGAATTACAGGAATTTCAAGTCCAGGACAGTGCAGTAAATGCAGTCAATACCAGACCTAGACAGCCTGGGTTTTCTAGTGCAGGGTTCTTTTCTCCAGTGAAAACTCTTTGCAGGAAAATTAATAATTAGGAAGCTGGTGGAATATACATTTTGTTTTTCTCCTGTTTAAAAGAGCCACCTATTTTCCAAGTCCTTTCCATCACACTTCAAAGAAAAGAGCTTCCACCAATCTGGCTTGACTCCAAATGTAATGGGATGAACAGAAGTTTTCTTTCACATTAAAGTGTTTATCCACTGCTTCTTTTGTGAAGTCATAAGGGTAATGTTTTCATGTACTGATGACCTAAGAATTCATTCTTCTTCTCTCTAGAGCATGATAGCGATCATTTACATCATCCCTGGTGACATAAACTCATTAGTCAATTACTTCAGTTTTGCTGCCTGGCTGTTCTATGGTTTGACGATCACTGGACTCATTGTGATGAGGTTTACGAGGAAAGAGCTGAAAAGACCTATCAAGGTAGGTTTAGTTCCCCAAATGTCACAAGTGGCTTTGTTTCCTGAAGTGAGCCAGACAGCGGTCAACTAATTTATGTTATTTAGATGTAACTATTTTGAGTTCTAGGAGCCTGCTTTCTATTTTCAACCTTTTCTCCTGAATGTCATACTTAACAGTGGAGTTTCCTCTTCATCTCATATTATAAATTACGATCCAGTCAGCCATCTCATTATTAATTTATTAAAGTTATCAGCAATACCTGTGACTGTCTAAGCAAAGGGAGATTTCCAGTTCTGGCAGTTCCAGGATCTCTCAAGCATACACTTTTTGCTTACTGATGGGGCCTTCTGACTCAGACCCAGACCTGTTCCTGTGCGTGCAGCCACCTACAGACCACCTATGCAACCTGTCTGAGGCTCCTTCCCACCTGCCTCCATGGCTGGTGTAGGTCCATACACCAGTGGGGAAGGAGAATGTATTGTGTTTTGCTTACGTTATGGGCTCTCTTTTTTTAATTAAAACCTATGGTATATATTCTTTGGAGAAGGAAATGGCAACCCACTTCAGTATTCTTGCCTGGGGAATCCCATGGACAGAGGAGCCTGGTGGGCTATAGGGTCACAAAGAGTTGGACATGACTGAAGTGACTAAAAGGTAGGCAAGATGAGGGCTTCAGAAACTATATAGCAAAAATAAAAATAGTGTCTTTAGCTTTGAAATTCTGTTTCATAAATCTGGTTAAAAGTCTTTCTGGCACGGTAGCTTGACTGTTACCCAGTCGCTAAAGTCAGCAGAGGTGTAGAGTGGCCTGCTGGGATCAGGCAGCTCCCTCAATCAGGAAATCAAGCACGCAAAATCATGATGGTAGCACAGATTTGTAATCTGCACAAAACTGCTCAAACTGAAATAAAAGGATTTGAGAAAAAATATGGAAGGAGGCAGGAAAGAAAATGAGAGAGAGCAACATAAGTGTAACTGGAGTCGCTGAGAAAGAAAACGAAAGTAATAGAATTGTTAAAAGCTGTGATTTAAGAAACATTTCCTGAATTTGGAAGGAAAGGAGGAGAGGGGACCTTCAGAGGAGGCAGGGACTTGAATCAACACACTGAAAGTCATACAGTATAACTGAGATATCCTAACTAGAGTATAAATACATTCTGATAAACTATGGAGTTTTTTCTTTTTAACGCTTTGGGTATATCACATCCTCTTTCTTGTCCTCCTGCACCTCAATTCACTTATAAAGAAAAGGAAATATACAGGCATCAGACTTCTCACCAGCTATACTTTATGCCATAAGACAGTGGGCAACTTATTTAAGATAGTCAAGGAAGGGAAATGTAAGTCAAATATTTTATATCTGCTCAAACTGACCTTGAAGAATAAAGTTACCAATAAGAGAACTCAAAGCATACCTTGTTATAATATGAGACCTTCCTTCCTTTGGAATCACTAAAGAATGAGCTTTAGAAACCAAGAAGTCATGGGCATAAGGTGAATATATTTAAAAACTAAGACTTAACGACAGAAGATAAGGATGGCAAAACAGTATGTAAATTATTAAGCACTGACAACATAATATAACAAAAGTGGAAGAGAAAGCATAGGAAAGTATTCAAGGGAAGTGTGTCAGAGAAACTGCTTTAGGACAACATTTGAAATTAAATGCTGGAGGGGGAAAAGAAATCTTTAGCTTACTTCATTACTGCTTATTATGAATAATATCTTAAAAAGGAGACAAAGGTATTATATTATACCTATTTATAATGGTAATGCTCAGAAGAAAGGGCTTCCCTGGTGGCTCAGTTGATAAAGAATGCGCCTACAATGTGGGAGACCTGGCTTCGATCCCTGGGTTGAGAACTAAGAAAATTAGTGTTTATAGATAAATATATCCACACACACACACACACACACACACACACACACACACACACACACACACACACACACACACACACACACACACACACACACACACACACACACACACACACACACACACACACACACACACACACACACACACACACACACACACACACACACACACACACACACACACACACACACACACACACACACACACACACACACACCCCCCCCCACCATCCCATGAAAGCACATCATGAAAGAACCTATACATGAAGACTCAAACAGGGAAACAAATCAGAATATCTTCCTGGTTGACTTTTCTCAGTAGAATGCTTATTAGGGTTTTTGTTGCTACTGTTTTGTTTCGCTTATTAGTTTTTTAACATTCCCAAACTTTACAGAATCTATGAATCTCTTAATAGTCTTATGTCTAACTGATAGTTATATGGGAAAAAATGAGAATTCAAATTTCCAAAACCCGCTACAGTATTTTTAATACATGTGTGTGAAAAGTTTCAGATGACATTCCAAATGCGACACAAGTTACCATCATGTGTAGGTGTACTGAAAAGTGTGAAAAAGCATGCGTATCTCAGACTTTGGGAAACATGTTATTGCGTTGAAGGTAACCATTTACTAACAGTCATACTAATTGGTGCCCAGGAAATCATTTTTTTTAAAGCAGCTAACTTCTAGGTGTAACACATTTGTTGTTGTGCAGTCACTCACTCATGTCTGACTCTCTGTGGCCTCAGGGACTGCAGCCGGCCAGGCTCCTTCCATGGCATTTTCCAGGCAAGAATACTGGAATGAGTTGCCATCTCCTTCTCTCCAGGGGATCCTGCAGACCCAGAGACTGCACCCTTGTCTCCTGCATTCAGGGGGATTCTTCACCACTGAGCCACCAGGGAGGCCCATAGCATATGCTGGATATATATATGCATTTACTGTCTTTTAGTTATATCTGAAAACTCGACTTAGAAGTTTAGGATTTCACCTGATACATGGTAATCTTCCCCACTGTAACAATGAAGGAAGGAGCCTCTGGTGAGAGTTTTCCCACAGAATGTTACTCTTTAAAGGGCAAGAAAATGACAGTTAAGTAGAAGGTCCTTTAGATAGACATGTGAAATGATATGAAGACAAAACTTACCAGCTGCATGAATAAACTGGCTTATTCAGCCTAAATAGTTTAAATTGGCCATTAAAAGAAAAAAATAATTTTTAGGCAGGTTTACAAAGTGGTAAAAGATTAAAAGGATAGGCAAAGAAAAACGAAGCAAATAAAAATCTGTATAAAACAGGGGCTATGATCTTATCAGACAAGCACTCAGACCCAGAACACAAGACAAAGACCATTAAGTAATAATGGCTAAAGAGATAAGAGTTGTGAAAACCTCTTTACCACACCACGTAATTACTTGTACGAAACAAACTACAGGAAACACAAGGAGAAACAGACACACACAAATAGAAGACTTTAGAACATCTCCTCCAGAGCAGGATAGATCCAGGCACATCACTAGTGAAAGCGACTGAAGATCTAAAACAATATAACAGGTACATTTTAGAGATTCCTATCAAATTCTGAGTTCCCCAAATATCAATCACACCTTTACAAGTGAAGAGGGGACATGTCTGAATCTGTAATGCCACCAAGAAAAACTCCGATTAAAAAGTCAGTAATGTTACAAAGTCTATTCTCTATCTATAATGCAATAAAACAGGAAATCGATTTTAAAAATTAACATCTTTTTTGATCCAAATGGAGACAGGAAATGAAAGTACATAAATTCCTAAAAATAACAATAAGGAGAACATCTCTGATCAGTGCTTTAAGGAAGTTCCACTATATTACTTACATCAATAAAAATGAAAACAAATTAAATAAACAACTCAAAAAGCAAGAGAAGAATCAACAAAGAAAACCAAAAGAATGTAGAAGGAATCAATAAACCTAAAGAAAGAACTTATGATTCTTAACTGGATTATTTTTTAGAATTTCACCATGAACTCAAGATTCTGCTGGGGTAGTAAGCTGTATTTTCCTAGAAAACTGTCCATTTCATGTAGGTGTTTGAATTTATTTGTATACAGCTATACAAAATAGTTTATGATTAAAAAAAAAAAACTTCCTATGTTCTGGAGATTATTTCTCCACTTTTGTTTATCTGTGTATTTATGCTTTCTGGTTTTTTTTTTTTTAAGGTAAGCTACAGGTTGTTTTACTGATTTTTCAAATTATTTTTATGGACTATAACACTAATATTAAACCTTGCAAAGATAGCACAGAAAAATCACAGGCCAATCTCACTTTTGAATATTGATAGAAAAATCATAAAATAATTTAACAAATAGAATCCAATTATATTAAAAACATAGCATGACCAAGTCAAGTCTGTGCAAGCGTGGCTGAAGATTAGAATGAACTGGATTTAATTCATGGGGGATATAATTCATCATATTAATATACTTATGGTGAATATAGACTTTCCTGGTGGCTCAGATGGTAAAGCATCTGTCTACAGTGCAGGAGACCTGGGTTCAATCCCTGGGTCAGGAAGATCTTCTGGAGAAGGAAATGGCAACCCACTCCAGTACTCTTGCCTGGAAAATCCTATGGATGGAGGAGCCTGGTAGGCTACAGTCCATGGGGTCACAAATAGTCGGCCACGACTAAGCAACTTCACTTTCATGGTGAATAACCCTATGATCACCTCCCACAGATGCCAAAAACCACCAAATAAAATTCAACATACATCACTGATAAACACAAATAGAAACATATAATCTTTTCCTTGGTATGATCACACACACAAACACACCTTCATGGCAAAAAGCAACCTTAATTGATAAGCTTAACTGATAACCTTAATACTAGAGAGATCCCTGCTAGGTCTAAGACAAGAATGCCTTCCTTCTATTGATTTCTACTATCAGCTAACATTTGGAGCATAAGGATTAGAGAAGATTTTTTGAAAGTCTTTCTAAATTCAAAGAAAATAAAAATGTACACCTGGAAAACCCAAAAGGATCAAAGAAAAACTACAAGAAAATATAGTAAAGTAATAAGACATAAAATTAAGACACTGAAATCAATAGCCTTTATTTATAAAAATGATGTCCAATTAAAAGAAAATGAAAGACAACACCTCATCTTCCCCCTACTCCATCTGAAACTAAAACCTAGCCATGAACTTTAACAAGAGGTCAGACTCCTCAGTGGAAAAGTAAAATTCTCCTGCAAGACCAAAAAGTAACTTGAACAAATGGAAATCCATCATCTTCTTGGACAGGGAAACTCAGCATCCTTCATTTAGACATTTCATGTAACCATAATAAAAAACACCATCTAATTTTTTCTCTGGAGTTAGACAAGCTGATTGTACAGTTCATATTGAAGAACAAACTACTAATAGCAAGAATGGCCAGGGAAAACCTGGCCATTAAATATTAAAATATAGATTCTAAAATTTAAATATCATAGTACTGATGCATGAAGAAAACATAAACTGTTTTGTAATCCAAGAATGGTGAAAACCTTTCCAATGACTCAAAAATCAAGGAGTAATTTTTTAAAAAGCGGCAACCCTATCTCATGGCCAAAATAAAAATGCATGCATTCAAATAAGGAGAAGAAAGTTGAAAGCATATATATAAAATATTAGGGGAAATACGTGCAGTAATAGCACACACACACAAAGGGTTAACAGCCCTCATCTAACGAGTGCCTAAAATTGAGATGGGAGTTACTAACAACTGAAATGGACAAAAGATGTAAATGGACACAAGTCAACAAAGTTCAATGAGAAAAATGCAGTGACACTTAAACATGAAACACATGGACCCCAGCACACTCAGTTTTGTTCCTAACAAGAGACAGACGCCAGAATTCTAACAACCTACCATTTCTTGCTTGTAAGATGGGGCAGAAATCCCAGAGTTTGGCCACACCCCATGGAGGTGGCTATAGGGAAACAGCCTTCTCCAACACTGCTAGTGGAATTCAAATGATATGGCCACTATGGATGGAAACCTGGCCATATCCAGCAAAATTACATATGGATTTACCTTGTGACCCAGTCATCCTATTTTGAGGGAATCTATCCCAAAGTCTAGTCAAGGCTATGGGTTTTCCAGTGGTCATGTATGGATGTGAGAGTTGGACTGTGAAGAAAGCTGAACGCCGAAGAATTGATGCTTTTGAACTGTGGTGTTGGAGAAGACTCTTGAGAGTCCCTTGGACTGCAAGAAGATCCAACCAGTCCATTCTAAAGGAGACCAGTCCTGGGTGTTCATTGGAAGGACTGATGCTAAAAGCTGAAACTCTAATACTTTGACTACCTCATGCAAAGAGTTGACTCATTGGAAAAGACTCTGATGCTGAGAGGGGTTGGGGGCAGGAGGAGAAGGGGACGACAAAGGATGAGATGGCTGGATGGTATCACCAACTCAATGGACATGAGTTTGAGTGAACTCTGGGAGTTGGTGATGGACAGGGAGGCCTGGCATGCTGCGATTCATGGGGTCTCAAAGAGTTGGACACGACTGCGTGACTAAACTGAACTGAATTGATTCTAAAGAGAAGTTGACAAAAATATGAAACATACCCAAGGTCATTTATTGCAGCATTAACTGTAAAAGTGAAAGCCTCAACACAACCCAAATGTCAGTTACTGGAAGACTAGCTGGATAAGTTTGGAACAGCCACCAAATAGAGTGGTATGCAGTAGTAAAATGGATAAGTAATTTTATACAGCTCTGCTATCTCTGAAGTATATTAATGGAAAAAAACCAAGGTGTAACACTGTGTTTTATGCACTTGCTGCCTTTTATGTAAGGGTAGTGGAAGATGAACAGGTGTATGCATGTTTGTGCATATACATGTGCTTATTCGCAAAAAAGAAATATTGGGAGAATAAAGCAAACTCAAAAAAAATTATAATATCAAAAAATCAAACACTGAAAAGGGAAAGAGCAGATCCTTGAAAACTCCAAACAAATGGAGATAAAAGAATATTACTCTATAAAAAGCAGATGACATAACCACGCAGAGCATAATTACCAGAAATGGTACTAAAGTGCATGGCTTTTCATTGCACTCCCCTTGTGGCTTACACTCTTCTGTTAAAAAGAACTGCAAAAAAGTCTTAAACTTCATGCTCCATACAATGGTGGTACTGGCATAGGGAAGCCTGGCATGCTGCAGTCCATGGGGTTGCAGAGAGCCAGACACGACTGAGCCACTGAACTGGTGTAGTTATCATAGACACACTGTAAGATAAATAGGTAATCATGTGAAAGCCATTATGAAGCTTTCCGAAAAGAAGCATTAGGAAAGAAAATGCAAGTCTAGAGTAAAGTAAGGAAAAAGTGCAATCTGACATTTGAATCAAAACTGTTAGAATCGTTTGTGCAATGCTTTTCCCTTCATGGGAAAAAAAAAAAAAGATTTTTCTCTGTCCTGGGGAAAGAACACTGAATACTCCAACCACCCAGATGATGGTTTTTAAGTGTCCATTTCCTACCCAAAAGAAACAGCTCCCTGGAGAAATGGGTGCATCCAGAGCTGCCTGGACTGGATGTCTCTCGAGCCCCCTGCATTCACTGATTGACTTCAGGGATTCGAAAGTGTGGCAGTCAGACCTTACATGCTTCCTGAGGTGACGAAAGGAAGTACACCGCTCCACCATGAACGGCTCCTGCCTCCAGGTCTAGCCACCAGGTTTAACAAACGAGAGGGACAGAGGAGCGCATTATCCCCAGAGCTAGATGAAGACAGTGTACGACACACCATCCGATTCCGGCAACATATTAATGGTGAGACAGAGCAAGGAGGGAACCAACAGGTTAAAATCCAAGTCCTTGTTGGTGAGAAATGCGTGATGTGTACTTTACAGCTAAAAATGACGTGAAGGCGTTTTCTTTATATTCTAGGGAAAAGGAAAAGAACATGTGAAATAAGGTCAGCAAATTTACTTACAAGCGATTGAAACTAACTATATTCTTTCTCTATCAAGGGTATGAAAAATTTCAAAAGGGAAACAAATGCTCACGGCCGAGTTGTGACTCCATGTTGTTCTGCCTGCAGGTGCCCATTTTCATCCCCATCTTGGTGACTCTCTTATCCGTGTTTTTGGTTTTGGCCCCAATCATCAGCACACCTGCGTGGGAGTATCTCTACTGTGTGTTGTTTATGCTGAGCGGCCTTGTATTTTATTTCCTTTTTGTCCACTATAAGTTTGGATGGGCTCAGAAAATCTCAAGTAAGTATCAACCGGGAACTGCTGTGTTATTAGTGAAGCAAGGCAAGCCCAACACTCAGCAGCCTCATCTGTTCCAATGCTACCAGGACATTCTTGTCACAGGGTCTCACACAGTGAACAAAATTTCATCTCCTCTTTGGGAGGACACGTGACCTGTTCCCCTCAGTGTGACACCCCTGGGGTCCACCTGTGGCCTATTATTTCCCAAGGACTTTGCTCCTTTCTTGAAAGCGCTCCTCCTGCCTCTAACCTCTTTACGGTGATCTAAGCCTAAAGCTGAGGGGTTGCTGGTGCTCTACTACAAAAATGAAAGAAAAGGTTAATAACTATCAGAAAACCAGCCACACTTGCCTATGCCTCTGAAAATGGACTTGCATTTGATTATATTGACAGAGAATCTAGCCAGGATAACTTACAACCTAAAGGCCCCACCCAAATACGCCTTATTTCTCAGCTTTGAGGGTTTAGCCGAGCTGTTCCCAACAAAAACTGTTAAGTTAGAATTAAGGAAGAGAATGAACCATCTGTATTTTAAAGGAGATGCTGACTAAGTGACTTCAGACTACATATTCAGCCTTGGTCAGTGGTAAATAGTTAAATATACACATATAACTGAGTCATTCACATTTTTCCTATAAATGGTTTGGTGGCAGTAAAATATATAGCAGGTTCCTAATGCTTTAATGGGAAATAACTTATCTCCAAAGAACCACCATAGCTCCCAGGATGGGTCTGCCCATCTCTACTTACCTGTGTCCCCCGAGGAGAGGCTCTAATAGGAGACACATCTCCAAGGAGTAACACTATCACTGCTCACCAATAAGTGGGGTGAAGCTGATTTTTAATGTCGCTTTTCTAACTGCACTTCCCCCAGAGCCTCTCACCATGCACCTTCAGATGCTGATGGAAGTCGTCCCCCAGAGGAAGCTCCAGAGTAACAAGCTCTGCCTCTTGTGCCAAATCCAAGCTGTCATGAACTTATTTTTGTAAGCAATATTTGTGGTTATTTCTTCCTGATGTTTTTAAGAAAAAAAACAAACATATTCACACATGTATGATACTATTATTTTTAGCTATCCTTAATTCCCTGGGTGGGTGCTGGCTGAAGTCAGCAGGCAAGGAGATAACCCAGAAGAACGGTGGTGGCGGGAAGGACTAAATCAGAGCCACTGGCATCACACAGCAAGGGGCACATCACACCTACTTCAATGAAGGGTGTCCTTTCAGCTCCATCATCAGCAAGGTACATATATGTATATATACACACACATACACACATGTATATGTATATATACACACACACACAAATACATTTAAATATAAAGTTGATGAAACTTTGCTTTGATTGAAATAGATTTTTAAAATACTCAAGTACAAATGCTTTCCTACCTACCCCCACCCCTTCCTGTATTTCACCTGGGGCGCACGGGGCAGGTCCGTCCCAGGCTGGCTGTCAAGGCCTGCAGGGCACAGCTGACTGCCCAGGACCACCCACAGCCTGTGCCCACAAGAAGCTCAGTGTCACAGGTCCCCTGACAACCTTCACTGGTATTTCAGTCAAAGGAGGAAGTATGGTGTATAAAATTCAATTGCATTTGGCACTCAGGAATATTCCTGACAAAATATGGTTTAAAAGAATGGAAAAAGTAACATTTCCATGAAAATACTGAAATTTTATTGATATATTGCCAAAGACTTTCACACCAAAACAAAGAACATGAGCAATTTTAGAAGCATGCAAAGGTACTTTTACCATGCATTTCAGAAAATTTCCCAAAACATGAAATCAGTACATATTAATAGTAGAGAACAACAACAAACAATGAGTAACTGTTTACATTTCAAAAGCCAGGAGTCCTGTACCTTACAGAACGCAATTCAGAACTTCAAAGAGTCATAAATTTAAATGTCTGAAAAAAAGAAACTGAAAATTAAACATGTAGCCATCGTCTGCCGAACTTTCACTCAGCTATTAGTGAACCACAGGAGAGAATCAACCTTACACCTTCTCTGAGAACAGGAAGCCCTGTCGTTTTCACCTGGGCACACAGCTGCTCTGCTGCTTGCTATTATTATGTGTGTGTTTTACGAGAGAGACAATACAATGGTGCATACACCGCAGGTGGCCAGCAACCTCAGGGAAAAAGCCAGTGCAGCTCCGGAGGCCTGGCCGCGGACCCAGAGGCCTCCCCGGTGGGAGCCAAAGCTGTATTTACCAAAAACTACATGGGGTAAGAATGTTACAAGAGCTGCACAGAATCAGAACCTCTGCCAGCAAAGACACCACAACTTCCCCAAGTGCCTGCCCAGTTTAGCCAGGAAAAAGGACCGCCGGTACACCTCACGAGCCAATCGGACACTTGTCAGTCAACCACAGGCTCACAGCGGCAGCAAGGATGAGATCCTGGCAGCTGTGCAGGCTGGACACCACGTCCGCCCCCCAGAGGGCAGCGGCATGACTCCACCCAGCAGCACTCCAGGCCCCACAGCTGGGCAATGCCCACCAAGAAGCAGACCGTCTTATTTTACAGATGAGGAAACTGAGAGCAAGAGGACGGTTCACGCCTGCTCATGGGACACGAAAGACAGCTTGATGACAAAGTTTACCTCCCGTTCAGGTGGTGCTTCGAGCCTGGGACATATATAAACGTGGGCACCTGTGCTTTCTGATGTGTAAAAAGAATAAAGATTCTGGGGGCTGTCCTAACAGTCATGTTCTGTCATGTTATTTTCCAGTTCTAGGCAAAGCTGCCAGGCCCACACTGAAGCACTGCATGGAGTGGGAACTGGCCAGCGGCTCGCCGTCTAACTCTCCAGGTAACGTGGAGAGCCAGGCTCTGGGCAGTCCCACACTGAAGTGCTCATGGCAAATGCATATTTCCTGATGGCCTCATGACTGTGGGTGCTGCAGCCTTGCCCCAGGCCGAGGCCATGAATGTTTGCAGGGCTCCCCATGTGCAGGTGTTCTGAGCATTGCCTCCAGGCCCAAGTCCTCTTCAGTTTCCACTGGAGAGAGACCTGTGTCTTGTTTGTCCCGGACGCTGCAGGTTGCGAGGGTACTTCAGAAGCTTTACCTCCAGAAAGCCCTGGGTCAGGCTGCTATTGCTGAGGCAAGCCCATTCTCACCCTTGGACTGTCTCTTCGCAAGATATCAGCTCACCCTGGGTAACCAGCTATCACTATGTAAAGACTACTAGGAGCATTAGCACACACACAGTTATGTTGCATGCCAACTAACTCATGGCTGAAAGTGAAGTGAAGTGTTAGTTGCTCAGTCATGTCTGACTCTTTGTGACCCCATGGACTGTGACCCCATGGTTCCTCCGCCCATGGAACTGAGGCAAGAACACTGGAGTGGGTTGCCAATTCCTTCTCCAGGGGATCTTCCCGACCCAGGGATCAAACCCAGGTCTCCTGCACTGCAGGCAGATTCTTAACTATCTGAGCCATCAGGGAAGCCACTGAAAAGGTCTCTTAAGCAGTGCAGAGTATGAATTTTAAGAAATCTCAATTTATATGTGCAAGATCAGGTTTTAAGAATGTACCAAACACAGGTCCAGATGAAAAAACAACCACCATGAACTCCAGGTGGTACAGGTCGTTACCTGAACGCCTGGCCTGCATCACTCAACCTGCGTGTCAAGGCGGGCTTCACAGCAGGCGCCAGGACAGTCCAGCATCCACAGTGCCTCTGCTTCCACCTTCCTTCCAGAGTCGCACCATCAACTCATTTTTCTATCAGTTAAGAATTTCTCACCATTACTAATCCCAGCGCCACAAGGTGACACTTAGTAACGCTTGATCCTTGAGGGAAAAAAGGTCTGAATGTGACTTCCTGTCTTCTTAGCTTCTGGTCACACAGCAATATCCATTCATTTCTGTTCAGAAGCCTCTGGCCGCTCTGCAGGTTTTAATTCACATTCTCATTCACTCTCAGTTTCATCTTCATCTGAACTTCTGTCACTGGTCTCAACCAAGCCTGCCATGTTGCAGGACAGGTTTTTAGAATTTACAACTAAAAGAGGTATATATTATCAAAAATATGTTAATAATTACAGATTCATTAGTAAATATTCCCCCATGCCCATTATTTTGGTCACTGCAGAAAAAGTCCCTTGGGTTCTAGCTCTATATTTTGTGACTCAAGTTTTCATGATTTTAAGCAAGAAACATGCAAGTAAAATTTGCCTGCATATGGGTAAGTTATTTTCCTAGGAGAAATATTTGTACAAATGTTATAAGGAGGTATATTTATAACCAAGAGTTGATACTCCTCAAAGCAGAACATTTAGCACCAAGATCAACCACAAGGAGAAAACTAACACCTAAGGGCTTTACAGTAATGGCCCATTTTCACAAAGGCTGCATTCCTGGAATCTGCGTCCACCCCCATGATGCTCAGGTCCTACGACTCTCCTGGGGAGTGGGTGCACCTCCTCTTACCTTTGGCAAAGTGGCTATCCTCCTTATCCTCATCACAGTCTTCCCAGTGATCAAAATCAAAAGCCACATTGGGATTCTGTTCAACATAACAATTTACATTACTTGAGAGAATAAAACAAACTCAGGGTGTTAAGACCAAGCATGGTTGACTTCTACTCACCCTCTGTTTGAGTAAGCCACACCAAGATTCCCTTTGCTCTTTTGCAAGAGTGATTACAGGTTCGTCATATTTAATTATGCATTTGCAATCATCTTTTATTATGTTGGCTTGCAGCTCCAAATCAGCCAAGTAAAATTTCTCTCCTACCCAGGCACTAGATTTACAAAAAGAAATAAAGTCAGCCTTTTAAAACATTAGAAATTATTTCTATTTGGTTTTATAAGCTATACATAACCCACCTGAAAACAACTCTATCTCTAAAGTATTTACATTTATAATCTTTTACGTTCCTTATTTTTATCTTCAGTATGATCACATCCTCTTTTTGGAACCATTTTATTTGTGGGTGGAAGCTGGAAGAAAGGGAAGAGGATTATATACTCATCTCTGTGTATTTGCTAGGCAAATAAGGAAAGCAGACCCCAACAATGAGCATACCTTTTCGGCGGCTCTGTAGTTTTGTTAATGGGAGCACCTCCACTGTTTTTAGGTAACGTTTCTGTCCAAAAAGTCAAATTTTCCTATAGGTTATTTATATGTGACTCCATAATATTTATACATATATATTATATATAACATATATATTACAAATAACATGTATATATGACTCCATTATATATATATATAATATATATATATGTACTTTTGGAATTTTATGCAACTTTTAATTGAACTACTAAGAATATGAGCATAAACTTCATAGTAACCGAAGTATCCAGTTGCAAAGAATAATTTTAAAAAGTAAAATGTACATCATTTAGTGTAACTAATCAAACAAATACTAGATTAAGAAAAGAACTATTTACCTTGACCAGTATTATGATTAAACAATCAGGAATGTAAACTCTGTGAAAAAGGACCACATGGAGTTGTTGGCCATAGGACACCACTGCTCCAGTGTCCCTGCTATCTCAACCTGCTAGCACCCCTAACAATTTCCAGAACAGCAGTCAGTACATGCCAGGACCGCTGCAGCACATGACATTTTGTAAATCAGTGCAATTGAAATTCTCAATCTAAAATGTCTGAGGCTTTCAAAGACTTGAGCAAAAATGTTTATGAGGGGCTTGTTAACAATAGTCAAAAACTGAAAACAATGTCTTTCAACAGGCAAATGGGGAAATAAATTGCAGTATATTCATATCACAGAATGAAAGCGAAAGCGAAAGCTGCTCAGTCATGTCTGATTCTTTGCGACCCCGTGGACATAGTCCACGGAATTCTCCAGGCCAGAATACTGGAGTGGGTGGCCTTGCCCTTGGGGATCTTCCCAACCCAGGGGTCGAACTCAGGTCTCCCACATTGCAGGCAGACTCTTTACCAGTTGAGCCACAGGGAAGCCCATATCACAGAATACAACTCAGCAATAAAGTGCCACTGCTACTTACAATAATCTAGATGAATTTCACAGACATAATGTTGATGAGAGAAGCCACGCGAGTGTATACCATGTGCTTCCAATTCAGCAGCACTGATGGTATCGCAAGTAAGAACAGGGGCTCCTAGGCAGGGTTACAGACAGGAAGGGTATGTAAGGGAGACCACTGGAATTCTGGGAATGGCCATAGCCTGACTGGCGTGGGGTAATGGACATGTACACACAGGAAAATTCTGTATGTTTAAGATCCATGCACTTTTACTGGATGAGCATTATACCTCAAATAACAAAAAGGAAAAAAGTTACAGAAAAAAAAAAATTGGAAGCTGAATTGTCAAAAGTAGAAAGTTAGGTAACATCAGTTTATATCACCTTCTAATTCATCTAAAAGTGGAAAGCCTAAACATCAGAAAATTTCCAAGCATTAGTGATTTTAAATTACCCATCTTTTAAATAACCAACCATGCTTTTGGTTTTCTGAGTTTGTCTTGGAGTCAGTTCCTCTCTCTGAGCCCTTGTCCTCTTGCCATGTGCTCGGCAGACAAGCACTGTCTTCTCTGGAAGAAGGTATCCTGGGTGAAAAAGGCAGAGGGTGAACCGTGAGATGAAGAGACAGGAAGAATCTGGCTCCCTACAGGGATTTCCAGCAAGAAGAGGGAGGCAGGCCAGCCACATGTGGCTGGAAGTGCCTCCTACAGCAGTCAAACCTGCACAGAACTTACAGCTCACTGGCAGCCAACAGGCAGGTCAGCCAGCTCTGGGTACAACTGGTGTCAGGTGCCGAGTGGCTGACTGACATTCATCATCCAACAGGTGCAGGAACTCATTTGCCAAAATAAAATTCTTTCCAGATCACGTAACTCCGAGAATTGTATGCACTGCTGCCCACTTCAAAGAGGATGAAAGAGCAGAAAGTGCAAGCCATCTCCTTTCCTCTCCTGTCCCAGCTTCCTAGACACCCTCTTACCACTCTGGATCTACTGCTAGGAACGTTCTTTGCAAGAAAAAGCAGATACTGCCCTCTGTATCTTCTATCTAAAACACACACACATGTTTAAACACATGGGAACCTACTACATTACATTCACTTTTCTGCCCCTTACTTTATTATACTTAATAACTGGTGATTGCACCATATCAATATATAGAGGGCAATCTCATTCTTATAAAAAATTGTGTTTTTCCTTTCGTTAACAGGTAACCACATACATGTGGTTCAGTATTTTAGCAAGATAGAAAGGTCTACACAGTGAAAAGTCTCTCCCCTCCCCTCTATTCCCCAGTCACCAATTTCCTTTCTTAAGGCAGAAAACATAAATCATTTCTTGCGCATCCTTTTTGAGTTAGCTGAAGCCTAAAGGAGCAACCTATAGAAACACATGTATACACACCCCTATGGATAGGGAGCGTGCATGTGTGTCTCCAAGGGCACATTTGACTGACACATATGAAGCCTGTGGCATGGAGGGCAGTGTCCCATGGTCCAACCACTCAGGCATAGACCCCCTCTCTCGGGCTTTGTTCCCCTCACCACTGTGCAGCCTCAGACCCTCCGTTGCCCACCCTCTTCTTCCGCCACGGCTCTGACCTCCCCCTCCTGGCCCTCATTTACTGGGGATTAGTTCCTTCCTCCTTCCACACTTACACAAGTCGTGACTGTCCTCAAACACCAGCAAACCAGAGCCTCCTCATCCACTTTCCTGCACTCTAGGTTTATACCGTCAGCAACCCAAAACTCAAGTCCAAAACCCACTCAGTGTCTCCTCCCCTCTGAGCTGGCTGCTGTCTGAGAAACATCCTTGAACAGCCAACCCTGCCACTATCTTCTCAGTCCTGAGGACTCAGAATGACACAATTATACACACTGCCCTGTGTCTGTTAACTTTTCAGGTCCCCAGACTCTGTCCCCCTTTCCAATCTGCTTTAAGAATGGGGCCATGCTCCTCGATTCTGGTCCAGCAAACACAGCTGCTATTCATCTCCTGAAACAGAGCCCCTTCCTGGGAGGCAAGCTTCCTCTGTAGCTCCCGTGGTCTCTGCACTCCCTCCATGCTTGTGACCACAGCGGCCAGCGCTCCTGTGCATGGTCTCTGCACTCCCTCCATGCTTGTGACCACAGTGGCCAGCGCTCCTGTGCGTGGTCCCTGCACTTCCCTCCATGCTTGTGACCACAGCGGCCAGCGCTCCTGTGCATGGTCTCTGCACTCCCTCCATGCTTGTAACCACAGCGGCCAGTGCTCCTGTGCATGGTCCCTGCACTTCCGCCATGCTCATGACCACAGCGCCCAGTGCTCCTGTGCGTGGTCTCTGCACTCCCTCCATGCTTGTGACCAGTGGCCAGCGGTCCTGTGCGTGGTCTCTGCACTTCCACCATGCTCATGACCACAGTGGCCAGCGCTCCTGTGCGTGGTCTCTGCACTCCCTCCATGCTCGTGGCCACAGCGGCCAGCGCTCCTGTGCGACTGCAGAGTCACCTGCGCGCAGGCACTGAGTAGAGTGCTCGGTTCAGAGCCGGGGCTCAGCAGCAGTTGTGGGGCTTCCTGTAAGCGATCCACCTTTGTCTTGAGTGAACCTACTCAACTGCAGGGGCATCTTCAGTTTTAAAATAATATCTCAAAATTAAGTATGGAGGACTTCCCTGGAGGTGCAGTAGATAGGAATCCACCTGCCAGTGCAGGGGACATGGGTCTCATTCCTGGTCCGGAAGATTCCACAGGCTGCAGGGCAACTAAGCCCGTGCACCACAACCACTGAGCCTGTGCTCGAGAGCCCGAGTGCTGCAACTACTGAGACCCGTGTACCTAGATTCTGTGTTCTACAGGAAGAGAAGCCACTGCAGTGAGAAGCCCGTGCTCTGTAACAACTAAAGAAAGCCCTAGAGAAAGCCCGAGCAGCAAAGAACACCCAGCACAGCAAAAGAAAAAAAAAAAAAAAAGCAAGCATGGAACAATTTTTGTTTCCTGAAAGTGTATAGAAACCAAAACATATTCTAATCCCACAGGTATCCAATTTTATTAAGACAGAAAACCCTGTAAACTTCACACAGTTTTCATCTTTGCCATGTTCTATGAAATTCCCTACTCTAAGCAATAATTTAGGAACATTTCAAGGTCTCCCACGATCATAGCACTAAATACGCCCGTCAGTTTTCAGTCTTTATTTCACGTGGCCTCACAAGCACCGTGCAGCTCATCGCTCCCTGCTCCATGAAACTCCTTCTTCACTGCCATCCTGATGCTCCCCCTGACTCCAGCTGGCTCCAGGCTGCGCCTTCTCAGGTGCCCACTGCCGGCCACCTCTCAGCATTAGAGGCCCCTCAGCTGGCTCTCGACACCCAGTGTCTGCTGACCACACCCTTGAGACCACACTCTCATACAGGTACACTCAGACACTGGCCATTTCGCCCACCTCCACACTACCATCCCAGTCTGAGCCACAGTCATCCTGTACCGAACTCTGGGCACAGGCTTCGTCCCCTCCAGTCTCTTCTCAACACAGCAGCCCAGGGTGCTCTGATTAATAAGTCTTTCCTCTGCTCAAAACTCTCTCACGGCTCCACTTCCTCCTCCTCCGAGCCTCCTCCCTGCACTGGCCACAGGGTCCAGCAAAATCCGACTCCGGTACCACTGCACCCTTTACACCTAGACTCTCCCCTTGCTTACTCCTCTGATCACTGTGCCTCTCTCTCTGCTCCTGGAACCAAGGAACAGCCAAGCCTTCTCCTGCCCACTCGAGTCTTCACCTCTCGACATCTGCCTGGGTCAGGACTCAGCTCTAGTGTCTTGGCTCACCATCTGAGACCCCAAACCACCTTACCTTCCCTTCTGCGTTAATCTGCTCCATCTCACATACCACCATCTGATCCCCTATGTATCTCTGTAACATCTTTATTGTCTTTCTCTCCCCATTAAAATGTGAGTCCTTCATCTATTTAGTTCACTACTGCATGCCTAGTAGACACTCAATAAATGTTTGCTGAATAAATGAATGAATTTCAAAATTTCAACTTTACCTACTGGCAACTTCAATTAAAAGTATTTATCTGTTAATCAGGTCAACTGAAACAAAGTTAGACTGAAGAAATATTCCAGCATCCAAAACAAAATGGTGGACTAGGACGCTCCAAGTTCCTATTTCCCTCTAGGTAACACTGAAAGAACTTCCTGTTCCCCCAGCTCCACCCCTGAAGCCAGAGAGGGCAGAGCCGACCTTGTGAATTCCTGCAGTCCTTTCTAAGCTGTCTGGAGCCAAGACAAGACGCTCACTGAGAAAAGTCCTAGGACGACCCTAAGCTTTCACCTCAGGCTGATTTCTAGGCCAGAATGTGGAGCAAACGGGAAACGTGTGCATTGCTGGGAACACAACACTTAGCTGTTGTGGAAACAGGTTGTCAGTTTAAAAAATGAAACACAGAACTGCCATACGATCCAGAAATTCCAGAAGGCCTGGAAGTAGGAACTTAGATAGCTGCACACCAGTGTTCACAGCAGCACTATTTACAGCAGCCAAATACCCACTACAGCTGGATGGATAACAAAACGCAGTGCCACCAGGGAAGGCCAGTATAGCCACGCAGCGGAAGATTTTCAGCCTTAAAAAGGACAAAATGTTGACGTCTGCTGTAACATGGATAAACCTTGAAAACATTATGCGACGTGAAATAAGCCAGACAGAGAAGGACGAATGTTGTATGCTTCCACTTGTGTGAGGTGCCCAGGATAGGTAAATGACTGGAAACAAAGCACAGAGGAGGCTCCCGGGGGCTGAGGGGACAGAAGAAAGGGGACTGCGGCTTACTGGGCACAGGGTGTCTGGCTGGGATGTTGAAACGTCTGCAAATGGACTGTGCTGATGGTTACACAACAATGTGAACGTATGTACTGCCACTGCATTGTACAGTTAATATTAGTCAGAAAGAGAAAAACATAGTATATTAACACACATATGTGTTAACATATATATGTATTAATCTTAGAAAAATGGGACAGATAAACGAACCTATGTGCAAAGCAGAAATAGAGACACAGACACAGAGAAAAAAATATACGGTCACCAAAGGGTGGAAGGGGGGTGGGATGAATTGGGAGATGGGGACTGACATATTTACACTGCTATGTGTAAAACAGGGAACTAATGAGAACCTACTGTATAGCACAGGCAGCTCTACTCAGTGCTCTGCGGTGACCTAAATGGGAAGGAAATTTTAAAAAGAGGCAATACGTGTACACACATAGCTGATTCACTTTGCTGTAGAGCAGAAACAGAAGATCGAAAAGCAACAACACTCCAATAAAATTTTTTAAAAATAGTTACAGTGATAGATTTTATGTGTATTTTATCACACTTTGAAAAAAACAAAAGTGAGAAATTCTGTTATGTATATTTTAACACAATTAAAATGCAATTTAAGAAATTACTGATAGTTTTGCTAGCTGTGCTAACAGCACTTTAGTCAAGTTTTTTAAAGCCTTCTGTTGTTCCACATCCTCACCAACACTTGGTATTTCCTTTCTCTCATTTCCCATGGCTATGAAGAGGTACTGCTCCACTGTGGTTTTGACCTGCATTCCCCTGATGAGTAATGAGCCTGAGGACCCTTCACATATTAATTACTGGACAGCTAGTCAATGAATTGGACATTGTGCAGTGTCTGTTCATATCTTTGTCCTGTTTTCTACTAGGTGTCCACTGTTTCAACTGAAAGGAGCTCATGACGCAAGTCCTGGTGGACACATATGCTGAGTCCAACTCCTCTGCGGGGCTGCCCGTATACTCTCTCAGAGACTTCAGAAGTCTCTCACTTGCTGTGGACATCAAACTGGTACAACCCATCTGGAAAACTGTTGAGTGGTTTCCATTCCATTCCATCAAAAATACATTCATTAGTACAGCAAAGCGCACGACAAAGAAATGTTTAAAGTGCCACCTGAAGCGGCCCAGACCTGGAAATTCCTCCCACCAACAGAACGGGAAATAAATCACACTGTGTTCATACAGCGGGCTATGACACAGCAATGGAATCCATGGTCTACAGCTGCACGCACGACATGGATGACTTCCCCAAGCAACAGATAAAGATGCCAGGAGACACAAGAGACACACTGCATGGCTCCATGCAGAGAACGAGCCAGGAAGAGTCATCCACGTTGTTTTGTGTCTGGAAGGCGGCTGCCCTTGGGGAGAACAAGAAGGCAGCTCTGAGTGGCACCTTGTTTCTGATCTGGGCTAGTTTCCATGCTCAGAAAACCACTATGCCATACTTGCTATGTGTGTAACTTTCTGGATGTGTGCTGTCAATAAAAAGCTAACAAAAGTTCACTCTGTAAGCAATATGGTGAAATTATATATTTGGAATTTGTTTTATAATAGTCAAGCAAAAACAAAAGTGTGGGCTGGAGTGTGAATAAAATCAGACTCCCCAAATGTTGGTAATTACTGAGTGATGGGAACACACAGACTCATTAGACTACTCTACTTTCAGCAAAAATGTTCATACCACTTGTGAGTTCTATTTCCACAAAACAGCTCTTCCAAAGGGGGACAAAAATCCACTTACAGGGTCTGGTTCAGGCTTTCTTCAAAAGATGGCATTTTAGCTCCTTTGTATAATTTTTTCAGTTGTTCTACATGTTCTGAGTTATCAATGCCCATTCCCATTGATAAAATTTCAGCTCGAACATTATAATCAATGACAGAAGTTTTCAAGTTTGAAAGTTTTGTAATGTGCACCTTGAATCAAAGGAAAAATACAAAGTTTACAAGAACCACACTTAGAACTTCAGATGAATCACAAACATTCTCTCATGGCCTCCCTATCTCACTGTGCAGTGTTCAGTGCACCAGGGCGCATGCCACCACGTGCAAAGGTCTCCTCATCAGAGTCTTCCAGAACTCAGCCTTGTACTGGGGAAATATGACCAGGTGTGGAGCAGGGGCCAAGATCAAGTCCTGGGGTAAAACCCCAGACAAGACCCATCCGTGACGCTGTAACCACACACACAACTCTTAGATCTTTCTGATTTTCCCTCGCATGCTCTCACCTCTCCTAACAAGAAGGCTCAGGCTCTGTAGAGGCCCAGAAAGGGCCTATGCCAAGGCTCTAGATCCTGCATCTTGAACTGTTTCCTCCATTTGTTATTTTTCTGCAACCAAAATATTCTCATCCATTTCAGTTGACACAGAATTAAGTAAAACAGGGAAATCTGCAATTGTCTGCTTCCTGTTGGTGGGAGGTGTGGCCCCAGGACTTTCCTGGGTTGGGGGAGCAGACCAGGCTAGCAAGCCAGGCACGCCTCCCCAGGGACCAGGAACTGGGGGTGCTCTCCCACCCAGGAGCAAGGAAGAACCTTTCCCCTCTCAGGCTGGGACCACGCTGCTGCAGGGAGAGAGGCGGTGGGGTATGTCTGTTTCCCCTCCAAGGTGTCAATGACATGATTACACCTTGGAGCTGAGGAAGTATATTTGCCACGTAGGTTTTCTTTTTATTTTCTTCATTCTCTTGGCTGAAGTTCTAAAAAATCCTTGCTTATTAATAAAGTTTCCATTTTATTTCTATAATAAAGAACCACCACAATATTATTATGACATCAACTAAGAACTGGCCCACCCCTGATCTCTTCATTTACCTACACTGGTGGTCTCTACCTTCCCTTCTAAAAATCATTTTCTTCTCTTACTTGTAAATCTTATACCCAAACTCATCTTTTTCAGTGTTAAGTCTTTTTCACTCTTAGGAAAAAACAAACAAACACTTTTAACAAAACAGCTTTTATGAACTGAATTCCTTTAAATTTTATAAATAATCATAATAATTAAGATTTAAGTCTAATAGAGCAAAACTCTGAAATGAAAAGTAGAATACCCAGGGTGCAAGCAGAGTAGAGACGCTGCTGGCCTGAGTGCAGATCTCAGAGGGGACGCCCGAGGCCCTGGCTTCGCCTTCTGTCTCACTGCCCACCTCCACAGCAGCTCCGCAGGGCAGCTGTCTGTTTATGCGTGGAACCCCAGTGCCCCATACAGGTCCGGGCACACAGGAGGTGTTCAACAAGTATTCAGTGAATGGACGAGGTAGAAACCATGAGCACAATAAAACCTGTTTGGAAAGCCCGAGGACAGAATCCTCCACACTGTTGACCACTTTTAAGATCATTCACAACTAGACCAGCACAAGGCTGTGCTCCTGCAGGGCAGGGACTGCCCCCGGGTCTCTCACCGCTGTGGGCAGAGGACTGTGAAAGGGTGTACAACTGACGCCTGGCAAAGAACTGTAATGGCAGAGACTGTCGCATGTACTAACAACAGTTTCATGAATTTCCTCTTGGTTGTATGTGTGAGTACATGCGATTTATACACACATGCCTGTGAGTGCTGGGTTACAACATAAAAGATTCCCTTAACCATAAAACCCATGACCACACATTCATGACCCCAATAACACGGGACAAGCTCTCCTTCACACAGAGCCCTTCCTTATCAAATTAGCCTCCATTTGTGTGAGGCAAAGAGGTATTTAAGCAACAGGTTAGACTAATTTGGATAATTTCAGGGGCCTGGAAGATCCCATGGCAGGCTACAGTCCATGGGGTCGCAAAGAGTCGGACGTGACTTAGGGACTGAGCACATTCAAACACATGTTTCTTTTCAAGAAAATGGCATTCTAATAAAAATTAAAAAAAAAAAACCAAAAAAACAACACACACACACACACACACACACACACAAAAGAAAACGGCATTCTTACCATTGGATCAATCCAAACTGTATTTCCTAAAGCCAGTATCACTTTTGCATCATGCAGTTTTCCAATAATTTTATGATGAATGTACCTAGTAATCTGAAAATATAATACACATAAGTAAATTTATCTTATCTGCTTTAAGGAAATACTTAATTCTCTATATGCTCAATAGTTTCACAAGAAGCTTTTCCGCGCCTTTCACTTGAGCCTCACGACCACCCCACGAAGCAGGTTATGGAGGCCATAATGCCCTGACACCAACAAGGGTAACCACCAGCAAAGAAGGACGAGGACAGGTGCCAAGTTGCAAGCACACAATATTCCTGCTGCTCCCTAGGAGGAGGGCACAGGTTGGGGCTGCTCACACCAGCGACGCTGGGGCTGAGGGGCCCTGGTCTCCCCTACCAGTGGGACTCTCTCTCTCACTCTTGTCTAACTTCTGAAGAAATAAACATCCATCATTTAAAGACAGGCTGAGCTGACAGAGGAATGAGAGGCGTGCATCCACATTAGGAAACATGTGGTGTGGGGAGTCCACAGTATGGACCTGCACTCAGGATGCACCCTTGCATCTGTCCTCAGTGCCCCTGTCTACAACCCAAACATTTTACTTTGCCATCTACAATGGCTTCTTTCATACCCTGTTAATCAGACTGTATGAAACGTAACCTTCCTCTGAAGAATTAAAAGCCTTGTTATGAACAGGAATCACTGCTCTGGTGATGAGCAAGACTGTCTACCTGGTCTCTCCGCCTACCTGGGACAGTCGTGTGCTCTGTGTCTTGGTACAGGTGGGCTTCTTCATCTTCAATGCCTTATCCAGTCTACTTGGTTACATCCTAGTTACCTGTTCTGAAGGACCCAGAGGAAAACGTCCCTTCCTTTGGAAGCTTTTCTGGACTCTCTCTCTTTCCTTGCCCATCTTCCCAACTCCAGTGTAATTACCTGATCCCTCCAGAGAGGTAACAGGGGTATCCACTCTTGTAGCTACTTGTACTCTTTATTCTCTTTAAGTGACAGTTTATTTTTAGCACAGTGCGTATTTTATACCAATTCTAAGTCTTGAAGCACTATTGACCATGATGGCCAATCATGTCTGGCACCCCTCTGAGGGTTCAGAGCTATGTTCAGAGCACAGTGCTGGTAAGTGCATCCCTGCCTAGAAACACGAAGCATTTCACCCAGTACTCCAAATTCAAATATACCTCGACTCCATGTTTATTCTGGGTTAAATATATTTTAGAAGTAAACAAATACAAAAAGCCCAAATAACCCACCTTTGGATTCCACTCAATTTCATTGTCCGCGGGTTTGACTCTACAAACGATAAACTCCACAGCTTGGGGGGCAGTGTGTGGAAACTTTCTGGGAGGTGCAGCAACTGGTCTCTTGTGACGAGTCCAGTCCTGCCTTCATCTATGAATTTCACAAGGACATTATCCAGGGCCCATGTGTCTTCCTCCTTCTGGCTCATCTCCAACACCTGAACCCTGCAAAACAACAGTGGCCTCAGACTAACACAGAGACCCAAAGGGAAATTAATGTCACCTCAACTTACTTGCTAAAAGCAAACCACACAGCATTTTCCCCTAAACTGCATGGCTTAACTCCATACTAGAAATAAAATAGCTAGAGTCAGCAAAAGCACTTAGCCGTGATTTATTTATTTAATTCAAGCATAAGGGCTTCCCCAGTAGCTCAGATGGTAAAAAATCTGCCTGCAGTGCAGGAGATCCGGGTTTGATATCTGGTTCAGGAAGATCCCCTGTTGAAGGAAATGGCTACCCACTCCAGGATTCTTGCCTGGAGAATTCCATGGACAGAGGAGCCTGGCAGACTATAGTCCATGGGGTCACAAAGCATCAGACATGACTGAGCAATTGACACTTTCACTTTCACTTCATATCTATGTATAAAGGACAGTGTAGCATTCTGAAAAGAGGAAATTCCTTTATCTGACGAGTTAAATGTCCCAAGGTTCTCGATCTAGGCTATCATCAAGAGAGGACAGGTGTGGCATTCAGCGGACATGGGAGCACACACCATGTGAGGCAGGATGGAATGCTGACTGCTGCTTCCTGAGCTGACCTTAGACAACTCACATAACCTTGCCAGGGCTCAGTATACACACACAATGAAAGTCGTTTAGTCATGTCCGACTCTGTGATCCCCTGGACTATACAGACCATGGCATTCTCCAGGCCAGAATACTGGAGCGGGTAAGCCTTTCCCTTCTCCAGGGGATCTTCCCGTCCCAGGGACTGAACCCAGGTCTTCCGCAATGTAGGCAGATTCTTTACCAGCTGAGCCACCAGGGAAGCCCAAGAATACTGGAGTGGGTAGCCTATCCCTTCTCCAGCAGATCTTCCCGACTCAGGAATTGAACCAGGGTGTCCTGCATTGCAGGTGGATTCTTTCCCAGCTGAGCTACCAGGGAAGCCCAGGACTCAGTCAGCTTATCTGTAAAATGAGAACTGTGCTCATTTTATGGGAATTTGTAAGAATTCCATGAGTTAAAGATGCATGTGTCTGCAGGACAGTGACAGCTCGATGACGGTCACATGTAAGTGCCACCCTGTCATCCACGCTCTGTGCTCAGCAGTCCCGTGGCCGATGAGCTCGGGAGTAGAGCTGAGCTGGGCTTGTGGGCACACAACCCTGCCACCACCCTCCTGGGAGGCAGCCAGGCTCAGTATATGCACACCGGTCAGATGGACAGCGATGAAAATAGGGACTCAATACCATTTAATGTTACCTTATGCTTCACAACTTGTAGAGATGAAAGAGAGACATTTTACCTGTGAAAAACTGATTTCTCTGCTAACCCATATAATCCAAATTTCTCCATCTTTTCAACAGTTGCTTTATTACTGGAGTCTTCAAAATACTCTTTCATCTCAGCATTAAGAGTTGCACAAAGATCCTCATGTTTATCAACTATACGACCAAAGTAATTTGTTGCATTCAAAACATAAAAAGGTATTATCTGAAATATAAGCAAACAGTAAAGTGAAAGTGAAATGTGCTCAGTTGTGTCCAACTCTTTGCAACCCCATGGACTATACATATATATTCCATGGAATTCCCCAGACCATAACACTGGAGTGGGTAGCCGTTCTCTTCTCCAGGGGATCTTCCTAACCGAGGGATCGAACCCAGTCTCCTGCATTGCAGGTGGATTCTTTACCAGCTGAGCCACAAGGGAAGCCCATAAACAGTAAACATATCCAGAAAACAAACTCATTAGATGTTGGTAGGAATGCAATAAGGTATAGTCACTTTAGAAAGTTTTGCAGTTTCTTACAAAGCCAAATGTTCTTACTATATACAATCACAGGTAACCGTCACTCGCCTTTGTATTTACCCAAGTAACTTCTGCCTACACAAAAATCTGCACTTGAGTATTAATCATAGCTTCATTCAAAATTGCCAAAAACTGGAAGCAGCCAAGATGTCCTTCAGTAGGTGAATGGATAAACTGTAGCACACTCAGCAATAAAAATGACCTAGTAAGCCATAAAAAGGCAAGGAGGAATCTTAAATGCAAACTGCTGAATGAAAAGTGAGTTCAAAAAGCCTACACACTCTATGACAGCAACTATATGACATTGTTAAAAGGGGAAAACTACACAGACAGTAAAAAGATAGGTGACTGCTAGGGAATTCTGGGGAAGGGGTGAGCACACGGGGTTTTCAGGGCAGTGAAAGTCCTCTGTATGATACTGGGATGGTTAACACGTGTCGCCATACATTTGCCAAGTCTACAGAAGGAACACTGCAAGGAGTGAACCTTAAAGTGTAGGTTTCAGTTAATAATAATGTATTAGTATTGGCTCATCAATGTCACACATGTACCACAATAATGAAAAATATTAACAATAGGGGAAACTGGTGGGGTCGGGGCAGGAAGGAGTGAAAGGGGAATTCTGTATTTTCTGCTCAGCTTTTCTGTAAAACTAAAACTGCTTGAAAAATAAAATATATTAATTAAAATAACAATAACAAAAAAGCAGATGCGTAAAAAACCACCCATACCACAAGAGCTGCAAGGTATCCCTGTCCGTTCAGGAAGCAGCACTGGGAGGCAAGAATGTGCCCGAAGGACTGAGAACAGGAAGACCCCACAGGGTAGCAGGTAGTCACTGAGAGCACACTGGGCCTGGGTGACGAGGGGCAGCTGACGCTGGAACATTTCCATGCACTCTGACAGTGGGGGAAGGCTGGGCCCGTGAGATTTCCACACTGTCCACCCAGGGACAAAAGAGATGAAGGAGGAGAAAGGCCAGACACACCTTGGGGGAGGGACACAGAGCCAGGGCATTTCAAACATCTCAGAAACTGTGTTCTGATTTTTTTTTTTTCAACAAGACATGGAAACAACAGAAGTGAAAACTCTGAAATTACAGAATCCTGACCCACATCGCCTCCTGAAATTTAGGGGAAAGGAATTTTATCTAAAAATGAACAACAGCAAAGTATCAAGGTCAAATTCCATATTAAGTTATAAAATAAAACAGAGAATAAGCAGCAGAATAAGTTGCTAGACACAATGAAAGCCACTAGGAACGTGTATCCACAAAACAGATGAAAACTGTAACCTCCACTTTCAAAACAAGCTGCTTTTCAGCTTGTTAATTAAGAAATTAATTAAGAAAAGTGATATATGATATAAAATGACAATATAAATCACAATTTTAAACTGTAGAAATGAAGTGACAGAACTTGGGAAGTAATTAGAAATTAAAGAAAAAAATCATTTCAGCAATTAAAAACTGTATTGGGGTTGAATGGAGATTCACCCCACCTGCCCAATCTTCTCCAAAGAAAACTGTCTCTGTGCTAGCGCCCAGGATTTGTGACTGTGACCTCATTGGGAAAAAAAGGTGTTTGCAGATGTAACTAAGCATCTCTAAGTGAGGAGATTACTGTGGATTATCTTGCTGGACCCTACATCTACCGATAAGTGTGCTTTGTAAGAGGCACAGAGAGAGGTGAAAGCGATGAGGTGGTGAAGGCACAGCCTGGAGGGATGCAGTTCAAGCTGAGACAGCCAAGAACACTTGGAGTCAACAGAACCTGTGAGAGGCAGGGAGAGGACGGTCCTCCCGAGTCTTCAGATGGAGCACAGCCCCCCGTTGGCACCTTTGATTTTGGCTTCCAGGACAGAGAGAATAAACTTGTGTACAACAGCCCCGGGAAATGAATACAGTACAGCCACATGAGAGGGGAGCACAAATATGAACGAACCCAACAGATGCACCTTAGGGGAAAGGGAAGGCGAGAACAGAACACTCAAACTCAAAAAGAAGCAAAGCAATAAAATAGAGTCACAGCAAAGTGACAACTCAACTCAGTAATTCTACTTGCACCACAGAATATCCCCAAAGGAACAGTCATAGATGTTCTGAAAAGGGCTGTGTAATCATCACATTAGTTTTAATAGTCCCCAGAGGTAAACAACTTTCTTTCTTAAAATATAACTGAGGACTTCCCTGGTCGTCCAGTGGTAAGGATCTGCCTGCCAATGCAGGAGACACAAGTTTGATCCCTGGTCTGGGAATGTCCCACACGCTGTGGCGCAACTAAGCCTGTTCCCTACAACTACTGAGCCCGCGCTCCGCAACAAGAGAAGCCACCACAATGAGAAGTCCATGTGCTGCAGTGAAGAGTAGGCCCCGCTCACTGCAGCCTGAGAAAGCCCATGTGCAGCAACGAAGACCCAATGCAGTCAGTAAATAAAGAAATAAAATGTATATTTAAAAATTTAAATATAAAATATTTATATATAAATATACACATATTTAAGATGCTTAACTATAAAATAGTTATTTATATTTATATAAAACATTTTAAAAAATAAAAATATATATTTCATATATATAATTTAAAGTATATATAAATAAATATATATAACTAAAAATTCCTTAAATTGTTTAAGTGGTTTGTCTATCTTCTCAATTTAGTCTTCGTTTTCTGAACAAACTGGTACCTTGAAATAAGGCACCATATAAGAACACATACCTAACGTCAGATTAATGGAGGTACGTTAATACTGCCATCATTACATTCTATTAAATTCTACCACTCAAAAATGAAACTTGTTCATTAAAACTAACCATTAATCATTGGACACAGGATCTTTAACAGAACTTACTTTTATGTATCCAAGCACCGGTAGAGTTTGGCTGGATAACTTCCTTGGTATGTCTACTTCTGGATTAACACGGTGCCGGTCAGGACAGATCCTTCTGTCTCTGAAAAAAAAGAACAGGATTTTAAGCCTAGAAAAAAAAAATAATTTTCAACATGAATTTTAAAGTATCCTTCAAGAAAATTAGTCTATAATTGAAATCAGAAATGCTGTAAAGTAACCGTATTAAATCCTTTAGATGACACAAACAGTATGTAAATAAGTGGAAAGGGATCCTAAAAATTAACTGGCACTGAGTAAACTTAAAGGACAGAGTTACTACATCATTTCTCCAGACAGCCTTAAATGTAACATGTAAATATATAACAAAATATACTTCCAAAATAACATGTAAATATATAACAAAATATACTTCCAAAATAAAGATTCTGAATCAGAAACACATTACTATAGCCTACAACAGAGGCCAATGAACCTCTAAACCAGGAGCCACTTAACCCAAACTGAGAAATAGTTAAAGCTTCAGTTTTAAAAGTCAGTATTTTATTTAAAAGCATTATGGAAATTGTTCCTCATAAAGTGTATAATGTACCACAATCAAAAAAAAGTTAATTTCAACAATTATCTTTAAATTCCATCCAGTGGATATCTATCAGACATCTACTACCTAGTACCAGAGATCCACTGACCAGCTACTGGCATCGTGTCTGGATCCCTAAGAGACCTCCTGAGTGTTAAGATATACCTGTGCTCTCCAAACTGATCCAGAGAACCAATGCATTTGTCAAAACTCCAGCAATATTTTTGAAGAAACTGACAAGCCTATACTAAAATGAATATGGAGATGCATTAGAATTAAAATGCCAAAATAACCATTAAGAAGAGCAAAGTTGGAGGACTTACATACCATTTTCCAAGACACACTATAGTACAAGCTACCTTAAGAAAGTGCAGTACTGGTTTAAGAACAAATAAGTAGACCAATATAACAGAGAGCATCCACAAACGGATCACATATATTATTGTCTATTTATGTCAAAGGAACCAATTCAGTGAGAACATAATGATGTTCTAAATAAAGAAAGCAGGAGCAAGGGATTATCCATACAGAAAAAGAGTAAACCTTGTTCATGTCAAACACTATACACAAAAATTTATTCAATATAGACTACAAACCTAAATGTGAAAGCTAAATCTATAAAGCTTCTGGAAGAAAATAGAAAAGAATGTCATAACCTACAGATAGGTGTATATTTCTTATCTAAGAACACACAAAAAATAGTAACTGTAAAGTACTTCATAAAAATTAAAATATCTGTTCACTGAGACTCTTGAAAGAGTGAGGACTTCCCTGGTGGTTCAGTGGTTAAGAATCAATGCAGAGTACACAGGTTCAATCCCTGGTCTGGGAAGATTCCACATGCCATGGGACAACTAAGGCCATGTGTCACAGCCTGCACTCTAGAGCCCGCAGCCATGACTACCGAGCCCAAGCGCCACAACTACTGAAGTCCGAGAGCCTTAGAACCTGTACTATACAACAAGAGAAGCCGCCACAGTGAGAAGCCTGTGCACCACAACTAGAGAAGAGCCCCCTGCTCACTGAAACTAGAGAAAGCCCAAGCACAGCAACGAAGACCCAGTGCAGCCAAAACGTATTAATTAATTAAAAGAGAGTGAAAAGGCAAGCCGCAGACTGGGAGAAGATTCTCAGTGCATATCTGCATATCTCTGACAAAGCAATTATATCTAGAATAAACAAACTACTCCTATAAGTCCATAAACACCTCTTTCCCATTTTAAAAATAGGAGAAAGACTTGAACAGGCACTTCACAAAAAGGATGGTCACATGTGCCACAATCATGTGGAAAGACATTCAACATCATGAATTCTTAGAGCAATACATATGAAAATCACAGTGATCTACTCCATGCCCCCATGAATACTAAGAGTTAGTGAAGATACAGAGCAATTCAAACTCTCTCATAACAACTGATGGGATCATCAAGTGACGAACTACTCTGGCAAAGCTAAACACGTCTGCCTCATGACCCAGCCATCCCATTCTGAAGTAGACACCCAAGAGAAATGGGTGCACATTTCCACAAAAAGACATGGACAAGAGTGTTCGCAGCAGCTTTATACATAAAACAATTCACAGGCCCATCCAGAGGAGAATGAATGTAGATATAATCACACCATGGAATTCCGAGCCACAAAATAAATAAATAAAATGCCAATACATGGACAAATGCCACAGATAGTTGGCTGAACATACCACAGTTCCATTTATATAAAATTCAAAACCTAGCAAAATTAGTCAGTGTTGGTAGATAAAATGAGGGTGGTTACTTCTGGAGGAGGAGCAAACTGGGAAGGAGATGGAAAGGGCCTCTAAGAGGGTCCCTCAGAGCTGGGTGTGGTTCCCAAGGGTTGCATTACTTATATAGCCACCCTCAAGCTATGAATTTACCATCTGTGCAGTTTACTGCATATTGTATTTCACAAAAAAAGATTACTGGCTTACTTGCAAAAACCAAAAGCCTTAAGATATGTACAAAGAGGCCTTCTGGCTTTTCTGTCTTCTTTGGCTTCCAGAACCCCTGCAGTAAACTTGTGCAGCTCTGAAGGGATCTTGGCATCTGCTCGCTCCAAGTAGCGCAGGACACCAACTGCATGGCAGGCATTCCTCTCCGATAGCAGCAAGACAGATTTGGTCTTTCTATCTCCCTGCTCTGCAGAACCCTTAAAATTGGGGGCAGATAAAGAAGTGAATCATTCATACCAGTCTAAATGATACAACTTTACAGACTCTAAGTTTGTCATTACGTAGAAAATGCTAGTGAAATATTAAATAATGCATATTAGACAGACCTGTTCAGTTAAACTCTGAAAATGATCAGACATGCAATATAGGCGTCCACCGAAAATTTTTGGTGAAGAAGGAAAGCTGAAGTGAATAACACACGTGGCATCGGTGATGGCCAAGAGTGGGATGCAATCATCTGTTAGGGCTGGAGAAAAAGAAGTGACAATTTCAAAAGAGGCTGGAATTTTACCACATGCTCTTCACAGAGAAAATTCCAGGAACCATACTTCAAAACATTTATTTCATTTTACTGCTGAGATACAAGGAAACCTCTTTCCCATTTCTTTCCCCCAAACTTCAAAGCTCAGTAATTAAATTTCAGAAAAAATAGTCTCCTTTTTAACTTGAAAAATGCCTCTATTACAAACCTAAGCTACTCATGTAATGTTTTCACTTATTTAATACAAATTGACTTCTGTATTTCCAATACCAAATTTAGCGATCATTGATGGCAAGTTTCATCACAGGCATACATATATATGATGGGGATCCTTAAACTCGACTCCAGGGAACACATCTAGACCAAGGGTTGCTGACCACTGCCCTGCAGATACCTGAATTTCACCTCAATATCAATTAATTGAAGTTAACTTTCACTTTGAAATTAACATTACTAATGCATTCTCAATAAATCTGAGAATAAGAAATTTGGAGAATAGGTAAATAAATCAATCAAAGAATAATTCCTATTAGTTCAGCCTTCTCTAAATAGAAGTAGAAATTAAAATACTTACCTAACACAATGTGAGAACCAGAACTTAACTTCTTCTTCCACTCTTGTAAAACACTTTTAAATTAAAAATCATTTCTTTATGCATTTTCAAGCAAAATATGGAATTGCTTTCTACCACCTGAAGATGAAACCAAAGGGGCCAGTTCACACTCAGGAATATAAACTTAAGAGATAATTTTTCATCAATAATTACATCAATAATTACATCAATATATAACATTTAAAATTATCTGTGATGGGGTTACCTCACTGATCCACTAATTCTAGGAATGAGATGGTTGTAAATTTAAATAAATATGCTTTCAAAATTCTATCGTTTATATCTAAAAACTTGCTTCAGTGAAACAAATATTTTGCTAAAACTACTTTTCTTCCTTTTAAAATACTTTATGCATACATCTGTATGTGTGTGTGTGTGTATACTTATGTGTGTGTATACTTACCTCTGTAGGGGTATGTACATGAACACATGAAATTTATGGTGCTGTTGTCGAGAGGGGTTTTCCACTACACCACCTAGTGCATTTTTGTTGAAATGTGGATGCACTACTGCTTCTTTTGTATGTGGCCTCGCTTCTACATTTTAGTTATTTATACACAACTAGATTAAATCTTTGGCCAATTTATTTGGCTTCTCTGGTTAAAATGATGATACATCTTACTGTCATCATCTCTCCTTTCTTAAACAGAGTGGGGACAGAGGAGGCCGCCACTTGGGTATGAACCGGCTCCTTCCCACGCTCAGCCAGGTTGCCCTTGGCTCTGACGCGCTGTGTCAGGCCCTGCTGTCCTTTCTTACTGCCACCAGTGTTGCTTTATGGCAGAGCCTGTTCCGATGTTGAATTTATAAAATTCTATTTTCTTGTCAAATATTTAACTATTCCAGTAATTCTCTGATGACTCCGGATTCAGCCACAGTGAAAACAAGCCATAAGCACATTTCATGCGTGGCAGGGCTCACCTTACACACTGTTTCTGTCTCAGCTGCAGAACAGGTGAAGATCAAGGTCTTCTGTGCCTGACTTGGGATGAAATCAAGAGTCTGGAGTAAAGTAGAAGTTTTTTCACATTCCAAACAAAGATGTACCACCTGGTAAAGAAACGCAAAAACAGTGGGACTTTTACAAATGTTCAAGGTGCTCCAGTTTTCCTTTTTATGGGAAAGTCATAATTTCAATAGAGAAGAAGGTATAAAAAGCAATAGAAATTCAAATATATAATTCTAGATTTGCATATGAAATCAATGCAGCAATCTTTAAACAGTAAGCCATGAGCAGAGGTTACTGGCCTGTGCTCAGCAGCCCCCACCATGCACACCCACAGCTCACTACCTGTTGGACGCAGCCATAAAGGGCAGCCTCTTCCATGGCCGTGATCACGATGTAGGGGTCGTTCATGAACTCTTTGATTAAATGCTCTACATGTCTGTTCCAATGAACTCCAACTGCAACAATCTGATGTGGGGCAGAGTCCTTTTCTTCAACTTCTATGTTTTTTTAAAGTTATCTAATATAGCAAACATCTAAAAAATTAGTATAATTAATTTCATTTTTATTTCAAAAGAAACCAAGAATTAGTTTGACAGAACATAAAAGGTAAAGAGTGTATATTTTCTGTTCTCAGGATGGGGAAAGCCTTTAAACATTAAAGCAAAAGAAAAAAAAAACTAAAAAGGAAAGATGTTAAATATAGACAAAATTAAAACAACCAACTCTTTGCAATCCCACAGACTGCAGCATGCCAGGCTTCCTTGTCTTTCACTATCTCCCAGAGTCTACTCAAACTCATGTCCATTAAGTAGGTGATACCAACCAACCATCTTATCCTCTGTCTCCGCCTTCTCCTCTTACCCTCAACCTTTCCCAGAATCAGGGGTTAACAGAGGATTAATCGCCTTATATAAAAACTTCTACTGTACAAACTAAGTAGAAAAAGATAACCCCACTGAAAGAAAACAATCAAAGGAAATGAAACAGCAGCTCATAGAAGACTGGGTACAAATGGCCAGTACGAATCAATGCTCAATTTAGCAAACTGTCAAAGACACAGAGATTAAGTAAATCAGACTCCATGTGTGACCATCAGCCTGGAAAAGGAAGCTGGACAAGGGCCTCCTACTGCTAGGGGTCCAGCGTGTGTGGCCTCTAGTATACTGCCTGATGGAGTGCAAATTCATCTACACTTTCAGAAGGGCCAGTGTACAAGGCAGTGGTCCAGATATTAACATTGCAAATAAGAACTGAGACTTTAGAGGAGTTCAGGAACCCTGCCCAGACCCACACAGTCAGTGAGTAACAAAGCCTGGACTTGACGCTGGGGCCTTCACTGGCCCCACAGGAATGCTCCAGGCTGTCACTGCTTCCAACAAATGACTTCTGAGAATTTACAGCCTCTGATCCTTTAATTCCCTTCCTAGGAATTTATCCTAAGAAAAATGTGTGCAAAAAAAGATGTGTTTCTTCAGCCACACACACAAATGATCCTAAATATCCAAATACAGAGCAATTATAAAAAAAATTATGTTGTGCCCATAGGATTCAATATTAGGTGGACAATAACAATCATGCTAGGGAATAGTGAGTAGCAGTACTCACAGTGCTATTCACTGGAATGCAAGTTACAAACTAATACACAAAATAAGGTCCGATAACATTAAAGAGTAATGCTAAAAATTCTCCAAGCCAAGCTTCAGCAGTACATGAACCGTGAATTTCCAGATGTTCAAGCTGGTTTTAGAAAAGGCAGAGGAACCAGAGATCAAATTGCCAACATCCGCTGGATCATGGAAAAAGCAAGAGAGTTCCAGAAAAACATCTACTTCTGCTTTATTGACTATGCCAAAGCCTTTGACTGTGTGGATCACAATAAACTGTGGAAAATTCTGAAAAAGATGGGAATACCAGACCACCTAACCTGCCTTTTGAGAAACCTGTATGCAGGTCAGAAGCAACACTTAGAACTGGACATGGAACAACAAACTGGTTCCAAATAGGAAAAGGAGTACGTCAAAGCTGTATATTGTCACCCTGCTTGTTTAACTTATATGCAGAGTACATCATGAGAAACACTGGGCTAGAAGAAGCACTAGCTGGAATCAAGATTGCCAGGAGAAATATCAATAACCTCAGATATACAGATGACATCACCCTTATGGCAGAAAGTGAAGAGGAGCTAAAAAGCCTCTTGATGAAAGTGAAAGAGGAGAGTGAAAAAGTTGGCTTAAAGCCAACTTCAGAAAATGAAGATCATGGCATCTGGTCCCATCACTTCATGGGAAATAGATGGGGAAACAGTGCCAGACTTTATTTTTCTGGGCTCCAAAATCACTGCAGATGGTGGTTGCAGCCATGAAATTAAAAGACGATTACTCCTTGGAAGAAAAGTTATGACCAACCTAGATAGTATATTGAAAAGCAGAGACATTACTTTGCCGACTAAAGTCCGTCTAGTCAAGGCTATGGTTTTTCCTGTGGTCATGTATGGATGTGAGAGTTGGACTGTGAAGAAGGCTGAGCGCCGAAGAATTGATGCTTTTGAACTGTGGTGTTGGAGAAGACTCTTGAGAGTCCCTTGGCCTGCAAGGAGATCCAACCAGTCCATTCTGAAGGAGATCAACCCTGGGATTTCTTTGGAAGGAATGATGCTGAAGCTCAAACTCCAGTACTTTGGCTACCTCATGAGAAGAGTTGACTCACTGGAAAAGACTCTGATGCTGGGAAGGATTGTGAGCAGGAGGAGAAGGGGACGACAAAGGATGAGATGGCTGGATGGCATCACTGACTCGATGGACGTGAGTCTGAGTGAACTCCGGGAGATGGTGATGGGACAGGGAGGCCTGGCGTGCCTGGCGTGCTATGATTCATGGGGTCACAAAGAGTCAGACACGACTGAGTGACTGAACTGAACTGATTATTTATATATATATATGCTGCTAAGTCACTTCAGTTGTGTCCGACTCTGTGCGACACCACAGATGACAGCCCACCAGGCTCCCCCGTCCTTGGGATTCTCAAGGCAAGAATACTGGAGTGGGTTGCCATTTCCTTCTCCAATGCATGAAAGTGAAAAGTGAAAGTGAAGTCGCTCAGTCATGTCTGACTCTTAGCGACCCCATGGACTGCAGCCTACCAGGCTCCTCCGTCCATGGGATTCTCCAGGCAACAGTACTGGAGTGGGGTGCCATCGCCTTCTCCAATATATATCTACATATATATAAATATTTCTAAGTAGTAACGACATCTGAATGAACGTGACAGACTTACTTGCTCATTAGCTTCAGAGAGTAACACTTCCACCTCATCCAAAAGTAGGTGACAGAGTCTAAGAAATAGTAAGCTTTGATACTGGAGAAGTCTCAGGAGACTATGTGGTGTTGTAACAACCACATTGCCTACATTTTAAAGAAAACAGAGTTAACACTTTAGATTTTCCACACTTGTTTCTAACATCTCCTTTGCTAAGATTTCACACACTTTCTAGAAATGCCTTTTACTAAAATAAAAACCTGTTTTTCTTACTCAGGTGGGTACACAAGAGGCCTGCCTGGGCCAGCCCTTGTATTTTCTGATTAAATGCCTGGGTTTCCAACAGGTTTTGAGCTTCTGAAAGGCAGGGTGGGGTTTTGTGAAGTGAAGTCGCTCAGTCGTTTCCGACTCTTTGCGACCCGATGGACTGTAGCCGACCAGGCTCCTTGGTCCATGGGATCTTCCAGGCATGAATACTGGAGTGGGTTGCCATTTCTTTCTCTAGGGGATCTTCCCGACCCAGAGATTGAACCCAGGTCTCCTGAATTGTAGCCAGACGCTTTACTGTCTGAGCTACCAGGGTGGGGTTTTAGTCAGCACTAAATAAACAGTAGGTGTTTACTACATAGTTGATAAATGAGTGAATAGACAGAGCTTTCTCAGTAAAACAGATGTAAGCTAAAAGTACACCCTTACTACCTACATAGATACATAACTGGTAAGTGAGGCTGGCCAACACACAAGCCCCCTGGTGTCTCCCAGGTCTGCCTCAGCTGGGCTGCACTGTGTGCTCTAGGGAAAACCAAATAGCCTGGAAAGGCTGCTTACACCCCCTTGGAAGCTTCAGATTTTTGGCTTCATCTTTGTGGAGTCCGATTGTTAACAACACAGGATGAAGAGGTCTGCAGGATGCGCTATAGTCTCCCAATAATTCAAAAATAAATTGGGCCTTTTTTCCACCCAGGGCACACGATGACCGCTAAAGGCTGCAAAGACAAACAAATTCAATATAATTTTGGACAAAGGTTAAAAATCACAGAAAGTGTGTGTAAAGGCACGCAGGACACCTCCCTGTATGCAGTAAGCACTATTAAGTTTTTGCCATCATCACTGTCACGTAGGTCAGAAAAGCCAAAACATAATCTCATTAGAATGGATTCAGACACACTGACTCAGCTTCTGATAGGGTCTAAACTAAAAATCACTTGTGCACAAGTAAGAATCACTTCATCTGCAAAGTTCCCTTACAGGCGGGCGAGGTCCTATCTCATTTCACAGAGGAGCAGCCTAGGGCAGAGAGGTGGAAGCAGCTGCCCAAGGCTGTGCAGCTAAACACAGAGCAGCAACAGGATCTCAAGGCAGGCAGTCTGGCTCCAGACCACACAAGGATGCACTAACGGCCTCCTGAAAAGGGCTGTGAGAAAGGTTAACACCTCTTCCTTAGGAGAGCAAGATTCCTGCTGCACCACCTGAATCCTGCCCTTCTCTATGCCTCAGGGATCTCTCTCGAAGGGGCACTGTGTGCCAGCACCTTCCTGAACACACGGCCTCAATTAACTGAAGACAAGAACGTCTCCTCTTTCTTTTATGCAGATCCAGGCAAGCACCAGCTTCCAGGGCTCACACCTAAATGCAGGCTGACCCTGGAGACACGGACGAAGTAGGACAGCCACAAGCAGCAGGCCTAGACATTCCTTCCTGGCCCAGCCAGGCCAATCTCAACACAAGCTGCCTCTCATCAGTGGGGTCAGCTGCTACCTGAGTGATATAAATGCACCCACTCAATATTATTAAGTCAAGATATCATAACAGACAATTCAGATTTCCAACGAAAACTCATCAAACCACAAGGCATAATTAGATAAAATGTTACCTTTTCTAAGATGAAATCTGCACTGCTATTTTTCACCTGATAATGAGTGATGGAACCACCTGTAGTGTGCCTCTGGGAAGAGGAACTGAGACAGACCACACTCATCAGTCTCCTGACAGCCAGACCCCGACAAAGCGGATGGCACCCCCCCACCACCGGACCCTCACGCCCACCTTCTCCCCTTTCCATCTGGCTTCTCAGCTACTTTCCGATTCTTATGCTTGGGAAAAACAGAGTAGGATTACAAAGCAGTGAGTAGGGACAAGATGACAGAATATCTAAATTCATGGGACTTCCCTAGTGGTCCAGTGGTTAAGAATCTGCCTTTCAATGTAGGGGATGTGGGTTTGATCCCTGGGCAGGGAATTAAGATGCCACATGCTGCGGAGTAACCACGCCCGCACACTGACTTACTGGGCCCCTTATGCTCTGAAGTCCACACACCACAATTAGAGAGTCCACACGCTGCAACTAGTCTGTGCACCACAATGAAAGATCCCACATGCCACAACTAAGACCTCCTGCAGCCAAATAAATAAAAATTTTAAAAGATAATCTAAAGTCAAATCCCATGTCTTGTCACACCTGTCAGCAGGTAAGGACTTTTCATGAGCTTAACTTTCTCATCTATAAAATAGTGAAAATAACACACAGCCTGACCATCACAAGGGGTTGCTGTGACAATTAGATTCAGTCAGTGAAATAATTCTATAAACTGCACATTCATCACGAAAAGCCAGGACTCTCCTGACTCAGACAACTGCCAACAACTAGGGATTCTCAGTTAAGAATCAGTGTCTGTGTTGAGAAGAGTTTCTCACAGGACAGTCTCTGTCTTCAATTTTAACGTAACCTAAACTTAACCAAAAGGCAGGTGTCAAGTTTAAAATAAACTTTTAATCCATTTTGCTGAAAAGCAAAAGTGTCTTCAACTTACTCCATTTCTACTTGGCAGTGACTTGTAGCAGGCCCCTGTTTGCAGAATTGTAAGCATTGGTGGAAGGTACAACAAAGGGTCATTTCCACAGTGAGAAATGACCACCACGCCGCAGCCACGTGCTATGGGAGGCCAAGAGTAAGATTCAGTGTGGCTGGGGCCTGGAAACTTATTTCTTTGAAGAGCCTACAAAACATCAATGACAACCAAGGCAACGATAAAGTACAGAAAGCTAACAGACCCTTCCCATTGCTTACCTTACCCCAACAAGTACTCACTGCTCACTCTGGTGTTTCCCAACACCTAACTTAGTACTAACTTAGTAAGTGCCCTCAGACATTTTCCAGCAGTGAACTCCTGCTCAAAGAGTCTTCTGGGCTTCAGACTGAACGTCTTTGCTTTTCTGGGCTTCAGACTGAAAGGATCCAATATGCAGCATGTTGAAGGACCAGGTATTTAATGCTTACCAGAGCAAGGATGTGGTTTCTCTTCCTCCTTCTGATAAACTACTGGTGCATCAGTTCCACTTGCTAAGTTTTTGTTTTGTAATTCCCCCAAACAAACATGCCTTTTGTTTGCTTATTTTTGTATGTAACTGTCACTGAAACCCCTCAAATGTTCCACAGAGCTCTCCAGCTGCATGGATGCGCTCCTCCACAAGGCTGAACTCGCCAGCCAGCCCGTCAAGTTTTCTGAAGACCTCATCCCCCACCCCTGAGCCCCAGCTGTACCCAGGACTGGGATCTTCCTGCAACGTCACCTCTTCTCTGTAACTTTTTCAGGTGAATTTCTTGGTTTGGTGGAGAACAAATTTTGGCAGCTTCTCGACAAAGGGTACAGAAGAAGGAAACTTCAGACTCTGCACTTGTGAAAATGCCTCATTTCATCCTCACTCTTCACTAGTGGTTCGGCTAGAGACTTCCATGTTGGAAGTCACTTTTCACCAATATTTTGGAGTCAGTGCTCCTCTGGTGACCCATGGACAAGTCTGAAGCCATTCTGGTCTCTGACCCTTCCAGGGCTGTTTTTTCTCCCTGGAAACTTTCAGCATCTCTGGATCCCTTTCAAACAGATGCTTCCTAGCAATGTTGTCTATGCTCTTGCTCCTCGCTTGTGCTGGGTCTGCGGTTAGCAAACTCTCTTAATTTAGAAAGTCATAGCTATTAAGTCTAGGGAGTGTCCATGTGCTATGCCCAGGATTTTCTGCCCTCTTTCATCATTCTTCCTAGAAGTCCTATTCAGATATGAGACCTCAAACTGATTCTAAAATTCTCTTCTCCCCCATTTCCATCTTTCTGTTCCACTTTCTGATGTTAACTTCTATTTTACCTCTCATATCTGTTTTTTTCTTTCTATAGTATTTTTAATTCCTGCTGCTGCTGCTAAGTCACTTCAGTCGTGTCCGACTCTGTGCGACCCCCATAGACGGCAGCCCACCAGGCTCCTCTGTCCCTGGGATTCTTCAGGCAAGAACACTGGAGTGGGTTGCCATTTCCTTCTCCAGTGCATGAAAGTGAAAAGTGAAAGTGAAGTCACTCAGTTGTGTCCGACTCTTAGTAACCTCAGACCCCTTTTTATCTGTTTTTCTTTTTATAGCACCTTATTATTGCTGAAGTCAAGCAATATCTTCTCTCTCTGAGGATATCTATTTTCTCATGTTTTCTTTCACTCCCTACATTGTTTCTTTCAGAGTCTGTTTTCCTCTTTCCCCAAGTGAAGGCTTTATTCAAAATGTCCAAGGATCCCTGGAGATTGCTCACATGGAGGACACTAAATGCTGGGCTACACCTGTAGGCAAGCTGGAGCTCAGCACCACCTCAGAGTCCCATCACTGAAGGGAGACAGGCGGCAAGCAGGCATTTTCACTGGGAGGACTGAACAACAGCGTTGCCTGAAGGTTATTCTCGAGGGTCATTCAGTGTCTCCAAGCAGAGCCTCCATCTCCTTCCTGAGAAGCTGGCTGTGGGTGCTCAGGAAACAAGGGGGGCGGTTCAGAGCCCTCCCCATGTCACCCCTTCTTCAGTGGCCAGCTGCCCTCTGCTGTTGCTTTTCCATCTTCCAAAAGCCTGTATGAAATTTCCTGTCCAATAAAGACTTCACGCTCATTCTATTCATCCTTGTGGGGTTTTCTTTTTTTTTTTTTTTTTTTTTTAATCAAGAGGGAAGTAGATAAACATGAGCTAAACGGATGCTCAAAATTGATGATCTAAGTGAAACCACAGCTCTAGAATGCAATTCTGAAGAGAATGCAGAGAACATTCTAACTGCCCTGAGTGCTTGTGCTCCTTCTGAGCTCCCTTTCAGAGGCTCATATGAGAACTTACTGCACAAAAGCATTTAGGTTTCTCCACAAAAAGAATTATTTACTTATAAGACGTTAACCTGGACTTTAAGAATAAATGAGAATAACAAAATCTTAAAAGGGAATTTCAAAAGCAAAGAAATTATGGAAATGCAACCTCAGAACAGTTTATTAAAAAAATCTCTACATTACAACAGGTCAGTGTTCCTTTATGAATCCCATCACCTTTTTCATGTCTGTTGAGAGTGGTGCTGTCTCGACAGACAAGCAGGGCTCAATCTTGTTTCGCAAAACTGCCATAGGCTGCTGAGACCCCGATTTCAGCTTCTGCAACTAAGAACACAGGTGTTAGATGGCTCTGCCCAATGGTGTTAGCACAGAATACCAAGAACCTTACAGAGATGAAGAGAACATGAGAGTTTGGTTTCAGTGTAAAACTCTAGGTTTATATGCTTATCAAAAGCCATCAAAATAACCAAAATGAGAAGAAGATTATCTATTACCCAAACAGAAAGATAGCCAAAAGAGCCACGTCTCTAAAGCAGTAATTTATTAGGTAATTTCTAAAAGGACGTCTTCAGGTAAAGTTCTCCATGCAAGGAATTTCTCTTTGTATCTAAAATTTAGAGGAAAGGAGGGGTGGGATTTAAAGAGTAAACAGTTTTCTTTCTTTGGCGATGGGGTGAGCTGCAATACCTGCTGTAGATCAGACATTCCATCAGCTCTCAAAGGATCAGGGTTTAAAACTGCAGTAATCTATAAAATAATCAGAAGGATCATTTGAAGGAAAAACAAGTGCTCCTCAGTTCAGCTATTATTCTAGTTTTCCATGGCAGAGGCAAAATGAACTATAGGCATGGCCACGGCATTACCACTTGATCTGTTTTATGTTGTCCATTGCTACCCAAGGGCTTTGGTGGGTCTGCCAGTCTCCTATTGCCCCTCTCTCTCCCGCACTGGGCCCTGCTCTGCACAGCAATGCTGATCCCAGGACCACTGGCTCTGGACAAGGAGAAAGACTGCATGATCACTAACTCATGTTCCTTCTAAGAAACCCATTGCCACCTTCCTTTTCTGTGGTTTAATCTTCAATCACGTCAAGGTTCTCTGGAACCCACAACAGACTGATAGAATAACTCATGTCATTTCATCAGAGGGTTCTAAGTAAAGGGCATGAGGCTAAAAGAAATGAGCTACATGGATAAGGCAAAGTCTTTGGTTCAAGGAAAATAATTGGTTGGAGCATCACTACTTCCAGGTATTAGGTGGAGGGATGCCTGGGTAGGAGGATATCAACTCTGGTGCATTAACAACCATTCCAAGATCAGTGGGCTCCATGGGACAGCGTTCAGAGCCCTTGGCCATGGACACCGTGAGGCCCTCCTGCTGGTATGTCAGAGGGCCACAGAGCAGCCTCCAGGGTGTCAGGACACCAAGATGGCCACAGGGCAATGACCCTCTCCCCAGTCATCCCAGTTAGTGGCTACTGTACAGTCTATCCACTTCTGAACTTAGGTGCTTTGTCACTCTGATGGCTTCAGAGCAGCCACGGTTACTTGGAATGTGAGAGTATTTTTAGGCTGGTAGGGTAAGAAATCATAAAAATTGGTACAAAAATATGTTGTGGATTAAACAAGTATAAAATGAAGAGATTACTGTTAACAACCTGCAAATGAGTACTTTGTGAATCTGGCAGGACAAAAATAACAACAACAACAACAACAACAACAACAACAACAACCTTCCCAAGTTTCACACTATAAATATCTACTTTTTCCAGGAGGTGGTAGATCCATTTAACATCAGAAAACTAGGAAGAAAGCAAGCGCCAACCCATATAAAATCAACAGCTCCCAAAAGATCAACTGTATTTAATTTGTTTCATAAAATTGTTCACTTGACAAGAGATTCAGGAAGGGGAGGCAGAGAATGACTATTTATAATAGAACAAAACTTTAAACAGAAAAATCTGCCCTAGCAAATGAAAAAGGAAAAACTAACCTCAAAGCCTGTAGAAGACACTGTGTGTGTGCTGTGTTGTGCTCAGTGGCTTCAGTCGTGTCCGATTCTTTGTGACCCTAAGGACCGTACCCCGCTAGGCTCCTCTGTCCATGGGATTTTCCAGGCAAGAATAATGGAGTGGGTTGCCATGCCCTCCTCCAGGGGATGTTCCCGAACCAGGGATTGGACCTGTGTTTCTTGTGTCTCCTGCACTGCTGGTGGATTCTTTACCCACTGAGTCACTGGGAATGGCAGGTTTGAAAATAATCGTAAAATCATATATAAATTCTTTCTGCTTATACTTTTTCTACAATTATTTCAATAAAAAATTTAGGCCAAGAAAAAAAAAATCCATACTTCACACAGCCATTCTTCTCATTGTATTCTTTCTTCTCAGCTGATCTAAGTGGCTTCTCACTTGACTTTTGACATGAGGCACTAAAAATCAAACACATTTGCTAAAATTTCTGAATCCATTTACTCCAACTCTGAAAATACCTTTATTTTCTGGGAGAAAATTTGAGAAGTACCACTACAGAATAAGTGGATAAACTTAAGTAAATTCTTTGAGAACTGAAACTGAGTCCTTTGAGTATGAAGACCATTTTGACAGTCCTCAGGCTGCCAAGAGGGAGCAAGTCCCCTACAGCCTCTTTCCCTTACGGATTACGAGGAGAAACTCGGGATGAAGTTTGAAACTACAGGGGAGGAAGTCCCAATGTGAGAAACCACCAGAATTATGGAGGGTGTCCTGGCCTTTACATTTCTCTATCTCTTGGTGTTGACACGAGGGTGGCCCAAGTTGCAGAATGGTGCAGAGGATGCAGACGTCAAAAAAACCTGAGACAGTCTCTACCGTCATCCCTCAGTATCTGCAGGGTATGATCCCAGGAGCCCCAGGGATACCAAAATCCAAGAATGCTCAAGTCCCTTATATAAGATAGTATAGTACAGGAGACCCTCCGCAATCAAGGAATCTGCATCAGTGCAGGTGCAGGAGCTTCAGATGAGGACAGCTGAATATATTTCAAGCCAAAGAACTGAGAAGAGGGGCCTGAGACCAGTGGGTGTGAGGAATCCTGACCCTCTCCCCTCTTGTCCTCGCCTGGCCCTCTCTCCTCTTGGTCTAACCCCAAGGCCAGCTCTGATCATGGAGCTGCATGCAGTGATGCTAACAACACACAGGGTCACTTAAAACCCCAAGAGAAAACTTCTCTCTCCCTCTTAATGAACCAGGAAATGGGGACCCAGTGGTCTAGAGACTGGATGAGGAAAAAAATTCCATCTTTTTTTCTTCTTTTATTTCCATTGCTGTTTTATCCCCCAAAACAGCCCCAGTCACACAAACTGCATGGTAGCTTCTCCACACACATAAAACATCTATCTGGTCAGAGGAACAGGGAGCGAGAACATCTAGAAAATGGTCAATGTGAGGAAAAGTCCTGGGAAAAAAGAGATAGGGAGCTGGGGGTGGGGGAATCCCATACCCAACCCAAGTCCCACTCCAATCCCAAGCTGAGTGTGTCCAGAACAGACCCGAAGCAGTGGACCACAGAGGTGGAAACAGTGTCACAATCACCACCCACGGCCACTGAGACAGAGTTTGAGGTCTGAACCTTAAGGTAGTGACGACCTCCTGCTAAAACAACAAAATCAACATTCTTCAGAAGATTCTAAACCAAAGTCTCATGCCCTAATATTCAAAGTATCTAGAGGGCAATCCAAAATTACTCAACATGCAAAGAATAAGGAAAATCAGATCAGATGTAGAGGGAAAAAATAACCAACAGGTGCCAACCCCAACACAGCTCAGAAGTGTGAATTATAAAACACCCTAGAGGAGCTATTATAACCATGCTCCATAAGAAAAGGAAAGGTGAGCACTCTTAAATGAGACAATCAGAATTTTATTTTCTTCTCAGCAAAAATATAAACTATAAAAAAATGAAAATTTTAGAACAAAAAAATATAGTACATCAGATAAAAAATTCAGTGGATGGGCTTAATAGCAAAATGGAGATAACAGAAGAGTAAATTAAATTAAACACAGACCAGTGGAATTATTAATATAGAAGAACAGCAAGAAAAAAATTGAAAAAATGAACAGAGCCTCAGAGACATTTGTCTTAAAAAAGAAGTCTCAAAAAGAAGAAAATGACAGGTGCAGAAAAAATATTTGTAGAATAACACAGCTGAATGCTTATCAAATCTGATGAAAAGACGGCTGCTGCTGCTTAGCTGCTGCACAGCTGTATCTGACTGTGCGACCCTAAGGACTGCAGGCTGTCAGGCTCCTCTATACGTGGGATTCTCTAGGCAAAAGTACTAAAGTGAGTTGCCATACCCTCCTCCAGGGGATTTTCCCATCCCAGGGATCGAACCTGGGTCTCCTGCATTGCAGGTGGATTCTTTACCATTGAGCTATCAGGAAGCCCCAGTGAAGACAGCAGCCTACAAATGAAGAGCCCTAATGAATCTCAAGCATAAGAAACATGAGAGAAACTCCATCAAGACATACAATCATTAAACTGTTCAAACCAGCAATGAAGAGAAAACCCTAAAAACAGAGGGAAAAGACATGCTGCAAGCAGAGGAACAAAGGAAAAATATATGGTAGATTTTGCATTGCAAACAATACGAGCAGGCAGATGGTGGAGCAACATCGCTAAAATACAGGGAAAAATAAATTTAAAGCTGGAATTCTATCCTAGCAAAGTTTTTTCAGACATATAAAAGCTGAAAGAATTCATCACCAGCAGACCCAAGAAACAGTAAAGGAAGAAATACAATACAAGAAATAGTAAAGGAAGTCCCTCAAGTAAAAGGAAAATGGTACCAGACGGAAATCTGGATCTACACAACAAGTAAAAAGCATGGATGATAACTACATAGGTAAATATATAATTTCTCTTATTTATTTAAATCCCTCAAAGAAAAACTGTTTAAATAGGAACAATAGAATCCAGCATTTATAACAAATGTATAAATATAATGTGTGGCAACACTAGCATAAAGTCCAGGAAGGGAGAAATGGAAGCTTCCTATTTTAAGATCTTTTACTCTATATGAAGTGCATATCACATTTTCCCATTAATATTACTGACATGGATCTTGCTGAGGACAGGGTTACAAAGACTTGGAAGCTCATCTTCAAGAATACAAGAAACCATTCTTCACCTTCCACCAAGCTGAACTGCCATTGGGCCCACATATACCCACCCTTCACATCAAGACATCTGCCTTACAGACACAGTTCTGTCTGACAAGGTAACAAGGAGACTCCAGAATCACTACCATTTTTTGGAAAACTGTGCTGCTAGCCAGTTGTCAAACATATTTATTTTAAATATATGCTTAATCAAAATTTCCAGGGTCACTCTTTTTGAAAATGAATGTTCTCCCATCATCAATCTTACAGAACACTGTATAAAAGAATATTATACTTAAGTCTCTAGTCAATTACACTAGATTTTCAGATCATACCTTGCAGCTGGTGTGTCTGGATTGGCATATATGGTTATGCCTCTCTCTGTTGGCCAGCACACTGAAGATTCAACACACTGTAAAAAAAATTTTTTTCAAGATGAATATTTATGCTAGCAACATACGTGTCCTCGAGGCATCAAAATTCCTTGGGAGTTGGTCTCATAGACAACCATCTCAGATAAGATCCAGGCAACACAGATACGAACAGACCAAGAACTGGAGAGGCCACCACTATAAACACTAGACTAAAGGGTCCAAATAGCAGGCAGCCAGCCTTTCAAACAGTCAGTATTTAAAATGTCCTGGAATTACTTTCACTTGTCTTGTCAAGGAAACTGGAGGGACAGGTAAGACTTGACCTTAACTATTAGAGTGTCCCATAATTCCAGATATTTATACCCTTGTTAAAGTGAGAATATGCACCCAATTTTGTCAAGTGGTCAGCAGGCCAAGAACAAGGACTTGAAAAGGGAGGAACAAGGGTTATCCTGTTCATCTCAAACAGAGTAAACTTGTAAACTTACATTTTTTTCATGAATAAAACTATCATAGCCACAGTTTTGGTTCCTGGTAGATTTTAAAGGGGAATATTGTAAAATGAACACTACATAAACTTCATATTTAATGAACATTTAAAAACACCACCTTATTTACGTCTTTCAAGACGTACTGTTGTTTATTTTCAGATTCTTCTTTAGGTGAATCTTTCAATGAATCCATAGTACATTTTACAGTCTTATCTGCAAAATAAAAAAATAATAAAAATTATCTTAGGAAGTGTTATAAATAAATAGAAAACAGGACCAAAAGGATCTTACTAAAAAGTGTTATCATAATAAAACCTTAATACATGAAATTGTTAGAGCATAAGATTTTGCATCAAACTTTACTTGAGGGGATTAAATTTAAAAATCTTGCATCAATCCTTATTGGGAAACAGAAAAAAAAAATGTTGAAGCAAATTCCTTACTGGCTTACTAACAATTTAACCATTATTTATTTTCCCAAATTGGCAGACTCTATTTTGCAAAGGAGGCCAGAACATGATTCCCAGCACACATGCTGTTCTCAGAGTGTGACTTCCACGCTTCTCTCATGGAGAGGTGGGCTCACCCTCCTTTCCCAGAAGCCTGGGTGGGCTGAGAAACACAGACGTGACGTTACGTGACTTCCAAAGCTGGAACACAAAAAGTCATACACCTATGATCTGCTCTCTTAAATGCTCCCTTCTGTAACCCAGTGTTACGAGGAAGCCCAAGCAACTGCATGGAAAGTCATACACCTATGATCTGCTCTCTTAAATGCTCACTTCTGTAACCCAGTGTTACGAGGAAGCCCAAGCAACTGCATGGAAAGGCCACTACATATATTTCAGGTGATAGCCCAGAAGAGGCAAGGTACACTTCAAATCAAAGAAGGAGTCATTTAATAATGACACGTATCAATTCATCAAGAGGACATAAAACTTCTAAACTTCCGTGTACCTAAGTGACAGCTTCACAATACATGAAGCAAAAACTAACAGAATGGAAATGAGTCATAAATAAAACAATTGTATAGTTGGAGATATCAACGCCTCTCCTTCAGTAGCTGACTGATAGACCTGTAGACAAAAAAAAAAAAAAATCATGAACACAGAGAAGACCTGAACAAGACTATCGACCAACATGACTTGCCGGGAGCCAGCCTGAGGAACTCCGCCCGTGGCAAAGGTCATGAGGAAGGCAGCTCGGCATATGCAAAGGCAGGATTGAGCCTCAGGAGACCCCCTGTTTCTGAGCATCTACCCCCAAAACCAGAGTCTGCCTACTTTACTGCTTTATGCTCTCACCTACACCTCTGACTTTAAGGAGGGCTGTCCCCCACCACCTCTCTTGGAGGAGTTAACTTACAGCTCCAGTTAATAAAAATTCCTGGGTGTAAACTCCTCTGAAGGTTCTCTAGCCTGCCTGAACAGGTTTATCTGGACACATGTGATTGTTCACAGCCTCCCAACTGTGAGAGGCACAAGATGCTTTAAACATTCTAAATACAGATTCTTTTGAGAGGTTAGAAAATTATTAGTATAGTATAGTGGGTTGACTAGGAATTATATTGGTGAAGGGTTTTTCATTTATTGGGCCAATGTTTGCTGCTAAGTCTCCATATCCTCTGCCCTTATACAAATATATAACTAGCATATAGGAGAAAATAAGTATTAACCTTTAAGATTAATCATGTTAAACCTTAGGCTAAGTAAATTCCTTTCTTAATTGTAACCCACTACACCCTCACCCTATAGGAATGCAACTTTATCTGGTACCTTCGCAGGGTGGCGCCTGGTTTAAGAAAAATCACCCCTGGAAAATAGGTCTTCTGGTTGACCGTTATCAGAAAGAAAGGGTCATAAAATGTTAGCAGGCCCCCTGACCAGAAAATGATGGAAAGACAACTAAGACCTTTTGTATACATTTATATGAAGCACCTGATTTTGATAAAGGTCAGGTCTGCTGACCTCGTGTGACTTTGTATTCTATCTCTATGTATAACAAAAAGTATATAGGCAAACCTGGAAAATAAAAGAAAACAGATCAGTTCCTGGAAAGACTGATTTCCCCATGTCGCCCGTGTCATTCTTTCTTGTTCTCCGTTTTTCTGGCTGAATTCCCATTTGGAGCGTGGATGCCCACCAAGCCTGCTAATTATGCCTCGGCTTCTAAGATCCGACTAGGGAGGCCTTAGTGTCTCCCTCTCCTTCAGGAGAACAAGAGGATGCCTGCAGCCTACATAGGTGGAGCAAACCTCTTGTCTTGAGGTTTTATTGGTATTCCACGTAAACCAAGTTATTCAGCCCCTTTTCTCCACTGAATTTTCTCACTATCCTTATTTAACCCCTCTTTATATCTTTAATTAATAATTAAGCTATTGTTTTCCTGATTGCCGATGCCGTCTCCCCTTTGAATTCCCTGGATCCACCGGGGCTGGGCTCCGGCAATGACCTAACTAATATTTACGTAACACTCACCCCATCAACAGCACAATATGCATTCTTCTCAAGTACACACACAGCCTTCTCCAAGTGAGACCATATTCTGAGTCATAGTACAAGTCTCAATGAAATTTAAAAGATATAGAATACTCTACTGAGAATCTTGAACAACTTAAGGAGTCAACAGAGACAGACAATATAAATAGGAAAAAGAAAAGCAATTAGAATCTCCAAGAAGAAATAATGCTGTCATCTTATATTTACCAATCTTACATTTCAAAGCTCAATTTAACTTCCAGTTTCTATCCTATCACGTAAGGAGGCTGGAATTCACCACTCTATCATAACAGTAAACAGCTAACCCAAGTGAAAAATAATAACTCTTCTTATATCTGACATAAAAGATAAGGCCACAAGGCAAACCTTCTCACCTACAACTGCAGAGACAGATAATCACAACTGCTGTGAGCAGAAATCTCTGTAGAACCTAGCACCAGAGAAGGAAAATCTGAACTGTACGTTGACCAGCTACTGGAAGCTAGTGTGGGAAAGTAAATTAACAATTTCAAGAGGACCCCCAACACTTTGTGACTCTCACTTACTGGAACTCCATAGCTTCTCACAGTGAAGATCATATAAAAATCCTCTTGGGGCTTAGTACAGGGAGGGGAAAATTAACCTTTTTGAAATATGCCAGTGCACTATGTTCTCAGCAAGTTCTGCCCTCCAGAGAAACTAATCAAAGCCTGAACTACCCGGAATGAACAGACTCGTTCCAAATCAGGAAGGAGTACATTAAGACTGTATATTGTCACCCTGCTTATTTAACTTATATGCAGAGTACATCATGCAAAATGCCAGGCTGGATGAAGCACAAGCTGGAATCAAGACTGCCGGGAGAAATATCAGATATGCAGATAAAGCCATCCTTATGGCAGAAAGCAAAGAAGAACCAAAGAGCCTCTTGATGAAAGTGAAATAGGAGAGTGAAAAAGTTGGCTTAAAACTCAACATTCATAAAAGTAAGATCATGGCATCTGGTCCCAGTCCCATCACTTCATGGCAAATAGATGGGGAAACAATGAGAGACTTTATTTTGGGGGCTCCAAAATCACTGCAGATGGTGACTGCAGCCATGAAATTAAAAGATGCTTGCTCCTTGGAAGAAAAGCTATGACAAACCTAGACAGCATATTAAAAAGCAGAGACATTACTTTGCCAACAAAGGTCCGTCTAGTCAAAGCTATGTTTTTTCCAGCAGTCATGAATGGAAGGGGAGAAGGCAATGGCAACCCACTCCAGTATTCTTGCCTGGAAAATCCCATGGATGGAGGAGCCTGGTGGGCTGTTGTCTATGGGGTCACACAGAGTTGGACATGACTGACACAAGTTAGCAGCAGCAGCAGCATGTATGGATGTGAGAGCTGGACTATACAGAAAGCTGAGTGCCAAAGAACTGACGCTTTTGAACTGTGGTGTTGAGAGTCCCTTGGACTGCAAGGAGATCCAACCAGTGAATCCTAAAGGAAATCTGTCCTCAATATTCTTTGGAAGGACTGATGCTGAAGCTGAAACTCCAATACTTTGGCTACTTGAGGCAAAGAACTGACTCATCTGAAAAGACGCTGAAGCTGGGAAAGATTAAAGGTGGGAGGAGACGGCGACAACAGAGAATGAGATGGTTGGATGGCATCACCGACTCAATGGACATGAGTTTGAGTAAGCTCCTGGAGTTGGTGATGCAGAGGGAAGCCTGGCGTGCTGCAGTCCATGGAGTCACAAAGAGTCAGACACAACTGAGCAACTGAACTGAATTGAACTGAACTACCCAGGTTTTATCAGAGACTAACCGCCTTGGGGGAAGAGAAACAGCCCAACTGGTTGGATCTCCTTGCAGTCCAAGGGACTCTCAAGAGTCTTTTCAACTGTGGTGTTGGAGAAGACTCTTGAGAGTCCCTTGGACTGCAAAGAGAACCAACCAGTCCATTCTAAAGGAGATCAGTCCTGGGTGTTCATTGGAAGGAATGATGCTAAAGCTGAAACTCCAATACTTTGGCCACCTCATGTGAAGAGTTGACTCACTGGACAAGATTCTGATGCTGGGAGGAACTGGGGGCAGGAGGAAAAGGGGAAGACAGAGGATGAGATGGCTGGATGGCATCACTGACTCAATGGACATGAGTTTGAGTGAACTCTGGGAGTTGGTGATGGACAGGGAGGCCTGGCGTGCTGCGATTCATGGGGTCGCAAAGAGTTGGACATGATTGAGCGACTGAACTGAACTGAACTGAACCGCCTTGGGGGAAGGGAAGTAGCCCATCTATTTCCCCAACCCCTCAGGCCATCCTAGCCCTCCTAAAGAGGAAAAGGAGGTCTGAAAAGCAAATCTGAAGGTCACAACCCAGATGCAAAGGCTCAAAAACATGGAGATCTAATTACAGCTTCCCCTCCATCTATACATTACAACTGTACCTCTAAAAGCCCACCTCTTACCCAGAATATCATGTCTGGCTTTAAATTTAAAAAAAATTTTCAAGGCATACCAAAAGCAAAGAAAATAGAGACAGTTTGAAGAAACAGGGCAAGAATCAGAACCAGAGTTAGAGCAGAGATGTTGAAACTGTCAGACCAGAAATTTAGTACAACTCAGATCAGGAGATCCTTATTGCAAATTTCAGGCTTAAATTGAAGACACTAGGGAAATCCACTAGGCCATTCAAAGTATGACCTAAATCAAATCCCTTATGATTACACAGTGGAGCTGACAAACAGATTCAAGGGATTAGATCTGGCAAATAGAGTGTCTGAAGAACTATGGACAGAGATTAGTAACACTGTCCAAGAGGCAGTGACCAAAACCATCCCAAAGAAAAAGAAATGCAAGAAGGCCAAGTGGTTGTCTTCAGAGGCTTAACAAATAGCTGAGGAAAAAAAGAGAAGCAAACGGCAAGGGAGAAAAGGAATGCAGAGTTCAGAGAACTGCAAGGAGAGGTAAGGAGTTCAGAGAACTCCCAACTGAATGCAGAGTTCAGAGAACTGCAAGGAGAGGTAAGAAGGCTTTCTTAAATAAACAATGCAAAGAAATAGAGGAAAACAACAGAATGGGGAAAACTAGAGATCTCTTCAAGAAAACTGGAGATATCAAAGGAACATTTCATACAAAGATGGGCACAATAAAGGAGAGAAATGCTAAGAACCTAGCAGAAGAGGTTATGAAAAGGTGGCAAAAACACACAGAAGAACTATACAAAAAAGGTCTTAATGGCCCAGATAATCACATTAATGTGGATACTCCTTTAGAACCAGATATTTTGGAGTGAAGTCAAGGGGTCTTAGGAAGCATTACTACAAAGAAAGTGGAGGTGATGGAATACCTGCTGAGCTATTTCAAATTCTAATAGATGATACTGTTGAAATGCTGCACTCAACATGTCAGCAAATTTGGAAAACTCAGCAGTGGCCACAGGACTGAAAAAGGTCAGTTTTTATTCCAACCTCAAAGAAGGACAATCACAAAGAATGATCAAACTTCCATACAACTGCATTCATTTCACATGCTAGCAAGGTAATGCTCAAAATTCTTCAAGCTAGGCTTTAGCAGTAGTTGAACTGAGAACTTTCATGTGTACAAGCTGGATTTCTAAGAGGCAGAGGTGCCAGAGATCAAATTGCCACATTCACTGGATCATTGAAAAAATGAGGGACTTCCAGAAAAACATCTACTTCTGCTTCATTGACTATGCTAAAGCTTTTGACTGTGTGGATCACAACAAACAGTGGAAAATTCTCAAAGAGAGGGGAATACCAGACCACCTGACTTGTCTCCTGAGAAACCTGTATGCAGGTCAAGAAGCAACAGTTAGAGCTGGATATAGAACAACGAATTGGTTCAAAATTGGGAAAGGCGTATGACAAGGCTATATATTGTCACCCTGCTTATTTAACTTATATGCAGAGTACATCATGCAAAATGCCGGGCTGGATGAACCAAAAGTTGGAATCAAGATTGCTGGGAGGAATATCAACAACCTCAGACATGCAGATGATACCACTCTAATGGCAGAAAATGAAGAGGAACTACAGAGCCTCTTAATGAAAGTTAGAAAGGAGAGTGAAAAAGCTGGCTTGAAACTCAACATTAAAAAAAAACTAATACCATGGCATCTGGTCACATCACTTTATGGCAAATAGAAGAGGGAAAAGTAGAAGCACTCAGTCAGTGACATATTTTCTTGGACTTCAAAATCACTGCAGATAGTGACTACAGTCATGAAATTAAAAGACACTTGTTCCTTGGAAGGAAAGTTATGACAAACCTAGACAACATATTAAAAAACAGAGACATTGCTTTGCTGACAAAGGTCCATATAGACAAAGCTATGACTTTTCCATGTACGGATGGAAAGTCCATGTACAGACAGGAGAGATGGATCATGAAGAAGCCTGAGCACCAAAGAACTAGTGCTTTCCAACTGTGGTGATGGAGAAGACTCTTGAGAGTTCCTTGGACTGCAAGGCGATCCAACCAATCAGGAAATCAATCCTGAATATTCATTAGAAGGACTGATACTGAAACTGAAGCTCCAATACTCTGGCTACCTGATGTAAAGATATGACTCACTGGAAATGACCCTGATGCTGGGAAAGACTGAAGGCAAAAGAGGGCAGTAGAGGATAAGAAGGTTAGATAGCATCACAGACTCAATGGACATGAATTTGAGCAGACTCCAGAAGATAGTGGAGGACCGAGGAGCCCAGTGTGCTGCAGTCTAGGGGATTGCAAAGAGGTGGATACAACTTAGCAACTGAACAACAGTAACAACAAATGATTAATATGCTAAGGGTTCTAATAGAAAAAGCAAACAATATGCAAATACAGATGGGAAATATAAGCAGGGACATGAAAATTATAAGAAAGAATCAAGAAGAAATGCCAGAGACCAAAAACACTAACAGAAATGAAGAATGCCTTTGATGAACTTAGTAGACTGTACTCATCTGTGGAAAGAATCACTGAACTTGAGGATATACACATTAAAGAAGGAATAAGTCAAGGCAAATTAAAGTTTTTATTTTTTGAAAACAGATATAACAGATAACAGTTTGTTCAAAATAATAGCAACAAAGTATTTCATTATTTATGCATATACATTCAAAATATGTAAATATACATCTATTACACACATACCCATATGCATGAAAAGAATAACAACAATGGCCAGGAGGGAGGAATTATGAGCACTTTGTTATTATAAGGTACTAGTGCTGCTCAGTGTTATCTGAAAGTAGATTGAACTGGTTATAAATATTGCAATATCTAAGGCAATCATTTAAAAAAAGAGAAAAAGAAGCAAACTGATGTGCTAAGAAAGGAAAGAAATCAGAATTCTGAAAAATGCTCAAATAAAGCTATAAATGACATAAAATAGAAGACAAGAATAAAAAACAAAGGCAATAATCAGAGAATAGTAACGAATTTGGCAGGTTATCAATCTAACTAAATCAATCATCACTTTAAATGGTATTGGTCTAAATACACCAAATAAAAGACAAATATTTATACAAATTCTAGAAATTTGTATAAGTCAGTCTCCCAAGGCAAAGGAAAACAGAAGCAAAAATAAACAAATGGGACCTAGTTAAACTTATAAGCTTTTACACTGCAAAGGAAACCATAAACAAAAAGACAACTGGGAGAAAAGGCTTGCAAACATCATGATTGATAAGGCTTAATTTCCAAATATATACAAGCAACTCATACAATTCAGCATCAAAAAACCCCAACCAATTAAAAAACAGGCAGAAGGCCTAAATAGACTTTTTTTCCAAAGAAGACATACAGATGGCCAACTAGCATGTGAAAAGATGCTCAACACTGCTAATCATCAAAGAAGTGCATATCAAAAGCACAACGAGTCAAGAGGAAGGGGAGATATGTACACCTATGGTTGATTTATCTTGATATATGGCAGAAATCAACACAACATTGTAAAGCAATTATCCTCCAATTAAAAATGAATTTCAAAAAGCGCAATGAGGTATCACCTCACACCTGTCAGAATGGCCATCATTAAAAGTCCATAAACAGTAAATGCTGGAGAGGCTACGGAGAAAAGGGAACCTACCTACACCATTGGTCAGAATGTAAACTGGTGCAATCACTATGGAGAAAAGTATGGAGGTTCCTTAAAAAACTAAAAACCGAGTTGCCATATGATCTTGTAATCCCATCCATGGGTGTGTTTCTGGAGAAAACCATAATTCAAGATACATGCATCCCAGCATGACAGCACTGTTTACAATAGCCAAGACATGGAGGCAATGTAAATGTCCATTGACAGATGAACTGATAAAGAAAATGTGGTCCCATTAAGTTGAAAAGAAACATACACCCCAATGTTCAGAGCAGCATTATTCACAATAGCCAAGATATGGAAGCAATCTATCCATACCCAAATAAAGAAGATGTGGTGTGTATACACATACACACACAAACTGGAATACTGCTCAGCCATAAAAAGAATGAAAATTTGCCATTTGCAACAACATGGATGGATTTATGCTTAGTGAAATTAAGTCAGGCAGGGAAAGACAAATACTGTATGATATCTCTTATATGTGGAATCTAAAAAAATAAAACTAGTGAATTTAACAAAAAGAAACAGACTCACAGATGCGAGAACAAACTAGTGGTTATCAGTAGTGGGGAGGGAAGGGGGGAGGTTCCAAAAAAAACAGCAGTGGATTAAGAGGTACAAATTACTATGTGTAAAATAAATAACCTACAAGGATATACTGTACAGTACAGAGAATATAAGCAATATTTTAAAAGATCTATAAATGCAGTATAACCTTTAAAAATTGTGAATCTCTATGTTGTACACCTGAAACAAATAATATTATACATCGGTTGTACCTCAGTAAAATTTTTACAGTTTAAAAAAAAAAAGCTAAAGTAGCTGAATTAATTTCAGATAGAGTAGACTTCAGAACAAGGGGAAATATGAAGGTCAGAAGCATCACATAGTAATAAAGAACCCAATTCTTCAAAAAGACATATGAGACTTTATTGTGTGTGCTTAACAAGAAAGCATCAAAATATGTGAGGCAAAAGTGATAGAACTGCAAGGAGAAATAGATGAGAATACCATTACAGTTAGAGACAGCAACAGCTCTCTACCAACAATGAACAGACCCAGCAGGCAGAAAATCACTGTAAGGGTATAGCTGAATTCAACAGCATCACCTCAACTAGTCAGAACTGGTATCTACAGATGATTTCATCCTACAGCAGATACTTTCTCCTCAAGCTCAAGTGGAACTGACACTAAGACAGACCATATAAAACACATCTAAATAAACTTAAAGTGGAAATTGTACAAAGTACATTATCAGACCACAACGGAATTAAACTATAAACTAACTTAGTAACAACAAGATAGCTGGAAAATCCCCAAATACTTGGAGATTAAGCAACCCACTTCTATATAATACATGGATCAAGAAGAAATATCAAGAGAAATTCTGAAATGTTTTTAACCAAATGAAAATAAAAATACAACTTATCAAAATTTATGGGATTCAGTGACAGGCACTTGACAGCATTAAATGTTTGTATTAGAAGAGAAGAAAAAATTTAAATTAATAATAAAAGCTTCCACCTTAGAAAACTAGAAAAGAAGAGCAAATTAAATGTAAAGTAAGCAGACAAAAAGAATTAAATTCAGAGCAAAAAATCAATGAAAATGGAAACAGGAGATCATCTGCCACAGCTGGGACAAGCTATGAAAGAACAGGTCCATAATCCGCCAAAGTGTCAGAGCCAGAAAAGTCCAGGAAGACTGAGGGCTGCTGCAGACCCAGGGAGGCAAGGAGAGGCTCCGCCTGATGCTAAGCTGTATCTTCCTCCCCAGAGGACTCAGTGAGGTGACTGGCAAAACGACAGGGGTTAGCTGAGAGTCAGATGAGCACAATGTAGCAACGGCAACCTCTGATGTAGACGGCTATACTGTGAATATTTTTGAAAGTACTCTTCTTTCTAGGAAAAACTCACTCAAGTACTGGGGAGAGATGGGGCATTCCAGTCGGCAACTTGCTCTCACATGGTTTAGGATACAATCAAGTTCTCCGTAATGCTCTCCAACTTATCTGGAAGTTTGTGATCATTCTAAAACAGAAGTTTACTGAGAAAATAAAGGAAAACTCCATGAAAACAGACTTGGATTCCTTTTCTGGTGAATCCCTAGAACAGTGTCTGAAGATGAGTGACTTAGGGGTGTGACAGCTAACCACTGCAGAAATTAGGACAGGATCCAGAATGCATACACGTGGACAAAATAAAATAACCACAGGTATTTTAAAACTTAAGAGATAACTGCCAAAATAAATAGCTAAGAAAAAAAAAAAGGTTTATCTCAAGCAAGGAGCCTGGGTGAGAAGAAGCTGGACAAGAAAAAGTTGCTTTTCTTTATAGCCTTTCTGCACTATTTGATTGTCTAGCCAAGTGTTACAAAGTACCAAACTTTGATTTTTGAAAATGTAAGGAACTTCAAAGAGAAGTATCAAAATTTAATAAAAAGACAACTGAAATTGAAATAGCTTCTCACAAAAATTAAAAAGGAAAAAGAAATCTTTGCCTGAGTAGGTAACATCTAATAATTTTGTTTCTTGCATGATAGTCTGGTCACATCTCATTTATGAGCTTTCTTTGGTTTACCATTAACCTTTTCCTTTTCAAAGATATGCAGAGTTAATTCCAACACTGACTGTAATAAAGAAAACTAGGTGGGACTTCCCTGGCGGTCCAGTGTCCTCCCTGCAATACAGAGGACATGGAGATGATTCCTGGTCAGGGTAGCACGATCCCACGTACCACGAAGCAACTAAGCCCACATACCACGATTACAGCTCCAGAGCCTGTGTGCCACAACTAGAGAGTCCCAAGCACCACAAAGCAACATCCCGCATGCCCCAACAAAGATCCGACAAAGCCAAATAAATAAATAAGTAAATATTTTTAAAAAGAAAGAGTTAGTGGCTCAGTCATATCCAACTGTTTGCGACATCATGGACTGTAGCCCACCAGGCTCCTCTGTCCATGGGATTTCCCAGGCAAGAACACCCATTCCTAAGGGAATGGGTTGCCATTCCCTTCTCCAGGGGATCTTCCTGACCCAGAGGTTGAACCCAGGTCTCCTGCACTGCAGGCACATTCTTTACCCTCTGAGCCACCAGGGAAGCTCTGAAACAATGGAAAGCTGTGCAGTGGTTAAACACAATGTAAATGCCTGGTATTTTTCTTGCTTCCATGGAAATGGAAGAAACAAAAATGGAAATAACATTCCTGTCAGTAATGGGCTCCATTCAGCAGGAATTCCTATGATACACTATGCCTCCTATAAGGCACACCAGAATGTAGGTGGGTCCACAGGTGCCCAAGTCTGCCACACAAACTCTGTACACAGAGAGCTCATCTCACCAACCCAACAGCAGGGAATGGTATTCCCTGTGCCACAGAGGAGAGGGGCAGATGGACAGTCTCATGGCAGAGTCCACAGCCTCAAACCACATCACACTGGATGCAGCTAACCTAAAGAGGTGAAAAACACCACATACACGTTTGTACAGTAGACTCTCATTTCTTAAGAAATAAGACACACCGTCACACCTGAAAAACTGGGAGAAAAAAAGACTGTAAAATTTTAACAAGAAGGTACATCAAAGGTGTTGCTTCCTAGGAGGCGCTAGTGGTAAAGAACCTGCCTGCCAATGCAGGAGACGTGGGCTTGATTCCTGAGTCCAGAAGATCCCCTGGAGTAGGAAGTGGCAACCCACTCCAGGACTCTTGACTGGAGAATCCCTTGGACAGAGGAGCCTGGTGGGCTACAATCCACAGGGTGGTAAAAGAGCTGGACACGACTGAACACATACTTAAAATTTTTGTTTACTAGATGGCACCCCATTCCAGTACTCTTGCCTGGAAAATCCCATGGACAGAGGAGCCTGACAGGCTGCAGTCCATGGGGTCGTGAAGAGTCAGACACGACTGAGCAACTTCACTTTCACTTTTCACTTTCACGCATTGGAGAAGGAAATGGCAACCCACTCCAGTGTTTCTTGCCTGGAGAATCCCAGGGATGGTAGAGCCTGGTGGGCTGCCATCTATGGGGTCGCACAGAGTCAGACACGACTGAAGTGACTTAGCAGCAGCAGTAGCAGCAGCAGCAGCAGCAGCAGCAGCAGCAGCAGGAGGCTTACTACGGCTCTCTCTGAAGTACTGATAGGTACACACACACCCAATGCGGGGGTGAGACAGAGCAGTCACCACAGAGGGTGAGCCGAGCAAGTTTCACCCTCATTCAGTAATTCCAACTCATTCAAGAACTTGGAGATACGGAATTAAAGATGGGATATTTCTGACTTCATAAATGTTTCTTTCTTATTTGTATGCATCCTATTGCTTAAAATAAAAACCAATCAAATCCTTAGGTATATTCTGACGACAAGTAATAACCACTGGTCTATGTCTGGGCTGGAATAAGTCAGTCCTACACACAAACAAGTGCCTGTTACGTTATGTTTCAGCAAAATCCTACAGACTACAAGGCAAATTATCTTTGTCAGCATCTACAGCATAAACTTTCCTGGTGGCTCAGATAGTAAAGCATATGCCTACAATGTGGGAGAGCCGGGTTTGATCCCTGGGTTGGGAAGATCTCCTAGAGAAGGAAGTGGCAACCCACTCCAGTATCCTTGCCTGGAAAATCCCATGGACAGAGAAACCTGGTAGGCTACAGTCCATGGGGTCGCAAAGAGTCGGACATGACTGAGCGACTTCACTTTCACTTTCTTTCACAGCATAAATTGGTTCCATTAAATTAAGGGAAAAAGAGAGAATTACCATAGCCCTTATAAACAACTCTTACAGTCCTAAGGTATTTAAGAGTATTCTTTTATATTGAAATGGAACAAGAGAGGAACACTCACCCAGGATCCTACTGGTTGGCCTGAGGTCACCCGCATTCTGGGGCCACGGATGCTCGACAGACTTTGCTAGAAAAGTTAAACCACATGACTCTGATAGAAAGAATACATTCCAAGATTAAAAGCATGAAATAAAACCCAAAATAACAAACGTGAGTTTGTTGTAAACCACGTCTGCTGTGTGATTTACAGAATACCTAACACAGGGCAGGGGAGTAATGTGAGGGGACTAAGAAGCATGGGTGTAGAAGAAATATTTACAGTTGTTTCCACTGCCCATGACTGACCCTTCTCATAGTTTCATGCTAGTAAATGGCTCTTTTTCAAAATACTAAAAACACTCTTGTTTTGATAATATTGTTAAACTACCAACATACAGACTTCTGAAAATAAGGGTTTGCGCTCAGTCATTAAGTCAAGTCACACTCTGTGACCCCACGGACTGTAGCCCACCAGCTCCTCTGTCTATGAGATTTTCCGGGAAAGAATACTGGAGTGGTTTGCCATTTCCTTCTCCAGGGGATATTCCTGACCCAGGGATTGAACTCTCATCTCCTGTGTCTCTTGCATGACAGGTGGATTCTTTACCCACCTAGCCACAGAGTGAAAATATAATATAACTCCATCTTAATAAGAAATTAATAACAATCTTTTTTCCTGCTCTCATAAAAACAAACCACAACAGCTCTCTTACAACCTCAAAACTCAAACCTAACAAACTCATTAGGATTAAAATGAAAATATTTCAAAAAATATTAAAATATTAAATTCAGAATTAAAGTCTCTGTCTCCATATGGGGAAAAGTCGATACAACAATTTATATTAATACACTAAGATTTCTATAAATAAGACAACTTAAGGGAAACATACATTGGTGAAATCCACTCACTTTCCATCCTTTGAGAATCTTTTCCTTGCAAAAACATTGGCCAAAGAGTAAGTGCTGGATTGAGCTTATTGGAAAAGGATGCTGACTTTATATTCAATCTTGGCTTCTCCAAAGAATCAAAGTTCTTATTATTCTCCATGGGTGACACATAACAAGCAAAGTTCTTTGCAACCAGATCATCGTTAACACAAATCTGTATAAACATTTCATGAATAAGACAAACACAGTCACATGACTTCAAAAACCATGCTGAACTTAACTGAAAATTAATCTTCAGAAAAATTATTTTATAGAACAGAATTTGACAGAAATTGATCTCGTGACTTCTGCTTTCATAATGGTGAACTACACACTTCTGGCCAACTTTCTTGAGAAGAAAAACAGGAGAAAATATTTTTAGATAATACCTTTCGATGGACATGTATCCAGAATACATAAAGAACTCTCAAAAACTCAATTAAAAGAAAACAGAACCAATTTTTAGATGGGCAAAACAGCAATTAAAAGAGTACAGCATTGGCATAAAAACAGACACACAGTTCAATGGAACAGAAAGATGGCCCAGAAGTAAACCCAGATATATATATGGTCAATAAAATTACTAAAAAGGAGCTAAGAATATATAATGGGGAAATGACAGTCTCTTCAATAAATTCTGTTGGGGAAAACTAGACAGCTACATGTATAACAATGAAACTGTGCAAACACCATATACAAACAAACTCAAAATGGATTAAAGACTTGAATATAAGATCTGAAAGCATAAAACTCATAGAAGAAAACATAGGTGATAATAAGCTCCTTGACACTGGTCTTGGTGATAATTTTTGGAGTTTGACACCAAAAGCAAAGGCAACAAAAGTGAAAATAAACCAGTAGAAAGACATACATCAAACTAGAAAGCTTCTTCAGAGCAAAAAAGCACCAATAAAACAAAGATTTTTAATAAGAGGAAACATCTGTTAAGTCACTTATTATCTGATAAGGAGTTAATATCCAAAATACATAAAAACTCATAAGCAATAATAACAAACAAACCCCCAAATAATCCGATTTAAAAACGGGCAGAGGATCTGAATCAACATTTTTCCAAAGAAGACAAGCAGATGGTCAACAGGGACAAGAAAAGATGTTCAATATCACTAATCACCAGGGAAATGCAAATCAAAACCATTGTGAGGTTATCACTTCACATGTCAGAATGGCTATTGTTAAAGACAAGAAACACCCAGGGCAGGTGTTTCAAGGATGTGGAGAAAAAGGAACCTTTAGGCACTATTGGTAGGAATGTAAATTGGCATAGTCACTCCAGAAAACAGTACCAAAGTTCCTTTAGAAGTTAAAAACAGAATTACCATACAATCCAGCAATTCCACTTCTGGGTATTTATCTGAAGAAAACAGAAACATTACCTTGAAAAGACACACCCATCTCCATGCTCACTGCAATATTAGTTACAATGGCCAAAATTATGGGAACAATCTAAGTATTCATCAGTGAATGAATGGATTAAAAAGTGTGGTGTATAGACATATATACAGAGTGGGATATTACATGGCCACAAAAAGAATGAAATCTTTCCATCTGTGACAACATATACTGACCTTAAGGACATTATGCTAAATGACATAAGTCAGAGAAAGACAAAAGCTACATAATCTCCACTTCTATGTGGAATCTAAATACAAAACAAAACAAGCTCACAGAGAGAGAACAGACTGGTGATTGACAGAGCTGGGGTTGGGGGAATAGAGGGAGAAGGTGGTGAAATGGGAGAAGGGAGTCAAAAGGTAAAAACTTTCAATTATAAAATAAATAAGTCACGGGCATATGATGTACATCAAGGTGGCTACAGTTAACAATACTGTATCGCATAACTGAAAGTTGCTAAATCTTGTGATGAGAACAAGAAAAAAAATTCTGTCACTGTGTGGTGATGGATGTTAACTAGACACTGTGCAATGCATATGTACAAGTATTAAGTCATTGTGCTGTACACTTGCAACTAATATGATGTTGTACATCAATTATACCTCAATTTTAAAAAGGATAAACAATTTTATAAAGGAGAAAATGAAAATAAATGGGTAAAAGATCTGAATACCTCATTAAAGATATACAGATTGCAAACAGCATGTGAAAAGACACTCAAGACTGTTTCGTCGTTGAGTGAGTGAGTGAAGTTGCTCAGTCCTGTCCCACTCTTTGTGACCCCATGGACTGTAGCATACCAGGTTCCTCTGTCCATGGGATTTTCCAGGCAAAGGTACTGGAGTGGGTTGCCACTTCCTTCTCCAAGAAGGAAAGTGCATCAGGGAAGTGCAAATAAACTACAATGAGAGACCACTACACAACAATGTGAATGACCATAAAAGGAATGGAGAGGATGTGGAGGAAGTGTAACTCTCATTGCTGATGGGACTGTACAACGGTCACTCTGGAAAACAGTTTGGTAGTCTCTTAACACTTATAAAACTACCCAGAAGAGTGACTCCTGGGTATTTAGCCAAGAAAATGAAAGCACAGGTCCAAGGAAGACTTGCACATGAAAAAAATCATCACAGGAGTTTCATTTGCACTTGCCCCATAGAGGCAGTGGCATCCCACTCCAGTACTCTTGCCTGGAAAATCCCATGGACAGAGGAGCCTGGTGGGCTGCAGTCCATGGGGTCGCTAAGAGTCGGACATGACTGAGTGACTTCACTTTGACTTTTCACTTTCATGCATTGGAGAAGGAAATGGCAACCCACTCCAGTGTTCTTGCCTGGAGAATCCCAGGGATGGTGAGAGCCTGGTAGGCTGCCATCTATAGGGTCGCACAGAGTCAGACACGGCTGAAGCGACTTAGCAGCAGCAGCACAGAGGCCACAACTCAAATGTCCATCAACAAGCCAATGTATAAACACTGTAGTATATCCAGACAATGGAAGGATACTGACAATAAAAGGATCAACGTGCATGTCTCCTAAAAATTTTGTGTGAAAGAAAACAAGTTTAAAAAAGAGAGAAAGAGAACACCCTGGACACATCCCTGTGCTTCCTTTAGGAGCTAGAAAAGAATTGTTGGCCCCATTTTTTTCTAACAATTATGACCTCATGCACCTACTGTCAGTCCTCTCTGCTGAGCATGCCTCTGCTCTTTAACAGCCTGAGGTAAGAGCAAGGGTGAATGACACCGTTTTTCTTGTGTGCATTGTTTTATTAAAACAGTATTTTAATAATAATAAAATACTTTAAAAACACAACTCTTTCACTTACCTTTTCATTTTTCAGAGTTACATAAAGGTAAACCTCAAAAGTATCTTCTTCCACAGCACACAATTTGGCTTCTACCTGGGTAGTTGCTAAATAGCATAAATGAAAACATGAAGAAGATGATGTTAAAAGTATGCTTGAGGGACTTTCCTGGGGGTCCAGTGGTTAAGACTCCGCACCTCCACTGCAGGTCTGAATCCTGGTCGGGAGGTAAGATCCCGCACGCCATGCCTCATGGCCCAGAAAAAAATAAGAATGGGTGAAGCGACTATGACTATTTCTCGCCTGTTAATCTCTGTTTACTACTCACGACTACCCAGTGCCACAATGTCCAACAGCTTCCTCCCTCAGAAGGGGTCTGGTGGCAGGCGAACCACGGTGAAGGCTCTCCAGGCAAAGTCTGCCAAGTGTCCTCTGTCCCCTCAGCCCCCATCCCTCCTCCAGCTGCCCTGTGACAGCACCTCGAGCACCACTCTGGGCCCCTCTTCTTTTCCAGTGATCCCCAAAGCCACAGGCCCAGCCAGAGTCTTCCCCTGTGTCATTCCACCCTCCAAACGGCTGAAGAGCAGCTCCCCGTGTGGGTACCGGCAGGCACGCTGCTCAGTCCACCAGGGTGTTCCACTTCCCTCTCACCAAAGCCTTTGAGGTAGTGCCGCTATCACTTTACAGGCAAGGAGACCAGGCTCTCAGAAGGCTGCTCAGAGGCAGCAGAACAGTACCCAAGCCAAGCACTCTGCCTCCTCCAAGTCTGAGTCTCTCAGGGTGCCTGTGGGCTCACAAGGGCCCCAACTACACCTCCCATTTCTCCAGGAACAATGCCTCGGGCTGCTCCTTCACCCGGACAGCAGGGCAGTGAAGGAGAGGGGCCAGGGCCCCAACAGGCATCAGGATGCAGCCCAGCCCCTGCACACCCACTACTCCTCTGCATGACCCTAGAGGCTGCCCAGTTACTTGGCTCAGACTTCCAGGGCTTAGGACAGATGCCACAAAAGAGTCTAATTTACAGCCAACGATTTAAACAGCACACTAAACAGGTGCTGAGACATTCTATACATCTTCATTAGCAAGGATGGGGATCATACAGGAGGTACTCACTTACTACCCTTTGCCTGCTAAAAATAGGCTTTTCATCATTGCTGGTTCAATGAAATGCATGTATATTATTTTGCAGTGCTGCAGTTTTATACAGACTAAGAAAAGGCATTATCACTGTGGAAGGGTGCCTCACCTACACAATTCCCGGCTGATTTCACTTGCCAATTACTGATGTCCACATCCATCCCTCAGATTCCAAAGGTACAGAGTCACTGTGATACTTGGAGTGGAAAAAGCTCCATGTGACTTATGAATCCCCCTGAGGGGGAGGTCAAATAGCGAAGCACATGCATCTCAAACCCTTTCCCCAACAGAAGATGAAACCCCCTTGGGTGTCAGTTCAAAGCAGGCAGCTGTGGTCATGCACTTGCCTTACCTTTCAGGATGTTCTGGAAGTACTGAATAGCTGCACTGTCCCACTTCTTGGCCCGTCTGGAAGAGAACAAAGGCATTCTCATTAAATAAAAGCCAAGGCTAGTCCTGCTAACATCACTTTGAAATTACACACTGGATGTTTCGGACATTACACATGGAACATATGATGCAGGAAATGGGGAGTCTGCCCATCACTCTGGCCTGGAGTGATGACCCCAGCTGCACCCCCGCAGTAGGCTTCTCTCCCACCACCTCCTGCGCCAGTGTAGAGACTCACCGTGAATGGGCCCTTTGTGGGGCTTCCTGTGCTACCATGCCCACCTCCATGGCATCATCCATCCCAACACCACTGTCCCATTTACCTGCAACATCCGTCTCCCCAGCCAGGGTGCTAGCTCCCTGGAACAGGGACCCTGAGTGAGGAATGCTCAGCACATACTGGCAGAGCGAGGGCTCCCTCCGTGTTGGTTAAACCAAAGTTCTAAGGGTGGCTATGGGGAACCCAGGCCCTGCTGTCTCATAGTATTCCTCACTCTGACGTCTCCTTTTCACTGTGTCCCATCTCTCCCCATCATCTCGTCCTTTCCTCTGTGTGATACTGTGATTTATAGTAAGAAATATAAACTTGGTCACTGTCACTGTTTCTGGCACAGAGCTCAGTGATGAGAGTAATAAAAGGTGTGTTTTGTTATGTTAATGAAGTGACCTGTAGAAAGTGCCTAGGTAACTTAGAGATGAGGGCTGGTTGCCAGGGGAACCAACCTTGTGATTAGAGGGTTGTAACTTTTAATCCCACTCCCTGGACCTTTGGGGAGGGGAGAGGTACTGGAGGTTGAATCAACTGTCAAAGGCCAATGATTTAATCAACGATGACTAGGTAATGAAGCTTCCATAAACACTAAAAATGGACGAGGTTGGGAGCTTCTGGGCTGGCGAACACTTGGAAATGTGGGGGAACATTGTCCCTGGAGGGAAGGCAGCCCCTTTCCCCAGACCCTGCCCCATGCATCTCTTCCATCTGGCTGCTCCCAAGTTATTTCATTTAAACTAAACTGGTGAAAATTAGAGTGCACTGTCTTATTGGCAAATTTATCTTAAGAATGTTTGTTGAAGCTCTTTGCCAATACATGTACTCTCTTTGACTCTCTTTCTCCGGGGGGCAAATAATTGGCATACTAGCTGCCCCTAACCGTTCCTCTCTTGATAGCCAGCTAGGTTGTTTCCAAACAATCCTGCACTGTACACTGATGTAGAGATATATACACGCACGCATGCACATGTGTGTCTCACACACACACACACACACACACACACACACACACACACACCCGCATCTCGTGATCTGCCCACACTGCCAGTGTTTGTATGGGATGGGTCCCTGCACTGGACAGTGCTGTGTCAGGAGTTATGACTGTGCTCTTTGCTGTCTTGAATGAGCACTACCTGAGGTCCTGGGGGCAGCACCCCGCCCCCGCCCCTGCCCTCTGTCTTCCCCTCCTCCATCACTGTGGCTCTGTCGGGGATAAAGCTGCAGGAAGCAGCACACTTCTGATTCACCTTGCATGGCCTGGTGATATTGCGTTCTAAGTTCTCTCTCAGCTTGGAGGCCGCCTCCATTACCAATGCTTTCGTGAGGTCTGTGGAGACCCTCCCATCTCCACAGCCCCAGCCCTCATCACCTGTAGTTCCCTTGGTCCGATGAAAACATCACTCTTGCAGCTGCCTTGGGATCCACACCAATAAGATACTAAGCCAGCTGGTAAATTCGCCAATAAGACAGTGCATTCTAATTTTCATTAAAAGCTCCATCAATGTGAATATGCATAAAAGCACCAACAAAGGTCTGCCAATTCAGAGCCTGAAAAGGTCACAGAGACTTCCCAGGAAAGCGGGCAGGAGGGAAGAAACAGGGTTGGAGAAGGATGCCTGGACTTTTCGCTAATGCTCCATGATCCGATGTATCCATGTTTCTCTTTACAGTTAACTTGCCCTTTTTTGTAAAAAAAAAAAAAAAAAATAGAGCTTGGGTCTTACTCTAAACCCCCTACACTGCAGCCTCTGGACATGGCTGCACGGCCAGGTTTGACAGGCTGATTCAGAAGATCCCTCCTGAAGGACAAAGAGACCTTTGAAATCGTTTTAGCATTTCTCATAAAGACTTGATTTCACATAAACTTCCTACACTCAATTTGAGACTTTTACTAATGATTCAGCATACATTAGAAGCTGTACTTACACAATTTCCGCACTGTCTTCACAGAAGTTAATGTGCAATGTGACAGGTTTTGTGCAGTACAGTTTGAATTTTTTTGCTCTGTAGGGAAGCTGCATAAAAGTTTCTATGGCAACTCGGATGCTTAACAGTGAAACAAAAACAGTTTCATGGTTAAAAAAATTATATATATAACATATTTCTTTAAAGTCCACCTATATAATTAACATACTTAAGGTAAAACACACAAAATCTGATTCTGTTTCTAATACAGCCACCAACAGCAAATGCTTGGAGACATTTGCCCAACAAGGTGAAAACTGGTTCTTGAGGGCAGAGGGAAAAAATCTTACTTTTCTATGTATAAAGCACAAAAATACATGTAGTATATAAATACATACAGTACCTAAAAGATACTCAGTAATCTTTGGCATTAAAATTTCATGGCATGGCGGCAGGGAGGGATTAGAAAAATACTGTCTCCTTAGATTGAGAAACATTGGGTAATTACAAACAAACCTGGAAGCAAACTTTAAGATTTTAAATTTTCAATTTCAATCCACAACCAAAATTACCTTTAAGTTTCTGTAAATAAGCAGATGTTTTCAGAATCACTGTTTGTCAACTCTGCATAAAAGAGCTGATGGACTTGCAGTTTGATAACTAAGTTGTTGCACGTTTTTATTTCCATTCTCCTTCGTGAAAATGATAGAGCATTTGCACATACAGTTTCAACATCAACATGTTCTCAGGCCATGTGTAGGCAGCCTGGCCACCTCGTCTCAAACAGTGATGAGAAAGTGATTGCACTAACCGCCTCTCCAGGCTTCCTTACTCTAATCAAACTATTCTCTTGCCAAAAACAAACTAAATTAAAAAACCCAAATGCTAATAGGAAATCTCCCAAGCCATTAATTATCATGTTATTTTTAATAACCAGTATGGCTATAAAGTTGGAGAAGGCAATGGCACTCCACTCCAGTACTCTTGCCTGGAAAATCCCATGGGTGGAGGAGCCTGGTAGGCTGCAGCCCATGGGGTCGTGAAGAGTCGGACATGACTGAGCGACTTCACTTTGACTTTTCACTTTCATGCATTGGAGAAGGAATGGCAACCCACTCCAGTGTTCTTGCCTGGAGAAACCCACGGACAGGGGAGCCTGGTGGGCTGCTGTCTGTGGGGTCACACAGAGTCGGACACAACTGAAGTGACTTAGCAGCAGTAGCAGCAGCAAGGCTATAAAGTGAGATGGCTGGATGAGATGGTTGGGTGGCATCACCAACTTGATGGACATGAGTTTGAGTAAGCTCCGGGAGTTGGTGATGGACAGGGAAGCCTGGTGTGCTGCAGTTCATGGGGATGGAAAGAGTTGGACTCAGCTGAGCGACTGAACTGAACTGATGGTTATAAAGGTGCAAAACCACAAGCCGGATAGGCATCGCCTTTCCTGTGAACACGGGCTAGCCTCCTGTGTGGGAGCAGCCTCCTAGTATAGACTCCCTGTCAGGGTGTCACCTCTCCTGTAGCTGGGACTGTTCTTTCTCTTTTGGAAGAAGAGTCCTCACGTTTACTTATTTATTATTTATTAAACTGACACCTGCTGACACTGGGGCAGGAACCATGAAAAAATTACCAAAAACACCAAGACTGACTTGCTGAGAGTGTTTTCTAAGGAAATGCAATGTGTGGTCCTGGAATCTGCGAGGTCCACTCTGTGACAGTCACATCCTCACTCTGCTAAGTGGGACAACCAGGGACACATGTCCTCCTCTCTGTAATCTGGAGCTGTGCCAGCAAACCATCCTCTGTCTATTAAAGGGAGGTCTTCCTAAAGGACCCACTCCATCACCTGAGCAGGGGACAGGTCACACCAGGCCAGGCAAACGGCTGGCCAAAAGCACATGCCCTTCCAGTAAGGATGGTGGAAGGAGGGCCGGAGCCACCTGCTGACCCCTCATCCCTACCACCTGCTCTTACATTCACTGCTCATAAAACTGGTACCTGCAATCTGCTCTTCTTGAAGCTAAAAATTTCCAGTTTATGACCTCTCATCCCTTTCTTTGAAAATTAACACTCTCCTTCAAAACTGACATTTGTCCCCCAAAGAGCATAAAGCAAAATAAATATGTACTTACTCTCTGGATTTCACTGGAATGTATCTGGCAAAATCCACAAGGAAACACTCTGTGAGGTAATGGTCTGCTGAAGATACGATTGACTTAATAACTGCCCTGCACCAGCACTTTAGTTCCTGACAATAAACCACACAAACCTACAAAATAAAAAGAAAACTTTAGTGTTAAATTCTCTAGTCATACTCAGAATACCATAAGATACTGATAAAAGAAATCAAAGATGACACAAACAGATGGAGAGATATACCACGTTCTTGGATTACAAGAATCAATATTGTGAAAATGACCATACTACCCAAAGCAAACTACAGATTCAATGCAATCCCTATCAAGTTAACAATGGCATTTTTCACAGAATTAGAACAAAAATTTTACAATTTGCATGGAAACACAAAAGACCATGAATAGCCAAGTAGATCTTAAGAAAGAAAAATAAAGCTGGAGGAATTAGACTTCCTGACTTCAAATTATACTACAAAGCCAGTCATCAAAACAGTATGGTACTGGCACCAAAAAAAAAAAGAAAGAAAAAAAAACCAGGACTATCGATCAATGGAACAGGATGGAAAGTTCAGATACAAACCCATGTAGCTACAGTCACCTAATCGATGACAAAGGAAATAAGACTATACAATGGAGGAAAGACAGTCTCTTCAATAAATGGCTCTGGCCAAACTGGACAGCTACACGTAAAAGAATGAAATTAAAACACTCTCTAATACCATACACAAAAACAAACTCAAAATGGATTAAAGACCTAAATGTAAGACCAGATACTATAAAACTCTTAGAGGAGAACACAGGCATAATAGTCTCTGACATAAAACACAGCAAGATCTTTTTAAATACAGCTCCTAGAGTAATAAAAATAAAAACAAACAAATAGACCTAGTTTAACGTAAAAGCTTTTGCAAAGAAAAGTGAAAATGAAAGTTTCTCACTGTGTCCAACTCTTTGCAACTCCATTAACTATACAGTCTGGAATTCTCCAGGCCAGATACTGGAGTGGGTAGCCCTTCTCTTCTCCAGGAGATCTTCCCAACCCAGGGATCAAACCCAGGTCTCCCATATTGCAGGCAGATTCTTTACCAGCTGAGCCACAAAGGAAGCCCAAGAATACTAGAGCGAGAAGCCTATCCCTTTTCCAGCAGATCTTCTCGACCCAGGAAGTGAACCAGGGCCTCCTGCATTGCAGGCGGATTCTTTACCAACTGAGCTATGGGAAACCATAAACAAAATGAGAAGACGACCCTCAGAATGGGAGAAAATATTTGCAAACAAAGCAACCAATGAGGGATTAATCTCCAAAATATACAAACAGCTCATGCAGCTCAATATCAAAAAACAAACAATGCAATCAAAAAGTGAGCAGAAGACCTAAATAGACTTTTCTCCAAAGAATATACATAGATGATTAAAAAGCACATGAAAAGATCCTCAACACCACTAATTATTAGAGAGATACAAATCAAAACTACAGTAAGATATCACCTCACACTGGTCAGAATGGCCATCTCCGAAAAAATCTAACGATAATAAATGCTGGAAAGGGTGTGGAGAAAGGGGAACTCTCCCACTGTTGGTGGGAATGTACATGGTAACAGCCACTGTGAGAACAGTATGGAGGCTCCTAAAAACTAAAAATAGAGCTACCATATGATCCAGCAATCCCACTCCTGGGCTTATATCCAGAGAAAACCATAATTTGAAAAGATACATGTACCCCAACGTTCACTGCAGCACCAGACTGGAAATTCCAAGCTGTCTCCGCTAAGGTCCCCGTGATGGATCTAGAATAATCCTCTGGTTCCCAGCCCCAGGACAATGGCCCCAATGACTGGGTTTACATGACACTCCATCTCCTGTTGCCCCATGTGAATCTAATATAACCGCTACTTTTGGTGACTAGCCTGACTTATGCAATCAAAAGAACCTAATACAAAACAGTAATTATAAGCAAACTGAAATACCAACTTAGCTGTCAAACAGTCTACATTTCGAGTAGTATTTCAAGTCACAGTGTTCAAAGCACATTCAGATACATACCTGCCCTTCTTCCAACTTTAGTGGTTTTATTTCTATATCTTGACACATGCTATTATAGAAGTCATTCATGGCACTATTTAGTTTCTGATAGTCAACTTCATGATCTAAAAGGGACTACATCCTTTTATAACAACCCAGAAGCAACCTGGATCTTCAATCTGTAAACATTTCAAAAGACAAACAAAATAATCCATCATTTAAAAGTGGAACTATAAAACCTCAGAATCACAGCAACTGTTTCAAAATTAAGTCCTTTAACAAATTCTTGATGAGTACCTGTCTTAAAGGGTTAGACAGAAGATAAAAGACCTTTAATATGTATGTATATCAAATTATCACCTTGTATACATTGAACTTATACAACATGATATGTCAACTATACTTCAATAAAACTGAGAAAAAAGATGAAAGATGTAAACACAAAAATGTAAAACATGTAACCAATAATATGTAAGTAACTCTATTGATTTTTGTAATTTTAAATTGTCTACTGTGATTCAAAAAGCAAAGACCAAAATCTTCAATCAGTATTTTGAAAATATTCATAATAAAATACAAAAGAAAGGTTTAAGACTATGTTTTCAGTATTCCATCTCTTTTGTAAGAAAGAGAAGAAAATATGAATGCATATACATTCTGCTCACTTTCAAAGAAACAAATGGTGGCAAAAAAAAAAAAAATTACCTACAGAGGAAGCCAAGAATGGGGTAGAAGGGATACAAATGAAAGTCAGACTTCTCTATTCAGAGAATAAGAATAGATATCATCTATTAGTGTCATTAAAAAATAAGATTTTCATCATTAGATGAAAAATAAAAGAAATTGTGAGAAAAAGAAAAATAAGAGAAAATGAAATGAAACTGAAATAAAAGAAAAAGACAGAGAAGGACAGGGAAGCCTGGCATGCTGCAGTCTATGGAGTTGCAAAGAGTCAGACACAACTGAGTCAGTGAAGAACCACAAGCTTTGATTCTCTTTGACATCCATCACAGGAAAACGGAGTTTGGAGCAGGACTCCTGCCAAGTTAAGGAGGCTCAGTAAACACCTCAGGCTCCCTCACAGAACCCCTGCAGTGTTAGGCCTGAGAAATAAAGACCATGTTTCAGGACAAAGACAACATGCTCTGTCATCAAGGGGAAAAGCAATCAGTCAGTTCAGATGCTCAGTCGTGTCCGACTTTGTGATCCCATAGACTGCAGCATGCCAGGCTTCCCTGTCCATCACCAACTCCCAGAGCTTGTTAAACTCATGTCCACTGGGTCAGTGATATCATCCAACCATCTCATCCTCTGTTTTCCCCTCTTCCTCCCGCCTTTAATCTTTCCCAGCATCAGAGTCTTTTCAAATGAGTCAGTTCTTCACCTCAGGTGGCCAAAGTACTGGAGTTTCAGCTTTAGCATCAGTCCTTCCAATGAATATTCAGGACTGATTTTTTAGGATTGACTGGTTTTATGTCTCTGCAGCCCAAGGGACTCTCAAGAGTCTTCTCCAACACCACAGTTCAAAAGCATCAATTCTTCGGCGCTCAGCTTTCTTCAGTCCCAACTCTCACATCCATACACAACTACTAGAAAAAAACATAGCTTTGACTAGATGGACCTTTGTTGGCAAAGTAATGTCTCTGCTTCTTAATATGCTGTCTAGGTTTGTCATAGCTTTTCTTCTAAGGACCAAGTGTCTTTCAATTTCATGGCTACAGTCACCATCTGCAATGCTTTTGGAGCCCAAGAAAATAATGTCTGTCACTGTTTTCATTGTTTCCCCATCTATTTCCCATGAAATGATGGGACTTTCGAATGCTGAGTTTTAAGCCAGCTTTTTCACTCTCCTCTTTGACTTTCATCAAGAGACTCTTTAGTCCTCTTCACTTTCTGCCATAAGGGTGGTGTCATCTGCATATCTGAGGTTATGGATATTTCTCCCGGCAATCTTGATTCCAGCTTAAGCTTTAGGCAGCCCAGCATTTTGCATGATGTACTCTGCATATAAATTAAATAAGCAGGATGACAATATACAGCCTTGACATAGTCCTTTCCCAATTTTGAACCAGTTGGTTTCTCCATGTGCAATTCTAACTGTTGCTTCTTGACCTGCATACAAGTTTCTCAGGAGGCAGGTAAGGCAGTCTGATATTCCCATCTCTTAAAGAATTTTCCAAAGTTTGTTGTGATCCACACAGTCAGAGGCTTTTAGTGCAGTCAATGGAAAAGTAGATGTTTTTCTGTTATTCTCTTGCTTTTACTATGATCCAACAGATGTTGGCAATTTGATCTCTGGTTCCTCTGCCTTTTCTGAATCCAGCTTGAACACGTGGAAGTTCTTGGTTCATATATTGCTGAAGTTTGGCTTGGAGAATTTTGAGCATTATTTTTCTATCATGTGAGATGAGTGCAACTGCATGGTAGTTTGAACATTCTTTGGCATTACCTTTCTTTGGGATTGGAATGAAAAAACTGACCTTTTCCAGTCCTGTGGCCACTGCTGAGTTTTCCAAATTAGCTGAGGCACTGAGCGCAGCACTTTAACAGCATCATCTTTAAGGATTTGAAATAGCTCAACTGGAATTCCATCACCTCCACTAGCTTTCTTTGCAGTGATGCTTCTTAAGGCCCACTTGACTTCAGACTCCAGGATATCTGGTTCTAGCTGAGTGATCACACCATCATGGTTACTTGGGTCATTATTTTTGTATAGTTCTGTGTACTCTTGCCACCTCTTCTTAATATCTTCTGCTTTTATTAGATCCATACTGTTTCTGTCCTTTATTATCCCATCTTTGTATGAAATGTTCCCTTGATATCTCTAATTTTCTTGAAGAGATTTCTAGTCTTTCCCATTCTACTATTTTCCTCTATTCCTTTGCATTGATTATTTAGGAAGGCTTTCTTATCTCTCCTTGCTATTCTTTAGAACTCTGCATTCAGATGGATATATCTTTCCTTTTCTCCTTTGCTTTTCACTTCTCTTCTTTTCTCAGCTATTTGTAAGGCCTCCTCAGACAACTATTTTGCCTTTTGCATTTCTTTTCTTGGGGATGGTTTTGATCACCACCCCTTGTACAACGTCACTGTATAATCGTAAATGATTTGATTAAGGTCCTACCTGAATGGAGTAGTGGTTTTCCCTACCTTCTTCAGGTTAACTCTGAATTTGGCAATAAGGAGTTCATGATCTTGGCCACAGTCAGTTCCCAGCCTTGTTTTTGCTGACTGTATAGAGCTTCTCCATCTTTAGCTGCAAAGAATATAATCAATCTGATTTCAGTATTGACCATCTGGTGACCCATGTGTAAAGTCGTCTCTTGTGCTGTTGGAAGAGGGTGTTTGCTATGACCAGGGCATACTCTTGGCAAAATTGTTAGCCTTTGCCCTGCTACATTTTGTACTCCAAGGCCAAACTTGCCTGTTACTCTAGGTATCTCTTGATATCCTACTTTTGCATTCTAGTACCCTATGATGAAGAGGACATCTTTTTTTGGTGTTATTTCTAGAAGGTCTTGTAGGTCATCATAGAACAGTTTAACTTCAGCTTCCTTGGCATTAGTGGTTGGGGCATAGACTTGGATTACTGTGATACTGAATGGTTTGCCTTGGAAACGAACAGAGATCATCCTGTCATTTTTGAGACTGCATCCAAGCACTGTATTTTGGACTTTGCTGGTGACTATGAGGGCTTCTCCATTTCTAATAAGGGATTCTTGCCCACAGCAGTAGATATAATGGTCACATGAATTAAATTCTCCCATTCCAGTCCATTTTAGTTCATTGATCCTAAAATGTCTATGTTCACTTTTGCCATCTCTTATTGACCATCTCCAACTTACCTTGGTTCATGGACCTAACATTCCAGGTTCCTATGCAATATTGTTTTTTACAGCATCAGACTTTACTTCCATCACCAGTCACATTCACAACTGGGCGCTGTTTCTGCTTTGGCTCAGCCTCTTCATTCCTTCTGGAGCTGTTCCTCCATGCTTCTCCAGCAGCACATTGGGCACCTACTGACCTAGGGAATTCATCTTTCAGTGTCATGTCTTTTGCCTTTTCATACTGTTCATGGGGTTCTCAAGGCAAGAATACTAGAGTGGTTTACTATTCCCGTCTCCAGGGACTATGTTTTGTCAGAACTCTCCACCATGACCCATCTGTCCTGGGTGGCCCTACAAGGCATGACTCATAGTTTCATTGAGTTAGACAAGGCTGTGATCCATGTGATCAGTTTGGTTAGTTTTCTGTGATTGTGGTTTTCATTCTGTCTGCCTTCTGATGAAAGAGGATAAGAGGCTTGTGGAAGCTTTCTGACAGGAGGGACTGGCTGTGGGGGAATCTGGGTCTTGCTCTGATGGGTGGGGTCATGCTGCCAAAGAATGTTCAAAGTACTGCAAAATTGCACTCATCTCACATGCTAGGAAAGTAATGCTCAAAATTGTCCAAGCCAGGCTTGAACAGTATGTGAACTGTGAACTTTCAGAATTCAAGCTGGATTTAGAAAAGGCAGAGGAACTAGAGATCAAATTGCCAAAACCTGTTGGATCATCAAAAAAGCAAGAGAGTTCTAGAAAAACATCTACTTCTGCTTTATTGACTATGCCAAAGCCTTTGACTGTGTGGCTCCCACAAACTGTGGAAAATTCTCCAAGAGATGGGAATACCAGACCACCTGACCTGCCTACTGAGAAATCTGTATGCAGGTCAGGAAGCAACAGTTAGAACTGGACATGGAACAACAGACTGGTTCCAAATCAGGAATGGGGTCCATCAAGGCTGTATATTGTCACCCTGCTTAATTAACATATATGCAGAGTACATCATGAGAAATGCTGGGGTGGATGAAGCACAAGCTGGAATCAAGATTGCCAGGAGAAATATCAGTAACCTCAGATATGCAGATGGCACCAAACTTATGGCAGAAAGCAAAGAACTAAAGAGCCTTTCAATGAAAGTGAAAGAGGAAAAAGTTGGCTTAAAGCTCAACATTCAGAAAACTACGGTCATGGCATCTAGTCCCATCACTTCATGGGAAGTAGATGGGAAAACAGTGGAAGCAGTGTCAAACTTTATTTTTTGGGCTCCAATATCACTGCAGATGGTGATTCAGTTCAGTTCAGTTCAGTTGCTCAGTCGTGTCCGACTCTTTGTGACCCCATGACCTTTTGCAACCCCATGAATGGCAGCACACCAGGCCTCTCTGTCTATTACCAACTACCGGAGTTCACTCAGACTCACATTCATCGAGTCAGTGATGTCATCCAGCCATCTCATCCTCGGTCATCCCCTTCTTCTCCTGCCCGTAATCCCTACCAGCATCAGGGTCTTTTCCAATGAGTCAACTCTTCGCATGAGGTGGCCATAGTACTGGAGTTTCAGTTTTACCATCAGTCCTTCCAATGAACACCCAGGGTTGATCCCCTTTAGAATGGACTGGTTGTATCTCCTTGCAGTCCAAGGAACTCTCAAGAGTCTTCTCCAACACCACAGTTCAAAAGCATCAATTCTTGGGTGCTCAGCCTTCTTCACAGTCCAACTCTCACATCGATACATGACCACTGGAAAAACCATACCCTTGACTACATGGACCTTAGTCGGCAAAGTAATGCCTCTGCTTTTGAATATGCCATCTAGGCTGGTCATAACTTTTCTTCCAAGGAATAACCATCTTTTAATTTCATGGCTGCCATCACCAGCCATGAAATTAAAAGATGCTTACTCCTGGAAGGAAAGTTATGACCAGCCTAGACAGCAAAGACATTACTTTGTCAGCAAAGGTCTGTCTTGTCAAGGCTATGGTTTTTCCAGTAGTCATGTATGGATGTGAGAGTTGGACTATAAAGAAAGCTGAGCACAGAAGAATTGATGCTTTTGAACTGTGGTGTTGGAGAAGACTCTTGAGAGTCCCTTGGACTGCAAGGAGATCCAACCAGTCCATTCTAAAGGAGATCAGTCCTGGGTGTTCATTGGAAGGACTGATGCTAAAGCTGAAACTCCAGTACTTTGGCCACCTCATGCGAAGAGTTGACTCATTGGAAAAGACCCTGATGCTGGTAGGGATTATGGGCAGAAGAAGGGGATGACTGAGGATGAGATGGCTGGATGGCATCACTGACTCGATGGATATGAGTTTGAGTGAACTCTGGGAGTTAGTGATGGACAGGGAGGCCTGGTGTGCTGCAATTCATGGGGTCGCAAAGAGTCAGACATGACTGAGTGACTGAACTGAACTGAAAGTCTTGTTGGGCCTCCTCCTTTGCCCTTGGAAGTGGGTATCTTTTTTGGTGGGATCCAACATTCTCCTGTTGATGGTTGCTCAGCAGTGAGTTCCAGTTTTGGTGTTCTCACAAGAGGAGATGAGAGCATGTCCTTCTACTCCACCATCTTAAGCTCATCTTAAGAGGTCTCCAAAGTACTATAAACCAAGCCTCTCAAAGTGAAGACTGATCATACAGTGGCTCCCTATCACAGCCCCTAGTGTGGCATGAACAATATTAGACAAGCAAAGAAATGAGCATGTGCTGCAAGGCCAAGCAAACAGCAGCCAACAGAAACTGAACCCAAGACTGTCCAGATGGTGAAGTGAACAGCATGCATGTGTGCTAAGTCTCTTCACTCGTGTCTGCCTCTTTGCATCCTATGGACTGTAGCCCTCTAGGCTCCTCCGTCCATGGGATTCTTCAGGCAAGAATACTGGAGTTGATTGCCATGCCCTTCTCTAAAGGATCTTTCCAGCCCAGAGATCGAACCCACGTCTTTTACATCTCCTGCATTGGTAGGTTGGTTCTTTACCATTAGTGCCACCTAGGAAGCCCCTGAAGTTGTATAGGCAAGGACTTAAAAGCAGCTATTATAATACCATGTTCAAAAACTTAAAAGACAAGACCTCTGTAGAGAGTTTTTTTTTAAATTTAAACAAGAATCTCACAAAAGAAAACAAAACAATAAATAGAAGAAACCTTTGGAAAACAGCAATTCTAGAACTGAAAATTAAAACAAAACAAAAATTTATTAGTGATGTGTTTACCATGCCTACTCAGTAACATTGTGCTGAAGTCCTACTTATACAGTAAGACAAGAAAAAGATGTGGGCTTTCCTGGTGGCTCAGTGGTGAAGAATTCCCTGCCAGTGCAGATGACATGGGTTTGATCTCTGATCCAGCAGGATCCCACACCCCGTGGAGCAACTAAGCTCATGTACCAGAGCTACTGAGCCCATGCACTCTACAGTCCATGCTCCTCAACAAAAGAAGCCACCACATCACAACTAGAGGAGCCTCTGCTCACCACAACTAGAGAAAAGCCCATGCAGCAATGAAGACCCAGGACAGCTAAAATTAAATAATTACAAAATAAACATTGTTAGGAAAATCAGAAAAGAAGAAAGAAAAGTGTCTCTATTCACAGTAAGAATATATATGGAGAAAATTCTACGGAGCCTACAAAAAATATACTAGAACTAGTGACTTTAACAAGGTTTCGAGGTACAAGGTCATATGACAAATGCAATTGTATGTCTACATTAAAATATTGGAAATTTAAATATTAAAAACAGTGCCATTTGCAACAGCACCAAAAAGCAAGAATTACCTAGAAAGAAATCTAACAGAATTTGTATGCTAAAAGTTACAAAATACTGATGACATAAATCAAAGAAGGCCTGCAATACAGATAAACTGTATTCATGGAGTGTTAAGATTCTGATTTCCCCTCAAAATGAGTTAAGAAATCAACGAACTATTTCTGAAATTCTTATTGAAAGGCCAATGGAACTAGAACAGCGCCTATAATTCTGAAAAAACACAGTTGGAACACTCGCATTATCTGATTTTGAGGCTTAATATAAAGCTGCAGCAATCCGAACTGTGTGGTACTGGAGAATTCACAAATATATAAATCAACAGAACAGAAACAGAATCACACATATGTGCTCAACTGATTTTCAATAATGGCACAAAGGCAATTCAATGGAAGAAGGATAGTTTTTTTCAACAAATGATGCTGAAAAAAATTAGATATATATGCAAAAAAAATGAACCTTGATCCATTCCTCTTAATGTAAACAAAAATTAACTCTGAGGGATCACTTATCTAAATGTAAAACATAAGACTATAAAAATTTTTGAGGAATATATGGGGTGAAATCTTTGTGACTGTGGGTTAGGCAAAGATTTCTTAGATAAAACACCAAAAGTATAATTTGTATAAGCAAAAATTGATAAACTAGACTTAATCCAAATTTAAACCTTCTTTTAAATTTAAAGCTCTTTGAAAGACATTGTTAGAGGAATAAAGAGATAAGTCCCAAACTGGGGCAATATTTACAAGTCACATATCCAAAGAACTTTATCCAGAATACGTAAAGAACTATTCAAAGTTAATGAGAAAACAAACCGCCATGTCAGAATGGGCAGATCTGAACAGATACTTGACAAAAAAAGACAGATGCATTCGAAAAACAAGCACATGGAAACATGATTTAGAAACAACTCAAGTAGCCTTCAACTGGTGATTGAAACAGTCAAATCCATACAACAGAACACTACTCAACCCTAAAAGTGCCACAATGTAGATAAGCCTCTAACGCCTTACGGTAAGTCAAAGCAGCCAAACTGAAAAGCTACATACCACAGTGATTCCATGTACACAATCCCATTTTTATGACATTCTGAAAAAGGCAAAGTTAACAAGGACAAAAGACAGATCAGTGGTTGCCAAGGACGATAGGTGGGGAAAAGGAACGAGACAAAGGAGCACAAGACAATTTCAGCATGTGAAGAACCTGTTCTGTATGTTGATCATGGCGGTGACTACATGACTATGCATTTTTTCAAAATATCACAGAATTCTACATTAAAAATAATAAAACATTTTATGAGTAAAAAGATACAAGGCAAACATGGCAAAATGTTAAAATCTGGCAAAGCTAGGTGGCAGATGTCCAGGTGTTTATAATAGTTTCTATGCTTTTTTATATGTCTAAAGTATTTCCTGATAAAAGTTACATTTTTAAATTATTTTTACTCAAAAGCAACGATTTTTAATGATAAAAAGAACTTCTTATCCTTTGATGTGGCATCACCTATGCAGTATTTTTACTAAAAATGTCCAACCTGAACACCATCATGAAGAAGCTGACAGACAAATTCAACTTGAAGGATATTTTGCAAAGCCTAGCAGAAGTAACTCTGTAAGTTTCAATGACATCAAAGGTACAAAAAGCCAGAGAACTAACCCTAAATAAAGGAGACTAAAAGGTCATGGCAACTGAATGCAATGTATAATTTTTTATTGGATCCTGGATCAGAGAAAACAAGTTATAAAATATGTTACCTGAACAACTGGAGAAATTTGAGTATGGGCTTTGTATTAGGCAGTATTGTTGTATCAACATTACATTTCTCAAGTGTGATAATTATACTATGGTTATGTAAGAGAAAGTCTTCTGTTTTTAAAAACACATACGTAAGTATTTAGAGTTCACAACTAATTCTCAAATGGTTCAACAAAAAGTCAACAATTCTTGGCTCAGTGGTAAAGCCTGCAAAACAGCAGTCGCAAGAGATGTGAGCTTGATCCCTGGGTGGGAGAGATCCTCTGGAGCAGGACATGACAACCCACTCCAGTATTCTTGCCGAAGAATCCCATGGACAGAGAAGCCTGGTGGGCTACAGTCCCTAGGGTTGCAAAGAGTCAGACATGACTGAAGTGACTTAGCATGCATAAAGAAATGTGCAAATATGTGTAAAAATGTTAACAAAAAATCTGCAAACTAATAAAATACTATAAACTAAAAAAAATCTGCTGCTAGAACCTAAAAAATGTACAAAGGGTCAGTTTTACCAGCCGGAACAACTGCATCAAACTGCAACTTTTTTCCTGTGCTTACTTTCTGGGCTGGGTTCACAATACCCCCTACCCCCACCTCTTTTTCAAATTATTTTAATTGGAGGCTAATTATAATATTGTAGTGGGTTTTGCCATACATTGATATGAATCAGCCATGGGTTTACATGTGTTCCCCATTCTGAACCCCGCTCCCACCTCCCTCCCCATCCCATCCCTCAGGGTTATCCCATCCCTCGGGGTCATCCCATTTACCTCTTACACCAAGGTCAAGGCCTCCTGCTTCCTGCCAGCGCCATTGGCAAAGCTGCCCAAACTCAGTCATCACCTTACACATTTTTTTTCCCTTGCACGTCTACACAATTTCCATCAGATAAATCCTGACCCAGGTACTGAACCCACACCTCTCACATTGCAGGCAGATTCTTTACCATTTGAGGCACCAGGGAAGCCCTTCAAAAAATATTTTCTATGTAAAATTTTGGTCCACATTCTTCTCCTTACCTCTACCATTCAAACTTGAATACTTTGCTTTTACTCAAGTAAAAGTAGAATTAGCTATCCGGCATGAGAGCTACCTCACACCATCAAATTAATATGATTTAATTTAATTGTGTTATTATTTCTCAGCAATAGTAACTTATCTTTCCTACCCGTTGTTTTCCTTTGCCTTCATTTATCTGAGTGACTATGTAATGAGTGTCTTTTCCCACATTCAGTAACAGGAGTGGGTTAAACGTAATTTAGAACATCAGTAACCGGACTCATCATTAATCATCAATTCATGTTCAATTCCCCACAGTATTTGCATAATAACTTCAGATGTTTTGGACAAGTTCACTTTATAATAACATCAGTTATAAAAATTAAGATGTTAATTTTAAAACATCATAAAAATGCCTCACTACATGGCACTTGGTCTACGTTTGGTCAGGCTGTCGTGAGAAGTCCCTGGACAGCTACTGCTTCAATCTCAATCCAGCCTCCAGTGGGCAAAGCTCGACCCTGGTAAGCAGCTCCAGCAGGAAAACTACTCCTGACATTGTGGATTTCACTGACAGTACTTAAGTCATACACTCAGCCAGCAGAAGAGTTGATTCTATCACCTTAGTGAGGTCCCAGCCTGCAGCTTTCAGAGTCCCCTGTCCAGCGGGGATGGGGGCCCGCCGAAGGGGGAGAGGAACAAGTCTACACACTGCGGACGCGGGGCGGAGGGGACGGTGGCTCACCCTGCGCCGATCCCGGACCGGGTGCGTGAGAAAAGGTGTCAGGCTCCGTCCCTGCCCCACCGAGGTTCTGATTACAAGACATCTAGTTCAATCTGAATTTCGGAGAAACAACGAATAACTTTATTACGCCCCAAATACTGCATGGAGCACCCTGAACGAAAATTTCTCGTTGTTAATCTGAAATTAAGCGTCTAGGAGGAGCCCCTCCGGAACTCCTTCCTGCGGGTCCCCACGGGGCGGCCCCCGCACGGGAGCGGGTGAACGGCCGGGCCCGGGGCTTCGCGCTCGCTCACCTTAAGCACCAGGACCTGGAGCATCTTCCCCGCGCCTCGCCGGCCGCCCGGCGAACTCGCCCCCGGAGAGACGGGCACCGCCGCGGCCTCGCCCCACTCCTCCTCTCCTTGCCGCTACTCCCTCGCCACGAGCTCTGAGGAGAAAACCCGCAGGGCCGGCGTCCGAGGTGGGCCGCGCCTCCTCCCGGGTCAGCGCCGCGGAGCCCGCGAGCCAAGCTCCGGCCACGCACCGCCGCGAACAGCGGGCGACGAGCCGCGCTCCCACCCGGACGCCGCCGGGGGGCGCGCTCCGGCGCCCGCACCGCCCCGAGCCGCCCAACCCCAGGCCGCTGAACCCCGGGACTTCCAAAAACCACACAGACGCCAACGGCCGGACAGCCGCAGCCGCCGCCCTGCGCGCGGCGGGGGCTGGGGGTCAGGGGGCGGGGCTGCGGGGTCACGTGGCTCGTTCCCGGGTCCACGCGAGCTTCCGGAGACCCCAGGATCGCGCGAGTCCGCATGGCGCAGAGTGGCCGCCAAGAAAGCCCTTGTCCTCCGACTCCCACTTTGCCCAGAGTCCATCTCATGGCCTTGAGGATTAGGAAGAGTCCCTGACCACACACCCCCACCCCAAATCCCCCAGCCCACCCCCATTCCCTCCCCACCCCGCCTCCCGCCTTCCTGGTCTCCTGACCACATCCTCTCCGACCTCTACCTTCTGGTATGGCTCCTAGTCCCCCCACCTGACCCTCACCTGGAAGTCCTCCCCACGTGTCTTGGACACTCTTGTGATCACCGCAGATTACAGACTGGGGTGTCATGGACCAAGTTTTGGCCCAGATGTGTAATTTTTTGTCGTTGAAGCGCCGTAGGGTTCTTTTAAGTTTTCAATGCTTGGAAACCTCTGGTTTCTCACCTGAAACTTGGGATTCCGTGGTTCTCAGAATTAGATGAGGTCACACTGTGAGGGGCTTCCCTGATAGCTCAGCTGGTAAAGAATCTGCCTGCAATGCAGGAGACCTGGGTCCAATCCCTGGGTTGGGAAGATCCCCTGGAGAAGGGAACTGGCTACCCACTCCAGTATTCTGGCCTGGAGAATTCCGTGGACTGTATAGTCCATGGGGTCAAAGAGTTGGACACGACTGAGCAACTTTCACTTCACTTTCACCCTGTGTGAAACAAAGGACACCCAAGAAGCACTCAAGGAAGATTAACTTTTATTACTATCTCAGGGATCTGTCTCCAAGGCTTTAGTAAGCCAACAAACAGGAAAGTAAAAGAATATTACTTAAATATCGAAGGAACCACAGCTTTTTAAAAGGGAGGGGGGTGCTGTGTCCTAGGTGATTTTACAGGTGAATTTTTTAATATTTCAGTTGTGGAAAAAAATTTCTTAAGCTCATGTCAACAAGAGAGCAAAAGACGCACCAGTTTAGAGAGAACAGGGTTATACATTTGGGAAACAGAACAGTCTCATTAACCTTTCAAGTTTATTTATTCTACCTTGGACCATTTTAAAAGTCTTTTTAAACTTTTTACAATATTGCTTCTGTTTTAGCTTTTGGTTGACTTGGGCTGGATTCATGTGGGATCTTAGTTCCTTGATGAGGGATTAGAAACTGCACCCCTTGCCTTAAAAGGCAAAGTCCTCCAGGGAAGTCCCAAGCTTCCAGTTTTAAATATAAGCTTGAGTTAACAAGTCAAGCAAAGATGCACTTAAAGCCTCAAGCAGGAGAGCTGGAGAGGAGCCCTGTGCCTGTGGCCATCAACCAGGAGGAAAACACAACAGGAAGTACATGAAGTTCACCTGTTGCTGAATTGGGCTAACCAGGCCCCACCCGCCAATCAGGCGCCCGTCAGGACCAGAGCACCTGAAAGCTCCAGACTTTATCAAAAAAAGACAGGAAATGGCCAGGTCTGTTTTATTTTTCTACATTTTTTTCCTTTTATTTTACAATATTGTATTGGTTTTGCCATACATTGACATGAACCAGCCATGGATGTACATGTGTTCCCCATCCTGAACCCCCACCCCCCCTCCCACCTCCCTCCCCATCCCATCCCTCTGGGTCATCCCAGTGCACTAGCCCCAAGAATCCTGTATCATGCTTCAAACCTGGACTGGCGATTCGTTTTACATGTGGTAATTTACATGTTTCAATACCATTCTCCCGTATCATCCTGCCCTTGCCCTCTCCCACAGAGTCCAAAAGACTGTTCTATACATCTGTGTCTCTTTTGCTGTCTTGCATACAGGGTTATCGTTACCATCTTTATAAATTCCATATATATGCATTAATATACTATATTGGTGTTTTTCTTTCTGGCTTACTTCACTCTGTATAATAGGCTCCAGTTTCATCCACCTCATCAGAACTGATTCAAATGTATTCTTTTTAATGGCTGAGTAATACTCCATTGTGTATATGTACCACAGCTTTCTTATCTGTCTGCTGATGGACATCTAGGTTGCTTCCATGTCCTGGCTATTATAAACAGTGCTGTGATGAACATTGGAGTACACGTGTCGCTTTCAGTTCTGGTTTCCTTGGTGTGTATGCCCAGCAGTGGGACTGCTGGGTCATATATGGCAGTTCTATTTCCAGTTTCTTAAGGAATCGCCACACTGTTCTCCATAGTGGCTATACTAGTTTGCATTCCCACCAACAGTATAAGGTGTTTTTAAATAGAAAGTCCCAGAGGCAGTTCTCAATCCCTAAAGTAGATAGAGTACAGCCAATTGATGCTTTTTTACTTTTTGAGACAGGCCTGGGACTCTTCGCTGCAGTGCTGCAAAGCTTGCATCTGAACACTGTTGGGACCTAACTGGAGCCAGGACAGGCTCTGAGGGGGGGCTGGGTCTGAGGTTTGGTCTCTGGGAGGGCTGGGGCACTGGGAACTCCCGAAGGTAGTATAGCTTGACCAATCAGAAAAATCCCTGTAGCCCCTGCCAGGGCCAGACCTGAGCCAATCGGGACGAGGATGAAAATCCCCTGAAAAAGCCCGCCCGAGCGAAAATCTAGCCAATTAGTAGATGCCAAGAAACCCTTGCAACCAATCTGCCCTTACCAACTCCCTGTCTTTGTCCTAAACCTATAAATACTACTGTAATCCAAGGCTTGGGGCTCTCATCAAGACTCCATTGTGCTGGATGAGATGGGAGCCCTAGTTCAAACTAGAAATAAAACCTCTTTATGCTTTTGCATTGCTGTGGAGGTCTTATTCTCTCAGTTTTGGGGACTCGGACTTCGGGCATAACAAACACATCTACCCACCAGCTAAAAAATACAAAGAAATTATATGGGACTAAAAATAACCATGCAGTTGGGGCAAATTCTGGACCCAAATGATACAGAGACCAAAAAACTCAACTGCCATCTCTGAAGAGCTAGGAGCAAAAACGTGGGTGTCTGGAGCAAAGCAGGGTACTGCGATGCCACCTGCACTGAGCATCACAGAGGTGGCAAACCACCTAAGCCACCCCTAGCCTGACCCCAGATAAGAAACGAGATTATCGCCTCACACATACTCAGGGGGACGGGGCCCCGTTAAAGCCCTGCCTGAACTTATCTGCCCTCTCTCGTCAATTTCTATTGATTGGGGAAGGCCAAGAACCCTGGTGGGTATCATTGATTAGATACCCTGCTACTATATGGTGTTTTGCAAACTTTTCACGGCATGGCTCACAGAAACAAAAATATTTACCAGTCTGGCTGAAGCGTCAAGACTGCTGCAGTGGGAACTCATCGTGTGGGGCTTCAGCCACACAGACCTCTGGAGGCTGAAGGGCATCAGTATCTGTACCTGTCTCCCCTTCCTGCAGCTAATGGGAAGCACTTTTAAAGTGATGGAAAGATGAATACAAAGATTTTAGGTCGGTGCATTTTTATAAACTGGTTAAATTCTGGTATCAAGACCTGACCAAGATAACACAACTCTAGACTAATGAAGGTGCTGAAATCCCAATAAAATGCTACCAGGAAAACCTAAGACCAAAAAAAAAAAAAAAAAAAATTAGGAATGCAGGAAGGTTTAATATTGGTCAGTCACAAACATGGCTAGCTCATGGCTCAGCAAGCAAGCAAAAGTTATGAACTGATGGGCTCTCGCAGGCACCATGGGGTGATGATGGGGCTCCCCATCATGGGAATGATACTCTGGTTCTGCAAAGGGCTTCGTGGAGAGTGAGCTGTTCTTAAGACTTTTTCACTCCCCAGCCCCAGGAGAAGGGAGAAAAGGAGAGAAGACAAAGCGTTAGGAATGGCAGTGGGGGAGTCTGGAGTTAGCAGGACCTATAGTCATGCTAGACCAGTCTCTTCTGCCAGTGTGCTCGTGGTGGGTTGAGAGGTATTGGGAGAAGCTGATCTAAGCTTTCCAGTACTGACATAATTCTAAAAAATGGGCATGAAGAGGGCATTCTTTGCTCCCCTCCCTGCAAGATCCCTCCCCCACCAAATGTAGTTCAAATGATCTTACCTTTGAGTCATCAGTTTTCACATGCAGTGTGTACTTTCCCAGTTTTAAAATATTCTTGTTTTAAAAGGGACAAAAAACAAGTTTGGTCTTAAAGCTGGCTTCATTACTCTGTCACCTGATTTGGAACTTTTAAAATTCTTTTATTTTGCATTAATCGAGAGGAAGTGAATGTTGATGTTATGGCATTCAACCCAAAAGCAGAAGCCTGGTGCCTGTCCAGGGTTTTCCCTAGACACCTCACTTATCTTTGATGGACTTGGCTCGGTCCATCAGAGAAGGTCTTCTTCATGGTTCCCACTAATATTATACATCTGTCAGATTACCCTTGTTTCTAATATATCTTTTCCATAGCTCAACATTGTGTTACTCACTGAAAGATTCTCATATTTCCAACTGTACACAGAAACTAAAATTAACTTTTATTGCTTCCTATGATGAATTTCATTTCATCTGATTAGTACTCTCTGAGCTCTTGCTTTCTCTTTTTATTTTTAGCCCTCAATGCAGGACTGTTTTTAAGCAACTTATAATTAGGTTTAAATTTTTTTCAGTTTTAGTTGAGATGTAATTGACTAATAACATTATATAAGCTTGAAGTGTACAACATAATGGTTTGATATATGTATATATTGTAAAATAATTACCATGTATGTTTAGTTAATATCCATCAGTTATACTTAAAAAAAGTTTTCCCCTAGAGACAAAAACTTACTATCTACTCCTTTCTTTTAAAAAGATGTTTATTTGGCTGTACCAGGTCTTAGTTGCAACACTCAGGATCTTCGATCTTCTTTGCAGTGTGCAGGATCATTAGTTACAGCACGTGGGATCTAGTACCACAACCAGGGATTGAACATATGGACACTGGACCACCAAGGACACCCCTACTCTTTTTTTTTTTGTAAGTTTAAAAAGATTTATTTCAATTGTTTGTATTCTAATTTTATTAGTATTTTGTTTTGCAACCTTTGAATTTTGAACACTTTTAGCTTTCTGACTTCTAAAAAAATTTTTGAAGTAGATCTGATTTATAATGTGTTAATTTCTGCTGTACAGCAAAGTGATTCAGTTAGAAATAGGTATTTTTTCATATTCTTTCCCATTATGGTTTAATCATACTATATTGAATATAGTTCCCTGTGCTATATACAGTAGGACCTTGTTGTTTATTCTATATATAATGGTTAGCATCTGCTAATCCCAAGGTCTCAATCTTTCCCTCACCTCACCCCTTGGCAACCACAAGTCTGTTCTCTTTATCTGTTATCATACACTCTTTTTTAAAAATATATATATTTATTTTGCAGTACCAGGTCTTAGGTTGCAGCACTCAGGATCTTCAGTTCTCACCGTGGCATGCAGGCTCTTTAGTTGTGGCATGCAAACTCTTAGTTGCGGGATGAGGGATCTCGTTCTCTGACCAGGGTTTGAACCAGGGGCCCCTGCATTGGGAGCGCAGACTCTTAGCCACTGGACCACTTGGAAATTCCACCATCTGCTCTTTTAGAAACTTTGAAATATATAATACAGTATTGTTAACTGTACTCATCATGTTGTATATTATAGCCCTAGAACTTATTTATCTTATAACTGGAAGATTGTTCCTCTGACCACTTTCACATTTCCCCACCTTTGGTAACAACAAATCTGATCACTTTCTGTAAGGTATTTTTAGATTCCACATATAAGTGAGATAGTGTAGCATTTGTCTTTCACTGACATGTCACTCAACATAATGTCCTAAAAGTCCATGTTGTCACAAGTGCCAGGATTTCCTTCTTTTTATGACTACATAGTATTCCATCATATATATATATATATATATATATATATATATATTCAACATGTATCTATCCATTCATCCATTGTTATCCATTCATTCCTTGTCAATGGACACAGGTTCTGTCCATGTGTCCATGTCCTGGTTACTCTAAATAGTGCTGCAATAACATTGGCATGCTGATATCTCTTCAGGATAATTATATAAACGCTTTCAGTTATATGTGTGTGTGTATATATATTATGACAGTTCTATTTTTAACTTTTTGAGGCACCTCCATACTGTTTTACATTCCCCACTAACAGTGCACAGGGCTTCCTTTTTCTCCACAACTTTGCCAAAACTTATCTCTTGTCTCTTTGATGACAACAGTTCCAGTAGGTGTGAACTGTTGGTATCTCACTGTGGTTTTGGTTTGCATTTCTCTAATAATTAGTGATGTTTAGTACCTTATCATGTATTTATCAGCCATCTGAATACCTTCTTTGGAAAAGTATTCAGGCCCTTTGCCCTTTTAAAAAAAAAACTTTTATTTGCATTTATTTTTTCGGGCATTTATTCCTGAGCCATGAGTTTTTATTTCTTCAGTTTCTTCTGGGATCTCTTTTTCTTCTGTGCAACCTCCTTTTCTGGTTTAGGAATAATCTGTTCTTTTTCATCTCATCTCAGTGTGGCAGGGAGAGCTCATGTAGGGGTTGGTCCAACCGTGAGCTCTGTTAAGTCCTGTGCCGCGTCTTAGGGGCTTTGTTCACCTGGATGTGCTTACTGACCACAGAATCTACATCTAAGCCCTTAAATTCAGCATTACGCTCTTCATTTTTGAGCATGTGCAGTAAAAATTCAGCACTCTTTCTGGGCCACCAACCCTGCATCCAGCCCCGCTGTTTGGCCTGTGCACACCTACCAACTCCACCATTGTAACGATGGAGTGACATCCTTCAGATACTCAGTGACTTTTTGGATATGCATACCCTTTATGGCCTGGGCAGTTTCATGAATGTTCTTAAAGTGAACACGAAGATTTGAACCTCTTGATTTGCATGATTTTGTGGAGTTTTCTGGGTGGAGTGAATAGCGCACTATTTTTTGAGGTCATCTCAGGCTGCTTATCGGAAAAGCCCATTTTAAAAACTGAATTGAATTTTTACTATTAAGTTCCTTATATATTATGGAATATTAACCCCTTTATCAGATGTGTGGTTTACAGATAATTTCTCTTGTTCAGCTGGTTGCCCTTTCACTCTGCTGATCATTTATCTTGCTGTGCAGAAGGTTTTTAGTTTGATGGAGTCCCACTTATTTTTAATTTTGTTGCATGTGCTTCATGTTGTCATATTAAAAAATTACTGACAAGACCCATGTCAATAAATTTCCCCCTATTTTTGTGGTTTCAGGTCTTAACGTTTAAGTCTTTAATTCACTTTGAATTGATTTTGTGAGTGGTATAAGATAGGGGTCTAGTTTCATTCTTTGGGCTCTTGATTCTATTCCACTGATCTATGTGTCTGTTCTTGTGCCAGTAATACACTGTTTTGACAGCTTTGAAATAACACTTGAAGTCAGGAAGTGTGCTGCTTCCAGCTTTGTTCTTCTTTCTTAGAATTGCTTTGGCTATTCAAGGTCTTTTGTGGTTCTACGTGAATTTTAGGGGTTTTTGTTCTATTTCTATTAAAAAAAACAAACAAACAAAAAAGGACATAGTAATCTTGATAGGGACTGACTGAAGCTACAGATGGCTTTCAGTCGTTGTTGTTCAGTTGTTAAGTAATGTCCTACTCTTTGCAACCCCATGGACTGCAGCATGTCAGGCTCCTCTGTCCTCCACGATCTTCTGGAGTTTGCTCAAATTCATGTCCACTGAGCCAGTGATGCTAACTAATCATTTCATCCTCTGCTGCCCTCTTCTCCTTTTGACTTCAATCTTCCCTAGCATCAGGGTCTTTTCCGGTGAGTGGGCTCTTTGCATCAAGTGGCCAAAGTATTGGAGCTTCAGCTTCAGCAACAGTCCTTCCAATGAATACTCAGGACTGATTTCCTTTAGGATTGATTGATTTGATCTCCTTGCAGTCCAAGGGTCTCTCAAGAGTCTTCTCCAGCACTACAATTCAAAAGCATCATTCTTCAATGCTCAGCCTTCTTTATGGTCCAATGCTCACATCCATACGTGACTACTGGAAAAAAACCACAGCTTTGACTATACAAACCTTTGTGGGAGATAGTGAAGGACAGGGAAGCCTTGCGTGCTGCAGTCCATGGTGTTTCAAAGAGTTGGACACAAGCATTTGTTGGCAAAGGGATGTCTCTGCTTTTTAATATGCTGTCTAGGTTTGTCATAACTTTCCTTCCAAGGAGCAAGTGTCTTTGAATTCTATGGCTGCAGTCATGAAATTTGGAGTGACTTTGGTGTCCAAGAAAATAAAATCTGTCACTGCTTCCACTTTTTCCCCATCTGTTTGCTATGAAGTGATGGGATCAATGCCATGATCTTAGCTTTTTGGGTGTTGAGTTTCAAACCAGCTTTTTCACTCTCTTCTTTCACCCTTATCAAGAGGCTCTTTAAGTGAAGTGGCTTTGAGTAGCATGGACATTTTAACAATATCAATTTTTCCAATCTATGAACATGGGCTATCTATCCAGTTTTTGCATCTTCAATTTCCTTAATGGCTCAGTTTTCAGAGTAGAGATTTTTCACCTCCTTGGTTAAATCTTGTTGTTGTTCAGTAGCTCAGTCATGTCCAACTCTTTGCAACCCCATGGACTGCAGCATGCCAGGCTTCCCTGTCCTTCACCATCTCCCACAGTTTGCTCAAATTCATATCCACAGAGTCAGTTATACTATCTAACCATCTCATCCTCTACTGCCCTCTTCTCTTTTTGCCTTCAGTTTTCCTCAGTATCAAGGTCTTTTCCAATGAGTCAGGTCTTCACATCAGGTAGCCAAAGTTTTGGAACTTCAGCTTCAGTCCTTCCCATGAATTTTCAGGGTTGATTTCCTTTAGGATTGATTGGTTTGATCTCCTTGCAATCCAAGGGACTCTCAAGATTCTTCTCCAGCACCACAATTCAAAAGCATCATTCTTTGGTGCTCAGCCTTCTTTATGGTCCAACTCTAACATCCAGACATGACTACTAGAAAAATAATATCTTTGACTATACAGACATTTGATGGCAAAGTGGTATCTCTACTTTTAACATGCTGTCTAGGTTTGTCATAGCTTTCCTTCCAAGGAGCAAGCGTCTTTTAATTTCATGGCTGCAGTCATTGTCTGCAGTGATTTTGGAGCCCAAGAAAATAAAGTCGATCACTGTTTCCATTGTTTCCCCATCTATTTTAAATGAAGTGATGGGGCTGGATGCCATGATCTTAGTTTTTTTCAGTTCAGTTTCAAGCCAGCCTTTTCACTTACCTCTTTCATCTTCATTAAGAGGCTCTTTAGTTGTTCTTTACTTTCTGCCTTTAGAGTGGTATCATCTGCGTAATTGAAGTTGGTGATATTTCTCCCAACAATCTTGATTTCAGCTTATGATTCATCCAGCCTGGCATTTCACCTGATGTATACTGCATATAAGTTAAATAAGCAGGGTGACTATATATAGCCTTGACATAATCCTTTCCCAGTTTTGAACCAGTCAGTTGTTCTACATCTGGTTCTAACTGCTACTTCTTGACCCGCCCCAGCATACAGGTCTCTCAGGGAGACAGGTAAGGTGGTCTGGTATTCACATCTCTTGAAGAATTGTCCACAGTTTGTTGTGATCCACACAGTCAAAGGCTATTGTGGAATCAACGATACAGATGTTTTTCTGGAATTCCCTTGCTTTCTCTATGATCCAACAAATGTTGGCAATTTGATCTCTTGTTCCTCTGCCTTTTCTAAACCCAGCTTGTACATCTGAAAGTTCTCAATTCACACACTGCTGAAGCCTAGCTTGAAGAATTTTGAACATAATCTCACTAGCATGTGAAATAAGTTCAATTATATGGTAGTTTCTACATTCTTTGGCATTGCCCTTCATTGGGATTGGAATGAAAACTGACCTTTTCCAGTCCTGGGTCCACTGCTGAATTTTCCAAACTTGCTGACATACTGAGTGCAGCGCTTTAACAGAATCATCTTTTAGATTTTAAATAGCTCAGCTGGAATTCTATCACTTCCAGCTTTGTAGTAATGCTTCCTAAGGTCCACTTGACTTCACACTCCAGGATGTCTGGCTCAAGGTGAGTGACTGCACCATCGTTGTTATCCTGGTCTTTAAGACCTTTTTTGTATAGTTCTGTGTATTCTTGCCATCTCTTCTCAATCTCTTCTGCTTCTCTTAGGTTAAATTTAGTTCTAGGTGTTTTTGATGTTACTGTAAATAGGATTGTTTTGTTTCTTTTTCAGATAATTTATTATTAGTGTACAGAAATTCTACTGATCTCTATATGTTGGTTCTGTATCATGCAACTCTACTAAATTAGTTGATTAGATCTAACAGGTTTTTGGTGCAGTCTTTAGAATTTTTAATATATAGTATCATGTCTTCTGAAAACAGAGACAATTTTACTTCTTCCTTTCCAATTCTAATGCCTTTTACTTCTTTTTCTTGCTGACTGCTTCTATACTATGTTGAATAGGAATGGTTAAGAGTGGGCACCCTTGTCTTATTCCTGATACAGGTATTAGAGGAAAAGCTTCCAGCCTTTCACCACTGAGTATGATGTTGGCTGTGGGTTTGTCATTTATAACTTTTACTATGTATGTTCCTTCTATTTCTAATTTGAGTTTTTAATCATGAGTGGATGTTGAATTTTGCCAAATGCTTCTTCTATACCTGTCAATTTGATTTTGAACAGTTCTTGCATCCCAGGGCTGAATCCTACTTGATCCTGGTGTATGATCCTTTTAATGTGCTGAATTCAGTTTGCTAATATTTTCTTTAGAATTTTTGCACTTCCAGTCATCAGAGATATTGGCCTGCAATTCTTGCAGTGTCCTTATGTGGCTTTGGTATCAGGGAAATTCTGGCCTTGTGAGTTTGGGAGTGTTCCTTCCTCTTCACATGTTGAAAGAGTTTGAGGATTGGCATTTGTTCTTCTTTAAATGCTTGGTAAAATTCACCAGTGAAGACATCTGGTCCTGGGCTTTTCTTTTTGGGCGTTCCCCGCCCCTCCCCAAATCAATCTCCTTACTCACTATTGGCCTGTTTGGATTTTCTCTCTCTTCCTGATTCAGTTTTGGTAGGTCCCATATTTCTAGGGCTTTATCCATGTCTTCTGGGTTGCAGTTTTGTTGGCATATAGTTGGTCATAGTAGTTTCTTATGATCTTTTCTATTTCTGTTTTATCAGTTGCATTGTTTCCTCTTTCATTTATAATTTTATTGATTTGCCTCTTCTTTTTTTTTTCTTGGTTAGTCTAGCTAATGGTTTGCCAATTGTTTACCTTTTCACGGGCTTCCCTTGTGGCTCAGCTTAAAGAATCCGCCTGCAGTGGGGGAGACCTGGGTTTGATCCTTGGGTTGGGAAGATCCCCTGAAGAAGGGAAAGGCTACCCACTCCAGTATTCTGGCCTAGAGAATTCCACGGACTGTATAGTCCATGGGGTTGCAAAAAGTCGGACATGACTGAGTGGATTTCAATTCAAAATCTTTTCATAAAATCAACTCTTAGTTTTGTTGGCCTTTTCTATTGTTTTCCTATCTCTACATAATTTACTTTTGCTCTAATTTCTATTATTATTTTCTTCCTTTTGCTACATTTGGACTTTATTTAGTTTTCTTTTTCAAGTTCTTCTAGATAATTAGATTTAAAAACATTTAAGATTCCTTATCATCCAATACATTTAACCCATTTTTGCGTATCAGCATGGCTGATGTTTATTTCTCTGTGAATTGTCTTATTCTAAGCTTTTGTCTAATTGCCATTTTCATGTTTTCTGTCTCTGCCTTAGGGGTTGTGCCTTGCTTTTGATTGATTTGAAAAGTGACCTTTAAATTCTAATAGCCATTTTTGCATTCCAAAATATTTAAACAAGTATTATCTCAAAACTACAGCTAATGACTTCCTCCTTTCATGTTTTTTCTTATTCCTCCCATAGCCACTTCCTGTTAATGATAACATAATCTGGGATTCAGTTCAGTTCAGTTCAGTCGCTCAGTTGTGTCCGACTCTTTGCAACCCCATGAATCGCAGCACGCCAGGCCTCCCTGTCCATCACCAACTCCCGGAGTTCACCCAGACTCGCGTCCATCGAGTCAGTGATGCCATCCAGCCATCTCATCCTTTGTCGTCCCCTTCTCCTCCTGCTCACAATCCTTCCCAGCATCAGAGTCTTTTCCAGTGAGTCAACTCTTCTCATGAGGTAGCCAAAGTACTGGAGTTTGAGCTTCAGCATCATTCCTTCCAAAGAAATCCCAGGGTTGATCTCCTTCAGAATGGACTGGTTGGATCTCCTTGCAGGCCAAGGGACTCTCAAGAGTCTTCTCCAACACCACAGTTCAAAAGCATCAATTCTTCGGCGCTCAGCCTTCTTCATAGTCCAACTCTCATATCCATACATGACCACTGGAAAAACCATAGCCTTGACTAGACGGACCTTAGTTGGCAAAGTAATGTCTCTGCTTTTGAATATGTTATCTAGGTTGGTCATAACTTTTCTTCCAAGGAGTAAGCGTCTTTTAATTTCATGGCTGCAATCATCATCTGCAGTGATTTTGGAGCTCAAAAATATAAAGTCTGACCCTGTTTCCACTGTTTCCCCATCTATTTCCCATGGAGTGATGGGACCAGATGCCATGATCTTCGTTTTCTAAATGTTGAGCTTTAAGCCAACTTTTTCACTCTCCTCTTTCACTTTCATCAAGAGGCTTTTTAGTTCCTCTTCACTTTCTGCCATCAGGGTGGTGTCATCTGCATATCTGAGGCTATTGATATTTCTCCCGGCAATCTTGATTCCAGCTTGTGTTTCTTCCAGTCCAGTGTTTCTCATGATGTACTCTGCATATATGTTAATTAAGCATATATGTTAATTAAGCATATATGTTAATTAAGCAGGGTGACAATATACAGCCCTGATGTACTCCTTTTCCTATTTGGAACCAGTCTGTTGTTCCATGTTCAGTTCTAACTGTTGCTTCCTGACCTGCATACAGATTTCTCAAGAGGCAGGTTAGGTGGTCTGGTATTCCCATCTCTTTCAGAATTTTCCACAGTTTATTGTGATCCACACAGTCAAAGGCTTTGGCATAGTCGATAAAGCAGAAATAGATGTTTTTCTGGAACTCTCTTGCATTTTCCATGATCCAGCGGATGTTGGCAATTTGATCTCTGGTTCCTCTGCCTTTTCTAAAACCAGCTTGAACATCAGGAAGTTCACAGTTCACGTATTGCTGAAGCCTGGCTTGGAGAATTTTGAGCATTACTTTACTAGCATGTGAGATGAGTACAATTGTGCGGTAGTTTGAGCATTCTTTGGCATTGCCTTTCTTTGGGATTGGAATGAAAACTGACCTTTTCCAGTCCTGTGGCCACCCGTTTTCCATAAAAATTTTTTTCAGTCTGGGATTACTAAACAAAATTTTTATGGAAAAGGAATATCTTTAAAATAAAGTAGGTTAAATCTTTAATTATTTTTAACATCTGCAGTGCTTTTGAGCCATATTTAAATAGTTACACTTGCTCCTGTATTTTATTTCCATACTCACCATCAGGACTTCTACCATGCAGCTTTATTTCAAAAGTTTTTATTTTGAATCATCTTTTAGTTATTTCTATCAAATCAATTCTTCAGAGCTTTGGACTCTTCAAAGCCCATATATAAACAAGGATTATTTCTGTGGCTCCACATATGTCCTTTTCTGTTCAGCATATTATATATACTATCCAGTGTATCAGATTACTGTGTGAGACACACTAAGATGATTTTGTGCCTTTGTAAGTAATCTTTTCTTTCTCTCCTTGAAAATCTGTGTTCTCTATCTTTAAAATTCAAAATGTCATCTGAGTATTGAACAATTTTTGTTATTTTTGTTTTGACCACAGTGGGATCTTTTTATCTGAAGATCAACATTTTCCTTTAGCTCAAGAAAAATTCATTCGATAAATATGCCTGTCTTCTATTTGTTCTGGAACTTTCATATAGACATGCCAATAATCCACATATTGGATGCCCAACCTCTTTTTTAATTTGGCTGAGCTTGGTCTTAGTTACAGAACGCAGATCTTCAATCTTCACTGTGGCACGAGGGATCTTTAGTTGCAGCATGCAGGATCTAGTTCCTGACCTGGGATCAAACCTGGTTCCCTGCTCTGGAAGCTTGAAATCTTAGTCACCTGACCACCAGGGAAGTCCCCCAACCTCTGTTCTTAATATCTGTTTTTCTGAAGCTTTAGTAACCAGGAGACCCAAGAACAAAAACAGTTCAGAGATCCAGGTTTGTCTCAAGGCAACAGTATGTACTAAGTTTCTGAGGTAGAAAGAACTCTGAGCAGTCAAGAACAGAAAGAAGATCCTCGGAGGGAGTGCAGAGGGAGAGGGGTGCTTGATGACATCAGAGAAAAGGTGGAGCCTTGTAGACCACAAATTTAGTGTTTTAAGTGTGAAGAAAAAGCCATTGAAGGACTTTAATGGGGGCAGTGACATCATTTCAATGTCAAGTTCATTTTCCAAGAGGAATGCATTGAGGGAAAGAAAGAAAATGGAGACTGGCTCTGAAGCTCTTACAGTTGGTTAAGAGTCAACTGTGGCTCAAACCAATGTGATAGCAGTGCAGAGGTGGGAAGATGGGAATTGCAAGATAATTGTGTGTAACAGATCAGGAGGACTTGACAGTCACCTGGATATAGGAATGAAGGAAAAGGTGGAATCACAAATGACTAAGATTTTTGCTTCAATAACTGTTAAGACTTCCAGGAAGGCTATGCCAAGGAACCTGCTTAGGAGGGAAAAGTATAGATTAGGGAACAAGCTAAACTGTTTTAACAAAGAGATCCTAAAATACAGTGGCTTATATGAAATAGAAGTGTATTTGTCTTCACATAACAAGCAAGAGGTGAGCAATCCAAGTAGCAGGCTTCTGTCTCTGGGTCTGGAGTAGCTGCTCCAGTTGCCACCATTTCCAGCTGGTGAGAAGGGAAAAAAGTGGAAGGCAAGCAATTTCCTTTTAAAAGGATGTGACCTACATATGCCCATGTATGTGGGCTCCTCCGACAAATTATCCTTCGGGAGATAAGTCCCCTTACATTCAAGTCCTTATTTTTTCTCCCACATTACAGGGCACTCTTGTTTTATATTGACAAAGAACAGTGAGGATAAGGACATGTTAGCCTGAAATACTGACACCAGCCCAATTTTAGATTCTTATACAAGTTGTTCAAAAGCTGACCTTGCTGCTTTGAGTAAACGAGTAAAACATTGTTCCATCCAATGCTTAGCTGTGTTGTGGTTTCCCTGGTAATTATAGTACCATGATGTGGTGCGCAGACATGATCAGGCCTCTACTGACAGGCGACAGACACCACCTGCTGAAAAAGAATCAGGTTCTGCACTTGGCTATGGCACTAACTAGCTGTGTGAAGCTGTTTCTCAGTCTTCTCATCAGCAAAATCACGGTGTTGACTGAGGTCTCTCTCAGCTGTAACATTCTGTTTTCAGTGAGAATGAAAGAATAGGATGCCCGAGGCTAAACATCAGTCAGGAGAACTGCTGTAGATTTAGAAGCCAGATGGAATGCGAACACTATTTGTTGCTCTCAGAATTTACATGTTGGAATCATTTACTGAAGACAGCAGATTTTACTCTAGATCAGAGTTTCTCAACCGTGACCAGATAATTCTTCACTGTGGGTGGCTGTCCTCTGCATTCCAGGATATTAAACTGTATCCTTGGCCTCTCCCCACTAGATGGTAGTAGCATCTCACTCTCAGTTGTGACAACCCAAACCATTCCCAGACACTGCCAGATGCCCCTAAAGGGCAATAGTGCCTGGGGCTGAGAACCACCAATCTGGATGTTTTCCTCGGTGTGTGTGTGTTAGCCGCCCAGTCCTGTGCGACTCTTTGTGACCCCATGAGCTGTAGCCCCCAGGCTTCTCTGTCCATGGAATTCTCCAGGCAAGAATACTAGAGTGGATTGCCATTCCCTTCTCTAGAGGAGCTTCCCAACCCAGGGATTGAATCCTGGTCTCCTGCATCGCAGGCAGATTCTTTACCATTTGAGCTACAGGGAAGTCTTCATTTATCAATACTTTTATGAAAAGTGAAATTAAATGTAGCAATACAATGCATAATATAGCCAAAGATCTGAAATAGAACTGGTTTCTTCTTAACCATTTCCCATCTGTAATCAATAAAGATTATTCCTCTTAAGAGGAGGTAAAAAAATTACCCATATTAAAAACACTGATAATAAATAACCATTAATAAGCATGATTAATGATGAATAGTTCTACATCTCTCTAATAACCTCTTTGTATTCTGTCACGTAGCACTCCAAAATAAAAATTATGACTTGTTATGGCTTCATATTTCTTTACAACAATCACTAAAGTAACTTCCAATTTGGTAAACTAATAACTTATGCCGCTTAGTTTTAATGGAATTACATCTTAACCATCAAGCTAAAGTCATCTCAGTCTTCTGATCACCACGTGTCTAATGAGTTCAGTTCAGTTCAGTCGCTCAGTCATGTCCGACTCTTTGCAACCCCATGAATCGCAGCACCAGACACCCTTAAATTAATTCCAGCAGAAAGTCTAAGGAATTAATGGGTCAAACTCCTAGCATATAAAGTAGTATGCTAATACAGTTAAAAGACAATACAGCAGAACATCTTATTTAAACTTTTGTTGATAACAGAACAACACAGAAGTGGAAATCTCTGTGAATTTTTTTCCTTTTTGGTAACAAAACATTAATACCTTATAATAGTGTGATACTATAAGGTTTAAAGAATAAAATAACAGAGCTACACAATACACTTGAGGTAGGAGAGACTATCTTAGAACTTACAGGAATAAAGTTCCTTAGGTTCCAGGCACATCTAGTTAACCCTCAGTTTTCACTTAACAACTACAAGTGGGCCAGTTGATAAAGCTGTTCTCTACAGATGGCTCTTACCGATTACAAAGCTCTTAGGATAAACATGTTTATACTTTGGCAGAACTGTCACATGGATGCTATAACCTGTATAATTTTTATAATTGTGGGAATTATACAACACTATTCGGTGAAATTTCTTGCCTTTGTTCATGATTTCTTCAGTCTTTTTCCAGTGGATATACGGTTTTCTAAAAGGTTTGAATCTTCTAAGTACATCTCATCTCCTGAAAAACAATAGTTTAACTTTAGTGTTATTTTATAAAACCTTCCAATATATTAGTACTTATTTTTATTCATTTCATGTGTTTGGAACTGATATAGCTGTTAAATAATCAGAACTTTTTGAGTTTACTTTAATATATTTGTGTTTTTAATATCCCACCTAACCTCCTCAGTTCTCCATTTTCTAGCCAAGAATTTTCTTTGGGCATAAACTATATGCCTAAAGTTATAAATATTTATAACTGGTACCTTTTCATCCTGAACTATAATTTTTATACTAATTCAATACTCTCTTTATTTTATTCAATATAACATTCACCTTGATATCCATATAATTTTGGTGTTTCAATGTGGGCTGCTCCAATCATCTTAAGGTTAAATTAGAGAAATTATCATTTACACATCAAAACTGCTAAGCTGTCCCACTGCGGGATGAGTAACAAATATTATCATAATTCTGAGAAGTGAGACAAGCAGCTGGTAAGTAAGAAAGATCAGAAAACTCCACTGTAAGGTGCTACAAAGCTTCTGTCCTGTACTAACTCAACAATAACTGACCACCAACAAAACTCCCTTTCAATCAAGTAAGTATAATTTACAAGTTTTCATAATTCAAAATTAAAAAGTAAAGAAGTGAGATAATATTCAAGAAAGAACTCTTGCCAATGTCTAGGAAATATATTTACATAAGTGTATATAAAGTAATATCCAGAATTTCTGGTTATAATAAAAACTATGAATATCTTATAGAACTTGAGCTTACTTAATTAGTTCCACTGTAGCGTATAAAACATAGATTGTAATTCACGTGTCTGTGTGGGAGAATACTGCCATACAGCCCAGAGCATTAAATGGGAATATCAACAAGAACATTGGTAAACACAGATTTACCTGGTAAAGATGGATCATCCCATCAGCAGTGAACAATATGATCGGCATCCATCTTTCCGTTCCTTCCGATTCACGATCCAAAGAAAATTTGTGCAGGTCAGAAAGAGAGGCAAAGTTTCCTAGTCTACGTATTTCGTAGAACTGTGGTGGTGCAAGAAAAATTTCCTTGGATATGAGGCTTTCAGTTGCCTCTGATGGAGACGACCACTGTGGAAGACAAAGGTAGAGCTTCCTAAGGTTTCCCCCATAGACACTGCAAGATTTGAGATCCTTGGCTCAGTACTTAAGATCTAACTAAAAAAATGTAAAAATTAATTCATTGATGTATCTTGCTAGATTCCTCTGAGACAACAAGGAAAGATTCAGTGAAGAAAGCTGGGTTGGTCCCCTTCAGAGGTTGATTATTAGGACATAGATCCTGAGAACTAGTAAATAAACCAGGATAGATCACAACGGGCTGAACTGGGAGAGCTGTTCAGAATAACAGGCAGGAGATGCTAAGAAGGCAAGGAGGTTCTGATCACTTTCAAAGGAAGACTGAAGTTTAAATTCATGGCAGCAGATTGAGAACTTAGTGCCCGTTCATTCCTCCCATAAATGGGAGGGACTCTGAAAGGGTCTCTCATTCCTGCCTACCTTGGGTAGGCAATAAGGACATGCTGGTGGACAAGACAAAGCTCTCTCAGGCCTAGTAGGGCCTTCAGCAAACAAAATGTAGCATGGTACATGTAGTGTGTTAACAATGAAGGAAAAGAGCCAGGAGCAAGAGAAGATTTCAGAAAGGTCAAGAGGTATGACTCAGTCTATTGTCCCAGGAGTGAAATAACTGCATTGTATCAACCAGTCAGCACTTAATGTAAGTGACCTCATTGCTGTGCCCTCTTTCCCAAGTCTTCCTTCCTTCCACATTTAGATAAAAGAGATGACTCAATGAATATGAAAGACTCCAAAGGTCTTTCTTTAACTGCTTTACTGCTAAATATCCACATACACTGGGGAAATTGACCTCACATCCAAAACCAGGGAGTTGAAATTGATTGCCTTAAATAATTATAGGCCAACAATTTACAAGCTTGTATGAGAAACCTGAGCAGCTTGTTAAATCTTCACTGTATGGAGCCCAGCAATCTACGTTTAATAAGCATCCTAGATTCTTCGAAAGTTGGCCAAGGCTACGTTTTGAAAAACAAAGCTTTGGTCTTAAAGGACTACCCAATCTCTAAGGTATGCTTTGTCAGTTCCCATGCCAGTTAATGATAACAATGATGATAAAGGGTTAAACAACAGGCATTAACTCAATTCAACCTGTTCAGGTCAGTCCAGACCATAGGCTAAAATAATCTTAATTAACTTATTGTTTATTGGTTACTAGTAGAAGACTGCCCAAGATACTTCACATACTTTCCAATCCTTAATCGCTGCAGATGGTGACTGTGGCCATGAAATTAAGATGTTTGCTCCTTAGAAGAAAAGCTATGACCTACCCAGAGCATATTAAAAAGCAAAGGCATTCCTTTTCAACAAAGGTCCATCTAGTCAAAGCTATAGTTTTCCAGTAGTCATTATGGATGTGAGAGATGGACTGTAAAGAAATCTGAGAGCTGAAGAATTGATGCTTTTGAACTGTGGTGTTGGAGAAGACTCTTGAGAGTCCCTTGGACAGCAAGGAGATCCAACCAGTCCATTCTAAAGGAAATCAGCCCCGAATATTCATTGGAGGGACTGATGCTGAAGCTGAAACTCAATATTCTGGCCAACTTATGTGAAGAACTGACTTACTAGAAAAGACCCTGATGCTAGGAAAGATTTAAGGCAGGAGGAGAAGGGGATGTCAGAGGATGAGGTGGTTGGATGGCATCACCGACTTGATGGACATGAGTCTGAGTAAGCTCCAGGAGTTGATGATGGACAGAGAAGCCTGGTGTGCTATAGTCCATGGGGTCACAAAGAGTCAGACATGACTGAGCGACTGAACTGAACTTCCTCACAGGAAAAGTCCTACACCTTAAAAAAAAAAAAAGACAAAATCCAGTACTCAACTGAAAATCACATTCAACATTCCATCAAAAACTGGGCTTCCTGTGGTGGCTCAGTGGTGAAGAATCTACCTTACCAATGCAGGAGACTCGAGTTCAAACCCTGACCTGGGAAAATTGCTTAGAGAAGGAAATGGCAACCCACTTCAGTATTCTTGCCTGGAAAATCCCATGAACAGGGAGCCTAGTGGACTACAGTCCATGGGGTTGCAAGGAAGTCAGACAAGACTAAGTGACTGAACAACAACGACAATAAAAAACTACAAGACCTCAGCAGAAAAATGGACCCATAACCAGAAGAAAAATCAGGCAATAGAAACAGAACCAGAAATTATAGAGATGATGGAACTGGCAGAAAAGGACATTAAAAATCACTGTTATAAGTATGTTCCATTGGCTCAAAGATGTAAAGGAAAATATGAACATGAGAGAAATAGGAAATGTTTTTACAAAAATAAATGGAACTTCTAGAGATGAAAACTACACAAGCTGATATTTACAGCAATTTTGATACTACATATAAACAGAGAAAATTTGCAAATATAGCAATAAATCTATTCAGAATAAAGCACAGAGGAAAAAAGTTAAAAAATAAATAAGGCATCAGGGACCCCAAAAAAATTATCAGGTGGTCTAACATACATGTAATTGGAGTCCCAGAAAATAGGGGGAGGTGAAAAATATTTGAAGAAACAAGTAATTATTAACAAAACAAAAAGAAAACTATGCACATCATAATCAAACTACTGAATACCAGTAATTAAAGAGAAAATACTTAAAGTAGGCATACATATCAAAACCAAAAATACAAACACATTATGCACAGAGGAACAGAGTTAAAATCAAACTTTTCTAAAAGATGATGAACATGCACTAAATTTATTGTGGTAATTATGTTATGGTATATGTAGGTTAAACCATCATGCTGTCACCTTAAACTTATACAATGTGCTGTGCTAAGTCGCTTCAGTCATGTCCAACTCTTTGCAACCGTATGGACCATAGCCTTCCAGGTTCCTTGTCCATGAGGATTCTCCAGGCAAGAATACTGGAGTGGGTTGCCATGCCCTCCTCCAGGGGATCTTCCTGACACAAGGATCGAATCTTTGTCCCTTATGTCTCTGGCATTGGCAGGCGGGTCCTTTACTGCTAGTGCCACCAGCTGTGTCTCAATTATATCTCAATAAAACTGGAGGAAAAAAAGCAGATTTCTCACCAGATCATGCAAACTGGAAACTAATGAAGTAACATCTTTAAGTACTGGCAGAAAAACGAAACAAAAACTCATACTGTCAACCTATACAGAATTCTACACCTATACGAAATAGCTTTCAAAAAATAAAAGCAAAATATTTTCAGACAAAATTTAGAAGATTCACTGTCAGAAAAACTGAAATTCAAGACATATTAGAGGAAGTTCTTTAGGCAGAAAGATACAGATGTAGATTTAAATTTATACAAACGAACAGAGTGCAAAGAACACATATGCAGGTAAACATAAAAAACACTTCCCCCTCATTTGCAGTTTACAACAGAGTAACTGCTTAAAGCAAAAATAATCACTGTATTGTAGAGTTTATAGTAGAAATAAAAGTCAAATGTGTGACTACAAAAGGGGAGAAATGGAAATATATTACTTTATGGTTCTAATACTACACATGAAGTGAGAGACGTTCTGCAAATCCTAAAGCAATTACAAAGAAGTACAGTTAATTAGGCAATAATGGAGATAAAAAGAGTACAAAAAATACTTAATCCAAAAGAAGTCAAGAAAAAAAGAAAAACAGATTGCAAAGAATAGAAGGGACAGATTTAAAAAAACTAACAGCAAGATAGTAGATTTGAGAGTAACACTGAATGTAAACGATCTAAACACTCCAAATGAAATGCAGAAAGTATCATAATGGATAAAAAGTAAGACTATATGCTGCCTACAATAAATATACTTTAACTATAAAGACAGGTTAAAAGTAAAAAATGGAGGAGGATATACTTGCTGCTGCTGCTGCTGCTGCTAAGTCGCTTCAGTCGTGTCCGACTCAGTGCGACCCCATAGACGGCAGCCCACCAGGCTCCCTCGTCCCTGGGATTCTCCAGGCAAGAACACTGGAGTGGGTTGCCATTTCCTTCTCCAATGCATGAAAGTGAAAAGTGAAAGTGAAGTCGCTCAGTCGTGTCCGACTCTTAGCGACCCCATGGACCGCAGCCCACCAGACTCCTCCGTCCATGGGATTTTCCAGGCAAGAGTACTGGAGTGGGGCGCCATTGCCTTCTCCATATACTATGCTATTGCTAATTAAACGGAAGACTGAGCAGCTATATCACTATCTGATAATAAACTTCAGATTTCATAATAAGGAAGATTGTCAGAGATAAAGAAGGCTAGTTCATCATAATCAAAGACTAGTTCCAACAAGCTTGAACAGTCTCCCGCAACACCTTACAAAGGAGTTTCCAAATACCGCAAGGAAAACCCGACAGAACTGAGAATAAGACAAAGCCGCAATTGTTCGTTACCGATTTCAACAACTTTTTCTCAGAAATTGCTGGAACAGGTAAACGACGTGGAAGACCTAAAAAGACACTGTCAACTAACTTAACCTAATTGACATTCAAAAACACTCCATCGAATACAGCAGAAAACACATTCTTTTTCAGGTGCAGAGGAATCATTCACCAAGGTAGGCCATATCGGTAGCCCAAAGTGAAAGTCGCTCAGTCCTGTGCGACCCTTTGCGATCCCACGGACTATACAGTCCACGGAATGCTCCAGGCCAGAATACTGGAGTGGGTAGCCTTTCCCCAACAAGTCTCAAATGAAAACGTTTCAAATACATTCTAAAAGACTGAACTGCGAGGAAACAAACGGCTGCGGGGACGAAATAAGTGAAAGCGTGGCAACTGCTCAGGAAGGAGCGCTAGCAGAACTCCTGGGATCTCCGCGGGCCCCCCGCTGGAGAAACCGCGTGGGGAGACATCTTCGAGGCCCTGGGACTCGGGAAAAAGCAGAAAACAGTTCAGCAATGTCACAGCTTTGGCCTGCTGGGCCGGGACCGCGTGGGTCCCCGGCCCGCTCCGTAGCTACTGGCTATTACGGCCCTGAGGCGGCCTACCGGAAGGTCCGGGGCCGCCTGGGCCGCCTGCCGGGGTCCTCATTCTCTAGCTCCTGTGGGTCCCCACTCCGGGCCGGGAGGACGCCCTACCTGGCAGTCCACCACCTCCACTAAGTCGGGGAAGACCGGCGGCGGCTCGTTCAGGCAGCACAGGAAGAAGACGGTCTCGGAGCGGCGGCCGCCGGGGCGTGAGAAGGGCGTGATCCAGCCGCTCCAGTCGCGGAGCGCCCAGATGTCGGGAGTGCAGTCGAGCTCCGCGCACAGGCTCAGGAAGTGCCGCGCGTCCCGGCGGACGCGGGCGCGCCAGTCGGCCAAGGAGGGCGGCGGCGCGAGGGCGCAGCCCGGCGCCTGATCAGGGGTCCGGGGCCCCTGGGCCGCAGCAGCAGCACGCCCGCCTCCTCGAACGCCTCGCGGATGGCGCAGATGCGGAAGGCGATGTCATCCGGTAGCGCCGCCGCGTCCTCGTCCACGGCTCCCGGCCGGACGTTGGGCAGCACCGGGAAGGCGGCGCGCTGGGGCGGCGCGGGACCCAGGCCAAAGCGGGGGGCCAGTGGTGCGGCGCGAAGAGGGGCAGCCAATCTTTCGAATGGTCTGCCGCCTCCAGCACCCCGCCTGGGAAGACGTGCGCTTTGGGCAAGAAGCCTTGGCTCGCGGAGCGCTGCAGCAGCAGCACCCGGAATCCCTCGGCGGGTGGCTGGGGCCTCGATGGGGCGGCGGGGACCGGGCGCGTCCAGCCCGCCGCCAGCACTAAGGTGGCTGCCCGCCTCCAGCTGCTTGGGCCCGCTCGCACCGGGACACTCATGGCGAGCGGCAGCGTGCGGCTTACGGGCTCGGGGTTCTGGTGCGACTGGAGCTCTCCTGGGAAGAGAGCACGGAAGCTGGCGTCTGGCTAAGTGAACTCCCGCCTCTCTCCCAGCGAGGCGCGCACGGGGCAATCGGTGAACCCGGGTTGTTTGGCCGAGCTGCCGCCTGCCTGTAAGGAGGGGTGTGGTGCGGCCGCAGAAAGCTCCGCCTCCGATGCCCATGTTCCCAGCCAGGTCCCCTAGCGGGACAAAGGCCGTCACAGCCACGTGCTAGGAGGGCCTCATCTTCCCTCACCCAGGCAGGACATATGGCCTGCAGCAGGAATGCTTAGGATCGCACAATGACTGTCGAGGTAAAAGTGCGATGCAGACCTAGGCCTGGCGACACAAACCTGCTCAAACAAAACCTGAGGACTAGGACTTTCTCGATTATGGCAGGGGGTGGGAGGCGGTGAAGGGGAATCCGGGGGGTAGGTGTCGGAGCTTTGCAAACTGACATGAACCCCAGCAATGAGAAACTGACTGATGAACCAGATACCAAAATACAAATTTCACACTGCACAGACTGAGAGTGAAAAGTGCTCTTGAATACCAGGACAAGTTCCTGCCTTGTGATCTGGGACATCTTTTATTGTCAAGGGCACCTGGGATCACCTTAAGCATTTTAGGCCATTTAATAATTTACTCTTTCATGAAAAGTGAAAGTGTTAGTCACTCAGTTTCTTTGTGACCCCATGGGCTATAGCCTACTATAGCCTACATGGACTATATCTCTTCCGTCCACGGAATTTTTCAGGCAAGGATACTGGAGTGGGTGGCCATTTGCTTCTCCGGGGGATCTTCCCCACCCAGGTATGGAACCCAGGTCTCCCCCAATTCAGGCAGTTTCTTTCCCCCTGCGCCACTGGGGAACGGTTTCTCCTACAATTGCCATTATAGTTGATCACACATTTGTTATGTTTTTGGATGAGTAAACAGACCATGGGCTTCCCAGGTGGCACTAGTGGTAAAGAACATGCCTTCCAGTGCAGAAGGCATAAGAAACATGGGTTCAATCCCAGGTCAGAAAGATCCCCTGGAAGAGGGCATGGCAACCCACTCCAGTATTCTTGCCTGGAGAATCCCACAGACAGAGGATCCTAACAGGCTAGTCCATAGGGTTGTATAGTGTCATACACAGTTGAAGTGACTTAGCACAGAACACTTACAGACCATACTCATTGAGCCTCATTTTCAAACTATCATTCTAATGTGGGATGTTTCCGGGAGAGAATCCAGAGATGGCACCAGCTGTATTTAGGCTGATTTTTTTATTAACATCATTTTCTAAAGATGCTGCTGCTGCTGCTGCTGCTAAGTCGCTTCAGTCGTGTCTGACTCTGTGCTACCCCATAGACGGCAACCCACCAGGCTCCGCCATCCCTGGGATTCTCCAGGCAAGAACACTGGAATGGGTTGCCATTTCCTTCTCCAATGCATCAAAGTGAAAAGTGAAAATGAAGTCACCCAGTCGTGTCTGACTCAGTGACCCCATGGACTGTAGCCCACCAGGCTCCTCCATCCATGGGATTTTCCAGGCAAGAGTACTGGAGTGGGTTGACATTGCCTTCTCCATCTAAAGATGCAAATACATGTATACTGACCACATCCCAGAAACAGGACCACGTGTTTAGAAAAGCACACAGAGGGCAAGGGAGCACACATATACTGGCAGATTGGGGTTTGGGGAGGTGGAATCTGCCAAATTTCATCCATCTCAAGTCTCTTCATAATCCACAGTTGGGGACCTTTCCCTTATCTGCTTTCCCACTACATTCGGCTGTCTGCTCTGAGACAATCATTTCACAATCTATTGTAGAGATCAGGGTGGTACCCTGGAGCCTATGTTTTTACCAGTCCCCAACCATTCAGTGCTTTGAGCCATAGGAAGCCGTAAACAGTGGTGACGTGATTAAGTCTGTATCTTCAAAGGTCACGCTGACAACAGCATGATGACTCAATTGGATGGGACTGTTCTGGAACCCCATGGAATGTGCTGGGGAAGCAATAATGAGGGTCTGAACTAGGAGAGTGGCTGTGAAGAGGGGGAGAGGTGGCGAGAGGGAATGATTTATTAGAGAGTATTTAGGAGATAGAACTGTTGAATATGCAGAGCAAGGGAGAGGAAGGAATTAAAAGTTTATCTTGGGAGATGGGAAACTCAGTAGCTTCAAACAGTAAGCATTTACTATCTCACAGTTCCTGTGGATCAAGAGCATCTTCACTGGGTGATTCTCTCTCAGTACCTCCCATGAGACTATGGTCAGCATGTCAACCAGGATTTGATTAGGGGCTGGGAGATCCATTTCTACAATGGCTCGCTCATATGACTGCTGTCTAGAGGCCTCAGTTCCTCACCACATTGGCCTCTCCACAGAGCTGCCTGGATGTCTTCAAGACTTACTTGGTAATCAGTGATTCAGAAGAGAGGAGGGAAGAAGTCATGAAGGGAAGAAGTAAGAAGTTACTTAGCTACAGAAGTCATACTTCACCACTTTCACAGCATCCTATTGTGACACTGGTGAGCTCTATTCTGTATGAGAGGGGACCACATAAAAACACCAGGAGGTAGGGATCATTGGTGGTCATCTTGGAGGCTAGCTACAACAGTGGATAAAAAAACCATCTAAGCATTAGGAGAAAAAAGGTAAATTCCTCTATAGTCTTTGACTCAAAATCTAGAAGCATAAGGGGAAAGATTGATCAATTTGACACATCATGCATATTTATAATTTTATCATGACAACAGATACTATAAGTCAGTCCACGATGTAATAAACTGAGAAAATTAACACTATTGCGTTTCACAAAGGATTGAGAAAAAATGGAGAAGAAAAAAAACTCATGGGACTTCCCTACTGCTCCAGTGGTTGAGACCACCAAGTGGTCCGCCTTCCAAGGCAATGGACTCACGTTCAGTCCCTGGTCCAGGAAACTAACACCCTACATACCACGGAGCAACTAAGCCCTCCAGCTATACCTAGAGAGAAGCCTGTGTGCCGCAACTAAGGCTGAAAGCTGCCAAAAAAAGTAATTAAGAAAGAAAAAACCTCCAGTTGTGTAGTGGGCAAGAGATATGGAAAGACAGTTCACTGTGATCTATGTTTAAGGTCACACATGCAGCAAGCGTTGGAATGTCTCCAGGCCTGTCGGCACGTCGTCCAGGTGCCCTGCCCGGCACTGTTCTGCCAGGAGCATAGTGTTCTACCCCAGGCCTGACAGTAAATGTACACTACTACCACTAAGTCACTTCAGTCGTGTCCGACTCTGTGCGACCCCGTAAACGGCAGCCCACCAGGCTCCCTCGTCCCTGGGATTCTCCAGGCAAGAAAGCTGGAGTGGGTTGCCTTTTCCTTCTCCAATGTATGAAAGTGAAAAGCGAAAGTGAAGTCGCTCAGTCATGTCCGACCCTCAGTGACCCCATGGACTGCAGCTTTCCAGGCTCCTCCGTCCATGGGATTTTCCAGGCAAGAGTATTGGAGTGGGGTGCCATTGCCTTCTCCAGTAATATCACAGTGACCTGAATATGCCTATAATTTTTTTTTAAGTAAATATTCTCAGGGCCAACCAGTTAGTCTTGTAGTAGAGAAATTTACCAAGGTAACCCAGAACTGGACACAGGTAATTGGCCACAAACCCAACAATTGAATTGATTTCTAAAACTAGCATAGAATCAGGTCTATGATAGAAAAGCATTTGGTTTATATGCAAAGGTCTAAGAAGTCAAGAAAACATAAATGATCATACGAATCAGGTCCAGCATCTTGGGAAGCCGTCTACCTCTGATGTCGTCGTCTTCTCATCCTGGTGTAGTGTAGTTTCTCCTGATAAAAAGTCCTTCCATCCAGGTTGGAGACAGTCCTTTAAATTATGTCTTTTTCCAGTCCTGGTTGCAGGTCATGAGACATCTGATCTTCATTCAAAGATAGATTACTGAGATAAGCTTCAGAAACAAACTTAGGGTGTTCTTTAAGAATTCAATTAAATTTTACATTAATATCACATAACAGCAAAGAACTATCTAAGAGATGAGTCTTACTAGATGCAGACCTCCATTAACAAACTGGGATTTAACATTTTTTGAAATATTTTTTCCCCTAGAGTTACCCTCATTTTTATCAAATATAACCAAATTAAGCCTAGTTTGTTTCCAAAATAAGTCTGTTCTCACTAATTTTGGTCTGATGATTTCTATAATCATAATTGATTATAGACTTTTATTTTGCTGAAACGTTTATAGAGTCTCTCAGACTGACCTTTTAAAATAAAACAGGGCTGGGAAACTCACATCAAAGGCTTATCACAGATTTTGCCTAACAAATCTAGGTGAATTCTTCCCTTTTTAAGGTCTCAAAAATTTCTTGAGATTTTTGAACCCGTGAGATAACCTTCCTAACTCATCTGATAAACTTACTGGAAACCTAAGAATTCCCGATTTTTGGAAGAGTCAGATAGAAAATATAATTGTTTTGTTGATAATGTTTAATTTTACCAAAGTATTGCCATAATTAGTTTGAGAGGAAGGTTTTCCCTTACTCCCTGAAAACATAAGATTCAAGCCTGTAATTTTTCAGATAGGAACCATAAAAGTTATAAGCATATTCGCTGGTTTCATTCAGTCCTTTTGTTAACGTTTGTGAAGTCATCAGGTTTTCCATTAGAATACCAGGACATATCAGAATGTTAAGAACTCCAGATAATTTCTAGGATATCTGTATTAGTAATTTTACCATATATTATAACGAGTGGATTTATTACTCATTTGATAGTCTTTTTCATCTAATTTAACCAACCAAATAAACAGTTTAATATCTCTCTTTGGGATGTTTCAGGGGCCCTCTGAAGCACCCCAAAGTTAGCTAGAGGTCAAAGGAACTTCAAAAGAATTCGATTTAGGAAGTTTTATTGAAAAGATCAATCAAAAGAGTTCAGAACTTTGATCAGATTTAGTTGGTGGGTGTATCATTTAGCTTGTTGATATGTCACAATGGGCATAAATACCAAAGCTCAAGGTCTAGTGAAAGTCACCTCTGCCATCTTGGACCTAATTGGCTCTAACCAGTTTTCTTATGGCTGTGTCATTTCTAACAAAATCAATTTATCTAACCAATTGTAATCCAATTTTAGAAAATCCTGATCATGCATAACTCTTTTTAGTATTTTTCATACCTTTTTTTTTTTTTTTTTTACTGAAAACACACTTCCTACTTTCCTACACTTTCCAAGAAGTGTACAGAGTCATCCCTTATTAGAGTTGGCACTGTTCTGCCAGGAGCATAGTATTCTACCCCCAGGCCTGACAGTAAGTGTACACAGCCATCCTCTATTAGAGTTGGCAGTTCCCATGTGCCACGTGATCACAAGAGATGAGTCACTTTGTTTATCACAATAGTTGCTTACTTTAGAGGACACTTGACTCTCGGTTCTTATGTTTCACTTGTCTATCCTCCCCAGCTATCTTTATGATAATACATGTCCTCATTTGATTTATCATGACAGACAGGATCTTGAAAGAAAAAAAAAAAAAGACTTCCCAAACATGTCATGCTGTCTACTTCAGTGAGCCTGAATTCACTTCTGTTGTTTGTTATTTATCAGGTTTTTCCATGGGAAAAGAAAGGTAGAGCCTATGCGTGGCTAGCCATGGAGAGATGACTTCAGCTTGGATAATCAACCGGGGCAGGAGAGTGTTCAGCCTGCCCGGAAATGAAGACGTCATTGTGATTAAATGAGATTCACCATCCAGTGCACCAAGAGTCACCACATAAAAATGATTTCTCGGAATGCTTTTTGAGAAGAGTTTTTAAAAGTTTCATGTTTTCTCAAAAATGCATCGATTCCATTTAGGTGACAATCTGGAAAAGGCAACACTGAGGGACAGAAATCGGATCAGTTGTTGCCAGATTTGAGGGTGAGAGGAAAGGATTGCCTACAGAAGACAGGAGGAAACTTTAGGGTGGTAATGAAAACATTCTATATTTTGGTTGCAGTGGTGATTACATGGTTGTATATATTTTTCAGAACTCAAAAACTGCACACCTCGGAAGGGTGAGTGTTACTCTATTAAAATTATACCTTAATAAATTTCACTTGAAAAATGTACAAACTTCTAGATAACCTAAATTGCCTTCTATAAACTTGACTGTTTTATTACATACCTTCTCTCATTTGACATGCTTATCAAGTTTTAATTTTCAGATTGGTTTGTAGCAGATTTCACCTAAATTATTGGAAGTTAGTATTTTCATGTGTATTGATTCTTCTGCCCAATCATTCCATTTTAGGCAGCCAATATTTATTGAGCCTTGTGCCAGAAAAAAATCTTACCTCAATATGACTCTGGGCCTTCCCTGGTGGTCTACTAGTTAAGGGTCTGCCTGCCAGTGCAGGGAACACTGGTTTGATCCCTGGTCCAGGAAGACCCCACATGCCTCGGAGCAACTAAGGCCTTGTGCCACAACTGCTGAGCCCGAGTGCTGGAAGTACTGAAGCGCATGCACCTAGAGCCTGTGTTCCACAAGAGAAGTCCCTGCAATGAGAAGCCCACCCCCTGAAGAAGTGTAGCCCGTGCTCGGGGGCAACTACAGAAAGCCCATGCAACAACGAAGACCTAGCATTGTCAGTACCCCTAGCACAGTCAATACCCCATGAAGTCTTTGTCATCATCATCGAATTCAGTTGCCTCCGAGTCTTTTGCGACCCCATGGACTATAGCCCACCAGGCTCCTCTGTTCATGGGATTTTTCCAGCAGTAATACTGGAGTAGGTTGCCATTTCCTCCTTCAAGGGAATCTTCCCTACCCAGGGACTGAGCCTGTATCTCCTGCATTGGCAAATGGATTCACCACTGAGTCACCTGGGAATCCCACCCTATGAAGTATACCCTATTATTACTCCCATTGTAAGGATATGGAAATTGAGGTCAGGGAGATTAATGAACACCTTCAATAAGAATGGATCAGAATTCAGGGGTACGCCAGATTCTATAGTCAGTGTTCCTAACCTTGATGCTATTGTCTTGATAATACATTTTCTGTGTGCACCCACAGCTGACTCACGTATGGCAAAAAGCACCACAATATTGTAAAGTAATTATCCTCCAATTAAAATTAATTAATTTAAGAAAAAACATGCTTCTGATTCCCTGTGGGTAAGATTCTAAAAGTTCTGCTTTGCCTGTTTGTGTTTCCTGGTTGGGTAGGGGTGTGTGTTCTGAAATAATTTCTCATTAAAATTGAGACCCTAACTGTTAAAATTTATATTTTAATAACTAACCATAAGAGCACTCAAACTTTATTGTAAAAACAATATAACAATATTAAATACAAATATATTGAAAAAATACCATTTATAATCCCACCAAACATTAACAAACATTTTTATTTATGTATATTTCTTCATAGATCTTCTCTATGTGCCTGACACATACTGACAAACAAAAGACATTCAAATTTGCTTTCTGGGGACTTGGTCCAGTCCATGCTTCCAATGCAGGGGGCCTAAGTTCCATCCCTGGTCAGGGAACTAGATCCCACATACTGTAATTAAGAGTTGTGTGCTGCAATTAAAGACCCTGCATGCCACATCCTGAATGCCACAACCAAGACCCAGCACAACCAAATAAATATTTTAAAAATTGCTTTCCTGACAACAGCATGTTAAAAGGACTCTTAAAAATTATTTTGTCAACAGGAGTTTTCATGTGGCTTATTAACATTTGTCATATAAGCCTTAAGGTTATAACATTTTAAATTCAAACACCAGAGAAGAAGGATGCTGAAGATACCACAGTACTGCAGTGAAAACACCCAGAATCCTCTTTGGAGTGAAATGAAAATAGGTAAATAAAAGAGAGGAATGCTTTTACATAAATCTATCTGGTGCTCATGGATGCAGGGCATGTAGTCAGTTCCTGCACCCTTGGTCAGTTTTTAAGAGCTAAAGGAACAGTATTTGAACATGACTCTGATCTGTGTTGACCACAGCCAAATAGTGTTCATATGTTCATATGGATTCCATCTTCCATGAAAAGAGTATGATTGTATTGTAGAAAAACACCTGGAGATTTATAATCCTGGCATCCTTCTGAACATCTCTTTTTGTAATGAAATCTGTGAAGTATAAATATGTTGACCAGGAAATTCACTTCAATTTAAATGTACATGAAGAAGATTAAGAATAACTTAAAATATCATAATAGTTGATAGCTGAATCATTTGAGGGTGCCTTTTTCAACAAAGTTATGAATGCTGCATGTTATCTTCCTGCATTGCAGGTGGATTCTTTACCAGCTGAGCCACAAGGGAAGCCCCTTTAAATTATTAATAACCATTTTAGTTAGACGCATCATTCAAACAGTAGATACGAAGCCTTTTACTTCCAACTAGTGATGCCACATACAAAACAACCCGTGCTATGCCAGTTTCCCAGCGTCAGGTAGGCAATGCCATCACAGTTCCCAGGGTACAGGGCAGTTACAGAAAAGGATTCTCCAAGACTCCACGACAAACCCTGGGATTTCACATCTATAATTTACCAGAATCAGTTTAGGTTGCTGGGTAAAATCGAGTGTTTAAAAACACTAGGCCTTCTTGGATTTAGAGTCTGAATTTAAAATTCTAATCTAAATACTATAAATAAGTAGTGTTTTTACACACTTGTGATAGACTAAAATCACAGTAAGCTTAGTTCATTCCGATTTTTAAAATTCATATGAAAGTTTACCACCAGACTAAGTTTAGACAAACTGTAAGAGTCCATTTTAATATGCACCAAAACCAACAATAACAACCCTCGCCACCTCCACCCACCCCTCCCCCAAAAAGCCCCAAACAAAATAACTCTTCCCTGTCTAACTGCATTCTGTTAAATGTTTTTGAGTTCACCAGTCAGGACCCTCCGATTTCACAGGGAAGGGAAGGGAGACACAGGGAAGTCAGTGACCTGAGGTACTTGGAGAGAAAGGCAGAGCCCTGGCCACTGCAACTGGTATGGCCTTGTAGGAGGAGGCACTCCTGGAAGGAACACAGAAGTCAGTCCTATACTTCTGCCTTACAGGCTCACACTTTGGGGCTTGCACCCTTAACAAACACTCATTACAGAACAGAACTGCATCCTAAAAATCAACTGTCTAGCTAAAAAAAAAAAGTATGAACGTGCATGTTGAAAAAAATGCAGCATGATCGGGGTTCTCATGCAACCCAGAACTCTCTTTCAACCCAAACTGCTTTTCAGTCATTGGACATCATGCATCTCTTATGTAGCTTACTGTAAACCTTAGGCAAATCATGAATTTTGTGCTCTAATGTGACTTGCCGAAAATATTTTCCCTTGTGGTGTTTAAAAGCATACATTCTTAAGAGTACATAAAAAGAATTTGCCAGGCATTTTTTCTTCTATAAACATTGTTCTGTTCTTTTTTTCTAATAGGAAGAGTTGAAAGTTCCCGTGGTAAGTGTCTTGACATTACGAATTCTTGTCATATCAGTATCAGATAAAGCTGTGCTATTTTCCCAAAAGAGAAGCCAGGTATATTTTCTCTTACAGGTATTTAACATATGAAAGATTTATCAATATAATAGCACTTAATTTTTGAGGTGAAGACCTATCCTTTCACTTGTACCTTTAATTTAGGAAAGTTGACTCTAACACTGACAGTATACTATATACCCTATATTAAATATTTAGAATTTTTAATCACTTGTATCATAGTATAAGATCATACCAAATGTTTTAAGAAAATTAATGACTTTGATATCCAACCTCTAAACTGAATCAGGCTTCTACCAGAAAACAACCTCTTGAATTATACAGAGAAATGAAATCAGGGAGATATTGTTATAGGGCAGCCTATTGCTCAAGCAGAAGGTGATTTTGCTTGCATCATAGAGCAAAAAGTTCTATTAGGCAATGTTATAACCCCAAATAATGCCAAATATTATGAATATTTAACAAAGAGGTGTTTAGGTTAACAGAGCCACGGGATAAATACCTTCCTTCTAATTCAGCTTTTTTGGTGTGTGTACAGTACTTTATCACTGATTTCAGTGAGCAGTGGATTCTCAGAACCAGGTACACATCTGATTGCACGTGTAAGTAAACACGCAAGGATCTGTCACGTGGACGGAAAGAGTGAAAATAAAGACATTCGCTTGTTCCAATTGCCCTCTATGGATTACACAACTTCTACACTTGATCTTAGCCAAAAGGTGAGAAGTGATGACTACATAGCTTCTAACGGGTTGTTTCTATAACAGATTCTGATGACTCATGAATCAAAACACCTTCATAAGAACAAAGAGTCACAATTTTAAGATCAAAGAATATATTTAGGGCTTGGTTTTAGGGATATTTTCCAACAGTGGTCACAATATGGCCCAGCCTGAGAGACATGAGGTGACAGAGTCCATGCTATATCCCAAGTGGATGAGAAAGAGGGGAGTTAGAAAACTTCCTATGTCATTTCTGAAGGTATCCTGGGAAGGCAGGTGTAAAAAGAAATTGACATGACCCAATTCAGATTCACCCAGACTGGATGAAGCAGGAGGAGTTCCTTTTATTAGTTATTGTTGCAGAACTCTTAATCAGCTTAAGATTTTGTGGATCTTTTAAAACCATTATCACAGAAACACACAAACAGGTCCTGTGGTTTAACTATCTGTGTGTTAAGGAGTGGGACTGGGTGAGCGAGGCTGGGAGGGTGGTCTGTAGGACTAAGCTCTTGGGACTGATATTTACTTTTGACCCTTGGCCCTTCAAACTGCCCTGTGAAACACTACCCATTCCCTTCTCCTGGTCCCCTTTCTCCCTTCTGGGGTAAAAAAGAGAAAAAAAAATTCTTTTCACTTTTCAGCCAAATCAGTCTCTGGGTTTTATTCCAAATTATCTATAGAGTTAAATGCATCTGTTTTCTCAGCCTTTCTTCCCCAGCAACGCTCTCTCTGAACCACAGGTGGGGAGTTGGTGGCATTGCTCAGGCAAATTCCAGCCTGGGACCTAGGGTGTTTTCCACATTTCCTTATTTATTGCCACAAAGAGGCTAGGGCCACTTAACTTCTGTCATCTGTACCTGTGGTTCCAATAGTTTATGCTATGGATCTCCTGCCTTAAGAAGAGAGATTTTCAAAATAAATGAGATGTTTGTTTAGCAATCTAAGTATTTAAGTAAAGACATCATATAATGATTCATTGGCAACTGTATGAACTCGTGGCCAAATGTCTTTTACAAAAAAATCAGCTTTGATAGTACACAATGTGGTCATATGATTTTTTTAAACAGAAGATTTTTTTTAAAAAAAAGCTCCTTAATTTTGAAGTTAAAGCTGTTACGTTCTAACCCAGTCTCAGGGCTGATTGGCTCAAAACCTCTGAGCCCAATGATGTCACTTGACCCTCTCAGGGGGTGTCCAGGTCAGGGAGTTGTGCAACTCCCTCCAAAGCCAGCTCTCCTACTGGCTAGCAAGCAAATTCCAAGGGATAGTTGGGATTAAGGGCTCCAAAGAGGATTCCCCAGCCCTCCCCCAAAGGAGGATCAAAAACTCTGGTCTAGTTCTGGAACAAAAATAAGCCCCAGTCAAGGAGAAAGTGCTTGTAATGGATAGACTGCGTCCCTTCCCAAAGCTTGTGTCCCACCCAGGGAGTCATTTTCAGTAGGCAAGCAGGTGCAGAAGTGTGTAATCCTGCCCTATAAGAACGCACATTCTCCTAAGCTTAGGCCCCAAAGGGTGAAGGTAATAAAAACTGCTCACATCTTATTACCGTTTGCTTTCTTGTTCCAGGAAACAAAACCAACACACACAAACACAAAACAGCGCCCTCACCTCACACTTCATTTCACCCCATCCTCTTTCCAAACTGTCTCTCTCCGAGAATGGGAATCACCCGCAGGGGTGGGGGGCACCAAGCTCAGCCTCAGTGTAAACACGCCCCAGCAGCACAGGCGGTAACGTATTAACTGGGAAGAATCTCAGGTCACTGAGAACAGTTTTCTATTAATAGGGGATAAAGCTCTTGCATATATTAGCGATAATGCCTTGGTGGCCCGCGAAAAATTAACTCCTCCCAGGCCAGCAAGAAGGAAGCCACTTTCTGCCCAGGCAGATGTGTGCTTGAAATACGCGTACAAACATACACGTTACACACACTGTGCTTTAGAACCGCTCCCCTTAAATATGCCAGATCCCATTCCCATCCCTAGTCCAGGGGGTTGCAGACGTTCTCCAGGGGTGTCTCCGGAGAGAGGTTGGTGGAGGCGGGGGCCCGTCGGGTACGGGTCAGCTCAGCTTTGCCACGCACACTGCCAAGGCCACAGCCGCCAGCAGCACTGCGCTGAAGATGGTGGCGGCCTTGGCCTTGCTCAGGTCGCAGGGCCCAGTGCGCTGTTCTACCGACACGCCGCCCACCGAGGAGACGCCGGCACTGGCGCTGGACAGGAGCTCGGCCCCTGCCGCCTGCCGGGCCTGCACCGTCCAGCGGGGCACGTTGACCTTCATCTCCATATCCTGGATCATTTCGCCCACCTGAAGGATCTCCCGCTCCAGCTGGTGCAGGTCTTCCACGTCGAAGTCGCGATGCGCCTCGTGCCGCAGGCTGCGGGCGCTCAGGGCGCGCGCCGCCACGCCGGTCGCGCCGCCTTCCACCCCCGTGCGCACCAGCGGCCGGCGCGGCGCCTGCAGCGGAAACTCAGTGCTCAGGGCCAGTGCACGCCGCATGTCAGCTTCCAACAGGTCTAGGCAGCCGGAGAAGGCCACCCAGAGGCGCTCGAATTCGGCGCGCTCCTCGGCGACCAGGCTCCGGTCGCGCAACGGGGCTGTCAGCCGGACGCGGATGGCCACCGCCAGCTCCTGCGCCTTCTGGCGCGTCTTCTGCAGCTCCTCTCTCAGGTTCTGAGAGTCTGCGGAGCCTCCGATGGTCAGCACCAGGTGGTGGTAGCATGCGGTCGCCTTATTAAGCGCGTCCAGTAGCGCTTTGCACTCCTCCTTCGCCATGGCGCTGCTCTCCCGCGCAGCCCGGCCGCCTGCGCCCCTCTCACCTTCACCCACTCAGCGCAGCAGGATGCAGCCAGCCTCGACGGCGTTCACCGGCCGGACGGCCCGAGCACTCCTCATGGCCCAAGAGGAGCTTGGCGCTGCCGCTGCTCAGGGTCCACGACACGCGCTTCCGCTGAGCCGGTTTGCCATTCCCTCATCCATCCTCCCCAGGTGCGCTCCTAGTCACACGCCGAATCTCTGAGCAGCCCTCGCCTCCACGGTAGCACCTGCGAAGCCCGTGTTGAGGTCTCCATCCTCCTCCCTTGCCGTCGCCAGGGCTAGCGGGCCGCTGAGCCGCTAGCTCCGAGCGCCTTAAGGGCAGCGGGGTCGGGTTTCTTAGGATCCGCCCACCCCCGCCCTTCCTCGCTGGGCGCTCCCGTCCCCTGGACCAGGGATAGGCGGGGCCCTGCGCGGGGAGGGTCACGTGCAGGTCCCCCCTCTCCCCCTCCTCTGCACCCCATTACAGTCTGGAATATTAACGCTCAGCAGATCCAACCTCCTCTGTTTTTGAGAAGGGGAAACTGAGGCTCAGATTTAAAAGAGGGGAGGAGGATCAAGATCACGCCACGTGCATGTAAGTGATAGGGGTACAATCCAGGGGCTCTGACTCAGACCCAGCCAGCGACGGAAGTAGTATGCTTCGTAGAACTGGACATCCCTGTCCTCCAAACCGAGTAGTAAAGGGCAATCTGCGGGTCGGGAAGGCTGCCGTATCTCCCCATTCTAGTCCAGCCCGCTTTCCAGCAACAGAGCTTGGATCCTACCCCTTGTGTCAGATGTGTTTTTCGGCCCCGCCCCCTCCCGTTCCAGGCAGGCGCAGTCGATGGCTCTGGGCTGGTCCAGTCTGAATAGGAAGTGTTGCATGCCGCCTGAGCCCCACCCCCTGGCTGGGCGGGCTCAATGATTGCTCTGCGCACGCGTCACTCTTAATAAAGACAGCTTCTCATTGGACTGACCAGAGTCCTAGGGTGCGACTCCGCCCAACGGGGGGTGGGCGGTGCAGCAGTTCTGCCGCGTTGGGGTGGTGGGCCCTGAGGTCTCTACTGAGGCGCCGGGAGGTATCGGCGCCACTCCAGGAAGGGTGGGGAGTGAAACTATGTAGACTTTTAAGTAAGTGTCCTCCCTCCTGTTCCTCCCTCGCCTCCCTTCCCTCCGGACGGGTGCGCCTCTGGGCTCAGAGGCCGGGCGGGGCCTTGGAGCGAGAAGGGGGAGGGGCTTTTCCTCGGCTGGCGCCCCAAGCTGGGCTGGCTGTCCCCGGGAGGCCCCCGAAGCCTGGGCCCATCGCGGGTGAACTGCCGCGCCCGCGCCTCTCCAGCTCCCGTCCGCAGCCTGGCTCTCTCTGCCCCTCGGGTGTGTTTGCGGGTCGAGGGGTGGGGTTGGCGAAGAGTGCGCCCTCTGACCCCCGCGGCATCAGGACAGGTCAGCAGTCTGGGATCCCGGGAGCTCAGGCTTGGGGGCAATAATAGGCAGGGCCGTCGCTCACGGGCTGGGTGGCTTCTGGGGTTTAAGGGAGGCCTGGCGGGGCGGGTGGAGGGGGGGCTGCGGATGGGAGGCTGTGGATAGGGGTGCGGATCCTCGAGCCGGGCTGTCGTGGTCCCCGTGGTGATGGAGGCGCTGCGGGGAGAGGAGGGAATCCCCTGCTAGCCTGCCTCTCATGGGGCGGGGGTCTCCTCTTCCAGCTGGGTTAAGATTACCCTGGGAAAACTATGAACCACCAAGCGGTGTTCTGGATCTGAGTCTGTTCAGTTCTTTTCGTTGAAAATGGACAGCCCATTGGCGCGTGAGCAAGGCCGTGTGGCTCTGGCCGCCCCCTGGAGGTGCTGGGGACGTGGGCGCTTGCCGTCGTGCAGGGCCACGGGGACCAAGTGGCGCGTCTTCTTTGAGGATTTAGGACATTCAGGGAATGAGGCGCAGACGAAACTGTAGGGGACTCCTAGTTTGCCTTAGGGCTGGAATTTTCCAAGTTTTGTGGGTTTCCGGAAGAGAGACCCCTATTTTGATTAAGTAATGCACCCTTGCACCAGCCCTAGAGAGGAGCAGCAGATGTTAGCAGGATATTTACATTTCCAGGCACCTTGCCAGGTTTGGCATTGAGGCAGCCGGCCCCGCCCCCAACCTCGTCCAGAGAGCTGGGTTCAGGGATCTCCCACGCAGAAGTCTGTCCTTTAATTGGTTGTTTCAGTGGTGATACTGTGGCCTTTGGCCGTCTCAGCCACCTATGGGCCAAATGGGGCCTTGACAGAGGGAGAGTAGTTTTTAGGATAAAATGGGTAGAAGGGGAGGAGAGCCCATCTCTTCTGGGAGCTTTGTGGACAGCAGAAGGAGATGAAGCTGCAGAGGTGGGCAGGAGGCCAGGAATAAGAGGGCCTCCATGCCAAGCAGAGAAGTTGAGAGTGCATCTGATAGGGAGTGGAGTAGTCCCACACAGGTCTCAGTGTTGGAAAGATCCTGTCTTTCAAGTGGACAGGTTTGTGGTAGATCAAAGGTCAAGGCCTGAAGGCCTGGGGGTGGAAATGCAAGTTGGGAGCAAAAACAGATAGGTCTCACAAGTCCTGGTGGCGGAAAAGCAGATGGAGCCCTGAAGCTGAGTGGACATCCATGGTGAGTTCTTTTCACCTGGCTTTGTCACCTGCGATAATCCCTCCAAGCAGCACTGCGGGGAGGGCAGCAGTAGTGTCTGCCTAGGGCCTGGGCTCCAGGTTCCTCATTGTGCCTCCCTGTGCCTCTTGGACTGTGTTGCTCTCATGAGGGCAGGTGCTGGGGTTTTGTTGTACACATGTTGGCCTGTTAGTGTCTTTTCTTTTTCCAATGTGGACCTGATCGTGGCCAGGCAGCAGTAAGTGGTGGCACGAAATGAGATCTTGATTTCCTAGCCAGGAATCAAACCTGGGTAGCCTGGATGAAAACCAGGAATCCTAGCCACCAGAATAGCAACCGCTAGATGCTGGAAGCCATTTTCCCCTGGACCTCTGCCCCCAGTGAAAAATTCATTTCTCGAGGAGCCAAAAATGTAAATGCAGGTACAAAGTTTGCTACTAGAGACAAAGCATAACAAGTGGGAGAAAGCACAGAGAAACTGTTAGTTAAGACAGAAGCAAGACAGAGATGCACACCCAGAGAGGAAGGGTGTGCACGTCCCCCTTCATGAGGAAGGGCACAGAACAGAGGCAATTGTCATGTATATAGGATGATTCTTCCGATTTTAGATTTTAGTATCTGTAGTATCTGTGTTGCTGAAGCGAGCACAGGACAGTTCTTCAGGGTCTTTGTTTACCTTTAGCCAATTATCTGGTTTCTTTTTCCACACCTGACCTGCCCTAGGACCCTCCCCAGCATGTGTGCAGAACTTTTTCCAGGGTGGATTCTGGCCCAGAGGTCTGTGGTGGATGCCCTTAATATCACATGTTATGGGGTGGTACCCCCTCCTTTTGACCCCCAAGGAGCCTTTCTGCACATGTGAAATGTCTCCTTTGGCCCAAGGATGGGAAATATCTGATCTTTTAACAGGATTTAGTCTCACTCTGCCCCCTGCCATAAACATGCCCCAAATCTGGTTATTTACCCGATTCCTGTTGCTGGTTTTTATATAGAGGTGTAGATCTCTCAATATAGATAGGAGTCTGGTCATAAATATGTCATCCTGGAGCCCATTTGTCTCTTGCTTCAGGAAATATAAACAGGGGGCCTGGTGATGAATGTCAGGCTTGGAGCTCATCTTCTTCCCACCCTAGGAGGTGTGAATAGGAGGCCAGTTGTAAATACTTAGCCTGGAGCCCATCTGTCTCCTCCTCAGACAGTTTTTAAAGTCTTTATTGAATTTGTTACAATATTGCTTCTGTTTTCTGTTTTTTATTCTTTTTGGCCCTGAGGCATGTGGTATCCTAGCTCCCCAGCCAGGGATCGAACCTGTACCCCCTGCATTGGAAGGCAGTGTCTTAGCCACTGGATCACCAGGGACACCACTGTTAGTGTTTGAGTCAGGGCTCTCCTTCTGTTTATGAAGTGCCAGGGTTAGGCTGGTGTCCAGTAACTTCCTCCTCCTCTGGAGGAGCAGGGGAATGTGACCATGTGATGCTGGATACCAGATCTAGAAAGGGTGTAGACCCGAAGAGTCAGACATGATTTGCCCTGAGGCAGCTTCCACGTCCAAGAGAGTGCTGAGAAGCAGTCCGTGATGCTCCTGCCCTCCTGCCCGAGGGAGTTTGGTCCTGGTGGCTCCCCTGCATTTCCAGGGACAGGGTGTGGAGTGGCTTTCTGAGGGGTAGTTGTGTTCCTCTAAACTTCCCTGCTTCCAGCCCTCTTCCAGCCCTGAGGCCTTCTCTCCTACTGTGAGGCTCCATATTCCAGCCAGCTCTGTGCTTAGCCTGCTCTGAGCACATTTGGTTTTGGCTTTTGCCGACACTTGCAGGACCAGCCCCTCATCTTCCCCTCCATGTGGGTGGTGGATTTCTAGTTCCTGGGAGAGATAATTCCTCCCTGGGAGCTTGATCTTCCTTTAACATCTCGCTGTCATTTTGTTCAAGTGGACCAGCAGTTACTGCACATCTGCAGAGAGCCAGGCAGCCAGGCTTCAAAGTGCTTTGAGAAGCATATGGACAGGAGCCGTAGACATTACAGGACAAGCGGCTGTAATACCACACGTTACATCATCAAATTGCTTCCATTTGGTGTTAAGCAGAGATGCATAGGAAGTTTTCCCTCTCTGCCTTTTCCTTCTGAGTCATACATTAAGCCTGCTGGAGAATATTGCTCATCAGTTGGAAGATAAGCCTGGTCAGGGTCTACGGTCAGGGCCTTGGGGGAGGTCGGGCAGAAGCAGCCACAGCAGTGAGATTTCGGCCGGGAGTGCATCTCTGGGAGGTGCAGACTTTCCTGGGCTGGCTTCTGCTGAGCCAGGCTGCACACTATCACCAGATGGTCCCCGACAACACAGACTCATCCGGGCTGGCAGGACGGTTGAAGACCACAAAACCACGGGTGTGCACACCTCCTCCTAAAATGCCTAGCACTGGTCTGAGGCCTCGCCTGACTTTCCTTTTCAAAATAACCTCAAATAATTCATGTGCAAAGGGTATTTGGTACCTCTGACTACTATTTGGTACTTCACTGGATTTTCTGTAAATCTTTTTATCATTTGCACTTAAGAAAGGGTAGAATTTTGTGTGTGTGTGTGTGTTTTTTAAGGAGTTTTATATGAGGTTTCACACCTCTTTCCCTCACATGTGATTTTAAAATACAAAACCAATTCTTGCAAGTAAATTTGTCAGGTTATTTTAAAGCACATACCCCTGTATAAGAATTCAGCTCTGGCATTAAGCATTATTACATATTAGAATTTTTTTTATTTATTTTTCTGTGCCAAATCTGAGTTGTGGCACACAGGATCTTCTGTCTTTGTTGTGGCGTGCAGGAGTTTTTAGTTGTGTTGTGTCAGAGTTATTAATAGTTCCCTGACCAGGGATCTAACCTGGGCCCCCTGCATTGAGAGTGCAGAGCCTTAGCCACCAGACCACCAGGGAAGTCCCTGATTATTAAATATTTTTAACACTGGGACAGAAAGGTCAAGAACAGAGCTGGACAGAGCTCTCTATATCCCTGCTGCTGGACAGGATTCAGTCATTGGCAACCAGGAGACTGATGTCCAAGAGCAGGCATATGACTTGCACTGAAAAACAGCCAGCTCCATCCCATTCACCAGCAGTGGGTGCTGAGAGTCTTTTGTGTTTACAGTTCATCTATTTGAACCCAGCGTTTTGGTGTGATATTCAGGGCCCTTCTCTTCCCTTGCTGCCCCTCTCTGACCTGCCCTGTCCGGATTCTTATGATTTCTCAGAGCTCATTTTCACAGCTAGTCAAGCAGAGTTTATCCCTGAGTTTAGTCCTGTGCTCCCCAGGAACGTGTTCCTGCCTCCTGGTGGCTTTGGCCCCTCCGTGGTCCTTGCCAAGGATGCCTCCCACACGCCCCAGCCCAGCCCCATCCCCAGCACTCCTTTCTCCTTACCTTTCCTGGCACTGTCCTGTCTAAGTCTTCTTGCTTCCCAGTGAGGTGGTTCGTCCTCCATCAGAGCCCTTGCTTGTCAGGTCTGTCTCCTAGGTGCGGGTGTTGGTGCTCTGCCAGCATCCTGTCTGGATGTCAGTGTCCCTTTTCAGTTTTAGTCTGACCTTGTCTCATCCTGTTTCTCATGTGGTTTATATCTAAGACATCTTTACTTTTGTGCTCCGCCGTGTAGAACCAGCTGTGTCCGGAACTAGCACAGAACTTTGTTTTCTTGTGACTGTGCCCCAGCCAAATTATATTATCCAGTTGTTCTGGTAGAGACTCATAAAAAAGATTATCAGGGCTCCAGTAATGGTTGCCTTCAACGATTCAAATACCTAAATGGTTGCAGAGCTGGGGCCTGCGAAGGGATTATGTGTAGCCATTTTCATGCTAGGCTCTTCTCCCTAAGAGGATTTGCAGGGAGCTCAGGGGACTTCTTCAGGCAGTCCTCAGGAGGGCCTGCAGCCAAGACAGCCCAGGCTGGACCAGATCGAGGGGATTTGATGCGGAGCCTGTTTGGCTGTCTGTCACGGGGACTTCTATAAGGGAAATGCAGTGTGGAGTCTGTGCCTCCATGGCTTGTGTGCTATAATCCCTAGGCATAATTATTTTTACATGATGAATGCAGTGGTTAAAGGGATGAGTGTCAGAATAAATTCTGACATCCATCTAACGTCGAGTTGGACAACTGACCCTCAGGTTCTTCATCTGTGACATGGGGCAAATGATACCTATGGTTATTGTGAGCATTAGTTGTATTTAGTTACCTATAGTTATTGTGAGCATTCAAATGGGATGAGAATATGTAGACGCTATCACAGTGTCTAGACCAAGGATGCTTTCAAATAAATGGTGGCTGTTTTTAACATTAGACTTTAGGGATAGAATTCATAATGCACTTAGGCATAGTGTTCTAGTGTTTCCCCAAAGAAGTGTTTTGGAATACTGTTACATAATGAGAAAGTAATTCAGTTTTTCACTTATATTTCATTCATCTGATTGTATCAAGGATAAAATTACTTGATGCCCTTTACTGTTGCTAATTTTCTCTTTTTAATGAAAAGGAGAGGCTCAAAGAACCTTTGGCAGGCAGTGGTATCTAGCCAGGTTTTAAATAATGTCAGTTGGCTTTATCATTTTTAATGATAAGATTATCTGAATGGGAAGTGATGCTGGTTTTCCATTTAAAGCAGTGATAGGGTTTTTTTAAAAATAAATTTTAAATGGTAGTAGTCTTGCCTGACAAATCCCATGGACGGAGGAGCCTGGTAGGCTGCAGTCCATGGGGTCGCTGGGAGTTGGACACGACTGAGTGACTTCACTTTCACTTTTCACTTTCATGCACTGGAGAAGGAAATGGCAACCCACTCCAGTGTTCTTGCCTGGAGAATCCCAGAGTCGGGGAGCCTGGTGGGCTACCGTCTCTGGGGTCGCAAAGAATCGGACACAACTGAAACAACTTAGCAGCAGCAGCAGCAGATATTTAAAGGAAAATGTCAGACATTAACAATAGAGCCGTTGTATACAACTGTGCAGGTTATATATTGCACAAGTGTCCTGCCCCGGGGGACAAGAGCTGTTGGCCAACTAGGCTGGTGTGTAGCCTATGAGCTGCTTACTAAGCCATGTGCTCTGGCACAGAGCTGCACCTACGGGGAAGATGGGGTGCCTTTTTGTAATCCTCATGAAAGCACCATGTGGGCTAGTAGAAAGTGACAATACATTGGTGTGTAGAGTGGCAAAAACAGTGATGGTAACATGTAAGTGGAAATCCCGTAAGACAAGTATTCATTTTCTCCATTGTTCAACCTGAGATGGAGGCCCAGAGAGGTGAAATGACATGGCTAAAACTCTGATCCCTTTTCTGTGCCTATTTTTCATATTCCTGTCTCATACTTCAGTTAAAAACCACACTGATATATGGTAAGGGGAGTAGACCAGGCGTATTGGAAGCCCCATTCACAATAGGAGCAAGTCTAGACAGAATATACAGATACTGTCTAACAAAAGTTATACATGATCTATGCCTTTAAAAAAAATTAAATCTTGGCTGCTCTGTGTCTTCATTGCTGTGCACAGGCTCTCTCTAGCTGCGGTGAGTGGGGGCTACTCTTCCATTGTGGTGTGTGGGCTTCTTACTGTGGCGGCTTCTCTTGTTCCAGCGCACAGGCCCTAGAGTGTGCAGGCTTCGGTACTGGTGGCACACAGGCTCAGTAGCTGCTGCTTGTGAGCTCTGGAGCACAGGCTCAGTAGTTGTTGCGCTCGGGCTTAGTTGCCCTGTGGCATGTGGAATCCTCCTGGACCAGATAACAAGTCCACATCCTCTGCAGGTGGATTCCTAACCAGTGGACCACCAGGGATGTCCATGACTGTGATCAAATGGAGAAAATTTAATTGGCCGACATAAAAGGATGAAAGTAGAAAGCCATACCGTGCTCATGGAGAATGATTCATTCTTATAAAGATGTTGACTTGCTAGTCTATAAATTTAGTGGTTACAATAAAAATTCCAATAGAAATCTCATGGAATTGATAGACTGACTCTAGTTCATGTGATATTGTAAAGAATTAGGTATAACCAAACAACTTTGGAGAACAGGGGGAGAAGTCTTCCTCTATGAGATGTCAAGGCTTATGATGAAGGCATAGTTATGTAAATTAATGTGGTCTGATCCTTTCCTAAAGTAATTGCCACTAGCTACATGTGGATATTAAGTATTTGAAATGAGGCTAGTATGAATTGAGCAGAATATACATCGGATTTTGAAGACTCCATAGACATAAAAAGAATGTAAAATATGTCAATAATTTTAAAGCATTGTTCACATGTTGGAAATATATTGTGCCTATATTAAAATTAATTTCACTTTAAAAATATGACTAGAAAATTTTAAATAATATATGTAATTATGCATAATGTATATACAGTTACATTTCTCACATAAATCTGTTGGATGGCACTGGTCAAGACCACTGAAACAGAGTAAAGCCCAGAAATAGGGCAAACATACATGGGAAGTTGGAATTTGACAAAGGTAGCATTATCAGCTGGTGTGAAAGGGATACAATATATAAAAGACGATGATGGAACAGTTGGCTTATGCTGTGGACTGAATGTTTGTCTCTCCCTGTTCCACAACTCCACCCCACCCCACTCCCCGAGCCAGCCCAAATTCATATGTTGAATCCTTAATCCTAAATGTCATGGTATTTGGAGATGGAGCTTTGAGATCTAATTGGGGTTAGGTTCCCTGGTGGCTCAGACAGTAAAGCGTCTGTCTACAATGCGGGAGATCTGGGTTTGATCCCTGGGTCGGGAAGATTCCCTGGAGAAGGAAATGGCAACCCACTCCAGTACTCTTGCCTAGAAAATCCCATGGACGGAGGAGCTTGGTGCAGGCTACTGTCCATGGGGTTGCAAAGAGTCGGGCATGACTAAGCGACTTCCCTTCCCTTCACTCCATTAGGCCATGAAGGTGGGGCCCTCATGATGGGATTAGTGGCCTTATAAAAGGCAGGAGTGACAGGAGAACTCTTTCTCTATCATGTGAGGATATGGTGAGAAGGTGGCCAGCCCATACAGGCCAAGATGTGGGCCCTTACCGAGAACCAGATCTACTATACTAGCACCTTGATTTTTGACCTGCAGCCTCCAGAACTGTGAGGAATAAAATGTTTGTTCTTTAAGCCCCCTCAGTCTATTGTATTTTGTTATAAGACCCTGACCAAACTAAGATTACCTTCAGAAAAAAATTAGATACCCAATTTATAGCATATATAAAAATAAAGATGAATTGAATTCTAAAAAATGAAAAACTTTAAGAGTCTTGGAAATTACAGGGACTGTTTTTGTGGCCTTGGAATTGGAAAGGATGTGGTTTCAGGTAGCCTTTGCTGCATAACCAGCCAGCCCCCAGATTCGTGACTTACAACTGCTACAGTTTATTGTTCCTTACAGTTCTGTGGGCTGCCAAGGCGGGTCTTCCGCTAGTCTCATCTGGGCTTCCTTGTGTGGTTGCACTCAGCCAGTGGGCTGGCTATGCTCACTGGACCACCTCTCTCTCCCTCCATGGGCTTTCATCCCATGGGCTTCTCTACTGCATGGTGATCACGTGGTGCCAAATGAATGAAAGTGAAATCTGCAAGGTCTCTTGAGGCTGACACACAGAATCACAGAACATCAATTCTCTGTGTGTGATTGGTTAAAGCAAACCACAGGGATGGCTCAAATTTGAGAGATAGGAAAATAGACTCCACCTTCTCATAGGGGGAATGGTGAAATTTACAAGGGGGCATGCCAAGATGATAAGATTTCCTTAGCTCCCAAGACCAGTGACCAGGAAGGCAAAGCCGGATAAGTTCAACTACATTAAAAATCAAACACTTTTATTTCTGAAAACACTCATTTGGAAAAATGAAGAGACAAGTCACAGATCAGGAGAAGATATCTGTAACATCTTTTAGTGTCTAGATGTCGAGAGAGCTACCAGTTGTAAAGAAAAGGGCTAACAACCCATTAGAAAAGTGGCCAAAAAGCATGGTAATTTATAGCATGTAAAGAAGTGATAATCAACTTCATTAAAGAAATGAAAATTAGAAACAGCAAAATAGCTATTTTATACCCAGACTGGCATAAATGAGCTGGTCTGACAACTCCAAGAAGCACTGGCTAGGATGTGATAGGAGGAAGGGGAGTGCTCATGGACTTGGCAGGGAGGTCGTAAGCGGTCCAATGTTGTCAGCGTCTGCTGAAGGTGTAGCTGTAGGCAGTGCCTCACCTAGTGACATTCCTGGAACAGAAGAGAGTGCAAGAGTGTGTCAGCATTATTTGTAACGCTGAAAGTGTGGAGCCAACGTAAGTATAGGATATTAGATGAATTGTGTCGTGTCCATTTCATACTGCTGCTACTGCTAAGTCACTTCAGTCGTGTCCGAGTCTGTGTGAACCCATAGACAGCAGCCCACCAGGCTCCCCCGTCCCTGGGATTCTCCAGGCAAGAACACTGGAGCGGGTTGCCATTTCCTCCTCCAGTGCATGAAAGTGAAAAGTGAAAGTGAAGTTGCTCAGTCGTGTCCGACTTGAGACCCTATGGACTGCAGCCTATCAGGCTCCTCCGTCCATGGGATTTGCCAGGCAAGCATACTGGAGTGGGGGTGCCATTGCCTTCTCCACCACTTCATACAGTATAGCAGAAATTAGTAAATTAATAGGAGCTGTATGGATCAGCGCTGATAGAACTTGAAAACATAATGTTGATGGAAAAGATGGAAAAGTATATGTTCCAGACTACTTACAGTGTGATACCATTTATGTAGATTTTGAAGCCCATAAAGCGAGATTTTGTATTATTTATGAATACATGAGTTTTAAAGGAGTAGAAATGTCAGCAAGAAGGATATAGAAACAGCTTTAAGACTGTGTTTGTCTCTGAATAGGGAGTAGAGGATGGGAGGGAGAGGGCAGATACAGGAACCAGTCTACTCTCGATGTACTTTATTTCTGCAAAGGAAATCTGAGGCAAATATGGCAATGTGGTAAGATTTGGTAATCCTGGTGGTGGCGATGGTTTAGTTGCTAAGTCATGTCTGACTCTTGTGACCCCATGGGCTGTAGCCCACCAGGCTCCTCTGTCCATGGGATTCTCCAGGTAAGAATGTTGGAGTGGGTTGCCGTTTCCTCCTCCAGGGATCTTCCCAATCCAGGAATCAAACCCTGGTCTCCTGCATTGCAGGCGGATTCTTTACTGACTGATCTATCTTGGGTGGTAGGTTAGCAATATTACTCTACTTTTCTGTTATGCTTAAAATATTTAATTAAAAACATGCGTATCTTTAAAATATAATTTGGGTCATGTAGGATGTTCTAAAAGTAGCTGTTGTTTTCTTTTGTAATGACTTGAAGCTAACAAGATTTTCTGAACATGCTTTATAGGTTTAACCAGTAAGAAAAGTCATCCTGGAACTTGTGGGTTTTCTTTGATTTTTCCTGACAGTGTGTTAGATCTGTAGAGTAATTCGTGTCAGGGATGCTTTTTGGACATTGCTGGATCAGATGTGACACACCAGTCTGAAGGCGGTCGTTTGCTGCTGTTTCCTCTCTCGTCCCAGGAGACTCGCTCTGCCCCACCTGAAGTCCATATGGCTCTGTATGATGAGGACCTCCTGAAAAATCCCTTCTACCTGGCTCTTCAGAAGTGGCGTCCTGACTTGTGCAACAAGGTGGCCCAAGCTCATGGCATTGTAAGTGCATCGATCCCGAGGGTGGTCCTTCTCCGCTGGGCGTGGGAGGCCTACCTACAAATACGGTAGACTGCAGTTAAATTTAGCTGGAGTCAGGTATAGAACTCGGTGCAGCAAGCCCCCAGACCATGCTCGGCATGTGGATGAGCAGAGAGGAACCGCCCTCAGCAGCTTCCTCCAGGCAGCCTCCTGAGACTGCTCCAGCCCGGACGTAATCTTTTCTCTGAACTCTCAGCCCCTATTATCACTGGTCTCATGGTAGTCACCTCTGTTTCTCCTGTTTCCGTGTTGACCAGGAGGGCTTCTCCAGGGCAGAAATCGTATCCTTCCTTGTCTGTGAGATGGGTGCTCACTCCCGCAGAGTAGGGGAATGTGTGAATGTACGGGTATGTCACTTTCAAAGGCATTTCCTGAAGAGGAGGAGCTGAGAGAACTTTCTCGTAGTAGAGACCACAACCTCAGAAGCCTACAGGGGCAGCCAGGTAACAGGAGCCAGAGAAGAGAGAGACCGTGGTCTGTTGGCGGGGTGTCTGCTGCCTGGAGGGAGGAAGGGCCCGCACTGCAGGCCTTTCTTCTTTCCAAGGTTGGTGAACTTGGCTGACATCTTACTTACACACCAGGGGATACAGAGAGTTGGCTGGGCGCCTTTGTGCCACCTGCCTATGGCAGGGCCTCTTTTTTTTTTCCAGAATAATTTGTGTTTATTTATTTTTGGCTGCACTGGGTCTTTGCTGCTGCGAGGGCTTTTCTCTAGTTGCGGCGACTAGGGGCTACTGTTAGCTGCGGTGCTCGGGCTTCGCATTGCGGTGGCTTCTCCTGTTGCACAGCACGGACGCTAGGGCATGCCGGCTTCAGCACTTGCTGCACGTGGGCCCCTTCCCTTCCTGCACGTCCTCTTTTCTTCTCATACTTTTGTTCCTGCTTCTCCTACCCAGTGGTGGGGGTCTTAGGTGAGTCACGTGGCCGAGGGTTTGAACCAAAGGAAAAATGAGTTAGCTCAGGTTTCTCTGCAACCTTAGAACAGACTTTCCCATGCTTAGCCCACCCCTCTGCCATCAGGAGCCTGTGTTTTGTTTTGTTTTGTTTTTTACCCCAAGTCCCTTCTGGTTTTTATGATTGGTTTTGTGATTAATATCTCTTTCCCAGAATTTTTTTTTACTTTGGATTTTAGCAGTCATAAACTTCATTATTAAAAAAAAAAAAGTTTTACGAGAATACAGTTATTTCCAAAGAAGAAAACAAAAATCTCATAAAGCTCACCACAGGTGTTCACTGTTGTCCGTTCATTTCAAAGCAGCTTAAATGCTGCTATGTGTAAGACATTAGGTTTGATGTGGGAGATTCAGCCAAAAATATGAATAGGCATCACGATCTTTACCCTCATGGATCTCTACCCGAAATTCTAGTGGGCGAGATGGTCGCACTCTGGGTTAATATTTAACTAATTATGGTTAAGTGTCATAGAGAAAAGGCCCAGACATCATGTTAACTGAGAGGGCCTGACCCAACTGGGGAAATATTTCCTTCCCATCTTTGTTCTATGGTATTTTAAAAAGAAATACTGTCTAGATAAGAGTGTATTATCACAGGTAACTTTCTCTTTTAAAAGCACCGTACTGCAGACCGCTGTTAACCTCTCAGGAAGCCCGAGACAGGGGACCTGTCTCGCTCGTCACTGTGTTGCCAGCTCTTAGCAGGCTCCCTGTCACCCAGGAGGTGCTTTTGCAGCTGCCAGCTCAAAATCCCACTCAAGCTCACTTTAGCAGAAGAGGAATTTGGAATAAGAGCTTCAGCATCTCGGTCACCTTCCTTCCGGTACATCGAGGAATAGGACATGCTGCTGCTGCTGCTGCTGCTTTTTAATTTTATTTTTAGGCTGCGAAGTGTGCATGTGAGATCTTAGTTCCTTGGCCAAGGATCAAATTTGTGTCCCCTGCACTGGGAACATGGAGTCTCAACCAGTGGCCCATCAGGAAAGTCCCAGGAGATACTTCTTCAGATCCCCAGGGTGCCCTAGGCTTCTTCCTCCAGCTCCCGCTGAGATCCACAAGGGCCTGCGTGGGGCCCACATTCAGTAGACTCGAGACTCAGCCAGGTCAGCTCCTCAGGAAAGGGCAGCTGTGGGAAGGAGCCGGCTGCTGCTGTCCTGTTCAGCCAGGCCAGGTGTTGATAACCAGCTCCTGCCTGCCGCCTGTTGGCCATGTGATGGAGTCCTGGTTCATCTAACCTGTCCTACTGCTCTTTCTGGGTCTCTTGGTTGAGTGTAAAAAGTAGAATATCCCAATGACCTCTAGAAGAGCACTCATCCTTTCTGCCATCTCTGACGGACCCACGTGGCCTCAGCAGGTGAATGCTATATTTCCTTCCATGGGGCTTGGCCACTGGGCTGAGTTTGTGCTAAGTCACTTTAGTCATGTCCACCTCTTTGCTGCCCTGTGGCAGACTGTAGCCTGCCAGGCTCCTCTGTTCATGGGATTCTCCAGGCAAGAACACTGGAGTGGCTTGCTATGCCCTCCTCCAGGGCATCTTCCTGACCCAGGAATCGAACCCGCATCCCTTAAGTCTCCTGCATTGGCAGGTGAGTTCTTTACCATTCGCACCCAACCTGGGAAGCCTGGACTGAGTTTGGTGGCCCCTGAATCTGCCCTGGGGATTAGGGTCCTTTACTAGGCTCTAAAAATGTGAAGTCACCACTTTTTATTTACTTTTTTTATTTGGCTGCATTGGGTCTTCTCCACAGCATATGGGGTGTTAGTTCCCTGACCAGGGATCAAACCCATGTCCCCTGCATTGCAAGGTGGACTCTTAACCACTGGCCCTCAGGAAAGTCCTGAAATCACCACTTTTGAACATGTGTCTCCCCAGGGTTAAATGCCCTTCATCTCTCCCTCTGCAAATGGGGCCAGCAGGCCCCCTCACACGACAGCTGAGGGTGCAGGCTGGCTGTTCCCCTCACCTGTCCCAGCTCCTCCTCGAGTTTGACTTCCTTCCCAAACCTTCCTTTGATGGGGCTACCCCATGTCTAGGAACGCACCCCCTGCCACCATTTGCTCTTTGACTGGACAGTGGAACCCCATCTCCTAAAGTTCCTTCCCATTCTGATTCCAGAGACCTGTGACGCCCACACACTCTCTCACAGTCACCTTGTTCTTCTGAACATCCAGTTATTATGCAATGAGTTTTCTTCAGAGCAGCTGCGTAGGCCTCCTGCACCCCGGGGCTGTGTTCTTGGGGCATTGAGCAAAAGTTCTCCAGATTTCCCTGGTGGACTCGGTGGGTGGGTTCATTTGCCTGTAGGAAAAACAACAATGGCAAAAGGAGATGACATGTGGTCCTTTTATCATGGCCCTGTAATTATGGGTCTAATTATGGGGTATGCAGACTTCTGAGGGCTCACCTGGGAACCTAGCATCGTGACTTCTAAGTTCCAGGGAACTGACTTTCAAGAACATGCTTATACAGCCCAGCTAAGGGCACTGAAGTTCATATTCCAGTTCTCGGAATTTGCTTAGTAGAGCTTCATCTGACAAACACCGAGTATCCCCTATACTCCAGACACCATGCTGGGTTTTCAGGGTTACATGGAGGAATGGGGGACACGACATGCCTTCAGGGATTTCCCACAAACAGGTCGTTTGTAGGCCAGAGGGTTGAGTATTAGGACAGAAGTCGTCTTGTGCTCCTGTGGAGTAGCTGACCGGGCAGGGGGAGGCCAGGAGGGTACCCTGCAGTGAAAGTAAACGTGAAGGCGCTCAGTCGTGTCCAACTCTTTGTGACCCCATGGACTGTAGCCTACCAGGCTCCTCCGTCCATGGGATTTCCCAGGCAAGACTACTGGAGTGGGTTGCCAGTTCCGTCTCCAGGGGATCTTCCCAACCCAGGGATCGAACCTGGGTCTCCTGCATTATAGACAGACGCTTTACCGTCTGAACCACCAGGAAGTCCTACCCTGGAGTAGGTATGACTAATGCTAATTCTTGTTTTTATGCTTTCTTTTCTTTAATGACTATTATTTTTTTTTTAAATTCTTTACAAAGGGGTTATAATAAAAAGTTTTATTGTTAAGCTCTGCACTGAGTCCCTAACTCATGGTCTTCTCGGCAACTCTGAGCTTTGCGTCTTCCATACCAGCTGCTACAGCTCCACAATTTCCATTCCAGAGATAGTCTGAACCTCCCTGCTGTGAGGGCCCTTGGCACCTGAGCCTGCCTCCCGTGGGCAGTTTCATAGCCACCCACCGCTGATCCTCCTCACACCTGTCTCAGCAGGAACCTGGTGGATGACGGAGCCACAGAGAGCCAGCCACTGGCTTCTGCTTGCGTTGAAATGAACCAGGCAGCCTTGCCTGCCTGAAAACTTTGGGAGAGTCCTTGACAGTGGAGGCTTCCCTGTTCACTCAGCAAGCACTGATTGGTATCTACCGTATGGTGAGCCGTGGGCTTGGTAAGAGGGATTCGGTGCCTCGGGAGCTGGTCACGCTTATTTAAGGAGGCAGAGAAGGTGTGCGTACACAATGAGGCTGCACAGAGGATGCAGTCACAGTGGTGGTGGGGTGAGCGGTGTTTATCTCCGAAGCACCTCAGAAGCTCCTGGCTGCTCAGAGGACTTGCCTCGTATGGGACTGTGTGACTCCTGCATCCACTGAGCTGGAGTGGGGCAATCCCTTGGCCTGCCTTTGGCCACCTAAATCCCTTAGGCCTGGGTCATGCTATCCTCTTGCCTGGGGCCAACCCTCTCATCTCCAAGATCTTCTTTTTGTGTTCAGGTTGCAGTGAGGCCATCTAGGAACCTTGAGGCTGTTTCTTGATTCTCATACCTGAGGGCCTTTTGTTTTTTTAAGCTGCACTTTTGTTAACATTTTAAAATTATTATAATTGTCTCCCCTTTTGCTCTCTCTCCTCATCTGGTACCACCACGCCCATCTCAGGGCCTTTGCACATGCTTTCTTCTGACAGAAGCGTTCTTCCCTGGACTTCCCTGGTGGTGCAGTGTGAAGACTCTGATCTTCCACTGCAGGGGGCCTGGGTGTGAGCCCTGGTCTGGGAACTAGGATCCTGCACGCTGTGTAGCGTGCCCCCTCCAGAAGACACTCTTCCCTTAGATCTTTACTTGGTGGTTCCTTCTTTCCATCCATTCCTTGCTCAACTGAGGCTTTCCCAGAGAGCCCTCGCCCTTAACAACTTGACCTGAGTTAGCTAAACTTTGCCCCACTCAAGGCATTCTCTGGCTTGATACCCTGCTTTATTATCTGCATAAAGCTTACTGATATATGGTATCTGTTAAATTGTTAAAAAAAAATCTGTAGCCCCCACTTAGAATGTAATGTCCATGAGGACAATTCACCATATCTCCAACAGTGCCCAGTGTCACGGATACTGAATGGAAAAAAACAGGAAAACCAAACTCAAATTTTAATACTTACTTGAATAAAGTTGGCTACCTGAAAATTAAAAAAAAAAAAAAGGTATTATGTTTAATCTCAAACACGATCAAGTGAAAAAAATCATACCATGTACCCCTGCCCCCATCTCTCAACTTCCACAGTGCCAGGCCCACTCACTTTGAGCCTCACTGCCCTCTCCCCTCAGCCAGGGGATCATTTGGAAACAAATTCCAGAAAATTATATAAGGTAGTCATACTGGCACCCCAGTCCAGTACTCTTGCCTGGAAAATCCCATGGACAGAGGAGCCTGGAAGGCTGCAGTCCATGGGGTCTTGAAGAGTCGGACACGACTGAGCGACTTCACTTTCACTTTTCACTTTCATGCATTGGAGAAGGGAATGGCAACCCACTCCAAAGTTCTTGCCTGGAGAATCCCAGGGACGGGGGAGCCCGGTGGGCTGCCGTCTGTGGGGTCGCACAGAGTCAGACATGACTGAAGTGACTTAGCAGCAGCAGCAGTCATATGATTTAATCTGTAAATCTTTAGGAATGTAGTTTTCAATGATAAGGACTTAAAAAACCCCACAACCTCACGCCATTATCATAGTTCAGAAATTCCTCTGTGACTCTACAGTGTTGTCGTTCACTGTGCAAATCTCCCACATCATCTCATAATTTTTTGTTTGTTTTCCAGTTGGTTTGTTTAAATCGGAATCCACAGGAGATCCACACATTATTCTGGATTTGATAGGCCTTTGTTTTTTTCAGTTGAAGTTATAGTTCAGTTCAGTCACTCAGTCGTGTCCAACTCTTTGCGACCCCATGAATCGCAGCACGCCAGGCCTCCCTGTCCATCACCAACTCCTGGAGTTCACTCAGACTCATGGCCATTAAGTCGGTGATGCCATCCAGCCATCTCATCCTCTGTTGTCCCCTTCTCCTCCTGCCCTCAATCTTTCCCAGCATCAGGGTCTTTTCAAATGAGTCAGCTCTTCGTTATAGTTGATCTACAGTATTGTGTGAGTTTCGGGTGTATAGCACTGATGCGGTGATTCCGTTCTTTTTCAGATTCTTCCTCATTACAGGTTATTACAAGGTATTGAAGATAGTTCCTTGGGCCGTACAGTAAATCTTTGTTGCTGGGTATACCTTTTAAGTCATTCTTTTTTCTGCTAATGTTATTGAGCTAAGCTTTTAGAGCAGTTAAACTATACCTACTTAGTGTGTAAAGTCGATCCATATTGACACATCTACAGGCTTGTGAAGCCATCACTGCAGTCATAAGTGTCGTCTTATTGTGTTTTTAATTAAAAAAAATTCAATTCAAGTAGTAACTCTTGGTGCTTTTTCAGCTGCACTGGGTTTTTGTTGCAGTGCACACGCTTTCCCTAGGTGTAGTTCACAAGAGCAGGGGCTCTGGAGCACGCAGGCTCATTAGTTGTGGCACCAGGGCTTAGTTGCCCCATGGCATGTGGGGTCTTAGTTCCCTGACCAGGGATTGAACCCACGTCCCCTGCATCGGTAAGGGAGATTCTTAACCATTAGACCACCAGAGAAGTCCCTTACGTTTCTTTTAGCTGTATCCCTTTCTTTCCTCGTTTTCCTTCTTCCCTTGAAACTCATGTATCCAGGTCATTTATCCTGTAGGCTTTCCTACCTTCTGGCTTTTGCCAGTTGCAGTCCTGTGTTGGTGTTCTCCAAAGCCCTCTGGTCTCTGTATTTCCTGAACTTGGTGGCTAAATCTAGCTCTGGGTCTGATTCAGTCTTGATTTTTGCGGAGGGGCAAGGCCATTTCATACACAGTGGGCTCTTTCGTCAGCGAGGGCCTCCCTTTCCTGCTCTGAGGACTTGGTGTGCCCCTGTCCCTTGTGGGGAGAGAGGCTGTGCTGCTCTTTCTGACCTACTAGGGAAGCTCCTGATGACAGTTGCTCTCAAAGGCCCCAGAGTTTTATGATGTCTTTGCAGAGGGAACTCCAGCAGGGACTGGGCTGTGTTCCCAGCACTGGCCTCCAGGAGGCCTCAAGACAGGGTAGTGATGGGTGTGTGGGAGGCAGGAGTTTAAGGTATGGCTCTGCCACTCTCTCTGTACCCTAGGACAAGTTGCTGAACTCCCTTGAGCCTTAGAGTCCTTGTCTGTACAATGGGCCAGTGCAGAAGCCCCTTGCCTTGTTCCAGCTGCTTCAGGAGCTGGGGCCCTGGTCAGGGGCCCACCTGGTCGACCACCTTGGTCGTCTCCTTCCAGGTACACTTGAGAGCCTCCTCTTAAATGAGTCCCGGGGCCACGCACAGATCCTTGTGGATGCCAGGGCACCTTCCTGTGCTGTGCTGAGCAGAGAGGCTGATATCAGGTCAACATGGTGGCCACGGTGGGACCAAAATTCACGTTTCAGGTTGAACCTGCTCCAGAGACAGAGTCTGGCACCCAAAATATCCCTGGTGGAGGTGGCAGCCTGAGCTAGGAAACCGTATTTCTGTGGCTGGTACAACCAACTGTGATCACAATTGCGCTTAAAAAAACATAGAAAAAGATGGGAAGGAAACTGTCTTCAGTGGGCCATGGATTACGTGTCATCTTTTAGTTTTACTTTTCTGTACCCTGAAACCTTCACTTGGAATCGTTTCTGAGCCTGCTGAGGACAAAGCGGGCACCTGGGGTGGCTGTGAGGAGGGGCCCAGCAGGATGGGACCCGAGATCCTGGATGAATGAGACGTGTCCCACTCCCTCGCCAGGGTGGGGCCTTGGCTTCCATCACATCGACAAGAGATTAGCTGCTGCTGCTGCTTTGACCAGTGGCCCCAGGGGTTGCCTGCCTGTAGGTCCCCACTGCAATTCCACCTGGAGCATCTTTGGATACATCCTGTTCTGCTGAAGTTGTAAATAACACATCTGTTTAGTATTCACCTTAATTTTTTTTTTTCCAGGTGTTAGTACCCTGCAAAGGAAGCCTGTCAACCAGAATTCAGTCTACTTGTCAGTTTGAGTCCTATATTTTGATTCCAGTGGAAGAACACTTTCAGACCTTAGATGGAAAGGTATTCTTTGATTTCCTATGGGTCACCTAGGACCACTCACTCAGCATCTGCGAGCTGGGGAAGGGAGGGAATCCTGCTGCTCACCCTTTCTTGTCCATGTTACCTGGTGGCTTTGACACTGCAACAGCCCTGCTGCCTTTGAGTGAAGAGGAGCTGGCCGTGGAGAGCAGGGTCCTGGCTGCAGCCTGGAGTTGGAGGTGGTGCTGGTCACATCTCCCTTAGCCCATGGAGCTTCTGCCAGGGAACTGGGGAGTCGCTGGGACACCTCCTCAGAGAGGCCCTGTCAGAGCAAGCTGTTTATCCCTGTGCCCTTGGGATCAGAGATGAATTTCTAATTTTTCAAGAAACCTGTAGGACGAGATGGTCAGATGGCATCACCGACTCAATGGACATGAGTTTGAGCAAACTCCAGGAGATAGTGAAGGACAGGGAAGCCTGGCGTGCTGCAGTTCATGGGGTTGCACAGTCGGACACTACTTAGTGACTGAACAGCAACAATGACATAGGAAGTTTTAACCTATAGAAAGTTCCAGTAATGTGCAGAGAGCATTCACATAGCTTTTTCTCCAGACTGGTCAGCTATTTGCATTTTGGCCACATGTGTTTCATCTCCCCACCCCCATCTATCTATCTGTTAACACACACACATACTGTTACTTTTTTCTGAACCTTTTTCAGAAAAGAGTGAGAATAAGTTGCAGACACCATGTCCCTTGGCTTCAAAACAGTGTATCTCTTATGTAGTGCAGCACAGTGATCATACTCAGAAAATTTCACATTGGCAGAATACTCTTCTCCAACATACTGTCCTTAAATAAACTGTGCTAATTGTAATACCCTTTTAGAGCAAAAAGATCTTTTTTAAGATCCAGGCTCATGTCTGGGATCATGCAACATATTCAGCTTTTGTCTTTTAGGTTTTTTTTTGGAACAGTTCTTGGTCTGTCTTTAATGACATTGACATTTTTGTCTTCCTTTGGAAACTCTCCCTCCGTGTGGGTTTCTTTGATGTTTGCCTTGGTTAGATCACAGTTAAGCGTTTTCAGTTAGAATGCCTACTGGAGGGTGTTTTATCTCAATACTTGGGTCAGGAGGTATGTGACGTCTGTCTGTCTCATGGTTGATGTTAACTTTGGGGTAGGCATTTTCTTGTGTGTGTGTGTGTGTGTGTTTTTAAGTGGAAGCAGATAGTTTCTGAGAAGGGTAAGTTCCGTCCCTGGTCGGGAATGGCTGTGGTCCTCAGCCTCCCCACAGTCAGCAGTGGGGGCCCACACTGGTTTAGCCGGGGCTTGTGGGTGCTTGGGGTGGGACAGGAGCTGGGTGCAGTGCGCCAGCCTGGGAGAGGGGGGTGTGCAGTCCTGTGGCCCCGAGCAGGCTGCTGTTTTCCTGCAGGGTTCTGCTCACCACAGTTGCGCATCCGTTTACATGTTCACTTCCTGGTACCCAAATCTACCCGGAGAACAGAAGCACCAGGCTCATCGTGGCTGGTCTTCCCCGGGCACCCCAGCCACGGCCAGAGTGATGAGTCAAGGAGGGGTGCAGCGAGCATCCTCCGACTCGTCTGGGTTACAGCATCTGGGTTATTCTGATCTCTTATTCAGAGAGGAGAACCTTCTTTTCCAGAGAATACAGGCTTTCTTCTTCTCTAAGGAACAGCTTAATGCTTTTCTGTTGTGACATATGAAATTGGTCAGGGTATTATGTAGCCACTGTAACAGGGTGAACAAGGAGGAAAGAAGATCGAAGTATTGGTGCCCTCCTGAAAACCACACTGGGGAAGAGGTGGGTGGGCGGGCAGGGTGAAGTGCCTGATGGTGGCCAGGCTGGGAGGGGTCGGCGGTCACAGCGGCTGCTGGTACAGTGACCTGTCTCTTGTTCTAGGATGTCTTTATCCAAGGGAACAGGATTAAACTAGGAGCTGGTTTCGCCTGTCTTCTCTCAGTGCCCATTCTTTTTGAAGAGACTTTCTACAATGAGAAAGAAGAAAGTTTCAGCATACTGTGCATAGCCCATCCTTTGGAAAAGAGAGAGAGTTCAGGTATTCTGGGAGAAAACCCCTTTCTCCTGGCTGGGAAAAACCTGCTTGTTGAACTTCCTCCTGACACAGCGGTTATGAACATCTCATAAAATATTCAGGAGCCCACTAGAAACCTGCATAACTGCTTACAAGAATTCCCCTGGAACGTAGATCAGAAAGTCATCTTGAGCCAGTGTGACGTGGGAGAGGCCACGCCATGTGCAGCTACATGTGACCTCAGTGGGAATGCCGCCCCCTGGAGCTGTGCCAAACGGCAGCCCTGGCTTTGTCTCTGGGCCTCAGCTTTAGGACTGTCTCTTATGGCATTATTAGTCACGGAGCCCTGCTGCCACGCTTCTCTGAGATCTCATTATTTTCAACAGATAATAATTCTTCGGTGCTCCAGGAAATTTGAGAGAATGATGTACCAAATGCTGTCCGAGGTCTTATTGTCAGGAATCAGGGCTCCGTCACCAGAGCCTCCCAGGCCAAGCCTGTGATCCCGGAGAATTCAGGTTTTTGTCCCAGGAAAGGGCTTCAAGAGGGCCAGGCTCCCTGGACCCCGACCTGGGCTGCTGCTGGGTGAGATCTTGAAATAAGCTTATCCCTCTCCTCCTGTGGGAGATGGTGACCCAGATGCTGGTGGAGCAGGGCCAAGGGTTGTGGGACTTCTTTTCTTCAGGAAGCAGCGATGGCTTCAGCCAGCCTGACCCGCTTGTCTCTTTTTCAGAAGAGCCTTCGACATCCTCAGATTCTTTTTCCCTGAAAACCATCGAAGATGTGAGAGAATTTTTGGGAAGACACGTGGAGAGATTTGACAGGAACATCGCCTCTTTCCAGCGAACATTCAGAGAGTGTGAACGAAAGAGCCTCCGTCATCACATAGTCAGTAGCTGAGTCCTGCTGTGCCATAGGCGTGCCCTGGCTCAGAGCGCCAGGATCACTCTGCCACTTTGCTGCCGCCTCTGTTGGCAATGTTTGCATATCTGAAGTGAACATTTAAACATCCAACAAAATCTTGGATTCTGTTTAAATGGTTCTTGTTACCTAAAAAAGTAATAAGCACAGTAGAAAACCTGAAAAGTCGCAGAGAAGTATTATGGTGAATATTGTTATCATCTGTGTTAACCTAAGGGGAATTTTTTTTTTCCTACTCTTAATGCATAGACACCCAAAAAAATTGGAAAAAAAAATCCCATATTTAATTAAAAAAATCACATACTTAGTTTGATAAGCTTGCATTAGGACTTAGAGCTTTTGGCCAGGAAATCCGTTTTGTGAGATATTCTCTTGGCTCCATCCTGGGTTCAGTGTCGTGGCCTCAGATTCCGAGGATGGCCTCTCTCTGCTCTGTGTTCCGCAGGACTCCGTGAACGCTCTCTACACCAAATGCCTCCAGCAGCTGCTGAGAGACTCCCACCTGGTAAGCAGCATGGCCTGCAAAAGAGAGACTTGCCAGAAAGAGAAAGACAAATATCATGCAATGTCACTTATACATGGAATCTGAAATATGATATGAATGAACTTATCTACGAAACAGAAACAGACTCACAGACACAGAGATCAGATTTGTGGTTGCCAGGGAGGAGAGGGTTGGGGGAGGGATGGAGGGGGAGGTTGGGAGAGGGATGGAGGGGGAGGATGGGGAGGAGATGGAGGGAGAGGTTGGGGGAGGTTGGGAGAGGGATGGAGGGGAGGTTGGGTTAGTAGTTGTAAGCTACTACATATATAGATATGTAGTACATATCTATATATGTAAGCTACTATATATACACACATAGAAAGGATAAACAACAAAGTCCTACTGTATAGCACAAAGAACTACATTCCATATTCTATGACAGACTTCCCTAGTGGTCCAGTAGCTACGACTCCATGCTCCCAATGCAGGGGGCCTGGGTTTGATCCCTGATCAGGGAACTGGATCCCACATGCTACAGCTAAGAGTTTGTGTGTCACAATTAAAGATCTCAAGTGCCTCAACTAAGACCCTGCACAGCCAAATAAATAAATACATATTTTTAAAAAAATCCTTTGATGAACTATAATGAAAAAGAATATCATGGGAAAGAATGGCTATATAATGGAAAAGAATATAGAAAAGAAAAATAATATAGAAAAAAATCTTTTCATAATGGAAAAGAATATAGAAAAAGAATGTGTGTGTATATATATATGTGTATGTATATATATGTATAACTGAATCACTTTGCTGTCCAGCAGAAATTAATACTGTAAATCAACTATACTTCAATTAAAACAACAAAACCAAAAACACAGCAGAGACTTGTGGTTTGGCCCAGGCCAGTCCATGCTCTGTAACTGTCCTCTCCTTGTCCTCCAGAAAGTGCTCGCCAAGCAGGAGGCTCAGATGAACCTGATGAAGCAGGCGGTAGAGGTAAGGGGCCCGGGAAGTGAGGGGCGAGGGGGTCCAGTGCTGGGGCCTCCTTTGCCACCCGCTTTCCCCACACACACACACTTGAACCTGTTGACTTCACAGATGTACGTCCAGCATGATATTTACGACCTGATATTCAAGTACGTGGGGACCATGGAGGCAGCAGAGGTAGGTCCTCCGTCATCATCATGCAAAACGGAAGCCCTGTTCTAAGCCTTTTTAGACATTTGAAGCTTCATTAAAATCTCTTGTTAGGATGCTGCCTTTAACAAAATCACAAGGAGCCTTCAAGATCTTCAGCAGAAGGATATCGGTGTGAAACCTGAGTTCAGGTAAGGGTTTACACTGCAGCACTGGTGTCCTTGGGGGCTGGGCCACTGTGTCCCCTAGAAGCGGGACCCTCAGTAGCAATGTCATCTCTAGTTGACGTGGTTCAGACTGGAGCAGGGCAGTTATTTGTGACCAAAGATAAAGGCTTAAAGTTGGTAGATGAGTGTTTCAGAGCTGGCACATTCCTGCACTCAACTGCCAGCGTGCTGGTGGGTGGGAGCCGGAGGAGGGGGGTCTTGCACAGCTGGTCTCTGGGTGGGTATGCAGTTCACCCAGGTGGGCCTTGCACACTGTAATCTCTCGTCACCTGCTGGTCTGAGGGCCCCCTGCCTTAGGGGCACCTCCTTTTGGTTTTATCTTTTTTTTTTTTGGCTGCAGCTTGAGGCTTGCAGAATCCCAGTTCCCCGATCAGGGATTATACCCTCACCCCACCCTGCAGTGGAAGCATGGAGTTCCATGCCCTGGACTGCTAGAACATTCTCTGGAGCCCCTCCTTTTGAGTTGTTTCATCAGGATACAAAAATGTGTAATCTCTTTGTCTAATTTTTTTCCCCCTTTGGCCTATTTCACTCTGAAGCTAAGGATTGTTGATATTTTTTCCCCCTAATTTTTGGTGCAGTTACATCACCTGGCAGCCTGCTCAAGACCCTGAAAGCTGCTGGGTTTGCTGCTGTCTCAGATTACTTCTGAGTGTCTATTTCTGTTTGCCGTTACTTATGGTTTGCCATGAGAAATGTAAATCTGAGGTTTGTGATTACCAAGAAGGACGGCCTTCACACTATGGTCTTACACAGTCACTTCCCAAATCACTTTGCAGCTTCAACATACCTCGAGCGAAGAGGGAGCTGGCTCAGCTGAACAGGTGCACGTCCCCGCAGCAGAAGCTGGCTTGTTTGCGGAAGGTGGTGCAGCTGATCACCCAGTCTCCCAGCCAGAGAGGTGTGTGCTCAGGGCTGCAAAAGTCCAGATGCAAGCATCTGTTGAGGAACAGTGCCATCTTAAAGGGCCACAGAGATGGGCTGATGTGTAGTGGAGTATTCCCGTGTGAACACCCCAGAGCCTGTTCTCCAGAGTGGGTGCCTATAATGGGAGTAGGGGGTAGGGGAGTAGGTTAGGCATCTCTAGGTAAGAAAATGCTAGTGGAGAAGCAGTGGCCTCAAAAACAAGCTAAGCTGGTGATGGGTACAGGGGACTTCAACTGTTAGGTTGTTCTAATTTTATATATATTTAAAATTTTCTGTTATTAAAAGTAAAAACAAAATGAGCTAAGAAAAATTAATGAGAAGGCAGATCTTTGTGGGCCAGTAGGGATGCTCTTCAAAGTGTATTAAATAAAACGAACAGGAGTGTGTACAGTATACTTCCAGGATACTGCACAAAGCGGGTTGCTGTATACCCATATATATATATATACAATGGGGTGATCATAGCCTCTCTTGGAATGATACATGGGAAGCAACAGAAGTGGCTTCTGGGGAAGAAGTCTGGGTGGCATGGATGGGAGAGCCATGCATGGTCTGCTCTTTTTGCACCGTTTTGAATTTTAAATGTGTGACTGGATTACTTAAAATGTCAATGAGAAATTGCCCATCAGCCCTGGATTCTGCAGTGTATAAAATGGAAATGATCTCAGGAGGAAAGAGGCTTCTGGCAGTGATCCTGGCACACCTTCAAGTCGTATCCACCATCACCGACTTCCTTGGGCTCTTTCCCTGTCCTGGGATTGCGGGGGACAGGTAGCAAGGCCGAGGGTGGGGTCTGCTTGGAGCTGGCTTTCTGCACATGTTCTCAGGAGGCATTCATTTCCTCCTGGAGTCTGACATCTGTTCAGGACACTAGAAAGGAAATGTGCGATTGAATTTCTCCCCCATGTGTCATCTTCCTGGACTGTGGTTTTGCGGGTTGGACGGTGGTGGGGAGTTGATAACGCCTGGCAGTCCATTTGTGTCCCAGGATGGCCCTGAATGTGTGTTTCCCGCTTGCAGTTAACTTGGAGACCATGTGTGCTGATGATCTGCTGTCAGTCCTGTTGTATTTGCTTGTGAAAACAGAGATCCCTAATTGGTAATATTTTTTTGTTGTTGTTAAAATAACTTTTTTTCAAAATGGCAGCACTGCACTGGGGTGATCACTCTAGGAGGCTGAGTGCCCCATATGAGCCAGGTACCTGCCCTGCAAGGGACGTCTGTCATTCCACCTGCAGTTGGGGAAACTGAGGCCCAGAGATCTTATGTTTCTCTCTGGAACATGTGGCTAGTCAGCAGCTGAGAGGCAAGTGAGCTCCAGTTCTGTCTGGCTCCAAAGCCCATCCTTTTCTCACAGAAACCAAAATTCATCATAGAAAAAAAAATCAGCTTCCTAAAAATTAGCTCATTGCAGGAAAGTAACACATGGCTTTACTTCTTTTGCCTTTTTTTTTTTTTTATATTTTTGGCTGTAGTAAGTCTTAGTTGTAGCATGTGGGATCTAGGTTAGTTCCCTGACCAGCGATGGAACCCTGGCTACCTGCATTGGAGCAAAGGGTCTTAGCCACTGGACCGCCAGGGAAGTCCCAATTATTTCCCTAATTGCACTTCATCTAAATAAAGATCCCAGGGCAAGCGGCCTTAGCTCCCCAAAGCTGACTGACTTTGTGACGAAGCCAGTAGCATAATTTCTACCAAAGTGTTAATGGGGGTGTATAGCAATTAAACTGTTTTCTTCTTTTTATTAGGATGGCAAACTTGAGTTACATCAAAACTTCAGATTTAGCAGCTCAGCCAAAGATGAACTGGGATACTGCCTGACCTCGATTGAGGCTGCACTGAATATATTCGGCAGGGAAGCCTCTCTGTTAAGCCAGTAAGAGCTCCCCTGTCCTTCCCTTTCTCTGTGGGTGGCATGGTGTGTATGGCGGGGTTCTCAGGGTGGTGTGGAGGAGGAGGATCAGAGATGCTCTCCCAAGAGAAGACTGAACACGAAGCAGCCGGTAGGTTGTGAAAGTTGGCAGGTCATCCTTGGCTCTCACTTCATTGATCTCCTGCTTCATGAATACTGGTCATCCTCAAATGCACATGGGCAGAAGGGGGCACCAGAAGTGGTGAACTGGGGTACCCTGATCATGCTGGGCAAGAGATGAGATTAGTAATGTCTGCAGTTTTAAGGACTAAGTGGCCCTATTGTCATTTCCTTGGTTCGTTGATGAACTTAGACTGGCAGAGGCGATTATATTCCCACGAGAACTGTGAGAAGCTTAAGCCAAGATTGCACTGCTGATTTACTTCGCATTATACCCACCACCAAAACGTGACAGTACTCACAGAAATCGCAAAGTTGAAATCAATCGAATGGAGAGATTTCTGTATTAAAAACCCAGAGCTCCAAGGATTGAACATTCACACTCAATCTTAATGTCCCCTGATGTTGGAAGCTCCCCAAAGTAATGACAAGTTGAAACATCTGAAAAAGAACATAGGGCAGTTCAAATGGGGACACTCGGGTACAAGCAATTCCATGGATTCGTTCATTGTTAACATGTTTATGTATTTTCCAGTCTTTTTCCTTGCCATGTATATCTTACATAATTGAAATGATTTTGTAGGTAACATTGCATACTGTTTCTTTCTCCAGAAAGGATAATTTTCTTTTTTTCCTGATTAGAAGACTAATATTTGCTTATAAGTAATCTTTGATATATAGTTGATATTATTTAATATTTGATATATAAAAAGTTGCAGTGAAGACAGAGAAAGCCCACAGAAGCACACTAGCTGCAATGACTTTTATTAACATTTTAGTGGATGTCTTTTTCTGTGCTTACACAATTATATTTTTGACCAAAATATGAGTTTCTGCTGCACTTGTTGGCACATAGCCCGACTATCCTGGTACTTGCTGAAGAATTAAGCTCTGCTCTTGTCTGGGTTTGATTTGATCACCCATACATATACATAGGAGCTTTCCAGGTGGCTCACTGGTAAAGAATCCCCCTGCCAATGCAGGAGACACAGGTTTGATTCCTAGGTCAGGAATATCCCCTGGAGGAGAAAATGGTAACCCACTCCAGTATTCTTGCCTGGGAAATCCCATGAACAGAGGAGTCTGGTGAGCTACAGTCCATAGGGTCGCAAAGAGTCGGACATGACTGAGTCATGCATGCCTGAATATAAGCACACACACACAGGTAAAATTAGAGGCTGTGCAAGAGTTGGACATAACTGAAGCAACTTAGCATGCATGCATCTCATCTCCAATGGGTCTTGTGCGACTCTCAAGAAAAGTTGCTTCTAATTCGGGAGAAACCATTAACATTCAGAATGTACCTGTGGTATACATGGGCGCCTCTGTGTACACACATGTCCACAGAGTCAGAAGTGCCACTCACTCCCAGAGCTGGGCAGTGAGATGTCTTAGGCTGAATTGTCTGCTGTGAGGTTCCAGGAACGTTGTTCCCATGGTGCCTGCCTGGGGAGGTTTTCTGTCACGGCCCTGCCCTTCTGGTCCTTTCCCTTTGATTGCTTTCCTCTCCTGCACCCACTGCCCTGCAGAGGCCTCGCCTCGTACTCCATGGGGCCTTGTCACCTGGAGGGAGGCACCCACTTCTTGAAGGTGCTCCTGTCCCCTTGCTGTCCCCTTCCTGTCCTGCGACCATCCTGCTGTCTCTCTTCCCGTGACGTTTAGGCCGGATGGCCAGCCCTTGAAGGCCTTTGGCCAGAGAATAAAGAGATGGTTGACCGGACACCATCACTCAGCTTCTCACACCTGCTTTGCCTTCAGAAAATGTTCCAAGTGGGATCATGGGAGTATGTGAGGGGGCCCTCTCGTGCTGGTGTATGTTAGAGACTAGCCCTTGAATGAGTCTGTCTCTCTGAGCCTCTGTCCATTCTCCTGTCTACACTGGGGAGCATGCTGTATATTTTACCCCTGCAGGATGGTTGTGAGGATCAAGTGAGATATATATATATTTTTAAATACTTATTTATTTTAGTTTGGTTGGGCTGGGTCTTAGTTGTGGCGTGCTAGATCTTCAGTCTTCATTGCTCTGAGTCTTAGCCACTGAACCAGCAGGGAGGTCCTTAAATGGGATATTTGAAAGTGCCTTTTCAACGTATGAAGTGGTAATTGATGCACTTCCTTGCTCTTGCAACATTCTTCATCTGGATGTCCCCGTTTCCTGATTCTCTGGCGTATTCTGTGTGGATCGCCCCACGGCTGGCTGTTAACTTGGATGGGCAAGGTGGGTTCACAGCCCAGTGTGCCCCTCTGGTCTGGGCTGTCAGACCAGCTTGTCCTGCCTTCCCGGGCGAAGGCTGGTCGATAGCCCCCAGACTTGGGACAAGGTTGCATCATCTTCACGGCCAGCGGTAGAGCCCGACCTTGGGTCTTGAGGGGATCAGACCTGAGAGCTGCCTGCCTTTACCTGTATGGACAGAGCAGGCATTGCGGCTTACTTGTTGTGTGTGATGTCAGCATTGGGATTTCATCTGCGGCGTTGCCTCTGCCTCAGTGCAGTTCCGTCTAGAAGTGTGTGAGGTCACAGCTGCTCGGTGGTGGTATTTCCTGGGGAAAGAGCCCAGGTGTATCTCTAAACAGCAGGTGAGGTCTCTGAAAAGCATTACGTGTTTCTAAATCTATTTAGTGTTTTCCTGTTGACTATATATACTTAAATGTAGTTTCATGGAACTTTTCTCCCCAAGACATAATCCTTGTTGAGATGACTATAAACATTCTTTAAGTATATTCGTTAGTGAAGGCTTGAACTTTTGGAAAATAACCATTACTGGGGTGACTTTTACCTTTGTGGACAGAAAAAAACGAGGCAGAACCCAAATAGTATTTCCACTGTTCTGTGCTCCAGCTCTGCAGGCTTTGGCTCACTGCTGCTTCCCTGGGCTTCCAATAAATAGGGTTTCAGTTCATTTCAGTTCAGTCGCTCAGTCGTGTCTGACTCTTTGCGACTCCATGAATCACAGCACGCCAGGCCTCCCTGTCCATCACCATCTCCCGGAGTTCACTCAGACTCACGTTCATCGAGTCCGTGATGCCATCCAGCCATCTCATCCTCTGTCGTCCCCTTCTCCTCCTGCCCCCAATCCTTCCCAGCATCAAGGTCTTTTCCAATGAGTCAACTCTTCACATGAGGTGGCCAAAGTACTGGAGTTTCAGCTTTAGCATCATTCCTTCCAAAGAACACCCAGGGTCGATCTCCTTCAGAATGGACTGGTTGGATCTCCTTGCAGTCAAGGGACTCTCAAGAGTCTTCTCCAACACCGCAGTTCAAAAGCATCAATTCTTTGGTGCTCAGTCTTCTTCACAGTCCAACTCTCACATCCATACATGACCACAGGAAAAACCATAGCCTTGACTAGATGGACTTTAGTCAGCAAAGTAATGTCTCTGCTTTTGAATATACTATCTAGGTTGGTCATAACTTGTCTTCCAAGGAGTAAGCGTCTTTTAATTTCATGGCTGCAGCCACCATCTGCAGTGATTTTGGAGCCCCCAAAATAAAGTCTGACACCATTTCCACTGTTTCCCCATCTATTTCCCATGGAGTGATGGGACCGGATGTCATGATCTTTGTTTTCTGAATGTTGAGCTTTAAGCCAACTTTTTGCTTTCCTCTTTCACTTTCATCAAGAGGCTCTTTAGTTCTTCTTCACTTTCTGCCATAAGGGTGGTATCATCTGCATATCTGAGGTTATTGATATTTTTCCCGGCAATCTTGATTCCAGCTTGTGTTTCTTCTAGTCCAGCGTTTCTCATGATGTACTCTGCATATAAGTTAAATAAACAGGGTGACAATATACAGCCTTGACGTACTCCTTTTTCTTTTTGGAACCAGTTGCTTCCTGAGCGGCATACAGATTTCTCAAGAGGCAGGTTAGGTGGTCTGGTATTCCCATCTCTTTCAGAATTTTCCAGTAGGGTTTACCCTTTCCCCAAATGGGTCTTACCTGATATGCTATCTCCTCTGGTCATTCTTCCCTGAAGATTCAATCTTAGAAGATCTGTCTGTTTCCATCACTGGCCTGTAAATAGTCACCCCACATGGAGGAAAGAGCCCCAGATTTACCTGAGCAATAAAGTCTTTGATGTTTCTCTGACCCTAAGCTCAATTCAGTTCAGTTGCTTAGTAGTGTCCGACTCTTTGCGACTCCATGAATCCCAGCACGCCAGGCCTCCCTGTCCATCACCAACTCCCAGAGTTCACTCAGATTCATGTCCATCGAGTCAGTGATGCCATCCAGCCATCTCATTCTCTCTCGTCCCCCTTCTCCTCCTGCCCCCAATCCCTCCCAACATCAAGGTCTTTTCCATGAGTCAACTCTTCACATGAGGTGGCCAATGTAATGGAGTTTCAGCTTTAGTATCATTCCTTCCAAAGAACACCCAGGGCTGATCTCCTTTAGAATGGACTGGTTGGATCTCCTTGCAGTCCAAGGGACTCTCAAGAGTCTTCTCCAACACCACAGTTCAAAAGCATCAATTCTTCGGCACTCAGCCTTCTTCACAGTCCAACTCTCACATCCATACATGACCACAGGAAAAACCATAGCCTTGAATAGACGGACCTTTGTTGGCAAAGTAGTATCTCTGCTTTTCAATATGCTATCTAGGTTGGTCATAACTTGTCTTCCAAGGAGTAAGTGTCTTTTAATTTCATGGCTGCAGTCACCATCTACAATGACTTTGGAGCCCCCAAAAATAAAGTCTGACACTGTTTCCACTGTTTCCCCATCTATTTCCCATGGAGTGATGGGACCAGATGCCATGATCTTCGTTTTCTGAATATTGAGCTTTAAGCCAACTTTTTCACTCTCCTCTTTCACTTTCATCAAGAGGCTTTTTAGTTCCTTTTCACTTTCTGCCATCAGGGTGGTGTCATCTGCATATCTGAGGTTACTGATATTTCTCCCGGCAATCTTGATTCCAGCTTGTGTTTCTTCCAGTCCAGCGTTTCGCTGCTCAGCTGTAAATCACTGAATAAAACAGTCGATAGAGCCCTATGCAGCAGATACTAACGGGAGCAAAGGTAGCTGTAATACTGAGGGGTTGTTGTTTGCCAACACAACCCTGTGAGGGCGGCTTGTGTGAGGGGCCTTGATTGGCGGTGGACCCCAGAAATGTTGGCAGCTTTATTTTTAACTGGACCACCTACATCAGAACTTAGGGGGCCACAGAGAGCTGATCCCATCATTTTGTCAGGGTTTGATGAGTTCTAGCAGCAGCTGGCTGGGAACAACTCTGTCCACCTTCCGCCAGCATTCTTTCCAAGGAAGTTCATTTGTCACCAGAAAATGTAGTCACAGGTGCTTAAGTGAGCATTGAGTGTCTCTCTGGAAATGACTTCATAAAGTAAGAATATTTGTTTGGATTTTTATATCTAGGTGAAAATAATCTGCACGATGAAGTTTATTCTCTGGGGTGGACCCAGGGGTTTATTGGACTTTGGGCCAACGGGCCATGTTGTCTGATGTTTCAATATGTATGTTCAAGAAGCACAGCCCTTCTCTCTGTTGCTGAGACACGCAGACCAGCCTGTCGAACGGTTCTCCTGTCTGTGTGAGCTCAGTTGCTCAGTTGTGTCCAACTCTTTGCGGCCCCATGGATTGTAACCTGCCAGACTCCCTCTGTCCGTGGGATTCTCCAGGCAAGGATACTGGAATGGGTTGCCATTTTGTCCTCCGGGTCTCCTGTCTGTGGGCCCAGATAAAACGCTGGGGACAGAGCTCTGCAGGCATTAGGACAGATACTGTGAGAGGTGGGGGAAGCCAGGACAACCTAGGTTGCCTTGGGGATGATAGTGCTGTGTGCATGCCACATTCCACACTTAGAGATGCTACTTACTACACACACACACACACACACACACACACCACACACACACTCACACTCACACACAGCCAGTACACTGCCCACCTCCCACATCCCTGATGGGTATTCGTCGTCAGGTAAATGGGGAGCCCCTCTCCCAGCCTGATGAGGGTCTGCTGTTGGCTCAGTGGGGGCAGGGAGAGGTACCGCCGGGCCCGTTCTGTGGGAGATGGCACTGATCATCCTGGGTCCTCTGTTTTCAAGGACCTGCACTGCAGCTCATGACGTGTGATAACATGGCTTATCGGCTTTTCCTGCAGGAGTCGGAGGGATTTGGTGACAGACTGTTCCTTAAGCAGAGAATGAGCTTACTGTCTCAGCTGACCTCCACGCCCATCGACTGCCTGTTTCAGGTAAGATACGGGGAGGTCCCAGGGGTGCAGATGTGTGAGGAGTGCTCCGTCTTTTGTTTTGTTAATATATATTTATTTTTGTTTATTTGGCTGCTGCTGGGTCTTAGTTTCAGCATGTGGGATCTAGTTCCCCGACCAGGGATCAGACCCGGGCCACCTGCATTGGGAGTCTTAGCCACTGGACCGCCGGGGAAGTCCCAGGCACTCTCCATCTTTCCTCGCCTCTTGAGTCTCTGTAGAATCCATCCGGGTGGTTTGCGTAGTTCAACACGGAAGTCCGTTTTGTGCTCAAGGAGGCGGTAGGGATGCTGGGGTCTCATGGGATCAGTTTGCTGCCCGTCTTCTCTGATGTGAGCTGTGCTGCAGCCCTGCTGGACTGGGCCCCTGTGAGTGGAACCCTGTGCCCGGCTGTCCTCCTCTCTCCATTCAGCGAAACATGGCTTGTTCTTCACTGTCTGCCGAGTGGCACCTCGCTGGCAGCTTTGCCAGAATCCGTGCCTCTTCTCAGCTCCAGAAACCTGCGCTATAGACACCTGTGTGACTGCGCTGGGGTGGGAACACAGCACCTGCTGGTGGGACCCCTAGGCAGTGCTGGAGGCTCCCTCCTCAGATCTGATCTACCACGGGGAGGCTGGCGAGGTGCCCTGGGAGGCAGTCATCAGGAGGCCACCAGCCAGAGTGGGTTCCATGAGCTCTGTGCTCCAGAAAGTCTCACTCCATATAGGAAACATATCCGGGAGTCACAGAGGTGAGCCCTGCAGTTAGCAGGAGCTCCTACTAATTGCAGCTCTTTTGAAAGCCAAGGCTCTATTAGATTGTAAGACAATTGTAACCTGAAAGAAGGGTCAGAGTCTGTGCCAACCCTGAGGGTGGATGGCCCCCCTATGCCTCTTGCTCTGCAACTTTTGTCAGACTGTTGTTATTTTCGTTATGGAAAAATCCTAACATTTACAAAAATAAAAGAGAGTAGTATGATGAACGAACCTCCATGAAGCCATCTCCCTAATCTTGTTTCATTTCTATCCCCTGGCCCCACTTTTGCCATCCATCCAAATCATTTTGAAACAAGTCCCAGAGAACAAGTCATTTCATCCATCCACACATTGAGGGGCTTCCCTGGAGGCTCAGATGGTAAAGAATCTGTCTGCGATGCAGGAGATCTGGGCTCAGTCCTGGGTTGGGAAGATCCTCTGGAGGAGGGCATGGCAACCCACTCCAGTATTCTTGCCTGGAGAATCCCCATGGACAGAGGAGCCTGGCGGGCTACAGTCCCTGGGGTTGCAAAGAGTCAGACACAAGTGAGCTACTAAGCGCACACACATAGATATATGTTTCTGTAAGAATGCTTCAAAAATTCACAGTTTAGAGAATGAATCATTCTGTCGAATCAGCAGTGTTGCTGATGTCGCTTTTTAGCACATCGCATCAGGTAACCAGAAGGAAGTGGAGAGACTGCTGAGTCAGGAAGACCAAGATAAAGATGCCGTCCAAACGATGTGCCACCCTCTGTGTTTCTGTGACGACTGTGAGAAACTTGTCTCTGGGTAAGAGGGCCCCTCTGCACCGGGAAGGGGCGACCCTTGGGCCTGGGCAGAACCTTCCCTCTCATTTGCGGTGCAATTTGGAATAACGAACTTCAACTTATCCTTGCTGCACCCTGCTGCTTCCGCGGTAAAGTAGAGATGGTAACCTCCGCCTCTTTGGAGAATCAGATGAAATAAAAATACTTAGCATCCTGCTGGGCTGCTTAACCTGGGGAGGTGGGCAGAGGGCCTGCCTCAGCCTCGGAAAGTAGGGTTTCCCCTTATCTTTATCGGGCTCTTTGGCTGGGTGTCAAAGCCTGGAGGGCTGGGTGTGGGGGAGGGTCCCAGTGGAAGCTGTGGTTGATGCTTTCTTGGACGCTGTAGAGGAGACCCAGCTTGGATCACACCGGAGGTCTGTCTTCTGGTCCCAGGACCCCAGCATGTCTTTGCCTCAATCTGTTTCTCTGTATCATCTTTCCCTTTTAGGAGGCTGAATGACCCCCTCAGTTGTCACTCCATTCTCCAGAGACGACAGGGGTCACACACCACTCCATGTGGCTGCCCTCTGTGGTATGTGGTCTGGCCTCTGTGCTCTCAGGGCAAAGGGATAGGGGCCAAGGGTGCCCCAGCAGAGCGTGGCTGCTGGGGAGGTGGTGTAGGGTGGTGGAAGGGATTGTATCACAGGCCCCCCGCCCCGGGACCTTCATGTGCTGTCCCTGGGCTGGAAGAGCATGTGTCTGGGCTGAGTGGATGCCTGACACTGCTCTGGGCTGGTGGTCCAGCCAGGGAAGGCTTGAATCTAAACTATGAGACTGACCTCAGAATTAAGGTTCTTATATTCCTGTTAAAAAAATTACTATCTTTATTTTTTATTATTTATTCTTTTCCATCATGATTTATCATAGGATACTGAATTTAGTTCTCTGTCTTTTAAAGTGCACAGTCAAATAAAAGTGCACATTCAAGGTAGAAAACACAACATATGTAAACTCCTGCCACCCTGCAATCGTCTAAAGATTGTTTTGATCCATGACTGAAATGTCACCATGCTTGAATGTGTGCGTATAGAAAAGATATGATATTGTGGGGCTCACACTGTCTGTGGGGTGCTTTTTTCCACTAGGCAATATGTAAGAACATTTCTCCATGTCAGTATTTTTTTTCATGGTTGCACAATATTCCATCCTGTGAAGTGATGCACCATGGACTCTTCTGTGGACAACTAAGGCTCTTTTCTCCTACCTTCTGTGGCTGTGGCAGGAGTGTTAGGTGGGGGTGGGGCCAAACTCCCTCCAGAGGGGAAGCATCACCCCAGGGTGTCCAGAATCTGCAGCGTGTGACTTGATGTTAGCTCTGATGTTCCCCCCACCAGAAAGATACCTCCTGGCACGCTTCATGCTAGCAGATGAGAGGGTGAAATAAAGCTGTGGCTTCGCTCACTGGTTTCAGAAAGCCCACCCTTTTCCCTTCTGTTCTGCAGGGCAGGCGTCCCTCATCGACCTCCTGGTTTCCAGGGGCGCAGTGGTAAATGCCACGGACTACCACGGCTCCACCCCGCTCCACCTTGCGTGTCAGAAGGGCTATCAGAGTGTGACGGTGAGCAGTTGGGCTCTGTTTGAGGCTTTACAGGGCTGGCCTCTCCTCTGTTCCATGTGGTTCTGTAGGATCATGGTGAGCCTGGGGTCTTGGGTGCCTCCCCAGAGTCTGCTGGGTCAAAACTGTTAGGTGTAGATTAGAAATGTCACGGTAATCCACGGTAAGAAGGGCACCCCCAGATACTAGAAATATTTTAGATAGAGCCCCAACATGGATTTTCCCTTAGACTTACTACCTACGGTGAGAAGACAGTCCAGAAACTGGAAAGCAAAATTGTTTTGCCAGTCAGTGATGTTTCGATTTCAACTGAAGTTGTTTGGTACATAAAGTGCCTCCCGTTCCCTGCGTTCCTGCTAGTGATTGATGGGGGATGTTTTTCTTTTTTAAGTTTTTATTGGAGTATAGTTGATTTACAGTGTTGTGTTAGTTTCAGCAGAGTGAATCAGTTACACATACATATATCCACTCTTTTTTTTTTTAATGATCTCTAAACTTTTTGCAGGAAAGATGAGTGATACTTTTTTGCTTTTATTTTTAAAATTTTTTTCAATTTTTTGTGTAATTGTAGTTGATTTACAATGCATAAGTTGCAGATGTACAGCAAAGAGACTCAGTTATATATATGTGTATGTATATGTAATGTATGTACAGTATATAATCTTCTTTTTACCTTTTTAATTTTAAATTTTTAGGCCAGTATATGTCTGACATTGTACACAAGACTTAGCGCCCTCGGGTTGTGGGGAGCTAACCGTCACTGACTTATTAAGTACCAGGCCCAGGGCCAAGTACTTTTTTTGTAATTGTTTCTTTATTTTCTGGCTGCAGCATGTGGATCTTAGTTCCTTGACCAGGCATTGAACCCAGGCCCCTTTCAGCAGAAATATGTTGTCCTAACCAGTGGACCACCAGGAAATCCCTATAGTATATATTCTTTTTAGATTGGTTTCCATTATAGGGCTGATCTAATTTTAATTGTAATGTAAGTAGATAAGGTTGAAGATGGAGACTGGGTAACAACCCCCTGTAAGACCCCAGGCCGTGCTCGCGGAGGGCTCCAGGCCTGCCCTGCTGTGCTCACTGGTGCTCACTGCCCTCTCCTCTCCCTTGGAAGCTGTTGCTGATGCACTACAAAGCCAGCTCCGAAGTGCAAGACAACAACGGCAACACCCCCTGCACCTGGCCTGCACCTACGGCCACGAAGACGTAAGTGGTCCTTGCTGTCCCCGGGGGGCATGCCTTACCCTTTCTCACTGGAGGAGAAATGTGAATTGCACATTTGTTGCATGTTGTATTTTATGTTGACAATTATTGGAACATTTGGTGTTATTATTTTTTAATTAAAAAATTTAAAAGTATATTACAGATGCTATATTGAAATAACAGAAATCTAAAACATAACTGCCCATTGTCTTTTCCTGAAATCTTGTGCATCATCCCTGCTGCCATCTGCTTCTTGCCTTTGTTCATACTCAGTCTTTACATTTTATATTTTTTGTGGTAATATCAAGGAATTTTACCATTTCCATTTTTGCTTAATATTTAACTGTGTGTTTGTTTTTTTTTTCCTAACCACTCTCTCCCTTGCTTCTCTCCACGGTGACATATACAGGTAGATTTATACAGACAAAGGGCTAAGTGGTTGAGGAGTGAAAATGAAATCATACTGTACACATGTTAAAAAAAAAAATATTACTCTGATTTGGCTGCATTGGGTCTTTGTGATTTACAGGATCTTTTGTTGCAGTTCAAGGGCTTAGTTGCCCTGCGGCGTGTAGGATGGCCCAGCAAGTAAAGAATCTGCCTGGAATACAGGAGACACAGAAGACATGGATTCGATCCCTGGGTTGGAGAGATCCCCTGGAGAAGGAAATGGCAATCCACTCCAGTATTCTTGCCTGCAAAATCCCATGGAGAGAGAAGCCTGATGGGCTGCGGTCCATGGGGTTGCAAAGAGTCAGACATGACTGAGCAACTAAGCATAGACATACATTCGACTTGAGATCTTAGTTCCCTGCCCAGGGATCGAACCTGCATCCCCTGCATTGGAAGGCGGACTCTTAACCACTGGACCACCAGGGAAGTCCCCCTGACATATTTTTATGCAGCTTATTTTCCTAACTCACTACATTGTGGACACCTTGTAGGTCAGTCAATGTCAGTCTAGCCCATTCTGTAATCTTTACACAATAATCTGTCATGTGTATTGTGTCAGGGTCCCTGAGGCCACTCCCCCAGCTCAGTGACTCACTAGGAGGGCTCACAGGACTCAGCATCCAGTCGCTTCATAGCTCTGATTTGTTGTGGTGGAAGGACACAGAGCAAAACCAGCCAAGGGGAAGGTCCAAGGATGAAGCCTGGAGAAAAGCAGGTACAGGCTTCCAAGAGTCGCTCCCTGTCGAGTCACTCAGGACACACTTATTCCTCTGGCAGCGTAACAACACATGCACAATGTTCTCCACCAGAAGCTCATTAGGGACTCAGTGCTCAAGATTTTGGTTGGAGGCTGGTAGTGTGAACAATCTCTGCCTAGCATGTTTCAAATTCCAGACTCCCAGAACAGCAGGTGTTCAGCATTAACCATTGTTGGACAAACCGTTTAGGCCCAGTGAGCCCATTGTATCTATCAGTCAGGGCACTGTGAGAGCGGTCCTCATATCCAAGCTCCCAGGGAACTTGGCCAGTCCAGGGCCAGACTTGCAGGCTGGCCTCTCAAGGGATGATGGTCGGGCCTACTCTGGGAACTCCTTGCTACACATGATATGTGACAATGTAGTCAGCCATTCTAGTTGATTGGCAGTTGGGTTCTTAAAGAATAAAAATGATGTGTCCTGATCAGGTTACCTGGAACCCTGGAGGTGTAATGTTCTATTACTGCATGTTTGCTTGGCAGATGGCACCTGGATCGAGTCGGGATTCGGGCTGAGGCTGCAGGGTGTACAGATCTGCCGGGGGCCTGGCCTGTGAGCTCACGGGGGCCTCTCCCATTCTGTTCGCAGTGCGTGAAGGCTCTGGTCTACTTTGACGTGCAGGCCTGCAGACTGGACATCGGTAACGAGAAAGGAGACACTCCCCTGCACATCGCTGCCCGCTGGGGTTACCAGGGCATCATCGAGACCTTGTTGCAGAACGGGCATCCACGGAGATCCAGAACAGGCTGAAGGAAACGCCCTCAAGTGTGGCGTTAAACTCAAAGGTAGCGTTTTTCCTCTCAGAGCGGCAGTATGACTTAAAAAAATATGTCACCATCTGCAGATCAGGTCTCTGCCGTGCCGTCCAAACTGTGCATTGGTCACCAAGGCTAGCACTTACGGATACCCGCTGTGCTGCGCACCACACCTGGTGGTTAATGAGGTTCATGCAGTCATATTATTTTCCGTCTTAGCAGGAGTTTTTCTCAGGGTCCTACTAAGAGCTGCTCCTGCAGAGTTTGCCTCTGAGGGCTGTTGGCTTGTGAGCAGATCGAGTGAGGGGAGATGGGGCGGTGGCTCTGGCCAGGGAGAGCAAGGGCAGGGCATGGAGACAGCAGCATCAGCTCTGTTCCCTGTTCCTGCGCCCTCAGTGCCTAAAACCTTATTCTGAGTTGGCCAGCTCTAGATGTCACTGGGTATAGTTTCCTCCATAAATGATTCATTAATGAACTACTATCCTTTCCTGCCAGTAACTTCCGGACACACGTAGTGTGGGGCCACATGGCATGCAGTGCTCACTTGCAAGTGGGTGGGGCATGCGGCGGTCCTTCCAGAGGCCAGGCCTGTGTGCCTGGTGGCAGCAGCCCTGTTAAAGGGATGCCCACAGAGAACCGTTTGACCAATGAGCCGGGGAGCATAGGGCCACTTGCCATGGCCATCCGTGGTCCTGATGTCCAGACCAGCCTGGCTGGTGGCTTGCATGGGTGCTTCTGTTTCCATGCAGGTCTCCAGATGTTTCTTTTGCACAGGCCCTACTTTTGCCTCTTGATGTTTTATCTTTCTCAGCCCTCATCTAAGGAGTTCTTTTAGTTCCTTTTTGTCTTCTAGGAGTACCAGTTTTTGTTTTTAAACCGCTTTATTGAGGTATGAGTGACATACAGAAAGCTCCTCAAGATGGTAAAAAGTCTGCCTGCAATGTGGGAGACCTGAGTTCGGTCCCTGTGGTCGGGAAGATCCCCTGGAGAAGGAAATGGCAACCCACTCCAGTGTTCTTGCCTGGAAAATCCCATGGATGGAGGAGCCTGGTGGGCTATAGTCCATAGTGTCACAAAGAGTTAGACATGACTGAGCGATTTCACTTTCAATTTCCTTGAGGTATGCATGACACACATAAAGCTGTACACATTTAGCATATGTAACTTGATGGGTTTGGAGGTAAGTCCCCATCCATGAGACCAGCACCAGAGTCTATGCTGTAAACAGATGCATCACCTCCAGATGTTTCTACCCCCTGCCCTCTTTTTCTATTTTTATTATTATTGTGTGTGTGTGTGATAAGGGCACAATGTAAGACCTAGTTTTTGGAGTTTTCGGATCCAGGTTTTCAGAGGTTTAAATCCCTGCTCCTGACCCGGGTGAGGGGAACAGGCTCAGATGCCCATGCCCTCACAGGGTTTCAACTTTGCAGCAGCCAGAACTGGGGGACTGCGTGAGGCCACCCTTGGCTGGAGATGCCCATGAGGGGCTGAGGGCACCTCTGTCCTAGAGCTTCTCCCAAAGGCCCTTCCAGAGGGAGATCTGCAGACAGAAGAAGAAGACGGCCATCCTGCTCGACTCTGAGCTGCCCCCACTTGAGGCCCCTGGCTGCCAGTGGAAAGGCCATGATTTAGGCCTGTGGACAACCAGCCCAGGCTGGACCAGGCAGCCTCTGAGGCCCCTCTGTGCCTGGGTTCCCTTGTCCCCCAAGCCCATTGGTGGGAGACCGGCTCCTCCTGTTGGACTTAGTGTGGACCCGAGTAGGTTTCCGCCCGCTGTGGGCCTCGCTGGGCTGTGTGCCCTCCCAAGGAGGTGGTGGGCGCCATACAGGTGACGAGACCTCAGTGACTCATCTCAGGACTCATCCGCATCCCCTTTGTCCTAGATTCTGTCCATCATGGAAGCCCACCATCTGTCCTTCGAGAGGAGGCAGAAGTCTTCAGAGGTAAGACGGCAGGGCTGCCCTCATTGCCCTGTTCACGACCAGCCTCTGTCTGGCCCTTACCCTGCCTCTCACCGGGCTGTAGGTGTCTGTGCAGGCCCCTCAGTGCTCCATGGACTCCATCAGCCAGGGCTCCTCCCACCTCCAGCTTCTCCTCCTTGTCGCTGAGCTCCAGGCAAGACGAGCCCAAGAAGGACTACAGAGAGGTGAGGGCCCCAGACGGGAGGGTGGAGGGAGGCCTGTGTTCTGGGGGCCAGTTAGCCCTGGCCTGACGGGGGCTATGCCGTGCCCTTGGAGGAAGCCCAGCCTCCTCCTCCTTGCCCTTCATGGGCACACGTGTTTAACTGTCTGTGTGTGTGTACGGGAGTGGGGGTGTGTGATGGGACGGGGAGTATTCTAAGAAGCCTACAGATAGAGACACCTATAGGTCCACCGCTTTAAGATTATTTTACAAAGCACATTCTCTGCCCTTCCCTCCCACTCTGTCAGCATAGTTATTAACTTGGTGTGTCTTTCCTGACTTCTGGAGAATTTCTGGAGATAGTTACATGTCCTCTTGCACTACGTTTTATAAAAGCTGACTTATACCTTCTGTTTATTCGTTTTTTTTTCCCCTAACTTACCTTAGAGCTTGTCCAGAGTCAGCCCACAGAGCAGACCATGGCATGGATGTGCCCCAGTTCCTCCCCTGTGGTTGGGCAGCCCTCACTGACCCCACCCGGGGCCCCTCCACCCCTGCCACCCCTAGCTCAATGCAGAACCACAGCGAGGAAAAGCCTGGAGACACGCTTCAGGGTCTAACACAGGCTGGGAGTGGATCCATGAGCTTAAACCTCATGGTATCCTAGCTGGTGGATAACGAGAGCTGAATAGATGCAGGTCTGACGGATGGTCGCCCTCTTAGGAAGCGCTTGGGCTCCAGGTGGCTGGTGCCCCCTGTGCCACATGAGTGGTAGGTCATCTTACAGCCCTTATATGGAAGGTGCCCTATATGAACAACTTCGGGGATGTGTTTAAAAGATACTGAATGAAATCAGGAGACAGGAAAGCTACTAGGTCTTTAGAATGCTCTTTTTTGTTTGTTTTTCTAATAATAACATGAATTTTACCTTTATTTATTCTTTTTGACCATGAGGCTTGTGGGAGCTTAATTTTCAGACCAGGGATGGAATCCAGGCCCCCAGCAGTGGAAACACTGAGTTCTAACCACTGGACCACTAGGGAATGCCCAGAATGTCATTTTTATTGTTTCTGTTCTTACCATATTATTATATTTTCCCTTACATTCTTTTTCCTTTTATTAAGGTAGAAAAACTTTTAAGAGCTGTTGCTGATGGAGACCTGGAAATGGTGAGTTTTGTTTATTAATTCATAGTTTATATTTTAGAAAGATTTAGGTTCATAGCAAAATTGAGCAGGAAGTACAAAGTTCACATGTCCTATCTCCAAACACATACAACCTCCATAAAAATGTTGAGTTTTTAGAAGTGAATTGCATACAGCTTGCTCTCAGCTGAGGCAGCTGTGCCCGTGTGTTTTGTCTCCAGGTGAGTTAGGAGCTGTGGGGGTCTTTGTTCACGTTCAGGCAGAAGGGGTGCATTTCATGAATGATGGTGATGGGATGGGATGTACCCCCAACAAGTAATGAGGCAGGTGGAATAAAGCCTCAGAGGGAGCCTGCCCCTGCCTTTTAGACATTCATATTCCAGGAGGGTGGCGATGCTGGCAAGAGGGCTGGACCCCACTAGCCAGGAGCAAGGTGAACAGACTGGGTAGGGGATGGGTAGAGGTGGCAAAGGGGAGGACAGAGCAGAGAGAGCGTTGGCGTGGCCCTGCAACGCTGTGGGTGGTGTGGCATCCTGGTCAGGAGGCTGAGTCCCAGGCTCGGAGCTGAAAGGACCCACAACAAGCAAGTGTCCAGATGAGACAGCACGTGTGCTTCCTAACCCTGCCTGTCAGGTGACAGGGAGCAGCTATGATGCGATCACTGGAGACACTCATGGGCAGTCCCCCTGCTTATCTTAGGCTTCCTGAAAGGAATTTGTTCTGTCTTCCACTTTATTTTTTAAAAATTAAAAAAAATATATTTATTTCTTAAATTTATTTGGCTACAACGGGTCTGAGATGCAGCATGCGGGATCTTTAGTTGGGGCCTGTGGGATCTAGTTCCCTGACCAGGAATTAAACCAAGGCCCCCTGCGTTGGGAATAAGGAGTCTGAGCCACTGGACCGCCAGGGAAGTCCTCTGTCTTCCACTTTAAAAGGAGGAGTAAATTAGCTCTTACCAGATTTGGAGCCTTGAGTGGATCGGGTTTGCAAGAGCGCTTTCAAGAGTCATGTTTCAAGAGTGCTTCTCAAGGATGATGGAGTTTGGGGTGATAGACAGAAGTTCCTGGGATCTGAGTAGCACAGTCTCCGGGGGTATATGGAGTCGGAACATCGTTGTTAATGTCTTAGCCTCTGCCCAGAGCCCACTGTGAAACCCCCCCAGCCTGACTCACAGCTCCTCTCATGGGAGCATCTGGCATGTGGATCTGACTGGTGCCGGCTGCTCCCTCTCGAGACCATCCCCCGGGAAGTCAGCGTTCTTTAGGGAAGCCATGGAGGAGTTTCTCGGGCTCCTACGAGTGTAGAGAAGAGACCAACCCTTCTGTGTCACGACACATCTGCTTTCATCCTGTGGGCGGGCGAGGGGTGGGGCCGCTCATGGAGGAGCCGAGCAGAGGCAGGCTGCCCGGTGCCCGGTGGTCACCACCCAAACCCATCCACACCACGACAGAGCCCCATCCCACAGCCCGAGACCACTGCCCTCAGCCCCCTGCCCCCATCATATGTCTTATAACCACTGCCAAGTGGGATCGCCCTGAGTCCAGTCTGTCCCAGCCAGCTGGGAGGTGAGGCCCCAGGGTCAGGTGAGGCCTTTGGCCTGGATGGAATATTTGCTATGAGCAATGTGGAGGGGGCCCTGGAAGGGGGGTTGTTTGGAGGTGCATAGGATCTTCCTGGGGCCCTCTGTCACTCCTTGCAGGCATTTGCTGACTTCTCCAGGGCTCAGAACCAGGCCTGGAAATGTATTTGTGTTTTCTCACATTTAATATCCTAGAAACTGGCCTTTACTGGAACATAAATTTGGCCTGTTAGGGGTCTTTGCAGTGCTTTTGCCTGTGGGCTAGAGCATTAACGTGGAAGGGATGCTTGTGAAGTCAGAGAGCCTGTGTTTAGGTTCTGGCTACCACCTCCTCGTCACGTGGTCTTGAACAAGTTGTTGGCCCCTTGGAGTGAGCCTGCTCCCCGATAAGATGAGACAGACTGCTTGTCGAAGGAGGACAATTAGATAACATGAGAGGAGGTGCTCGCGAGATGCTCTATGACCGGGGCTTTAAAGCTGTCACCCTGAAGCAGCACCACGCTGCCCCTTTCTAAGACAGAAGAATCTAACGCAAGCTGCAGAAATGGTGGCCCCATCTCTCTGTCACCACTAAAAGGATTTAGGGAGGGCTGAGCACAGGAGACCCTGGAGTCCTCAGGAAAGAGCACCATCATGTGTAAGGTACTTTGGTGGTGGTGGAGATGTAGGTCCTGATTTGGGAACATTTATGTGTGTGTGTGCGCGCGTGTGTGTAGGACACTAATGTGAGTGTCTGTGCATGTAGGCCACCATAGCTTGTACAGGAGCTGAGGATGGGTTCTAAGTCCGCGTTTCTCCTCACTGCCTGACACCAGGTGCGCTACCTGCTGGAGTGGACGGAGGAGGACCTGGAGGAAGCGGAAGATGCTGCTGGGGTGGTGGATCTTGAGTTCTGCCACCCCTTGTGCCAATGCCCCAAATGTGCTCCAGCTCAAAAGGTTTGGCGTCTCTTCTGTTGGAAGGTGGGGTGGGAGTAGGCGGCCAGTTCCTCTTTTTCTCTTTAGGAAAGTCGTCCCCTTCCCCGGGCAGCTAATGGCCGAGTGGCTGGCTGCAAGTGTCCCTTGAGACCCAGCTCAGGGTAGAGGAAAGTGGACATGCGTGCAGGATCAGCTTGGGCTGCCTGCTTTCTAACGCACAGGTCAGGGCACAGGGCCACGCACGAGGGTTTAGTTTTCCAGTGGTTCTCAGGGCCCCTGAGTCACAAGGCAGGAGCTTATGAACAGACACACACAAAGGGGCTGTGTCCGTGTGGCCGTGGTCCCCTGGGGAGGCTGCAGGCGACATCCGCTGCCCTCTGCCTTTGCTCATGTTGGTGCACCCTCTGTGGGAGGGCCCCGCTCCTAGCACAGAGAGACCCCTGTTCCCTCTCCACTCCCATTTCCCCCAGTGTTAATAGCTTGCAAAAGCACAGTGCATATCCTGACCAGGGTATCGCCATGGATACAGTCCATCCGTCTTGCGTCTTCCCCAGTTTTACTTGTGCTTGTGTGCATGTATATATATTTAGTTCTTTCTCATTTTATCACATGTGAAGGTTTGTGTATCCACCACCACAGTCACGGTACAAATCAGTTTTCACATCACAAGGAAAATCACTCAGGTTGCCTCTAATAACCACACCTCCTCATCCCACCTCACCATCCCTGGCCCCTAGTCACCACTAATCTGTTCCCCAGTTCTAATATTTTTGTCATTTCAAAAATGTTATATAAATGTCATCAATACGGCATGGAACCTTTGGGGACTAGCTCTGCTCACTCAGCCTAATTCCAGGTTGTTGCGTGTCATCAACATTTTGTTCTTTGTCACTGAGCAAGCTGTAACACACCACTGGGCTGGAAGAGGGTGAGGGGTTAATTTAATCACAGCATGAAGCAATTTACTTTTGTGTCTTTTGAGAAATTACAAAGGAGAAAAAGATAGCAGGCTTTAAGTGAGCAGGAACATAAGTTTATCTGACAAATTCAGCAGACACTGTGATGTGTAATTCAGTTTCTTTTACAATTAATGAACTGTGAGGTGGAAAAAACAAAGTAAACAACAAGAAGAACAGCAGAGATATGCTGATTGCCTCCAGCCATACAGTCATCAGCTGGGCCTGAGGTGCTACTTCACATCACATCCTTTGAAACAGCATCTGCCTTTTTTAATCCGTTTGATTTTTAAGCAGCCCACGTAGGAGAGGTCAGTTTTCAGTTTTTGGACTTAAATATCCAGCAGCATGGGGACAGAACGAAAGTCCCACACCCCAGTGTGCACCCTGCTGCAAAGGTTCTTAGGCTAGAGACGCTCATGGGGAAGCTTTTTAAAATAAGGTAGTATTATCTTGCTCTGTATCTGTTTTGTAAAGTCAAATTAATTTTCTTAACAGGGGACCTTGCGTTAGACAGCTAGCACGTGAGCACATACTACATATACAATATCATTTACAGCTGCTCAAAAACAATGAACTACTTAGGTAAACATTTAACAGGACATGGATAGGTTCTGTATGCTGGAAATCACAAAATGTTGATGAAAAAAATCAGTCAAAGAATGCCTAAATACTTAGAGAGATAAACAGACTCATGAAGCCTCAGCATAGGAAAGAAGTTATTTCTCCCCAGACTGATCTACAGTTTTAATGCAATTCCTGTCAGAATCCTAACAAAGCTTTTATAGACATAGGCAAGCTAATTTTTAAAATTTATATGGAAAGTTGCAGGTCCCAGAATACTTAACAACAATCCTGGCAAAGAAGAAGAAATTAGGATCACTCTACCCAATATTAAGGCTAACTGTGTAGATACAGTAATCAAAACAGTGTGGCCCTGGTGAGGGACAGACGCACAGATCAGACAGATCAGAGCGCTCAGAAACAGACCCACACACATAGAGCTGCGGAGGTCCAACAGGAAGTTGGTGGGGACAGGACAGCCTTTTCAACAAATGGTGCTGGAGCAAATGGACATGTTCAAAAAAAAAAAGAATCTCAACCTAAACTCACACCCTGGACAAAAACTGATGCAAAGTGGATCACAGACTTAACTGTAAAATATAAAATTATAAAACTTTTAGAAAAAACAGGAAGAAATCTTTGGAATCCAGCATTTAAGCAGAGAGTTCTTAGGCTGGACACTCACAGCATGATCCATAAAGGACAAATGGATAAACTGGACTTCTCATTTATTTTTTAAATTAGTTATTTTAACTGGGGGCTAGTTACAATACTGTAGTGGTTTTTGCCATACATTGACATGAATCAGCCATGGGTGTACATGTGTTCCCCATCCTGAACCCCCTTCCTACCTTCCTCCCCATCCCATCCCTCAGGGTCATCCCAGTACACCAGCCCTGAGCACCCTATCTCATGCATCGAACCTAGACTGGTAATCTATTTCACATATGATAATATACATGTTTCAATGCTATTCTCTCAAATCATCCCACCCTCGCCTTCTCCCACAGAGTCCAGGAGACTGTTCTATAAATCTCTGTCTCTTTTGCTGTCTCGCATATAGGGTTATCATTACCATCTTTCTAAATTCCATATATATGCATTAGTATACTATACTGGTGTTTTTCTTTCTGGCTTACTTCACTCCGTATAATAGGCTCCAGTTTCATCCACCTCATTAGAACTGATTCAAATGCATTCTTTTTAATGGCTGAGTAATACTCCATTGTGTATATGTACCACAGCTTTCTTATCCATTCATCTGCTGATGGACATCTAGGTTGCTTCCATGTCCTGGCTATTATAAGTAGTGCTGCAATGGACATTGGGGTACATGTGTCTCTTTCAGTTCTGGTTTCCTTGGTGTGTATGCCCAGCAATGGGATTGCTGGGTCATAAGGCAGTTCTATTTCCAGTTTTTTAAGGAATTTCTACACTGTTCTCCATAGTGGCTGTACTAGTTTGCATTCCCACCAACAGTGTAAGAGGGTTCCCTTTTCTCCACACCCTCTCCAGCATTTATTGTTTGTAGACTTTTGGATCGCAGCCATTCTGACCAGCGTGAGATGGTACCTCATTGTGGTTTTGATTTGCATTTCTCTGATAATGAGTGATGTTGAGCATCTTTTCATGTGTTTGTTAGCCATCTATATGTCTTCTTTGGAGAAATGTTTGTTTAGTTCTTTGGCCCATTTTTTGATTGGGTCATTTATTTTTCTGGAATTGAGCTGTAGGAGCTGCTTGTATATTTTTGAGGTTAGTTGTTTGTCAGTTGCTTCATTTGCTATTATTTTCTCCCATTCTGAAGGCTGTCTTTTCACCTTGCTTATAGTTTCCTTCATTGTGCAAAGTTTAATTAGGTCCTATTTCTTTAGTTTAGCTTTTATTTCCATTACTCTGGGCAGTGGGTCATAGCAGATCCTGCTATGATTTACATCAGAGAGTGTTTTGCCTATGTTTTCGAGTTTAAGAGTTTTATAGTTTCTGGTCTTACATTTAGATCTTTAATCCATTTGAGTTTATTTTTGTGTATGGTGTTAGAAAGTGTTGTAGTTTCATTCTTTTACAAGTGGTTGACCAGTTTTCCCAGTACCACTTGTTAAAGACATTATCTTTTCTCCATTGTATATTCTTGCCTCCTTTGTCAAAGATAAGGTGTCCATAGGTGCATGGATTTATCTCTGGACTTTCTATTTTGTTCCTTTGATCTATATTTCTGTCTTTGTGCTAGTACCATACTGTCTTGATGACTGTAGCTTTGTAGTATATTTGGACTTCTCATTTAGAAACTTGCCCTGTGGAAACCCATGCAAAGAAGCTACAGGCAAACTACTGACTTAAAAGAAAATGTCTGCAAACCACGTTTCTGACAAAGGGCCAGAATCTAGACTATATAAAGAACTTCCAAAATTCAATAGTAAAAACAAACCAGTAAGAAAATGGGCATAGAAAATGAATGTACATTTCAGCAAAGAACATTTAAAGATGGCAAATAAGCATGTGAAAGGATGTTAAACATCATCACCCTTCAGAGAAATGCAAATTATAACCACCATGAGATAGCGCTACACACCTATCAGAATGGCTGAAATAAAAATTAGTGAAAAGTGACAACACCAAATGTCAGTGAGGATGCGGGGGAAATTGGTTTACTCATCCATTGCTGCTGGGAATGTAAAAGCCACTTTGGAAAAACATGGGTCTTGTCGTTCTGTATAAAACTAACCATAGAATTACCGTGTAATTACAATATGATTCAGCCGTTGCTTTCCTTATTGATCGCAGTGGAATGGAAGATCCACTAACGGCAATTGATCTTAGTGGAATGGAAACATGGTCTCACAAAAACCTGTAAACAAATGTACACAGCAACTTAAAAAAATTTTTTTATTGGAGTATAGCTGCTTTACAATGTTGTGTTAGTTTCTGCTGTACAAAGTGAATCAGCTCTGTGTATACTATGCCCCTCTCTTTGCATTTCCTTCCCATTTAGGTCACCACTGAGTTAAGTTCCCTGTGCTACACAGCCATTTCTCACTAGTTTTTATACATAGTATCAATACTGCATATACGTCAGTCCCAATCTCCCAGTTCATCCCTCGCCTTGCCCTCTTGGCGTTCCACACCTTTTTTCTCTACTTCTGTGTCTTTATTTCTGCTAAGAGGTTCATCAGCAATTTTATTTGCCTTATCCCCAAACCAGAAACAACCCACGTGTCCTTCAACAGATTAACTGGCTAAACGAAGTGTGTCAGGGGCCTGCTCAGTGATAAAGAATGAACTGTTGATTACTCAAAACAACCTGGGATCAGGGCATTTAGTTGTCTCCTGCTTTGGGCTTTGTGGATAAACCAACCGAGAACATTTGTGTGTACAGGTCTTTGTGTAAACATATGTCTACTTGGGTAATTACCCATGAGTATAATTGATGTGTTACACAGGACTGGAAAAGGTCAGTTTTCATTCCAATCCCAAAGAAAGGCAATGCCAAAGAATGCTCAAACTACCACACAATTGCATTCATCTCACACACTAGTAAAGTAATGCTAAAAATTCTCCAAGCCATGCTTCAGCAATACGTGAACCATGAACTTCCAGATGTTCAAGCTCGTTTTAGAAAAGGCAGAGGAACCAGAGATCAAATTGCCAACATCCGCTGGATCATTGAAAAAGCAAGAGTGTTCCAGAAAAACATCTATTTCTGCTTTATTGACTAGGCCAAAGCTTTTGATTGTGTGGATCACAATAAACTGTGGAAAATTCTGAAAGAAATGAGAATACCAGACCACTTGACCTGCTTCTTGAGAAACCTGTATGCAGGTCAGGAAGCAACACTTAGAACTGGACATGGAACAACAGAATGCTTCCAAATAGGAAAAGGAGTATGTCAAGGCTATATACTGTCACCCTGCTTATTTAACTTATACGCAGAGTACATCATGAGAAACGCTGGGCTGGAAGAAGCACAAGCTGGAATCAAGATTGCTGGGAGAAATATCAATAACCTCAGATATGCAGATGACACCACCCTTACGGCAGAAAGTGAAGAGGAACTAAAAAGCCTCTTGATGAAAGCGAAAGAGGAGAGTAAAAAAGTTGGCTTAAAGCTCAACACTCAGAAAACGAAGACCATGGCATCTGGTCCCATCACTTCATGGGAAATAGATGGGGAAACAGTGGCAACAGTGGCTGACTTTATTTTTCTGGGCTCCAAAATCACTGCGGATGGTGATTGCAATAGGAAATTAAAAGACACTTGCTCCTTTGACGGAAAGTTATGACCAACCTAGACAGCATATTAAAAAGCAGAGAAATTACTTAGTCAATAAAGGTCCATCTAGTCAAGGCTATGGTTTTTCCTGTGGTTATGTATGGATGTGAGAGTTGGACTATAAAGAAAGCTGAGCACAGAAGAATTGATGCGTTTGAACTGTGGTGTTGGAGAAGACTCTTGAGAGTCCCTTGGACTGCAAGGAGATCCAACCAGTCCATTCTAAAGGAGATCAGTCCTGGGTGTTTATTGTAGGGACTGATGTTGAAGCTGAAACTCCAACACTTTGGCCACGTGATGCAGGGAGCTGACTCATTTGAAAAGACTCTGATGATGGGAAAGATTGAGGGCAGGAGGAAAAGGGGACGACAGAGGATGAGACGGTTGGATGGCATCACCAGCTCAATGGATGTGAGTCTGAGTGAACTCCGGGAGTTGGTGATGGACAGGGAGGCCTGGCGTGCTGCGATTCATGGGGTCGCAAAGAGTCGGACATGACTGAGCAACTGAACCGAACTGGCACAGGAGGTATATGGTAACTTCATAAGAAATGGCCAATTCTCCAGAGTGATTATAGCATTTTTCATTCCCCACCAGTTCTAGTTGACCTATATCCTGGTCAACACTTGGTATTTGAATTTTTAACTTTAGCACTTCTGGTAAGTGTGCAGTGGTGTTTCATCATGTTTTTCCCATTCTACTTCTTCACTTGTTTGTGATTTTTGATGTATAACTTACGTACAGTAAAATTCACCCTTTAAGTTCAGCATAGTTTTTTAAAGAGATATTTTTTTCATCATCAAGAAGTGAACTAGATAACCCAAGTTTTAATCCTTGATCAGTCACAGAAACCATTGACATATTCATTCCCCTATCAAATACGTGATTCAGCATCACAATTTAATGTTTGTTTTTAATTCTGTTGGTTTGTTTTGTTTGCCCTATTAATTTAGTGATTGATTTTCCTTGTATCTGCATGATTGGTTTTAAAACTATTGTGAGTAATAAAGAAGTTCCATGATAAACATGAAGGGGGAGCTTCAGCTTGAGAGATAAATAGCCAACAGCTTTCTGAGGTTTGACAAACGAATGCTTAACCACCAGCGCAAGCAAGATAATAGACTGTCTCTATCACCCCAGAGAATCCCTCCTGCCCCTTTGAAGTTGGCTGGATCACATGTTCCCTCTCCCAACTGTCACTTATGTGCTTTGTGACCCTTTAGTTTTGTTATTCCTGGTTTGACTTGCATTTCCCTGATAACTAAAGATGTTATTTTATGTGCTCATTTTTTACTATTTATTTGGGTGTACTGGGTCTTAGTTGCTGCACGTGACCTCTTAGTTGGGGCATGTGGGATCTTGTTCCCCTACCAGGTACCAAACCTGGGTCCGCTGCATCAGGAGCACGGAGTCCCAGCTACTGGACCAGCAGGGGAGTCCCTTAGGTGCTCCCTGACCAAGCTCAACTGTCTTTTGTGAAGCCTTTTGCAAATCTTTTACCTATTTTTTTTTTTAAGTTGGATTGTTTTACTGAGTTGCAAGCGAGCTTGTTCTGTTTTGAATTTCTAGTTGGTACAAGTCCTTTGTCAGATATAGATATTGCAAACATTTTTTTCCCCATCTGTGACCTGCCTATTCATTTTCTTACTTGCCTTATGCAAAGATCCAGTATTAAATATTTTTATTGTCCAGTTTATCAAACTTTTCTCTTGTTTTTTGTGTCTTAGCTATTCTTTGCCCATCCCAGTGTAGCAGAGATTTCGTGTTCACTTCAACTTTAATAGCTGTTTTTAATAGCCTTAGCTTTTACATTTAGGTCTGCGATGTACTTCAATGTGTGTGTTGAGTGTGAGGTTAGGGTTGATGGGCAGTTTCTGCCTATATGGATATCCACTTGTTCCAGCACCATCTGTCAAGACAGGATTTGCTTTCCCCATTGAACTGCCATGGCATAATATGGTATCATTGTAGGGGGCTTGCTTTCTTGAAAATGAAGTTACACTTTGATATATCAGACCTTTCTGAAGTTATTAATTCACTTACAGGCAACCCGATTCAGGTTCCCACTGATTCCAGATTTTACAGAGGGGCTGCTGGTACAGGTGGCTTCAATTCTTTTAGCCAGTTTTCTTAAAAACTAACATTTGTTTCCACCTCCTGCACTTAACTAGAAGCTGGCAAAGATTCCCACCAGTGGGCTTGGTGTGAATGTGACCAACCACGACGGCTCCTCCCCGCTGCATGTGGCCGCCCTGCACGGTCGGGCGGACCTCATCCTCCTCCTTGTGAAGCACGGTGCCAGCGTGGGGGCCCGAGACGCCAGCCAGGCTGTCCCACTCCACCTGGCCTGCCAGCAGGGCCACTTCCAGGTACCGGTGCTGACTCTCGGGCAGCGTGGACAGGGTTAGAACCTCACCTCATGGGGATACTGCAGAGGGGAAGGTGGCTGTCTGAAGGGACGGGCCTGTGTCCTTCCTCCCAGCCCTGAGATTCTGAGGCGCACAGGGCAGGGCCGCTCAGCAACAGAACACACAGCCCTGGTACTTTTGGGGGGTGGAGCCAACCAGAGCTGGTCCTTATTCTCACCCCCACCGGGAACTGCCTCTCTCTCATTCTTGGGCTTTGGTCATCGAGGGCTGAAGCATGTCTGACCACCTCTGTGTTCCCACAGCTCCTATCTTGTGCCAGACAGTTTAATATCTATTTATTTTTTTCATCTTCCCTTATTAGTTCTACTGTAAGCTTATTAAGACAGGAATAATGTTTCAGGTAATGCCTAGCATCAGCTTCCTAACATGTAAAACTAGAGTAGTTATTGCAGCTCTCCACAGAGGACATACAGTGATTCAGTGACAAGCAGTGGTGCCTGGCACATGCCTGGCCTGCAGGACCCTCAGCCCAGGTTAACCCCTTCATGCTTCAGCTGGTCTGCTTTCTCCTGAGGGTCAGACACGTGTCTAAAGGGCTCTCTGGATGAACCTACAGAAAAGCCAAAAGAATATCAAGTTAGAGAATCTCTCCCTGCAAATATTAAAATTTTCCTCTCTGGGCTAGGTGGTGAAGTGTCTGTTAGAGTCGAATGCAAACCCAATAAAAGGACATAAGTGGAAACACACCCCTCATTTATGCCTGTTCCAGAGGCCACCACGAAGTCGCAGCACTGCTGCTGCAGGTGAGGCCCCTCCACCCCCACCCCCACCCCGGCCCAGGAGCTGCTGGTGTGGGTTGGCACGCAGGGAGCCCCTGGCAGCGTCCTGGGAGGCGCCTGGGCTCATGATGTAAGCGGGCCCTGGGAGAGGAGCTCTGGAATCAGGGGCCTTGGAGTTCGCGCTGCATCAGAGATGCAGGGTTGAGGACTGAGACACACTGCTTTTCTTGGAGGCTGGGGTCTTGCCTCACTTACCAGGTGAGTTGCATCATTGCCTGAAATGTGAGCTGAATGTCCTTTTTTGTCACTGCTGCTTTTTCCCCTCTCTTGATGAAGGTTGTATGTGTTGACTGTAGAAGGAAGAATTTTTAAAAGTAGGGAAAACCCAACTTTTCCATAACCCTGTTACTCAAGGGTAACTATTTTGGGTGACTTTTTGAAAATGTGCATAGTTTAGATCAGTATTGTTTTCTATCTTTTTTTTTTTTTAAATTGCATTGCGTGACATGTGGAACTTCCTGGACCAGGGATCAAACCTGAGCCCCTGCAGCGGAAGCACAGTCTTAATCCCTGGACTACTAGGGAAGGCCTCTATCTTGTTTAACTTAATGTAGAAAACCGTTTATTAAAAATCTGAATTTTTTTAATGGTTGCATAATTAGGGATGTACTGCAGTTTTCTTTTTTAAAACTCTTTCTGCTTAATACATTTAGGTGACTTCTATTTTTCCCCTATTTAGTGATGAATGCTGCCATGAATATCTTTATACATAAGTCTTTTTTCCTCAGTATTACTTTTACCCCTAACATTTTAAGACAAATTTCAGACATAGAGAAAAGTTGAAGGAAGGTTACAGTGTACATCCATATGGCTACCACATCAATTCAGTGTGGGTCATTTTTAACATTGCTCTTGACTGTACTGTTTTCTTTCTAGCATGGGGCCTCCATCAATGCTTCCAACAACAAGGGCAACACAGCGCTGCATGAGGCTGTGATAGAAAGGCACGTCTTCGTGGTGGAGCTACTACTGCTTCACGGAGCATCGGTTCAGGTCCTGAATAAGAGGCAGTGCACAGCGCTCGACTGTGCTGAACAGGTACGTGGAGCACTTCTTGTTGAGGGCATCCCAAGCTCCCTTACAGCTCTCATGGACCCCCCACATTGAAGCCAGATCTGAGAGAACAGTAGCCAGACCTCCTGACTCACCGAGCTGGGCTGAGTTTGCATGCTAGAGTCTGCCAGTGTGGCTACACCCTGGTCCTTGGTCATCTGGTCAGAGGTGGCCTGCTGGGGAGCCAGTGGTAGTTTTCTTTTGCCATGCTGCATGCCACATGTGGGATCTCAGTTCCTCAACCAGGGAATCAACCCCATGCCTCCTGCATTGGAAGCACAAAGTTTTAACCACTGGACAGCCAGGGAGTCCCCAGGGTAGTTTTCAAAGGTCTGAGTAGAGGTGCCTCTCACCCACTGCAGGCCTTGGTGCCCTGGCCTGGCCTGCTATCCAACAGTCAGGTGCCTGCAGGGGAAGAAGCAGGATGCGACAGTGTCCTGGTCTCACCCTTCCTGCCCTGGGAACCCATCACGGTGTTAGCAGCACAAGGGGGAAGTGTGTGCAGTCCGTGAGCACACCTTGAGTTCTGTGTGGGCGGTTTACCACCCACCCAGGGGTGGATGTGCACTGTTGGAAGTGGTGAGGGAACAGTCTGCTCCTCCTGGGGAAGGGGCACCTCTTCATTTGTCCTCTGTTCACGTTGAATCTTTATACAGTTTCCTACTCAGGTAGACAACTGGTAGGCTGTTGAACTGCACCACTCACACTTTTAAGTCACCATAACCCAACCTACTCATGTTGTTCATTTGCTAAGTCGTGTCCGACGCTCTGTGACCCCAAGGACTACAGCATGCCGGGCCTGCTGCAGTCCCAGCATCAACTTGCCATCTCCCAGAGTACACCCAAGTCCATGTCCATTGAATTGGTGATGCCATCACACCATCTCATCCTCTGCTGCCCTCTTTTTGCATTCAGTCTTTCCCAGCATCAGGGTCTTTTCCATGAATTGTCTGTTCGCATCAAGTGGCCAAAGTATAGGCTGAGTTTATTTACTTAGTATATTGCATCAGGTGGCCAAAGTATAGGCTGTTTATTTACTTAGTATATTGTATCAGGTCACTCAAGTATAGGCTGAGTATATTTATTTAGTATATTCAGTGTAATTTGCAGTATATTCATTTCTAATTTTCAGTTGTATTTCGTTAACAGAACTGACGTACTTTAAACATTCAGTTTAGCACTTCCTCAAATGATGATGAGTATCTTTCATTGAGTACTTCTATGTGCTGGGCGCTCAGTAACCTAACAGTAACTCTACAGTAATATATGCTGTTCTCATCAACCCAGTTGCACAGAGCAGTGAAACACGGGCAGAGCCAGCCTCCAGATGCGGGGCTGTTCTCCACCACTTTATGGCCTCCAAGTTTTGTCTGTAGTGGCTTCTTTCTTAGCTTTTCTGCCCAGCCACGCCAGCATTGACACTTAGATTAAAAACAGGCACTCACCTCCTAAGAATTTAAAAAAAAAACCCATCACTGTTACCTTTTCCTTTTCAACTTATAGAATTCAAAAATAATGGAACTGCTTCAAGTTGTACCAAGCTGTGTGGCCACATTAGACGACATTAGTGGTGAAACAGACCACAGCGAGTACGTCACTGTTAAGATCAGGAAAAAATGTAAGAACTCACATTCTTTCTGGAATTCTCGGTGTGGGTTTATTTGGAAATTCATGAAAGTGAAAATGAAGTCGCTCAGTCGTGTCCAACTCTTTGGGACCCCATGGACTAGTAGCCTACCGGGCTCCTCCCTCCATGGGACTCTCCAGGCAAGAGTACTGGAGTGGGTTGCCATTTCCTTCTCCAGGGGATCTTCCCAACCGAGGATCGAACCCGGGTCTCCTGAATTCCAGGCAGACGCTTTAACCTCTGAGCCACTGGGAAATTCATGAGTGGTTGCCAATTTTCACCTAACTATAAATGTAAAACGTAACTGGGGGTGGGATTATAGGCACCAAAGAAATGCATGTTATAGCCTGTTTCGACTGTTATCGACTTTTTTTGGATACTGGCTTTCTGGTCGACGGCAGCGCTTCCTAAGGAGGTGAGGAGGACGCTTGTAGGCCTTACCCTGAAGGTCAGGCCCCCACTTGCCAGCTTTGGAGCAGGCCCTGCCTCTGGTAGGTCCGTTCATGTCTCAAATTCTAAATCCAAGCCTTTTTCTAAGCATTTCCTGGACGTCTGGGATAAATGCTACCTTTAAATATTTTTTTAAAAATGAAGTAGTGGTATTTACAGCAACATGGATAGAACTAGAGATTGTCATCCTGAGTCAGACAGAGAAGGAGAAATATCATATGACATCCCTTATATGTGGAATCTAAACAGAAAAGATACAAATGAACTTACAAAAGAGAAAAGAGACTCAGAGAAGGAACTTATGGTTGCTGGCAGAAGGAAAGGGTGGGAGGAAGTGATAGTTAGGGAGTTTCAGATGGACAGGTTCACACTGGTGTATTTAAAATGGATAACCAACGAGGACCTACTGTATAGCACAGGGACCTCTGCTCAGTGTTAGGTAGCAGCCTGGGTGGGAGGGGAGTTTGGGGGAGAATGGATACATCTATATATATAGTTGAGTCCCTTCCCTGTTCACCTGAAACTACCACAACACTGTTAATCAGCTACATACAAATATAAAAAGTTTAAATATTAAGAAGAAAAGATTTCTTTTTTAATTTGCAGGTGTATAGAGGTTAATGGTAATTAGAACAGCAGCTGCCAAACAAGGGTGGGGCTGAAGTATTTTCTTATTTTTAATAAAAAAAGTTTTTATAGATGGGGTCCTTGTTCAACTTTTTAAAAACTTATTGTTGCAGTTTGAAGTGTAATAATGTGAAAAAAATCTATTCACAAATCTGGATAATCCTGAGGCTATCTGACCGTAATTGGTTGTGCCTGGGGAGTATCAATGTATTAAGGATTTATTTTTGTTTCATGGGGGATGGTCACACAGTAATACATACGTTATCTACTAACACGTTTCTGTAAGCAAATTAAATCCTTAATTTCCTAAATATTGTTAAAGAAATGTTGAAAGTTTGCGTCTGTGCAATTTCTAAACAATTGTTAAACTACCCTTGAAGTTTTCAGATGTTTTTATTCTTTTATCTACAGGGAATTCAAAGATGTATGATCTACCAGATGAACCTTTTACAAGACAGTTTTACTTTGTCCACTCAGTTGGTCCATTTAAGTGAGTATAAAATTCAAGTTGATTTCTGTGCTTTTGACCTTAATTTTACTTACAACTTAAGCAGGTTATTTGCAGCTTTAATGCGTATAAATAAATCTGCACCCATCAAATGCTGCCACCTCGTGGCCAACTAGAATATTTTGCACCACTATCCCAAACACTTATTTTAGTTTGTTTTGGGTTTCAGGGCAAGGACTCCAAAGGAGATTATGGCACGAGACAGAAGTGTCCCTAATCTTACTAAAGATTCTTTGCATCAGGTGAGTTATTAAACACTGGCTTATACCATTATTTTTTTAATCCTAGATTTTTCAAAACTAATCCTTGGAAAACACATCTCTTATTTCAGTAGTCCCATCACTGGTAAAGAGTTACAAACAAAATGAGTTTGGTGGCAAGATTAAATATTGTTATATTTAATAATGCATTTCTGAGCTGAGAAAGGAAAGTGAGGGAAAAGTGGCACAGTTGAGACACATGGAAAGATCCCGCAGTTCATAACATGCATACGAGGTGAACTATCCCAGATTTTACTGTGTGAGCTAATTCACTAACGTGTTAATCACTAATGTAAGGAAGAAAACACATCTGTATATAGTTAAAAACCTTGGGAGTATAGTATAATGGTGCTCATACAGTCAGTTTTGTTTGTGGCCATCTTCCTAAAGCACTATTTAATACTCTTTATACTCATTATAAAGGAAGCCTGCTTTCCTTTCTGTGGTACTATTAGGTGGCTCTTAGAAAACATGGCTTTTCTTTTCTTTTTAAATTATAGTTGATTTACGTTGTTTCTAGTGTACAGCAGTGATGCAGTTTATATATACATATATAATATATATACTTTTTCTTTTCCATTATAGTTTATTACATGATACTGAATATATTTCCCTGTGCTATACAGTAGGGCATTACTGAAACATGGCTTTTTTTATTGGTGCTCGTCAATGTCATATGCGCCTTATTTGAGAAATAGAATTTATAGGATGTCTGGCATAGGCTTGCTGGAACAAATATACTACCATTCTAAATCTTTTAGCAAATTAAAGTGATTTTTGTTAATATGACTAATCTTGATTTCATAGTTAATCTTCCCTGGCTTTGTTAATAGGCCTGCTTCTGAGTGGAAAACCTGCAGACTTTGAAATCTGCCTGGGTTCAAGTGCTAGCTTTCCCCTTGCTAGCTGGGGGACTTAAGGCAGATTGCCTAACTTTGTTGATCCTATTTCCTCAGCTGTATGCACAATGGGGATGACAACAGTACACATTAGTTAGAGTTGCAAAGACTAAATGTGAAAACACGTAAACGTGTTTACACTGTGCCCGACATGCGGAGTACGCACAGGTTACACTTTCACTGGAGGGATGTTAAGAGTTGAAATTATGCCTGCAAAGTACTTAGCACATTGATGACACCTCAAGAAGCACTCGAGGGGAGCTGTTACTCTGGTGGTGTTTTCAAGTACAGTGTAAATGCGAAATGTTTGAATCCTATCTTTTCTTTAGCCAGGGAGACAAAGAGTCATACGGAAGCACAATAACCTGCCAGACCAGGGCAAGTCTGAGGCTGCTGACAAAGGAAACGACCAGCTGGAGAGGCCTGCACCAAGGCAAACTGCTCCCAGAAACAGGAGGATGCTCCGTAGACACACAGTCGACGATACAGTTGTACCCAAGGGCCCAGAGACTGCTGGCAACCTGACCACTCCCAAAGAGGCTAGCATTTCCCAGCCTTAACAGTAATGAGGAATCATCTACTGCCAAGAAGCAAGGCCTCAACAAGAAGATGCTGCGCATGAATACAGCTTCGCACTCAATGAAATTTGTTTGGCTTGAGAAAAGCAGGAAATGTCCTGAAAGCTTTTCTGTGGTTGACAGAAAGAATACAACAGGTCATCACTAGCTCTTTCCTCTTCAGAGGTAATGGATACACTTAAAAGGGATGGACAAAAATTCCAGTGGTGTCCAGAAGACACTTAAGTATTTGGGTTCCTGGGTTACAGTGAGAGGTTGCATCACCAGATTCTGACCTCCTTCTACTGAAAGGTGCTAAACCTCTGTGATGTGTATGAACTAGCAAACCATAGTCTAAAAGAACTCCTCCCTCTGGGATAAGCTGAAGAAAAGCAATTTAGGTTTCACTGTACTGTGGAGGCTGGGCAGAAATACGGCATTTGAATAAAGAAAACAGGGCTGAAAAATGTCCCTTTTAAGCAACACTTGAACCCAAAGATGCCTAAATGCCATTTTGATTGCTCATTTCAGTTCTAAGGACACACAGGACATCTTCTACACTATGTATGTGGGGAAAGCTGGGTATACTTTTTTCTTCCAACAAAGTACAGATAATTGACCACTGCACTTATACACCTGTAGCAGTGTCTCTAGAAACATCCCTTTCCATTAAGAGACCCCCTAAACGTCACACTGGATGTATGGTTACTGAAGAGAGTAGACTTGGCACATCTTCTCTTAGTCTTTTGATTCAGATTCAAAACTTACAGCACAAACCAGGTCAAAGTAACTTTATGTTAGAATTTATTGCCATTTATTCCTTTTATAAATTTCTATAGATTATACTTCTTATTTTTTTATGTTACTAATTAGTCTAGAGCTGCAAACACGGGTTTGTCCTGAGTACATTTTCAAATAACTTTGTAATAGGGAAATGGTTTTGTGCACGTTCTTGGAAATACTTGTGTATGTACAGAAGGGGAGGGGCTGATTATTTTTCTATAAAGTAATTTATGATTTTTAATTTTCTAATGTGCCTTGGATATGTGCCAAATGATGGGAAAGAAACAGTAAACTTTATGATTCTTGAGTCTGTCGTGGTATACTTTTTTAGTTTGTTCTCCTGTGGTAATACGTTTCTCAGCCTTTCTGCTATCAACATGTGCTTGGGGTGTAGGATCATCTTCTTCCACTGGATAGATATACACTTTATTTTTCAGCTAGAGATAGAAGTGTGACTGAAACGTGTGAACTGGGTCATTTGGAGCAGATTATCCAGGGCTGCTGACCTAATCCAGTAAGCACAGTGCCTAGGGCCCCCGCAAAGGCATTTTCATTTCTTTTAGCCTCAGAAAAACAAACTGAATACAATACAGCTACGTAGCCCAAACAGCAAATAAGCACGGCTGCTTTGGAAGTTTGTTCTGTTTTTCCTCCCCTCCCCACTTCTAAACAAAACCACCTTATTGGCCTAAGCTGCTGTGCTTTTCTAGCATCCTGATAAGAGACTTGACACTGTGCACTTTATTAGCACAGTCCTGCCCAAGATACAAACACGTACATTAGAAACACCTAATTTTGGGGTGGTACAACAGTTTTGAAAACCTACTGTGAACCTATCTGCAGGGCAGGAATAGAGACGCAGGTGTCAAAGAATGGACTCGTGGACCTGGCACGGGGGCGAGGGTGGCACCAACTGAGAGCAGTGCTGACATACGCACTGCTGTGTGTAAAACATCCACGTCAAGTGGGAGCTGCGGTGGCACAGGGAGCTCAGCGCAGTGCTCTGCAAGGGCCTCGAGCGCGCCTCTCGAGGGAAGAGGTGTTTGTCTACATGCAGTTGATCCACTTTGTTGTATAGCAGAAACTAACACAACACTGTAAAGCAACCATACTGTGATTAAAAACAAAAAAGAAATATTGAAAAAGCCAAACTTTCCTGTATACCCTCCATAATTCTAACAACTGCCCTGGCTGGTAGGAATGTCAAGTGAGGAGGTTTAAGGAAATAAGGGGGCTAATTTGCTTGCATGGTCAGAGCTGGGGTCAAGGCCGGGCTGGCAGTGTCACCTGCTTTCAGCTGGTTGTGCCCTTCACCTGGAGATAGAAACACCATGAATGGGACTCTCAATCCTGGGGGAGAAGTTTCCTCTTGAGCTATTCTGGTTGTCAGCAGGGTGAGCAATCTGAAGTGATTACCTCAATTATTTTAAAAACACATGTGTTTCTAATTACTTTCTCAATTAAAACTAAATTTGACAATTTAGAAATTGGTAATGTCAAAATTCCTATTTTGTATGAGAATGTTTTGAATTCAGAGTATCGTCAGTTAAATCAGAAAGGTGAGAATAACCAGCCCCCACCCCTAGATGGAAACATATTCCACCCCCACAATGTCATCAACAATTTCTGTCCTCAGTCACTTTCCATTCTCAAGTGTCTCTAAATGAGGGGAGGTGTGCAGTCCCTGAACACACTGACCTCAACAGCTGCCATAACAGTGGTTATTTTATAAGAGAAAGCATGTAGCAAACTTGCTCAGAGCTGTCTAGTCTCCTTCCAGTGTTTCTATGTAAAATTTACTTGTTAACTAGGATTATTTTTTCAAAATTCTTGTTCAGATTTTACTTTGGTGATTTACTGTTCCTCTGAACTCTTTTGATGGTCCTTAATGGCTCTACTCATTTATTTGTTTACTCAGGAATACTAGACATGTATTCTAACACTCCACTAAATTTTAAGTCTGAAAGAGAGTAAAATCTCAAGTATAATTTAGAAATATATCGGTAGTGTATATATCTCTAGCTAGAGACTGGAACGATAAATCACATTTTCCATCACCTTTCCTGCTATTAATCCTACTGAGCTCATTAAATGTTATGCACTTCCTCTGGAGCTGGGTGCCCCAGGACTAAGACAAAAGTTACACCGAACAGCTCACTTGAGAGTTAAGTTTATGATTCAAAGTTTCGAGCACAGTTTTTCATAACCTGGTGGGAATAAAGGACAAAAAGATGACACTCACTTTAAGTTACCTGCAACCCTGTCAGTGAAGACCCAGAACATTTCTACCACAATGGTGAACTGCTAAACTGTCTCAACTGGACTTGAATCATTAGAAATCATTTCTCTTAAAAACACGTTTACTAGTGTTTAAACATTATCACCAGTATGTCTCAGTTATTTTGCCAATTTTTTTCTAATTGATATATCCTCCAGTTACAGAGGTGGTATAGGTAATACTTGTTAGATGAGTTAATCTCAATGCTTTGAAAAGAAGATTATAAATGAAACCAAAGTTAGGAATTTTCCTACATTAAATGTAAGGACTATCTGCAGGAAGAAAAAGGTCTTATCTGCTTTCAGAACCTATGTCTTGGAAATACTAAAACTGACTCAGCTTAATCCATGAATCTTAACACCTATGATGTCACAGACGCTATTTTCTTCTCACTGAGGTGCTGGAGCAGCCCCTACTTCTGCTAAGGTCATGTTCCCATTTAACACTAATGTCACAAGTATGAAGGATATATTCATGCTGCTAAACATGTTCAAAAGCTTTTGATAGGAAAGGACGAAAATTTAAAAATGCAGATCTTCTGCTCATTTCTCTATGGTAGAAAAACAACTTTGTCCAAATTGTTCTATTTTGCATAACAAGTTTATTTTTAAAAGATATATAGACAATAAACAAAGTAAACACACCACCAGATCTTAACTTCTGCCAAGTATTATCTGTCCTAGATAGTACTGGAACTTCGTTCAGTTCCAGTCTCTAGACAAATTCAATAATCGTCATCTTCATCAGAGTCCATTACTTTTCTTCTGTTGAACTGGGGGAAAATTAAATGAGTATCATGTTTCATAAAACGTAACTCAGATTTTCTGAGAAAACAAATTCTACCTACTACAGAAAGACATTTCTGTCTGGTTTAATATAACTTAAGTGTTTCAAATCAACAGAAGAGCCTTGAAAATTAGACCCTCAATGCAACTTTCTCCCCAAACGTCCCAGTGTTGTGAAACAAAAATGTCTATGGGCTAAAATGTTTGACACACTACATGCAGATGTAACACTTATTTAAAATATCAATCTTTCTTTTGTGATGTGCTTTGGGGGAAACTTACTTTAACTGTTGTTTTCTTTTCTGTTTGCTGGCTTACTTTTTCGAGGATTTCTATTAAACCTTGTTCTGATACCTAGAATAATCAAAGAGAAAAACAGTGCTTTTTAAAACAAAGAATTGACCTTAGCCAACTGACTCATTTCAATCCTTCCAGAGTATAGAAGTAGAGGTCAAGGAGGAAGGAGAATGGGACAGCTGGCTGAAACCACTGGCTATATATAACTCTTGGTTTAAGATACACTTAAAATCTGCTCTGCTGGTCTTCATTTGAGGGAGGAACAGTATCTATCAGTTAGCTTCCTCGAAAAATCCAAGGTTAACAGGTATTTAAGCACCCCTTCATCACCACTAGCAGACAATGACAACCACCTACACCACTGTGTTAAGTGAAAGGGACAGAGATACTCCGCCTCTGCACCAAGACCCCGAGAAGCTTAAAAGCAGGAGACAAGTCACTCAAAAAGATGAAGCCACTGTCACCCCCTCCACACACGTTCTCAGTGTAAAGGGTTCAGGGCAGGTTGATCTCTGCAGGCTGTCGTGGCGGCAGAGGGCTCCCCAGTGCTGGTGGGTCTCGTCTGGATCTTGAAGGAAGATCAGGGTTGCCAGAATATATCATTCATGGCAATATAGCAATGCACAGAATAACCAGGAAATTTAGCACTTCTTCATTTGCAAAACAAGCATAACTTTCCCAATTTTAATTAGTACTGCTGACAAACCCTGTTTCTATTGTAGAAGCAATTTAGGCTATCTGATCCTAAGAGTCAACTGGTTCCAGAGCAATGTAAAAAAGGAAAGCAACAGAGGATTTTAGAAAAGAGAGTTATCTTTTAGGATCTACGGTAGACACAACTATTTTCTCCTTTAAAAACTGCTTCAACAAGAATTCTGTAACCAGAAAGAGATGAAATTGAGCTTCTGAGGATACATTTTGGTAAAGTAGGTAACAACAGATTAAAACTGCCTCAAGGCAGGTTAAGCTTACCTTCCCACTTAGTTGTCCATACCGTGCCATCTGTATAAGGTAATTCTCTACTGCTTTAGTTTTCTCAGGCTTTACAAGTGCTAAGTTACTTACTAAAAAGGAAGGGAAAAATATATAAACACACACACACAAACATGCACAAAAAGAAGTCAGAACAAAATGGACTTGACTAAATGCACTTATTCCTTGAAACGAAGTACTAACATTTCTAAAGCACCTGAGACTTATTTATGTCTTGAGACCAGCAAGGTAGATAAGGCAGATGCTATTATCACTCCTCTTAAAAATGAGGAAACTACAGTTCAGCTTTGTCAACCTCAGTCAAGACCACAGAGAGATAGTGGTGAACCAAGATTAAACTTGGGGGCTCAGATTCTAAGCTCCACCCTTTAAAAACAAAGCAAAAGCAAGACTGTTCCATGAAGAGCAATTTCTATACTGCATGCATGCATGCTAAGTCACTTCAGTCATGTCCAACTCTTTGCGACCCCATGGACTGTAGACCATCAGGCTCCCCTGTCCATGGGATTCTCCAGAAGAGTACTGGAGTGGGCTGTCATTTCCTCCTCCTGGGAATTTTCCTGACCCAGGGATCGAGCCTGCATTTCTTGTGGCTCCTGTTTTGCAGGCAGATTCTTTACTGCTTGAGCCACCAGGGAAGCCCTCAAAAAGCAACTCATCCTTGCGAATTTCTGTATTACTACGCATATACAATCATGGTGATCCATCCAGAGCTGCGTCTTCTAGGCTGGGCTTCAAGTTATAATACAGAAGATAATGTTTCATTCTAATTGGCTCATTTAATTTTTTTATGGTTTTCTTTTTATTTTTTGTGACGAAAAACACAACACAAATGGAGAATACAAGTATACCTCATTTTACTGAGCTTCACAGATACAGCAGTTTCCACAAATGGAGGTCTGTGGTGTCCTACATCCCTGCTTTGAGCAAGTCTGCTGGCACTGTTTCCCTGACAGTGTGTGCTCACTTCATGTCTTTGTGTCACTTTTTGGTAATTTTCACATTTTCTATTGTTATTCTTATATATATTATGGTGATCTGTAATCAATGATCTTTGACGTTATTATTGAAAAACAAAAATCGTGACTTGCTGAAGACTCAGATGATGACTAGCATTTTTTAGCAATACTACTACTACTGCTAAGTCGCTTCAGTTGTGTCCAACTCTGTGCGACCCCATAGACGGCAGCCCACCAGGCTCCCCCGTCCCTGGGATTCTCCAGGCAAGAACACTGGAGTGGGTTGCCATTTCCTTTTCCAATGCATGAAAGTGAAATGTGAAAGTGAAGTCACTCAGTCGTGTTCAACTCTTAGCGACCCCATGGACTATAGCCTTCCAGGCTCCTCCGTCCATGGGATTTTCCAGGCAAGAGTACTGGAGTGGGGTGCTATTGCCTTCTCCGTTTTTAGCAATAAGGTATTTTTAAATTAAGGTATGCATACTTTTTTTCTAAGACATAATATTATTGCACTTAACAGACTATAAAAATTTTATATGCACTGGAAAGCCAAAAAATTTGTATGACTTGCTTATTGTGGTGGTCTGCAACCAAAGCCAAAATATCTCCAAGATCTGCCTGAACAATAAACCAGAGCCCCATCACCCAGGTCAACTGCTAGCAGCATTTTGTGACTGACTTGACTGAAGAGTTATTGCCAATAAATTTTACCTAATATAGTTGTCCTTTGGTATCTGAAAGGACTGGTTCTAGGATTCCCTGTGGATGCCAAAATCTGAAAGATGCTCAGGTCCCTCATATAAAATGGTGTACTACAATCAGCCCTCTGTATCTGTCGGTTCTGACTCTATAAAAATGGAGGGCTCACTACACGCACTTGATTTCAATAGCAGGAGAGAATGGAGCTAGAACTTTTAATAACAACTTAAGTATGTTTCTTTACGTTTATAAGACTAACACTCCTTACAAATTATCTGTATCTCACATGCTTTAAATGGCAATCCACTCCAGTATTCTTGCCTGGAGCCACAGAAAAGGAGCCTGCTGGACTACAGTCCATGGGGTCACAAAGAGTGGGACACGACTGAGCGACTTCATTTCATTTCATTGCATTTCACATGCTTTTAGGTTAAACAAATATTTAATCTAGAGATAGCAATTATTTCACATACATCTCCCTATTCAAATAACTCAAACCAGTTTTATAAAGAAAACTGAAGATGCTTACACCGGGCCCGGGCTGACTGATCCAGAACTTGGGCTAAGATACTGTTTCTCATTTCTGCTTCCCTACAAGAAAAACAGGTCAAGCAAAATTAGAACTAAGCTGCCAGCATTCCTACTGAACACAGAAAAATGTAACAAGTCCATTCTTACTCAAAAGCCAGTTTTATATTTTGTGAGTTTGAAAGGTAAAACTTCACAGTTTCCCAATTCAGAAGGGAGTTTCAGTACAACCAACATTATAAACATTAATTAAGTACCCAGTGTGTGAGAAGGGCTAGAAATTTGTAGTGAGATTTCAGGCAAATACACTGATGAATGATTAATCCGTGTTATTTTCTTAGAGATAAAGAAGCTGAGGTTCATGGAGACCATGTTAAGAAGACATAGGTAACTGTGACCAAGGTATGACCAGATTCCACGTTTTAAGATTCTCATTCTTAGTTTTGGGTTGGGAGGGGAGTTACAATTATACCCGTTTCTACCCTTGCATCTTCCCATCTATCCAGGCAGAAACTATTTCATATTCACAGGACAGTGATTTCAAATTTTTTAAAGCAGAAATTGTTTTCCAAATGAAGCCCTTCAAGAAACTTAGTATGAACTTAACACAGAAAAAAGCCGAGGTTCTTTGGCTGAATTAGAAGGCTGAATCCGCTGTACAAGGGAAAAAGAAATAAACCATTATGCAGAAAGGAAAGTGTGCATTAATCAATTTCAGCCCTGAGAAAGAAAAAAAAGTGTCTATAAACTTCAAGCTTTAGCCTTGTAGGTTTGCTGTCTGAATTTCTTCTGGTAGCAGGGTGGAGGCAGGGAAAGAACATCAAGCAGAGAACTTTAAGAGGTCTAAGGTTAGAAAGGAGGTCATCATCCAAGGAGCAGTGGCTGCGTGGGTGCAGGAGGGCCAAGAGGAGCTACTCCACGTTCAAGGTCAGGAGGGGCGGTGGTGAGGAGATATCCCTCATCTAAGGTAAGGAGCAGCGGCTGAGCTTTGCTGGAGCAGCCATGAAGAGATACCGCACGTCCAAGGTAAGAGAAACCCAAGTGAGATGGCAGGTGTTGCCAGAGGGCATCAGAGGGCAGCCACACTGAAACCAACTCACAGAAAACTAGACAATCTGATCACACGGACCACAGCCTTGTCTAACTCAATGAAACTAAGCCATGCTGTGTGGGGCCACCCAAGACAGGGGAGTCATGGTGGAGAGGTCTGACAGAATGTGGTCCACTGAAGAAGGAATGGCAAACCACTTCAGTATTTTTGCTTTGAGAACCCCATGAACAGTATGAAAAGGCAAATGATAGGCTACTGAAAGAGGAACTCCCCAGGTCAGTAGGTTCCCAATATGCTACTGGAGATCAGTGGACAAATAACTCCAGAAAGAATGAAGGGATGGAGCCAAAGCAAAAACAATACCCAGTTGTGCATGTGACTGGTGACAGAAGCAAGGTCCGATGCTATAAAGAGCAATATTGCACAGGAACCTGGAATGTTAGGTCCATGAATCAAGGCAAATTGCAAGTGGTCGAACAAGAGATGGCAAGACTGAATGTCAACATTCTAGGAATCAGCGAACTAAAATGGAATGGAGTGGGTGAATTTAACTCAGATGACCACTGTATCTACTACTGAGGGCAGGAATCCCTCAGAAGAAATGGAGTAGCCATCATGGTCAACAAGAGTCCAAAATGCAGTACTTGGATGCAATCTCAAAACGACAGAATGATCTCTGTTCACTTCCAAGGCAAACCATTCAATATCACAGTAATACAAGTCTACGCCCCAACCAGTAATGCTGAAGAAGCTGAAGTTGAATGGTTCTATGAAGACCTACAAGACCTTTTAGAACTAACACCCAAAAAGATGTCCTTTCCATTATAGGGGACTAGAATGCAAAAGTAGGAAGTCAAGAAACACCTGGAGTAACAGGCAAATTTGGCCTTGGGATACGGAATGAAGCAGGGCAAAGGCTAATAGAGTTTTGCCAAGAGAACACACTGGTCATAGCAAACACCCTCTTCCAACAACACAAGAGAAGACTCTACACATGGACATCACCAGATGGTCAACACTGAAATCAGATTGATTATATTCTCTGCAGCCGAAGATGGAGAAGCTCTATACAGTCAACAAAAACAAGACCGGGAGCTGACTGTGGCCCAGATCATGAACTCCTTATTGCCAAATTTAGACTTAAATTGAACAAAGTAGGGAAAAGCACTAGACCACTCAGGTATGACCTAAATCAAATCCCTTATGATTATACAGTGGAGATGAGAAATAGATTTAAGGGACTAGATCTGATAGATAGAGTGCCTGATGAAGTATGGACGGAGGTTCGTGACACTGTACAGGAGACAGGTATCAAGACCATCCCCACGGAAAAGAAATGCAAAAAAGCAAAATGGCTGTCTGGGGGAGGCCTTATAAATAGCTGTGAAAAGAAGAGAAGGGAAAAGCAAAGGAGAAAAGGAAAAGGAAAGATATAAGCATCTGAATGCAGAGTTCCAAAGAATAGCAAGGAGAGGTAAGAAAGCCTTCCTCAGCGATCAATGCAAAGAAACAGAGGAAAACAACAGAATGGGAAAGACTAGAGATCTCTTCAAGAAGATTAGAGATACCAAGGGAATATTTCATGCAAAGATGGGCTTGATAAAGGACAGAAATGGTATGGACCTAACAGAAGCAGAAGATATTCAGAAGAGGTGGCAAGAATACACAGAAGAACTGTACAAAAAGATCTTCATGACCAAAATAATCATGACGGTGTAATCACTCACCTAGAGCCAGACATCCTGGCATGTGAAGTCAAATGGGCCTTAGAAAGCATCACTATGAACAAAGCTAGTGGAGGTGATGGAATTCCAGTTGAACTATTTCAAATCCTGAAAGATGGCGCTGTGAAAGTGCTACACTCAATATGCCAGCAAATTTGGAAAACTCAGCAGTGGCCACGGGACTGGAAAAGGTCAGTTTTCATTCCAATCTCAAAGAAAGGCAATGCCAAAGAATGCTACCACACAACTGCACTCATTTCACATGCTAGTAAAGTAATGCTCAAAATTCTCCAAGCCAGGCTTCAGCAATACGTGAACTGTGAACTCCTGATGTCAAGCTGGTTTTAGAAAAGGCAGAGGAACCAGAGATCAACTTGCCAACATCCGCTGGATCATGGAAAAAGCAAGAGGTTCCAGAAAAACATTTATTTCTGCTTTATTGATTATGCCAAAGCCTTTGACTGTGTGGATCACAAGAAACTGTGGAAAATTCTTCAAGAGATGAGCATACCAGACCACCTGACCTGCCTCTTGAGAAATCTGTATGCAGGTCAGGAAGCAACAGTTAGAAGTGGACATGGAACAACAGACTGGTTCCAAATAGGAAAAGGAGTATGTCAAGGCTGTATAGTGTCACCCTGCTTATTTAACTTATATGCAGAGTACATCATGAGAAACGCTGGGCTGGAAGCACAAGCTGGAATCAAGATTGCCGGGAGAAATATCAATAACCTCAAAATTGCAGATGACACCACCCTGATGGCAGAAAGTGAAGATGAACTAAAAAACCTCTTAATGAAGGTGAGAGAGGAGAGTGAAAAAGTTAGCTTAAAGCTCAACATTCAGAAAACTAAGATCATGGCATCTGGCCCCATCACTTCATGGGAAATAGATGGGGAAACAGTGGAAATAGTGCCAGACTTTATTTTTCTGGGCTCCAAAATCACTGCAGATGGTGATTGAAATGGTGCCATGAAATTAAAAGATGCTTACTCCTTGGAAGGAAAGTTATGACCAACCTAGATGGCATATTCAAAAGCAGAGACATTACTTTGCCAACAAAGGTCCGTCTAGTCAAGGCTATGGTTTCTCCAGTGGTCATGTATGGATGTGAGAGTGGGACTGTGAAGAAAGCTGAGTGCTGAAGAATTGATGCTTTTGAGCTGTGGTGTTGGAGAAGACTCTTGAGAGTCCCTTGGACTGCAAGGAGATCCAACCAGTCCATTCTAGAGGAGACCGGCCACCTTATGCAAAGAGTTGACTCACTGGAAAAGACTATGATGCTGGGTGGGATTAGGGGCAGCAGGAGAAGGGGACGACAGAGGATGAGATGACTGGATGGCATCACCGACTCAATGGATGTTAGTTTGAGTGAACTCTGGGAGTTGCTGATGGACAGAAAGGCCTGGTGTACTGCGATTCATGCGGTAGCAAAGTCGGACACGACTGAGCTACTGAACTGAAGGTTAGAAATGACCCAAGTGACGGCAGAAAGGTAAATCCTCTTTGGAAGAATCCAGAAGAAGAGTGATCAATTATGTGACACATTTGAATTTCAGATATGTTAAAATGTGAAAAAAAATTCCCATCTTCAAAATCAGTGCAATTCATGTAGTAGATTTATTTTCTTCTTAGCACTATCCCAGGTGCTTACCAATCTATCTTTCCCTCTAACGTGAGCTACATACAAAAGGGAAGGAACCTTCTCCATCTTGCATATTTCTGTAGACAAAGCACAATGCCTGACCCAGAGCAGGTGCTCAGTATTTGACGGATGAATGAACGAGTTAAAAGGTAGCATGGGGGACTTCCCTGGCAGTCTAGTGGTTAAGACTCTGTACTTAGTATGCAGGAGGCATGAGTTCCAACCCTGATCGGGAATTACAATCCCACATGCTGTGAGTGTCCTGTGCCAGGCGAAAAATAAAAAGGTAGCTTAGGGGCAGGGAGGGATAGGGAGTTGTTTAATAGGTATACTTCCAGTTTTGTAAGATGAAAAAGTTCTAGAAGTGTGTTGCAAAGCAATGAGAATATGGTTAATACGACTGAATGATACACTCAGAAGTAGTTAAGAAGGTTAATTTTACTTTTTGTGTTTTTTATCAGTTAGGAAAAAAAGGTAGCATGATGGGGTTACTAATAAACCTGCCAAGTGTGAGGTGCTCTGCCACGTGCTGAGATAAACTAACACTGAGAATAGGAAAAACAGTATTTCTTGTGTGTACGTGCTTAGTCACTTCAGTCGCCTACAACTCTGTGACCCTACAGACTGTAGCCTGCCAGGAGCCTCTGTCTATGGGATTCTTCAGGCGAGAATCCTGGAGTGGGTTGTGTGCCCTCTGTACCCCCTGCAATCCTCACAACACCCCTATGAGGTAGTCCTATTATTATGTTTATTTTAAGGTAATCACAGTTTAGCAGAGAAACATCATTCAGTGATTGCAATACAAAGTAGTAAGTACTGCGGGGTTCCATACGTAAGTCACAAACTAACAGGGAAGGGTCTAGAAAAATCCCTATGCCAGAAGGAACTTTAGGATTCACACACCTGTGAATAAAACTAAAGTTAAAAAAAAAAAAAGTAAAGGTGAAACCACCCTTCAAAGAGTTCAGAGTTCCCACAGACATAGAGAACAGAGCAAGTGGAGGGCAAAGTGGGTGAAGGTTGTCAAAAGTACAAACTTCCAGTTATAAATAAGCCATGGGGATGTAATATGTAATGTATAGAGTGGGTGGTGACTATCCTTAAAGAGTATTGAAAGTTGTTGAGAGTTAAATCTCAAAAGTTCTTATCGCAAGAAAAAAAAAATTTGTAATTATGTGTGGTGATGATTTTTAACCAGACTTTCTGTGGTGGTCACTTCACAATATAAACAAATATGGAATCAGCATGCTGTACACAGAAACTAATGTTAAATCAATTATTTCTTAATTTAAAAAAGGGGGCCCCTTTACATTGAGTTCCAGCAGGTACCTGTGCTTTGCTTCCTGTTGTGCTGCATCGCCAGGATCCTGAAAAAACAATTTTATCTTTTAGAAATTTCACAGAGGAGGGGGAAAAAAAAGGAACTATTTTATTTCGTTTCTGGTACCTAACAGGCTCCTGCAGTGGTAGAGATGGGCTTACAAAATAATTAAAAGCTGGGCCTCACAGAAGTAAAAAGGTAAGTTTCCACTTACTACAACGTTTTGATGAACTTCTAAAGTCTCAATATCATAGAATGTTTTAGAATACAAACAGGTATTAAGAAGAAGAGCCCCTCTTACGAAACCGTCTTTAACGTGTAAAGAATAATTTCTGGCAAAGAAAATGTGCTTCGGTATTGGGGACGCTGAAGATCAAAGAACGCTCCCTTCCAGGCTATCCCGCTCCATCCCTAACTCTTCACTCCGGGTTTCCTCACAGCAGAGTCATTACTTGGGCGTTTCATCTACGGGGTTGGTGTTCAGTGCCTGGCTCTCAGGACTGTCAACTCCGCCCGACGATGTTCCCCGCCGTACCCTCAGCACCTGGCACAAGGAAGACCCCTCAGAAGTCTGTCGAGCCCTCGGGTCGAATCATCTGCATTCTAAACAACATTCGGCTGGAACAGTAGTCAGGGAGCCTAGGTCCATTAGCTAAGGGCACCGAGAGACCGAAGTTGAGCATTCCGCCCGGGACCCAAGACGGCCTGCCGGGTGAGAGACCGACCCCCAGCCGCCGACTGGCCCGGGCCCGACCAGCCCGGGGCAGCACGTGGTTCGCTGGCCGCCCGAGCCACTACGCGACTGGCAGAGGAGCTGAGACGGCTCGGAGGCTACCAGAAGGCCGCCGCGGGCGGAGGCGGGATCCTCGGCCCCGGGGCAGAGACGCCTGGAGCCTGCGCCAGGGGGACGCGCCCTCTACCTCGGGTGAGGGCGGAGCCCAGCAGGGGACGGGCTGGGCGGGTGTTGGGCTCGCTCACCCCGTGCTTCGCCTGCAGCTCGGCCAGCCTCTGCTTCCTCAGCGCCTCGAGCTCCTGCTCCGCCATGCTGCGGCCGTCCCGGGCGAGCAGCAGCGAACAGGCTCCGACTCACTCTGAGGGAACGCCGGCAGTCCCTCTGCGCGCGCACCGCCCTCCGTACTGCGCAGGCGCCCGTAGCGCCCAGGCATCACCAATCTAGCCTAGAGCCGCGCTGCCCGCCCCAGCCAGGGCCTGGGGAGACGCCCGAATGCGCGATTGCAGGCGGTGGGACGTAGGGGTAGAACTGCTGCGCGGAGCCTTCCCAAACTCGGTCCTTGCTCCCAGCTGCAAGCGTGTGCTCAGCGGGCGTGGGCGCCGGCAGGGTTAAGATCCGGCTGTGTGTAGGAAAAGATAATAACCTAGAAACAGGCTACCATCAACAATTATCAGTCAGTACAGGTCAGTCGCTCAGTCGTGTCCAACTCTGCGACCCCATGAATCGCAACACGCCAGGCCTCCCTGTCCATCACCAACTCCCGGAGTTCACTCAAACTCATGTCCATCGAGTCAGGGATGCCATCCAGCCATCTCATCCTCTGTCGTCCCCTTCTCCTGCCCCTAATCCCTCCCAGCACAAGAGTCTTTTCCAATGATCACCTCTTCGCATGAGGTGGCCAAAGTACTGGAGTTTCAGCTTCAGCATCAGTCCTTCCAATGAACACCCAGGACTGATCTCCTTCAGAATGGACTGGTTGGATCTCCTTGCAGTCCAAAGGACTCTCAAGAGTCTTCTCCAACACCACAGTTCAAAAGCATCAATTCTTTGGCGCTCAGCTTTCTTCACAGTCCAACTCTTACATCTATACATGACCACAGGAAAAACCATAGTCTTGACTAGACTGGCCTTTGTTGGCAAAGTAATATCTCTGCTTTTCAATATACTATCTAGGTTGGTGATAACTTTCCTTCCAAAGAGCAAGTATCTTTTAATTTCATGGCTGCAGTCACCATCTGCAGTGATTTTGGAGCTCAGAAAAATAAAGATTGACACTGTTTCCACTGTTTCTCCATCTATTTCCCATGAAGTGATGGGACCGGATGCCATGATCTCCAGATGCCATGTAATATTGCTCTTTACAGCATCGGACCTTGCTTCTATCACCAGTCACATCCACAGCTGGGTATTGTTTTTGCTTTGGCTCCATCCCTTCATTCTTTCTGGAGTTATTTCTTCACTGATCTCCAATAGCATATTGGGCACCTAATGACCTGGGGAGTTTCTCTTTTGGTATCCTATCATTTTGCCTCTTCATGCTGTTCATAGGGTTCTCAAGGCAAAAATACTGAAGTGGCTTGCCATTCCCTTCTCCAGTGGACCACATTCTGTCAGACCTCTCCACCATGACCCGCCTGTCTTGGGTTGCCCCGCGGGCATGGTTTAGCTTCATTGAGTTAGACAAGGCTGTGGTTCTAGTGTGATTAGATTGACTAGTTTTCTGTGAGTATGGTTTCAGTGTGTCTGCAACTATAACTGTAGTAAAATTTGTTGAGCTTATGTTGTGCTAGGCTCCTGTTATCTCTATTGGCTGGTAAGGATCTGGACACTTAGACTAAGTGGAATGATGGAAAATGTGCTGAAACTGGATGGCAGTGATGGTTGCACAGTTTTGTTTTCCTCAACCATTACCATAGTTTTGTCTACCCCTTGGGTCAGACAAACTCATCTTCTAGAAAACATTAAGCTAGCAGTCTAGATCCACGTGGGAATTTAGTTCCCCACTAGGGATGGAACCCATGCCCCTTGCAGTAGAAGCCCGAGTCTTAATTACTGAACCCCGATGAAGGCCCATAATTCTTAAATTTGTTAAAAAATGGTAAATTGTACACTGAAAACGGATTGAGGGTGGGACTGGAGCAAACAGAGACTCCCTGGTCATCCTGCATGGAGAAGCCAAGGTAAAACAAACTTGGGAGGCTGAAGTTGGGAATCAGACGGGTCTGGCTTCCCTGTTAGCTCAGTTGGTAAAGAATCTGCCTCGGTTTGATTCCTGGGTCGGGAAGATCCACTAGAAAAGGGATAGGCTACCCACTCCAGTATTCTTGGGCTTCCCTAGTGGCTCAGCTGGTAAAGAATCCTCCTGCAGTGTGGGAGGCCTGGGTCCAATCCCTGCATTGGGAAGATCCCTTGGAAAAGGGAAAGGCTATCCACTCCAGTATTCTGGCCTGGAGAATTCCATGAACTGTATGGTCCATGGGATCGCAAAGAGTCGGACACGACTGAGTGGCTTTCACTTTCACTTTCTTTCCTCAGGGGTTGGCGCAGGAGCTATGAAATGTGGTGTGAACTGTGGGGACACTCCCAACACACACACAAACATGCTCACACACAAACACGCACACACGCACACTCAGGGCTGTCTTGGGGTGAATTCCCTGGCAGTAAGATTGTGCACCTTGGGCCTGGAGACATTGGTTCCTGTTGGGGGAATGTCATCTCCCTAACCCTGTGTCATGCTTGTTTTCTCAGTTGTGGCAAAATATAATACATCATTTACCATTTTAACCAATTTTAGGTGTACAGTTCAGTAGTGTTAAATACATTCGCCTTGTACAATCTCTACTATGCTTTTCATTTTGTAAAACTGAAACTATGCCCTATAAATAACAACTCCCAATCCCCTCTTCCTCCAGACCTTGAACCATTTTACCTTCTGATTCTACAGATTTGTCTATGATAGGTGTAAGATGAGTGCAGAGAAAAAGACAGCAAGCAGGGCGTCAGGCAAGAAAAGGAAATTTATTAGAGGGAAAAGAGAGGGGGTGACTGGTTCTTAAGGAGGACCAGCGTTCTTCCTTTCTGATGGAGTCCTTCTTATACCTAACCAATGAAAAAAATTCTCTGAAGGTCACATAGTGGGCGGTCTATAATCTGGTGGTCTTAAAACTTTGGGAAGATAAAACCCAGTGAAATAACAGGATGCTATTTGGGCAATTTGGTCAGTCCCACAGATCACTGTGATTTATTCCTTGTTTGTGAGGTCAACATAACGAGCCATCTTATCAATGAGACCCTACTTGGGCCCTGGGTACCTCATGAAATAGAAGCATACTATTTGTCCTTTCATGGCTAGCTTCTTTCACTTGGCATGCATTCAAGGTTCATCCATGTTGTACCCTGTGTCAGAATTTTCTTCCTTTTTGAGAGTGAATAATGTTTCTCCCTCCCTCCCTCCCTTTTCTTGAATATACTTTCTAGTCATTTTAGTATTTTGCTGTTTTTTTTCCCCAAGGAACTCAAAATTTATCAGTATTGATTACTTTTTAAATCTATTTCTACCTAATTTTCATATTTCCACTATTATTTTCTTTTCAGTTCCTTCAGATGAACATTCTATATGTTCATTTTTATTCTTTCTTATCTAATAATGAAAACATTTAAGCAATTAATTTACTTGTGAATATATATACACATATATAAAACTATATATATATACACACATAGTCTTATTTACATATTACAGTTGTACATATCAATAGTGGTATTTTTTTCTCTTTCACAGTGTCTTAAAATGGTTTCCTATTTTGTAAAACCATGGTCAAAATAATATGGTTTTAAAAAGTCGCTTATTTATGAGGAAAGCTAGCTGTTCCTGATACACTCCTACCCAACGCATTCTTAGTTCCCCAGAGGTAAACCTAGCTGACTCTGTAGTTATTCTTTCATTTATTCTTTTATTAACTGTGTATTGAGATTAAATAATCAGGTAGTGAGGTCAGGAGTGGTGTCAGAGAAGTGTTCATTGAGATGGTGACTTTTGAATAAGGACCTGAAGGAAGAGAGATAGAGAGTCACAAAGATATCATATGGAAGAGAATTCCAGGGAGAACGGATAGAAATGCAAGGATCCTGAAGTTGAAGCCTGCAATGTTTAAGGAACTGCAGGAATACCACTGAGGCTGGACCATGAACTATGGGCATGGGGAGAAGGCAAATGCAGAATCATGAAATAAGTTAAGAGGATATATATTTAAATAAAATACCTATGCTGTTATGTCTTCATTTATATGATTTAGACATTTTCCTAATGTCTTAGGAAATGACTTAAGAAATGTCTAAGCATAACATCCATGATGGCTAAGGATTTAACACACTGCACAACCCTTATTTCTCTTCCTTAGTTTCTTAATACACATATTACTATTTTTAGTTCCAAAGATGTTGATTGTTCTATCTTTAAGCAATACACTTACAACTTGTATTTCTTATCTCATCAGGTATAGACAGTATCTCTTGACTTTAAAGATGAAGAAGACATCAGCATCTCTGTCCTCCCAGTAAGTTCACGTCCTTTTTCTACATTCCCAGGTTCTATTATCTGTGCTGCATCTTATTGATATTCTAATCTGTAATCATAATTGAATCTTTTCCATCCTTTTTATTGAGATATAAGTGACCTACAGCCCTGTATAAGTTTAAGGTGTACAGCATAATGATTTAACTTGCATACATTATGAAATGATCATGACAATAAGTTTAGTGAATATGTATCATCTCATATGTTCAGTGCTCAGTAGCTTCAGTTGTGTCTGACTCTTTGCAACCTATGGACTGTAGCCCAGCAGGCTCCTCTGTCCATGGGATCCTCCAAGCAAGAATACTGGAGTGGGTTGCTGTGCCCTCCCTTCAGGGGATCTTCCTAACTTGGTAATTGAACCCATATCTCCAGTGTCTCCTGCATTGCTGGTAGGTTCTTTTTCCACTGAGCTACCTGGGAAGCCCCATCATCTCACAAAATAAAAGAAAAAGGAAAAAAAAAGTTTTTTTCCTTGTGATGAAAACTTTTAGGATTTACTCTCTAACAACTGTCATATATAATATATGACAATGTTAATTATGTTAACATGTTAATCATGTTGTACATTACATCTTTAGTACTTCTAAGGATGTAACTTTTGACCACTTTCATCCAATTCCTGCCCTCTTAAACCCCCTTCTTTGCCTCTGGTAGCCACAAATCTGATCTCTTTTTCTATGAGTTTGTTTGTTTGAGGTATAATTGCCCTACAACACTATGTTAGCTCCTGGTGTACAACATAGTGATTCAGTATTTCTATGCATTACAAAATTATTACAACGATAAGTTTAGATACTGTCTGTCACCATAGGGGGATGTGTGTGCTCAGTTGCGTCTGACTCTTTGCGACCCCGTTGACTGGAGCCTGCAAGGCCCTTCTGCCCATTGAATTTTCTAGTCTAGAATACTGGAGTGGGTGGCCATTTCCTGATCCCCAAACATAGACAGTACATAATTATTAACTATATTCTCTATGCTGTACACTTCATCCTGTGACTCATTTATTTTGTAACTGGAAGTTTGTACCTCTTCATCTCCCTCACATATTTCATTTCTCCTTCCAACCCCTTCTCTTCTCGAGCAACCACTTGTTTGCTCTCTGCATCTGTGACTTTGTTTTGATATTATCTGTGACTGTTTTTCAGTTCACTTGTTTCAGATTCCACATACAAGTGAAATCATACGGTATTTGTCTTTCTCCATCTGACATTTCATGTAGCATGGTACCCTCTAGGTCCATCCATGTTGCTGCAAATAGCAGGCTTTCCTTCTTTTTTATGACTGAATGATATTGCGTTGTCTATATATGCCTCATTTTCTCTCTTCATTCATCCACTGATGGCCACTCAGCTTGTTTCCATGTCACAGCTATTGTGTATAATGCTGCAGTGAAATGGGGAGTGCCTTTGTTTTTCTTTATCAAAGAAAATCGAACATTTCTTTTCAACTCTCCATCATGTCATGTGTTCTGACGGACTCCACTCATTATCAGATACCTGTCTTATAAAGGCCTTCCTCCTCCCTCTTTAATTTGAACAGGTTTCTCTCTATGCTTGTTGCATCCCTGTCCTTCTGGATTTATTTCTTGGATTCTCTGATTTCTAGCCCTCATCCAGGTTTTTTTTTAAATTCCATTTAAAATTTTTATTTATTTTTGGCTGCCCTGGGTCTTCATTGTTGCCGGCAGACTGTCTCATTGCAGCAAGTGGGGGCTACTAGTTGTAATGTATGGGCTTGTCATTGCAGCGGCTTTTCTTGTTGTAGGGCTCCGGCTTTAGGGCACATGGGCCTCAGTAGTTGCAGTCCCTGGGCTCAGTAGTTGGGGCATGTGGGCTTAGTTGCCCTGAGGCATGTGAAATCCTCTCTGAACAGTGATTGACCCAGTGTTCCCTGCATCGGCAGGCAGATTCTTAACCACTGGGCCACCAGGGAAATCCTAAATTCAATTTATTTTTTATGGCTATGCTGGGTTCTCATTGCTGCACTCAGGCTTTCTCTAGTTGAGGTAAGTGGGGGCCACCCTCTGGTTGCGATGCCCAGGCTTCTCATTTCCGTGGCTTCTCTTGTTGTAGCCCTTGGTTTCTGGGGTGCACAGGCTTCACTAGTTGTGGCACAGGGGCTTAGTTGCCCTTCAGTATGTGGAATCTTCCCAGACTAGGGATCAAACCCATTCTTTACACTGGTAGGTACATTGTCAACCACTAGACCACCAAGGGCGTTCCCTCATCTTGCCTCAACTAGAGAAAGCCCCACTTACCTCAACTACAGAAAGCCTGAGTGCAGCAATGAGAGCCCAGCAGAGCCATAAATAAATAAATAAATAGAATTGAGGATTTCCCTGATTTTCCTTTTTCCCTGGAAAAAACTTAGTAGATAAAATTTCTGTGTTTGCATGTCTGAGTATTTATCTTATACTTTAATTGCTTGGTTGATTATAAACTTATAGACAAAAGAGTTTTCTCTCTGAATTATTTTAAATTAAAAAATTTTAATTATTTGCCATTTTCACTCTGTATAATAGGCTCCAGTTTCATCCACCTCATTAGAACTGATTCAAATGTATTCTTTTTAATGGCTGAGTAATATTCCATTGTGTATATGTGCCATTTTCATTTGCAACTTTGTTATGTATTTGTTGTATTTTTGAAATTCCTTTACTTTGCATTTTGGAAAACATCAAATCTTTAAAAAAAATGGCAGGAATGGTAGAAAAAACACTTTTATGTCCTTCACATAGCTCCACTAATTGTTAAGATTTTGCCACGTTTGCTCTATCTGTCTATACACATGTGCTGTGCATGCATACACACACACACACACACACACATACATGCACACAAATGCACATACACAGGCACAGTTTTTCTAAACCATTTGAATGTAACTTTCAGAGAGCATGTCACTCCACCCCTAAGTATATGTAGCCTATGAAAAGGACATTGTTACCCACACCTGCAATTATTACACTCAATAAATTAATGTAGAGAAAATGGCATTATCTAATTGATGTACAACCCACTGTTGTCTCTAATTGTTCAAATAAACTTCACCACAACTATTTGTTTTCTTGTGAATCCATGATTCAATCGTATTTATTAGTCAGTCTCTTTGAAGGCATTGATGTGTCTCATCTGTTTTCTCCCATTTGGTGTTGGTGATAATAAAATCTGAATTTTGTTCCTTCATAAGTGGTATTTTTTTTCCTTCTGGAAGATTTTAGAATATTTTTCTTTTTTGCCCAATGTTCTAAAATTTTGCAAACATGTGGGTCTTTAAAAAGTCTTTGTAGGGGATTTCCCTGGTGGTCCAGGGGTTAAGAATCTCTCTTCCAATGCAAAGGATGCCAATTTGATCTCTGGTTGGGGAACTAAGATCCTACATGCTGCCAGCCCGTATGCTATAACTAGAGAAGCCTGAGAGCAACTAAGAGCTGATGCAGCCAAAAATATATATATAGTAAAGGGCTTCCCTGGTGGCTCAGGGAAATTGGGAGTGCCTTTGGTAAAGAATCCACCTGGAGTGCGAGAGACCTGGGTTTGATCCCTGGGTTGGAAAGATCCTCTGGAGGATGGCATGACAACTCATTCCAGTATTCTTGCCTGGAGAGTCCCCAGGCCAGAATAGTGGATATATTTTTATTTTTATTTTTTTTTAATTTTTATTTATTTATTATTTTTTTTATTACAATACTGTATTTGTTTTGCCATACATTGACATGAATCAGCCACAGGTGAGTCCTTATGCTATTTGCTTCATAGGTTCTTTCTGTCTGAAAACTTGTAACTTTAACTTTGGGAGCTTTTATTGTATTGTTCATTTGATAATGTTTCTCTTCTGATTTATATCTTTGTCTGTCTAGATTGCTTATAAAACTGGACTTCCCCAATACAACTTCTGTGTATTTTTCATGTCTTACATCTCACGATCTTATAGCTCTGCTTTCTGGAAGATTTCTTCTGTTTTATCTTCTGTTTTATCTTCCTAACCTTCTATTCAATTTACCTCAGCATCATATTTCCACTTTATACAAGTCTCCCTCCCACCTTTTAAAATATTTCGGCTGCACTTGGTCTTTGTTGCAGTGCACAGGCTTCTCTAGTTGTGGTGCGCAAGCTCAGTAGTTGCGGCGCATGGGCTCAGTTACTCCGAGGCATTGAACCTTGGTCCCCTGCATTGCAAGGTGGATTTTTTTTTTTTTTTTTGCAAGTTGGATTCTTAACCACTGGACCACCAGGGAAAGTCCTAAGAGCCCTTTCTTCTCTGATTGTGCCATTTACTTAGTAGCTTGTTCTAGATTTTGAATGCAAAACTTCCTGAATATAGTTATGATAATAATTAGAAAAAAATTTAAATTTGCTTCTGTTTCCTGAATTAGTTCTCTTTCCCCTGGAGGTTTTTTTTTCTTCTTGTTTGTGGTACTTTCTTATGGCAGCCCTTAGCAAATTAATACACATATCCTTCTCTTTTTCTGTCTTTTCCTCCCTTCCTTCTCCTTCCTTCTTTCTCTTTCTTCCTCCTCCTCCTCCCTTTACTTCTTCTTTGCTGTTAAATTTCTTGCTGGAAGAACTGTCAGATGTTTCACTTGCAGAGTTGATTGTGCATTCTGATTAAGGGTAGAGCTAAGGACTGGACTGTTTAAGACAGAGCCTTTTGAATAATCTCTGTGTTTTGGCCCAGTCTTGCATCCTCTGTCTTCTGCCTCTCTGGAATTCTGTTGGGAAGATCAGCAACTTCCTCGTGGTGTGTCATCTGTTACTACTGTATCAGATGACTACTGTATCACAGTCTCACAATTTTTTTTACAACTTTCTTCCACTGATGGACAACTTCCTGGTGATTTATTCCCATTTTAGTCCTTTACTACCATTTTTTAGGGTCTTGAAAAGAAAGGAAGAAAGCGAAAGTTGAGTCCAACTCTTTGCAACACCATGGACTATACAGTCAATGGAATTCTCCAGGCCAGACTACTGGAATGAGTAGCCTTTCCCTTCTCCAGGGGATCTTCCCAACCCAGGGACTGAACCCAGGTCTCCCACATTGCAGGCAGATTCTTTACCAGCTGAGCCACAAGGGAGGCCCAAGAATACTGGAGTGAGTAGCCTTTCCCTTCTCCAGTGGATCTTCCAAACCCAGGAATCAACCCGGGGTCTCCTGCATTGCAGGTGGATTCTTTACCAACTGAGCTATCAGGGAAGCTCCTTTGTAGGATCTTGGTGGCAGTGGTAGTGGGGTGGGGGTGGGAGGGACTGAATGGTTAATCATCATTTTGAAAATAGCACTTGTTTTCTTATCTCCAACATGCAGTTTTGATCTTTTTGTTATTGTTTAGTTGCTAAGTTGTGTCTGACTCTTGTGACCCCATAGACTGTAGCCCACCAGGATCCTCTATCCATAGGATTCCCTAGGTGAGAATACTGGAAGTCAGTTGCCATTTCCTCCTCCAGAGTTTCTTCCCTACCCAGGGATCAAACCTGTCTCTCTCTCCTGCATTGTTGAGTGGATTCTCTACCACTGTGCCAACTGGGAGGCCTTTGATCTTTTTGGCTGAGAAGTTATTTAGGAAGCCTGTATCAGACAGGATGCTATGTTGTAGTAACAAAATTCTCAAAATATTAACAGCTTGAAACAACAGAAGCTTATTTCTTGCTCAGCAAGGTTGGCTGGGAGTTCTGCTCCAGGTCTCCCCACTCTGAGACCCAGGCTAACAGAACAGCTGCCATCTCACTGTGACAGAGATAACCTAGAGAACTGTGTATTGTCCCTTTAAGTTTCCACCCAGAAATGATACTTATCATTTCTCTACATATTGCACCGACCAAAAAAATCATTTGACTATTCTTAATATCAAAGGGGTGAAGAAGTACAATCATACTTTTTCACAGAAAGGCACAATTTTCTGTGCCTAGAAAATGGAAAGCTGGAAATGTTTGTTGAATAGTATGAACCACCAGAAGACTGTAAAACTTCAAATGTTTGAATTAAAAAAAAATCTAACACTTAAATTAAAAAAAATTGCACTCAAATCAGAGAATGTGAGCTTGTATCAAACTCCAGAGTTTTTTTAAATTGCATTTATTTGTAAAAAATTAGCTAATTTTTAAAATATTTTGTGGAACTGGAAAAGACACACCCTTTATTGTTAGTAGATAAGTTTGATACATACATAGCATAAAGCTATTTATATCTTCTATATACCTGTTAGTTTTTTATATGCCAGATCTATCAAAGACTAATGAATTATTTGAAGTTCTTACCATATACTACTGTGTTTCTATAGATTTCTCATTTTTTTGGTAACAGTTTTGTACTCTTATTTATCTTGTAAGAGCTCATAGTTAAATATGCATTTTCTATGTGGATTAAATAACCTTTGTTTCAATTAATGGGACTTCTAATTTCCTGTTTCATTGACCACATGTTTTCTCTACTTTTAGTATCTCAAATTGCTTTTTAAAGTAAAAAAAATGTAAATTGAAATTGGATTTGATATTGATTTCCTGGATATGATGCCAAAAGGTAACAAAAGAAAAATAGGTATACTGGACTTTATAAAAATTAAAAACTTCCATGTAGCCAGGAGCACTATCAACTTAAAGAAAAGGCACCCTACAAAATGGGAGAAAATATTTGCAAATGATATATCTAATAAGAGGTTGATGTCTGGAATATAGAGAACTCCTACCATTTACCAACAAAACAAGCAACCCCATTCAAAATGTGCAAAGGACTTAAATATACATTTCTATAAAGAGGGTATACAAATAACCAACAAACACGTGAAAAGATGCTCACCATCACTAATTGCTAAGGAAATGCGAATCAAAACCACAGTGACAGGGAACTATGTTCAATATCTTATAATAAGCTACAATGGAAAAGTGTATGTGTGTATACAGGTATATTCATATATATATAATATCTGGGTCACTTTGATGTACAACTTAAACTGACACAACATTGTAAATCAACTGTACTTCTACTAAAAAAATCAAAACCACAGTGAGAGACTACCTCACACTCATGAAAATGATTAGTATCAAAAAACAAACCCCAGAAAATAGCAAGTGTTGAGGAGAATGTGGAAAAACTGGAAACTTTGTGCCCTGTCTTTGGGAATATAAAATGATGTAGTTGCTGTGATTGGTTTATCAAAAAATGAAGCATAGCATTCATTCCCATATGATCTAGTGATACACTTCTGGATCTATACTCAATGAAATGGAAAACAGAGTCTTGAAGAGATATTTGCACTCTCATGTTCACAGCATCATTATTCCCAATAGCCATAAGGTGGAAGCAGTCCATTCACCCACTGGTGAATGATTGAATGGATGAGCAAAATGTGCTATAGACTTAAAATGGAATGTATCCCACATTAAAAAAGGAAGGAAATTGGAACAGGTGCTACAACACAGATGAACCTTGAAGATATTACGCTGAGTGAAACAAGCCAGTTACACAAAGATAAATACTGTATGATTTCACTTATATGAAGCACTTAGATGCTGTGGATTAAATTTTTCTACCGTAAATTCATATGTTGAAGCCATAATCCCCCAATGTGGCTTGCTTTTGAGATAGGTCCTTTTTAAAAACATTTTATGTATTTATTGGACTGTGTCAGGTCTTAGTTGCTGCGTCTGGAATCTTTCACTGTAGCATGTGCCAGCTCAGTTGCTCTGCGGCATTGAGATCTTAGTTCTTTGACCAGGGATCAAACCTACGTCCCCTCCACTGCAAAACAGATTCTTAATCACTGGACCACCAGAGAGGTCCCTGGAGATAAGTTCTTTAAAGAAGTAATTATGGGTGGAGCCTTAATCCAATATGATTAGTGTCTTTATAAGAAGATGGTACATGCACATGGTGAGGCCATGTGAGTGCACAGTGAGGCAGTGGCCATCTGCAAGCCACAGGCAGGGGCCTCAGGAGAAACCAAACCTTCCAGTACTTGTTCTTGAACTTGTAGGCTTCAGGACTGTGAAAAAATAGATTTCTGTAGTTCAAGCCATCTTGCCTGTGGAAATTCATTATGACAACCTTAGCAGACTAATATACCAAAGTAGTCAAATTCATAGAGACATTCATGGAATGGTGCTTTCCAGGATCTTGGAGGAGTGGGGAATGGAGAGTTGTTTAATGGGTGCAGGGTTCAAGTTTTGCAAGATGAATTATGGAGATTGGTTACACAACAATGTGAATGTGCTTAACACTGCTGAACTGGCTATTGAAAAATGGTTAAGATAGTAAATTTTATGTGTATTTTATCATAATTAAAAGAAAGCAGAGCAAAACACTTGTCATGATGCTACAAACCCCTTCTACTACAGCCCTATTTTTATCCTTCTCCTTTATAGCAGAATTACAAAAAAGTCATTTGTATTTGCTGTTTCTGCTTTCTCCTGAACTGTTCCAGGCAGGATTTTCTGAAACTGCTGTGTTCAGTGTTACTGCTACTGCTAAGTCACTTCAGTCGCGTCCAACTCTGTATGACCCCAGAGATGGCAGCCCACCAGGCTCCCCCCGTCCCTAGGATTCTCCAGGCAAGAACACTGGAGTGGGTTGCCATTTCCTTCTCCAATGCAGGAAAGTGAAAAGTGAAAGTGAAGTCGCTCAGTCGTGTCCGACCCTCAGCGATCCCATGGACTGCAGCCCACCAGGCTCCTCCATCCATGGGATTTCCAGGCAAGAGTACTGGAATGGAGTGCCATTAACTCCAGTTCATCAGCAGCAATGCTGATCTCTGGCTACTCCTTGAAACACTTGCCCCGGGGCTTCCTGGTTTTCTCTCACTTCCCCTTTGTGGGTACTGGCTGTTCCTCCTCCTGATTTTACCTGTGAGTTACTCCAGGGCTCTGCCCTAGGCTCCTTTTATTTTTTTAATTTTTATAAATTTTTACTTATTTATTTTGGCTGCGCTGGGTCTTCACTGTGGCACGAGGGCTTTCTCCATTTGCAGCAGCAGGCTTTCTAATTTCCCCATGACACCTAGGATCTTAGTTTCCTGACCAGCAATCCAAACTGTGCTCCCTGCATTGAAAGATGATTTCTGGACCACTGGGGAAGTCTCCTGCCCCAGGCTTTTAAAATTCTCTCCCTGGCAATCTTGTCCAGTGCCACCTATACATTCATTTAGTTCAGTCACTCAGTCGTATCCAACTCTTTAACTCTTTGCGACCCCATGAATTGCAGCACACCAGGCCTCCCTGTCCATCACCAACTGCTGGAGTCTACACAAACCCGTGTCCATTGAGTCAGTGATGCCATCCAACCATCTCATCCTCTGTTGTCCCCTTCTCCTCCTGCCTTCAATCTTTTCCAGTATCAAGGTCTTTTCAAATGAGTCAGCTCTTCGAATGAGTTGGCCAAAGTATTGGAGTTTCAGCTTCAACATCAGTCCTTCCAAAGAACACCCAGGGTTGATCTCCTTCAGAATGGACTGATTGGATCTCCTTGTAGTCCAAGGGACTCTCAAGAGTCTTCTCCAACACCACAGTTCAAAAGCATCAATTCTTCAGTGCTCAGTTTTCTTTATAAGCCAACTCTCACATCCATACATGACCACTGGAAAAACCATAGCCTTGACTAGACAGACCGTTGTTGGCAAAGTAATGTCTCTGCTTTTCAATATGCTATCTAGGTTGGTCGTAACTTTTCTTTCAAGGAGTAAGCTGAATATGCCATCTAGGTTAGTCATACTTTCCTTCAAAGGAGTAAGTGTGTTTTAATTTCATGCTGCAGTCTCCATCTGCAGTGATTCTGGAGCCCAGAAAAATAAAGTCAGCCACTGTTTTCACATCCATTTCCCATGAAGTGATGGGACTGGATGCCATGATCTTAATTTTCTGAATGTTGAGCTTTACCAACTTTTTCACTCTCGTCTTTCACTTTCATCAAGAGGCTCTTTAGTTCCTCTTCACTTTCTGCCTTAAGGGTGGTGTCATCTGCAAATCTGAGGTCATTGATAATTCTCCCAGCAATCTTGATTCCAGCTTGTGCTTCCTCCAGCCCAGTGTTTCTTATGATGTACTCTGCATATAAGTTAAATAAGCAGGGTGACAATATACAGCCTTGATGTACCCCTTTTCCTATTTGAAACCAGTCTGTTCCATATCCAGTTCTAACTGTTGTTTTCTGACCTGAATACAGGTTTCTCAAGAGACAGGTCAGGTGGTCAGGTATTCCCATCTTTTCAGAATTTTCCAGTTTATTGTGATCCACACAGTCAAGAGTTTGGCATTGTCCATAAAGCAGAACTAGATGTTTTTCTGGAACTCTCTTGCTTTTTCGATGATCCAGCAGATATTGGCAATTTGACCTCTGGTTCTTCTGCCTTTTCTAAAACCAGCTTGAACATCAGGAAGTTCACGGTTCACATATTGCTGAAGCCTGGCTTGGAGAATTTTGAGCATTACTTTACTAGTGTGTGAGATGAGTACAATTGTGCAGTAGTTTGAGCATTCTTTGGCATTGCCTTTCTTTGGGACTGGAATGAAAACTGACCTTTTCCAGTCCTGTGGCCACTGCTGAGTTTTCCAAATTTGCTGACATATTGACTGCAGCACTTTCACAGGATCATCTTTTGGGATTTGAAATAGCTCAAGTGGAATTCCATCACCTCCACTAGCTTTGTTCGTAGTGATGCTTTCTAAGGCCTACTTGACTTCACATGCCAGGATGTCTGGCTCTAGGTTCAGTTCAGTTCAGTCACTCAGTTGTGTCCAACTCTTTGAGACCCCATGAATCGCAGCACGCCAGGCCTCCCTGTTCATTACCATCCCTCGGAGTTCCCTCAGACTCACATCCATTGAGTCTGTGATGCCATCCAGCCATCTCATCCTCTGTCGTCCCCTTCTCCTCCTGCCCCTAATACCTCCCAGCATAAGAGTCTTTTCCAATGATCAACTCTTCGCATGAGGTGGCCAAAGTACTGGAGTTTCAGCTTTAGCATCATTCCTTCCATAGCAATCCCAGGGTTGAACTCCTTCAGAATGGACTGGTTGGATCTCCTTGCAGGCCAAGGGACTCTCAAGAGTCTTCTCCAACACCACAGTTCAAAAGCTTCAATTCTTCGGTGCTCAGCCTTCTTCACAGTCCAACTCTCACATCCATACATGACCACAGGAAAAACCATAGCCTTGACTAGACGGACCTTAGTCGGCAAAGTAATGTCTCTGCTTTTGAATATGCTATCTAGGTTGGTCATAACTTTTCTTCCAAGGAGTAAGCATCTTCTAATTTCATGGCTGCAGTCACCATATGCAGTGATTTTGGAGCCCCCTAGAATAAAGTCTGACACTGTTTCCACTGTTTCCTCATCTATTTCCCATGAAGTGATGGGACCGGATGCCATGATCTTCGTTTTATGAATGTTGAGCTTTAAGCCAAATTTTCACTCTCCTCTTTCACTTTCATCAAGAGGCTTTTAGCTCCTCTTCACTTTCTGCCATAAGGGTGGTGTCATCTGCATATCTGAGGTTATTGATATTTCTCCTGGCAATCTTGATGCCAGCTTTTGCTTCTTCCAGTCCAGCACTTCTCATGATGTACTCTGCATAGAAGTTAAATAAGCAGGGAGACAATATCCAGCCTCGATGTACTCCTTTTCTTATTTGGAACCAGTCTATTGTTCCATGTCCAGTTGTAACTGTTGCTTCCTGACCTGCATACAGATTTCTCAAGAGGCAGGTTAGGTGGTCTGGTATTCCCATCTCTTTCATAATTTTCCACAGTTTATTGTGATCCACACAGTCAAAGGCTTTGGCATAGTCAAGAAAGCAGAAAGAGATGTTTTTCTGGAACTCTATTGCTTTTTCCATGATCCAGCGGATGTGGGCAATTTGATCTCTAGGTAGTGACTCTCAAATCCTATCTCCAGCCCACCTTTTCTTGGAACTCAATGTAGGACATCCATCTACCTACCCCACCTCATCATGAGGATATTGACCAGGCATCTGAAATTCATCACGCCCCAAACAAATCCTCACTACACCTTGAGAGTCTTGTCTCCCTCCATTGTCATCACAGAAAATGGCACATATGCTTGCAAATTCGCTTCAGATGTGTCTGACTCTTTGCGACCCCATGGACTGTAGCCCTCTAGGCTCCTCTGTCCATGGGATTCTCCATGGGGTCGCAAAGAGTCAGACATGACTGAGCGACTGAACTGAAAACATACATATATAATACATATTATATTTCTATATATGTATACAAAAGCTTTTCTATTAATACTACTCTTAATAAAGGCTTGAGAAGAACCTTTTTTAAAAAGACGGAAAAATTGGAAAACATTGTTGTTGCTATTTAGTCGCTCAGTCATGCCCGACTCTTTGTGACCCCATGGACTGTAGTCCAGCAGGCTCCTTTTTCTGTGGGATTCTCCAGGCAAGAATACTGGAGTGGGTTGCCATTTCATAAGCTAAATGAAATGGGAGCACTGAATATGAAAGAGAAAAAGTGAAACAAACTAGATGAAAGTCAAAGATGGTCCAACTGTTGGAGATTTTTTAGTGAAATGAACCAATGAATAAATGCTTTGCGTGTTGAAATTAGTGATATGAGATATAAATGTGTATTCCTGAGGACACCATCAGAAATGTAGTTGAACTTTCTTCCCTGCAGGCTGCAGGTGAGAATAGGTGATCATATATCACCCAGAGAGCTAGCAGTTTCCCCATGCCCCTCTTGCCCAGCAGTGAATGCATAGCTTCCGACTGTCGCTGTTTGGAAGGTAAAAGAAGGAAAGAGATGAGGGAGAGGGAGGCAGGGAGAGAAGGAGAGGGGGTAAATAAGGAGTGGAGAGGAAGAGGACTAGGAGGAAGAAGACAGACTTCCCTGGCAGCGTAGTGGTTAAGAATCTGTCTGCCAATGCAGGGGCATGGGTTTTGATTCCAGGTCCGGAAAGATTCCACATGCCGAAGAGCAGCTAAGCTCTTTCTACTGAACCTGTGCATTAGAGCAGGGAGCCACAGCTACTGAGCCCATGCTCAGCAAGTGCTGAACTCCACGCAGCCAGAGCCTGAGCTCTGCAAACAAGAGAAGCCCCCGCCATGAGAAGGCTGAGCAACGCAGCTAGAGAGGAGCCCCCACTCTCCATAACCAGAGAAAGCCCGCGAACAGCAACGAAGACCCAGCACAGCCAAGATAAATAAATATTTAAAAAAAAAAAAGAAGGGGAAGGAGAGAGAGGGCAGAGAAAGAGGAAGAAGAAGAGGAGAAAGAAGGAAGGGGAGGGTCGCCCCTGGGGCTGCCTCTAAGCACCACTGCTGTGACATATTTCAGGATGGACATACGTGGTGTGGACAGGTCCTCCTTGTGTTTTCCATCGCTTGCAGCAGCAGCACAGGTAGTCACAGTATCCCACAGAGGCAGAGCCTACAGAACAAGTCTGTTCATCTGAATGTTCAGCCCCATCCTCCTCCCAGGACTGGCCACCTGCTTGCTCAGGTGCCCAAGGATTCCTGAGTCACCGAGTCTTGATATTTCCTGTCAGCAGCAGAGGGAGCCCACACTCTACCGAAAGGGACTGAGTTTCTCGTTAGAATACAAAGCAGAAAATACAATAACTGTTTTTATTTTTATTTTTGGCCATCCTTACAGATGAAGCTTTACTCTGCCTCATACATCTCTGTTGCTGTAAATTCCTGCTTCATTTATGGTACCATATGCCCCGATTCACCGGGAGAAAGCCACAGTGTGAGCTTGGGCCCCTGAGCTGTTGATACGCTGTGTTGAATTGCGTATTATCATACATTTAAAGGGTATGTCTTAATGAGCTCTTTTATATCAGTTTATTAGCCATGATCCTGCAGTTGATCAGATAGGTCATGGAAGGGTACCATGGAGCTCACCAACAATTAGGAGATGTGAGGAGCAGAAGGAAAAGTTAGGCTTGAAATACAACAGAGTATGGTTCATCTGATTGTCTGCTAAGTCACTTCAGTCGTGTCCGACTCTGTGCGACCCCATAGACGGCAGCCCATCAGGCTCCCCTGTCCCTGGGATTCTCCAAGCAAGAACACTGGAGGGGGTTGCCATTTCCTTCTCCAGTGCATGAAGGTGAAAAGTGAAAGTGAAGGCACTCAGTTGTGTCTGACTCTTTGCGACCCCACGGACTGCAGCCTACCAGGCTCCTCTGTTCATGGGATTTTCTAGGCAAGAGTACTGGAGTGGGTTGCCATTGCCTTCTCCTCTGATTGTCTAGCAGCTGCTGATTCACCTTCTCATCTGTTTCTAAGTAATAGATATAGAATCTTCTCTGCTCAGAGCAGGCCTGTTGTACATACAATTGCATACAGTACCAGAATAGTCCTTTTTTTCTTTTTCAAACTCCTTCCCAGATGACTGTTAAAGGCACAGTGTCAGATGTCGGAACCCACAAGGCTTACTCTTAGGGCAAAGTCACACCATCCTTGTTCCTCACTCAGTGCTCTTTCTGGGAAAAAGAAACATGTTCTCATTCTTTCTCATTTCCCTTCCAGAGCAGCATTTCCTTCTCAGAGCAGCTGACCTAAGTTCTGAAACCACTCTCAGGAGGAAAAAAAGCCTTGGGTCCTGTATCCTTTATGATGCAGCTGTCATCTGTGCCTGGTGGGAAAGAGGGACCACAGGAAATGTTTAGGAAAGAGTTTCTTACCTGCCACCAGTCGTGGAATTTTTGACTTCAGAAGCAGCTCCGATGGAGCTTGTGGCCACTTGCTGGGATGGCAGCCTTGTTCTGAGGATGGTCTCCATGCCACAGGGCAACTGTGCTGTTACCCAACTTGGACTTCCTTCTCCCAGCTGGAAAGCTAACAAGCACAGGGCCAGTTTAAGAGCCTCCCAAGCCCCAGAAGCCTTTACTTTTGGAGACGCTACTATATAAAAAGTAAAAAGAAATGCACTACCATCTCGCATTATGATAATATATGAATACATATTTGTAATAAATGACAATACGGGCATGGAAACTAGTTGGCGTATTATGTCCCATCAAGTGTGCTAATCCTGATGTTGCATTGCTTTCTCTGTAGTTTGGTGCCAATACATTTTTTCCTTCCCAGGCTGTGTACATGTCCTCCAGTTTTCAGGGAATTCTAGGTTTCAAACCCTGCTTCTGGAGTGGGGTGTGGGGGCAGGTATTGATGCAAACAATGGGTGCTGAATTGGGGGCCAAGATGAAGTTTGGTCCTAGTTCCCACCTGCCTGGTCCAAAGAGAACCAACCTCAAAGGAAACAAGAAGACCCTTGAAAGAAAGCAAAAGTGTTAGTCACTCAGTCGTGTCCAACACTTTGCAACCCCATGGACTGTAGCCTGCCAGGTTCCTCTGTCCGTGGGATTCTCTAGGCAAGAATACTGGAGTGGGTTGCCATTTCCTTCTCCACGGGATCTTCCCAACCCAGGGATCCAACCCAGGTCTCCTCCATTGCAGGCAGATTCTTTACCATCTGAGCCACCAGGGAAGACCCTTACTTGTCCTTAAATTAAACTGGAAAGATTCTCACCTGTTTACAAAAATGGTGCTGAGAAGGTGATACCTTTTCTAGCAACATGCTCATTCATTCATTCATCCATTCACTCACTCATTCAAAAACATTTTTATAAAAACCCTAAGTGCCAGACCTTGTGCTGGGCATTTGGGAAACAAAAACAGATAAGATGCAGTGCCTGCCCTCAGGAGAGAGATACTCAGTCGGGGCTGTTCTTGATCAGCTTTCCAGGGCTCACTGCTGTCTCCCAAGCCTCCTCAGAAATTCCTGGCTGTTATAAGCTGAATTGTGTCCTCCAGAAGTTCATATATTGAAATCCTAACCCCTTGTGCCTCAGAATGTGACTGTATTTGGAGATGGGGCCTTTAAAGAGGTGAATGAAGTCATTGGATGGGCCCTAGTCCAATGTGAGTGGTGTCCTTGTAAGAAGAGATTAAGACACAGATACACACAGAGAAAGACCATGTGAAGACGCAGGGAAACAAAGACCGCCTGCCAACAAGGAGAGAGGCCTCAGGAGAGACCAACCTTTATTTCTCCTTGCTCTTTGCTACCTCTTGCTACCTCCCAGTGTCTGTTCAGACCATCCACTGGAAGCATCTTTGCTGCTCACCAAATTACCAGCTGTTCAACCTGCTCCACGCCCAGGGGGATATGCTGGAATCCAGCATGCTTGTTGTATCAAGGGCTCTTCAACCAAACCAAACAAAAGGAGCCCTGACTAGTCACATTTGCCGCTTTCTGTGGTGTCAGTACTCCCATTGTGGCCAGTTTCAGGCTGCCAACGTGAGGTCCCACACGTTGTTCAGCAACTCTGTTCAATCAGTTCATTTGGGAAGAGATGCCCACTAATACCCCATTATGTTGTCTTCCCACCACTGAGCTACAACAGATGTAAAAAACCTCAAGTGAGTGACTTCCCTGATGGTCCAGTGGTTAAGAATCCACCTTCCAATGAAGGGGACATGGGTTTGATCCCTGGTCTGGGAACTAAGATCTCACATGCTGTGGGGCAACTAAGCCCTTGGGTTGCAATGAAGATCTCGAGGGCCACAGCTAAGACTTGATGCAGCCAAAAAAATTAAAAAAAACAAAAACCCTCAAGAGCAAAGAAGTCAATAAGCCATTACAAAATAAGATAACTAGGAATGATGTTTGGGATATATGTTACCTTTGTATTGAAATCCAATTTATTTAATTTTAAGCTCGTATCATTTAATTTTTTGGAACGACTGTGTTTAACAACCAGCTTGCAGATTTTCTGAAAGTTTAATATTTGACCCTTGTAAGCCAGTAGGAGCTGGCTCCAGCACCCAGTGAGGGGGACAGTCCTCTGGGTAGAATAAGGGGTATGTGGATGTACCAAACGGGGTGGGCATGGTGAGCCAGTGGCCCTTGCCTGCAAGACAGTGTGGATTGTGAATAAAAACCCAACAGTCTGGAAGCTTCCGATGGGAATGAGTAAGCAGAGAGTGCCAGGGCCATGAAACAATTTCAAGCCCTGTGGCACAGCATCGTTCCTAGACAGCCCTAAGCCCTGCCTCCATGCATTCACTGTGCATTTTTCTGGGTGGCTGTCAGTGTCTCTCCAGATACACACCTCCATCCAGCAATGGCCCAATCCCTACTCCAAATTGTATTATTTCATTCTTTTTTATGGCTGAGTACTATTCCTTATCTGCCTATCTATCTCTATATATACACAAACACCATATCTTCTTTAACCATTCTCCTGTCAATGGACATTTAGATTGCTTCCATGTGTTGGCTATAAATAATGCTGCAGTGAACACTGGGATGCATGTAACTTTTGACTTAGAGTTTTCATCTTTTCCAGTTATGTGCCCAGGAGTGAGATTCCAGAATCAAATATGCACTACTCACTTTTAAACTTAATTGGCATTATTATCATTTTCTCATCACTTTTGTTAAGACAAAAAACAACTCAAGGCTTGATTTTAATGTTTGCCAGTTTCCAATATTCCCATCATGGCTGATTTCAAGCTGCCAACATTATATTGCTGAATGTGGAGTTGGGTCTTCTGTATGAAGAACACCATTGCACAACATTTCAACCATGCAGACATAATAGCTATAAATTGCTTCAGAATCCTAGATAACAGTAAAATGCAGTAAAACAACTGGGAAGAAAGATCTGAGTATATATTTTCTTTGTTTTTCGTGTGATTTATTTAATTGGAATTTTATCTAATTTAATTTTTAAATAATGTCTGTGTTTAACAACTGGCTCCCAAAACTCTTGAAAATTTAACAGTGGGCTCTTGTGAGTTGGTAGGAGCCTTCTCCAGCACATCACTCCACCACTTATGCCCCTTTCTAGTTTATGCCACCCCCACTCTCAGCTCTAAACAACCATTGATCTAATCTTAATCACTATAGATTTGTATTGTTCTTGAAGTTCATACAAACAGAACCACACTGTATGAACTATTTTTGCCTGAATTATTTTGCTTAACATAAGGTTTTCACAATGTGTGATTCAGTTTTCCATAATATGGATGTACCAATTTATTTATCCATTCATTTGCTGATGTATGTTTGGGTTGTTTCTGGTTACTACAAGTAATGCTGTGATGAACATTTGTGTACAACTCTTCATGTGGACATATTTTCATTTCCCTTGTTAAACACTCAAGAATGGCATTGCTGGAACTTGCTATAAGTATATCTTTAACTTTATTAAAAACTGCTAAGTTGTCTTTCAAAGTGGTTGCACCATTCTACATTCCAGCTGGCAGGCTGACAGCTCCATTTGGTTGATATCCTCACAAACACTTGGGATTGTCAGTGTTTTAAAATTTTAACCATTTGAGTAGGTGTGTATAGGTACCACATTGTGACTTTAATTTGCATTTCCCTAGTGACTAATGATGAGTTTCCCTGGTGGCTCAGTGGTAAAGAATCTGCCTGACAATGCTGGAGATGTAGGTCCCATCTCTAGGTCAGGAAGATCCCCTGGAAAAGATGAAAACCCACTCCAGAATTCTTGCCTGGGAAATCCCATGGACACAGGAGTCTGGTGGGCTACAGTCCATGGGGTTGCAAAAGAATGGGACATGACTGAGCTACTAAGCAACAATGACTAATGATATTGAGCACCTTTTCTTGTGCTTATGGACCATTGGTATATTTTCTTCAATTAAGTGTCTCTTCAAGTCTCTGCCCATTTTTAAAAATTAGGTTGTGAAAACTTCCCAAATGTTCATCAACTGATGAATGAATAAGTAAAATGTGATATATCCGTACAATGGAATATTATCTGGCAACAAAAGGAATGAAGTACTAATACATGCTGCCACATGGATGATGCTGGAAAATATGCTAAATGAGAAGCCAGGCGCAAAGGCCACGTTTTATAATACTATGTCTGTGCAATATCCAGAATACCAAAAACTGTAGGGATAGTAAGTAGATTAGTGGTGGTCTCGGCTTAGAGAGGCTGTGTGTGGGGTGTAGGTGGGTGGGAGGGTGGATAGCTAAGATGATCAGGATTTTCTTCTGGAGTGAGAAACATGCTCTAGAATTGATTGTGAAGGTAGACGCACAGTTTTGTGAATATACTAAAAGCCACTGAATTATACATTTTTAAATGGGTGAGTTGGGGACTTCTGTGGTGGTCCAGTGGTTAAGAATTGCCTTACAATGCAGAGGATGTGGGTTTGATCCCTTGTTGGGGAACAAAGATCTCGCATGACCCAGAGCAGCTGAGCCCGAACACCACCACTAGAGAATACGTGCACAACAAAAGACCCTGTGTGACTCACCGCAGACTCCACATCCTGCAACTAAGACCTGATGCATCCAATAAATACATACATAAGTAAAAATATATTTTTTAATGGATGAATTATATGGCATGTGAATTACATCTCAATGAAGCTATTAGAAATGTGGGTTGGGCTTCCTATGTGGCTCAGTGGTAAAGAATCTGCCTGTCAATGCAGAAGATATGGGTTCGATCCATAGGTTCGTGTGCCACAAGGACTGAGCCAGCACTCTAGAGCCTGGGAACCGCAACTGTTGAGCCTGAGCACTGCAACTACTGAAGCTCGCATGCCCTGGAGTCCATACTCCACAAGAAGAGAAGCCACTGCAGTGAGAAGCCTGAGCACCGCAACTAGAGAGTAGCCCCCACTCGAGGCAACTAGACAAAGGCCCATGCAATAGCGAAGACCCAAAATAGCCAGAAATAAAATTTAAAAAGTATTTTTTAAAAGAAATGTGGATTTTTGTATTTCTATTAGTGATTGGTGGAATTTCTTTATATATCCTGGATACAAGTAATTTGTCATTTTTTTGAAAGAGCAGACACTTAAATTTTGAAGAAGTCCAATTTATTAATTTTTTCTTTTATATTTAGTGTTTTTACTCTTGTGTCTAAGAAGTCTTCTTGGCCCACTCGAGGTCACAAAGATTTTTCCTATTCTGTCTTCTAGTAATTTTATAGATTTAGCTTTTACATTTAGATCTCAGCTGTATTTCCAGTTAATTTTTATGTATAGTATGAAGTAAGGATTGAAATTCATTTTTCTCCAAATGGACAGTCCAGTTTTATCAGTACCATTCTTTTGTTGAAAGGAATATCGTTTAGTCCTTTAAATTACCTTTGTGCCTTTGTAAAAAGTCACTTAACCATTTGTGTGTGGACCTATTTCTGGGTCTCTGTTAGTGCCATTAATTAATCACCTATCTTCTGTGCTTTGTGTTGGAAGCAACGTCCTTCTTTATTGGTGACATTCATTCTAGTACCTCAGGTCCTCTGCCCAACATGTGCAGGTAAAAGCCGTGATGCTCAGAGGGTGGCTGACCATCTATAGTCTAGGCCAGACATCCTCAGCCCTGTAGCTCCTGCTAAAGCGAGTGTGGGCAGGCCCCAGGCATCTACCGTCTGTCCTCAACTCTGGTCCCAATCAGTGGGGAAGGTGGAGGCCCCTAAGTGAAAGGGACATGTAGACACTGCCTAACCCAGAACTCAGGCAGCGAGGTCCTTCCAGCCACCCTCAGCACCCTAATCTCTGTGTGCTGTCCTGCCCCATCTCATTCCCTCTGCTTTTTAGCTCTCTTTTCTGCTGCTTCAACACATGATGTGATTACAGTGTTTTAATTTGGTTGTCACTTCTGTAAGTGACCTGCAAGTGACCTGCAAGGTTGCCATTACATCAGGGCAAGTTCCCACTCAAAAACGTTGCTCCTGCTATTATGGACAGTAGCCAGGAGTAGAAGCGGAAAGCCCTCTTCTTGCTGACTGATCTAGGCTATCTTTGACATTCGATACAAGCAGTACAGACAGCCACGGGTGCGCAGCTGGAGGTGAAGCCAGCCACTCTGCTTGCATTCAGTTGTGATTTTTGTGGGGACTAGGCCTGCTACACTGGAAACAAATGAGTTACTGTATTTTTTTTTTTTCCTTTCCCCTTTTTGGCCAAGCCACCTGACTTGTGGGTCTCAGTTCCCAGACCAAAGACGGAACTCAGGCCACAGCTGTAAAAGCGTCAAGTCCTAACCACTAGACTGCCAAGGAGCTCCAGAGTTACTCTATTTATAATCTATGTTTTAATGGGTACTATAAACCTCCAAAGAAGTTGTATAATTTGGAAATGTGTATAAACTTATATCTATATTTTTATTTGACAATCAAAGAATACCTGTTTGGAAGGGTGCCTCCTTTTAGACGATGCCCTAGTGCTCAAGAACTTGATCTGATCCTGCAGTGGTGACCTCTGGCGTGGGTCTTCTGCCTGCCCCTCCCCCCAGGGCCCCAAGGAGAAGAGTGGGGGCTAGGCAGTCATGGCCTGGGAGGGGCTGGGATTGGAGGGTCATCCCCGTCTTTCCCATTGCCTGCCTCTGCCTGGAAACCCCTCTTTGGTCTTCCTTTCTCCTGCCCAGGGAAGCAGGTGCAGGATGAAAGAGGAGAATCTGATCCTTGGTGCTCTTACTTTCTGGGCACTGGACAGAAGAGCCCAGAGTGTGCCAGGCTACCCCAGAGTGTGCAGGCTACAACCCCACTGGGGGTCACCATTTCTATCTGCGGCGAGGGCCCCTGGCCTCAGCAGTCACATGGCAACTGCGCTGGTCCAGCAGGAGTAGTACATAGTCTTCCCTGGATACTGCCCAGCGCATTTGGGCAGCCTCCTTGCCACAGTCGAGGACCCTGGTAGGCCCTGGAAGAGGGGGAGGGGCTGGGACCACTGGTCAGGTGTCCGAAGTGGTGGGGAAGGGTGGTGAGGATGGACTGGGAGTGAGAGGGCGCCCCCTCTTTTCTCTGTGACTGCATGCACCCAGTCCACTTCCCTGGGAACCGTGCCCTTTACCAGCCACTTTGCAGCAGAGACATTGCCATGGTAGAAACTACACTGGGTTTTTGGAAACACCTTTCACTCTCCAGAGTGGTTAAACCAGAAGTGTTCAGTGGTTAACCGAGGCCACTGAAAAGAGTCATTGCGAATGTTTGCTCTGTGGATGGAAATCGGAAGACTGTGGGTGGCGTGCTGTTTTCAGCGATGGGTTCTCTGTCCGTTGAAGGGGAAGGCAGGTGGCTCGGCCAGTGTCCCCTCCCTTCGGAGGGAACCCCAGCTCACCAAGCTCGGGGCATCAGGCTCTGAGGGTGACCCCTTGATTTGATCCTGGGTGCTGCAGCCCTGGTTGTCCACGCTGATGGGGAGGAGAGACTGGGGACTCTAGGGACAGAAATGTCAAAAGGTCTCTCTTTAATGCTGGAGTTAACCTTCCTCTGGCCAAACCATTGTTTCTGGGTTGCCCTCAGAGGCATGCCTCATCTCTGTCTTCTCAGGGCTTCTCCTGAGGTGGTCAGGCTAGCAGAAGCGGGGCCAGAGACCTCCTGGTCACCGGTCCCAAGCAGGAACATCTAGCATCTTCCTGCTCTAGGAGGCTGCAGTGCTCTTGAAGGGCCCTCAGGTATCTAGGGTACAGACTTGCCTGTAAGGAGATCCAGCAGGAAGGAAGCCTAGAGAGAGAGACAGTAGTATTTGGCTGCTGGATAGCCAGCATAAGCATACTTTAAAAGAATTTCCCTGCTAGCTCTAAATGTGCATTTTAGAGCTAGCAGATAGGTGTCTTAAAAACATTATTTTGGCAAAAATGAGGACCTCCCCCACCATGCACCCACTTCACACTACATTTTTTGGCACAATTAAGTCCTGTGTCCTAGGCCCCAGAGGGAGTGAAGGTCAAGGACAAGTTGGAGAGCGCCTCTTTGTTTCCTAGAAAACCAGCAATGTATTTTCCAGGTAATAATAACAATATAGATAATAATACTTGATGAATACTGAGCTCATTTCATGACATAAGAACTCTGCTCTTGACTCCAAGGGCACAGAGGGTTCAGGTTGAGCAAATCAGTAGGTTTTAATCTCCTGGCCACCCGGATCTACCTGGAGCGAGAGAGGAAAAGTGAGACATGCTGGAGGACAGGCTGGCTCTCTGCTATGAACTTAGGAAGGCTAGGCCTGCCCAGCCTTCTTCCCCCGAGGTGAAGCCGAGTGCCAGAAATTGTCCAGAAAAGTTCTGGGATTCACTGATTGGACCAACTTGGCTTATTGGCCAGAACAGCAGCTGTCCACTAGAACTGCTTCATTTAATAATGTTGAGTTTGAAATTCTGTGATTTACAGGAATTTCATCTTGGTCCAGTGGTTAGGACTGTGTGCCTTCAGTATCAAGGATGTGGTTTCAATTCCTGGTGAAAATTATGTGGCCAAGCCAAAAGTAAATAAACAATAAATAAGTAAAATAAAAAGCTTTAAAAATATTCTATGACTTAAGATAAAAAGAATTAAAGTTTTCATTTGTTATCTATTATTGCCTAACAAATCACTCTAAAATTTATGGCTCAAAAATGTCAACAGTTTATTGTATCTTTTTTTTTTTTTTTTTTTAGGTTATCTGTGTGGTTCCTCTGCTGATTTCACTTGGGATCAGTTATGGGGCTGTATTCAGCTGGTGGGTCAGCTGGGATGGAAGGTTCAAGATGGCGTCACTCAGATGTTGGGCAGTTAGTGCTGGCCCTTTGGTTCTCTTGCACATGGTCTCTCATCCATAGTTGGCCAGAAGTTTTCTTAAGTGGCAGTGTTGAGGCAGCATTCCTAGAGAAAAAAATTGAAATTGCCCTGCTCAGGAATTCACACTCACTCCCATACATTCTATTGCTCAAAGTAAGTCAGAGGATAACCCAGGTCCAAGGGCTGTGTAAACAAAGTCTGCCTCTTAATGGAAGGAGGTATAAAGTATCATGACCTTGTTCTTTTGTGTAGATAGCTATTTTTTCTGAGTATGACTATGTGTCCATGTGACAAAGTTTGACATATATTGCTCTTATTGTCCTTTATTTATAGATGGTGACTTTTGTTGAGTTTCAGTTTGACCAGGAGAATAACTTTCAGTTTAGAAGTCATTAGATTTTATTTAGTTTTTGGTTTAACCCATCTTTTTTTTTTTTTTTTAACCCTGTGGTGGTAACAGTATGTGTCCAGTTCAGTTCAGTCACTCAGTTGTGTCCGACTCTTTGCAACCCCATGAATTTCAGCATGCCAGGCCTCCCTGTTCATCATCATCTCTTGGAGTTCACTCAAACTCACTTCCATCAAGTTGGTGATGCCATCCAGCCATCTCATCCTATGTCGTCCCTTTTCCTCCTGCCTCTAATCCCTCCCAGTATCAGAATCTTGTCCAATAAGTCAACTCTTCACATGAGGTGGCCAAAGTACTGGAGTTTCAGCTTTAGCATCATTCCTTTCAAAGAATACCCAGGACTTATATCCTTTAGAATGGACTGGTTGGATCTTCTTGCAGACCAAGGGACTTTCAAGAGTCTTCTCCAACACCACAGTTCAAAAGCATCAATTCTTCGGCACCCAGCGGGGAATTATTTTAAGTTTTATTTGTAGCCTAGCATAAAATTATTATTTTATATGTACCTGGATATTTGAAAAGATTGTGTTTTTTCTGTTTAAAAAGTACAGAAATTAATAGGTTTATATTTTTCAAATGTCCTACATCCACTCTATTGTTTTTTTCTATTTGTCTAGTGTATCATGGCAGTTTCCTACAGGCTTCTTATGGCAGGCAGAATTGTGGGGCATTATACTGGGTGAATGAGGAGGAATTGAAATAAATGATGATTTTCATTGTAACCATAGTTGACTTCAGTGGGTTAAAACTGTAGAGTTATTTTTTTCCCTTTTGCTGTTGTTCAGTCACTAAGTCATGTCCTACTCTTTGTGACCCTGTGGACTGCAACACGCCAGGCCTCCCTGTCCTTCGCTATCTCCTGGAGTTTGCTCAAGTTCATGTCCATTGAGTCAGTGATGCTATCTGTCTCATCCTCTGCTGCCCTGTTCTCCTTTTGCCTTCAGTATTTTCCAGCATGGGTGTCTTTTCCAACGAGTTGGCTCTTTGCATCAGGTGGCCAAAGTATTGGAGCTTCAGCTCCAGCATCAGTCCTTCCAATGATTATTCAGGGTTGATTTACTTGAGGACTGAATGGTTGGATCTCCTTGCAGTCCAAGGGACTCTCGAGAGAGAGAGTATCTCTCTCTTTTTATTTTCTTTCTAGGTCTGTGCAAAACTCAAACACAGACTTTCTATATTTTACACAATTAACAATGATCACAATCACAGAAACAAGAGTCTGTGTATTCAAAGAATGCCATAGAGATGTTGAAGCTAATATTTTGTGTTTCATTGTTGGTGATAGACTACATAATTGACTTGGGAAGGGGACTTCCCTGTTTGTCCAGTGATTAAGATTCCATACTTCCCCTACACGGGGCACGGGTTTGATCCCTGGTCGAGGAACTAAGATCCCATATGCTGTGTGGCACAGCAAAACAAAACAAAAAACAAAAACATAATCAACTTGGGGAGACAAAAGTAACAGCGAAAATATAAAGACAAAACACAGGAAGTGGCCAAAAGCTGTGAACCAAGGAGAGGGCCAGATATGAGGAGAACTGTGTGGAGAGGGTTGGGGTAGGGGGAAGCCGCTGGGCTGGGTTGGGGATCTGGGCTTACAGGCTTGAAGCCTGAACATGGTTTCGTTTGGCCTGAGGGAAGAGTTGCTCCTGAAATACTTAAAGCATATAACCAGTTAAAGTCATAGTCAACACTAGGCTTCCCAGTGAACCAGCATTTCCCATTTTTGGTAGAGCATTGCTTTGAATTTTTGGTGGTTGCCAGTGTATCTTATGAAGGCTGATAAACAACACAACAAAGGTTGATCTTGAACAGAGGTATTGGTGTGGCCAGTTTGGTTTTCATAGGACAGGGACCACATGGCTTGTCCTTGGTCTTGTAGAGCCGTGTGGTGATTTCTGTGGTGTCCTCAAAGAACTCATATTCTTCATAAATAAAGAACTTTTTATTAAAACATTAGGGTACAGTTCCAATTGTTACAAACTGTAACTTCTTTTCTTTTGTCTTCTGAAAATGTTTGCCAGTTGATGCTTAAATTTGACCCTTTCATCTGCCAGAATGATGCAAATCTTAGGCCACTTAAGAATTCAAGAACTCCCTGTGGGATATCTTTCTGTGATCAAGGTAATGACCAGTTCAGTAAAGGGCCAAGCATAATCATAATGTGGAATAAAATGCATTATGCAGGGTGTTCAGATCCCAAGAAGGTCTTGAACTACTGTGCACATCTTGATTGCTAATTAGAAAAAGGTGTTTCAACCCAGAAACCACTGAAATATGTAAACTGAGAAGCATTGGTTATGGAAATTAAAATCAAAGGCATCAAGCTTTGCATTTTTGATTACATATTCAAATCATACAATTACAGTGTATAAAGTCAATTTTTACCATAGTCATAAGTAGTAATTAGACATAGACTTTTAAAATTCAAATCATATTTGTATTAGATGTCATTCTTCCAGTTCTTTACCCTCAAGCAGAAAAAGATGTGAGTGGGAAACTACTGCCTGCTCTTTCTTCACAGATAATCCTTAACATAGTTAAGTTTTATCCTGTTTCAACTTGAGGGGACACACTGGGGAAAAAAAATGAAGATGTTTCTCTTCAAATGCCATACCAGTTAGGTTCACATTTTCCAGTCTTCAGAGCTTCCAACATTTTGTCAAGGATTTGCTACCAAAGAAGGAGAGAAAAGAAGTAAGGGTGGGGTAGAGAAATGATTGAGAACTGATTAACAAAGACTAGCTCTTTACAAGAGTGAGTAAGTAAAAAGGGCCCAGAACCGGTGAAAACCCCTAGCACCCAGACTGTGGTCTCTAAATACCATTATTTACTGAAAAGAAACAAGGCTTCTTGGGAAATAGTGGATTTCAGATCTGGAGCAGCAAATGAGCTAACTGAGGCTGAAGTATTTTGTTTTTAATGCAAGGACTCTCTCCAAACTTGATTCAAACATGGCAGAAGGAGGAAAGAGTGAGCTTGAAGGCATTCCCACTGGGCAAATCTGAGACAATTTGAGCGTAACAAAGGATGACAGTAGTGGATTCTAACACACTTTATAAAAATAGTTTGAGTCAAATAATACTGTCCTTCATACTCTATATCACATAAAAGAGTAGCAATGAATAAGTAGATGAAATGGTAAAACTAGAAAATCACTTTTGTAACAAATTTTATAATTGATTCAGATAAAACTTATCGATAAAACTTATTACTATTAAGTAATAGGATGTTGCAACAGGATAGTCATGTGATCTCACACCATCACCTCCAGAAGACTTACTAATTACAAAGGGGAAAGAGGGTCATTACAACAGAGAAATCTGGTAGATGCACCTTAACCAAGCTTTGTCACCAGTGATGGGAGCAGCTGATACCATAAGACTTCTGATGAAGGGCATAACATTGCTTGTGAATATCCTTGCCAAAAACGTTTAACTTGAGTCTAATCATGAGGAATCTAAATCCAAATTTAGAGACTTTCTACAAAACAACAGGCCTGGATTCTTCAAAAATGTCAGTGTAAAGAAAGGCCAAGAGAAATCTGGGGAATTATTTTGGGTTAAAAGAGACTAAAGAGACATAACAACTAAATGCCACATGTGATCATTGGCTGGATCTTGAATAAGAAAAAAATGAGTCCAAAGGCCAAAATTGGGACAATCTGGAAGTTTTAAATATGGGCTGTTTATGAGTTAATAGTAAATTTATTGTTGGCAATAACTGTGTTCATGCAGGAAATGTCTTTGTTTTCAGGAACTACATGTTGAAATACATAAGGCTTAAAGTGTCATGATACCTACAACTAACTCTCAGATAATTTAGCCCCCAAAAGTGTGAATTGCTTGTGTAAAGCTATATAGAGAGACTGATAAAGCAAATCTGGTAAAACATTAACAAGTAGTGAATCTGAAAGAAGGGTATATGTCTGTTTAATATGCTATTATTTCAAATTTTCTGCCATTTTGAAAATGGCTGAAATTAAATTTCGAGAGGCAAGAACTGGCCACAACAGTGTGGCTGTACTTCTCCATAGGCTAAACCAGAGTTAAGTAAAAGAATACATTTAGATGTAACTACATTTTAAAAGTAGGAAGTCAAGAGATACCTGGAGTAACAGACAAATTTGGCCTTGGAGTACAAAATGAAGCAAAGCAAAGCAAAGGCTAACAGAGTTTGTCAAGAGAACACATTGGTCATAGCAAACACCCTTTTCCAATACTGATATCACCAAATGGTCAATACTGAAATCAGATTGATTATATTCTTTACAGCCAAAAATGAAGAAGAGAGCTTCACTCAGTTAACAAAAGCAAGATCTGGAGCTGACCGTGGGTCAGATAATCAGCTCCTTATTGCAAAATTCAGGCTTAAATTGAAGAAAGTACGGAAAATCACTAGGCCATTCACGTATGACCTAAATCATATCCCTTATGATTAAACAGTGGATGTGATGAGTAGATTCAAGGGATTAGATCTGGTAGACAAAGTGCTTAAAGAACTATGGACAGTGATTTGTAACATTGTTCAGAAGGCAGTGACCAAAACCATCTCCAAGAAAAAGAAATGCAAAAAGGCAAAGTGCTTGTCTGAGAAGGCTTTACAAATAGCTGAGGAAAAAAGAGAAGCAAAAGGGGAGAAAGGGGACGATACATCCAACCGAATCCAGAGTTCCAGAGAATAGCCAGAAGAGATAAGAAGGCCTTCTTAAATGAACAATGCAAAGAAGCAGAAGAAAACAATAAAATGGGAAACTAGAGATCTCTTCTAGAAAATTGGAGAGATCAGGGGAACATTTCATGCAAGGATGGACGCAATACAGAAATGGTAGGGATCTAACAGAAGTGGAAGGTATTAAGAGATGGCAAGAAAACACAGAACTATTAAAAAAAGGTCTTAGTGATTCAGATAACCATCATGGTGTGGTCAGTCATCCAGAGCCAGACATCCTGGAATGTGAAGTCAAGTGGGCCTTAGGAAGCCTTACTACAAAACAAACCTAGTGGAGGTCATTTGGGTTGGCCTCAGCTGGGTGGTTCTGCTGGTCTCAGTGGGCTCACTCAAGTGGTTGTAGTTGCCTGTGGTCCAACTGGGGCTGAATGGTCTAAGATGACTTCACTCACATATCAGGTAGGTACTTACTGAATTCTTACTGGATTCGTATACTTTTTCAAATCATTCCTTTGAATTTTTGAATCATATCATCTCCAAATAATGATAATATGCCTCCTCCTTTCTAATTTTTATGCTTCTAATTTCTATCAAATAATTGCTTGGCTAGTGCTGTCAAGACACAGTGGTATGTAATAAGAGCGAAAGGGTGTTTTTATTTTCTTTATGAGTCTAGTGGGACCGTCCTTAGTACAGTATCACACTGTCCACTGTGCAGATGCTGGCTTTTTTTTTATCATATTGGAAATAGATGGAATTTCCTTATTTCTTTAAAAATATTTTATATACTTGGCTGCACCAGATCTTAGTTGTAGCAATTGAGATCTTTGATAAATGTTTGCAACATGCAGGCTCTTTAGTTGGCATGTGGAATCTAGTTCCCTGACCAGGGATCAAATCGGGCCCCCATGCACTGGGGCCTGGGCTCCATGCTTGGAGTCTTAGCCAATGGACCACCATGGAAGTCCTGAAATGTCCTTATTTCAGTGTTTATCAAGAAAGTATCTTTTTAGCATTTTAGGAAGTGATTGTAATTTTCTCCTTAGTTTCACTGTTACGAAAACAAACAATGTGGCTGGATATCTTCTCACAGAATTCAAGCCAATTTTCCATTTAATATTAGTGATAGAGGTTCTTATAGAGCACTAAGTCCAGGCTGGCAATGATAGCTGTCCAGGATCAGGGTCATGATGGTGATAATAGGAGTAGATGAATTTGAGTTGCATTTTGGGAATAATATCACCGGTGGAGTCAATGTGGAGTGTGAAGGATAAGGAGAAATTAAGGATACTTTCTAGGTTTGAGCTGACAAATGGTTCAGACAGAGCCAACAACTCTTGATTGCCAAACACGATAGGATTTTTCTCACCTTACCCAACACCTGAAGTCTGAGACCCTGCCGACCACTCCCTCCACTTGCTGTTCTGCAGCACTCAGGCCTCCTCCTTCACTGCTCTCTGTATGTCTTCTCAGTCTCTAGACAGGCATTTCTCCATCTGCTGGATGCCCAGGCTGATACTCCCACCCCGGCTCTGTCTGTAGCCATCTTCTCTCCCTGAACATCCTTGCTGCTGCTGCTGCTGCTAAGTCGCTTCAGTCGTGTCCGACTCTGTGCGACCCCATAGATGGCAGCCCACCAGGCTTCCCCATCCCTGGGATTCTCCAGGCAAGAACACTGGAGTGGCTTGCCATTTCCTTCTCCAATGCATGAACGTGAAAGTGAAAGTGAAGTCGCTCAGTTGTGTCCGACTCTTCGCAACCCCATGGACTGCAGCCTACCAGGTTCCTCCATCCATGGGATTTTTCCAGGCAAAAGTACTGGAGTGGGATGCCATTGCTTTCTCCACTGAACATCCTTGGACATTCTCTTTTCTCCCCAAGGTTTCATGTACCACTTGTGAGGTGACGGCTCCCAAGACCATGTCTCTAGTCCCATCTTGCTCCTGAACTCCCAGGGGAAGATCCAGTTGCCTATAAAATTTCTCTCTACATGGATCTTCTGCAGGTGTCTCAAATCCTTGAAGTCTGAAACCAAACTCCTTTTCTACTACAGTTCTGACACCAATTCCCATGTGCTTTTTCACACCATCAAGCAATCCCTCAACATAAAATGCATGTCCTACAGGACTACACTGGTGGTATAGTGGATAAGAATCCAGCTGCCAATGCAGGGGCCATGAGTTCGATCCCTGGTCCTGGAAGATCCCACTTACTGAGGGACGACTAAACCTGTGTACCACAACTATGAAGCCCATGTGCCCCCAGAACCCATGCTCTGCAACAGATGAAGCCACCTCAAAGAGAAGCCTGCGCACCACAGAGAAGAGTGAAAGTGAAAGGGAAGTCGCTCAGTTGTGCCTGACTCTTTGTGACCCCATGGATAGTAGCCTGCACCAAGCTCCTCCGTCCATGGGATTTTCAAGGCAAGAGTACTGGAGTGGGTTGCCATTTCCTTCTCCAGGGAATCTTCCAAACCCAGGGATCAAACCCAGGTCCCTCACATTGTAGACAGATGCTTTACCATCTGAGCCACCAGGGAAGTCCACAAAGAAGAGTAGCCACTGCCTAATTTTTGTTGTTGCTGTTGCTAAGTCGCTTCAGTCGTGTCCAACTCTGTGTGACCCCATAGACAGCACCCCACCAGGCTCCCTGTCCCTGGGATTCTCCAGGCAAGAACACTGGAGTGGGTTGCCATTGCCTTCTCCCACTGCCTAATGCAAGTAGAGAAAACCCACACACAACTACAAAGGCCTGGAGCAGCCAAAAATAAAAATAAACTGAAAAAAAAAAAAACAAAACAAAGACAGATGTCCCACAATTCGACTCAATTCTGACACTGTCTTTGGAAACAGCAACTGATCCCATGGGTTAAGGACTCAGTCCTACAAGACTACACCCTCCTCTTTCAGATGCCAACTAGTGCCTCTGACTGACTGATTGCAGATGGAACATTCCAATAACCCCTACCTTAGGCTTGATTAACTTGCTAGAACGGCTCACAGAGTGCAGAGAAATGTTTTACTTTCTAGATTACTGGTTTTTAATAAAAGGATATAACTCAGGGACAGTTAGATGGAAGAGATGTGTAAAGCAAGGTCTGGGAAAGGGCTTGGTGTTTCCATGCTCTCTGAGGGTGCCATTGTGCCTGGATCTCCACGTGTTTAACAAGTGGGAAGCTCTCTGAACCCTATCCTTTTCAGGTTTTTATGGAGGTTTCATTACACAGGTTTGGTTGATTGAATCATTGGCCACTGGTGATTAATTTAGCCTCTAGCCCCTCTCTCCTCCATGGAGGTTGGGACTGAAACTTCCAAACTTTTTAGTCACTTGGTTGGTTCCCTTGGCAACCATCCTCCGTCTGTATGTGCTTCCCCAAAGTTGCCTCAGTAACATAGCAGAAGACACTTTTTAAAATCACTCTCATCACTTAGGAAATTCCAATAGTTTTAGGAGCTCTTTGCCAGGAACTAGGCAACAGCTAAATATGTATTTCTTATTATAAATCACAATATCATATCTACCTTCCATCAGACATGATGGAGGTGAGTCTTATCATGTGTTCCATTCTCACCCTTTTTCCTCATCAGTAAGTCACTAAGTCCTGAAGTTTCTTCCATCTCAAATCAGTTCTTCCCAGCCTCTGTCTTAGTCATCTCTATTGGGAATTACATGACAGCATCCTCCACTTCCTTCCTGTTTTGCTCCCTCACATCCACCATTTCTGAACTTCTCTGTTTTCCTAGAGCATTTAAAAAAATCTATTGAGAAAGTTTTTTGTGTTATAAGAGACTCTTCTCTAAGAATGGCTTTTCGCTGGAAAAACAAGAGCACAAGGATAGAATGTTGTGTTCTTCCTAACTCTTTATTCTGACCGTAGAAACTTGGGATATCAAGATTCCTTAACCTTGGGATCAGTGCTTTGTAGAGCTTCCTGTATTGTCAAGAGGATGTAGTCAACCAGATTTATCACAAATCCTGTGCAACCTTCTAGTTTGAATTGGTCTCCGGCATCTGAAGCACAGTCTCTTACTGATGAGACCTAAATGCCTTGCTGTTTCATAAACTGCTTTCTTACTTCCATCACTCGACTTTCAAGATTAACATTTAGAAATTTGTATGAGAAAGTTTTATCCAGAAATAGTTCCTTTCTTCTTTTATTTCTACTACAACATGTGGCTTGCAGGATCTTAGTTCCCTGACCAGGAACTGAACCTGCACTCCAACAGTAGAAGCATGGAGTCCTAACCACTGGATTTCCAAGGAATTCTCCAGAAATAGTTTTAATTAATCACAGATACCAAGAACCACGGTCTTCTGTCACTGGCTTTTTGAGTGACAGAGCTGTGTGTCCTGAAGGCCCATTTGGGGCAGTGGCTGCCAGCCTGTGGGACTTTGTGACTTCTGGGGCAGGATTTGGCAGCCTGGCAGGTTAAGACTGGGGCAGGTGGGCTGTGAGACTGAGGTGGGGCATTGGGAAGCCAGAAGGAGACTGGCCAGCCTAAGGTTCTGTGTGGGAGTCAGACAGGAAAAGGAGCAAGGCTAGAAAGTTTGGGAAGGTCTAGGGAAGAGTGGGGGAGAAGGCAATGGCAACCCACTCCAGTACTCTTGCCTGGAAAATCCCATGGATGGAGGAGCCTGGTGGACTGCAGTCCCTGGGGTTGCTAAGAGTAAGACACGGCTGAGCAACTTCACTTTCACTTTTCACTTTCATGCATTGGAGAAGGAAATGGCAACCCACTCCAGTGTTCTTGCCTGGAGAATCTCAGGGACGAAGGAGTCTGGTGGGCTGCCATCTATGGGGTCGCACAGAGTTGGACACGACTGAAGCGACTTAGCAGCAGCAGGGAAGGCTGGGGGTGATAGAGACTCAACAAATGAGTTGATCTTCTCAGTGGGGGAATAACCTCAGTTTATGGGAGTTCCTGGAGAGAAAGGGAGAGACAGAGACATATATAGGCACAGATAGACACAACAGACTCCATTAAATGAAGGAAAAACAGCCAGAATTGACAAAAATGCCCTCTAGGGAGAGAACTTAATTTAAGTGTCCTCCTTACCTATGGAGTCATTCTAAAGCAGTTAAAAGAAAAAGAAAAGAAAAAAATATATATATACTATCATAATATATGCTATTATTACATAATATATATTTTTATCACTTCAGAATGATTCAATATGTATTTTTCTTTCTCTATATTCATAGAAAATAAGTAACGTTTATTGAAAGCTCTGTGAGCCAAATACCGTGTTGTGTGCTTTAAGGCATTCTTTCTTTTATTCCTATTGCAGTTCTACAGAGCTGAGACAGTGGTGTCCATAGAGATTGAGCAGCTGGTAATCAGAGATGTTGGTATGGCACCCCGGAGCCTGAGCTGTTAATAGCCACTCTGGACAAAGAGAGCCATGACTGGTGTTTCCACCACTGGTGTAGGTTATTCGGAGGTACGTTGGACAGTTCTGTTTCTGCTCGTGATGGGTTTGAAAGAATAAATGATAAACTGGTTGATCTCCAGTTCCTGTTGCTGCCTTTGTCCTGTTTGGGACTATGAAGGTAAGGGCTGTTGAGCAGGTATGAAGGTGGTCAGTAAATAAGTTTCAGGCACTTTAAAATAAGGTGCTGAATTGGATGTGAGATATGACATTCCCCACGCCCCAAAAGCTTCTTATAAAAGTCACTGGAGTAATCAGCCCTTGATAGGAAGCCAATAGCCATATCTTTTTCTCTCCATTAGGGTACCCCAATTAAGAGACTGGACTTAAAGTCACTTGAGAACTTTATAAGATTTTAATGTCTAAGAATCCAAATTAGCACGTTTCTATCCAAAGGGTATGAGAAACTAGTCTGAGTATAATTATATAATGTGATACTGGGCAGACACATGGAGCCTGTTGCCTATGGACTTAAGTTATTACTGAGAGAGTGGACCACTAATGGCTCCATCAGTCAGAATCTCATTCGGGCAGCTTAGGGGAGCACCCCTCAAAGCTCTGAGAGGAGTCAGCGGCCGCTGAATGTTGACAGCCTTACAGCCAGGCCACGCAGAGAGATTGCTTGGGAGTCCTGGAAGAAAAGCCACATTTAAAATTCAGATTTGAGATGCTCTCAGGGCGAAGATATTTGTTCAGTGAGAGGTGTGACTAGGACAACAGGAGGGGAGGGGGTCTGCAAACTTTGATTGAATGCTACCTGTCTCAGCGCATCAGATCTGCCTTCAGGCTGCTCCAGGGAGCTGACCTGTGCCTTCTATTTGATTCTGAGGGGTGGGGCCACCTCTAATAGGGCATCAATAAAGCTTCAGGATAATTAAGTGCCTAATTGAGTGTCTAAATTCAACTGAAGCAATTTACATGCAATCTTGCCGAGTCTGGGATACCTTTTTCACTTAAATCTGAGAAGTCACATTTTTGACTCTTTATTTTATTTCTTAAATTCCTTTGATATGACTGGCTGCCTTTGCATATTTATGACATTGGATAGGTCGCTGTGGCCACCCTTGCAAATCAACAATAAATGCAGTAGAAAAATAATATGGAAATTTAAAAAGATAAACAGCTGGAAGTTAGGAAAGAGGTTAGATAAGAACCCCAGAAACCCCCGTAGTAAGAATGACCCTCAAAGGCGTGCCAGAATATCTGGAATATTGGCACTTACTCCTGCCAGGGAACTCTAGGACTTCTATTGGAAATAATGTACATTTTTATTTTGGCTTTTAATCAACAGACCTCTTCTCTCACCTCTGGGAAAAACTTACTGCCTTTCTTTAGTATCTATGCTTTGGTTCCCATCCTTCAGTCAAACATTTATTAAGTGCCTAGTGTGTGCTCTGTTCCAGCTGACAGTCTGGTTCTTGCTCTCAACTCTTGCTCTCACTCTCTCCTCCTGCTTCATTCTAAATCCTCTACCCTTCCTCTCCCCCGCTGAAAGTGGCATCCTGGTCTGGCACAGCAAGCCAGCCCAACAAGTGAATCAGGGGCTGGAGTTGGTGGGGGGCGGGAGACTCTGGGCTTTTGCAGATGGATTCTTGGAGCTTTGGAAAGCATAAAGAATTATCCCCTTTAGCACAGTGCTGGTCTCTCTGCTCCACACCACCTAAAAGTCGTAGATTGCCAGTGGAGTCTGCACTTCAACACTTCAGAAATGTGTGTTCAGATCCCTTAGAAGGAGGAGAATCTGCCCCAATTAGGGCTTTCTTTAAAAACTGAACATTACATTTTTGATAAAAAAAAATAAGATGTCAAGGTAGGTGCTGTTGCCACTTAGTGTATACATCCTTATTCTGTGCCTGGCTTTCATAGGGACAGTTTCAAACATACATGCAAGCTGAGAAAATCGTATGACCCCCACATTTCATTAGCTATCAACTTATAGCCAATTTGCTTTCATCAGTACCTGCTTTCCACTGGATGATTTTGAAGCAATCCCAGGCATCATATAATTTCCTCTGTGAATATTTTTCAACATGTATTTCTAAAAAAAGAAAGGCATTAAAAATCCACAAATTATGCCATTCACCCCTTCTGCAATTCCTTAATATCCATATCTAATCAGCAAACGCTCAGATGATTCAACTGCTTTTTAGTTTGTCTCTTCTGATAGGTTTTCAGAGAAGGTCCATGTGTTGCAATTGACTGAGATGCCTGTTAAGTCTCAATCTGTAGCACATCACTCCCTTTCCCTTGTGTTGATCCAGTGTTTCTTAAAACGGTAAAACCACTTGTTGAAGATCATCAAAGATGTGTTTTGATGTCACGAAATGATGGTCAGTGAAAAATTAGAATTGTTTTATCAATTTACACATGGTTGAAAACATAGATAGAGAATTGCTTACAATGAAGAGAGTCCCCTGTGTCATCAGCTTCCCCTCCGAGTCACTCCTCCATTTTCTATTTAGTTTCTCTAGTGTTTATGTCCACAACTGTAATTAACATACATGGATCCCTCTTCCCTGGATATTACACACTGGCTCTTCACTGTGAAAGATGAGGACTTAATGCTCTTACCTTGTCTTGCCTCCTCCCCCTTCTTACTTATATTTTGTTGTTGATGAGGCTGGTGGGTTTTGTTGTAATGTTAAATAACTTAAACTTCCGTGTCTTGTTTGTTTCTTTACTGTTCAGTAGAACCTCTAAGCTTGTCATCATGAAAGAGAACGTACCAATCTGCTCTAACTTCTTTTCCTCTCTCCTACTGATTTCCTAACTTTTGTTAGAGATTCCTTTCACTTTTTCCTGTGTTCAAGGTTAAAAACATTGACCTTTTGTTCCTGTACCTGTTTATTCTCTCTGATCTGCCTAGAGGCTAACTCAAAAGTAGAATCTAATACACCATTTATATTATCTGTTAAAAAGAAAAAGTTGGTTTAGATCTTGCAAATACTAGTCACTGGAAGCTTGATTAAGTGCATTCATACTTAACTTTATCAGAATGAGTTCTTAGCAGGTCAGTTTTCTAAATCTTTGCATATTTGAAACCACTTGATTGATAGTTGGGCTTTCCTGATTGCTGAGCTGGTAAAGAATCCTCCTGCAATGCAGGAGACCCTGGTTCGAATCCTAGGTTGGGACGATCCCCTGGAGAAGGGATAGGCTACCCACTGCAGTATTCTTGGGCTTCCCTGGTGACTCAGTTGGTAAAAGAATCCACCTGCAATGCTGGAGACCTGAGTTCGATTCCTGGGTTGGGAAGATCCTGTGGAGGAGGGCATGGCAACACACTCCAGTGTTCTTGCCTGGAGAATCCCCATGGGTAGAAGAGCCTGGTGGGCTGCAGTCTATGGGGTCCCAAAGAGTTGGACCCAAGTGAGTGACTAAGCACAGCAGAGATTGATGGTTGGCCTGGGTCAGGAGTTCCTGGGTCAAAATTATTTTCCCTAAGAACCTTGAAGATCTTTTCCTATTGAAAAAGTAATTTGCAAGGTTAATTTCCTTAGGTGTTAATACTCTGGTCATCACATTTGAGTACTTATGATTTGAACAGTGCCAACACTGTTCCAAGTGTTTTAATCAGCATCAAATTTAAACCTTAGCTTTGTGAAGTTTGTAGTAGTATTATTCTCACTGTACATATGAGGTAACCAAGGCATGTAGCTTGTCCAGGCAGGATTTAAACTCCAGAACCAGTGTTCTGACCCTGGCAACTTTCTTTTGCCTAAGACCACACCTCTTGCGGAGGATGCCCTCCCACAGCCCCAGTCTTAAAGGATTCCTCCTCTGACCTGTTCAGGCCCAGGAGTAGCAAGTTTCCAGGGTTGCTGGTCCCCATACCCCAGACCACACCTTTGAAGAGTCTGTTGCCAAAATTCAGCCTCTATTCACTAATGCTGAATAGAAATGTGAAAACAAAGGTTTGGGTGAAGTGAAAAAGAGTTTTATTGCTTTGTCAGGCAAAGGGGACCATAGTGGGCTAATGGCCTCAGAACTCTGTGTCACACCCTGGAGGAGGTACTGAGCAGACTAAGGGTGTTCAAGGAGCAGGGCATGGTCAGCTCATGGACATTTTCCTGATTGGCTGGTAGTGAGGTAATTGGGAGCCAGCATCATCCACCTTCCAGCTGATCTGGGGTCTATATGCTTGTGGGCAGGTACAGTTAACTTCTTCCACCTGGTGGGGGTTTCAGGATCTGCAAAATAGCTCAAAGGAAATGGCTCAGAATATTATCTATAGTCTTTGAGGAAGAACTAAAGTTCTCGACTTTGTTTAATGGCTTGCTGTTGTTTAGCTGCCAAGTCGTGTCTGACTTTTCTGTGACCCCATGGACTGTCCGTGGGATTTTCCAGGCAAGAGTATTGGAGTAGGTTGCCATTTCCTTCCCCAGGGAATCTTCCCAACCCAAGAATTGAAACTGTGGTTCTTGCCACGTCTCCTGCATTGCGGGCGGGTTCTTTATCACTGAGCCATTGTTTTGTCTTGCTTCACTGTTTTCCTTTCCTTCTGCATTTTTTTTTCACTTCTCTGATGATATTTATTCTTAGACTAAAGTTTTTCTACGACAAAAGACAGGCGGAGGACATGGGTCAGAGCCTATTCTGAGAAGGCCTCCTAGGGTAGTGCTCAGTTACATGTTTATTACACAGCTTTCCCTATACCTTCTGAACACCCAGCAGGGACCATGACTAGTGCAGCCAAGTGTCTGAGAAGCACTCACATTCAGCCTGGTTCTGTCAGACTCTGAGTGCTTGTTACCCAGAAATAAATTTAAGACATAAGAAGACAATAGTTTAGAAGCTGTAGAAAATGAAAATGGAGACAGTTTAGGCCAGTGTGTTTTTAATTTGGTACTGAATATCCCCATATTTTAAAAAAAAGTAAACCCGTGTTAATATTATTATAACACTTCATTTTGTCATTTGTATTTATTACTAGTTCATATCTGTGTAGTAAAATAGTTGATCTAAGCAACTTCTCTTTTTACAAGTGTCATCTAACTCTAAGTTCTTGTTTTACTATTTCTGAAGTGTTTTGAAAACCTGTGAGGGTTCCCCTGTGGTACACCCTGGGGCTGCTAGGACCCCTCCCCCATGGGTTTTTTTTTTAGTCATCACAGAGCAGGATGGCTGTTCTCCAAAGTTTAGACAACTGGTCCACAGAGAAGACATTGTTTCCGGAAAGAGTTGCCATGACAACCTCCTTCTTCAAGGTAAGCATTTGAGTTTTATCAAAACAAAGGACTTGGCTTTGTTTTAAATTGGTCCCCATGGCAGTGTTCATCATGCCGTGCAAGCTGTATTAGCTGCCTTCACTCCCAGTGTATTTTTTTTCCTGAGATTTAGGGGCTCAGCTCATGGCTGGGTGGCCACCTTCTTGCATCTTGGACTCTGACCAGAAGTCTGATTTCTTCTGTGGAACAAGATCCATCCCTAAATAAAGCAAGCTCTCTGTTAGCTGGATAGGGCTCTTTATCATGTAGTTACTATTTCCTCTTTGAATACAGGCTCTTAGATTTATAAAAAACATTCTTTTTGCACTGGAATAGATGCTTGTTTTTTCATGTTTGGCATTTCTCTCCTCTGCTCCATTTTCTGATAATAGTATTTCACTATGAATTGATCCATTGATTACTAAATCAAGTTAGTAAATATTGCCTGGACAACTGGTTTTCCATTTGGGGAGAAGTCATTTCTCTACTTTCATGTTATTCACAGAAAATCTTGATGGGTTAAAAATAAAAGAATTTCTAGAACTGCCGAAGAAAACATAGGAGTCTATTTTCATAATCCGAGAGATGGAAGGAAAACTAGAAGCAATAGAAGAAAAAAAAAGAGAGGATCCTTCAAATTTAAAACTTACATAACTACATAATAAATAGTTAAACAGTATATAACAAAATTGAAAGTATATTTGTGACATGGCAAAGTGTTAATATCCATAGCATGTTAGAGGCGCCTAAAAGTAGATAAGACAAATGTATGGTAAAAGACAGTCAAGTTTACGAATCAAAGAGGTATAAATAAACTAGCAAAAATGCCACTGTTGGGCCAACCTAAATGTAAAAATTTAGAAGAGAATTCAGTGTTTGTAAGGGTGTGGGGGAGAAGCATTCCTGCACTGTTGATAGAATGGTGGAGTTTACCCTCTTTGGAACAGGTAAGTATGGCAGTTTGGGTCCATTTAAAATGTCCATGGGGGCTTTCCTAGTGGTCAAGTGGTTAAGACTCTGCACTCTCGATGCAGGGGACCTGGATTCAATCCTGGTCAGGGAACTAGATATCACATGCCACAAGTAAAGATCCTCTGTGTCACAACTAAGACCTGGCACAGCCAAAAATAATAATAATAAAATAGAATGCCCATTGGTTTCAACTCCCAAATTACCTTCATACAAACCTATCCTACAGGAATACTGCTGCAGACTCAAGATGAGTGTGTGCAAAGATATGTGTGAGAATGTGTGGGTGTGTACCACAGTGTGTGAATGTGGGAGTGTGCAGATGTATGAGAGTGTGTGTGCGAATATGAGTCTAGCATCTTTCGTGAATTTGCTCACATGTTCTCTCCTCCACCAGAAGCTCCCTGAGGGCAGGGTTCTCACTGGATCCATTCATCCTTTTATCTCAGCACCAGGGATGGAGCCCCCATGTGGCAGATAATTAAATGTTTTAATGAATGAATGAAGTTAGGTAGCTGCAAGAAAAAAACTGAAATTACATCATTAATATGTGATATGGATTTGGATCAATCACTCAGTCATGTCTGACTCTTTGTGACCCCATGGACTGTAGCCCACCAGGCTCCTTTGCCCATGGAATTCTCCAGGCAAGAATATTGGAGTCGGTAGCCATTCCCTTCTCCAGGGAATCTTGGATGAAACCTGGATCTCCTGCACTGTAGGCAGATTCTTTACCATCTGAGCCACTAGGAGAATGATACAGTTGGATGGCATCACCAACTCAATGAATATGAATTTGAGCAAACTCTGGGAGACAATGAAGGACAGGAAGCCTGGTCCACTACAGTCCATGGGGTCACAAATAGCCGGACACGACTTAATGACTAAACAACATTAATGGTACAGAGGTACAATTCACAGGAGGTGTTCGTATTACCCACACAAATGCAGTAAATTACTGAAACTGAAATATACAAAGCAAAAGAAATGAAAGGATAAAGGGTCATAAGGAAAATCAGATTGGGATGCTTGAACACACAGTTCTCAAACTTTGATAGGTCAAACAAGAAAAACAGAACAGCTAAAGCATTTGTATAAAGCTGACTTACAGATTCGTGGAACTTAGTGCCCTGTGCATGCATAATCACCTTCTCTTCAGTTCTACACAGTGGGAGTCGTAAGGGCATATTCTCTGAAAACAATGTCATAAAACTAAAAATCCATTACAAGAAGTTTATTTTTAATATTCAAGGCCTGGAACTCAAGCAGATAAGTCTTTTCAGTAAGGGTTAACTTCTTCCAAGTTGCAATTATGGGCTCTTTAGAAGACAGGACCGTGGAGAGCATAGTGTACCTAAGCTTATGAGAGATGCAGGCGGACTATGCTCAGAGCAAGAGAAGAAATGTTTTCATTATTAGGCAAGAGAGGATGAAAATAAATGAACTAAAGATTCAATAAAAAGCTGGAAAACCAATAAAACAAAGCCAAGGAAAATAAAAATGGAACTACTGGAGACAGAACTAGAGAACAACAAATTAGAGAGAAGAGGGAAAATAGAATTTTTAATATGAGGAATGGTTCCCTGGAAAAAGTTAAAAATAACTTTGGTTTTAGCAATGCTAATCAGGAAAAAAAGAGACAACATTGGTAAATGGTAAAGGGCATGTAAGCCCCGAGATGGGCGGGGGAGATGGGTGCATTACATCATGTCCCCTACCCCACCCCCATTTTCTCCACAGGCCCAGCTCTCTCGGGCACTGGGAGGTGGTGAGGGCCCTCAGGGCAGCCACCACTGGTCCCTGAAGCAGTATGTGCATGTGTGCCTGCTAAGTCGCTTCAGTCGTGTCTGACTCTCTGTGATCCTATGGACTGTAGCCTGCTAGGCTCCTCTTTCCATGGGATTCTCTAGGCAAGAATACTGAAGTGAGTTGCCATGCTCTGCTGCAGGGGATCTTCCCAACCTGGGGGTCGGACTTGCACCTTCTGTGATTCATGCATTGCAGGCTGATTCTTTAATGCTGAGCTACCAGGGAACCCCTTAAGTAGTATGTAGTGGTGGTGGTTTAGTTGCTAAGTCATGTCTGACTCTTGCAACACCATGGACAGAGAAGCCTGGCAGGCTACAGTCCATGGGATTCTTTAGGCAAGAATATTGGAGTGGGTTGCCATTTCCTTCTCCAGGGCATCTTCCCAACCCAGGAATAGAACCCATGTCTCCTGCATTGTAGGCAGATTCTTTACCTGCTAAGCTACAATGGAAGCCCCTTAAGCAGTATTCAGTTCAGTTCAGTTCAGTCGCTCAGTCGTGTCCAACTCTTTGCGACCCCATGAATTGCATGCAGCACGCCAGGCCTCCCTGTCCATCACCAAATCCAGAAATGTCACAGCCTTGTCCTTATCTTCCAGGAGTTAAGGGACAGATGCTGGAGTCATACTAGTCAGTCTCTCTCTCCTGGAAATGAATTTAAGATTCTTGGACTCTGGTCCATCTGGGCCATTCCTCTAAATCTAGAATATACAAACCTGAGAGCCATTTTCTTTGGCGTTAGCAACCAGGATCTGGTCCGTAGCCTCTTTCTGCAATAGAAATTGATAAGAGGCCAGACAAGAGATTCAAGCAAGTCTTTACTGGGCAACAGGGAGGGAAGCAGAAATAATAATAATAACTGGTTCTCTTGCTTGCTTCTTGAGGTAGGGCAAGCTGGTTCCTTATATGGGGTGAGGGTAGTGGTGGGTCCAGGGGTCAGGCCAGAGGGGTGACTTAGGTGGTCTCTTCACCCCTGTGGTGGTGCCGTGTGGGCTTTGTTTCTTTTTTTGTATCTTGTCATTCATAATTTGCCCTAACTGCGCAGGCACAGAGTTATTTTTAGTCCCTTATTGTTTCTTTGTGTTTTGTTGCTCAGCATGGCTCTCTTGCCACACCCTTATGAGATAGGCCGGGAGCCCTTTGCTGGAATGCTTGCATCTGGAAAAACATCTCCTTCTGCAACAGAATACAAAGAAACTATAAGGCACTGAAAATAACTGCATGCAAGTTATCCCTTATCTTATGGGCAAGGTACAAAAGGGCCAAAACCAACTGCCATCTCTGAGAGGTGTCAGGAGCAAAAGCTGGGTACTGTGCATGCTCCCTGCACACAGTGCCACCCAGAGGGTGAGCAGACCACTTAAGCCACCCCTCTGGCCCGACACACTGATCCTGCCCCTATGCTCATCCCATTTAAGGAATCTGCCTGCCCTCCTCGGAGAGGGAGTAAGGGCAACTGTTACTTGCTTTCACTCCCTGTTGCTGCAGCCTGAGTCCCATGAAGTCTTGCCTGAATTCTTCCTTGGGCCTTTTACCAATTTCTAATAAAGAGTCCAAGGACCCAAGCTGGTAACAACTCTGCCAAGACGAGAGTGCAGCAGTGTGGGGACCAATAGAGAAAAAGAGACAGAGGCAGACGCCAAGACCCTATGGCCCAGAGTGACCCAAAGCCAGTGGCTGCTTCAAGCCACTGGATTCTCTGATACCTTCTTATTTTTTTTTGGTGGGGGTGGGGTGGGGTGGTAGTGGTCTTATGTAAAGTGTAATTTACAAAAGACTGAATAACATGACTCAACAATAACGAGAACAAGTGTCCAAGATTTCCTTTAAATCAGATTATGTGGGAACAACGGAAATGTTGAAACTGGTTCAAAGCACATTGGAGGAATTGGGTATTTTAGAGAACTTTAGTAAAGGAAAGTTAGGGTAGTGAAACCACTGGGTGTCATTTCAGGGGCTCCGAAGAGCTCCAGTACAACAGTTCTTCATGCCTCAGCACATAAAAGAAATCAGTGAGAGGCCAAGTGATAGATAAGAAGTGATTTATTAGAATACAACACTTGTAAGGTTTATAAATGGATGGGTGACAGATACCTAGCCCTGAGAACTTACTGGGCTGCAGTTTTATAATCAAAGGAAAAGTGGGGAGGGGGAGAAGAACTCTGCCTTTCTCAAGTAGATTTCTTTCTTAAGATTTCATGCTTCTGTCACCATCTCTTCCTCCAGGTTGAGCAGGGAGTTTTCTTGTCCTTATGTGTACAAGGTAGGTCCACAAATATCCGTTTTTATGTGTGCAGAGACCATGTCTTAGGGATGGTTAACTTACTGAGCTCACTGAGCAGGACGTGAGTCTCACGCCCCGATTGTTTTATTGTTTTGGGGCACGTCTTGTGTTTCTGTTGCCTAGTTTTGTTGTTAAGCAAGCCTGCTTGGTTTTGTGGTTAAGCAAACCTGCTCTCTTGAGTAATCATTAACTTACAGGGGCCTCCTATATATTTTTTTTTTACTTACAATCTCCTAGTGGGATTAATTATAATCACCTACTTTGTCCCTTTGGGCTTCACTGATGGCTCAGCTGGTAAAGCATCTGCCTGCAATATGGGAGACCTGGGTTCAATCCCTAGGTTGGGAAGATCCCTTGGAAAAGGAAAGGCTACCCACTCCAGTATTCTGGCCTGGAGAATTCCATGGACTGTATAGTCCACAGGGTTACAAAGAGTTGGACATGACTGAGCAACTTTCACCTTTTGTCCCTTTACTCTGTCCCTATCAGTAGGATTGCTAGTCTAGATAGAAAACTGATTTATCTCCTTATAGGACTATAACCATAGCATCTGGGTTTTTTTTGTTTGTTGTTTTGCTCAGAGATTATTTGCATATCTAACTGAAAAAGCCTTTAACCTCAGTTCTGCTCATGCAGAGTTGTAAAACCGCCCCGTCAATAGAAAAGCAATCACAGGTGCAAACCCAGAAATGCACTGGACATTCGACCAGCAAATCTCATTAATCTATTTCCAAGTTTTGGATAGCTTTTATGACACTGAAAATAAATCTCTCCTTAACCTAGTCTGAGAGTTTTGGTACTCAGATCCTAAGTTCTGATGAGAAGAAAGGGAATTGAACAGTAGGGAGCAACCAGGTATGTCTTCAATTGCTTGGAGGACCAGCCCAGAGCACACATACTCCCATACAAGTGTCTCTTCCCGCATTTCTAAGTCAAGCTCTGTAAAAGAGCAACATTTGATCAAATATCAGTGAATTTTAGTTCATTATAAATCAACCAAACTATCAATCAACTTGTGTATTTGAGAATCTGCTGCATAATCATGATCCGATTGGAAGCACAGCCTGCCCTTGGTAACCATGGTTTCCACATCCATGAATGCAGCTGATCGGATCCATGGTTGGTTGAATCCTTGATGTGACACCTGGGATAAGGAGGGGCCCACTGCACTACACCTTTTTACAGAAGGAACTTGAGCATCCACAGAGTTTGGTATCTGCTGAGGTCTGGGAAACAATCCCCTGCACAGATGCAGAAGTACTCTAAGACCACCTTGCAAGGCTTCATCGTTGTAACCAGAACATTGAAATTTATTCTGCATGTATCATCATATACTTGTTATTTTTCCTAGAAATTTTTGTAAGCATGATCATAGATGTTATTGTCACTTATGGAGAGACCGGGAATACTATGTGAATTAACACAGCAGCAATACTTACTAGTGAAAAAAATAAGAAAAAGGCACATTTATGTTTTCAGGGATTATTCATGATAGTCACAACCACTGTGGGGGGGTCTCTGGTATCATAGGGAACATTCCTGGAAAACTGGAGATTTGGAGACAGTGTCAGTTATCTAAGGATGCTTAACAAACCACTCCCAACTTCAGTGTTTAAAAACAACAATAACTTATTATTTTTTTAGAGTCCATGAATTGGCTGGGCTCAGCAGGAGTATCCTTCTGTTGGTCTCCCTTACATTTCTTAAATGACTATGGTTATTTGGCAGCTGGAGGGTCCAAGATGGTCTCCTCACATGTCTGGGGCCTTGATGCTGTCTGTCAGCTGGACTTCTCACTCCACTTGGCCCCTCATCACTTGGGAGTCTAGGGAAGACTCACAGAGCAAGCTGGAACATTCCAAGAACCAGAACAGGAAGCTGCAAGGTTTCTTCTTGCCTAGTTTCATGTCTACTGTGTGCTATCAGCCAAACTTAACAAAGCTTAGATCCAAGTGGTGGGGAAACTGGACCACACCCCCTGATGGGAGGAGCTACAAAGTCATGGGGGAGTAAAGGGGCGTGGCCCCAGGGAGATGGGCTGGATTTGCAGTCTTGTCTCTTCTACCCCAAGACTGGAAGGAGTTGGCGAGAAACTTCCTGCCGCCGCGTTCGGACCTCGCTGCTTTAGCCTCCCAGTCCCGTTCCATCTTTCCACCCTGCGACCAGCAGCAGAGAAAAACTAATTCCGTATTATTTTTTTGCCCCGTACACACTTTGAGGCGAGCAAAAGATTAGAATAAATTTTAACAATGAGGGAAATCGTGCACATCCAGGCCGGTCAGTGTGGCAATCAGATCGGTGCCAAGTTCTAGGAGGTGATCAGTGATGAACATGGCATCGACCCTACCGGCACCTATCATGGGGACAGTGGCCTACAACTGGACCGCATCTCCGTGTACTACAATGAAGCCACAGGTGGTAAATATGTCCCTCGTGCTATCGTGGTGGATCTAGAACCCGGAACCATGGACTCTGTTAGCTCAGGTCCTTTTGGTCAGATATTCAGACCAGACAACTTTGTTTTTGGTCAGTCCGGGGCAGGCAACAACTGGGCCAAGGGCCACTATACAGAGGGAGCCGAGCTGGTTGACTCGGTCCTGGATGTGGTCCGGAAGGAGGCCGAGAGCTGTGACTGCCTGCAGGGCTTCCAGCTGACCCACTCTCTGGGTGGGGGCACTGGCTCCCGGAATGGGCACCTTGCTTATCAGCAAGATCCGTGAAGAGTATCCTGACCGCATCATGAACACCTTCAGTGTGGTGCCCTCACCCAAAGTGTCCGACACTGTGGTTGAGCCCTACAACGCCACCCTGTCTGTCCACCAGCTGGTGGAGAACACTGACGAGACCTACTGCATTGACAACGAGGCCCTTTAGGACATATGGTTCCGCACCCTCAAGCTGACCACGCCAACCTACGGAGACCTGAACCACCTCGTCTCGGCCACCATGAGTGGAGTCACCACTTGCCTCCGCCTCCCTGGCCAGCTCAGTGCTGACCTCCGCAAGCTGGCCGTCAACATGGTGCCCTTCCCACGCCTCCCACTTCTTCATATGCCTGGCTTTGCCCCTCTAACCAGCTGTGGCAGCCAGCAGTATCGGGCCCTCACTGTCCCTGAGCTCACCCAGCAGGTCTTCGATGCCAAGAACATGATGGCTGCCTGTGACCCCCGCCATGGCCGGTACCTCACCGTGGCTGCAGTGTGCCGTGGGCGGATGTCCATGAAGGAGGTGGATGAGCAGACGCTCAACGTGCAGAACAAGAACACCAGCTGCTTCGTGGACTGGATCCCCAACAACGTCAAGACAGCTGTTTGTGACATCCCACCCCGTGGTCTCAAGATGGCAGTCACCTTCCTTGGCAACAGCACAGCCATCCAGGAGCTGTTCAAGCGCATCTCAGAGCAGTTCATGGCCATGTTCCGCCAGAAGGCCTTCCTCTGCTGGTACACAGGTGAGGGCATGGACGAGATGGAGTTCACCGAGGCTGAGAGCAACATGAACGACCTCGTCTCTGAGTACCAGCAGTACCAGGATGCCACCGCAGAAGAGGAAGAGGATTTTGGTGAGGAGGCCGAAGAGGAGGCCTAAGGCCAAGTCCCTATCACCTTAGGTTTCTCAATCCCCTCAGCCTTCTTCCTCAACGACCCCTTTCCTCTGCCTCAGAATTTGCATTTTCTGCCTCTATCTTGTTTTTCTTTTTTGGGGGTATCCTAGAACAGTGCCTGGCACATAATAGGCGCTCAGTAAATATTTGTTGTTCGTTGAATGTCTCTTCTCTCTTTCCACTCTTGGCGAGCCTAGATTTCTGCCATCCTGGGAAACCCTGTCATTTTCCTTCTGGTGCCCACTCCTCCCATCTGTCCAGTTAACATTTCCCTCTGTTTTTGAGATAGCTCTCGAAGAGGCTGGGTTTCCTCAAATCTCATTTAGAACCATGTGCTGAAAACCTGGATTGGTGACTGCCATTCTAGGCCGGTGTGCTGGCCCGGTGGAAGGAAACTGAGCAGCGGGTAGAAGTCCCTACCAGAAAGGGTTGGGTTTGGAGAGGGGCATCCAGGGTACTGAAGTCCTAGGTGCCAGGTATCTCCCCACTCCTCTCAGCTTCTGCAGAGCTGTTGACAGTATTATCTTCATTTTCAGTCTCCTTACAAGCTCTGTCCTGAGCTATTATTACCTTTGCAAGTTTCTGGCCCCCACCCAATCAAGTGGGAATCCCTTCCTCTTCCACTTTATCTCCTGCATAATAACGTTGGATTCCCTCCTTTCCCCTGTTTGAGAAAGGGGGTCAAAAGAAGCAAGAGATAGCCTTGGTCTCTAACCCTCCAGAAAGCCCCTCCCCACCCCATCTTTTCTTAACAAAATAAAATATATATCAGCCCCCTTCTGTACCTATATGGAAAGGTATGTGCTGCCACCTAAATGTCATTCCCCAGAGAGGGGACAGAACATCTGCCATCTCTGGCAAACATCTCATCTCTTCTGCTACTGCTTCCCCACCTCTTGATTTTGTCCTGTTCTACACTTCAGATTTCTATTGTGTTGAACTTGCTGCTTTTTTTCATATTGAAAAGATGACATTGCCCCAAGAGCCAAAAATAAACGGAACTGAAAAGAAAAAAAAAGACTGAAGGAGTTGCTGCGTGAGACAGGCTATTGGCACCTATGATTCAGGCAGGGCCCAGCAAGTGGGAGAATTTTAATAAACACTTACTGTATTGAACCAGACTGAATTAATTTAGACCTCAAATGTTTCCTCTCCTTGTTTTATAACCTTTATAACCTTACCTTGTACAGTCAATGGACCAAAAACCTTGAAAAAGATAGTTAGAGGATTAAGTAAAACTCTCTTCAAAATTTTTCATTCTACTTAATTCTAACAAATAGTATATGTATCAGCTAATGAATATTTCAGTCTTTCATGTATGAACCAAAAATGTAATTATGGATTTGATTTTACCAGCGTTTGCTGCCTGCAGTAGTCAGTGATCACAAATCGCATTAAATGAAAGGTGAACCCCATTATGGTATCTAGAAAATGGAACTTAATAAGTTATGTAATTATGGGGCAAATCTATGCAAATTGCAATTTTTATTAGGCAATTTTCCATCTTCATCTAGGCTCTAATAGTCTATTAGACTTGTGGCAGTTCAGTGCTTTTATTAAGGAAGTTCTTTAACTTCTTTTCTGTTTGGTTCCTTATAATGAAAAAATTGTTTTGGGGTAAAATGGTCACAAGCCTGCTTTAACTTATCTTTTTCAATCTTATTACAAATAACCTGAATTCTAAGTTAATTATTCAGCTAAAACTTCTGTAGAGCCAATTTATGCCCATCTTATATAAAGACTTAGAACATAAGAGACTTTTATGAAAAAAATTGTACAATCGAAATCTTTTCCATTTATTGCACCATGCTGAAATGTTGGCTGAAAGAAAAGAACTTGATTTTTAAATTTTACCAGGTCAGTTTCTCATCCAAAAAATATTGTTTCTCCTGTTTGGTGATTATGAAACTATAAATCACTTTATAGACTGGAAATTCAAAATTGACACATGAAATTACTCATCACACTACCTTTTTCTGTACTATTATTTTGTGGTTGTAGGAAGATTTTTATGATATGTCAGATCTAGTAATTCTGTGTTTAACAAATTCTCAGGTCTTACTGTCATTTAAAATCTTTTATAGTATGTTTTAAATTTGTGATTTGATGAGAAGTAAATGACCCTGTGTTGCTAAGTATTAAGAAAAGCCTTAGACTTCCCTGGTGGTCTGTTGATTAAAAATCCACCTGCCAATGCAGGGGACATTGGTTCAATCCTTGGTCCAAGAAGATCCTACATGCCAAGGGGCAACTAGGCCTTTGCATCCCAACTACTGAGCCTGCACGCCTAAAGCCTGAGCTCTGCAACAAGAGAAGCCACAACAGTGGCAGCCCACACGCTGAAATGAAGAGTAGCCCCCACTCACTGCAATTAGAGAAAGCCTGAGCAGCAAGGAAGACTCAGCAAAGACAAAAATAAATAAATTAATTAATTTTAAAAAGCCTTGTGGAAAGTTTTTCCAGGTTGCTTGTATATTTCTATATGCAGTGTTGGAGGTGGCTCAGGTAGGACAGGGCTGGACTCTGCTCTAAACTCAGGGATTTAAAGGATGAACTTGACCTAAAAACAGAGAGCATGACAAATAATGCTTGCCATGAATAATTCCCAGTGCACCAGAACTCTCCTGACTAGGCCCAGGGACAGGCACACTTTTGGTTTAGTTTTAAGAAGGTTTTATGCCAGGTACTTACGTCTCCATAATACTTTAGGTTTTCGAGGATGTGAAAAACACAACTGTTTTTTCCAACAAATTACTTTACATCTTGTACATGTTGCCCTTGCAGATGGTGCAAATAACCTCTTACTTGGTGGGGCGGGGTTCCCAAGTAAATGATTATCTGAGTTTCCTTGGGATCAATGATCCAACAGAATTATTAAATTTGATCAAGATTTGGCGTTTGTTAATATCCATGTTGTAAGACAGTTCCTCTTTCCTCTCTTGTTAAAGTGATAGGTAACATCAATCTGGCAACTGAGATATAACTATATTTGCATTAGTGTCTTTCTTTACTAATCCGGTACGATTGATTCCTGACTCCTCAATGTCTGTTTTTGTCATCTGATTCTTAATTTGGAAAGATAATCAGACTGGGAATGGTATTCTAGGTGCAGAATTATTTCCCTTAAAACTTTGAAGACGTTGCTTTCTTGTCTTATGATTAGGGTTGTTCTTGAGAAGTTTGGACTTTCCTGGTGGCTTAGATGGTAAAGGATCCAACTGCAATGCAGGACACCTGGGTTTGCTCCCTGGGTCAGGAAGATCCCTGGAGAAGGGAGTGGCTACCCACTTTAATGTTATTGCCTGGAGAATTCCATGGACAGAACAGCCTGGCAGGCTACAGTCCATGGTGTCACAAACAGTTGGACACAACTGAGTCACTATGAGTCACTAACACACTTTGAGAAGTTTACTGATTCTTCTCTGTTGTAGGAAATATTTCATTGGAACCTTCTAAGAGATTTCTATTCTCTGCCTCTCTCTTTCCCTGCCTCTTTCTCTGACTCTCTCTCTCTCTCTTTTTTCTGACCCTCTGCCTTTCTCTCTCCCTCTCTGTGCTGTTCTGAATTTTACACGCTTTGTCTGAGGTAGGTCGCCTTTCCACTGATGTTTAGAGGGCACTTTGATCTGGGGACTCAGGTGTCTTCAGCGTTGGTTATTCCTCCATTTTTTTTTTTCTCCTCCATTTTCCTCCTGGATCTTCAGCTGAATTGCTGTTAAAATTCCTAGATCTCTCTCTGGCTCTCAGCCTTCAGGCTTTCCATCCTGGTCTCGTGTGTGTCCAGATCCACTCTGGATTCTCTCCCTGGCTCCTCAGCACTATCCAGTCTGTTGCTTGGCCCATCCTTTCGTTTTCAATATTCTTTTTCACACAGCCCTCTCTACCCACTCCAGTATTCTTGGGCTTCCCTTGTGGCTCAGCTGGTAGAGAATCTGCCTGCAGTATGGGAGACCTGGGTTCAATCCCTGGGTTGGGAAGATTCCTTGGAGAAGGGAAAAGCTATAGTATTCCGACCTGGAGAATTCTATGGACTGCCCATGGGGTCACAAAGAGTTGGACATGTTTGAGTGACTCATTTTTCTTGCTTGTGGATTCCCAGGAACTCTTCCTCTTTGCTCTTGCCCACTGTTTGGCATGGCCTGGTGGGGGGAGGCAGACTGGGTGGGGCTGCCTAGGGGTCACTGCTGCAGTGTGACCAGCATCTGTTTGAACACCTACTGGAGTGTGTAGCCTCCTCCTGTCCCAGCATTCCAGCTACTGTCACAGTCCACAGAAGTTCACTCATGTGTGTGTTTTGGCCTGGTGAGTTCCTCCAATTCAGGCCCATCTGCCTTCTGAATTTCAGGAATTCTTCATAAATACTGTGTATTGAAGACATTTCTTCTTTTTTTGAGGACTATGTCATGGATTAAAAAATACGCGTGCGTGTGTGAGTATGCATGCATGCCATTTTTAGGCAGTTGTAATTAAAGGAAGCTGGATACATTATCTTGTCGAGTCTCTTTGTGTTGTTCTGAGTTTTTTTTCCCCCATTGTGTGTGGCATGCTTAGTTGCAAAGTCGTGTCCGATTTTTGGCAACCCCATGAACTGTAGCCCGCCAGGTTCCACTGTCCATGGAATTTTCTAGGCAAGAATATTGGAGTGGGTTGCCATTTCCTACTCCAGCATATCTTCTTGGCCCAGGGATCAAACCCACTTCTCCTGTATTGTCAGGCAAATTCTTTACCACTGTCTCCACCAGGGAAGCCTTTTTCCCATTAGATGATATATTTTTCAGTATCCTAAAGTAGTCTTGAGAACAAGATTCTTAGTGGTTGCATGACATTTTGGTGTCTCTATCATTATTTAACTAACCCCATATTATTAGATTATGATTTTTGCTATCATAGAAAGATGTATACCAAATATCATGTACATTATAACTGAGGACTTCTTTCTAGTTATTATCTCTTCGTTTGTATTTCCTTGTGTTATTATTCATATATTCCATCTCTTGTCTTTGAGACTATGACCTTTTTGTTTCTTTTGGCATTATAAATCACATTTCTTTCTTTTAATTGAAATATAATTGGTTTGCAATGCTGTGTGGATTTCTGCTGGGCAGCAAAGTGGTACACACACACACACACACACACACACATATTCTTTTTATGAATCACAGTTCTAGTGAATCATTTTCCAAATGTCTCTTGTGGTACATGCGAAGGATTTCCTTTAGTTGGGGAATTACTGGATTAAAGAATATGTGTGTGTCCAATGTCACAAAATTGCTGTGTTCTTTTCCAGAGTGGTTTTGGCAGTTCACACTCTGATCAGCAGAGGGGCAAGTTCTTGCTTGTCTGTGAGCTTGTCAACATGGGTCGGGCTTCTTTTTCTGCTAGTCAGTTGGAAAATTATGGGCTGAATCGTGTTCCCCCAAATTCACATGTTGAAGTCCTAAGCTTCAGAACCTCAGAATGTGACTGCATTTGGAGACAAGATCTTTAAAGAGGTAATTAAGTTGAAATGAGGTCACTACGGTGGGCCCTATTCCAATATACCTGGTGTCCTTAACTGAAGAGCAAATTATGACACAGATATGAGCAGAGAAAAGAGGGTGTGAAGATGCAGGAAGAAGACAGCCAGCTGCAAACCATGGAGAGAGTCTTCAGCAGAAACCTACCCAGCTGACCCCTGGATCTCAGACTTCCAGTTCTCAGAACTGTAAGAAAATAAATTTGTGTTGTTTAAGTCCCCTGGTTTGTGATACCTTGTTAAGGCTGCCTGAGCAAACTAATATAGTATCTGTTTGTACAGTTTTGGAAAGCTTTTTAATATGGACATTTTCAAGTGTTTTTAAGTAGAGAGAATAGTATAGCTGGCCTCATTTCCCCATCACCCAGCTGTGTTTATTTACTGAAGCAGTTTAAGGCAGGTCACAGACATCATATTCACTGCAGTCTTCAGTTGCATTTCCTGGATGTTTAATGAGGTTGAGTCATGATCATGTTTATGGGTCATTCTTGTGTGAAATGACAGTTTATCTGTTTTTGCTTTATTTTTGTGTTTAGTATTTTGTGTGTCTGTGTATGTACTTTTTGTCTATTGGGTTATTTGTATTTTTTTCTCTTATTAACTTTTAGTGGCTCTTCACATAGTCAAGACATTAATCCTTTTAAAAGATATATTTTTATTTTTGACTACACTGGGTCTTGGTTGCTGTGCACAGGCTTTCTCTAGTTTGGGTCACCAGGGGCCACTCTCTAGTTGCAGGCTTCTCATTGCAGTGACCTCTCTTGCTGCAGAGCACAGGCTGTAGGGCACACAGGCTTCAGGAGTTGTGGGGTGTGGTGTCAGTAGTTGTGGCGTATGGGATCCAGAGCACAGACTCATTAGCTGTGGCACACCAGCTCAGCTGCCCTGTGGCATGCGGGATCGTCCCGGACCAGGGATCGAACTGGTGGCCCTTGCATTGCTAGCCAGATTCTTAATCTCCAGACCACCAGGGAAACCATGACATTAATCCTTTGGCTGCTTATATATGTTGCAAATATTCTGTGGCTGATCTCTTCACTTTCCCTATACTTGGTTTTAAAGTTTTAATTTTGAGATTATTTGAGACTAACAGAATAGTTGCAACATAATACAGAAAACTCTTACATACCCTTTACCTACTCTCCTTTCTGTTAACATCTTATATGACCTGCATAATATTTTTGGATGAACAAAAGTTCTTAATTTTAATGTATGCATTCATATTAATGTATAATTTATATAATATATATCTATATACAAATCTATGTAATATATAACCTATTATTTAAAATAAAATATAAAAATATATTCAAGTAACTAAATTGATATAAATGTATATAAGTGTACAATGTGTTGATATTCCTTTACATTTGGTGCTTTTTATATCTTATTCAAGGAATTCTTCTCTACTCAAGGTGTTATACTCTGCTAGCTATGAGGCATCTTTAAAAATTTATTTTTGGTCTTGCCAATGTGGGATCTTAGTTCCCCTACCAGGGATACATCCGGCGCCCCCTGCATTGGAAGTGCAGCATCTTAAACACCCAACACTAGTGAAGTCTCTCCTAGGCATTTTAAAAGTCTTGCCCTTCATATTTAAATCTTTATAACCCATCAAGAATTTCACTCACCCGTTAAAAATAAGGCTTCAATTTCATCTTATCTATATAGATGTTCTTTTCATTATAGGGGACTGGAATGCAAAAGTAGGAAGTCAAGAAACACCTGGAGTAACAGGCAAATTTGGCCGTGGAATGCGGAATGAAGCAGGGCAAAGACTAATAAAGTTTTGCCAAGAGAACACACTGGTCATAGCAAACACCCTCTTCCAACAACACAAGAGAAGACTCTACACATGGACATCACCAGATGGTCAACACCAAAATCAGATTGATTATATTCTATGCAGCCAAAGATGGAGAAGCTCTATACAGTCAACAAAAACAAGACCAGGAGCTGACTGTGGCTCAGATCATGAACTCTTTATTAACCAAATTCAGACTCAAATTGAAGAAAGTAGGAAAAACCGCTAGACCATTCAGGTATGACCTAAATCAAATCCCTTATGATTATACAGTGGAAGTGAGAAATAGATTTAAGGGACTAGATCTGATAGAGTGCCTGATGAACTATGGAATGAGGTTTGTGACATTGTACGGAGACAGGGATCAAGACCATCCCCATGGAAAAGAAATGCAAAAGAGCAAAATGGCTGTCTGGGGAGGCCTTACAAATAGCTGTGAAAAGAAGAGAGGCGAAAAGCAAAGGAGAAAAGGAAAGATATAAGCATCTGAATGCAGAGTTCCAAAGAATAGCAAGGAGAGATAAGAAAGCCTTCTTCAGCGATCAATGCAAAGAAATAGAGGAAAACAACAGAATGGGAAAGACTAGAGATCTCTTCAAGAAAATTAGAGATAACAAGGGAACATTTCATGCAAAGATGGGCTCGATAAAGGACAGAGATGGTCTGGACCTAACAGAAGCAGAAGATATTCAGGAGGTGGCAAGAATACACAAAACTGTACAAAAAAGATCTTCACAACCCAGATAATCACGATGGTGTGATCACTCATCTAGAGCCAGACATCCTGGCATGTGAAGTCACGTGGGCCTTAGAAAGCATCACTACGAACAAAGCTAGTGGGAGTGATGGCATTCCAGTGGAGCTGTTTCAAATCTTGAAAGATGATGCTGTGAAAGTGCTGCACTCAATAAGTCAGCAAATTTGGAAAACTTAGCAGTGGCCACAGGACTGGAAAAGGTCAGTTTTCATTCCAATCCCAAAGAAAGGCAATGCCAAAGAATGCTCAAACTACCGTACAATTGCACTCATCTCACATGCTAGTCAAGTAATGCTCAAAATTCTCCAAGCCAGGTTTCAAAAATACATGAACCGTGAACTTCCAGATGTTCAAGCTGGTTTTAGAAAAGGCAGAGGAAGCAGAGATCAAATTGCCAACATCCACTGGATCATGGAAAAGAAAGAGAGTTCCAGAAAACATCTATTTCTGCTTTATTGACTATGCCAAAGCCTTTGAATGTGTGGATCACAGTAAACTGTGGAGAATTCTGAAAGAGATGGGAATACCAGACCACCTGACCTGCCTCTTGAGAAACCTGTATACAGGTCAGGAAACAACAGTTAGAACTGGACATGGAACAACAGACTGGTTCCAAATAGGAAAAGGAGTACGTCAAGGCTGTATATTGTCACCCTGCTTATTTAACTTCTATGCAGAGTACATCATGAGAACCGCTGGGCTGGAAGAAACACAAGCTGGAATCAAGATTGCCGGGAGAATTATCAAGAACCTCAGATATGCAGATGACACCACCCTTATGGCAGAAAGTGAAGAGGAGCTAATAAGCCTCTTGATGAAAGTGAAAGAGGAGAGTGAAAAAAGTTGGCTTAAAGCTCAACATTCATAAAATGAAGATCATGGCATCCGGTACCATCACTTCATGTGAAATACATGGGAAACAGTGGAAACTGACAGACTTTATTTTCTGGGGCTCCTAAATCACTGCGGATGGTGACTGCAGCCATGAAATTAAAAGACGCTTACTCCTTGGAAGATGTTATGACCAACATAGATAGCATATTGAAAAGCAGAGACATTACTTTGCCGACTAAGGTCTGTTTATCAAGGCTATGGTTTTTCCAGTAGTCATGTATGGATGTGAGAGTTGGACTGTGAAGAAGGCTGAGCACCGAAGAATTGATGCTTTTGAATTGTGGTGTTGGAGAAGACTCTTGAGAGTCCCTTGGACTGCAAGGAGATCCAACCAGTCCATTCTGAAGGGATCTGCCCCGGAATTTCTTTGGAAGAAATGATACTAAAGCTGAAACTCCAATATTTTGGCCACCTCATGCGAAGAGTTGACTCCTTGGTAAAGACTTTGATGCTGGGAGGGATTGAGGGCAGGAGGAGAAGGGGGAAGACAGAGGATGACATGGCTGGATGGCATCACGGACTTGATGGACGTGAGTCTGAGTGAACTCCAGGAGTGGTGATGGACAGAGAGGCCTGGCGTGGTGCGATTCATGAGGTCGCAAAGAGTCAGACACGACTGAGCGACTGTACTGAACTGATATAGATTCAGTTCAGTTCAGCCGACTCTTTGTGACCCCATGGACTGCAGCAAGCCATGCTTCCCTGTCCATCACCAACTCCCAGACCTTTCTCAAACTCATGTCTATCAAGTCGGTGATGACCTCCAACCATCTTATCCTCTGTCGTTCTCGCCTCCTCCCACCTTCAATCTTTCCCAGCATCAGGATCTTTTCCAATGAGTCAGTTCTTCACATTAGGTGGCTAAAGTATTGGAATTTCAGCTTCAGCATCAGTTCTTCCAATGAATATCCGTAAATGTTTCCTTTAGGATAGACTGGTTGGATCGCCTTGCTGTCCAAAGGACTCTCAAGAGTCTTCTCCAACACCACAGTTCATAAGCATCAATTCTTCAGCACTCAGCTTTCTTTATAGTCCAACTCTCACATCACACATTATCTTATACTATTATTGAATGTTCTAGCCTATAGTACCACCTCTGTCACATAGGGTTTCAGCATCTGCTAATGTGACACATGAGAAGGCACACCTAAGTGCAAGTTTAATGTGCATTTCTCTTATGCATTTAGGGTTATCTTTTAAGTAATATTTTCAAGACAAGAGGTGAGAAATGGTGGGTGGAGGAAGAATTAACAATTGCTGAGAACCCTTTATGAGGCCCAGTGCTGCACTTCATTTAATTCTCATGATGGCCTGATGAGATGAGGAACCACTACCTTCTCCATTCTCGGTGAGGATGCTGTGCTCACAGAGCCAGCAAGTGGCTGAGCAGCGGCTCTGGCCAAGCCTGTCTGTCTCCCCCATTCTGCCCCCTGCAACGGCTTCAGTGATGGTGCGTATGCCTCAGGGTCATATGGGGTCAGAGGTAGGGTGCTTGCTGCCAGCTGTACCGCCTCTCTCATTGCTGAAATGACATGATGGGGGACTGGTTAGCTGCACAGGGCCTTGGTCTATGTGGAATGTAGGCTTACTCCTTGCCTAACTCCTTGTCTGCCTTCTCCTCATTGGGACACAAAGCTTTAATGAAAGAAATAATCTTGCTGTAGACACATAAAGCTTTATGATCTTTCTAAAGAATTAAATCTATCAATCACAGAGATACTGTGATTTATAGGAAATATATATTGGGTCATTCAGATGGCCAAAACAGCTTTCTCATATATATTTGGTCTGCATTCACAGTTCCTGGCTCACAACTCCCCAAAGCCTTGGAAATTCCTAAATGTTGAGAATGATAAAGGTGTCTTTTACTATGTGAATGAGGTAACTTTTAGAAGCACCTAAGAAAGGGGGCTGGTTACCTGGAGAACTAGGCAGGTGATTAGAGGGTGGGGGAGGAGAAAGTGACTAGGGGTTGAATAAATCATCAGCTCGTGATTTAGTTAATCATGACTGTCTAATGGAGCTACCATGCAGACTCAGCATGGGTACTGTGCTGGTTTCGTTGCTCAGTCGAGTCTGACTCTGTGATCCTTTAGGGTGTAGTCTGCCAGGCTCCTCTGTCCATGGGATTTTCCAGGCAAGAGGGGATCTTCCTGATCCAGGGATTGAACCTGCATCTCCTGCATTGCAGATGGATTCTTTACCCGCTGAGCCCTCGAGGAAGCCCAGTAAAGATCCAGAAGGACAGCTTTTTGGCTCCTTTTCATATCAGGCAAACAGAGCTCTTCTAAGTGCCCCCTTGTGTGCCCAGGGCTTCAAGAAGACAGAGCTTCTCTGTTTGGAACCTCGCTTTATGTATCTCTTCACTTGGCTGTTGATTTATATCCTTTAACAGCCTTTTATAATAAAGTGACAATCGAGTAAGTAAATGGGCTTCCCTGAGTTCTCTGAGCATTTCCCAACAAATTAATCAAACCCAAGGGGACGTTGTGGAAACTTCTAGCTTATGGTCAGTTGGTTGGAAACACAGATAACAACCTACCTTAGCTCCTAGTGTCTGAGGTAGAGGGCAGTCTTGTAGGACTTAGTCCTCTACCTGTGAGTCTGATTCTATCTCTAGGTAGAGAAGGTCAGAACTGAGGTGTAGGACACCCTCCTGGCATCTGAGAATCACTGGTTGTGGGTGTGGGGCAGCCTACACACACACAAGTTAAAACTGGGTCCAGGAACCCTTTCCAATCACTGACTACAGGAAGAAGCTACAGAGTCTCTTGGTTTAGGCAGATATTTTAAATAAGGTTGGCTTTGTTTACTTACTTTAAAATTTGTTTTATTATTTTTGGCTGTGCTGGGTCTTTGTTGCTGCATGCGGGCTTTCTCTAGTTGTGGCAAGCAGGGGCTGCTCCCAGCGGTGGAGCACAGGCTTCTCATTGGGGTGGCCTCTCTTGTTGCGGAGCACAGACTCTAGGGAGCACTGGCTTCAGTACTTGAGGCTTGTGAGCTCAGCAGTTGTGGCACATGGGCTTAGTTGTCCCACGCCATGTGGAACCTTCTGGGACCAGAGATTGAACCTGTGTCCCCTGCACTGGCAGGCAGATTCTTCACCACAGGATCACCAGGAAAGCTCCTATATATATATATATATATATATATTTTTTTTTTTTTTAATTAATAGTTTTGATTGAACAGAGTTAAACTTGAGTTGTTGTGACTTTAGGATAAAAAGTTATGATTCTAAATTGTTAAATGACATTTGGCAACAATTATTTACATGTATGTCTGTTTCAATGAATTGGATGTGACACTCATTTGATACCCTAGAGCTTTTGAGTCAATGTGCTTTTGGTATGTAAATGGCCCAGAGCCCTAAGGGTCTATCTCTGTGTTGCCTACAGATTCATCTTCATTTGTGTGCAGGGAGACAGCCTAAGGAATCCCAGGGGACAGAAGCGTCTTAGACAGGGTGCTTTAATCTCTTGCTTCTTGCCTCTGTAGACAACGTGCATGAGCACATTTTTATCAATGACATGAATGATAAAACCAAAGTCTCAGGATTTCTGCTTTTAGCCCCAACATCTAAAGAGCTTAGAAGAAATAGATAAATCCACTATTTGGAGATTTTAACCTCTTCTGTCAGTAATTGATAGATCAACTAGGCAGAAAATCAGTCAGTAAGGATATAAATGATCTGAGTGTTATCAATCAGCTTCATCTAATTGACACTTATGGAGTACTCCATCCAACCACAGAAGATCACCAAGAGAGACCAACATTCTGGGCCATAAAACACAACTCAACAAATTTAAAAGAGTGTAAAGCATACAAAGTATGTTCTCAGAGCAAAATGTAATGAAGCTAGAAATCTGTAACAGAAAGCTGGAAAGTAACAGAAAGCAATAAAGATAGCTGGAAAATTCCCAAATACTTGGATATTAAACAACTTATTTCTAAACAGCACACGTGTTGAAGAAGAAGCCTCAAGACCAGGTGGCCAACAAGTTCATTAAAAGATGCTCGACATCATTAATAATTAGGGGCTTCCTCTCATAGCTCAGTCAGTAAAGAATCTGCGTGCAATGCAGGATACCCAGGTTCGATTCCCGGTCAGGAAGACACTCTGGAAAAGGAACTGGCAACCCACTCCAGTATTCTTGCCTGAAGAATCCCATGGACAGAAAAGCCTGGCAGGCTGTACAGTCTAAGGGGTCACAAGTGTCGAACACGACTTAGTGACTAAATCACAAATCATTAGGGAAATGAAAAGCAAAACTGTGATGTGATCTACGTCACACATTCAGAATGGCAGTAATGAAAAAGACAAAACATAAGTGTTGGAGAACACTTGTTAAAAGGGAACACTTGTGCACTGTTGGTGGGAATGTAAATTGGTGTAGCTACTATGGAAACAGTAATTTCAAAAAATTAAAAATAAAACTTCTACAAGAAAACATAAAAAGCTTCTTGACTTAGAGTTGGTGATGAGTTTTTTGGTACAACACTAGAAGCACAATCCATGAATGAAAAAAATTGATAAGCTGGACTTTATTCAAAGGAAAGCCTTCTTTGTGCAAGACACTCACTGTTAAGAGAATGAAAAGACAAACCATGGTAATTAACATATATGATAGAGGACTCGCATCTAAGATATACAAAGAATGCTAAAAACTCAAGGATAAGAAAGCAAACCCCAGTTTAAAAATAGGCAAGATATCTGAACAGAAACTTTATCAAAGAAGCTATCAGTTCAGTTACAAATAAACATATGAAAAGATACCAAACATCTTTTGCATTAAGGAAATAGAAATGAAAATAATAAAACACCACTAACATCTATTAGAATGGCTGAAATCCAAAAAACTAAATGCCAATTGTTGGCAAGGATGCAGAGCAAGAAGCACTCATTAATTGCTGGTGAGAAGGCAAAATGGAACAAGTACTTTGGAAGACTTGTTTGGTGGCTTATTTTGAGGCTAAACTTAATCTTACCATCAGTTCAGTTCAGTCGCTCAGTCGTGTCCAACTCTTTGCGACCCCATGAATCGCAGCACGCCAGGCCTCCCTGTTCATCACCATCACCCAGACTTCACTCAGACTCACATCCATTGAGTCTGTGATGCCATCCAGCCATCTCATCCTCGGTCGTCCCCTTCTCCTCCTGCCCCCAATCCCTCCCAGCATCAGAGTCTTTTCCAGTGAGTCAACTCTTCGCATGAGGTGGCCAAAGTACTGGAGCTTCAGCTTCAGCATCATTCCTTCCAAAGAAATCCCAGGGTTGATCTCCTTCAGAATGGACTGGTTGGATCTCCTTGCAGTCCAAGGGACTCTCAAGAGTCTTCTCCAACACCACAGTTCAAAAGCATCAATTCTTCGGTGCTCAGCCTTCTTCACAGTCCAACTCTCACATTCATACATGACCACAGGAAAAACCATAGCCTTGACTAGACGGACCTTAGTTGGCAAAGTAATGTCTCTGCTTTTGAATATACTATCTAGGTTGGTCATAACTTATCTTCCAAGGAGTAAGCGTTTTTTTTTTTTAATTTTTTTATTTATTTTTTAATTACAATACTGTATTTGTTTTGCCATACATTGACATGAATCAGCCACAGGTGAACACAATCTCCCAATGCCGAAGCCCCCTCCCACCTCCCACCCCACATCATCTACCTGAATCATCCTGTGCACCAGCCCCATGCATCCTGCATCCTGCATTGAACATAGACTGGCGCTTCGTTTCTTACACTATCTTGTAAGAAACGGAGTAAGCGTTTTTAATTTCATGGCTGCAGTCATATAATCCAGCAATTGTGTACCTAGGTATTTACACAACTGATTAAAAAGCTTACATCCATACAAACACTTGCACACTAATATTTATAGCAGTTGTAATCATGATCACTAAGAACTTGAAGCAAGGACCTTCCCTGGTGATACAGTGGTTAACAATCTGTCTTGCAATTCAGGGGACAAAGGTTCAATCCCTGGTCAGGGGCTGAGATCCCATATGCTGCAGAACAATTAAGCCTGCCCATTACAGCTTACTGAGCCTGTGTTCTTCAGAGCCCAAGCACCACAAGGACACAACTAAGACCTGATGCAGCCAAATGAAGAATTAAATGTTTTGAAAAAGAACTTGAAGCAGCCCAAAATGAAATATTTTCTCCTCATCAAGGTAAAGTGTATGTAATATCAAGCCACACAAAAATACAAGTGAATCTTAAAAACATTGCTAAGTGAAAGAAGCCAGTCTGTAAGGCTACATACTGTATGACTGTGATTACATGACATTCTGGAAAAGGCAAAACTGTAAAAACAGTAAATAGATCAGTGATTGCCAGGGCTTTGAACAGGTGAATTACAGGGGAGGTTTTTACAGCAGTGAAACTATTCTGTATGACATTAATGGTGGTGACGGATAAGCAAGACTGGGCATTGATCAAAACCATCAAGTGGTTTCTGTGCGCTTTAAAGTTTGAGAAGCACAGGTTTGCTATGACCCATGTATTTCCAGGTGGTACAGTGGTAAAGAATCCTCCTGCCAGTGCAAGAGACTCAAGAGACATGGGTTCCCTCCCTGGGTAGGAAAGATCCCCTGAAGAAGGAAATGACAATTCACTCCAGTATTCTCGCCTGGAGAATTTTATGGAGAGAGAAGCCTGGTGGGCTACAAAGAGTCAGATACGATTGAGTGACTGAGCTCACAGCAACACACTCAGTCCAAACCCACTGGTGCCAGACATATGAGTGAAGAGGACCTCAGATGACTCCAGCCCTACGCCTCATCTGAGGGCAACAGCATGATGGCCTTCCCTGGTGGTCCAGTGGTTGGGAGTCTGCCTGCCAGGGTGAGGGACACAGGTTCGATTCCTGGTCCAGAAGGATCCCACATGCTGTAGCTCGTGTGCCTGGAGCTCGGACACTGACTGCAACGAAGAGTAGCCCCTGCCCACCACAACTAGAGGAAGCCTGTGTGCACGGAGAAAGACCCAGCACAGCTAAAACCAAATAAATGCAATAGCGTGAGACACGAGAGTCACTCAGCTGTGCCCAGTCAACCCACAGACTTGTAAAGAGATAATAATAAATTGTTGGTCTTTGCTATTAAGTACTGGAGTGGTTTATAAGGCCACAATAGATAACCCGTCCAGATGGCTCAGGGGGTAAAGAATCCACCTGCAGTGCAGGAGACGTGATTTGGTCCCCTGGAGTAGGAAATGGCAACACACTCCAGTATTTTTGCCTGAAAAACATCATGGACAGAGAAGCCTGTCAGACTACTGTCTATGGGGTTGCAGAGTCAGACGCAACTGAGGGGAGCGAGAGATCTAAGGTTGTACCTTGATCTAGGGACTCCTACCATGTTGCCTTGCTTACCCTAAAGAGAGAAATGTCTGAACTATCAGAGGACAAAAATGGAAAAGACCTCTAGGCAACATTCCCAAGTCAAGGCAGACAGTTACTCCAGCTCATTCCTCACCCTTCTCACCCATTCTCCAGCAGAATGAACAGATTTCATTATAAATGGTCATTAGCTAGTTCTTCAGTTCTCTTTCTAAGGGAAGAATTAAAACAATGGTCAGGTTATCAGGAAAAAAATGGTGATGGCATCATGAGGTTCTCAGGAAGGTTCCGAGAGCTACCCCACTCAGTGTAACCAGACAGGAACCAACGAGGGACTCAGGCCTAGATGTAACAAAAATAGGGGTGGAGAGTACAGATACGCACTTGAACAAGAATTAGCTTACACAACTGAAGAAGTGAAAGTGAAAGTCGCTCAGTCACGTCCAACTGTTTGCAACCCCATGGACTGTATACAGTCCAACTGTTTGCAACCCCATGGACTGTATACAGTCCATGGAATTCTCCAGGCTAGAATACTGGAGTGGGTAGCTATTCCCTTCTCCAGGGGATCTTCCCAACCCAAGAACTGAACTGAAGAAACATACTTATTTTCTGGCTGCGCCGTGCAACTTGCAGAATCTTAGTTTCCTGGTCAGGCATTGAACTAGGCCAGCAGTGAAAGTGCTGAATCCTAACCCCTGGATTAACAGGGAATTCCCTGAAGAAACATTTATATAAAACATCTCTGAAGTCTCAACGAAATTATCTTTAATCTTAATCATAGGGCATGCCTACAAAGCAAGAGGTTAAACAAAAGGTCTAAGACAAGAGCATCAACCAGCAGAAAGAGAAGGGAAGTGGCTCTTGGAAGCTGAGCGGAAGGGAAAACTTTATAGAATGAAAAGCACCTCAGAAGCAACTTGAAGCTAAATGTGTCCTGTTGCCTTGGAGATAAGGTCCAAGGGAAAACCTGTCAGGTGCATGGGGCAAAGGCAGCGGAGAAACGTGAGGAGATGATGCATATGGAAGCTGGCAGTAACGACGCAGCACACAGTGGGTTTTCCCAACGAGAACAGAGCAGTGTAACACAACCAAATTTGTAAATAAAATAGAAAGATGACTGTAACTTGTCTACTAAAAGGATTCTCTTACTATAATAAGACAAACAGTATAAAACCATCAGAACCAATAAAAACCCTATAAGCATCAGGGCAGAACAAGGCCAGCTTATCATGGGAAATTTAAGATTGGCTTTAGACTTTCCTCCAAAATTCAAGATGCCAAAGGAAAATGGAACAGACATTTGCAGAGTATGGTGGGAAAGCCTTTGAGCTGAGAACTCACAAATGCTTCTTAAACTATATGCTTTAAGGGAAGACATATTAAAAGAAGAATCAAAATGAAGGACATATGAATATGAAGACTGAAGTCTGTGATGAGCCTTGAATCTAAATAAACAAAATTATTTGGTTAAAGTGACTGACAATTGTGGCCCTACACCAGAATTTACTTATTAAAATGTGATTATTTTTACTTTATGTTGCTCATTCAAGAAATGTAAGAGATCACAAAAATCTCAGCTAGTGCCAGCAGAAGCAATGGAAGCAGAGAAAATTGGAAAGGATCTTGGCTTCTTCCTTTTTTTCTACAAAGGGAGTATCTTAGTCCATTTGGTCTGCTATAACATAATTCTACTGACAGGGAAGCTTATGAACAACAGATATTTATCTCTCATGGTTCTGGAGACTGAAAATCCGAGATCAGAGGGCAAGCATGGTCAGGTGAAGGCTTTTCTTGCTGTGTTCTTGCCTGGGGGAGGAACTGTGGGGTGTCTCTCTCTTTTTTTTTTTTCCAATACATAACATTTGATTTAGTATAAGCATTATATCTCCTTCCTTTTTTCCCTTTGAACTTTTTATTTTGTATTGGAGTATAGCCGATCAACAATGTTTTCAGGTGAATAGCCAAGGGCCTCAACCATACATACACATGTATCCATTCTCCCCATATTCCCCTACCATCCAGGCCGCCACATAATATTGAACAGATTTCCATGTGCTATACAGTAGGCCCTTGTTGGCCATCCAGTACAGCAGTGTGTACATGACCACCCCAGACTCCCTAATTACCCCTTCCCTCCTCCCAGCAACCATAGTGCATTTTATAAGTCTGTGAGTCTCTTCTGTTTTGTAAGTAAGTTCATTTGCACAATTTCTTTTTAGATGTGTGGGGTCTCTTTTATGAGATCTTTAATCCCAATAGTAAGGGCTTCACCCTCATGACCTTATCATCTCCCAAAGTTCCAATATACTAATACTATCACCTTTGGGGATCAGGATTTTAAAATATGAACTTCGCAGTGGGAGGACACCTTCATATCATAGCAGGGAATCAAGAAATGATATTTTATTAATTTGCCAAGTGGCACTTTGGGCTTCCCAGGTGGCACTAGTGGTAAAGAATCCTCCTACCAATGCAGGAGATGTAGCTTCGATCCTTGGGTCAGGAAGATCCCCTAGAGGAGGGAATGGTAACCCATGCCAGTATTCTTGCTGGGATAATTCCATGGACAGAGGAGTCTGGCAGGATTACAGTCCATGGAGCTGCGAAGAGTCGGACATGACTGAGCGTGACTCATTTCACATGTGCCATCTTAGTTCCCTGACCCGGGTGGAACGCCCACTCCCTGCGTGGAAGCTCAAAGTCTTAACCACTGGACTGCCAGGGGAATCCAATAATATTTTATTTTTAAAGCTCATAAATAGGGACTTCCCTGGTGGTCCAGTGGTTAGGAATCTGTCTTCCAATGCAGGAGATGCAGGTTCCTTCCCTGGTCAGGGAACCAAGATCCCACGTCTAAGCCCACAGTTAAGCCCAGGCCCTACCACTGGAGAAGACCCAGCACAGCCAAAATTAATTAATTAATTTAAAAACATAATAAATAACTAAATAAAGCTTATAAATATACTTTAAATTTTTAATGTTATTGCTCAGTTGCTAAGTCGTGTCCAACTCTTTGTGACCCCCATGGACTGCAACACACCAAGCTTCCCTGTCCTTCACTATCTTCCAGAGTTTGCTTAAATTCATGTCCATTGAGTCAGTGATGCTATCTAATCATCTCGTCTTCTGCTGCCCTCTTCTCCTTTTACCTTCAATCTTTCCCAGCATCAGGGTCTTTTCCAATGACTCGGTTCTTCGCATCAGGTAGCCAAAGTATTGGAGCTTCAGCTTCGGCATCAGTCCTTCCATTGAATATTCAGGGTTGATTTCCTTTAGGATTGACTGGTTTGGTCTACTTGCAGTCCAAGACTCTTGAGAGTCTTCTCTAGCAACACAGTTCTAAAGCATCAATTCTTCTGCACTCAGCCTTCTTTATGATCCAACTCACATTGGTACATGACTATTGGAAAAACCATAGCTTTGACTAGATGGACCTTTGTCGCAAAGTGATGTCTCTGCTTTTTAATATGCTGTCTAGGTTTGTCATAGCTTTTCTTCCAAGGAGAAAGCGTTTTTAGTTTCATGGCTGCAGTCACCATCTGCAGTGATTTTGGAGCCCAAGAAAATAAAATCTGCCATGGTTTCCACTTTTCCCCCATCTATTTGCCATGAAGTGATGGGCAGTGAAGGGCAGAGTAGGCACGGGTGATTCCAGTAACAAATTTGTCCTCCAAGATGAAAATATACTTCCCTTAATAAGCATTTCCCCACTTTTAGGTTGCAAGCTTAATTTAGAATTTTACTTGTAAGTGAGTCTTTGAAGATGAATATATCATGCAAGGACAGAATAGTGTAGTGGTTAGAATCAGACTCTGGAGCTAGGCTGCTAGTCAATCCAGCACATACTAGCTGGGGGATAATTTTTTTTGCCATGTGGCATGTGACATTTTGGGCTTCCTTGGTGGCTCAGCTGTAAAGAATCTGCCTGTGATACAGGAGACACAGGAAACAGGGGTTCAACCCTTGGGTCAGAAAGATCCTCTGGAGGAGGGCATGGCAAACCACTCCAGTATCCTTGCCTGGAGAATCCCATGGACAGAAAAGCCTGGCAGGCTACAGTCCATGGAGTCGCAAAGAGTCAGACATGACTGAAGCAACTTAGCATGCTCCTATGCATGTGGGATCTTAGCTCCCCAACCAGGGTTCAAACCTTGAACTTATACCCCCTGAACTGGAAGCACAGAGTTGTAACCACTGGACCACTAGGGAAATCCAGCTGGGGGATCTTGAACAAATGCATTGACTGAATCTTCTCATCTGAAAATGGGGTTTGTGATAGTACTTTTCTCATGGTGCTGAAGTGAGGATTAAATAAATTGCTATATGTATATCACCTAGAGGGCTTCCTGGCAGAGGAATGATGCTATGGAAATGTTAACTGCAATAAATACAATAGATAAAGGGAAATAGAATGTCTAACTGCCTTTTACTGTTCCCCTTGCTGAAGGGTGTGTTGATCCTGGTTAGGCCAGCACACGAGTATTCTATCTTTGTATGCTGTGAGTGGGGCAACACACTTGGAGTTGGAGTGATGAACTCGGCATCTGGCTCTTAAGTCTCTGGGTGGAAAGAGCACCTCCTTCCACTCAATTTAGAAATTCCTGTCCAACACCTGTAGATTCTGGACTTTAAGCTCGATGCCATGACTGGATGGAACTTTTGGATATCATCCTTGGAGGGCACGTGTGTAAGTATATATTGCTTGTAGGGAAGAAGGGTGGTCTAGATATTTAGTGACAAGAAGCATAGACTGTGATAATCTTAAATTGGCCAGTGTTTCCTCTTCTCCCATTTCTGGGTATACTGCAGGGTGCACTTTGGGGCCCCCTGGTGGTAGAATGAGTTGTGAGCACAAGAGATGTATCGTTTCCAGGTCAGAGTTTGGGGTGGTTTTTTTTTGTAAGTGATTTATCTATTTTTGGCTGCGCTGGGTCTCTGTTGCTGTGTGCAGGCTTTCTCTAGTTGTGGAGAACGGGGCTACTCTAGTTGCAGTGTGTAGGCTTCTCACTGCGATGCCTTCTCTTGTTACAGAGTGCTGGCTCCAGGGTGTGCAGGCTCAAGTAGCTGTGGGGCACAGGCTTAGCTGTCCTGTGACATCTGGGATCTTCCGGGACCAGGGATCAAACCTGTGTCCCTTGCACTGGCATGCGGATGCTTAACCACTGGACCACCAGGGAAGTCCACGCCAGAGCTTTTATTTACTGGTGCAAGACCCCCTCAAAGCCACCTCTTCATCTGCCTCGGTGACCAGGCGCATGCCGCACAAGGGCCGCTTCATCCATCAGTCTAGGGGGAGGATAGCATGATGGAAATTTCCAGTCAACTTGCTGGATATGTAGGGAGAGTGGGAAATAACATTTCATCTCTTTAAGCCACTGAGATTTTAGGACTGCTGACAGCAGAATTAAGCCTATCCTGAAGACACAGAAATGTGAAGGAACATTTCACTTTTGTGAAATCGCCTTACACTCCATCTCCCTGTTTGGGGGCCAAAACCCTTGTTAAGGCCAGAGAGGAACCAGCACAGTGCTGATATGTCGTGGCTGCCTAGAAGGTAATTTATGATTGATCGGTGAACGTCATATTTTTCATGCTAGAAATTCACTTCCATTGGACCTCTAAGGTCTCCACTAAGCTATTATTAGAACATAAATTGGAGCAGACTGCTTTGTAGTGACAGGAATATGAAAGTTGGTAACTTAGAGGCACTTCATTTTGAAACCGTTTGGACAGCTCACATTCAGGTATTACAGCAGGAGAGTTATAAGGAAAGATGAGCATGGGGAAGGCAGACAGGTTTCAAATGCAGCTGCTAGAAATACTCTGAAGGGATTCCAGCATCTCAGTATTTACTATGTGATGAGTGTTGAAGGGAGGCAGATGCTTTTTAGCATATCAATGTCCAATGACTTTGTTTTCTTATAGACCAGAAAAGGGGCCTAGTAACCCATGGGTATTAAATTTAAGTATTTAAACAATTTAAATATTAAATTGTTGGATGTTAAGTTGTTGGGTGTTGAGCAGGCCAAGGCCAAGTTCAAAGTCATTCTTTTTTGGAAAGATTTGCATTTAAATGTTTTTGAAGTATAGTTGATTGACAATGTGTTAATTTCTGCTGTACAGCAAAGTGACTCAGATATACACACATATACATACTTTTTAATATTCTTTTCCATTATAATTTATCCTAGAATATTGAATATAGTTCCCTGTGCTATACAGTAGGACCTTATTGTTTATCCATCCTATATGTAACATTTTGCGTCCACTAACCCCGAACTCCCAATTCATCCTTTCCCTACTCTCCTTCTCCTTGGTATAACCACAAGTTTGTTCTCTGTCTGTGAGTCTGTCTCAGTTTCATTGTTGTTGTTCAGTTGCTAAGTTGCATACAACTCTTTGAGACCCCATGGACTGCAGCATGCCAGGCTTCCCTGTCTTTCACTATCTCCCATAGTTTGCACAAACTCATGTCCATTGAGTCGGTGATGCCATCCAACCATGTCATCCCCTTCTCTTCCTGCCTTCAATCTTTCCCTGCATCAGGGTCTTTCCCAATGAGTTGGCTCTTCGCATCAGGTGGTGTTTTGGCGAAAGTTTTCACTTTCATCTCAGGTTCAAAGGATTTGTTAACAAAATAAGCCACACATTATGTACAGATAAATAATATAGATATTTATTAGAGAATTACCTAGCTTACTTTCAATATGCTAACATTAAAAGAAAAGAGAAATAGAAAGAGCAGAGAATACATCACCAAATCGGGTTTTGACCAACATCCAGACTGGGACGTCCCGTGTCTCAGCACATCTGGAGTCCCATTTGGGAAAATGTCTCAGGCACTTTGTCCACTCCATGGATGAGACTTCAAGATTGCAGTTCAGGGTTCCCGGTTATAATCCCAGGAGGGATGCCAACTGATACCATCATCAATCTGTGACCAAACTATAAGCCTGGTTTCCTGTTAATGCTGTTTGTTTTGTCTTGTAAAACTTGGAATGTTGCTAAGCTTGGGGCTTGGCTGGCCAGCCCCCTCAAGGGGCTCAACAATCTCAAGATTCCTCCCCTATCTCACCTATGGTGCTGCACGTCTTGCACTCACAGCCGGCAGTCACTTACCGTCACTCCCAGTCAGGGCAGTGTCCCAGCAGTAAAAGCAAAGTCAGAGGCCTGCTCTGCTTTGTCTCTGAAGCCTAAACAAGACTGTTCATTTAATTACCCAACAGGTGGCCAAAGTATTGGAGCATCAGCTTCAGCATCAGTCTTTCCAATGAATATCCAGGGTTGATTTCCTTTAGGATGGACTGGTTTGATCTCCTTGCAATCCAAGGGACTCTCAAGAGTCTTCTTCAACACCTCAGTTTGAAAGCATCAATTTTGGGGGCTCAGCCTTCTTTATGGTTCAATTCTCACATCCATACATGACTACTGGAAAAACCATGGCTTTGACTATATGGACCTTGTCGATAAAGTGATGTCTCTGCTTTTTGATATACTGTCTCTATATCATAGATAAGCTCATTTGTGCCATATTTTAGATTCAACATATAAGTGATAGCATATTGTATTTGTCTTTCTCTTTCTGACTTACTTTACCTCAAGTGATTATCTTTAGTTGCATCCATGTTGCTACAAATGGCCTTATTTCATTCTTTGTATGGCTGAGTAGTATTCCATTGTGTACATGTCTCACATCTTCTATATCTATTCATCAGTCAATGGCCATTTAGGTTGTCTCCATATCTTGGCTATTGTGACTAGTACTGCTACAGGCGTAGGGGTGCATGCAAAATCATTTATTTTTGTAGTGACTCTTCTTTTGTTTTATAAAACATTTCTTTGCCTGCTATATATCACTTTTTTCAAGACTTTATAAAGTTTATCCTTTAAATTCATTCTCATTTTTAATATGGACTTGTTATTTCTATTAGTTCATTTCATAAGAGCAGTGAAAAGGGACAAGTGGCTCAGGCAGCATAATCAGATTTGCATTTTGAAACAACTCCTCTGCAATATGGAGAACAGATCTCGGCGTAGGAGTAGGTGCAGACAGACAGAAAGCTGCCCAGGACTCTAGGTGAGAGATGATGCTAGCTTGGCTTAAGTTATATAGAAACAAGGAACTGACAGGTACTAGAGATGCAGACTGGTGGGCTGCAGTCCATGGGGTTGCTAGGAGTCAGACACGACTGAGTGACTTCACTTTCACTTTTCACTTTCCTGCATTGGAGAAGGAAATGGCAACCCACTCCAGTGTTCTTGCCTGGACAATCCCAGGGACGGGGGAGCCTGGTGGGCTTCCGTCTATGGGGTCACACAGAGTCGGACACGACTGAAGTGACTTAGCAGCAGCAGCAGCAGAAATGTAGAAGAAATAAAATGACTTCTGGATGCATTTGATACTGGAGACAAGGGAAAAGATAGTACAAGGATAGTCAGGTTTCTTAAACATCAGGCTTAAACATCAGGATGGATGAAGTTACCATTCATTGAAGTAGATGCAGTGGGTTGAATGGTGCTCTCCTCAGATACATATTAGAACCTGTGCTTGTGACCTTATTTGGATAAAGGGTCTTTGCAGAGGCATTTATGAGTTAGGGTCTTGGATTTTTCCAGGATCTTCTAAGAGAAAGGCAGAGGGAGATTTGAGACACACAAGGAGAAGTGAAGATCATGTGAAGATGGAGGAAGAGACTAAAATGATGCAGCCACAAGCCAAGAACACTGGGAGCCACCAGAAGCTGGGAGAGCCAAGGGAGGATTGCCCCCTAGACCTCACCTTTTGAGGGAGGCTTGATTCTAGACTTATGGTCTCCAGAACTGTGAGGGCATACATTTGTTGTCTGAAGTCACCAAGTTTGTGGTAATTTGTTATAACAGCTCCAGGAATGAATGCACTAACACTGGAAAAAGGAACAGGCTTGGAAGAAGAAATAATGAGTTTGTCTGGACATGTTGAACTTGAACTGCCTTTGAGACAGCAAGGAAGGAAGAGAAGTTGAATGGCCCATATGTACTTGTCTAGGCTGGAAAAATCAGTTTGTGAGTCATGTACATTTAGGTGGTCTTGGAAGACAGGACATGGTAAGATCAGAGGAAAGAAAATACAAGGAAGAAGTATTTACAAGACTAAGTCCTGAAGTACCTCAACCTCTAAAGAGATAAGTAATAGAAGATACACCTGTAGAAGAGCTAGGGAAGGGCAGGGCAGGGAAATCGAATGAATCAGGAGAGCACTGTCTTAGAAAATAAGGGAAGAGGGTTATTTCAGGAAGGATGGCGTGATATATTTTTATTTTTATTAAAATATACCTGATGTACAATACTGTGTTAGTTTCAGGTGTACAGAAAAGTGATTCAGTTTTATATATATGTTCATACATACATATGTGTATATGTCAATTTGGATAAGTCTGAAAATATATGTATTCTTTTTTCAGATTTTTCCCTGATAGATTATTACCAGATATTGAATACACTTCCTTGTGTATGGAATACAGTTGCCTGTGTATACAGTAAGTCCTTATTGGTTATCTGTACACAGTAGTGTATATATGTTAATCCCAAACTCTTGATTTGTCCTTCCCCTACCACCTTTCCCTTTTGGTAACTATAGGTTTATTTTCTATGTCTGTGAGTCTATTTCTGTTTGTATATAAAATCATTTGCATAATTAAAAATTCTACATACAACTGATACTATATGATATCTGCATTTGTCTGACTTACTTTATTTAGTATGATAATCTCTAGGTCATCCAGGTTGCTGAAAATGGCATTTTTTCAGTATTCTCTATGGCTGAGGACTACACTACATCTTTATCTAGTCATCTGTCAAAGGACATTTAGGTTGCTTCCATGTCTTGGCTATTATAAACCACCAATGTTTAAAATTAAGAGAGCACAAGGGCTAAAGAGTGATCCCAAATCTCGTGAAGTCACTGGTAACAAGAGCTTTGCTAGTCAAGTAATCCTGCTAAATCTACACTGGAACAGGTCGAAAGTGACTACAGGCAGCTTTTTTGGGGAGAGGACAAGGGCATTAGGCCTGTTCAACAAAGGAGAGAAATTTATACGTTGGAACGAGAGGATGTGAGGGGTTAGTTGGTTTGGTTTGTGCTTTTGTTGGTCTGTTTCTGTGAGAAGAGTCATGAGTACACTGAAAAGCTAATGAGAAAGACCCAGTTGAATTGAGAGGTAGGCTGTGTAACAAAGGAGCGATAATCCATTCTGAAAGCATCCCGAGAAGAAGGGTCAAGATGGGAACCAAACCACAGGTGAGAGGGCGCTTCTCTGTTGCGACAGGTGGTAAGGGTAATAAGATGATGCAGAAGAATGAACAGATGAGAAAGCTCTCATGCCCTGGCTTCTATTTTCTGTGTAAAATTGGAAGTGGGGTGTGGTTGGTAGCCTTGAAGATGGCCCCCAGGGATGCCTCCTGGTGCTTGTGCCCTTGTGTGACCCCCTCCCTAGAGTGCAGGCTGGACCCAGTGACTTGCTCCCACCAGACCCAACATGGCACAGTCACGGGAAGCCACTTGAGTTATGAGATGCCCTGAAAGGCCGTGGCTTCTGTCTTGAACTCTGTTGCCTGCAAGTGCACTTAAGGAAAGCAAGCTGAGCTGCCCTATGGAAAGTCTCAAAAGGTGAGGAACTGGGGGAGGGGGCTTCTAACCAATAGCCTGCGAGGAGCTGAACACCACCAACAAGCATGGGAGTGATCTTAGAAGAGGATCCTGCCCCACTTGAGTCTTCAGGGGAAGCACAGACCTTATCGACAACTTGGCTGAAACCAAATGAGACCTGGAGCCAGAGGCATCCAGCTGATCCACACCCAAATTTCTGAACAACAGAAATGATGGACAGCAAATACTTTTCATGTTTTAAGCCATTAAGTTTTTTAAGGTAATTTATTACACGGCAATAGATTGCTAATACTCAGTTTTATCTACTGAGAATGAAGGATGGTCTTTCTGTGACATCTTCAGGGACATAGACTCATTCAGCACATTTGCTGAGGGTTTATTATGTGCCAAACACCCTTTATGCATTAACAAATATTTACTGGGTGTCTAATTGGGTTTCCCTGATGGCTCAGACAGTAAAGAATCTGCCTGCAATTCAGGAGACCTGGGTCAGGAAGATCCCCTGGAAAAGGAATGGAAACCCACTCCAGTATTCTTGCCTGGAGAATTCCATGGACAGAGGAGCCTGGTGGGCTATAGCCCATGGGGTCGTAAAGAGTCGGCCACAACTGAGTCAGCAGCACTTTCACTTTCACTAATTGGTGCCAAGGCTTCCCTGGTGGCTCAGACAGAAAAGAATCTGCCTGGAATGCGGGAGACCTGGGTTCGATCCCTGGGTTGGGAAGATCCCCTGAAGAAGAGAAAGGCTACCCACTCCAGTATTCTGGCTTGGAGAATTCCATGGAGTATATGGCGTTGCAAAGAGTCAGACACAACTGAGCAACTTTCACTTCAATTGGTGTCTGCTGTTCTAGACACTGTTCTTGTGGGCGATGTGGAAAATTAATAAGAAAACAAAAAGGTGATGCAAATTCGAAAGGAAAGAGAAAGGGATGGGATGAAAGGGACTCTTGTACGTAGGGGGGCCAGGGCAGCTTAGTTGCAGGGGCTTCTGGAAATAGAGGATAGTGCAGTGAACAAGATAAAGTCTTTGCCTTCTTAAAAGTTACATTCCTGTGGAGGAAATAGAAAATAGAACAAGCACAATTGTGGGACTTTCCTGGGGAGTCCAGTGGTTAAGAATCCACCTGCTGATGCAGGGGACATGATTCAATCCCTGGTTCAAAAGGATCCCATATGCTGTGGGGCAACTAAACCCGTGTGCCGCAGCAACTGAACCGGTGCTCTGGAGCTCTCCAACAAAAGCCCAGGCACCACAACTTAGAGGAGCTCACACTCACCCCACTGGAGAAAGCCCGTGCACAGCCGTGAAGACGCAACGCAGCTACAAATAATAATTTTTAAAATAGTATAGCTGTAGGCACTGAGAAATGGTAGGAAGCAGAATTAGAGTGAGCAGGGTGTGCCTCTCATAAAGGGTAATATCTGAACAGAGTTGAGTGGAGGGAGGGAGTCCTGTGGAAACAGAATCCCAAGCCAAGGGGATGATACCTAGAAATGCTCTCGGATGGGAGCCCTGGCCAGTGCTCTGCGAAGTGAGAATTGCTTTTTGCTGATGGCACAGAGTATTTCAAAATTTTCACAGAGTTAAAAAAAAAAGAGCAGAAAGTGTCTATTAACAGATGATCTCGTCACAGCAGAGGTAAACATTTTATTCCATTGGGTAAGAAGAAGAATTACACAAGCCAAACTCCCCTTTAAGAAGTGTCAAAATTGTGTTAATAACAGCAGTAAATATTTATTAGGTGCTTATGCCATGCCTGACACTGCCAGAGAGCTTTAAATTATTAACTAATTTAATCCTTTCAAACCTTATGGGATGAGACTATTGATTTAATCTATTTACAGTTCAGGAAACTGAGACACAGTTTCCTGTGTTTATGTGTTTCTTGTCCAAGGTCACACTGCTGTCAAGCGATGATGCTCTTGGCAGAACCCTTCGCCCTTGTGCTGCCTTCATCCAAATCTCTTAGAAGGATATTAGAAAATATTAGCAAATAATACGCATTATGATTTAAGTTTAATGGAGTGGATTATATATGTGAAGAGGAAATTAATTTCAAATATCTTAATGTAACATTAGATTACAGTAGTTGGAGAGAAAGCAGCTTAGATTTTACAGATGGCTTACTAGCTGTTTGGGTCAGAATTCTTAAACTGTCACTCACTGAGTTTGTATCTTATCATAAAATATTAATGGGATAATGATTTATGTTGAACTCTCAGCTGCTGATATGCCAAATCTTTTCAAATATTGTCCATCTGGAAGAGCTCTAACTGATCATGGGGTAGTAGTCATTCTTTGTGTTATAGAGTCTTTCTGTTTACACAGCAGGCTCAAATATTCTGCATTTGTTTTTCCTTTGATAGTTTTGAGCTGAGTTTGTTAATGACTGATTTTCATATAATTAACTTAAAAATAGACTTTATTTTTTAGAGCAGTTTTAGGGTCATAGAGAAATTGAGCAGAAAGCATAGTGATTTCCTATATACTCCCTGCTCCCCACTGACTCCTGGACAGCTCCCCCTACCATCATCTTCCACAAGAGGAATGCATTTGTTACAATTGATGAACCTACATTGACACATTCTAGTCACCCAAAGTCCGTAGTTTAGGGTTCACCCTTGGTGGTGTACATTCTATGGATTTTGGCAAAGGTATAAAGACAAACATCCAACATATATTTAGGGAAGATGCATGTCCCTAAAAATCCTCTATGTTCTGCCTATTCAACATTTCCTCCCACCACCCCCTGGAAACCACTGATGTTTTATGGTCTCCATAGTTTTGACAGTTTCAGAATGCCACATAGTTGGGATCATACAACATGTAACCTCTTCATACTGGCTTCTTTGGCTTAGTAGTACGCCAACTCCTCTATGCTGCAGGCTTCTCATGACTTGATAGCTCATTTTTTGTGTGTGCTGAATCATATTCCACTGTCTGGATGTACTACAGTTTATCCATTCACCAACCAAAGGACATCTTGCTATTGTTGTCGTTGTTCAGTTGCCCAGTCGTGTCCAAATCTGACCACATGGACTGCAGCACTGAGGGACAGGGAGGCCTGGCGCAAAGGACATCTTGGTTGTTCCCAAGTACTGGCAGTTACGAATAAAGTTGCTATACAAGTAGATATACATTTTCGACACATTTGAGTAGTGTGATGTCTGTCTGGGTCATGTGGACTTGGTGGCAGAGGGACCCCTCCCTTGCTTTCGGAGGAGGATGCTGGCTGAGGGCAGCAGCTTTCTGGCTTCCCAAACTGCCCCTCCTGGCACTGCCCCTCAGCCCTATGAGTAGGGCCTGGTGCTTGCAGTGTGCTGTCCTTGAGAAGAGCCTCTGTCTGCGGGGGCCTGGGTGGAAGAACGAAGGGAGCCCCATACCCTTGGCCACACCTGCCTGGAATCTAGTCTCTGCAACATGTAGCTGCGGTTGAAGGGTAAGAAATGCTGTGCCTCCTGGAAAGACACTGCAGCCATCAGTTGGGAGGTTGGGGAGGGAGCCGTGTCCTCATCTACACTGGCCTGGACTGGAGTTCCTGTACTGCTGAATAGGCAGGGGAAGGGGAGAGAGGGGCTGGCTGTGGTTCAGATACCACAGACTTGCACTCTGTTTATTAAGTTTTAATAGATTTTCTTGAATAAATGTTTTTTTAATAAGATAATTTCCAGAGACTTTAAATGGTTGGGTTTAAAAATTATTTTCCCAATTTATACTTATTTCACTGATGAGCAGGTCCATAGACTTCTTCGTGCTACCAGTGTGGAAGTGGCACTCTTTGGAAAGGTTTTTGCTAAATTCAATTTTATTAAGACATTAATTCCTAAAGTACTGTCTAAATAGCTACAGATAAAGTGTGGTAAAGAGAGAGGGTGAGGGAGATCACTTTATGGTTAACAATAGGTACCTTCATTACCGAATGCCTTCAAATAATACTGTATCACTTCAGGTAAAATATAAGACTCTTATAACAGGTGGAGACAAGGGTGAGAAATAACAGTAAACAGAATATAGTCTGACAAAGTGTAAGTTATGACTGAAATTTGGAGGAGAAGGGAGAAAAGCCAAGTCAGATGTGATAATTGATTGTTGAACAGATAACAGGTGAGAATCAACAGACACCCGAGACAGCAGAAAGTAAAAGCTAAATGAGTTTTTCTCACTTATGCCTAATGAAGAACATAAAAAGTACAAATATAAAAGTAACCAGTGAAACAAGATACAAGCTTTCCTAAATATAAACAATAATTTTAGAAAGAAGTTGACATATCACATAAAGAAACATGCAAATATAACACGCACAATAATTAAAACAATATGAAGGCATAAAGACCAGACATATCAATCATATCAATAAATGTTAGTGGGCTTAACAGCTACTAAAAATGAGTAAAATTTCTATGAAAATATGTGAGATGATTTCAAGGATATATCATTAAGAAAAAATAGCAAAGTGCAAAAGAATAATTCATTTTGCCTAAGGAAAAATAAAAGATAAGAAAACATACACACACCTGTTTAGTTTCCCAAAAGATACATAGAAAAAATAAGCACCAGAAACTAGTAAAATGGATTGTGCACAGGAGTGAAGTCACGTAGGAAGGATAATGGAGAAAATGACACTTCTTTTTTTTTTTTTTGACTTTTGCAATCATATTAATGTTTTAAATACTAACAAACAAAAAACAGAACAGCATGGATAGGGAGAGGGGAAAATTAAAACTAAATGCAAACATAAACCAGTGGATCCAACTGTGTTTCATAAGAATAACAACCACAATAAAGGGGAACGGTATTAATTTGAGCAATATTTGAACACAATACTTTGACTATATACCCACCCTCAGTCTAAAAATAATAAATAAATACTGAACACTTCCAAGTAGGTTTTATTTTCATAGTGACTTATAGGCATAGCATTCTGAAACTATTTTATGTGATTTTGGATTGCTAACATTGGAAACCAGGGTTCTTACTGCAAAAGTAAGATGTAAATATCAATTTTTGTTTAAATATAGGGAAAGCAAGGAAGAACATTGTGGAGTTGTATTGGAATTGGCTGTATCAGCACAAAGTCATGTGTATGTTTATACATACATGCATGTATATATTTATGCATGCACATATGTATATAAATTTTCTCAATATGTGCATGTATATGTGTACATATGTTTCTGTGTATTTCATCATATAGTCCACTGGAAAAGCCTAGAAGCCACAATGGTCAATAGCAATGAGCACATCTAGCATTCAGAGTTTGGTTTCTAAATACCATTTCCTATTAAAAGGACTAAAGCTCCTTAGAGAAATGCTTGGTCATAGGGCTCAGGAAGGAATCACACAAAGTAACTATGGAATGTCTTATTGTACCAGAGAGAGAGGAAAGGTTAAGATAAATAACAGGGCATGTGAAAAAGGCAGAAGAGTCAGCTTAAAGGACTTCTACTCTTCAAAGCTAGAAGAATGTGAACACTGAAGTAATAAGATCAGGGATGGTTTGTAAATCTAGTGGAGGAGCCGGAATTGATGAAAAACAGTGTTTTTGTTTTCAAAATATCTTCCCACACATCACTTACTATTTATCTTTTCATAATTATTAATAATAACTATACAGTGGGTTGGAGAAGGCAATGGCAACCCACTCCAGTACTCTTGCCTGGAAAATCCCATGGACGGAAGAGCCTGGTGGGCTGTAGCCCATGGGGTCGCTAAGAGTCGGACATGACTGAGAGACTTCACTTTCACTTTCATGCATTGGAAACGGAAATGGCAACCCACTCCAGTGTTCCTGCCTGGAGAATCCCAGGGACGGGGGGAGCCTGGAGGGCTGCCATCTACGGGGTCACACAGAGTCGGACACCACTGAAGTGACTTAGCAGCAGCAGCAGCATGCCCCAACCAGTAATGCTGAAGAAGCTGAAGTTGAACACTTTTATGAAGACCTACAAGACCTTTTAGAACTAACCCCAAAAGATGTCCTTTTCATTATAGAGAACTGGAATGCAAAAGTAGGGAGTCAAGAAACACCTGGAGTAACAGGCAAATTTGGCCTTGGAATGCAGAAAGAAGCAGGGCAAAGACTAATAGAGTTTTGCCAAGATAAGGCACTGGTCATAGCAAACACCCTCTTCCAACAACACAAGAGAAGACTCTACACATGGACATCACCAGATGGTCAACACCAAAATCAGATTGATTATATTCTATGCAGCCAAAGATGGAGAAGTTCTATACAGTCAACAAAAACAAGACCAGGAGCTGAGTGTGGCTCCGATCATGAGCTCCTTATTACCAAATTCAGACTTAATTGAAGAAAGTAGGGAAAACCGCTAGACCATTCAGGTATGACCTAAATCAAATCCTTATGATTATACAGTGGAAGTGAGAAATAGATTTAAGGGCCTAGATCGGATAGATAGAGTGCCTGATGAACTATGGAATGAGGTTTGTGACATTATACAGGAGATAATGGAAAAGAAATGCAAAAAAGCAAAATGGCTGGCTGGGGAGGCCTTACAAATAGCTGTGAAAAGAAGAGAGGTGAAAAGCAAAGGAGAAAAGGAAAGATATAGGCATCTGAATGCAGAGTTCCAAAGAATAGCAAGAAGAGGTAAGAAAGCCTTCTTCAGCCATCAATGCAAAGAAATAGAGAAAAGAACAGAATGGGAAAGACTAGAGATCTCTCAAGAAAATTAGAGATACCCAGGGAACACTTCATGCAAAGATGGGCTCGATAAAGGACAGAAATAGTCTGGACCTAACAGAAGCAGATGATATTAAGAAGAGGTGGTAAGAACACAGAAGAACTGTACAAAAAGATCTTCATGACTCAGATAATCATGATGATGTGATCACTTATCTAGAGCCAGACATCTTGGATGTGAAGTCAAGTGGGCCTTATAAAGCATCACTATGAACAAAGCTAGTGGAGGTGATGGCATTCCAGTGGAGCTGTTTCAAATCCTGAAAGATGATGCTGTGAAAGTGCTGCACTCAATATGCCAGCAAATTTAGAAAACTCAGCAGTGGCCACAGGACTGGAAAAGGACAGTTTTCATTCCAATTCCAAAGAAAGGCAATGCCAAAGAATGCTCAAACTACCGCACAACTGCACTCATCTCACATGCTAGTCAAGTAATGCTCAAAATTCTCCAAGCCAGGCTTCAGCAATACGTGAACCATGAACTCTCTGATGTTCAAGCTGGTTTTAGAAAAGGCAGAGGAACCAGAGATCAAATTGCCAACACCCACTGGATCATCGAAAAAACAAGAGAGTTCCAGAAAAACATCTATTTCTGCTTGATTGACTATGCCAAAGCCTTTGACTGTGTGGATCACAACAAACTGTGGAAAATTCTGAAAGAGATGGGAATACCAGACCACCTAACCTGCCTCTTGAGAACTCTGTATGCAGGTCAGGAAGCAACAGTTAGAAGTGGACATGGAACAACAGACTGGCTCCAAATAGGAAAAGGAGTATGTCAAGGCTGTATATTGTGCCCCTGCTTATTTAACTTCTATGCAGAGTACATCATGAGAAATGCTGGACTGGAAGAAACACAAGCTGGAATCAAGATTGCCAGGAGAAATATCAATAACCCCAGATATGTAGATGACACCACCCTGATGGCAGAAAGTGAAGGTGAACTAAAAATCCTCTTGATGAAAATGAAAGAGGAGAGTGAAAAAGTTGGTGTAAATTAAAGCTCAACATTCAGAAAATGAAGATCATGGCATCCAGTCCCATCACTTCATGGGAAATAGATGAGGAAACAGTAGAAACACTGTCAGACTTTATTTTGAGAGGCTCCAAAATCACTGCATATGGTGACTGCAGCCATGAAATTAAGACATTTAATCCTTGGAAGAAAAGTTATGACCCACCTAGATAGCATATTCAAAAGCAGAGACATTACATTGCCGACTAAGGTCTGTCTAGTCAAGGCTATGCTTTTTCCTGTGGTCATGTATGGATGTGAGAGTTGGACTTTGAAGAAGGCTGAGCGCCAAAGAATTGATGCTTTTGAACTGTGGTGTTGGAGAAGACTCTTGAGAGTCCTTTGGACTGCAATGAGATCCAACCAGTCCATTCTGAAGGAGTTCAACCCTGGGATTGCTATGGAAGGAATGATGCTAAAGCTGAAACTCCAGTACTTTGGCCACCTCATGCGAAGAGTTGACTCATTGGAAAAGACTCTGATGCTGAGAGGGATGGGGGCAGGAGGAGAAGGGGACGACAGAGGATGAGATGGCTGGATGGCATCACAGACTCAATGGATGTGAGTCTGAGTGATCTCCGAGAGATGGTAATGAACAGGGAGGCCTGGCATGCTGGGATTTATGGGGTCGCAAAGAGTTGGACACGACTGAGTGAATGAACTGAACTGAACTTGAGCATTCTTTGGCATTGTCTTTCTTTGGAATTGGAATGAAAACTGACTTTTTCCAGTCCTGTGGCCACTGCTGAATTTTCCAAATTTGCTGGCATATTGAGTGCAGCACTTTCACAGCATCATCTTTCAAGATTTGAAACAGCTCCACTGGAATGCCATCACCTCCACTAGCTATGTTCGTAGTGATGCTTTCTAAGGCCCACTTGACTTCACATTCTAAGATGTCTGGCTCTAGATGAGTGATCACATCATCATGATTATCTGAGTCATGAAGATCTTTTCTGTATAGTTCTTCCGTGTATTCTTGCCACCTCTTCTTAATATCATCTGCTTCTGTTAGGTCCAGACTATTTCTGTCCTTTATCGAGCCCATCTTTGCATGAAGTGTTCCCTGGGTATCTCTAATTTTCTTGAGAGATCTCTAGTCTTTCCCATTCTGTTCTTTTCTCTATTTCTTTGCATTGATGGCTGAAGAAGGCTTTCTTACCTCTTCTTGCTATTCTTTGGAACTCTGCATTCAGATGCCTATATCTTTCCTTTTCTCCTTTGCTTTTCACCTCTCTTCTTTTCACAGCTATTTGTAAGGCCTCCCCAGCCAGCCATTTTGCTTTTTTGCATTTCTTTTCCATTATCTCCTGTATAATGTCACAAACCTCATTCCATAGTTCATCAGGCACTCTATCTATCCGATCTAGGCCCTTAAATCTATTTCTCACTTCCACTGTATAATCATAAGGATTTGATTTAGGTCATACCTGAATGGTCTAGCGGTTTTCCCTACTTTCTTCAATTAAGTCTGAATTTGGTAATAAGGAGCTCATGATCGGAGCCACACTCAGCTCCTGGTCTTGTTTTTGTTGACTGTATAGAGCTTCTCCATCTTTGGCTGCATAGAATATAATCAATCTGATTTTGGTGTTGACCATCTGGTGATGTCCATGTGTAGAGTCTTCTCTTGTGTTGTTGGAAGAGGGTGTTTGCTATGACCAGTGCCTTATCTTGGCAAAACTCTATTAGTCTTTGCCCTGCTTCTTTCTGCATTCCAAGGCCAAATTTGCCTGTTACTCCAGGTGTTTCTTGACTCCCTACTTTTGCATTCCAGTTCTCTATAATGAAAAGGACATCTTTTGGGGTTAGTTCTAAAAGGTCTTGTAGGTCTTCATAAAAGTGTTCAACTTCAGCTTCTTCAGCATTACTGGTTGGGGCATGCTGCTGCTGCTGCTAAGTCACTTCAGTGGTGTCCGACTCTGTGTGACCCCGTAGATGGCAGCCCTCCAGGCTCCCCCGTCCCTGGGATTCTCCAGGCAGGAACACTGGAGTGGGTTGCCATTTCCGTTTCCAATGCATGAAAGTGGAAAGTGAAAATGAAAGTGAAGTCGCTCAGTCGTGTCCGACTCTTTGTGACTCCATGGACCAGAGCCTACCAGGCTCCTCTACCCATGGGATTTTCCAGGCAAGAGTACTGGAGTGGGGTGCCATCACCTCTTCCGGGTTGGGGCATAGACTTGGATAACTGTGATATTGGATGGTTTGCCTTGGAGATGAACAGAGATCAATCTGTTGTTTTTGAAATTGCATCCAAGTACTGCATTTTGGACTCTTCTGTTGACCATGATGGCTACTCCATTTCTTTTGAGGGATTCCTGCCTGCAGTAGTAGATATAATGGTCATCTGAGTTTAATTCACCCATTCCAGTCCCTTTTAGTTTGCTTATTCCTAGAATGTCGACATTCACCCTTGCCATCTCTTGTTTGACCACTTCCAATTTGCCTTGATTCATGGACCTGACATTCCAGGTTCCTATGCATATTGCTCTTTACAGCATCAGATCTTGCTTCTATCACCAGTCGCATGTACAACTGGGTATTGTTTTTGCTTTGGCTCCATCCCTTCATTCTTTCTGGAGTTATTTCTCCACTGATCTCCAGTAGCATATTGGGCACCTAATGACCTGGGGAGTTCCTCTTTTGGAACTAAGCGTGGGCGGCCGCGAGAGCCAGGCCAGTGCAATAGCGGGGCGGCTGCGAGAGCCGGGCCGGCGCACTAAGCGTGGCCAAGAGGAGCCAACCTACGTCCGAAGTCAGAGGCAGCAGCCTAGAGTGCCAGGCTGCGACGGCACAGGAATGGCTGAGAGGAGCTACCCTGCCTTCGAGGCCAGTGGCGGCCGGGAGGAGCTACCCCGTGTCTGAGGTCAGGGGTGGCGGCTGGGTGGAGCTATCCCACGTCCGAGGCCAGTGGTGTCCTGGAGGACACACTCCATGTCTGAGGTCAGGGGTGACCAGGGGGAGATACCCCACTTCGGGGGCAGGGGGAGATACCCCACATCCAAGGTCAGGCATGACCGGAAGAAGCCACCTCACTCTTGAGGCAAGGGGTGGTGACCCTGAGGAGCCACCCCGAGCCCAAGGCCAGGGGGTGGCAGCTGGGAGGAGCCACCCAGGCTTGAGGCCAGGGCCGACGGCCGGGAGGAGCAACCTGAGGAGCGGTGGCTGGGCAGGCGCAGGAGGGCCTAGAGGAGCTAGCTCACATTGAAGGTCAGGAACGGTGGCAGTAAGGAGATACCCTCGTCCAAGGTAAGGAGCAGCAGCTGTGCTTTGCTGGAGCAGCCGTGAAGAGAGAACCCCATGGCCAAGGTAACAGAAACCCAAGTAAGATGGTAGGTGTTACAAGAGGGCATCAGAGAGCAGACACACTGAAACCATACTCACAGAAAGCTAGTCAATCTAATCACACTAGGACCACAGCCTTGTCTAACTCAGTGAAACCAAGCCATGCCTGCGGCACAACGGGCGGGTCATGGTGGAGAGGGCTGACAGAATGTGGTCCACTGGAGAAGGGAATGGCAAGCCACTTCAGTATTCTTGCCTTGAGAACACCATGAGCAGTATGAAAAGAATGCTCAAACTACTGCACAATTGCACTCATCTCACATGCTAGTAAAGTAATGCTCAAAGTTCTCCAAGCCAGGCTTCAGCAGTACATGAACCGTAAACTTCCTGATGTTCAAGCTGGTGTTAGAAAAGGCAGAGGAACCAGAGATCAAATTGCCAACCTCTGCTAGATCATCGCTAGATCATCAAAAAAGCAAGAGAGTTCCAGAAAAATATCTATTTCTGCTTGATTGACTATGCCAAAGCCTTTGACTGTGTGGATCACAAGAAACTGTGGAAAATTCTTCAAGAGATGGGACTACCAGACCACCTGACCTGACTCTTGAGAAATCTGTATGCAGGTCAGGAAGCAACAGTTACAACTTGACATGGAACAACAGACTGGTTCCAAATAGGAAAAGGAGTACATCAAGGCTATATATTGTGCCCTGCTTATTTAACTTCTATGCAGAGTACATCATGAGAAACGCTGGACTGGAAGAAACACAAGCTGGAATCAAGATTGCCAGGAGCAATATCAATAACCTCAGATATGCAGATGACACCACCCTTATGGTAGAAAGATGAAAGTGAAAGAGGAGAGTGAAAATGTTGGCTTAAAGCTCAACATTCAGAAAATGAAGATCATGGCATCCAGTCCCATCACTTCATGGGAGTTAGATGGGGAAACAGTGGAAAATTGTCAGACTTTATTTCCTGGGGCTCCAAAATCACTGCAGATGGTGACTTCAGCCATGAAATTAAAAGATGCTTACTCCTTGGAAGGAAAGTTATAACCAACCTAGATAGCATATTCAAAAGCAGAGACATTACTTTGCCAACAAAGGTCTGTCTAGTCAAGGCTATGGTTTTTCCTGTGGTCATGTAGGGATGTGAGATTGGACTGTGAAGAAATCTGAGTGCCAAAGAATTGATGCTTTTGAACTTTGATGTTGGGAGAAGACTCTTGAACAGTCCCTCGAACTGCAAGGAGATCCAACCAGTCCATTCTAAATGAGATCAGCCCTGGGTGTTCTTTGGAAGTAATGATGCTAAAGCTGAAACTCCAGTACTTTGGCCACCTCACATGAAGTGTTGACTCATTGGAAAAGACTCTGATGCTGGCATGGATTGGGGGCAGGAGGAAAAGGGGATGACAGAGGATGAGATGGCTGGATGGCATCACTGACTCAATGGACGTAAGTTGAGCGAATTCTAGGAGTTGGTGATGGACAGGGAGGCCTGGCGTGATTCGATTCATGGGGTCGCAAAGAGTCAGACACGACTGAGCGACTGAACTGAACTGAATTGAAGGGCTACAGTGCTTGTCTTCTCCATTTCAAAAGGTACTACCATCATATACCCAGTTATCCAAGTAAAGAAAAAAATTAGGTGTTTCCTTTGATTTTACCCTTATTCTCAATGTATAATCCACAAGCAACTCCTATTTAACCCTACTTCTCTTCCTTCTCCATCACTACCATTCTGTTCCCCAAGCCACACTCTTTAACTTGAAGTACTGAAATACCCTTCCAATCTTACCCTCTGCTTACTCAATTCTGATTCCCACACAGATCTGTGGTAAGCTGAGTAATGCCCTTCTCCCCCAATTTCTACTTCCTAACCTCCAGAACCTGTGAATATGTCATGTTACTTGGCAAAATGGTCTTTGCAGGCTATAAACCTTGAAGGTTATAAACCCTGAGATGAGAAGATTATCCTATAACTTCTGGTGGGTCCAATCTAAGGCCACAAGCCCTTAAAAAAACACTTGGAGTTTCCTGGTGGTCCAGTGGTTAACAATTCGCTTGCCAATGCAAGGGACGAGGGTCCAGGAAGATTCCATGTGCTGTGGGGCAACTAAGCCCAAAGCGCCACAACTACTGAGCCCATGCTCTAGAGCCTGGACTCTGCAACAAGAGCAGCCACCTCAAGAATAAGCCTGTGCACCCCAACTGGAGAGCAGTCCCTTTTCATCACTAGAGAAAGCCCGTATGCGGCAATGAAGACCCAGCGCACAAACATAAATACAATTTTAAAAAGTGGGAAACTTTCCCTGCTGAAATCAGAAAGATGCAGTAGACAGAAGGTAGAAGTGGCAAGTGATGCAGCAGAGAGGGGCTCCTACACCTTGTTGCTGGTCCTGAGATGTAGAGGACTATGAGAAAGGATCACAGAGAGATCACCAGGAGCGAAGGGTGCTCCCCAGCTGAGAGCCAGCAGAGAAATGAGCACCTTAGTTCCACGTGTGCTTGGAACTGAATTCTGCCAACAACCAGAATGAGGCTGGAAATGGACTCATCCCCAGAACCCTCAGAAGAGAGCCTCCATTTCTCGGGAGAGTTTGAGCAGGGCAAATAGCTGAGTTATGCAGACTTGCAACTACAAAACTGAAAGGTAATGTTTTAAGCATAGAAGTTTTTGGTAATTTGATACAGCAGCAACAGAAAGTGAATATAGCATCCACGGATACCTTTTTTGAAACAGAAATTAATGTCACTACTTTGCTCAAAATCCTTCATTATTTTCCTATCATATTGGAACAAAATTCATCCTCTTTCCTATGGCACCCACGGTCTAATGCTGCATGCTTCCACCATTCACTTCCTTCCCTATGCTCTCATTTCTGACCCTTAGTCGACCCAGACTCCTCCCACCTACTTGCCTCCTTCCTGTCAGTCAAATCCTAGCCTAAGTGCCATCTCCTCAGACAAGTCTTTCTGAGCACTTAAAACCAAGTAACCCTCTAATTGGGCTTCTTAGGTGGCACCATGGTAAAGTATCTGCCCGCAGTGCAGGAGACGAGGGTTCGATCCCTGGGTCTGGAAGACCCCCTGGAGGAGGAAATGGCAAGCCAGTCCAGTATTCTTGCCTGAAAAATCCCGTGGACAGAGGAGCCTGGTGGGCTACAGTCCATGGGGTCACAGAGAGTTGGACACGACTGAGCAACTGAGCACTGTAACCCCCTAATTACACTGTCACAACACCTTCTTTTCTCTCTAAACATTTAGCATTTTCTTATCTTTTTTTCTTATCATGTGTATCCTCCACTAAATTATAAGTTCAGTGAAACCATGGACCTAGTCCGTCTTGTACACTGTGTTCTGAGTGCCTATGGGTCTCGACAAATATTGAGTCCATTTAGTCACTGGGAGATTAGACTAAGTCTTATTTAAAGGCCTAACGTGCTAGTAAATTCCTTTTATGGTTTGAGCCAGGTTGAGTCAGGTTTTCTATAACTCTCAACATGAAACCTCCTAACTGGCTCATCTTTTGTTTTCCCTTAGAGGAGTTTCGTTTTTTTGATTAGAGGATCATTGCTTTAAAATGTTTTGTTGGTTTCTGCTGTACAACGTGAATCAGCCAAAAGTATACATATGTCCCTTCCTTATTGAGCCTCCCTCCCCCTCACCTGTTTCACTCCTCTAGGTCATCGCAGAGCTCCAGACTGAGTTCCCTGTGTTTGTACAGCAACTTTCCACTAGCTATCTATTTTACATATGGTTATATATATATATATATATTCAGTATTTACTTTCTCAATTTGTCCCAACCTCTCCTTCTCCCACCATGTCCACAAGTCCATTCTCTACATGTGTCTCTCTTCCCGCCCTGCAAATAGGTTCATGAGTACCATTTTTCTAGATTCTAATATATGGTATCTGTTTTTCTTTTTCTGACTTTCTTCACTATGTATAACATGCTCTAGGTTCATCCACCTCAGTTCAACTGACTCAAATTTGTTCCTTTTTATGGCTGAGTAATATTCCATGTATATATGTACAACTTCAGTTCTGTCTAAAGCATATCCTTATAACCATTTCACTCAGTTTAACAAGGGTATTTCTATTCATGTTGATATTATAGGACCTTCCCTATCCTTAGGTTTCACCTTGTCATTGAGTAGGTCCTCAGTAAGTTCTCAAGGAAGGAATCACTGAGCTGAATGATGGTACAGGGAAGGTTGTGTTCATAATGTTTATAACCCAACAGGCACTTACAGATAATCAGATTTCCTATTAAACAAGTAAAAATACTGCCCACAAAGCCAGAGCAAAATAGCTACACACCAAGCCCTCCAACAATTGTTTTGTCCATTTGCATCACACCATTAATTATCAATAATCCCCCAATACTTTCCTGGCCAGAGAGAGAATCGAGCATGAGATCAGGCATTGTTTAAAAAAAAAAAAAAAAAAGCATTAAGAGTGAATTCTGAATGAGCACGAGTTATGTAAATAATCTTAATAGCAATGATAAAAGAGATAATTGTTCACAGGTGTCATTTCCTGGGGGAGAGAGAAATCCACCATTTCTTGCAAGAGAAAATGCTAATAGTTACATTAAATTTATGAGCTTTAATTACCATTCTGCTGTTCTAATTACTATGGTAATTCCTGAAGTCATGTTCTTTTACTCCTTTCCCTAAGTAGATTCATACACAATCAAACACTTTTACTTTCTTTATGAATATGTGCATTTTGGCAGGGCTTTGACATTTATCTTCAATAATGATGATGTTGCTTCCAAAAACATGCAAATAATTAGCTTCTCAGTCTTTGTCTATGGCTCTTTTTTTCTCTCATATATACATATATACTCAGCTGGCCACAGACACAAACATTCCTCTCTTTGTGATGTAAATATGTAACTCAGAAAATACTAAGTAGTTTCCTTACAAGCTGTATGTCCATAAAGGTTTTTGTTTTGTTTATAAAGATTTTTTTTTAACAGCAATACAGCAAGAATAGTTCACAAAATTATCAACGGTTCTTCTGTCTGAGTCACATAACTTTGTTCTTCATACTCTTCTTGACATTCCAATTTTGATGACAATGATGATGGTGATAATATCCTATAGCTTCCACCTACTGTACTCACCTTGTACAAAGTATTAGGCCTATTGCTTTAAATGTTATCTCATTTAATCCATCCAATGACCCTATAGGTAGATTGTGGCTCAGATGGGTAAAGCATCTGCCTACAAAGTGGGAGACCCGGGTTCGATCCCTGGGTCAGGAAGTTCCCTTGGAGAAGGAAATGGCAACCCACTCCAGTATTCTTGCCTGGAAAATCCCATGGACAGAGGAGTCTGTTAGGCTACAGTCTATGAGGTCGCAAAGAGTCGGACATGACTGAGCAACTTCACTTCTTCATGTACAAAAAAGGAAGCTGAAGCTAAGAGTATATGTAGCTTGTGCAAAGTCATATAGCCCCATTCTCTTCCTTCTCTCTGTGTAAAATATTTTAACATATACATCTCATGCTTTTTCCTTTTTCACTTTTTTTTCTCCTTTATGTTTTAGTCTGAATATTTTCTTCTAACCTATCATCTAGTTGATTAAGTCTCTCTTCAGCTATATCTAATTTTTTATTTAACCCTTCACTGAAGACTTATTATTTTTCAATTCTAGTATTTCCATTTTGTTCTTATTTTACAGTTTTCAGTTCACCTAAATTTTCCATCTTGTCATTTAATTTCTTGAATATAATAAGCATAGTTATTTTTGAAAGTTTAAATGGGTTTCCCAGGTGATGCTAGTGGTAAAGAATCCACTTGCCAGTGCAGGAGACATAATAAGCTGTGGCTTCAACCCATGGGTTGGGAAGATCCCCTGGAGAAGAACATGGCAACCCACTCCAGTATTCTTGCCTGGAGAATCCCATGGACAGAGGAGCATGGTGGGCCATGGTCCATGAGGTTGCAGAGTCAGACACGACTGATGTGACGTGGCATAGCATATGCTTTAAACTCCAATGTTGGGCTTTTGTGGTGGTTCAGTGGTTAGGAATCCACTTGCCAATGCAGGGTCAGGAGTTTGGTCTCAGGTCTGGGAAAATCCCACACGCCCCAGGACAACTAAGCCTGTGTGAGACAACTACTGAAGCCCAAGCACCTAGAACCTGTGCTCCACAACAAGAGAAGCCACTGCAATGAGAAGCCCACACACTGCAATGACCACTCACTGCAACTAGAGAGAAAAGCCTGTGCACAGCAACGAAGGCCTAGTGCAGCCAAAATAAATAAATAAATACAAAGACGGTACTCTGGTCAGTTGCTGCCAGATACTCAGTATTGGCCAGACTCTAGTTTTCTTTTTAACCTGTCTGTGGTAGGTAGAATTCTAAGATGGCCCCTGATTCCTACCCCATGGTGATCACGCTCTCTCTAATCCCTCTCCCAAGTACCAGTGGGCCCTGTAATTATGATGAATGTCACTCCTTTGATTACATCACAGTCTATGGTAATGGTGAAGGAAATTTGCTGATGTAATTCAGGCCCCAAGTCAGTTGATTTTGAGTTAATAAAAAAATGGAGATTATTCCGAGGGGGTGGGAGTGGATGGGTGGTGAACTGTGACTCAAGTAAAAGGCCTTAAAACAATCTTTCCTGAAGAGATGCATTCCTGCTGGTCTTAAAGAGGCAAAAAGCCATGTTATGAAATGCTTACAGAGAGGCATGGGCTGCAGGAGCTAATGTGCTCAGTCCTACAATCACAAGTAACTGAATTCTGCCACCAATTTTATGAGCTTTGAAGAGGATCCTGAACCCTGGATGAGCAAGCCGCCTGGCTGACATCTTGACTGAAGTCTTGTGAGACCCAGCTAAGCTGTGCTTGGACTCCTACCCCATGGAAACTTTGAGATAACAAATGTATGTTGTTTTAAGCTGCAAAGTTTGTGGTCATTTGTTATGTAGCATTAGAAAACAAATACACTATCCGTGTTGAATTCTAGTGAACTAATTGAACAAGTTTCCTAGAAGAAATGTGGGAGATTTCCTTATTTTTCCATGGCCCAAATTAAATTTGGAGTCATCCTTTCTTTAAAAGTTGGAATTTGGCTGTGTATCCTTCTTGCCCAGGTGTCCTTTACAACCTTTGGACCTCTTTCCAGATTCTTCCAGGGTTCTTACCTATTCAAGTTTTCATCTTCTTGGGGTTCATTTTGACAATTTCTGTTTTGTTAGGAAATCACCCAATTCTGGTAGGGTTTCTCAATTTATTTTTTTTTGCTACAAAATTGTATACATTATTTCATATGTAGTTTTTGTCAATTCTGATTCTGTGATTGTCTTTTGTTCTTTTTCTTAATCAGGTTTACCAGATGTTGTTTTCATCATTAAAAAAAAAAAAATCCAGCATTTTTGGGGTGGGCAATTTGTTTATTCTATTGTTTTCCTATATAATTGACTTTAGTTCTTACCTTTTAAATTTTTTCTCTTCTTAGCTTCCTGGTTAAATTTGTTAGTTTTAAATAACATTACTTGGATAAGTTAATGTTTTTTAGTTTAATTTTTATTTTTGGCTGCACTGGGTCTTTGTTGCTTTTGCATGGGCTTTCTCTAACTGTGGCAAGTGGGGGCTACTCTTCATTGCAGTGCTCAGGGTTCTCCTTGTGGTGGTGTCTCTTGTTGTATAGCAATTTGGGTATAAACCCTGTATATATAGTCTCTCCTGTAAATATTTCAGTATATATTCTAAAAGATAAGGATCTAACAAAATAACAATGTCCATATCATACCTAAAGTGTATAATTCTTTAATATCATCATCATTGTTCAAAAGGTCTACTCTAGTAGAGTTGGGGGACAAGCACAGAGCCAAGTTCAAGCTGCCATCCTCCCAGAGTCCTCCCTGCTGTAAGGGCATGGCTTTCAAACTGACTATGAATTCACAGTAAGAAACATGGTTGACATTGCATTCCAGTGCACAGATATTGACATATATTACCGAAACAAACATTTCACAGAACAATACTTATAGTTACCATATTGGCTGTCTGCTCTCTCCCTTTTCCTCTCTCTCCCCGTCCTTCCTCCTTCCTCTCTCTCTCTCTCAACTACTAAATGTTGGCTGCAACCTACTAAGCTGATTTCACATTACACTATAGCTCTATTATCTGCACTTCAAAGAACAATCCTATAAAGCAAACATCTAAGTATTAACTGAAAAGGGGTACCTCCTTGGCAGCCCAGTGGTTAAAACTCTGTGATTCTATGGCAGGTGGCGTGGAATTGAGCCCTGATCAGGAAGAACTAACATCCCACATGCTTCGTGGTATGGCCAAATAAAAATAATAAAATAGTTTAAAAATTAACTGAACAGGTTTGAGATGAGTTTCAGATACCTCTTCTGAAGGGAGGGGCAGAGAACTAGCATTTTACCTGCTCTGTGCCTGGTGTCACTCTTCAGACCACTACCTGTTCATTCACATCCTGAATCTCTCGCTTATCTGTACTGTTCACAGTTCTTAATTTGCTAGACTGTTGTAGCAACATGTACTTAACTGTACGTATACTGAAACTGTATATATATAAAGAGTCAGTATGAAATATCTGAGATCCCAATGCCATTTTCTTCTGTTAGGAAGTATACCTGTCTCCCTGACCATTTTTGCTTGGAATTTCAATATCTGCTTTGAACCATAGTCAAGCACATTTGTTATTAAACACTTATCAAAAATGTGAACCATTGCCCATTTTCCTGAGCTACTAAAGACTGAGAATTTGATCAAGAAGTAGAAACAATTCCAAAGGTCAAAACAATAGCATTTATTTCTTTGAAGATAAATTCTGATGATAGCAGCCTTCTTAAAACCTTAACTCTAACCTTGAGTTTCAAGTGAAGCAAATTAGCAGCAAGCAAACCAAATTTTGTAAAAAAAATGAACCCTTTCGACATTAGCAAGCACAATTAAGACCTTGCCACATCCATCTTTAGTGATGATACTCTATTTAGCACATATTTAATACACTTCAGTAAGCCAGTTCCTTGGATTTTGACCTTCAAAGAACTGAGAGACACTCATTTTGTGTAACTTAAAAGAGCTTTATTCAGTACATAATCTTCATACAGTTCAGTACAACAAATTATAAAAGCTCTTTGTAAGATTTTACCCATAGGATATTAAGTACAGAAAATGAATTGTCACAAGAAAGTAAGCCACTCTCTCATTTTCAAAGCTTTTTCCCATGAAGAAACAAGCACTCTTTTTATGCCAAAAGGTTGTTGTATATAAAGCATTTGGGAGCATACTGGCCAAGTTATATAATCTGAGAACATTTTGTCTTTCTATTAATTTCAAGGTTTAAATGAAAATTTAAAAATGGAATATTTCTCTGTTACTTTAGGTAAGTTTTGGCCAAAGATGAGCTAAAATTGTTACAAGGTTCATGTGGAATCAGAATAAACATTTTCACTTACTTTTTCAAGATGTGGGCCAGATGAAACACTGGTCTGCAGTATCTACATATGCCCTTGCCATCACCAGCACCAACCCAACACATACAAAGACACACACACTCACATAAATACGTTCGTCTAGTTGATCTCAGTGAGGTCAAGAAAATCACCTTTAAGTGGACAACAAATGATGGGGGTAACACCTAATTACAGTCCTGGCTAATATATCTGAAATGAATTCCTACTTTTAAGTCTATAATAAAGTGACTGGAACCTTTCAACTCTAGCAGATCAGTCACTGTGATCAGCATCAGCAGCTAGTCATTTAATGAAGTTAAGTAGGTCAAAGCGGGGAATTGTAACTTCACACGTATAATTTGTATATTCATTTGCTCATCTTTTGATGTAAAGCTGAGACCTTTCCTTTGCATAAGGGTCCCATGACTGTGGTTTTATTCTTGAATAAATCATACCAATAACATGCTTTGGGTACATTTTAATATCTTCTGATCAGTCTAGATTTTTTTAAAGGTGAAATGAGGACTAAAATAAATAAATCTGTGAAGCAATCTAAGCTCATAAATTTTCTTGAATTTTAAGTTCTCCCAATATTTTATAATTTTCCCAAACACAATTAATTTAAAAGCAGTTTTTACTAGTGGCAACGTTTATCAAATATGACCAAAGCATTCTAGCTAACTTTCACAGAAATAATCCTTTTGTTTTAGATCAAAATGTCCTGGATTTATGTTGAATCATGTATTTACAACAGGAAGTAGAGCATGCACAGACAAGCAGAGAACTCCAAGGAGGGAGCTGAGGCCTGTGAGAACAGAGCAGCGGGAGCAGAACCCAGTGGTGCTGGGTGGCAGTCAGCTTACATGATGATGGAAACTATGAAGGAATCTGGTGAGTTGTGTAAGTAAAGGATAATTAAGAGCACTTACTGTACTTAGAGTTTCTTTTGAATGCTAACTCTGAAGCAAAATCAAGTGGTATTTCTATGCATAAAATACAGCCATAATTTGAGGTCATTATCAAATATTAGCACAGCCACTGAGATCCACGTGGAAGGGACCTTGGGCTACAGGTCACTTGCTTTGGCTCGACAGAGAGCCAGGAGTCAGCCGCTTTTCCTCTTCTTTCCTCCTGTGTACTCCAAGGAGAAGGTCATAAAAGAGAAAACTGAGGAGCACTAAAAATATTTAACATGATTCATTGAGAGATTTGGTCATCAGGAAATAAAACATCAACTATACATGGTCACAGTGTTTTGGAAAGAGTGTATGTATGGATTCTGTCTTGCAAGATTTTTGGCACTTTATATTTTTCACTAAAGACTGAACACTAAGTGTTTTGGCAACAGATGGCACCTAAACCATGAAAAAAAGATTACTGTGTGCCATCAATGCAGTGATGATTAGCATAAAAATTTAAGTACATGTTTCTAGTATATTGAAACTCCAAATACCCAAATGCGTAGATTATAATAATACATATAGAAATATTTAAAAATAAATCAAAATATTTCTGAGAAGGTAATAGGAGGTTTTAAAAACGTAACTAGATAGTCTAACATACTGTACCTTACATGTGCTTCGTTTCAATTAGAGTAAGGCACTCACTGAAGAATGGACTGACCCATGCTGTCAGCTACAACAGGCATGCATCATTACAGAATTGAAGTTTTAGTACTGATTAAAATGTTTTATTATTGTATTATCCTAAACTGCAGTGGTCTCCAACCCTATTAAGGGATACAAGATATAATTCAGGAGTTTCAGTTGCATAATTTAATAACCCAGCTACTGTCAATTTTTTATTTAAATAAGTTGTGATAAAGGCCAAGTGTCCTTGAATCCAACATGACAGTGTAAAATTTCTTTCTGAATATTGCTTAATAAGTAGTAGGTGAATATAAAATCATTTGGACATATGATATATCCATCTTCATGCCTACAGTGATTTACTTTAATACCATTGTGAGGAGAAACATTTAAATCATTTCCAACTGGCATCAGAGATGAAAGTTAATTTCATTAGCTGTCTTGATTTAGTTGAAAACACAATATGCTTTTATCAGCAACTTTTTTACATGTCCCTATTATTAGAAATTAATTATAAAAGCAACTATCAAAAAACTTTTGAGCAGGTACAAGGTACACATAATCCTCTTCATTGCTGTTTACAAGTATGCATGACTTAGAGGCACTTGGTTACCTTTGAGTAAGAAAAAGAACAACCTATCAAGGGCCCTTGCAGTAAGATTGGAGACCACAAATCAAACCTAGTATGAAAATGCTTTCTGCCAAAAATATCATAGTTGTAAGTTAGTTAAGATACAACATTTAAAAAATAGTAAGACTTTGCAAGGTTCTAGGCTGTAAAAATACAAAGGCTAAAAACAAAGAGTTTACAAAATCTTGCAAACCCAGTAAATTTGAATGAGTAAGAAATAAAGAAAAATTTTCTTACTTGCAAGATAGGTTAAATATAGTATCAACAGGTTTTAAAATAATAACACTAAACAGTAACAAATTCGACTCAGCTACATAACATTGCTGCTGCTTTAAGGACTTACAAGATGGAATTTGTAACCCTTTTCTGTGTCCAGCATTAGAAGACGCATGCACATGCTCATGTACACACATACACACACAGACACATACTGCTGAAGTGCTGCCCATTACATTTCACAGAGCACAACAAAAAATTCAGATATATACGAAGACCTAACGTGATCGTTCTTTAAATACTAAAAGCATGACAAATGGAAAACATTATAAAATTTTTAGGTGAAACAGGACAATAAAGAGCTTTTTTAAAAAGTCACCAGTTGGTCTTCACTGGTGAAATAATATTAAATAACTTAATTATGCATTTCCTCAATTCGATTCAACTATAGCTATTGTAAGTCAATTAAAAATTAGAAGTTTTTCAAATCCTGAACAGGCTCTGGATTTACAACAGGATATGCAACTGTTCCGGGCTCCCTAGGTGGCACTAGTGGTAAAGAACCCACCTGCCAATGCAGGAGACATGAGAGATGAAGGCCAGGAAGATCCCCTGGAGGAGGGCATGGCAACCCACTTCAGTGTTCTTGCCTGGAGAATCCCATGGACAGAGGAGCCTGGTGGGCTACAGTCCATATGGTCGCAAAGAGTCAGACACAACTGAAGTGACTTAGCGTGCACACACGCATGCAGCTGTTCAGGCTTCCTAGAGAAGAACACTTACTGTGCTCCCCAACAACAAACTTCTAGATCACTTTTAGGAGGTGGAAACATTTAGGCTAAAGAACATTCATGAAACAGGACAAAGACTGAAGCTTGTATAAGATACTTTCAAAGATGGTAATGCTTGTGTAAACATTTGTAGACTTAATCGTATCACAGCTTTAAGGTTCGGGCTACCTAATTAATTACATATGAAACATCATGTGAGTTTCATTATGATGGAGTTTCACGTATAAAAATAGAGATTGAATAGAAAGCTCTGTTACTTGTTTCTGGATAGCTTGTAAACGTGGAATGTTTTGTTCTGGAACACTCTAGTGAAGTATGCCGTGTAGGTGGGCAGGTTTTTTTTAATCTCTTCACAGAAGCGAGGGTGGCTTGCAAGTTTCAAATCAGGATCGTTCTCTCCTGGGCCGTCCATCATCTAAAGCCAAAACAAAACCAAATACAATTTGGAAAAAAAAATCATATTTACAAGCCAAACATAAGTAGGAATATGGGTTGCGTTTCTTTAAGAATGATATGCTAGTGAACTTAAATTGAATGATGCCAATGTCACCTGCTGCTTGGAGATATCTGGCTCATCCTTTTTCCCTTGGGAAGTGTGACCCAGGGCTGAAGAGAAGAGTTCTGTGTCACACAGTGTTCGCCTTTAATGGGAAAGCTAGAACTAGAACTTGGATCTCCTTGTCCTGAGGAACACACTACACTGTCCCTCTCACAAAAATCAAATACAAGAGAAGAATTCCTGCGACCAGAGGAAGCTTTTCAACTCATTGGATGGCCTTGCTAGAAAAACTTACAAAGGTTACCCACGAAGGAAAATTGAAATGCAGGTCTGTACCTTCTCTGAATTCAAGATAGTTACTGACAGTTATTTTCCTTGGGCAAAAATCAAATATCCTTTTTTCTTCCCTCGGCTTTATTGAAGCATAACTGACAAATAAAATTATATATATTTAAGGCATATAATTGATGATTTGTTACACATAAACATGGTGAAATTCTGACCGCAATCAAGTGGATCAGTACATCTGTGTTGGTCAAAGGATATAAGCTTGCCTTTATAAGATGAGTAAGTTCTGGTGACCTAAGTGTACAGCATGGTGACTAGTGTTAATACTGTAATTTGCTAAGAAAGTAGATCATTAAGTGTTCAGAATCTCAAATTCTGTAGTTAAGTTTTTTCTTTTCAGAGTCAGGCTAGATTTATCATCCCCCCCCATTTTAGAAATATCTGTCAGCTTTTAACACAGCCCCAATAATTACAGCAAATAGCACTTCTAAAGGGTGAAAACTTTCTGTCTGCTCTATCTAGCTTAGCTCCAAAAATATTTTCCCTCAGAAGGGAGAAAAGAGAAGTAGCTGTTTTCCTGCTCTGGAGTGTAAGCTTGGCTGTAGAAAGCCATCTCTGTGGAAGTGTGTTAGAGGATGAAAAGGGACACCCAACGGGAGAGCAGGGAGAGAAATGAGACTATCATGGGTGGGGGTGGGGTGGGGGAGGGCACAGGGGGTGGCAGCAATGTGGGGAGGGGCACTGCAGTCATTTTGAACGAGCCAAAATGATAGTTTGGAGCAGCAGTTTTAAAGGTTGAGGTTTCTTTTTTACTTCTGAAGCAAAACTGTAAAAAAAAAAAAAAAATCTATGCAGAGCATGACTGAAACCAGGTGAAGACAAAGTTGCTTTATTTGGTGTGAAGCTGGGGACTAGAGCCCCACACCCATCTCCTCCGCTGCCCAGCTCCCGTGGCAAGAATCTAACATGCCAAGGTAGGAATTCTGCAGAACACAGCAGATGAACGCTTGACCTATCATGTAATTCTGCAGACACTCAGTCTAAAGGCTGTTACGCTCTTCAGGACTCACCCTGGACCCTCTCCTCCCCCGGGAGATGCCCCATGTGTGCTGGCAGGCATGCTTACGTGTCCATTGGCGACGTCCAGCAGGTCCCGCAGCCGGCAGCCCCGGTGGTGCCTGCGCTCGTAGCAGATGCTGTCTTCCAGGATCACATAGTCAGTGCCAAAGGACCTCAGCAGGGCATGCACTTCCTCTGGGGCCCTCTTTGCATATATCTGATAAACCTTCAAAAGGAGATAAAAAATGGAATAAGGCAAAATACCACTTAACCCGCTGGGGAAGTTAGTCAAGGACTATCTATCGATGTAACTTCCCCCAAGGGTGAGTCTAATTGTAGCCACCCAGCTCCCTTATCTCTTCCCATGCAGGTCATCTCATTTATCTGTAGTCCTGGGGTGTGTGGGATATTTCAAAAAAAAGAAAATTGTTGGCAAGGGGGAGAGTGAGTTATGCTGAATATATTTGGATTTAGATACCAAAGAGATCTGGATTGAGAATGTATTACCTTGAGTTATGAATATTCATTAGTAGATGTTGATTCTAGGAATGCTTCACCAAGGTAAAGAATGAGGCAAAGTGAAAGTTGCTCAGTCCTGTCTGACTCTTTGCAACCCTGTGGACTATAGCCCGCCAGGCTCCTCTGTCCATGGAATTCTCCAGGCAAGAATACTGGAGTGGGTTGCCATTCCCTTCTCCAAGGTAAATAATGTGATTTAGTAAATAAGACATGACCTTTCCCTTTGAAAAGGGGACCTTCAGACTAAGAGGAGTGAAGGGGACTTTGGAGGCACAGATGCGTATAAGGAGACTCAGCCTCTGATGATGGCAGCTGGGGAACAGGACCCTCACGGGGTCCCTGGACCCGGGCAGGGGCAGCAGCCATCCTCTACTGCTGCTCTGCTGCACTCGGCTTGACTGGCAGACCGTGCACGTTCTCTCTCGTCTTTCCTGGAAGGAGAGCAATGTGCAGAGCTCAGGGGCATCAATAGGAGGTGTCTTCCCTGTCACTGCCAGCTTCACACGCCTGAAGCCCTGTCTCCTAGGGCTTGGCGGGGGTGGGGGCGGGGGGGAGGCTGGATGGGGTGTGCATGGGGAGGGGGCCGCCGCGTGCTGCTTCCTGTGCTGCCCACTGATTCTCATGTGTCTCGGAATTAAGAGACTGGGTTCTGACCACCTCGGTCAGCGTGTCCGGACAGACACTGAAATGGTAGAGGGTTTCTGTACTGCTAACACTGTTAGGTTAATCCTACCTACAGTCCAGCACCAGCCTCAGAGTAAGGCATTTCAGGGATTTGAAGGTCATGACTGAGGAGGGGCACTGGGACCTTCAGGACATCAATTTTTAGGGCATAAAACAGCACTGAGGTAGGAACTGGATCTTGGAGAGGATGAAACACAGCACTCCCATCTCTCAGTCAAAGCGGTGGCCACCTCCTGGCTGAACTTTGGAGTCTGGTGAGCCAGGCACCTTCCCCTCTTCCTCGAGCTAACCTGGGGCTATCTGGAACATTTGGGCTAGTTGGAAAACTCCTAATTTAGCTGGAATCAGACAGTTCTCTTTAAAATGGAGGAGTCAGTAAAAATCATTTGCTTTTAGGCTGCTGAGGCTGCTAAGTTGCTTCAGTCGTGTCCGACTCTGTGCGACCCCATAGACAGTAGCCCACCAGGCTCCCCTGTCCCTGGGATTCTCCAGGCAAGAATACTAGAGTGGGTTGCCATTTCCTTCTCCAATGCATGAAAGTGAAAAGTGAAAGTGAAGTCGCTCAGTCGTGTCTGCCTCCTAGAGACCCCATGGACTGCAGCCTACCAGGCTACTCCATTCCAAGGGATTTTCCAGGCAAGAGTACTGGAGTGGGTTGCCATTGCCTTCTCCAGCTTTTAGGCTAGTTATTCATAAATCTCATCCCCCCAAAAGACTTTTCAACAGACTTTCAGCCACCAAGATTATGAAGTGACTAACGAGAAACACTAAAAAGTCTGGAACTCCTGCTGGTAAGGACTAAGACAGGTACCCTTCTGTAGCACTGACCGGAATGTAAAGTTGGTGTAATTCATACAGACTCAGTAATTCTATCTCAATAAAAATGCCCATACCCTGTGACCCAGCAACGTCACTTCCAAGAATCTGATGTACACTTTGTACCTGTGCAGAGTGAGCCCTATACAAGTATGTTATTTGAAACACTGTTCATGGAATTGCAGAAGACAGGCAAACAACCTAAATGGTTAAGTAAAATTTGCTATTTTACTTAACAAATATTAGGCAGCTTTAACAACTGCAAGGAAGCTGTTGATAAACCAATATGGAACAATCTCCAAAATATATTATGTGCCCAAAGAAAGGAAGAAGTAGTACGTTCTTTTGTTTAAAAAAAAAAAGGAAAAGAATATGAATTTACATGTGTATATACATACACACACATCTGTACATACATACAATTGCTGGTAATGTTATTTGCCTCCTGGGAGAGGAACCGCGAGTTGAAAGACAGGGTTGGGATGGAGACTTTTCTCTATGTTCTCTTTTGCATGTTCTGAACTTAACTGTGTGTTGCCCCCTACACACACACACACACACACACACACACACACACACACACACACACTCACTCACTCAGAAATGGCCCATAAACACTGTGACCAGCACGGCTCTCCCCCTTTCCCTCCTTGCTCCAGTTCCAGGCTCCGAGGGCTCCATCCTCCAACACTCTGTCCTAAACCTCTCAAGGTGCACTTCTCCTCTTCTAACCCGAGAGGAACATAAGGCCTAAATGGCACGCCTTTAATGGATGGGGCAGGTCAAGGTCTAGGCTCCGGAGATGTGAGTCCTGCCAGGCACTTTAGCTGTGCCTTCCCCTCAGGACCCGCAAGACAAGCAGCCAGAGCCCTGGCTTTACCAAACACAAGCCAGCCCACGGCTGCCCCACGAGGAGCCGGGTGAGGCCCTCACCGCTTTCGTCCGCTCTCTGAGGCTGTTGTCTTCGTAGTGCGGGTGGTTGGTTAAGGTCCGTCCCGTGCACAGCTTGACGCCCGCCAGCAGCTGCATGCTTCCAGCAAACACAGCCTTCCCTGGAGTGTTAGCACTAAAAGATTTTAAGAGTCTGAATTAACCTCACTGCTAAGACTTCCATGAAGACAATGCCACACACTCAGGATGACCCGGCTGTGTTAAGAAAGGCTATGTATGAGTTGGGATAAACAAGAGGCTGCTGTGATTCTGATCTGCACTCAAGCTGTTCTATGAAATTTTTCCTATCTGATTTGACAATGACTGGGAAGTTTCTGATTTACTGTTTTGATGGGTTTACTCTTACAATGAATTGTCTTTGGATGTGGGTACCTCCTGAGTCTTCTAGGCTCAATCTCACAACCCTCTCCTCCTATTCCAAAGGGACAGCTTCTAACAAGAGGCCTTCAACAAGAGGACCAGTGCCTTTTGTATTAAACTTAATTAAATGGGCTGCCTAGAGTAAAACAAATTGTAATGCTAGAAACTGCAGCTGGCCATGAGTTGATTCCAAGGGTTTTTGGTTAAAACCAGAAAAAAGGATCACAGATACTACTATAAATTACTTTTCAGAAAAAAAATAATTGCTAAAAACAAAAGAACACGGAAAGAAGATTCTGAACCAGCAGGTATCTTATTACTCGGTATGAAGCTAGACAACATTTTTGATGCGAGGCAGAAGTATTTTATGTATATTCCTCTCCTTTAGTCCTGTCTGTGAAAGACTGCATGCATCTTAAGGAGTACAGGACATTCTGATACTAAATTATGGTCTCACTTTCCAGTTATCACCAAGCTGTGATTCTCCGCCTCCCCACAGGGTGTGAGGGACTGCTGACGGAGGGCCAAGGGAAGACCTGATAACTGTGACACCGTGAAAGCATGTTTCCTTTCCCCCTGGAAAAAAATAATCTTAGTCACTGATTCAATTCCCTTCTATTTTTTAAAACCTGGGAGCTACCATCAAATCAATGAGGTGTCATTTTATTATGAAGAACATAACAGTTGTTCTATGGACTCTCCTTACTGCAGAATTTCCAGTAAAGGTCCACTTGAATAGTGTGAGATACATTCACCCTTCTTGTGTTAAAAACAAGGAGTTGATGGCTGCTAGGGTGAGGTAAAATGGACATAGTCTTTTTGAGAAGGAGGCTAACTGAAATCATTAAAACTCAATATACGTTGCAGAAAAAGCCAGAGCATACCATTCTCAGTATTTTGGACATCAGGGCATGAAACTTGCTCTAATGTTCATTCTAAGAGAAGCCCCATCATATTCATATATTCCATGAGGATGTTCTACTTATTACATTTTTACGCTAAGACTACATACAGCACGAATGCCACCCCACAAAGGCCTTAGGATGTCTACAAGCAAGGCATTCTACAGCTCAAGCCGAAACACTGACAAATAACATACTTTACCAAAGTGCAACCTTTTCTAACAATGACATCTCGTTCACTTGAATTCCAATAACCTTCCTTAAAGTGACAGAATTACAGTGAGCACACACAGGGAAGCACACAGGCTGTACCCTCCCTTATTCCTGTCGGATGCCAGAATGGATTACAAGAGAAAAACTTTCACATGAAACTGGCTGTGCTTCACAGGACATCATCATTCTGACAACCAGATCCAGGAACACAGGCATGAATACATGTCTGCTCCATCCCCCACCCTGAACCGGCAGTTTATAAGAAATTCTTGACATGTGTCCCACATGATCAAGGAAATAGGAGGGTTTAAATGAAAAAGGGGAAAGGTGCACAGAGTTCCTTAGTGAAAGATTTTCTAAAAATTTAGCTTAATTCGACGAATACTTGCTAAATGCTCAGTCTGTGCCATATATAGTGTGCTGCTCTCATTTACAGTGGATCATAATTGTTAAAGAGAACAGATATGAACAAATAAGATGAAAGAAAACGTCATCGTTTTTCCAAATCTGTCTTCTTTCCTTCTGTATACTCTTAACTGGCACAAACCATCCTACTGCAATAAATTATACAAAAAAGCTGTCTTTGGGTCCTCTGAACCAAAGAGGTTTAGAATGCAGGGAGAAGATGTCTGGTCTCCGTGTTCAGCAAAGCACGAGGTCAAGGTGAGAACTCACAGAGACAGAACCATCCTGGTCTGTGTGGCCTTACTGAAACGCAGGAGCTGTGCTGACAGTATCCACTCCAACCTTTAGGCTATCTGAGTACCATCATTTTGAATATGCAAGAGGATTCAACATCAGGGACGCACAGAGCTGTTTGTAATGTTGGTCAAGATGGCTGATTGGCCTGTTATCTGTTCATGGCTAATGAACAAGGCTTCTTTCCCCTTCCTGGGCTATCATCAGAATACTTCAATGAGTTATATAGTTCACAAAGGTTTAAAATGTCAACAGTCCTAAACTGCCTGCTGGGGACTTACAAGGTTCTACTTGCTTCAGTCAAAAGTTATTATTGACAGCCTACTACGTGCTGGGCTGGTATGATACCCTGTCTTCAAGAAGCTTACTGGTTGACAGACCCAGCTCCCACCTCAAGCAAACACTTCAGAACAAACCCATAACTCGTCCACCACATACTGACGCCTGCCTTTTGTGGGCCCGCAGCGGTGCTGGGAATGGAACAACCTCAGACACGGCAGGATGGCGGTCAACGTGCCTCTCCCCTGACAGCACCTGCTGCCCCTGCCGCCCCGCTGGCTACGGCCCCCAAGGCCACAGCAGCCTCACCAGGAGAGCAGGTCATGCACGACCGCTTAGAGGAGCTGAGGCTCATTCGACTGCGACAAGATTTTCATGCTTGGCCTCATTAGTAAAAGAGTCAGAAAGTTTAAAAGAAATGTAATCCGTCTCAGCCGCAGGTGCTACAATCCTCCGGATTCTTAAGAGTCTTTCACTAAAGGTTCTTGGTTTCATTTTCAGCAAAATACAAGCACCTTAATGGCTATGAAATGGATTTAGATATAATAATTTCTTTGAAAACGACTGACTTCCAAGCATATAAAGATGCTGTTTATTCACGGGATTGTTTGACTTGGTTTTATGTGCTAGCCCTGTGGTAAATCTGGGACATTTAACTGCTCCCTTAAATATTTAATTTTACCCATAAAGCAAATGCAAAAGTAAAACAAGCAAAGTGAAACAAAATGAAAAAAAAAATCACACGTTTTCTAAACTTTAAAAACCTAGGTTTGCAGTATTTTATGTTTTCTGTGGTAAGCTCAGTGGGCAAAGGGAACAGGGGTTCTTTGTCTTGACTTAAAATATGCAGCATGACAGATGGAACGATGGGTATTCTTCCTTCACGGACACTTCTGCTGACACAGTCTGTGGTCTGTGTCTAAAATAGCTAATGTGCTTTTAACCATTGAATGACACTTCTCTATTATAGAAAAACAAAGCAATTTTTACCAATGTTTGAACAAATGATGTATAAAATGAAAGAATAATTTGTTTTTATAGCTCTCTGCCAAGCTCCATAGCAGGCTGCCCAACCTGCAAACAATTTATTCTGTAAGAAATGTCACTAAATAATGACAAGGACTCACAGGTCAAATGGATTTACATTATATAATTTAAATGTCATTCTAGGAAGACCTGATGGCATTTTTGAACAAATAATCTCATTTATTTTTGAAGCTCTAAGCTTCAACAAGTTAATTACTGTTGAACTAATGGGTAAACTGAGCATTATAATATAACGTGTGAACATTTGCTTTATCTACACTTCAAAAATTTATAGAATTATGCAAATGCCACAAAATGATTCATTAAATATAAAAGAGGCTTACTGGCATTTAAGGTCTGAACTTAACCTACATTATATTTAAAATATACTGTAATTCTTTCTGCTTTGATTAAATGTGAAGGAAGTCTGGTCCATTTTCTCAGGCCCATTGAGAAAATACTGCACATGTAGGCTTCATCACTGGAAACTATTTCTAGTGAAAATCTCCTATAGCCAAGTAGGTAAAATGTCACACCTCAAAACAGTCAGTCTATCTGAATTGCATAATGTCCAAGAAATGTTTCAGGAGCCAAAAATGAAACATTCGAAGGTTGCAAACGAACAAGGTATGAACTACCAATTGCTGTGAGATTTGGCCTTGAAGTGAATGTGGTTTCTAGTCACACATAAAACCTAAAAAGCTCCACCTGGGTTCTCCTGAAAGAGAGACCAGAAAGTAAAACAAAAAAGGCAGGTTTTTAATTTTCGTATTCAGGAAAAACATCATTAGCAAAAGGGGTTATGTGAACACACATACTTAAATCTACTGGAAAATAGGGCATGCTGCAGCTCAGTATAACATGCAAGGCAGGCAACCAGCCCCGTGAACACACAGCTGGAGGTGCGGAAGGCGTGGAGAGATGACGTCCTAGTTCTCACAGGGAAGACGCTGGGGGCCAGACTGTAACAAAGGTCCTCACTGGTTAAAGAATTTAACCTTCAAGCATCAAGCCCTAGCATCAAGTACACGAGGCAGACTGGGAGATGGTGGTAGCTCCTTCTGAACACTTAGCACAAGGGTTGCCCCTGCTGAAAGAGAGAGTCACTTGTCTTCCTGAGTTTCTGCAGGTCACTGTTTCTTGTTCTGACTCATTTGAGAGGCCAGGCAGCCATCCTGTGCTGACCCCAAAGATGCCGTCATGCCCACCCTGACAAAGCGCAGATGTGAGCATATCACTCTGGCTGCCTGAGAACAGAGGCAGACAAGACGCAGAGGAGGCATCTCTCAGGAACAGTGCTGGCTGCGACCAGAGGCCCAGCTGCTGCCTTCAGACAGCTCCAAACAGGCTTTCAGATACACTCCACGAAGCCTTAGCCCACAGCCTTTCCTCCAGCACAGCTCAGACCTACTCATGTCACGAACACTGTGATTAGTCAAGGTAGTAGAGTCAAAGTAGGAGGTCATATTTTATATTTAAAAGCAGAAGAAATCAGGACAGGTTAAATGAATAGTGAAGTACATTTGCTTGTGTTTGGAAATGAAGCCTAGATCAGAGCTGATTTAAATGTTGGTTTAAACAAATGCATTTTGTGTCTAAACAGACCCTATTTTGACATACATTCATCATCACTTAAGCTTATTTCATAAACATGCCTAGCAGCTATTTTTGCAAAAACAATAATTTAGATTTGAAGACTTTGAAGGGAAAACAGGCAAGATTAGATCACAATGGAACCATTTTTAGGGGAACAATACAAATCCTTCAGTTGCTGAGATTTGTGAAAAGTGAAAAGAATAAGTCTACATTCAGGGAGAAGAACTGTTAGTAGAAGGAGAATGTAAGAACAAAGCCCACTTCCCCAAATGTAGACTAAAAGATTATCTTCTTTACACATGGAATAGACTCTCATCCGTAATTTTTCAGAACCAGAAATGTTATTTTAAATAACCTCTGTGAGCAAAAGCATGAAAATAAAGGCATTACAATAAGTATATCCAGTCTGACACAGCCAAAGATAACTCCACTAGAATAAAGTCTTAATGACACGACAATTAATTCCTAAAAGACTGGGAAGTGGAGGCGGGATGTTCAGAACGCCAATCCAAGTAGATCCAGAAGGTGTGCCACCTCCCGGGACTGTGCCCGAGTGGGCAACCTACACCGCTCCTACCAATGGTGCGATTTGAGAAACAATGCGCATGCCATAAATTTCCAGTTGACTATAGCTAATGCCAAAGCAATTAGCTTTTCTTTATATGAATAAGCCTTTTTCCTCTTACACAATAAATATGGAAGGAATTATTTACTCTACAATTGTCTGCCATGATTTAAAGTTAAATAAATAAATAAAGATAAAGCACTGCTTCATACTCTCAGCACTGGAAATATATGGAAAATTATACTCATTGCATCCAGTCAAATCCAGTCCAACACTGGGACCAAAGCCACATATATATTTTAGATACAAATCTCTATAAAATCCATGTATTGTACTCAAGAGGCCCAAGCTATCAAACATTTACCATCGCTTAATATACAAGCCGTGCTACATTGTACTGGTTAGTAAACATCAGTCACGAGCAAGTGCCAATATTGCTACTAAAATTCTAAGTGATGGAGACAATACAGCCGATGCTTTCAGAATATGTCACATAAGATTTGCAACATCTATTTATGTGTAAATAATTACACTGCTGCTGTTTGGTTATAAAATAGGGAAATACATCATTACAGGGCGCAGGAATGCTGCTTGGAATAAAAGAGTTAATTTTAGCTGGTGGGAGGTGGGTTTCATTAACAAAACTTTGAAAAACATGAATCTCATTCTGCTGCTGAATGCTGAAGTGAAGTAACCATGGAGGCAAAAATAAAAACCAATATAACATGAAAGCATTATGATGTTCAAGGAAGGAAAAGCTCTAGCTTTTGTATTTTAAATTTTCTCTGGGCCTAATCTTGGGCAATATGATCAGCTGCACTGAGCTAGTATAACTCTAATTGACTGTATTTTTTTACGGTATAATTTTTAAATGATTAACAAGGAAAGAATACTTTATATGTCAATATTAATAGAAAATTTGAAAGCTATTAAAGTGGAAGAAATGCTAAAGATAAAACTGGCAGAGAACATAAAACTTGATTTCCACTGCTGTCACTGATCTGACACATCCTCCGACTCTGTTTCCCTGTCCATACCGCTACTTTCCCTTCTTCACGGGACTGTGGTTAGAGAGAACATTTCTTGAATGGAAAGAAATTATTTTCAAGTATAGAATTCTAAAGAAAAAACTTGAGAATGAATGTGTCTTCATAATTAGCTTCAGAAAAAAAAAAATCCAAAAGACCAAAAACCAAATGAGGCCTAGAGTGACTCTTAAAAAGCACTTTAATTTTTAAAGGTTAAAAAAAAGTCCTCTTACTTAATCCAGTTCATCAGCTCCACTGTATCTGGATCATAGAATTCTCTCAACTCGGAGAGTTCATCCATCATTCCTGGCCAGAACTGAAATTAAAAACAAAACTAAACAAAAACAAAATCCACCCCCAGGCCCACAGCTATCACTAAAATTAAAGTGAAAAAGGAGAAACTGCATACAACTTGTGAACTAAATAAACCCAGTAACTGGAAGAGTAGAACTCCTTCACCTTTGAGGTCAACCCTTCTAAGTGTAAAGTGAGATAAAGTCTGAGAAAAGGTCCCCAAATCATTTTGAGCTGCAGCTAATTAGAAGTACTGGTGTTGCCAACTTTAGAAACTGAACTTTTATTTTACACTAACAAAAATGCTGTTGTATGTGTGTTAATATCTAGTACAACATTAATTTGGATATGATAGGAGTGGCAACCATGAGAAAGTTCACAGGATATGAAAAAAAAGTGACTAACTAACTTCCTGTATTTCTCTTTAAATGCAGTGTGCCCTTTGGAATACAGAGTCTCATTGTGTCCTCTTAACTCCTCAGGGAGAAGGATGGCGCAGAGGGCATCATGACCATGGATTCCTGTTCTTCGTTTTTCTAGTGTAGAGGCCTTGGCTCAGAGAGAGAGAGCCTGACTTGCTCAGATCAGCCTGGCAGAGTCACAACTGGAAACTTTTCATTCTGTGCTATGGTGAGTATATTATTTGTACTAGAAATCTGGACAAATGGTTTGATGGATAGTAATATAATTACAGGTACAAAGGGAGAGAAGAATATTTGAAAGAAGGGTGGTCCAGGAAAATCTAGTACATCTGAGTATTATCTTTATGCCACTGGTCCTCCTACTCAACTTGAGTTACTTAAGCTATGAAAATATAATGCAAAAATACATGCTGAATCCATCGCTTTTATATTATAACTTGTCTGTTTAATTCAACAATTAATTAAATGTTGTTTTATCGAATGGCAGTTGCCTAAAAAGAATTGATCATCTAAATACATGTTAGGGTGAACCACAGAACTCATGACCTATATTGAAACAGAAGCCCAATAATAATGTATCTATATTTCATTAATGTTGTTAATAGAAATTTTCTATTTAAGAACCATTAACTAGAACCAAAGTGGCACCTGACTGGTCTGTGGCTGTTTTTTCAATCCCCATCACTTTCTTATCTTCTTATCATCTCATCTTTGGCCATTTCTACTGCTCATTCATATCTGCTCTCCAGGGTGGGTAAATCAGGAAAATTGTTGGTGATGGAAAATCAGGTGTCTGCACTACTAATCCTAGGTTTCAGAAGAAATGTAATAAAAATTACTGATTAAATGATAACACTTGTACAATTTTAATTACCCACTGTCCCTATTAATTTTGATAATAATAGAATACCAACTTTTAAATGATATTTTAATTATTTTGGTATAAAACATTTTGAAACCTGTGAATTCAATGATTATCAGATATTCTTCTAGTTTGAAAGTTGCTGTTGTTAATTCTGAAAATGTTATAATCTAATAACACAGTCTTATGGTAAATGTCTTAAATCTTGTGTGAAAAAATGCCTAATTAACTAAATGCTGTTGGGTAAATGATCAGCAGTAGTTTATATGAGACTTCAGATATCCAAATAAGTGAAGTAACACGAGGGCAATGATTTTATTAAACTCAATTTTTGAGTGGAGACTAGCACATACTTTTCCCTTTAAAAGAGGATTATCCTAAGCAGACATAGAGCAAAATAGGTATTATTAACAAGAATATTTGAAATCCTCATTACAAGTGCTATGTAAATAAACTTAAATCAGACTTTGAAATATTAGTTCCTATTTCTTACAGATAAATCTGTTCAATAGTTGGAAAACATTCAGTTTTAGGGTAATTGCTAATATACATAAAATCTTTATTGTCTTTGTGATTTTGTATTTTACAAATTCTGAGAAGCTGAACTATGTAAATTAAACTATTTTATACAGTGAAAGCTGGATGCATCAGGATTCCTCCTGAAGTCCAATACTGAGAGAGGCCTGGCCACCTGTCTTTGAAAGCATTCTTCAGAATTATTACTATCTGTCGTGTGTGTGTGTGTGTGTGTGTGTCTGTGTCTGTGTGTGTGGCTGTGTGCGTGCGCGCTCACACACACACACACACACACACACAACACATTCAGTCTTGTCTGACTCTTTGCAACCCCCCAGACTGTAGCCCACCAGACTACTCTGTCCATGGGATTTTCTGGGCAAGAATACTGGAGTGGGTTGCCATTTCCTTTTCAGGGGATCTTCCTGACCCAGGGATTATACCCATGCCTCTTGCGTCTCCTGCATTAGCAGGCGGATTCTTTACCCCACTGCGCCACCTGGGAAGCCCACCAACTATCTTATTCAGGATATATCTACAAAGATTTCCTAAGGAAATGATGGCCTTTTCAGTGCTATCGTTGGTTCTTTTCCGGCAATGGTTCTCAAGAGGGGTGGTGTTGGGGGATTCTGCCATACCGCTAAGGGCACGTTTTGCAGTGTCTACAAATGTTTTTGACAGTCACACCTGGAGGTTGGTGCTATTAGGATGTAGTGGGTAGAAGGCAGGGATGCTGCCAAGTGTCCTAGAACGCTCAGGACAGCCCTTAAGTCAAAGAATTATCCGGACAAAGTGCCCACGGTGCTGCCGCTGAGAAGCCGTCCCTACATAGGGGTTTCTCAAGCCTGAGGGTGCAGTAGCGCCACCTGGAGGGCTGGTTAAACCTGGATCCCTGGACCCACTCCCAGAGCTCCTGATGCGGTAGGTCTAGAGTAAGTAGGACCCAAACTTCCGGCAATTCTAACAGGTTCCCACGTGATGCTCATGCTGCCTGTTTATTCCTTCTTTCCTCAGTTTTGTTCAGAACAAGAGACTTTAGTCCTCAAGTAGCTTTTAAAAAAATCAACAAATTTTCAAATAAATATCTGAGACATCAAGGAACTCAGCCCCACACAGAACAGTGGGAGAAAAGATTGCTGGGGTGTGTGTCTTTAGTGGCAGTCAAGAATGAAGGTGAGCTGAATCTTTTCTGTGCTCTAAGCCTGAGAATCAATGTGTAAAGATAAAGTTACCTCCTTCATCATCACACTTATACTCTGCTTAATCCTTAGTTGTTGCTTTCCAGATATTTTTAAGAAGTTTCATTTACTTACAGTAGAGCAATAAAATTCCCAGAGGCTTGGTGGCAGAAATGATCTAGTTCTATGTTTGCCAGTATCTGGGAATTGGCAGAGTGGTCTGCCTATAATAGCAAATGTTTTGGTAGACAGGAATATGACAGAACATAATTTTTTGAAATAGTTACAACAAAACTGTCCAATACAGTGATTATCAGACACTTTTCTTAGCCTAAAACCTTTCCTTCAAAAAAAAATCTTAAATGAAAATACAAGCAAATAAACCCAGAAGCTGAGTTGCCAAAGCTGATCTTTTCTGTGGGAAAGTCTCCCCATCTTCTGCCACCTTCTTTAGCTACCCTCCTAAATCAGAAGCTATACACAGGAGAGTTTGAAATCTACTGTTCTAAAGTCTGAAGAAAAAAAACCTAAAGTTAAACTATATGGGGCTTTTTATCCTTTAAGAGAGGGTAAGAGCTCAATTGGATAAAACCATCCAAGTTCCCTACCGAGGTAACAATTCAAGCCTCTAAATTTACAAAGATGTGAAAACACAGACTCATGGTCTTTTATGGAGGAGTCTCAGAACTGAAACACAGTTAATGCTGTTTCAGAAGTCGGTCAACTGAGAATATGAAGAATTTCTTTACTTCCTGCTGAAACTGAAGGACAGATCACAAAGCTAATCTTAGATTGTATTTATATGTGCTCAGTCTTCTTACACAGATGATTTTAAGCCTCTAATAAAATGTGTAGGTTAAAGTAAGATGCAGTTTGAGATCTTACTCTATCAAAAGCAGGTAATGGGGAAAACTATTTTTCTCAAAATGGGTCTGAAAACATCTTTATTTTCAGAGTTTGTATCAGCTGAATAGTAAGTCAGAACCAAAATTAATTAGAATAATTAAACTGTAGTATTTTTGCTGTAATGTTTTTATCTGTTAAACCCCTTTTGGGAAGTAGATTACTTTTCCCATCAATGTCAATTGCTGTAAGAAACTAAGCAGATATGTGTAAGCTCTGCAAACCACTCCACTTGCCAATGACACTAAAGTACACTGAGTCAAAGCAATTATTCTGCTAAATAAAGACAAGAATGAGGACAGTCTTACCTTATAGCACAGATACAGCAGTATTAATATCGGTATTGAATATCGCATTATACATATCTATATAAGAAAGACATTATTTAGATTACAAGTATTTGGAATACTTTTACTTTATATTTTTGCTTTGTAAATATATTATTTTTAAAAATATATGTATATAATCTAACAGGACATGAATCTCCAATAGGCGAAAAAACTGAGTCAATCATTTGTAAGGTATTTGTAGCTTCCACCATATTGCCACCTAGTGAATTTATAGGGCAGAACAACCCAGAACTGTACTTATGGGCTATTAATCATTACCATATTCTTATTAGTAATTATGTACATATTATATATTATAGTAATTAACAATAATAATAGTGATAACTCTAGATAATGGGATTACTGGTAATTTTTAATATTCCTTTTGTGCTTTTCAGTGTTTCCAAATTCTGTATTATGAACATATCAAACTATGAAAAAAATAGAAAATAAAACTAAAATTAAGCAAAAATTATTTTAAAATAATTCCTTATAATGCAGGGAACCCAAAGCTGGTCCTCTGTGACAACATGGAGGGATGAGATGGAGGGGAGAGGTGGGAGGGGGTTCAGGAAGGAGGGGATACATGTATACCTGTGGCTAATTCATGTTGATGTATAGCAGTGGCCATCAAAATACTGTAAAGTGATTATCCTCCAATTAAAGTAAATAAAAAAATCATAACATATCATTATTTTAGCTTTAAAGTTTAGTATCCATTTTATAAAACTGATACTTAGACAACTCGTGGGAAAACAAATAATGAAAGAAATACTGAAAGTCATAAAAATGAAATGGAAAAAGAGATAGCACTGACCCTCTTTGGGTTATAAAGATGGATCAACTTCAGAAGTAACTCCCATATTTCAGGGCTGCATAAGCCAAATGACGCAAACACACACATATGGGATGTCCAGAGGTACTTCATTCTATAAGAACACAGGCAGGCAAAGGTCAACAGTGCTAACTGTATAGAAGCCTGAGACAGCTGTAAAGGCAGGTATATTATTTGTGATCATAGAACTTACTAAAACTATGCAGAAACCAACTGCCAAGGTGTTAGTTATTAATTCCATTGCCTTTTGAGAACGATCATATCAGTAAAAATAGAGGAATATTTGGTAATTAGAACTGGTTTATAAATGGTATTTTGTACTGGGAGAAGACAGTAAATAAGGATATTTTTATGGTAACCATAATTATTAAAGAAGATGATTGTCAGTTTCCAAATTACATTGCTAAACTATGTCAGGTAAAGAGTGGTCATAAAAAAATAAATAGATAAGACAAAAATACCTCATTGTACTCAATGCCAAGAATCCAAACAGAATCGTATGTATTAAATTGTAGGCAGTTTCTGGTTTCAGGCCAATTGTGTACTTTCCCGTTTTACACGTGGACTGCTGATTGGTAGAATCACTGGATAAAACAGCACATATACAAAGATAGTACTTAATTTTAATTCAGCTAAATCTTTGTTAAAGAAGAAGATACAAGAAAGCTATGCCTTCATATATTTAGAAATATTTTATTTCCCTAAAATAAAGTGAACAGCTCTGATCAATTTTGAATTTATGAGGCCAAAATTGTCATAATATATATTATTACAGTACTTAAAATTGCATAAATTTCATTTTAAGTAAAACCTTAAAGTCCTTCAATCCCTTCATTATAAGAGAGAGCAAAAAATTTTGCAATCACTAAAATTATAAGAGATCTTCAGAGGTATTGTAGTACTCATATTTTTCTAGTTTTTACAAATAAGAAATAAAAGTATATCCATAAACTTGGAACTCAGTAGTTTTATGAACCAATAATCACATTCTTAACCTATCACTATATCTCATTACATATGTCTAACATGATTTTGAAAATCAAATATGGCTACATTAAAATGATTGTACCCATAGAATTAACAATAATCCTTTAACATTACCTAACACCCAGTTCATGTTCCAGTGTCTATATTTGTTACAATAGCTTTTTGCAGGTAGTTTCTTTGAATCAGGATCCAAAGCTTTCATATTGCATTTCAGTAATGTCTCTTTTAAATTATCTTTCAATCAACAGAATTACTCCTCCTTCCAGACTTTTTAAGGGCATTTACTTGTTGAAGAAAATGTATCATTTGTCCTATAACTATTCCCACCTTCTGGATTTGGTTGATTGTCTCCTTGTGGTGGCATTTAATAAAATTCTCTATTCTCATATCTTTGATAAACTTTTAACTAGATCTAGAGGTTAATTCGGAGGAAGGCAACGGCAACCCACTCCAGTATTCTTGCCTGGAAAATCCCATAGATGGAGGAGCCTGGAAGGCTGCAGTCCATAGGGTCGCGAAGTTGGACACGACTGAGCGACTTCACTTTCACGCATTGGAGAAGGAAATGGGAACCCACTCCAGTGTTCTTGCCTGGAGAATCCCAGGGATGGCAGAGCCTGGTGGGCTGCCGTCTATGGGGTTGCACAGAGTCGGACACGACTGAAGCGACTTAGCAGCAGCAGCAGTAGCAGAGGTTAATTATCAGAGTCAAGTTCATTTATTTTGGCAAGTACACTTCATGAGGGTACAGCATATACCATACTGCATCAAGTAGGAAAGTATGTACTGTCTGGTTATTCCTACTTGAGTGATACTGAGATGGATGAATGTGTTCAAATTTGCACAATTTGTTGTCAACGGGAAAAGGAAACAACAAGTAATGGCCGCCAGTTTAGGATAAAAAAATAATACTTCCATAAAGGCTCCACTTATCCTTCATACAAATCCAGTAGGCTTGGATATGTACAATGCTTCTGTATTACTACTGACCTGTTATTTCCTGGAATTCTCTTTTCACAACCCTGCTGCTGCTGCTAAGTCACTTCAGTCGTGTCCGACTCTGAGTGACCCCATAGACGGCAGCCCACCAGGCTCCGCCGTCCCTGGGATTCTCCAGGCAAGAACACTGGAGTGGGTTGCCATTTCCTTCTCCAACGCATGAAAGTGAAAAGTGAAAGTGAAGCCACTCAGTTGTGCCCGACCCTCAGTGACCCCATGGACTGCAGCCTTCCAGGCTCCTCTGTCCATAGGATTTTCCAGGCAAGAGTACTGGAGTGGGGGTGCCATTAAGAAAATGAAAATGATACTCTATGATAAATTTCACCACTGGTGATATTCTTTACCTAATGTTATGTATCACAACCCAAACTCTGGCTTCCAGTAACACTAAAAGACAAGAACATACAAGACAAGAACATACACTTTCATCCTCCCTTAATACTTGGGAGAATTCGGCAACACCTCTCCCAGTCCCTGCAACTGAGCTAGAACGCTCAATTAATTCTGTGAATATAGAACAGGGCGCCCCTTTCAGTTATATACTGCACACTAATGTAGATGTGCTGTATAAATGTAATAGTACCATCCTTCCTAGCACCAGAAGGCAGGAATACTTTAAATACTTGGCGTTGACAGTATATCCTTCAAATTACTTAGACATTAGTTCACATTAAGACACTGTGACTCTTAAGAGACTTTAATTAATGTAGTGCTTTCCTTAATCAAGCCCTAATATCCCTACCTGGTAGATGAAGATACTCTAAAATCTTTATCTATAATCATATACCAAATCAGCTTCCAGGGACGGCTCACAGATTCACACTGAGCACGGCAGACATTTTCACACAACACTGCAGGCCAACTGAACTTCCTGCTTTGCATGCAGTCTAGAGTCCTGTCGACACTTGATGTGTCTGGAATAATATTAAATTACACTGTCTAGAATAATTTCCATCTATTTTCACAGGGCTAAATTTTTATCTTGGGCTCAGTATAAAAGAACACTTCTGAAAGATACTAAAGTAGTTTATAGTCAATGAAATATCTTCATGGTTCAATGTTGCTTCATTCTTAATAATCATAAAACACCTCAGCTGAGCTGGGCTCACTGTAATGACTTTCTCCCAGCCAACTCTTGGTGGCTGTGAATCAGCCCACCAGCACCTTAATTGGCAAGGTAACTACACAGAAAAAGGGCTTCCTTCTGGGCTTCATTACATTTTCACAAATGACAGTACCTTCAACTTCTTACACTTAATTTTCTTTCAATTTAACATGGATAGTAAATGCAAAAACCTCCATCAGCTTGATAGGTAGGTATTCCATAAGTTTTTAAAAAGTCTTCATACTCTCTGACTTTTTAAGTAGGTTAGCAGATTGCTAAGTTTTAAAAAAACTGTCAATTAATACCTTAAGACTTTTAGTAGACGCTAGTAATTATGGTCCATTCCAACTTCATAAGCCCTTAAACAAGATGCAACAAAACAAACAATGGTTTGTAAATCAATAATAATACCTGCTGTTGCTGCTGCCGCTGCTAAGTTGCTTCAGTCATGTCCAACTCTGTGCGACCCCATAGACGGCAGCCCACCAGGCTCCCCCCGTCCCTGGGATTCTCCAGGTAAAAACACAGGAGTGGGTTGCCATTTCCTTCTCCAATGCATGAAAGTGAAAAGTAAAAGTGAAGGTGCTCAGTCATGTCTGACTCTCCCCTGGACTGCAGCCTACCAGGCTCCTCCGTCCATGGGACTTTCCAGGCAAGAGTACTGGAGTGGGGTGCCATTGCCTTCTCCGAATAATACCTGATAATGATAGCTAAATGATAATACCTGATAATGATAGCTAAAACCAACAAAATACTCTGTGCACAAGGCACTAAGTACTTTATGTAATTTTAACTTATTTCTCACAAAGCCTTGATGGGTAAATACTCTTAGTGCTCTCATTCTATAGAAAGGGGACTGGAAATCTTGTAAAGGTTATGTATACTGGCTCAAAGATCGCATCATTGCCAAGTGCGCGGGCCAGGACTTCAACCCAGACCTGGGGGCATGGCAACCACTACCATTTACCGTCTCTTCACTGTTCCACCCATAACAACTGAGGGCAGAGTCCATGCTGACCTGGGCATGTTCTCCCTTTAAGATGACTGTTCTTTGTTCTGGATCTAATGCTTCGATTTTCAATTTAGCAATTTTTCTGCAACGCAGATCAAGGTCATTAAAGCACAAAATTAGATTTCTGAAATATGCCATACCTGAGATTACGGAGGGCCACAGCTAATGCTGCCATCACTGTGATGGACAGAACAAACATATAAGCATAAAAAAGCAGAGTATCTGAAAGCCTTTCAAATGTGTTCAAAGGCAGAAGACCAAATGCTTCTTCACACAGGTATAGGTTTGCATCAAAATCTCTAGGAAATAAAAGGAAAGCAAAAGTATTTAATTCAATACAAGACAAGTAAACCTCACATTTTTTTCCTCAAAACAAGCCTGAAATTAAAATAACTGATAACTTACATTTTAAAGACTCTGCTGATTTAACATTAAAAACAAACACAGACTTTAAAATGTAATCATACCTTGTGGCTCCAAATCCAAATTTTGCCTTCAAAAATTTAAAAATGTGCTCGTCTGACTTAAGATTAAGAATTTTCTGTCAGGGAGGGAGAAAACAAAAATTGCTAATTAGTTCCTTATACATGGTTTTCTGATCATTTCCCATTGAATACACTTATTCAATGTCCCATTTCATAGGACTGTATGTGTGTATGTGTAAAATTAGTAAATGTTCAAAATAATTCTTAGAATTAAGAAATTCGAAAGCTGAGATTTTCTTTTTCTTTTTTTAAAGTTTTTTAATGAAGTATGGTTGATTTACAATGTTGTGTTAGTTTCTGGTATATAGCAAAGTGACTCTGTTATACATACATATATTTGTTTCCATTATGATTTGCTACAGGATATTGAATACAGTTCCCTGTACTATACAGTAGGACCTTGTTATTTATCTGTTTTATATATAGTAGTGTGCATCTCAGAGTCAGACACGACTGAAGTGACTTAGTAGCAGCAGCAGCAGCAGCAGCAGCAGTGTGCATCTACTAATCCCAAGCTCCTAATTTATCCTTCCCTGAACTCCTTTCCCCTTTGGTAACCATAAGCTTGTCCTCTATGTCATGAGTCTGTTTCTGTTTTGTAAATAAATTCACTTGTATATTTTAGATTCCATATGTAAGTGATGTGCAATACTTGTTTGTCTCTGTCCGATTTATTTCACTTAGTATGATAATCTCTAGATCCATCCATGTTGCTGCAGATGGCATTATTTCATTCAAAAGCTGAGCTTTTCAAACTCTTTTTCTTCCTGTTTTTTTTTTTTCAGCAGAATCACTTTTGCAAACAAAATCTAGGCTTAAGTTCAATATGCAAAATAGATAAAAGATGAGGTTCTTTGGTTTTAGGGAAAGTGAGATGGCTGAAGCCCCAGTGAGTATAATTTTTTAAATCAGAAAACCGATAATATCATGATCTGAAGTCTCAAACAGGAACATAGTCCACAAATCCTACTGTGCTGATATAAGACTCATTCACTCAAAGATAATTCAAGACACAGCAGTAACCCTCAAGGGGTGAAGAGACAAATGCCAGTGTTTATCATTAATGAGTATAATTTTAATTCACATTATTTTATTTTTAATTTATGGCTTACAAAAATTCATACAACATAAAATGGGTGAAGAAATTATATCAGAAGAAAAATGAAGATAGAAAAAAATATGATTAATCCAGAACTGAATTTGTTACATAAAATATATTCACTAGAGATGAGCCACAAATCTGGACTCAAGCATTCTAGCAGAAAATGCAAAGAAGGAAATAAAAGCCTTTATGCTACTCACAGGGTCATAAGATTAAAACAAACCAGTTGCTTAGAAGAGATCCTTATGGTCTTAAAATTGAGACTCAAGAGAAATTTTGCCCATGGGTATATTAAAAACAGTGAGCAGTCTCAAAGAGTATCTCTTCCTAATTCTTCTCATTAGGTGGCTGGCAGAATGTCAAGTGCAATTCAACAGACGTTATTTTTTTGGGGAGTCAAAGAACAATGGTCCAGATATGCAGCTCTCTCCTGGTTTAATCCAGACACAGATAACTGAACATCTAGAGTGTTGAAATGAACAGACTGTTTAACTTTCAGCCAGTCTTTCAGAAATGCTGACTGTTCTGCTCAAATACGTTTTTGGTGAGTACTGACTGATAATGGAGTTTAAGGACATAGTGACAAGGACCTGGAGTAAAGGTGTTTAATGTAGCTGGCTGAGTGAAGGGTCTTTTTTTTCTTTCTTTGACAGTCAACAGACAGGGGGAGGGACTGCCATTCTCCTAGAGAAAGGGTCTGTCCTGGTCCAGCCTTCCCAGAGGGGGTGAAATCATCTCCATCAATCAATGTGGCTCTGATAATAAAGCTAGTTTATTTATGAACTTAACCCAATAAAAATCATGTCATTTTTTTTTAGTACCATAGTACAAAAAGAGTACTGGAGTGGGGGTGCCATTGCCTTCTTCAGTATAGAAAACAATCTCTAAAAAGTAGAGATTTTAAATTTAGAGAAATGCTTGTTAAATGCTTTTAAAGCTGAGTTTTTAAAAAGTTTAATAAATTCAAAGGTGGGTTCAAAGCAGAACATGTTAGAGTGAATAGAAATCAAGGACTAAAACAAAGAAAACAATCCTGTTACTGAAACAGAGGTAAAACTGAATCTGTTTAGAGTAAAACTAGTAACTCTTCAGTAATGCTAAATTAAATATATAATTTTATTAACATACCTTAATAATGTTGTTGAGAAAAAGTGTCAAACATAAAACAACAAATAAATGTAACAACAGTTTCCCAAGTCTATTAAGGAAGTTTCCAGTTTTCAGATTTTTCTAGAAATTAAGAGAGTTAATTTTTAATTTTTTAATATTCATTTAACTTCATAAACATTTAAAATGAGATTACTTAAAAGATTTAAAACATTGAGTCATGCAACATATAGAGAAAATATAACCTAATTTTCATGCAGTAACATTGCTTAAATTTTGTTATTTTCTAATAGTAAATGAATCACTTAATAATAAGCTCCATATGATACAGAATGTAACCGAGTCCTTTCTGTTTTAAAGACCTCTTCAACCAGAGTATGGAGTCGGCTCCTTAGAAGGTACTCAGCTCATACTGACTGAAGAAATCTTTTGATGATTTATCCACTGATTTGTATGTCACAGACTATAACCCATTAAATAAAAACACCAGCATAAAAAATAAATTGTGCTCTTTGATATATAATAGTTTTATTGTAACACTCAAATAACTTTACAGATTATCAAATATAATAATATCTAAACAGTTCAAAGATGAGTGATAATTCATTTCTAATTAAGGTTAAAAGGATAAATGAGACATACAGTTTCTAACAGTCAGCTAAAAGCGATTTACTAAAATCTTTGTGAGGATTTGCCATAGCAATTCTCACTCAAAAGACTAGTAAGAAAAAGGATTTATTCTTCCCCAAATGGAAAACAAAATAGCTTCTTGATTTAAAAGTGACTATGAGAAATGTTTCTCATATGCTTATGAGACAGAGAACAGGCTTTGCAACATTATTAAGGAAACAACAACTAACTCAAATTTTACCTAAATTTAAGAAATTTTAATTGTATAATAAAGTCAAAGATCAGGTGAATGTCAAACATGTTATTCTAGTAAGTGTCCCAAGGTATTTATTTATTTGGAACCTCAAATTCTCTAAACTGTTAATTTTAACTGACTTAAAAATCAATAATAATAATAATATAATATGTAAGAGTGAGGGAGAGTGGTGTTACTATTTCAAATAACAAGGTGTCCACCAACTTTAAAGACTGTGACAAACTTCCCACAAGCAATAGGTTCTTCTCATTCTTGAGCTCACACTTGAAAAGTTAACATTTTTTTTCTCCTTTTATTTCAACTTTAAACCAATAGCATTCAAATAAGTATCTCTGGCTAATCCTGAATTTAATTACGATTCCAAATTTATAGGAAATAATATTACAACAAATGGATGATGACATATCAGAGAGCTTGAAAACAAATGCTATACCATGCACTTCAAAAAAAAATAAAATAAAATAATGCCCCTACTGTGATTTAGTGGGAGTTTGGTCATAAATTTTCCTTTGTATCCTATAAGAAGATGGTCCAAACAAACATACATTTTAAAAAAGTTTAAGGACAAAAAAAAAAGTCCTACCTGAAGTTTTCTTGCAATTAATACCGAAAGGTTAAAACTGATAAGCAATGATCCAAGAATCATGGAATTAAAAAACTGAAGCATGCAGACCAGAAGTAAACCTGTGAGCTGTATACCATACAGCCATGTCACCTGCAACAACCAAAGGTTAGATGATTAAACAGATTTTATCAGGGGACTCCACATGCTGATGTGGTCCCTAGCTGAACACATCTCAAGTTACAAATAATGCAGAAAACACACCTAGCTTCAAGTAATACAATCTAAGAAAGGAAAATAAAACATTATACTTTTTAGTTATAGAACATTTTAAACTTTATAACATTAAAAAGAAAGGAGATATATGAAGTAGAGGAAGCAAACAACGGTATAAATAAATTCTAGAAACAGCAAATGCTGTTAATAGCTTTCAATTTTCTTCTAAATTCCTTTACAGTTGTGGTTTATAATATTTTATCACAGTCCAACAATCAATAATTTAATGTATACATTATTTCTCAATCTTTTATTTCCCAATCTTCCCTAATGATGTTGAACATCTTCATGTGTTATTGAACCTTTATATATCTTCTCTGGAGAACTATCTATCTAAGCTTTTGCCTATATTTAACTATTGAAAGGACTATAAGAATTCTTTATATATCCTGAAAGTCTCCTTTCAAACATGTGATTTGCAAATTTTGTCCCCCATTTTCTAAGCTGTCTTTTCACTTTCTTGGTGATATTCTTTGAAGTACAAAAGTTTTTAATTTTGATGAAGTCCAATCATCAATTTTTTCTTCTTTTACATACTCATGATTTTGTTGCTGTTGTTTAGTTGCTAAGTTGAGTCCGACTCTTTGTGACTCCCTGGGCTGCAGCACATGACTCCTCTGTCCTCCACTATCTTAAGGAGTTTCCTAAAATTCACATCCATTAAGTCAGTGATGCTATCTAATATGTTGTCCTCTGCCAGCCTTTCTCTTTTTGCCTTCAATCTTTCCCAGCACCTGGGTCTATTTTGGTGAGTCGGCTCTTCGCATTGATTGTCAAAGTATTGGAGCTTAAATTTCAGTCCTTCCAATGAATATTTAGGGTTGATTTCCTTTAGGACTGACTGGTTTGATCTCCTTGCAGTCCAAGGGACTCTCAAGAGTCTTCTCTAGCATTATAATTTGAAAGCATAAATTCTTCAGTGCTCACCATTCTTTATAGACCAACTCACATCCATGTGACTACTGGAAAAACCATAGCTTTGACTATACAGACCTTTGTTGGCAAAAGGATGTTTCTGCTTTTTAATATGCTGTCTAGGTTTGTCATAGCTTTTCTTACAAGGAAAAAGTGTCTCTCAATTTCATGGCTGCAGTCACTGTCCACAGTGATTTTGGAACCCAAGAAAATAAAATCTGTCACTGCTTCCACTCCCTCCCCCACCTTTTATTTGCCATGAAGTGATGGGCCCTGATGCCATGATCTTAGTTTGTTTGAATGTTGAATTTCAAGCCAGTGTTTTCATTTTTCTCTTTGATCCTCATCAGTTCAGTTCAGTTCAGTTGCTCAGTCGTGTCCAGCTCTTTGCAACTCCATGGACTGCAGAAAGCCAGGCCTCTCTGTCCATCACCAACTCCCGGAGTTTACCCAAACTCATGATCCTCAACAGGATGCTCTTTATTTCCTCTATATTTTCTACCACTACAGTAGTATCATCTGCATATCTGAGGTTGCTGATATTTCTCCTGGAAAGCTTGATTCCAGCTTGGGATTTATCCAGCCCAGCATTTCACACGATGTCCTCTGCATATAAGTTAAATAAATAGGGTGATAATATACAGGCTTGACATATTCTTTTTCCAGTATGAACCAGTTCATTGTTACATGTCCAGTTTTAACTGCTGCTTCTTCACCCGCATATAGGTTTCTCTAAGGTGGTCTGGTATACAGTCAAAGGCAAGCCATTCAATATCACAGTAATCCAAGTCTATGCCTCAACCAGTAATGCTGAAGAAGCTGAAGTTGAATAGTTCTATGAAGACCTACAAGACATTCTAGATCTAACACCCAAAAAAGATGTCCTTTTCATCACAGGGGACTGGAATGGAAAAGCAGGAAGTCAAGAGATAAGATACCTGGAGTAATAAGCAAATTTGGCCTGAGAGTACAAAATGAAACAGGGCAAAGCCTAACAGAGTTTTGCCAAAAGAACACATTGGTCATAGCAAACACCCTCTTCCAACAATACAAGAGATGACTCTACACATAAACATCACCAGATAGTCAATACCAAAATCAGATTGATTATATTCTTTGCAACTGAAAAGGACAAGCTCTACACAGTCAGCAAAAACAAGACTGGGAGCTGACTGTGGCTCAGATCATGAACTCCTTATTGCAAAATTCAGACTTAAATTGAAGAAAGTAGGGAAAACCACTAGACCATTCAGGTACGGCATAAATCAAATCCCTTACAATTAATAGATTCAAGGGATTAGATCTGAAAGAATGCCTGAAGAACTATGGATGGAGGTTCATAACATTGTACAGGAGGCAGTGATCAAAACCATCCCCAAGAAAAAGAAATGCAAAAAGGCGAAATGGTTGTTAAAGGAACCCTTACATATAGCTGAGAAAAGAAGAGAAGTGAAAGGTGAAGGAGAAAAGATATATCCAACTAAATGCAAAGTTCCAGAAAACAGCAAGGAGAAATAAGAAGGCCTTCCTAAGTGAACAATGCAAAGATGCAGAGGAAAACAATAGAATGGGAAAGACTAGAGATCTCTTCATGAAAATCAGAGATCCCAAGGGAATACTTCATGCAAAGATGGGCACAATAAAGGACAGAAATGGTATGGACTTAACAGAAGCAGGAAGTATTAAGAAGAGGTGACAAGAATATACAGAACTATACAAAAAGATTTTAATGACCTGGATAACCATGATGGTATGATCACTCTCTTACAGCCAGACATCCTGGAGTGTGAAGTCAAGTGGGTCTAAGGAACCACCACTATGAACAAAGCTAGTGGAGGTGATGGAATTCCAATTGAGCTACTTCAAATCCTAAAAGATGATGCTGTTGAAGTGCTGTACTCAATATGCCAGCAAATTTGGAAAACTCAGCAGTGGCCAGAGGACTGGAAAAGGTCAGTTATCATTCCAATCCCAAAGAAAGGCAATGCCAAAGAATGTCAAATTACTACACAACTGCACTCATTTCACAGGTGAGCAAAGTCAAGCTCTAAATCCTCCAAGCTCAGTTTCAGCAGTACAGGAACTGAGAACTTCCAGATGTACAAGCTGGATTTAGAAAAGGCAGAGGAACCAGAGATCAAATTGCCAACATACACTAGATCATAGAAAAAGCAAGGGAATTCCAAAAACATCTACTTCTGGTTCATTGACTACACTATAGTCTTTGTGTGGATTGCAACAAACTGTGTAAAATTCTTAAAAGGTGGGACTACCCGACCACCTTACCTGCCTCCTGAGAAATATGTATGCAGGTCAAGAAGCAACAGTTAGAACTGAACATGGAACAAGAGACTAGTTCAAACTTGGGAAAGGAGTGCATCAAGGCTGTATATTGTTACCCCGTTTATTTAACTTATATGCAGAGTACATCGTGTGAAATGCCAGGCTGGATGAAGCACAAACTGGAATCAAGGTTGCAGGGAGAAATATCAATAACCTCAGATATGCAGATGACATCACCCTTATGGCAGAAAGTGAAGAGGAACTAAAGAGCCTGTTGATGAAGGTGAAAAAGGAGAGTGAAAAAACTGATTTAAGACTCAACTTTCAAAAAACTAAGATCATGGTATCTGGTCCCATCACTTCATGGCATATAGATGGGGAAAGAATGCAAGCAGTAACAGACTTTATCTTCTTGGGCTCCAAAATCACTGCAGATGGTAACTGCAGCCATGAAATTAAGACACTTGCTCCTTGGAAGAAAAGCAATGACAAACCTAGACAGCATATTAAAAAGCAGACATTAATTTGCTGACAAAGGTCCATCTAGTCAAAGCTATGGTTTTTCCAGTAGTCATGTATGGACGTGAGAATTGGACCATAAAGAAGGTTGAGCACCAAAGAATTGATGTTTTTGAACTGTAGTGTTAGGAAAGACTTTTGAGAGCCTCTTGTACTGCAAGGAGGCCAAGTTGGTCCATCCTAAAGAAATCAACTCTAGATATTCATTGGAAGGACTGATGCTGAAGCTGAAGCTCCAATCCTTTGGCCACCTGAGGCAAAGACCTGACTAATTGGAAAAGACTTTGATGCTGGGAAAGATTGAAGGCAGCAAGAGAAGGGGATGACAGAGGATGAGATGGCTGGATGGCATCACTGACACAAGCTCTGGGAGATGGTGAAGGACAGGGAAGCCTGGCACACTGCAGTCCATGGGGTTGGAAACAGTCACACATGAATGAGTGACTGAACAAGAAAGCAGATTAAAGACAGAGACATCATTTTGCCAACAAAGGTCTGTATAGTAAAAACTATGGTTTTTCCAGTAGCCATGTACGTGACTGTGATTTGGACCATAAAGAAAGCTGAGGGCTAAGGAATTAATGTGTTTGAATTGTGGTGCTAGGGAAGACTCTTGAGAGTCCCTTGGACAGCAAAAGATCAAAGCAGTCACTCCTAAAGGACATAAACCCTGAATATTCTTTGGACTAAAGCTGAAGCTCCAATACTTTGGCCACCTGATGTGAAGAGTCAACTCACTGGAAAAGACCCTGATGTTGAGAAAGATTGAGGGCCAGGGTTCAGGTCCCTGTTCAGGTGCCAAATGTTGGGACCAGCCCAACAACGAATTGACTCGAGGGAAGAGTGCTGCCAGAGAAGAATAAAGAAAAAGAAGACTCAGAAATAAAGAAAAAGAAGACTCAGAAATAAAGAAAAAGACGACTCAGGGGTCTGATGCCATTCACAGGCAAAAGCCCAGATCCTAATCCTTGCATGCCTTTCATTGTTAACTTCTACTTCCTTGTTTGTGCTATAGAGGTATCTGCTCTTTACAGTCTCAGATTGGGGATAAAGATATACAATGCACGGTCCACAATGTCAAGCCTTCAGGCCTTTCATGACTTTGTTTAGCTGTTTGGTTAGTGACGACCTTTCTCAGCAATGCCCTCTAGGCCCTGGTCACTACCGGAATAGTCACTAATGGTTTTCCATCAGTCACATCAATACTTCAACATCTTGTTTTCAAGATGTCTTTCCATGATATATGTTTTACTGCTCCCAGTCCTTCGTCTGGGGGTGATGAGAAAGTCATGCTTTTTCAAAGAAGCCATGTTAATTATAGTACAGGCCTGTGCATAGCATATTCCCTACACAGGAAAAGGGGAGGAACAAAGGAGGAGATGGTTGGAAGGCATCACCAACTCAATGGGCATGAGTTTGAGCAACCTCTGGGAGATAGTGAAGGACATGGAAGCCTGACATTCTGCAGTCCATGGTGTTGCAAAGAGTTAGACACAACTTAGTAACTGAATAACAACAAGTTGACAGCTTGGTTATAATTGAGATTTTTTTCCTCTTTGTAAGTAAGAATGTAAGTATGCAGTGCTACACATTTCTCTGTTAGTGCTGCTTTAGTTGCACCCCAAAAGGCTTGATGTCTTGCATTTTTGTTGTCACTGAATTCATTGTTTTTTCAAGGCTCCTTTTTGTCCCATAGATTAAATAATCTATGTGCACTATTTAGTTTCCAAGTTTGGAAAGTTTCCTACCTTTTTGTATAATTCCTAGTTTGAATCCATTGATTCAATCCACTGGGTATTCTGCTGATGTTGGGTGGAGTGTTCTATAAATGTTAGTTAGATGCTGTTGGTTGATGGTGGTGTTCAGTGCTATATCCTCAATGGTTTCTGTCTGGTTTCTGTCTGAGAGAGGGCTGCTGATGTCCTCAATCCTGTTTGTAGGCTTGTCTATTTCTTTTAGTTCTGTTTATTTTTGTTTCATATATATTGTGGCACTGTTGTTCAGTACATATGCATTTAGAGTTCTCATGTCTTCTTCGTAGATGAATCCTTTTTCAATATACAGTATTCTGGTAATTTCCTTTGTTCTCATGCCTACTTTATCTGACATTAATATAGCCACTCCTACTTTTTTGGTTAATATTTGCAATGGTGTTATCTTTTCCAACTCTTTTAGTTTCAATCTTCCTATATTGTTTGTTTTGTGTGAAGTGAATTTCTTATGGAAAACATTTTGGTTGTGTGTTTTTAATCTGCTTTAGCCCATCTCTGTCTTTAAGTTTTTGTATTTCATTGCTCTGTGTGTGTTAGTAGCTGTGTGTGTGTTAATAGCTCAGTCGTCTCTGACTCTTTGTGACCCCATGGACTGTAGCTCACCAGGCTCTTCTCTCCATGGAATTCTCCAGGCAAGAATACTGGAGTGGTACGCCATTCCCTTCTCCAGGGCATCTTCTCAACCTGGGGACTGAACCCAGGCTTCCTGCATTGCAGGCAGACTCTTTACCATCTGAGCCACCAGATAATTATTGCTATGCTAGCCCTAAATAATTATTGCTATGCTAGATCTTAAAATCTGTCATTTTATCATTTGCTCTTTGTTCACTCTGTTTTCTATTTGTTTTCTCTTTCCTGCCTTCCTGTGGGTTACTTGAACATTCTTTGAATTCTATTTTTACTTATTTATAGTATTTCTGAATGTATCTCTTTGTACAGGTTTTTAGTGGCTGTTCTGGATTATTACATTATGCATTCTAACTTATTATAGTCTACTGGTGTAGATATTTTATCAGTTTGAATCAAGTGTAGAAATTTTACCTCAGTTTAAGTCCCTTTACTCTTCTCATTTACAACTGTCTTAAATATTTCCTCTATATAGAGAACCACAGGCAATATTAGTAACTCTTGCTTCAGCTATCAAACATAATTTAGAACACTCAAGATGAGAAAAGTTTATTATACTTAATTCATATTTTTAAATTAAGTATATCTCAAAATTAAGGGAGCTACCCACTCCAGTATTCTGGCTTGGAGAATTCCATGGACAGAGGAGCCTGGTAGGCTGCAGTCCATGGGACTGCAAAGAGCTGGACATGCCTGAGAAACTTTCACAAAACAAACTTGCTTCATCTGGTTCCAAATTGGGAAAGGAGTACCACAGGCTGTATCTTGCCACCCTCCTTATTTAATTTATATGCAGAGTACATCATGAGAAACGCTGGACTGGAAGAAACACAAGCTGGAATCAAGATTGCCGGGAGAAATATCAATAACCTCAGATATGCAGATGACACCACTCTTATGACAGAAAGTGAAGAACTACAGAGCCTCTTGATGACAGTGAAAGAGGAGAGTGAAAAAGCTGGCTTAAACCTCAACTTTCAAAAAACTAAGATCATGGCATCAGTTCCCATCACTTCATGGCAAATAGATGGGGAAACCATGGAAACAGTGACAGACTTTATTTTTTGGGCTCCAAAATCACTGCAGGTGGTGACTGCCATCATGAGATTAAAAGACACTGGCTCCTTGGAAGAAAAGCTATGACCAGCCTAGACAGAATATTAAAAAGCAGAGATATTACTTTGCTGACAAAGATTGATGCAGTCAAGGCTATGGTTTTTCCAGTAGTCATAAAGAAAGCTGAGCACTGAAGAACTGATGCTTTTGAACTGTGGTGTTGGAGAAGACTCTTGAGAGTCCCTTGGACTGCAAGGAGATCAAGCTAGTCAATCCTAAAGAAATTCAGTCCTGAACATTCATTAGAAGGACTGATGATGAAGTTGAAGCTCCAATACTTTGGCCACCTGATGAGAAGAATTGACTCCTTAGAAAAGACCCTGATGCTGGGAAAGACTGAAGGCAGAAGGAGAAGGGGACATCAGAGGATTAATGGTTGGATGGCACCACCAACTTGATGGACATGAATCTGAGCAAGTTCCAGGAGTTGGTGATGGACAGGTAAGCCTGGTGTGCTGCTGTCCATGGGGATGCATAGTCAGACATGGCTGAGTGACTGAAGTCAACTGAATTAATACTTTTATTTTTAATTGCCTTTTATTTGTTCTTGATGTCCCAACATTTCTCCTTTTATCACTTCCTTCTGTTTCAATAACTTCATTTACCATTTTTTAAAAACAGTAGGTCTGTTGGTAAGAAATTTTGTTAGTTTTCCTTCATCTGAGAATGTTTTGCTTTCTCTCTCTCTCTTTCCTGAAAGATATTTTGGCTGGGTATAACACTCTGGGTTGACCATTTTTTTCTTTCAGCACCATGGTTTCTGATGAGAAATCCACAGAAATCCACTGTCATTCAAATTGGTTTACCCCTATCAATATCATTTTTCTCTGACTGATTTCACAGAAAAATCTTTAATCTCCAGAAGTTTGATTATGAGGCATCTTGGCATTGATTTATTTGGTTTATACTATTCGAGATTAGCTCAACTTCTTGATTCTGTAGGTTTTCCCAAATATGAAAAATTTTTGATCATTCCTCAAAATGTGTTTTTTCACATACTTTTTCCAGTTTAACATTCCTTCTCTCCTGTTGGGGTTCTGATTACATGAATTCAAGCTCTTGCTATGGTCCCACGGCTCTCTGAGGCTCTGTTCACTTTTTTTCCAGTCTATTTTCATGTTCAAATTAGTTAATTTCTAAATTGTCCTATCTTCAAGTTCACTGATTCTTTCCTCTGACCATTCCAGTCCACTGTGGAATTGATCTTCTGAGATTTTTACTTTCATTATTGGAACTTTTCAGTTGTAAAATTTTCATTTGCTTCTTCTTTTTATCTTTTAAATCTCAATTGAGAGTTTCTATTTTTTCATTTGTTTCCAGTACATTTGTAATTGCTCAATGACAGTTTTATGATGACTGCTTTAAATTCCTTGTCAGATAATTCAGCTTTTGTGTGTCTTGATGTTGCCACCTGTTGATCCCTGCTCATTCAAGAGATTTTCCTGGTTCTTAGTTTAATAAATGATCTTCAATTGTACTGTAGGATATTATGGATCTTGGAACCTTCTGTAAACCTTCATTGGCAGCAGACTTCCTGATACCATCCCAAACTCATGCCACTGAGGAAAGAAGGATGCTGCCTCATTATTTCCAGATGAATCTGGCTGTCCAGGGTGCCCATTTGACCTCTGCTGACTTTTAAGGGGGTATCTCATTACTGCCAGGTGAAGATGAAAGTTTAGGCTCCCCAAAAGGCATCTGCTGACACCATCCTGGCAAAGAGGGGAAGGGATGTCTTATTACCAATAGTCAGAAGTTGGAGGTTCTTCATGTGGCATTCATGCTTCACCCTTTTCTTGAGGCTTTTCCCCCTCTGAATCCATTAGTATTTCCTGGACGTTAACTACTCTAGTACTTAGTCTGAGATAAATATAGCAAAGAGAAAATTGAAGGAACTCACTGTCATGTTTTCCTCTGGTCTTGAGGTCTCGAGGCATAGTCTTTCTTTTCTCCACCTCTCAAAATCTTATGTTTGTTTTTTATCTAACGTCTAGGGCTGCTTCTAATTGTACTTAGTAGGAGGAATAAGGAGAAGTGCATTTACTTCATTTTGCCTGGAAATTATTGAGTATTTTAAAATTGCCTCCCAGGTATTAATCACTAATATGTCTTGTTTTCATAATAGGTAATCTCTGTATTCTTAGTAATGAAACAGAATTACATGCTTAATAATAACATTTACTGTTCTATTTTATATTTTTAAATTCTGTACACATTTCTCACGGTAAACTTCACTTTTGATGGTAAGAGACTTTCCATCATCCATGAAAAGAAGATGACATGTACTGAAAAAGACAGTTTTTTATCACCACATCAGGCTCTGAATTTGTATTATCTTTTTTCTGTATCAATTATTCTGACTCTTTCCCATGTGGCATGATTAGAGATCATGATTCCAGTTTATGAAGAAACTAAGGCTCTTAAAGAGCTAGTTATTTTCAGATAGTAGCAACTTGGTATTATAAGCCAGGATCCTTTCATTATGATACTGTTCCTCTTTAAATTCTGATATTACTTCTAACACCAACAGAGTTTCAAATATGAAAAGTTCGGTGAATTCAGAACTGAATATAAAATAAATCAGCTGTATTATTCTTTAGTTTTTTGTGTGTGCCAAAATAGTATCTTTTATTGTTTTCTAATTTTTTTAAAAAAAAGAAATAAATGTTTATTATGGAAAATTCAAGAGATCTATAGAACAAAAAGAAAATACGAGTACTAAGCACATTTTGTTGTTTAGTTGCTAAGTCATATCTGACTCTTTTGCGACCCCATGGACTATCGCTCATGAGACTCCTCTGTCCATGGGATTTCCCAGGCAAGAATACTAGAGTGGATTGTCATTTCCTTCCTCAGGGGATGTTCCCCCACGGATCAGATGACTGCTAATACTTTAATGTATATATTTCTGGAAACTTTCCTTTCTATATACATATTTTACTTTTGAAAAAAAGGGAAAAGGAAAACTAATGGTTACATATAACACTCTGTTACATAGTTAAGACATGTTTATTTAACAATACTCTATTGCTACTGACTTAGGTCATTTCCAGACTTTTCTTACTACAATACCACTAAAATATATTTCCTTATGATAAATTTCAAGAAGTGAAAGTCTGGTGAAAAGACAAACACATTTTCTTGGGCTTTTGATACTTACTGTAAAAATACACTAGAGAAAATTATATACTACAGAAAAACTTCATAGTTATATTTTCAAAATTGCTCATTATTTATTTTTAAATTTCTTCTTCCATTAATTAATTAATAAATCAATTTATTTATGTTAAAGTGTACAGTGTTCTTTTGAATGTACTTGTTGGTGGTGGGGGAGTGATATGAAGACACCAACTGGCCTAGGAGTGTATGACAAGGAGAAATACAGAGTCATCTAGGCACTCCTTCCCCTTAACTTGCAAGTCTCCATGAGCAAAGTATAAGGAGTTAACAAAACAGGAAAGCCAATATAAAACAACAGGAATAGACTCAGCTTCATTTGTACATATAGCTTTTACAGGCACGTGGGTTCTATTATTATTATCCAATATCACACATATACATATACACACGTATACATTTTAGCTTTCGCTTATCCACCTGCTTTTTAATTTTTTCTAAATTTTTTAATTTTTATTTTATGTTGGAGTTTACTTGATTAACAATGATGTGTTGGTTATTAGGTGCACAGCAAAGTGATTCAGTTATACCCATATCAGTATCCATTCTTTTTGATTCTTTTCCCATTTAACCATCTGCTTTCTTTACTGTATTTTACCTTCATTATTTTGCTTTCTCACACTCCATACAAATTCTACTCTCTTCATTTTTGTCCAGCTCAAGCATCTCATTTCTGTGAAACCTTTTAGCCTAAAAATAACTTTCCTCTTCTAGACTTCTATTGCTTATTATTACTACAAATTGACATCTATCTATCTATCGAGAGAGAAATAGATATATAGATGTATATATTAGACATCTAATTGTATAGACATCTTCATTTCCCAAGTTAAATGGCAAACTCCCAATGGATGGGACATCTTATATGGGTTTCCACCTGTGTTTTCTGTGCTGACTGATTTTAATATTTCCTAATTCAGATTCAGTCAGTTTTGAAAGATTGCTACACCTCTTCTGACATGGAATATGTGAGCTCAACTTCTCTATTAGATTATATTGCTGCCCTAGGTTTGGAGATAATATTTCATTGTACTTGGGAAATACTTAAGTTACTGTTACTTTAGAATAGTAACTATGAGCAACTTAAAATTATACACAATACATTATAACATATTTCTACAAGTGACAAGAACCATGCAGTAAATGACAGCAGCACACACTGGGAGACAAACAATGGTTTCCTTCATAATTTCCTTATTTCATAGGTGGCCTCTGGCCAATCAATAAGGATTCAGATCCCACACTGGTAAATGCTACTGTGAAAATTTTATGAAGTACCACAGAAAAGTTATTATACATCCACTGATTTCCTTAGGGGGAAAAAGGATGGGGGCAATAAACAGTAACACATTTTAAGATGGCTATCCTATATTTTAACATTTAAGTAAACTCTATAAAGGACCACCGACTCAGACACTTGTGCTCCAAATAAATATGTCTTTTAATGTAAAATAAGCAGGATAAAAGTTAAAATCATCAAATCAGGCTATATAAATTACTCAACTTCAACTGACCAAAACATATTTACATTACAGTTAAGAAGCAGCTTCAACTTTATCATTAAGCATGTGCATATTTTGAGCTCATTCTATGATATAAAACATTAAACAATGACCATCTCAACTGAGAAAAGAAAGCAAAGCTTACCTTCATTGCTGGCAACATGTCTAGGGAGTCGAGTATGAACAGCACTAATGCTTGCATCAGCATCATAAATTGATTAAATTGCCATGTTAGACTAAAGAGAAAAGTTGATATGAAAATGGCAAGAAGTGTCAGCCTCTGTAAAAAGAAAATCTTATATAATTTACATGTCTCTACTAATAAAAAGCCTCTCAGACAAGTGTTCTCAAGAGCAGCCAATATCTCTATAAACAAAACAGAAAAAAACTATAAAATGTTGCTCTGCAAACTCTTGCATTTGTTACTTATGCTCTAAATATCCTAAAGTGACACTTTGCATATAAATATTCACATACAGTATGTGTACTCCATATTATTATGGAGGTGATAATGCACCAAGTCACATCTCAAGAGCAATCGCTTAAAAATTCTGACAGCTCTGCAGAAATTTTGTGTGGGTTTGCTGCAACTATTTAAGGGCAGATGATACAAAGAACATTTTTAACATCGAAAATGAAAACATTTTCTTTGTAAAGTAGGGAAAGGCTTGGAAAAAAAGTTAACTCAAGTTAAAAAACTAGTCGTGGAATAAGAATTAGCAACAGACACTGGGACACTATGAACATCACATTTTCTGAAGCTTCTAAGATAAAACTGGAGAACTAAAAACAGACACAAAGGACTGTAAAAACTTACTTGAGAAAGAGGCTGTAAGTTTGGTCTCAGGAAGTATGTAATTGCTGCTATCTGGATTGCAAAGAATGGCAGCGCCCAATTCTCTCTCAGGGGGATGGTAAACTCCACTCTTGTGGTATCTATTCTGCACACAGAAAACAAAGGGCCAAAGGGGTAATTTTTACTATCACTACCTCAAAGATTTCCTGACGTGAAAGACATATTACATTAAGTATATTTAGATTTTGGTTTTGGTTCTCACTAATTTGTCCTTATCATCATCCCTGTAACATAAAACTGTCATTGAGAAAATTTAAATAACCTGTCCACAGGCAGACAGGGGTGGAATTGGTAGTGTTTTATACTTGAGGCTTAATTCTGTCATTGATTAATAATTGGTAAAAATGGTACTGAAGAATTTATTTACAGGGCAACACTGGAGAAACAGACATAGAGAATAGACTTATGGACATGTGGAGAGGGAAGGAGAGGGTGAGATGTGTGGAAAGAGTAACATGGAAACTTATATTACCTATGTAAAATAGATAGCTGACGGGAATTTGCTATATGGCTCAGGAAACTCAAACAGGGGCTCTGCATCAACCTAGAGGGGTGAGGTGGGGTGGGGAGGGAGATGAGAGGGAGGTTCAAGAGGGAGGGGATATATGTATACCTATGGCTGATTCATGTTGAGGTTGGACAGAAAACAACAAAATTCTGTAAAGCACTTATCCTTCAATAAAAAATAAATTAATTAAAAAATACTGGTAAAAACTGCTTGAGCCACCCCTGCTAGAATGTGAACCCCCAGAGGGCAAGAATAATTTTCAAGTTTGTACACCCAGTGCCAAGAACCATTCCTACACACACTAGGTATCCAACAAATGTCATTTATTTACTTTTAATAGAAGCAAATTTGACGTTTAGCAGGAATTATATGTTAGATTAAAATGTTAAGAAGCAGCATAACACAGCGGTCTCACACTAAGTGCATCTGAATTCTGATTAAAACTTAGCTCCGTGTGTGTGTGTGTGTATGTATACCTTTCTATATAAATATATATACCTAATAAATAGCCTCATATACATGTTTATGCATATAACTTAACCTTTTACATATATTTATATATATAATATACTCAACCTTTTAAGCTTCAACTACCTCATCTTTGAAATAGTAATAATAGTACCTACACTATAAGGTTGCTAAAATAATCCACAGAAAGCACTAATGTACAGTGCTTGGCATATAGTAACCACTCAATAATGTTATAATAAAAAGTAATTTGTTGAGGATTAACCAGGACCATCGAAAAAGCAAGAGTTCCAGAAAAACATTTATTTCTGCTTTATTGACTATGCCAAAGCTTTTGACTGTGTGGATCACAATAAGCTGTGGAAAATTCTGAAAGAGATGGGAATACCAGACCACCCGACCTGCCTCTTGAAAAACTTGTAAGCAGGTCAGGAAGCAACAGTTAGAACTGGACATGGAAAAATAGACTGGTTCCGAATTGGAAAAGGAGTACGTCAAAGCTGTATACTGTCACCCTGCTTATTTAACTTCTATGCAGGGTACATCATGAGAAACACTGGGCTGGATGAAACACAAGCTGGAATCAAGATTGCCAGGAGAAATATCAATAACCTCAGATATGCAGATGATACCACCCTTATGGCAGAAAGCGAAGAGGAACTAAAAAGCCTCTTGATGAAAGTAAAAGTGGAGAGTGAAAAAGATAGCTTAAAGCTCAACATTTAGAAAATGAAGTTCATGGCATCTGGTCCCATCACTTCATGGGAAATAGATGGGGAAACAGTGGAAACAGTGTCAGACTTTATTTTTGGGGGCTCCAAAATCACTGCAGATGGTGACTGCAGCCATGAAATTAAGACACTTACTCCTTGGAAGAAAGTTATGACCAACCTAGATAGCATATTGAAAAGCAGAGACATTACTTTGCCAACAAAGGTCTGTCTAGTTAAGACTATCGGAGAAGGCAATGGCACCCCACTCTAGTACTCTTGCCTGGAAAATCCCATGGACAGAGGCGCCTGGTAGGCTGCAGTCCATGGGGTCATGAAGAGTCGGACACGACTGAGTGACTTCACTTTCACTTTTCACTTTCACGCATTGGAGAAGGAAATGGCAACCCACTCCAGTGTTCTTGCCTGGAGAATCCCAGGGACAGGGGAGCCTGGTAGGCTGCCATCTATGGGGTCGTACAGAGTTGGACACGACTGAAGTGACTTAGCAGCAGCAGCAGTCAAGACTATGGTTTTTCCAGTGGTCATGTATGGATGTGAGAGTTGGACTGTGAAAAAAGCTGAGCGCCAAAGAATTGATGCTTTTGAACTGTGGTGTTGGAGAAGACTCTTGAGAGTCCCTTGGACTGCAAGGAGATCCAACCAGTCCATTCTAAAGGAGATCAGCCCTGGGTGTTCTTTGGAAGTAATGATGCTAAAGCTGAAACTCCAGTACTTTGGCCACCTCATAAGAAGAGTTAACTCATTGGAAAAGACTCTGATGCTGGCAGGGATTGGGGGCAGGAGGAAAAGGGGGACGACAGAGGATGACATGGCTGGATGGCATCACCGACTCGATGGACCTGAGTTTGAGTGAACTCCGGGAGTTGGTGATGGACAGAGAGGCCTGGCAAGCTGCGATTCATGGGGTCGCAAAGAGTCGGATACAACTGAGTGACAGAACTGAACTGAACTGAACCAATATTAGAACTCATGTTCAAATTTTAAGACTGATACTGAATATTGATGTTGCTTTTACAGGTCAGGCAATAATTCGATATATCTTGAATATGTTTTTTAAAAATGTTATTTCATAATGCTCTGGTATTTGGAAATTAATATATATTAATTAGATAATGTAAGAACTTCTTTATGTTTGTACAGTGCTTTATGCTTTGCTAATTAGGAGCGCCACACAATCTTATTGAGGTTGATAATAATGATATTATTAAACCTTTTAAGATATGAGATTGATGACTAGAGAAATATTAATCATACAGCAAGTTAGTAATAGGATTGGGACTATTATAGATGATTTTTTTGACTTACAATTCAATGTTTTGTTCCTCAGTTGTAGATATATTAATACAGAAGTAGGACTTTCTATGTTACTAAATAAAAACTTCACGAGGTAACCCAAAGAGAAAATGGTGGTTGTTTAGTCACTAAGCTGTGTCTGATTCTTTTTCAACTCCATAGACTGTATCATGCCAGGCTCCTCTGTTCATCGAATTTTCCAGGCAAGAATACTGGAGGGGGTTACCATTTCCTTCTCCAAGGGATCTTCCCAACCCAGGGATCAGACCCATGTCTCTAGCATTGCAGGTGGATTCTTTACTGCTGAGCCGCCAGGGCTTCCGCAAAGAGAAAATGCTCTCACACAAATGTGGAAGAACAACCTTCTTTAAACTGGAAATGAAGTAACTTCATTTTCTAAACTTACACTTTAGAAAGGGAGAAAGGAATACTGATTCCAACTCACCTGTTTGTGACATACCAGAAGGCTGCTAAGAGTCCTGACAGCCACGTGCCACTCAGGAGCCAGCTGGTTACGTAAAGAGCTGTGACGTAAACTGCCTGGAGTCCAAACAAGGTGTAAATATAAAAATAAACTGGCTCTATATATTTCTGTAAAAGGGAGTGACAAAAAAAATGTTTGTTACAGAACCCCCACTCCTACTCATTGCCACTTAAAAACATGCCAGTGGAAATTTAGTATTTAGAAGTTTGGTATTAATTCCAAGAAATAAGCATGCATCACTCCTTCCCATATAAAAGTGTGCTAGCAGCCTTCTTTCTCAGTATCAAGAGCAGAAGAGGGAAGTTCCTGAGACTTTGGCTTCAGAAAAGTTTTACACCTAATTTTGTGTAGCATTCCCTTATTTACGTGAGGAGGATCACTGTGATCTGCTAATTTTCCAGGGTTATTTTTTTTTAATTCAAAGGTAAATGAGGAGTGATTACACATTTCCAATTGAAAATATTTACCATCTTTCAAACTGCACATTTATAAGCCTCAAAGTATCTATATGTAAAAATATAAAATATAAATAAAAAGCAAAATTCACAATATGTAAGGAGAAAATTAGCATACTGTTGTTTTTATATCAAGACAGCTGAAGATCAGAAAAACCTATGTGAAACATGTCAACACTTTGACTTTCATCTGATATTAAATTCAATGTCACAGATCACAACATACCTGTATGGGTAGAACTCTATACAAAATACTGAGAAAAACCTCTTGGTAAATATTCATTCGTTGAAGGAGGTTAATTGTCCTCATAGATTCCGTTTTGTTATCATATATTAAGCCACGAAAACCTAAGATTAATATTTGAAAATTCAGGAAAAGATAATTATAATTACTCATTCAAAACTATTCATAGATTCTTTAGTATATGTCAGAGAATGTGCTAGGTACTGGGCATATAATATAGTCCTATCCACAAAAAGCTTGGGCTTCCCAGGTGGCTCGGTGGTAAAGAATTCACCTGAAATGCAATGCAGGAGATGTGGGTTTGATCCCTGGGTTGGGTAGATCCCCTGGAAGAGGGCACAGCAACCCACTCCAGTATTCTTGCCTGAAGAATGCCATGGACAGAGAAGCCTGGCAGGCTATGGCAAATGGGGTTGCAGAAGAGCTGGACACAACTTAGCGACTAAACAACAACAACATCCACAAAGAGCTTACCCCCATATATCAGATGGACACTTGTTTAAATGTTTACACAAACGTAAGTAAACTATAACTTTCGTGATGTGAGACAGTCTTCCACAGAAATTTGCACAAGAGGATTTTATATTTTCCTGCCCTGCCTTCCTGTCATGGGGCCTGTAGGACCTCCTTGGGGAGAATATATGAAGTCTCCCTTACTCCCCTGGGAGGGGTTTGGCCATATGACTTGCTCTGAGCAATGGCATGTGAGTGGATGTGACAGAGGGCATATCAACAGAATCACTGCATGTTTCCACCAGCAACCTTGCTTTTCCCTCTGCTGTGATAACAGTATGTTCCACATAGGGGCTGGATAATAAGAGTGAGAAATAAATCTGTTGTTAAAGAATTCCACCGCTATAATTTGGTCACCTGCTACTGTAACCAAGTCAACTAATCAACAGAAGGTATGAATAGATAGTTCAAAGAAGAACATGCACACAGTTCTTACACATTTGAAAAGATGCTCAACCTTACCCCTACTAGAAATGCAAATTAAAATTTCACTGAGATACCACTTCTCAACTACCAGCTTGGAAACAATCAAGAAGCTTGACAATATATTCTATTAGTGAGCCTACAAGGGAAAGGAGTGTGTCAAGGCTGCATATTGTCACCCTGCTTATTTAACTTACATGCAGAGTACATCATGCGAAATGCCAGGTGGAGAAAGCACAAGCGGGAATCAAAATTGCTGGGAGAAATATCAATAACCTCAGATATGCAGATGACACCACCCTTATGGCAGAAAGTGAAGAGGAACTAAAGAGCCTCTTGATGAAAGTGAAAGAGGAGAGTGAAAAAGCTGGCTTAAAACTCAACATTCAAAGAATGAAGATTATGGCATGCGGTCCCGTCATTTCATGGCAAATAGATGGGGAAACCATGGAAACAGTGACAGACTTTATTTTCTTGGGATCCAAAATCACTGCAGATGGTGACTGCAGCCATGAAATTAAAAGATACTCACTCCTTGCAAGAAAAGCTATGGCAAACCCTAGACAGCATATTAAAAAGCAGAGACATTACTTTGCCAACAAAGGTCTATCTAGTCAAAGCTATGGTTTTTCCAGTAGTCAGGTATGGATGTGATAGTGGGACCATAAAGAATGTTGAGTGCTAAAGAATTGATGCTTTTCAATTGTGGTGTTGGAGAAGATGCTTGAGAGTTCCTTGGACTGCAAGGATATCAAACCAGTTGTTCCTAAAGGAAATCAACCCTGAATATTCATTGGCAGGACTGATGCTGAAGCTGAAGCTCCAGTACTTTGGTCACCTTATGCAAAGGACTGCTGGACTGCTTCATTGGAAAAGACCCTGATGCTGGGAAAGATTGAAGGCAGGAGGAGAAGGGGACAACAGATGAAAGCCAGTAGGATGGCATCACTGACTTGACGGACGTTAAGTTTGAGCAAGCTCCAGGAGCTGGTGATGGACAGGGAAGCCTGGTGTGCAGCTGTCCATGGGGTCACAGAGTCGGACATGACTGACAGACTGAACTGAACTGAAGGTACTTTCATATACTGTAGCTGGGAAGGCAAAATGATATAACTCTTGTGTAAGAGAATTTGGCAACACCTAGCAAAATTACATATGCATTTACTCTTCGATTTAGGAAGCCCATGTCTAGGAATTATTTCCAAAGACAGACTGGCAGAAAGACAAAATGACATGGGTACAAAAGTATGCATGCAACTCCAAAGTCCATCAGTGGGAGGTGTTTTGGACTGAACTGTGTCTCCCTAGATTTCTATGTTGAAGCCCTAATCCCAATGTGTCTGTATTTGGATAGGGTCTGTAAGGAGGTAAAAAGGTTAATATGTGAGGTCATAGGGTGGGACCTTAATCTGACAGGACTACTGTCCTTATAAGAAGAGGAACCGACAAAGGGGGACCCTCTCCCTCTCTCTCAGAATACACACAGCGGAAAGGCCATCTAAGAATACACACGGCAAGAATGGGGCCATCTACAAGCCAGAAAGAGGCTTCACTAGAAACCAACCCTGACAGTACCTGATTGTAGACCTCTGGCCTCCACAACTGAAAAAAATAAATAAATTTATACTGTTGAAGCCACCCAGTCTGTGTTAGTTTGTTACAGCAGTCTTACTAGACTAATGTAGCAGTGTTACAGAGTCTTTAAGTGCCTCTCATCCACGTCAAAGTCCTAAGGACCCCAATGTGATGGCATTTGAAGATGAGCCTTTGGGTCGTAATTAGGGAGAGATGAAGGTTAGAAGAGGGGGACCCTCAGGATGGGATTAGTGCCCTTATCAGAAAAGACACTGGAGAGCTTGCTCTCTGTCTCTCCTCCATGTGAGGGTGCAGAGGCGGCCATCAACAGAGCCAGAGAGTCCTCACCAGAGCCCAGCTGTGCTAGCACTCTGATCTGACTGCCAGCTTTTGGAACTGTGAAAATATAAATTTCTGTTTTTAAGCCACCCAGTCTATGTTAGTTTGCTATGGCATTCTGAGCAGACAAAGAAGACTACCTGAATAAAATATGGTTACCCACACAAAGGACTACTGTGACATTGCAAGAATGTAAGTAAGTAAATAAATAACGAATATCATGATACTCTACTACAGAGTGATGAAGATTTCAGTCAAGTAAAAAAAAAAGCAAAGAACAGTGTGTACAGTAAGCAGGGATTTTTCTATAGTAATGGGGAAAATAAGAATATATAAAATTTTTGCTTACATTGAAAATATTAACTATAGAAGAATAAACCAAAAACTAATAAAAATAGTTACCTTAAGAGTAAGAAAAGAAACAGGGTGGAGATGAGAGGGGGACTTTCTTGAATGCTCCCTCTTTTATAGTTTTAACTTTGGAACCATGTAAACATTTAAAAAATAAGTATATTAAAAAATATATATATATATGTGTGTGTGTGTGTGTGTGTGTGTGTGTTTGTTTTTACAAAGCAATCCCTGAAAACCAAAAGCAAGATAAAACAAAGATACCTACTGAGTTGGTACTTAAAACAAAACAAAACAAAATACCCTTTTTCCAGTGTTCTTGAGAATAGAGAAATGTGACTATAAATTTCTAGGAGGCTACATCCTAAGGACAAAAATCCCTGGTGGCCCAATGGTTAGGAATCCATGCTCTCACTGCCATGGGTCCAGGTTCAATCCTTGGCCAGGAACTAAGGTCCCGTAAGTCACAGGGTGTGGCCAAAGGCAAAAACAAACAAACAAACAAAAAATACAAAAATGAAAAAGAACTACAAAGACAGCTTTGTTTTTCAGGCAGTCACACTGTTGGTAGCAATATCATCATTTCTACACTGTAAGTATTATACACAGCAGCAAAAAATAGGTAAGTGATGTTAATGTCATAAGTTAAAATTTTTGACTTAAATAAAAAGATACAAATATAAAGTTGAAAAAGTAAGGCCTTGTTCTAAATTTGAACTAAAAATAGCTATATTCATATTTTCTCTCAGGGGAAAAAAGATAACATTTCCTAGCTCTGCTCACTAAAAAGTCTGGAAACAAAGACCAACCTAGCAGCAGTAAGGGCCTTGAGTACCCAGAATGTGGTCTCAAAATAGCCACAAAGAGGACTGGGGCTTCTCTGGAGAAACAGCTGATTCTAAGCCAGGGGTAGAAAATACACAAAATGGGTTTGAAACAACGTATCATGCCAAAAACAAGGGAGTCGGCAGAGACTACAGGAGTCATATCAGAAAGACAGAAGTTGATTTGAAGAGCATCCCACTGGCCAAAGATTGGACGGCTTGTTGTAAGAAGAATAATGCAAAAGATTGAAACACATCAAAGATGTTAGAAATCCATGCATTTATGGTGATATTTTAAAAAGTAAACCTTTAGGGGATGCGAGAGATGTAACTCATTCTACAACAAAGGGAAAGGATCAATACTTCTCCCATCTTTCCTTTAGGAATTAAAATTCTGGTTGCCAAATAGTTGAAGAGAAAATGTTTTTCTTTAGAGAGGAATTCTGTCTGATAATGATGGCAGGAATTACAGACTTAGAGAATCACCATGTTATAGTCATGACACAATGAACATACTTAGGTAGTGATCATCAGTGGTGCCAAACCAACAGATGAAAGGCTGAGAATTCAATAATGGATGGTCTAGGCCTAACTCCAAAGGAAAGAACTGTGCATTCCCTGATGTGGAATTGTACAACACCATCTATAAAGTATTCTTGCCAAAAAGCAGAACCTAAATCTGAACAAGCCTCTAGACCTAACTGCTAATCAAGAGGAAATTCAGACAACAGAGAAACACCGAATGCAACTACTGGGGCTCCCGCAAAACCCAGAAAGTGGAAAACTCTCAGACAAAGCAATCCATGTTTGTTTTCAACAAGGAATTACAAGAAAAAAAGATGGTAAGAAATCTATAGGTTAAAAGAAAGAGACACAGCAAAAGATTGCAATGGATGAGCTTTACTTGGATCTCAAAAAACTACATCAAAAATCTGTAAGACAATCAGGAAAATGAGAATACTGAGTGGATATTTGATACTAAGTTATTTCTTATTTGTGACAATGACAACTTGGTTATATTTACAAAAAGGAGCTGCCATTCTTTAGAGAAATATACTAATATATTTACAGATGAAGCAATATGAGGTCTTGGAATTACTCCAAAATAATCCAGATTGAGAGTGGGGGTAGTGAGGAGACCAGATTGGTCATAAATTGGTAACCAGTGTAGTTGAGTGATACTTGACTGCAAACCCATTAGTGAGTTCTACATTTTTATATGTTTGAACATTTGTAAAAGAATAATCTTAATAAATGACTTAAATGAACTGAAATATCAACTATCGCTTTCACAGTGATACTTAGGAAATACTCATTATTCACCTTTAGAGCAGTTTCTCAACTTCAGCACTACCTGTATTTTGATATTTTAGTCCTGATAATTCTTTGTTTGGGGGACTGTCCTGAGCATTGCAGGATGTTTAGAAACATCTCTGCCCTCTGCTCACTAAATTCCAGTAGCACACTTACTCCCTCCCCCTGTAAATTGCAACAATCAAAAGATCTCTGGACATTCCAGTTGTCGCCCAGGGACACAACTGCCCTTCAATAAGAACCACTGCTTTAGAGGATGCTAGAGAAGCAAGTTATAATTTTGAGAACTAGTAAGTACAGTTGATTCTCATACTCACTGTAGGTATGTCTATAAAACTGCAAAGAAAACTGAGCAATACTGAACAAGCAGGAAAAACAGGGTTACGTTCTTCCAAGCTTCTTTCTGGTCATGTGTTTTCATCAAATGATCAACACATGACCTCGATTTATGTGAGTTTTTGTCTAAAGACACCATTTGTTGATTCATTAACATTTAACTCAACAGCACGCTAACTCACACCTGAACAAAGCTTATCTAACACATGTATTTTCTCTGTATGCCTTCACCACAGCCTTCTCGTGTCAATGTATGGCAAAACAAATACAGTATTGTAATTAAAAAAATAAATAAACTTAATTTAAAATGAAAAAAAAAAACCTTAAAAAAAAAAAAAGAAGACTATATAGCACTTCAGTGCTATGCTTGGAGACCACTTTAAATATCCAAGTCGTCAACAAAGGCACAAAAGTGCCCAAAACATGGCACTACACAGACTGTGAAAAGGACTCTGTAGTCTGAGAGCCAGAACATGGAAGCAGTGTGTCACCTGGGTTGGCTGGGAACACGCACACCAGGCAACTGAGATTTGTCACTGCTGTGCACACGCTTGTGAATGACCATGGAAGCACCAGAACTACTGACTCTGGGGTTACATTAAGTTGCACTGCGTACGCGCATTTGCAAATCCTGAATCCATGAATAATGAGGATCAACTATATGGGATGGGAAATCAACAACTTACCCTGACATTATGTTTTTATATATAAACTACTTCAGGGTAACCAAATAGCTGATGAGAAAAAGGTTTTCTATATGACCTATATAAGCCTAAAGGTTTTCGGCTAATAAATGCAGGAGGAATGACGGTCACTTCTGTAACTATGTACATAGGCAACAGTCATCAATGGCTGCTAAAACCATTAAGTGCAAGGCTGGTGGGTAATTCGCCGTCTTATGTCTGAATGTGATTATCTACACAGGAGTCAACTGATTAACTTTTATGGCACTAAAATGAAAGGCGGCCAAAATTTCAAGTCTCCTATTGTGATAAAATTAGAAGTACAAAACATTACCTGTGACGAATACTTGCCAAAGATATACCTGATTCCAAACAAAGCTTAGAAAAGGCAATTCTCTGTCACTGCACCCATATTAAGGACATAAAGCATATATTAAGTAGGAGAGAGCCTTTTGTGGGGGTTCCATTAAATGGAGTAAAGGTAAAGAGTACACACAAAGCCACTTATAAACCCAGAAAATGGAGGAAAAAGGTAACTGCAAAATAAAGGAACAAATGGGCGCACTGGAGACAGAAAAGACAACTGTAATTCTCATCTGTATTGCCAGAATGTCTCCTGTGTTCAGACAACACTCCTTTTAAATACAGAGACCTTTTCCAAAATGATCATGAAAAACAACAACAACAACAAAAACCAAGAAACTGCAAACAGATAATCTGGGATGGAGTGGAGCTGAGACGCAAAGAGAGGAGAATTACATACAATATTATATATAACTTCTTCCCGAGCAAAACATCGTCACGGATTATGTTAAGGAAAAAATACAAGTACAAAGGAAAACCACACAAGCCCTAGAGAACATTTAAAAGGTATTAGTGCAGAAGTGTCTTTTGGCTGGAATACTGAAAAGCATGCAGGAGACTCTAAGTACCTTGCATGAGGGTGGGAGCCTGCAGCATCTGCTTGTAGTAGGAGTAGTACAGGCCACACTCTGTTCTGAATGAGATTTCCGCTCCACTTCCTGAAATAAAGTGAGGTTTATTGGGTTTACGTGACCTAGTTTTTGTTTAAACATCTACTGTCACTGTAGAAATAAGACACAGAACTACAACTTAAAAAAAAAAAACAAACAACTTCTGACAAAATAGTCTTAAGAAATCTTGGCAAATAAAAACAATGGAAGGCTTGATACATACATGTATATGTACAGCTGAGTTCCTTTGCTGTTCTCCTGAAACTATCACAACACTGTCTGTTAATCAGCTATACCCCAACAGAAAACAATGGAAGGCTTGACACATAATATGTATATGTATGGCTGAGTCTCTTTACTGTTCACCTGAAACTCACAACACTGTCTGTTAACCAGCTATACCCTAAAATAAAACAAAAAGTTAAAAAAATATAAACTACAAGGACATACTGCATAAGACAGGGAATATAGCCTACATTTTATAATTACTATAAATGGAATACAACCTTTAAAAATTGTGAATCACGATATTGTATACCTCTAACTTATATAATACTGTATATCAACTATTAATATGGTTCAATAAATAAATAAGCAACAGAAGGTTAATAATTATTGAAGCTGGGTATATATTATAGGGGTTGATTTTACTATTCTATTTTTGTGGATGTTTAAAATTTTCTCTAATAAATCATTTTTAACAATGCAGAAAACTAGTTCCATTTAAGTTAATGTTCTAGAGTTAATGTTTTTTTATTTCATACAAATTAAAACCTTAAAAAAAAACACCATTCTTATGTACTATTACTTAGAAACAAGATAGGGACATTGAGAAAAGTCTCTCAAATAAAAAGAACTACCAGTGCATTAGACACTTGCCTAAAAGCTAAAAATATTATATAAGATTGATAATCTTTTTATTCTAAGAATATAAGGTATTCTTGGTAAAATGGGGCAGATCTCTTACATGTGACTTTTACTCTGATCAAAGTGTAGCCTTGGTGGAAAGATTTTCTTGTAGGAAAATAGATATAAGAAATATTAAACTGCTTTTATATAAATATTCAATTTTAGAAGAACTGAAAATCTAAAGTTGTAACTATTAGTCAATTTGATTGCAAGATGCTTTTATGAAGTTTAAGATTGAAATCAGTAATACAAAATATGGAGACAATTGGTAATAAGCATGGGGAACTTTCTAGAATCACCCTATTAATATTCTTAGACCTTATTTTTCATATATATATACATAAAACAATATAAATGAACAAAAATCTTTATTGTTGAAAAATGAACAATAACAAAAATCTATGTTATTATAGATTTTTAACACCAGTATTTAAAAAGACCAGGTTCTGTAACACACAGTCTAAAACATAATACCATCTATGTTTTTTCCTATACAGCAGATCCATATTCCACAAATGCAGCTTTACTGGGTAAGAAAAGCACAGAAAATCTTACTGTCTAGTCGATAACTTCTTTTAGCACATCTTTGCTTTCCCCATCTCCAATTATTTTTCAAATAATAATAAACATTTCATTAAAAGAACCATTCATGCTATTTATCTTCAGATCTGCAAATTATGCAATGTATTTCCTTTTGCCCTTATGATACTTAAAGAAATATTTCTCCTATCCTTTAAAAAAGTATTATAAATCAATTCATGAATAGAGCACTGAAGAAATACTCAACTTTCAAAGACTGAGTAAACATCCGCTTAGTGATAATGAAACTGTTAATGTTTTAACATTATTAACTCTTCTTTTTAAAAAAGCCAGGAGATACAGGGTAGCAAAACTTCTTATATACTGAGTTGCCTTTCATAGAAAACAAATTTATCCTTGGGAAATCAAACATGAAAGCAAACATTCCAGGCCCATGAGGTTTTGAAACGTAATTTCATGAGCACACTTGCTTTATAAAAAGGACAGAAAATGATATAGCTCTTTTAGCTTTTACATTTGCTACCGATCTGTGATGTATCTTTTATAGCTACAAAGTTTTATCTTCTTAGCAGTCACATTAATCCATTCACCTTCAATCTTTCAGCAAAACCTGCTCCATTGCTTTTGATAACATAAAATTAAATTGTATCACTTGTTCCTAGAATGTTCAACCTCCTCCTTGATCAAGTAACCATAGAAGCTAGGAATTGACATTAAGCAAATATTAGCTTTTGTCCATACAAAAAAAGAAAAAAAAAAACAAAACACCAAACCATTAAATGTATTACATTCCTTTCCTTCTCTCCTGCTGCCTTAAGGTGTTCAAAATATGGCTGCTTTCGGTGGAATATTCTAACATCAAACTCACATGCCCAACCAAACTGGAGAACCAAACCAGCCATTCATATGTAGGGGGCTCCCAATTTGACACGTTTTTAGAAATAAAAGGATACTGACTTCATAAAGATAAGGGGAAAAAAAACAGCAACACACTGCTCAAAGTACTAAAAGTAGAAAGCCACTTCTGTGCCCCATCTCTCTCTCTAACATACCCAGAATGTGTAAAGAACAGAGGGGATCCTGATTAGTAAAAATGCATTTCGACATGATTAATTGGTAATCTTAGCACCAGCTGTATAGAACCAAATGCTGTACTTTATTAGACAGACACTTGCAAGTTTTACATCTGCTTCATGCTAGGAGAACATCTGCTTTACTCATTCAAACACTTTTCCAGTTTTTATACAGCAGTTTACACTTTGCCTGGTGGATAGTGCCAATGAAAATGTGCACCAATAGAAGTTACCCTCTAAAGACTGCAAAATGAACAAATATAATACTTCATATTTTAATCTGCACAAGTTCCACAGGGGAAGAAGCACTGCTGAAAGAATAAAAAAACATGGTTTCTGAAGATAATGACAGAAAAAAGGAGAAAGACAAAAGACTGCATTTTTAAGAAATTGTACAGCTAAAACCATGTAAGTAGTAGTTTATATGGTAATTTAACAGAAGTATTAAAAGAAATAAGCATCAAGAAAAAAAATGACAGCTCACAATTAATGATACACATATCCTGGCAACATACAAAAGGTAACAAGCCCTTTCAGACAAATGACACCAAATTTGGAAAGGAACCATATCATTAGCTTTTAAAAATCTCATGTAAATAACTTTTGTTTATAAAAATTGCCCCCCAAATAACTAGGCAACTGGTAGTGGGGAAGCCCCTGAAAAACTAACATTAAAGATCACATTAACGTTAAAGATTACATTAAAGATAAATGTAAGCTTTCAGAATTCAGTTAACAAATCATCTCACCAAGAAACAGTAGCTCATGATAAGACAGCTGTTCTTAAAGTTCTGTACAGGGAATCATGCCCTCAGCAAACATATTTATGGCACATACATGGTTTATTGTCTGGTTAAATTCATGTCCATCTGTTAGAATGGGATGATTCTTGCCCTAGAGTTGATTAAAGCAGTGACATGTGACAGCTGCCAAGCAGTGTTTGTGAGTAGGTTAGACTAGTTGAGGTGACAGTACTTTCACTGGGCTCAGTTGAAGCAATTATTATCCCTTGTTCTACCATAGTTACCACCGTGCAAATTAACCCTACTTGGTCTAAAGACTCCTTGCTTTGCAGGAGTATTTAATGGGGAGATGTGCAAACTCTATAGTATCAAATAAGTAAGAAAAAATGTTAGCATTAAGGTAAAAAGACTTTTTAAAAAGTGAGTGACTTTAGTACTGTTAGCCAAATGAGAAGTACCTATTCTCATCATTGAACATTCACTTCTGAGGAAATAAAAGGTGTGAAGAATTCAGTCCTTGACCCCATGCAGTTTGAGTTTCAGTAAGAAAGAACAATGCATTTTTTAAAAAGGGAAATAACTATTCAAAGAAAGACTGGTATCCAATAGAAAGGAATGACTATTCTTTGCCTATTCAACCAGCCTCCCAGACATCACAGGTAGTCTAGGGGCTGAGACTCCGAGTTCCCAGGTTGTGGGGCCTGGGTTGGACCTGGGTCAAGAACTAGATCACACAGGACACAACCAAGAGTGGGCATGCTGCAACTGAAATAAAAAAAAACAAGGTCCTGTTTGTGCCACAACAGGACTGAAGGTCCTGCGCGCCGCAACTAAGGCCCTGTGCAGTTAGATAAATTAAAATAAAGGTTAAAAACCCCCAAATCTAGCCTGCCAACGGGGTTCGATGTTTCTGATCGGTATCTTTTAATCTCCTCATTCACTCACTCATCCATCCATTCATTTATTCATTCAACAAAAACCTACTAACCACCAACAATTTATAAGCAATCTTTTGCCGGGAGATTTAGCAGAGAACAAAAGAGGCACAAATCTCTGCCTTCGTGGAATTTATAACCAAGAGCAGGAGAAGAGAATAAACCACTAAAGCAGAAAAGGGAAAGCAGAGAAGAGGGACAGGAAGCAGGAAGGGAAGGGGGTGGTACTGTGGTCCTGGCGGTGGGCAGTGAAGGTCTCACTGATGGAATGACACTGGCCAGAGCCTGGAAGAAGTGAGGCAGTGGGCCCCGTGGAGGTCTGAACAGCCCACACGCACCCTGGAGAGCACTGAGAAGACAGGGTGCTTTGAGCGGGAGCAGCAAAGGAGGGGCAGTCGTGTCAGAGAGGCTGAAGGCACAGAGACAGAATCTGAGATGTAAGGAGGGGTTGGGGGCTGGCCCCCGAGTCTGGGAGGCACAGGGACTTTGGGCTTATGCCCTGAGCTAGAAGGTGGGTGTGTAGGGAGGTGTGAGGTAGGAGTTTGGTGCTAGGCATGGTGTGCTTGAGTGTGAAGGGTTTTGAGCAGAGACATACATTGCCAAACATCTAAAAGAACCTCACTGGCTGTTATGCTCAGGATCGACTCCACAGGGCATGAGCAAAGCATGGAAAGCAAGAGGGGAGCAGCTGAAGTAATCCTCGCAGACACAAGGGCGGAGGTTGTGAGTGGTGATCTGATTCTAGATACTATTGAAAGACAACCGAGAGACCTCTCTGGCGGGCCAGTGGTTAAGACTCCATGCTTCCCAACCTAGATGTCCATCAGCAGATGAACGGATAAGGAAGCTGTGGTACGTATACACAATGCAATATTACTCAGCTATAAAAGAGAATGCATTTAAGTCAGTTCTAATAAGACGGATGAAACTGGAGCCGATTATACAGAGTGAAGTCAGAAAGAGAACCATCAATACAGTATATTACCACATATATATGGGATTTAGAAAGATGGTAACAACAACCCTATATGCAAGGCAGCAAAAGAGACACAGATGTAAAGAACAGACTTTTGGACTATGTGGGAGAAGGCTAGGGTAGGATGATTTGAGAGAACAGCACTGAAACACGTATACCATATGTAAAATAGATGACCAGTGCAAGTTCAATGCAGGAGCAGAGCCCTCAAAGCCAGTGCTCTGGGACGACCCAGAGGGATGGGGTGGGGAGCGTGGTTGATGGTGGGGTTTCAAGACGGGGGTACACATGTGCACCCGTGGCTGATTCAAGTTGATGTATGGCAAAACCCACCACAATATTGTAAAAAAATTATCTTCCAATCAAAAAAAAAAAAAAAGACTCCATGCTTCCAGTGCGGCAGGGGGTGGGGTGGGTTCCATCCATGGTAGGGAAACAAAGATCCTGCATGCTGCGCAGCGCAGCCAGAAAGAAAACCGATAGGATTTCCTAAAGGATTTAATGGCATTTGAAAGGACTAGAATTCTCTAAGGACAGAAATCCTGAGCCACTGAAGGACAAAGTTGCTATTTACAGATTTGGTTTTTAAGGAGAAACACCTGCAGCCAGGGAAGGTCAGGTGTTTAAGTCAGTTAAGTCTGAAATGCCTCTTGGACAAATGCAGGTGATCAAGCAGGTGGCTGAATACACAAGTCTGAAGTTCAGGGGATGTCTGAGCAGGGATGGACATCTGGTAGCTGCAAGCACAGAGATGGTGCGCGTGTGCTCACTCGCTTCAGTTGCGCCCAATTCTTGGCAACACTGTGGGCTACGGCCCTCCAGGCTCCTCAATCCATGGAATTTTCCAGACAAGAATACTGGAGTGGGTTACCATTTCCTACTCCAGGGGATCTTTCCAACACAGGGATCCAACCTGAGTCTCCTGCACTGGCTGATTCTTGACCATTGAGCCACCTGGGAGCCCACAGAGATGGTATTTAAAGCTACAGACAGACTGTTCTTAGCAGTTGAGAGTGGACAGAAAAATACAGGAGCTGATTCTTAGGGTTCTCTGCCAATAAAAGGTCACTCGGGAGGCTGAGGAGTAGCCTGTAAAGGAGCCAAAGGGGCAGCTGGAGAGGCAGGAGGAAACCCAGGAGACTGTGTGTACTGGAGCCAAGAAAAGAAATGCTAACAGGTCAAGTAAAATGAGGACCCAGAAATGACCACTATAGGTAGTAAAGTAAGTGAAAGTGAAAATCACTCAGTCGTGTCCGACTCCTTGCGACCCCATGGAGTACACAGTCCATGGAATTCTCCTGGCCAGAATGCTGGAGTGGGTAGCCTTTCCCTTCTCCAAGGGATCTTCCCAACCCAGGGGTCAAACCCAGGTCTCTCACATTGCAGTCAGCTGAGCCGCAAGGGAAGCCCACAGTTAAGTCACTTGGGGGATATCCGTGACGTTAGCCAGACATTTTTAAGCACAACATCATGGGTGAAGCCTGATTGGAATGGGTTTGAGAGAGAGAAGGGGAAGAGAGGAACACAGATGACCAGTCACCAAACTTTGGGGGGAATTTTGGTGTTAAGATGAGCAGAAAAATGGGACAGTAAGTGCAAGAGAAGGGGGAGGGTAGAGTAGACTGTTCCTTCAGGATGGGAGAAAGTGAGAGAGAAGTAACCGCTGGAGTGATGTGCATCAGTGGAAGACAGGGCCACGGGTCTGGCACACGTGGCGCAGGAAGTCGGCAAGTGCATGGGCAGCTAGGGGGTGGAGGCAGGCAGGCCATCTCTTCTACTTTGTTTCTACTTTCTCAGCTGACAGAGTTCAGAACACGTTACCTCAAAATATGGCACCTTGGCATACTGAACACTTTAAGCTGAAGAAACTGGACGGACGGCAGGTGCAGAATGGACTCTGACCTTTCGTGTCTCCCCAGAAGCCGTCATTAAGACTCTTGTGCGAGGGGGCTTCTGAGAGGAAAGGAACCTCTTATCTCTGAAGATGGAGGGTGCTGAGGACTCCGAATGAACAGGCCTTGCTCAGCGTCCCCAGCGTACTACCCTGGGCTCACACAACATCACATTCCCCGTTACTTTCGATTCTTCATCAAATCTAGTACAAAAATGCAAAGGTTTAAGGATTTCTTTGGGTCATTTTGTTAGGAAGGTGTTTGTCTCTCGTAAAACTTGTATTAAAGAAATTCGTACGCTTTTCTCTTGTTAATTTGTCTTTTGCCAGATCAGTTTATGGGACTCCAGCCAGATGAACCTAGGCGGGTAGTAGGAAAAATAATTTCTTCCTTCCCTACATGGTGAAACGGGAAGCAGTGTCCCTGACAGTGAAGACTGGAGAAGGTCTGGTGAAGAAGAGGGAAGAAAAGGCCAGAACAGTCACACAGGAGAGCTGGGGACCGAATGGACTGCCAGGCAACACTTTGTAAAAGGGCATGTGTGAAGTCTTCCTTCCCTGTTAATTTCCGTTTTTGACAGACGTAAAAATAAAATTATCGTGCCTTCTGTATATTTAATTTTGGCTTCAGCGTATTTAATCCCTGGTACATTCTGAATTTTATTGCTTGTAACCATTTTTTAGATTCTCTTGGGGTGAACAGGTATATAGTTGCATCATCTGCCAATAACTCTATCTCCTCTTTCAGTAAGGGGCAGAGCAGCACACTGCAAGATGCCCCAGCTCCAGGGCCAGTAGACAAAGTTTGAATCCCAGCTCTTTCAAATATTAGTGGACAGCCTCAGGCAACTCATGTAACACTTCTGAACCTCATTTTTTTCTTTTGTGACAAAAGAAAATAAAATCTACCAGGAGGAGATTTAAGGATTTAAGACTGTAACCTCTGTGTGATATGAATGTGCTATATACATGTACGTATTTCTCCAAAAGCAATGGTTCAGTATTCTCTAACTCACGGTTGTCAGTGACTTTATAGATCGTAACCAATGGAAATAAGAAATGACTATAGCTATATTCTGATCCTCAGGTTCAGTGTGTAATTCTTGATTTATAACAGTATCTTGGAAATTTTCTTCCTTAGTGTTCTAGAATAGCTCAAATAGCAGTGGAATTTTTTAAGAGTTTGACAGAATTCCTTCATAAAATCAACAGCATTTGGTATTTTGGGGGTAGGGGCTAGGTAGGTGTTTTTCAAGTTTTCTCTATCACATGTACAGAAATAATTTGTGTTTACTGGGGCCATTTTGGTCATTTATATTCTTCTAGAAAATCATCCATGTTACCCACTCATCTAACTTGCATAAAATCAAACAAAATAGTATCATGTGGCTCTTTCTTATTTTACGGTCGTTATGGTTATTTCTCTGTGACCTTATTTCATGACCTTTGTAATTTTTGGATATTTTCACTTCCTACCACATCTTTATCTTTCTTTAGTTTTCACTCCCCAAATAACCATTCATTTATGGACTTATTCTTACTTTTGAGGTGACAATTTCTCTTATTAATACTTTTATCCTTCCCTCTGTTATGAGACTTCGTAAGTGGAATAATTCATTTATTTCATAATGAAAATATTTTCAGCTGTAAATTTTCTTCTGAATACTCTTTCATTAATTCTGAAACATAGTTTTCAATATTTTCTAGATTTCATTTGCAATTTCTACAAGTTCAGTTTTAATTGCCCATGGTCAAAGATTAGTTTTAAAATTCAAGGTACTGATTTTTATCTTTAATTAGTTATCTCCAATCTTTATTTAAATAAAGGAGATACTGTGACCCTTATACTAAAGTCAGGAACAAGCCAAGACTATGTACTATCACACTGTGACTAAAGAATATTATCATATAATTTCTGTATTTTTGGACTGAGATTTTTATTATGGCTTAATTTATCAATGTTTCAGTGAATGTTCTGTAGAAACTGGAGATGAGTGTATATTCTCTTTAGATATTATAGATTAGGTCTATCATATTCAATATTACTAGGTCTTTCTATCCTTATTTTTAAAAAAATATTTATTTTGCTGTGCTGGGTCTTAATTGCAGCATATGGGATCTAGTTCCCTGACCAGGGATCAAACCCAGGCCCTCCAGCATGGACTCCTAGCTACTGGACCACCAGGGAGGTCCCTCCTTACTGATTTTTGTCCTCATGCTTTTCTATGAATGGGAAAGAATTAAAAATCAATACTAATGTATTTCTATATTCTTCTTGCATCTCCTGTGGTTTTTGCTTTGTAAATATTTTATTTGATACACAGATGGAACTATTTGTAGTTTGTATGTTTATCACTGAAACATTGTCCTTCTTTGCCTCAGTTCAGTTCAGTTGCTCAGTTGTGTCCAACTCTTCGTAACTCCGTGGACTGTAGCACACCAGGCTTCCCTGTCCATCACCAACTCCTGGAGCTTATTCAAACTTATACCCATTGGGTCAGTGATGCCATCCAACCGTCTCATCCTCTGTCATCACCTTCTCTTGCCTTCAATCTTACCCAGCATCAGGATCTTTTCAAATGGGTCAGTTCTTCCCATCATGTGGCCAAAGTATTGGAGCTTCAGCTTCAGCATCAGTCCTTCCAATGAATATTTAGGACTGATTTCCATTAGGATGGACTGGTTGGATCTCCTTGCAGTCCAAAGGACTCTCAAGAGTCTTCTCCAATACCACGGATCAAAAGCATCAGTTCTTTGGTGCTCAGCTTTCTTTATGGTCCAACTCTTATCCACACATCACTACTGGAAAAACCATAGCTTTGACTAGACAGACCTTTGTCAGCAAAGCAATATCTTTGCTTTTTAATATGCTGTCTAGGTTGGTCATAGCTTTTCTCCCAAGGAGCAAGTGTCTTTTAATTTCATGGCTGCAGTTACCATATGCAGCGATTTTGGAGCCCCCAAAATAAAGTCTGACACTGTTTCCCCAACTATTTGCCATGATGCAACCGGATGCCCTGATCTTTGTTTTTTGAATATTGAGTTTTAAGCCAGCTTTTTCACTTTCAATTTCATCAAGAGGCTCTTCAGTTCCTCTTCATTTTTTCGTAAGGGTGGTATCATCTGCATATGAGGTTATTGATATTTCTCCTGGCAACACTGATTCTAGTTTGTGCTTCATTCAGCCTAGCATTTCTCATAAGTTAAATAAGCAGGGTGACAATATACAGCCTTGATGTAGTCCTTTCCCAATTTGGAACCAGCCTGTTTTTCCATATCTGGTTCTAACTGTTGCTTCTTGACCTGCATACAGATTTCTCAGGAAGCAGGTAAGGTGGTCTGGTATTCCCATCTATTGAAGAATTTTCCAGTTTGTTGGGATCTACACAGTCAAAGGCTTTGGTGTAGTCAATAAAGCTTATGTTTTTCTGGAACTCTCTTGCTTTTTTCAATGATCCAACAGATGTTGGCAATTTGATCTCTGGTTCCTCTGCATTTTCTAAATCCAGTTTGTACATCTGGAAGTTCTTGGTTCACGTACTGCTGAGGCCTTGGTTGGAGAATTCTGGGCATTACTTTCCTAGTGTGTGAGATGAGTGCAATTATGTGGTAGTTTGAACATTCTTTAGCATTGCCTTTCTTTGGGATTGGAATGGTAACTGACATTTTTCAGTCCTCTGGCCACTGCTGAGTTTTCCAAATTTGCTGGCATATTGAGTGCAGCATTTTCACAGCATCATCTTTTAGGACTTGAAATAGTTCAGCTGGAATTCATCACCTCCACTAGCTTTGTTTGTAGTGATGCTTCCTAAGGTCCACTTGACTTCACACTCCAGGATGTCTGGCTCTAGATGAGTGATCACACCATCAGGATTATCTGGGTCATTAAAATCTTTTTTGTATAGTTCTTCTGTGTATTCTTGCCATCTCTTAGTATCTTCTGCTTCTGTTAGGTCCATACATTTCTGTCCTTTATTGAGTCCATCTTTGCATGAAATGTTCCCTTGGTATCTCTAATTTTCTTGAAGAGATCTCTAGTCTTTCCCATTCTATTGTTTTCCTCTATTTCTTTGCATTGATCACTGAAGAAGGCTTTACCTTGCTATTCTTTGGAAATCTGCATTGAGATGGGCATATCTTTCCTTCTCCTTTGCCTTTAGCTTCTCTTTTCTCAGCTATTTGTAAGCCCTCCTCAGACAACCATTTTGCCTTTTTGCATTTCTTTTTCTTGGGGACAATCTTGAGCACTGCCTCCTGTACAATATCCATTGTTCTTCAAGCACTCTGTCTATCAGATCTAACCCCTTGAATCTATTTGTCACTTCCACTGTATAATCGTAAGGGATTTGATTTAGGTTATATCACATTCACCTTCTTTATTTCACTGAATAAAATTTTTTGTCTGAGACTTTCTTTTACCCTTTTGCATTTATTAAGTCTTTATCTACACTTTTGATCTAATCCCTCTAGGTAACTTTGTTCTGGGAGGATCTTATGCATATATGATGTGATTCGGATTTTGCTTTATGATCCAGAGTTTTTATCAGATGAGTAAAACCCATTGAGACTTATTTAAACAAAAACATTTGGATATAGTTATGTTAATACATCTGTGTCATGCTTTTTGCTGCTTAGAATCCCAGGGATGGGGGAGCCTGGTTGGCTTCCATCTATGGGATCGCAGAGTTGGACACGACTGAAGCGATTTAGCAGCAGCAGCAACAGAACAAATCTTTCGCTACATGATTTGTCTGCTTGTTTCTATGTGTGCGTGCGGTTGCATGTGTGTACATGTGTCTTTAACTTGGACGGTTTATGTTTTTACTCTAGGTGTTACCTTTCTTTATAACCTCAGAGGATAACTTCTTTACCTCTATGGATAGTATCTACTTACTTCCTAGAAGGAGTAATGACAATCTTATTATGAAATTTGTATTTCTCCTCTGCCAATTTTACTTGATATTTTTCTTGGAATGTTCTTTTATATATACTGTGTGTCTGTTTCTGGACATGACTTTTAGTTGAAACTTTTTGAATTCTAGCTATAGAAGATAAATCAGGGTACCTCCACCATCTTTTACCTTCTCTTTCCAATTCCTCTTCTAACTTGTGCTATTAGGTTATTATTACACTGTAGTGTGTTACTATTACAGAATAACATTATTACATGTTATTACATTGTTCATGGGCTTCCCTGGTGGCTCAGCTGGTAAAGAATCCACCTGCAATGCGGGAGACCTGGGTTCCATCCTTTGGTTGGGAAGATCCCCTGGAGAAGGAAAGGGCTACCCACTCCAGTATTCTCGTCTGGAGAATTCCATGGATTGTATAGTTCATAGGGTCATAAAGAGTCAGACATGACTGAGTGACTTTCAATTCATTCACACTGTTCACATATGTTTTGTTCCGTAACTATTTAGTCTTAGTCCTAGAGTTAAATAAATATGAACTTCACTGACAATTTTTCTATCACTGTTTTGCCTTTTATCTCTTAACAGGATAAAGTTTTTCCTCTATCAACTTCTCCAAGTGTTGTTACAAATACATGTTTCTCAGAGTCAAAAAAAATCTGTATGGTGTTTTATATATGATGGAGTTCAGTTCAGTTCAGTCGCTCAGTTGTGTCTGACTCTTTGTGACCCCATGAAATGCAGCATGCCAAGCCTCCCCTGTCCATCACCAACTCCCAAAGTTCACCCAAACTCATGTCCATCGAGTCGGTGATGCCATCCAGCCATCTCATCCTCTGTCGTCCCCTTCTCTCCTGCCCCCAACCTCTCCCAGCATCACAGTCTTTTCCAATAGGTCAACTCTTCACACGAGGTGGCCAAAGCATTGGAGTTTCAGCTTTAGCATCAGTCCTTCCAAAGAACACCCAGGAACAATCTCCTTTAGAATGGACTAGTTGGATCTCCTTGCTGTCCAAGGGACTCTCAAGAGTCTTCTCCAATACCACAGTTCAAAAGCATCAATTCTTCAGTGCTCAGCCTTCTTCACAGTCCAACTCTTACATCCATACATGACCACTGGAAAAATCGTAGCCTTGACTAGATGGACCTTTGTTGGCAAAGTAATGTCTCTGCTTTTCAATATGCTATCTAGGTTGGTCATAACTTTCCTTCCAAGGAGTAAGCATCTTTTAGTTTCATGGCTGCAGTCACCATCTGCAGTGATTTTGGGACCCCAAAAAATAAAGTCTGACACTGTTTCCCCATCTAATTCCCATGAAGTGATGGGACCAGATGCCATGATCTTCATTTTCTGAATGTTGAGCTTTAAGCCAACTTTTTCACTCCTCTCTTTCAATTTCATCAAGAGGTTTTTAAGTTCCTCTTCACTTTCTGCCCTAAGGGTGGTGTCATCTACATATCTGAGGTTATTGATATTTCTCCCAGCAATCTTGATTCCAGCTTGTGCTTCTTCCAGCCCAGTGTTTCTCATGATGTACTCTGCATATAAGTTAAATAAGGAGGGTGACAATATACAGCCTTGACATACTCCTTTTCCTATTTGGGTTAAAATAGGTAAACCACTTTCTTAGATGTCATTTGTGGTCTTGGAGCACTAGATGTTACTATGGAAAACTTGGAAGCCAGGTTGACCTTTGTCTCCTATTATACATAACTTGATGTTTTTGTCTGGATGACCACAAGTTGTTTACTACTCAAGTACAGCAATTTCATAACTACAACTTGCTAATGACTTTTCTAGGCCAAATCTTCCTGGGACCCACTGTGCCTATTCAATTTGTAGATTCAAGTCTTCTTTTATTTTTGGAAAGTTTTCTTGAATTACACATTTAAACTGTTTTTATTTTCCTGTTTCATGGTTTTGGCTCCTTTGGGATGCAAATTATGCAGTTTTGCTGCTGTTTTTCTCAGCTGTCACTTCTCTTTAATATTTTAACTTTACTAATTTTATTTTGTTTAATTAGTCCTATCCAACATTTCTCTTTCTGTGCTTTCTGCAGGTTCTGGCCTCCTGTAGTCATGATTTCTATCTATTGACTATATCTTTAAATATTCTATTTATTGACTAAGTTCTATCAGCTCAAGTTTCATTTCCTTTTGTCATCTTCCTACTTCTCTTTAAAGATGGCATATACCTTGCTATATTCCTAATCTGAATTCACCTTCTACAGTGGCCAACACTATATTCTGTTTGCTTTTCAGTCTGACATGATTGGCTAGAACCTTTTTGTCTCTGCTGTAAAAGTTTTCTGGTGACTATTCTTCATGTATTGTTTGTTCTTGTTTTTCTCTTTCCTTTTTCTTGCAGTATCATTGTACAGATCCTGTACTAGCTCCTTTTGAGTATTAAGTCATTTCTGAATGTGGCAAGTTCTTACCCAATCAGCTACATGTTGGAAGTTCATGCAGGGGAGAGGCCTGGGCATAACTTATGCCTGCAAGAATTTTTCTGGTGCTTCAGAGTGGATTACAGAGTGAGGTTTTAGTCTTTTCCTCATTTTAGTGAACAGAGATTGGCAGCTTCGGGGCTGTTGAAAATGCAAGTTTTCTCTCTTTATCCTGGTCTTCTTAAACTTCTTAAATTTTATAAAAATGGCGTGTTTCTGTGACGCCTTCAGCCTGTCTATCGTTTCTATTTCACATCAGAGTGTCTCCAGGAAAGCTTCTGTCATTTTTCCTTACATCCAGTTCCATTAGCCATCACAGCCCCCCAATCCAGGATATGCCAGTGAGTTTGACTTTGACAGGTTTTTCTAAAATCTGCAGCTTTGAGATTCCTCTCTCAGCATCTTTCTACACTCCTAGGAGTTTCACTGAATTTGGCAGCCCTTCCTCATATACTGCGATTCCAGATTACAGGACTCTTTAGTTTCATCAAAGAAGGAATTTGACTGTTTTTCATTTTCTCAATTGCTCTGAAGTAATTCTAAAAAAAAAAGTAAGAGAACTAACATCTTTATCCTGCCACTTTCAAATGAGAAGTAAGCAATTTTAGGGGTCTAACCACACAGTCAGAAACAATCTACCCCAAATTGGGGAGCAAGGAAACAGTGAAATGACCAAGGGTATAAAAATGCCAAAAGATTAAATTATATAGCCATCATTATTTACATAATAATTGTTTGTGAAAATATATAATTGTATATTGAAAAGCATATGATCACTATAAAAACTACCTATATTGAAGTCATAAATAAGTAAAATACATATACACATACAGGATGAAGAAGAATGGAAGGGAAAATGAAAACTGTCTTCTGTTTAAAGGTAATGAATACTGAGTAATATTTTTCATTGAAAAAGTTTTTGTTGTTATCACAGTATAGTTTGTGCAATTAAAAAAAATACATGTTCAAAAATCAAAACCAAACAAGACCATACAGATATTTACTTTACTACCTACTAAACACAAATTATTAAAACGCAATTAATGGCTCCCCACTTGCCATTGCTAGCCATGCACTAACCCTGAAGGCAAGCTCCGAAGGCTGCACCCTTCGGCTCTAGTTCCAACCAGATTCTCTGCAGCAGCCAGTTGTCCTCAGGCTACACCACTCTGTCACCCCTAGAGGTTGACCCTGCTCCAAAAGAGCACTGTCTACTCAGCACTGATGATGTGCGGGTCACTGTGAGGGGAGCACAGCAAGTAAGAGTATGGGCTTTAAATTCTCTTTGTTTTTATTTATAAATATAGAGCAGAAAAAAACACCACGTTGCACTTAAAGGACAAGTTAGAGTTAAAATGTTTGGGCTTTGGAAAGAGCCAGATTAAATAAAATATGTGTAAAATGCACCTAAAACAGGGTCTAGCACATAGCAGACATTCAATTAAGGTTATTTGAAAAAAGCTCTTATACTCTGAAAATGACTTTTTAATTAAAAAATCAGGAAAGTATACTAAAAAGCAAGGAAAGGATACTACATACACATTTTCTAGGACCATTTAAACCAACATTTTCTTCTTTTCAGCTCTCCAGTTTCTGTTCCAGAGTTTCCCACATATTAAATTCTAACACTGCTATGATCATTTAAAAAATTACTTTGAATGCATAAACTGAATGTGTGATTAGTCTATTTTATTAGCAATATCTATACTCTCTGAATAATTACAACTAATTCAAAAGATCAAAGTATTTTCATAAAAAAGTAGCCTAGTAATTTTGGTAAGTTATACCTCACAAATAGAAAAGAGGAAAACAGATTTACACATCTCAAATATTGCCATAATCCTCCAAGATGAAATGGAATAAATCTAGGTATAAAGTCTGAAAACGAGCTTCTCCTTTGGCTAAGTAAATCATTGATCAATAATAGCTAGAACTGTCATTGGTTTATTCACAGAAAATATATACATACTTTAAAATTAAAGTTCAATTTAAGTAAAATTTGAAGTTTAGTTCCTGTGTTGCACTAGCTACACTTCCAGCGTTCAGTTGCTACACCTGGCTTGCAGCTGCTGCACAGGACAGTGCGGGTTTAGATCATTTCCTTCAGTGCAGAGTTCTGCAGATCACTGGGTTTAGATGGTTCGAAGAGGAAAAATAAACCAATGCCTGTGATCTGGCTGGAGAAATGATTACAACATCTCAGGACTCCTCTTGTGACATAGGGGAGAAAAAAGAGAGAGAGGTTGAATAAAGACCAAAAAAATAAAAAAGCATCAAGACTCTGGCTCAATTTTAAGCTTGAGGGGCTGACGGTGAGAGGGAGAAACCTGTCAGAGGATGGGCCTCTCTCACGGTTTCTCCCAGATGCCATCTGAGGCACAGCCAGAATCTAGCGTAGGGTCCCTTTCTTTTCTCACTCTACTTACTCCCCAAACAATCTTGCCCACACAGAGGCACAAGCTGGTAACATCAAAGTGTCTGTTTCCAACACAGATGGAATTCCTGCCTTCAGGTCCATAAATCCAGCTTCCTTCACTCTAGATCTTTACTTGGATTGTTTTGAAAGTGACTCACAATGTATCCAAACCCAGACTCCTCATTTCTTGCCTTACTGACTCCTATATAATAAAGGACTTGGTTGCCCTTTGTCCCCCGTTCCTACGGGCAGCCAATGAACCCTGGAACTTCCCTGTGACAAGAGTATCTTTGTTATTCACGGTGGGCTCCTCGGCCCATATTTGATAGCTTGTGTTAACAAGTGACTCAGGGTGGACCCCTAGACTGTTTTCGCTAAGGAGATGATTCAGGATGAGAGTTGGTTAAGGCAGAAAGTCCAGCCATATCATCAGAGGCTTGGGGCATTGAGCTAGCAGATATCAGAGCAACATCTGGGGAGTGGAGAGGGGCTGGAGATTGAGTTTGACCTGTGGTCGATGATTTAATTAATAATGCATACATAATGAAAACTCTCAACACCAGAGCTCAGGTAACTTTTGCTGGCGGGCAATACTCTATATATTGCCACACAAGAACGTGACAGTCATGTCCTGACTCTGGGAGATGGGACAATGGAGACTTGAGTCTCGGGTCCTCCCAGGCCAGCCCGATGTGCCTCTCCCTTTGGCTGGTTCTGATTTGTATCCTAGCTCTATAATAAAATTGCAATGATGAGTATAGAGCTTCCCTGAGTCCCGTCATCTGAGTGAATGTATGGCCAGTTGGTCAGAAGTGAGAGTAGCTGGGGGACCCCCAAAGTTGTGACTGGTGTCTGAAGTGAGGGGCTGTTTTGGGGAGGACTGTGCCATCCACCTGTGAAGAGTGGCTTAACTCCAGGTCGTTGGTCAGATGTCACTGTCCCCGCCAGACCTTCTCTTCTCCTGGGGTTCATGAGCACAGTGAATGAAGACCCACCCATCTGTCCTTCTGCTAATAGGAGAAAGGTCTTCACTGATGATTCCTCCTCCTCAATCGTCCTCCACACAAACAATCAATCATTACATCCTTCTGACTCTGTCTCTGTCCATTTCTCTCCAATTCCTGCCCAGTCCACAAAGCCCTTCATGACCTGGCCTTTTCCTCAGGCTGCTTGATGAAGGGGGTATATTAGTAAGGCCACTTATTAGCTTTAAATTAAAGAACTAAACTTACATTTTAAAATTATGTGATCTCTTTCACCTGTTACCTGCTATACAGCTCCTAGCATTTAATTTTGGCTTTACGCCCACAAAGGGGAGATTTCCTGCTTTATTCAAAATACTTGTGTTAAATAAGTTTTAAATTTCTTGTCTCCAGGGAATCTATTTACAGATACTCCATTTTAAAAAGACATAGGTGAGTAAAATTCTTGACAAGAAAAACTACCAAGCATCATTGAAAGGTAAGAATTATTATTCTTTGGTACCATGATCATTTGTAAAAGATACATACATAGATACTTGCTGTACCTATAAAGTAATATGACAGGTTTAAAAAAAAAAACACAATAGACATCATTCATAAAAATAAAACTTGTCATTCAAAGTAGTCTCCTTTGGAGACTCGTTCCAATAATGGAACTGAAGCTTCAGATATTCTGGAAAACACTGGACACTATCTTTATATTCTGCAAAGATGCTTTTGAATATTCTCACAGACGATAAACTTTGCTTGTGAAAGTCAATTTTACCTTCATAACCAACTAGTCATTAGAAGTCATGGTGGGAAAGAAGGTCAAAGATCATGACATTTTTGGATGAAAAGCAAGCTATATTTGGACGAAAAACACTGGCAACGTGTTAAGCTTCCTTTTAAGTGATATCCTTGCTCTGAACTAAAGCCAAATTGAAGGCTGTATAGAAATGTTGAGACAGAGAGAAAGACACCAAGAAAATTGGTGTTTAAAGAATCACAGACCCTCCTGAAAATCTGATGACATTTATAGTTTCCTCCCAATCTTTCACATATACTTTTAGAAAGATATACCACATCAAGGTCATCTATGGAGCCAGATTAAAACTCCTTGGTTTAGAATAGTTGCTTTGGCTTTCTTTCTTTCTCCCTCCTCCTTTTTTTTCTATACTCAACAGAAAAAAATTATAATGTGATCCGTTTTGTATATACATACATATAGTTAAAATAAAAGTTTCACAAGTAATTATCATCCTTACTATGTGACCATATTCTCTTGTATCTGATTTCATTAAGAAAAATGTTACTCATGACCTACTACACCAATTTCACAATCTACAGTTTGAAAAATACTGGTTTAGAGTAACTGATACATAATTGGAATAAGTTAACGAACATGGGAAAACTCATTGGACTATAAAACTTCTGATGTTATTTTAAATTAACAAAAGTCATTTTACTCTGCATCTAAGCATAAGAGCCTGAATTCTTTATGGCAAAATGAAACTGTCTTGGTCATACATCTAAATGGCTAACTAACTACTGGAGACATTGATGGGTAAATCAGACAATGTTCATACCTTAATATTAGAAAACCACAAATCATTCTCATGTAAAGTGGCCAGGTAGACAGATGTAAGGAGCCCAATGCACAGGGCAACAGTTCCGCCAACTGTAAATGACAGAATCTTCCATAATCTTCTATTGGTACAACCTTTTAGAAAAAGTAAAACAGATGGAAAAACCAAATCAGTAAAGGATTTAGCAGTTAATAGTTCTATTTCAGACTGTCAAGCATGCTAAGTTCCAGCTGCCTATCATTGGAGAAGTTTTCCCTGTCCCCAGCAGACAGTTAGGGGCTCCTTTCTGTGATTCCACAGATCTTTCTATACTTTTATTATAGCTTTTCCCACCACTGTATCTAACTGTTCACTTGTCCATTTTGCCAACTAGAACGTGAACTTTGTCAAGACAAGCACACTGTCTTATTCACCTTAAAACCTAGGACCCATGTTTGACTTAGTTTAGCTATGAAGTTTCTTAAACGGAAGAATAAATGTGTTATAGTTAAAATATAAACAGTCTTTTAGATGATCTACTTAAAATGTGTGGTTTATTCATTAAAAGCTACCTCAAAATTTGATTAAAATTTTAAAATCCATAGGAAAAAATCCATCACACTAAAGTTAAAGGGCATATAAACTAGGAAACATATTTATAGTACATATAAGAAAGGTTAAGTATTCTTAATATAGTATACTTTCAAGATAATAGAACAATGAATAGCCCAGTAGGAAATTGATTAAGGATATGAATAGGCAATGCATAAAAGAAAAAATGGCCAATAAAATTAATAGAAAAAAAAGTTAGCATTAAAGAAATGGAAATAAAAACAAAGAGCTATAACTTTACAATACTGGCTAATTTGATAGCTTAAAAATGTTTAGTATTCTGTTTTGGTATGTACACACACACACAAAAAGTCATTTTAAAAGCAATGCTGGCGTTAGAATAAATTGACACCTTTCTGCACTGCAACATGGCAACAGGAAGTAAAAGCCACTGTCTGAACACTAATTCTGAATCTAGGCACATGCCCTAAATAAACAGTTTTAAATAAAGCCTTTGGCCACAAGGATATTTATCACAGTTCAGTTTGTATAGATAAAAGGTTAAAAATCGTCTAAATATTAAGTAAGAAATTAAAGAAATTATGCTATAGTTACACAGTGACTAAACACTGACAAATTTTAAAAATACACTGACTGATGTATGTTCAAATATATCATAATAAGAAAAAGATAGCAAGTGACACAACAGCATATAGGATCTCAATTTTGCAAAAGCACATCTGAATGCTTGTAGGTATATATGTACAGAGAACAACATGCAGATTGCGAGGTAATCAAAGGGCCATAAGTGGTAATCTCAGGATGAGTGGGTTTCTGGGAATATCTGTTCCTTCCTTTTGCTTTTGTTTTTTCCTGACATAAATACTGCTTTGGTAGAATTAACAATTCTCAAAGCTGTGTTTTAATTTAATGTTAGGGAAACTAAAGTGGAGGAAATCTTGTTCAGGCTTCAGAAGCAGGAGAGCAGGTTCTGACCTTCCTGGACACTGCCTGGATTCTGTGCCTGCCTGCAAGTACAGCAAGTCAGGTAGCACTTTGGATAAGAAAGGGAGTGTGTCCTGAAATTCTGGGGGCCCTGGAGGTCTGGCCAGTCCCCCAGGGCCTAAGAAGTCTTGTGACTCACACGGTGAAACAAACAGCATTATAAAAGTTAAAGAAAAAGCAGAGCTTCATTTTTGTGTGCAAACTAATGATGGTATCAGTTTGTGGCCTGGGATTATAAATGAAAGTGAAAAGTGAAAGCGAAAGTTGCTCAGTTGTGTCTGATCTTTTGGGACCCCATGGACTGTATAATCCATAGAATTCTCCAGGCCAGAATACTGGAGTGGGTAGCCTTTCCTTTCTCCAGGGGATCTTCCCAACCCAGGGATCAAACCCAGGTCTCCGGCATTGCAGGCGGATTCTTCACCAGCTGAGCCACCAGGGGCCCAGATCTGGGTGGGTAGCCTATTCCTTCTCCAGGGGATCTTCCCAACTCAGGAATTGAACTGGGGTCTCCTGCATTGCAGGCGGATTATCTGCCAATTGAGCTATGAGGGAAGCCATGGGATTATAAGTGGGAGTCCTTCTTTCTACCTGCAATCTCAAATCTTGCCTGTTGGGTGGACACACCACCCAGGATCCTTCCCCAACTGAGAGTCCAGATTTGCTATTAAGGAGGGCCTGCCCAGCACTGTTTAAGTCTGGATGTTGGTCAGCCCCATTTGGTGATATATGTGCTGTTACTTTTCTCTATTGTTTCCATTTATCTTTTTTAATGACTGTATATTGAAATTAAGTCAAATAATCCTCTATTAAATGCTGAAATTGTTTATTGTGTGTGACAAGTGTTTTCTTTTGTTAACGAATCATTTCAACCTAAAATGAAAGTAAAACTTTTGGCAAAAATTTTAAAGGACAAACTTGAACTTGTATTTGTATAAGATTTTCAGAGAGTACTCTGCATTGTCTCAATTTGCTAACAGGCTGAGTGGCATGACTGTTCAACACAGATTGTTTATTTATAAAACTGCTACCCCCCAATTACTTTACTAGCTCTAGCTACAGTCGACATAAACTCAGTTATATCCAAAATGGCTGATGGACATGGACTTTTTCATGCCTACTTTTAAAAATCCTGATATGCTTAGTCTAAGAAAGCAACTTAGGAAGCAAAAGGTTGGCAATTAATGCCATTTGATGCATGGCTTAGCAAAAGTCTTCAACACTGTATAAACAATTTACCAAATTCTGACCACTTCCCTCTCCACCCCCAAAAAGGCAAAGAAAAAATATTCAGGAATTTGACTGAAAATAAAAAATTAAAAAATGTTTTTATTCATCTTTCAATACTTTAATGAAACTCACCCAAGTTAAGGCTGTCTACTGTTAGCAGCATACACAAACTGGAAAAATAAGAACTAGACTAAAATCTGAATAGTGGGAAAAAGTATTACCCTGAAAGTCAAAAGATCAGGTTGGCATAATCATACTGAACAGACACCTGAGAAGCAAAGGATTCTAAGCATAACTGTAAAATGAATATTATCAGATTGCAATCAAATCATCTGTAGAACCCTCAGGTAATAGAACAAGTTTCTTCAACTATTAGGTCTCTCCAAATTTTGTTCCTGTTGGAGAGTGATCATTTCAATATGCAGACAAAAAACAATCCAAAATGCTGCTTTAATTTAAATCACATACTAGATGGCAATTTATCTTCCAACTTCACATTTTCTTCTTGTGCCGTATAATCCTCAGAAACTTCTGTGGTTTGTATTCCTTTTCTTTGTCTGATGGATATCATGGTGTCAAAGACTCACACGCATTGTTCTTCCAACCACTCCTACAAACAACACAGAAGTAAACCACCAGCCATATGTGAGTACCCTCTCTAGCAAATACACCCGAGTGCTCATCTGTGTTTTAGAGACTTTATCTGAGCCATTTTCCCATGCTTACCATGCCCTCCCATTTTCCCATCCAAACCTTAACTAGCATTCAAAGCTACTCTCAAGACACAACACAAATATTTCTTTAACACAACCACATTTATAAAGCGCCTGTTCTATGGCAGGCACTGCCAAGAGTTAGGAATACAGGTGAGTATCACAGACAAACCTCCTGCCCTTCTTCTAGGAAGTCTTCTTTTCCTGGGATGCACCAACCCCTACTGATCCTTCCCCTTTCTAAGTTATAACAGTCATCATGCAATCTGTCACATAATTAGGTAGCTTCCATGGAAATGGTATTAAGTAGAATCTGTTGATTGTTGATAGCCTGATTTTGAAGAACTGAAATACTGTTTTGTCTCAGGTATCTGGATTCTGATACCTGTGTTCCTTCAAACAATCCACTCTGGAAGCTTTAGGAATGTGCCTGGGCGGTGATGGCAGCGGGGGTGTGCCAATCAGGGCAGCTGCTCCGCCAGGGAGCGACAGTGGGAGTGCCAGCAGGGAGCAGGAGCCTGGTTTGGAAGCAGCAAGTGGGAGGCGGGGGGAGTGCTGGCAGTGAGTAAGCTGGCTGACCGTCCCCCAGAACATCTTGCGTCACTTCTCCGACGAACGAACAGCCGTAACTAATTACTTAGCAACTATGACCTGCCGCCGGACATTTTTGTTGGGGCAATTTATTAATTCCTAAAAGTAAACAAGTTGCTCTACTGAAAAGAACACATCATCCAACATTATGCAATTCATTCATTCAAACAAGCAAACAACCCTGAGAGGCAAAACAGACCTCGGTGCAAACACGGAAAATGGAGAATCTGGAGCATCGAGACAGAAAAGGAGTGTCGGCAAAGTCGTACCTCCAGAGACGAGCTTATCCCCAAGTTACCTCATCCTGGAGTCATGCTCAGAAAGAGGCTCCGAACGGAGTTGTAAAAACCCCACAACTGATACACTGATAACTGATAACATGTTAGGATAGACGGCAACAAATATTTAAGTGTCAACTATGTGTGATAATTGCATGAACCCATGGAACAAAAAGTTTCCCCATCAAATTACAAGCTACGCTATCTTAATGATTGAAAAGGGAAACGACAGCGGTGCTTTTTTTCCTCCATTGCTTAGGAGGACCAGCGCGTACTGGACATCCGGGGCGCTGCAGGGCACGTTGTTCAGCTCACCCCCGCACCCCAACCCTATAGTGCCAGCGGTCCCCGCCGGCGGCCGAGGGGCCGGAGAAATTCAGTAACTCGCCCGGACTCACCCAGGAAGTGGCGTGGCCGCCGAGGCCGGAGACCACACGGGCCCGCTCGCGCGGCCAAAGCAAGAAGTCGCCTGAGAAGGTGCCCCGCCCTCGGCAAACTTGCTCTCTCCAGAGTTACTGCCCCCGGCCCCGCACGTCGGGTGGACAGGGGGCGACCCGTCCCAAATCCGGTGCCCCAAGACGCCACGAGGGGCGGGGCCGCGCCCCCAGACTGCGCGACGGAGCGGGGCGGCCAGTGGGCTTTCGGTCTTTGCGGCTGATCTGGCCGAACACCACCAGGCAAAGGCGCAGCGCCACCCGCCCGCCCGCCGGACAGTCCCAGACCGCCGAAGCCTGACGCCCAAGCGTCCCTTCGCGCCGCCCGCGGCCCGACACGCAACCACAAACCTGCAGCCTCAGCCGTCCTCGCGCGCGGCTCGGGACCGGGAAGGAAGCGGCAGGCCGGCCGGGGGCGCAGAGGGTCGCGGGTACGGGGCCTCACCACGGCCTGCAACGCGCCGGGGGTACGGCCTGGACCCCACAGCCGCGGAGCCTTGTGCAGCACCCTGGAAATGGGGGGCTGGGGGCGACTGCCGCCCCGGGGAGGGGCGCGCCGGGGAGGCTGGGCCGCTGTGGCCGCGCCCATAGGTCCCGGGAGCCGTCCGTCAGCGCGGGCCCCCGCCCTCTCCCGGGACGCCCCGCCCCGTCTCGTGCAGCGCCGGCCGGAAGGAAGCAGCGCACTTCCGGTCTCCAGAACGTCCCAGCCTGCGGGGTGCAGCTACGTCCGCGGCACCCGGGACCCCGGGAAGAGCACTGGACTCGTGCTGCATCCCGCAGGGCCGGAGGCCACCTTCCCCACGCAGACGGCCGCCGCCTCGGGACCAGAGCGAGTGCTGGGGCTCGGGGGAAGAGGGCCGAGCTGCGAGGAAGGGTGGCTCGGGTCGGACCGCGGAGCCTTGGCATCTCTTCGTCCCCCAGGGGGAAGGTGGGCGGGCAGCAGAAAACTGTTTTTTCCGCCTGCGCCCTCCTGTCCCCTGTGCTGGTCGATCCGGAGGGGCCGGAAGCACTCCGACCGCTCGGACTTCTCAGCTTCCTGGGTGGCAGGGCCTGAGCGCCCCTTCCCCGGTCTTGGCAAACTCCCCAGGCCCCAGCTGTCGCCGATCTGTGCTTGGAAGTCTTTCACCGACTGCCAGTGAGAGTACCTACGGAGATAATTTCGTATCTCCATAGATGCCCTTTTTGGGGGCGGTGGCCCACTCCAGTACTCTTGCCTGGAAAATCCCATGGACAGAGGAGCCTGGAGGGCTGCAGTGTATGGGATCGTGAAGAGTCAGACACGACTGAGCGACTTCACTTTCACTTTTCACTTTCATGCATTGGAGAAGGAAATGGCAACCCACTCCAGTGTTCTTGCCTGGAGAATCCCAAGGACGGGGGAGCCTGGTGGGCTGCCGCCTGTGGGGTCGCACAGAGTCAGACGCCTCTGAAGCGACTCAGCAGCAGCGGGGCAGTAGTGTTTTCTCCCGGTTTTGTCTTCTAGAAAACAGTATGTTCCTCTTTTTACTCTCCTGTGTTACTCGTCTCCAAACTGGAGTCAGCTTTTTGGAGGGCTGTTCTGTCTACGGAATTATCTTTCTTAATCACACTGCGATGAACAGTAGGTAAAGCCTTTTGTCAGCAGATTCTCAGAGCACATGTTAATTCATTTTTGTTAAGAAATGGTCCTCTAGGTCCTCCACCTGTGAAAAGGCTGCCCATCTGTTTCATTCCAGGAATTACTTCAGCCAGGTGCCTTTCCTAGTTACCCCTGTTTGATATTTTTCTCCTCCTCTGTGTGTCTGTTGCTATTAATAACAAACACACATTCTGTGAGTATGGATTGAGGTAACTGCTGGGTAGTTTTAATAAAACTAAATGTCAGCTGTTTTTTCAGATGGTGTTTGTCGTATTTCAACATGGTTGTTGGTGTCTTTACTTCATGGTGTGGACCTGCGAACAAGGACTGTGTATAATCTGCCTATTTCACCTTAAGATGCAGTAGTAAAATACATCTGTGTGCTTAATAAATACATATGTGAGTTGGTTCCTCATTAACTAGGATTCCCCCCTTCTTTCTTATATAGGATTTTTAAATTAATAAATTGTCATGAGTCTGTTGTGAAACATATCTTTTGAGTAAAGGAAATACTGTTTGTTAGCAGCTGCTTGTTGTTCTAATATGAAATGGTTTTACTAAACAAGATAAAGCTTTGAGAGAAATAGACACCCACTGCAGAGAGTAAGTCTTGGTAATAAGTTAATTGAGAATGAATTATTCATTCTGATACAGCAGTTGTGGCTGTGGGGGGTGACGGGTAATGAGTGGTAGACCTTAGCCCCCACTGAGCTCTGGTCATGGAATGTGACTGTAGAGGTGAGTTCTTCTTGTTTGTATTATGTTTTGAAATAGTGGACTCTGGCTTTTCTTTTGTTGGGGTCAGCAATAGTTAAGGTGTGCTGAAACAGGTCAACTCAAAAAGTATGGTCTGGAAACCTGCGTCATCATGGACAGCTTGTTGGAAATTATCAGTCTTTCCACGCCTATTGAATCATTATCTATAGGGGTCAGGGACTGAGAATCAGTAGAAGTTCTCCATGTGAGTCTGTGTTCAGCAAAGTTGGAGACCCATAGCAGGACCTTGCTATTCAAAATGTGATCTGTGGACCAGCAGTGTTGGCATTACCTAGGACCTTAGAAATGCTGGATCTCTAGCTCTCCCCAGTTCAGTTCAGTTCAGTCGCTCAGTCGTGTCCGACTCTGCAACTCCATGAATTGCAGCATGCCAGGCCTCCCTGTTCATCACCATCTCTCGGAGTTCACTCAGACTCACATCCATCGAGTCGGTGATGCCATCCAGCCATCTCATCCTCTGTCCTCCTGCCCCCAATCCCTCCCAGCATCATAGTCTTTTCCAATGAGTCACTCTTTGCATGAGGTGGCCAAAGTACTAGAGTTTCAGCTTCAGCATCATTCCTTCCAAAGAAATCCCAGGGCTGATCTCCTTCAGAATGGACTGGTTGGATCTCCTTGCAGTCCAAGGGACTCTCAAGAGTCTTCTCCAACACCACAGTTCAAAAGCATCAATTCTGCGCTCAGCCTTCTTCACAGTCCAACTCTCACATCCATACATGACCACAGGAAAAACCATAGCCTTGACTAGACGGACCTTAGTTGGCAAAGTAATGTCTCTGCTTTTGAATAGACTATCTAGGTTAGTCATAACTTCCAAGGAGTAAGTGTCTTCTAATTTCATGGCTGCAATCACCATCTGCAGTGATTTTGGAGCCCCCAAAATAGTCTGACACTGTTTCCACTGTTTCCCCATCTATTTCCCATGAAGTGATGGGACCGGATGCCATGATCTTCGTTTTCTGAATGTTGAGCTTTAAGCCAACTTTTTCACTCGACCTACTGAATCAGAAACCTGCATTTTAGTATAATCCTCAAGTTACTTGTATGTACGTCACACTGAGAACCCTGCACCAGAAGTCATTAATGCTGTTCACATCTTTCCCATAAAAGCATCTTGCCTTGGACCAACGGAGAGAGAGCTCTACTCCACCGGCTTTCTTCTCACGCACGTTGTTTGTTCAGTTTTTAAGTTGTTTGGCTTAGCAGTGTGAACACTCTGGATCACTCCTGTTTTCTATGGCAGTAGACTCTCCTGGTATTCCTTCTTTGTCTTGTTCAGTCTGTTAAGCCATGCCAGACTCTTTGCAACCCCATGGACTGCAGCAAGCCAGGGTTCCCTGTCCTTCAGGGTCTCCCGGAGTTCGCTCAAACTCATATCCATAGAGTCGGTAATACCGTCCAACCGTCTCATCCTCTGTCGTCCCCTTCTCCTGCCCTCAATCTTTTCCCCCATCAGAAACTTTTCCAATGAGTTAGATCTTCCTATCAGGTGGCCAGAGTACTGGAGCTTCACCTTCAGCATCAGTCCTTCCAGTGAATATTCAGGGTTGATTTCTGGCATTCCTTTTCAGTCTTTTGTAAGCTCCTTTTCCTCTCTGGCTCATGTCTCCAGTTTCCAGTGATACTGTGGTGACTCATTAATTTTTCCTTGTCGAGGCATAGCTCCTTACCTCCAGGTGCCATATGTTCAGTGCCTGTTGGAAATTTCCATGTGTACAAAGCACCTCAAACTCACCTTGTTAAAAATTAAACTTTTTCTAATCCCCCAAACTACTTTTCCTCCCACGTACCCCCCATGTACCTAATTGCCAGTAACATAGGAACCAAACTTTATTCCTCCCTGTTGTATAACCCAAATACCTAGTCAAATACTGAGTCCCATTGGGTTTATTCCTAAATATCTCAGAACTTGCCCAACTTTTCTCCCTCTCTATAGCCAGTACTATAATCCAAGGTACCATCTTTCTGTCTGGATCATTTCAATAGCCTGTTGACAGATCCCCTTGCCTCTGGTTCCTGGTCCCTGGCTTTGTCCACTCAATCCACCCTTCATATAATAACCAAACTGGTCTTACTAAGATATAAATCTTTTGGTGGCTTACTAGCTTTCTATAAAAATCAAGCTCCTTAACAAGTTTCTAAGTACTGCCATGAATCAGGCTCCATTTACCTCTCCAGCCTCATCTCTACTTCCTGTTCATAAATTTCCAAGTTTTTATAAGTGGCCTCCTTGCCTGACTTATCTGCTATTCAGCTTTTAAATTTCAGCTTAAATGATCCTTGCCGCTTGGTATTTATATACTCCCCTCTCACTGAATACAGCTGTTCTGTGTGATGCATAGGATATGGTGGAAGTGATACCGTGGGATTTCTGAGTACAGGTCATAAAAGACATCGCAGTTTTAGCTTAGCCTCTTCGGGACTGTTCAACTGTAGGGCCACCAGCCCCTGTGTTGAGAGGACCTCCACACAGCCTGTAGTGAAGGCCCCATGGGCAGCACCTGGCCTGTGACCAACAACCAGCCTGCCATGTGCACGAGCCACCTCAGAGCAACACCTGCCAGGTCCAGGCCATCCGTGCCACTCCCAAATATCTGATGGTGAGAATAGTAAATGTTTATTTTTGATATAGCTGAGGGGATTTGGGGGTAGTTTTGTTACACCATGATGGCTAATCAATACAGTAGTCTTCCTCCATATGGATATATTGTCCATTATGTCATGTGGATATGATATATTTATCATCATTTAATATTTCCCTGTAATTTGACATTTACATGGTTTCTGCTCCTGCTGCTGCTGCTAAGTCACTTCAGTCGTGTCCGACTCTGTGCGACCCCATAGACGGCAGCCTACCAGGCTTCCCCATCCCTGGGATTCTCCAGGCAAGAACATTTACATGGTTTCTAGCTCTATCCTATTACAAGTAATGCTATAGAGAATATCCTTATATATATTTTTAGGATATATTTCTAGAATTATAATTGCTAGAACTCATATTTTTAATTAGGATAAACATTGGCAAACTACATTCCAAAAAGGTTAAAACTTCCGTGACTTTACACTTGGACCAGTGTGCGTTATGGTGCTTATTTCTCCGTGTCCTTGCCAACAATGGCTGTTTTTCATCTTTGCCAATCTTAGGTGACAAATGATATATCACTTTAGATGTATTGCTGAGGTGGAGATAGTTATAGCAGATTATTGACTTTGTATTGCTTTTTTCCGTGATTTATCTTTTCATGTTCTTTTATCCCAGGATTATTTGTAGATTATGGATATTAATTTTTTGTCATTAACATGCAGATATCCTCTCAGTGTTGTGTACTTCATACTGTGTGTTTACTATGCACTGGTTTTCCATTTTGTGTTGTCAAATCTATCCTCTTCCCTTTATAGCTTCAGGGTTTTTGCTATGCTTAGGAAAACTGTTACCATCCCAAGATTGGAAAATTTTTAACATACTTTTTACTAGTTTGACAATTATTGCATCCTTTTAATATGAGGAATGATAGAGATCTGATAGTTTTTTAAATCGGAGAATCACTTGTTTCACCTTCATTCTTACTGATTTGAATTATCTGTGTCACATACTAATTCTTGTATGTATATGGCCTGTTTGTAAACTCTTGTTTAAATGATTCTTAAAAAGAACTAGTGTGCAACAGTTCTGCATAGTGTAGTAGTATTATTTTACAATAGGTCCTTGCAAGGAGATCAAACCAGTCCATCCTAAAGGAAGTCAGTTCTGAATATTCACTGGAAGGACTGATGCTAAAGCTGAAACTCCAATCCTTTGGCCACCTGATGCAAAGAACTGACTCATTGGAAAAGACCCTGATGCTGGGAAAGACTGAAGGCAGGAGAAGGGGATGACAAAGGATGAGATGGTTGGATGGCATCACCGACTCGATGGACCTGTGTTTGAGCAAGCTCGGGGAGTTGGTGATGGACAGGGAAGCCTGGAGTGCTACAGTCCATAGGGTTGCAAAGAGTCAGACATGACTGAGCAACTGAACTGAAGTTGCTGATTATCTGTTTTAAATATAGTAGTGTGTACATGTCAATCCCAAACTCCTTATCTATCCTCCTCTCCACATTTCACCCCTGGTAACCATAAATTCATTTTCTAAGCCTATGAGTCTGTTTCTGTTTTGTAAAGAAGATCATTTGTAACATTTAAAAAATAGAGTATATAAGTGATATCATATGATATTTGTCTGTCTGTCTGATTTACTTCTATGTCTGATTTAATATGATAATCTCCAGGTCCATCCATGTTGTGAAAAATGGCAGTTTCATTCTTTTTACTGGCCGAGTAATATTCCATTGCACGTATGTACCACATCTTTATCCATTCATCTGTCGGTGGACATTTGGGTTGCCTCCGTATCTTGGCTATTGTAGATAGTGCTGCAGTGAACATGTATCCTTTTGAATCATGTTTTCCTCCAGATATATGCCCAGAAGTGGGATTGCTGCATCATATGGTAGCTCTGTTGGCAAGTTCAGTCAAACAGTTCAGTCACTCAGTTGTGTCTGACTCTGCAACACCATGGATTGCAGCACACCAGGCTTCCCTGTCCTTCACCAACTCCCAGAGCCTACTCAAAACTCAAGTCCATCACATTGGTGATGCCATCCAACCATCTCATCCTGTGTCATCCCCTGCTCCTCCTGCCTTCAATCTTTTCCAGCATCAGGGTCTTTTCCACTGAGTCAGTTCTATGCATCCGGTGGCCAAAGTATTGGTGTTTCAGCTTCAGCATCAGTCTTTCCAATGAATATTCAGGACTGATTTCCTTTAGGATGGACTGGTTGGATCTCCTTGCAGTCCAAAGGACTCACGAGTCTTCTACAACACCACAGTTCAAAAGCATCAATTCTTCGATGCTCAGCTTTCTTTATAGGCCAACTCTCACATCCATACATACTACTGGAAAAACCATAGTTTTGACTAGACAGACCTTTGTTGGTAAAGTAATGTCTCTGCTTTTTAATATGCTTTCTATGCTGACATAGGATTAATTTCCAAAATAGACAAGCAGCTCATATGACTCAATGCCAGAAAAACAAACAACCCAATAAAAAAAGAGGGAAAAAGACTTAAAACAGACATTCTCCAAAGAAGACCTATAGATGGCTAACAGACACATGAAAAGGTGCTCAACATCACTTATTAGAGAAATGCAAGTTAAAACTACAATGAGATATCACCTCACACCAGTCAGAATTTCTATCATCAAAAAGTCTGCAGACAATAAATGCTGGAGAGGGTGTGGAGAAAAGGGAATGCTTTTGCACTGTTGGTGTGAATGTAAATTGATATAGCCACTATGGAAGACAGTATGGAGATTCTTTAAAAAGCTAGAAATAAAACCACCATATGACCCAGCAACCTCTCTCCTAGGCATATACTCTGTGGAAACCAAAATTGAAAAAAACACATGTATCCCATTGTTCATTGCAGCACTATTTACAATAGCTAGAACATGGAAGCAACCTAGATGTCCATTGACAGATGCATGGATTTAGAAGTTGTGGTACATATATTCAATGGAATATTACTCAGCTGTAAAAAGGAATGCATTTGAGTCAGTTCTGATGAGGTGGATGAACCTAGAACCTATTACACAGGGTGAAGTAAGTCAGAAAGAAAGATAAATATCATATTCTAACACATATATACAGAATCTGCTGCTGCTGCTGCTAAGTCGCTTCAGTCATGTCTGACTCTGTGTGACCCCATAGACGGCAGCCCACCAGGCTCCCCGTCCCTGGGGTTCTCCAGGCAAGAACACTGGAGTGGGTTGCCATTTCCTTCTCCGAGGCATGAAAGTGAAAAGTGAAAGTGAAGTCGCTCTACAGAATCTAGAATAATGGTAATGAATTTATTTACAGGGCAGCAGTGGAGAAACAGACATAGAGGAGACTTATGGACATGGGGAGAGGGGAGCAGTGGGTGAGATGTATGGAGAGAGTAACATGGAATGTTACATTCCCCATTGCCAATGGGAATTTTCTGTATGGCTCAGGAAACTCAAAACAGGGGCTCTGTATCAACCTAGAGGGGTTGGATGGGGTGGGAGATGGGAGGGAGGTTCAAAAGGAAGGGGATATATGTATACCTATGGTTGATTCATGTGGAGGATTGACAGAAAACAACAAAATTCTGTAAAGCAATTATCCTTCAATAAAAATTAAAACACCCCCCCCACACGAAATAATAAAAGAGCAGTGGTCTCCAAACTTTGATCTCACAACTTAAATAACAAATTTTGTCCTGTCTCTGTGTGTATACACACATATTGTTTATATATAATGTATAGATATAATACAGATAAATATATGTGCGTATGTATTGTTGAGTCACGAAGTCATGTCTGGCTCTTGTTACCCCACCAGGCTCCTCTGTCCATGGGATTTCCCAGGCAAGAATATCCAACCAGGGCCACACACACATACTACTTATGTTAAACCAGGGACACACACACACACACACCCTTATGTATGTGGAAATGCTAGTATGTCTTCCTGCATCCCATGTGTTTCTTTATATACTGCTCGTGTATGACCCATGTCATAGACCTCCGAGATGAGGTGTGTCTACAGCATTCTTGCCAGCCTGATTTGGCAAACGTGGTCTTAAGCACCCCATGCTGAGTCCTAAGGAGGATCTCAGTGCTCAGAGATCATTCTGGAGTTGCACAGCAATCAGCGTTACTGCAGAGTCCTCCCTCCTTCTGTACTCCCTCTCCTCATCCTCCATTCCCATTTAAAATATTTGGTTCCTTGCTAAGAGCAGGCATTATGTAATATCATTCATAACTTTTTTTCTCTTCCTTTGATCAACTGGGTTTGTAATGGTTTAAAGAGTGAAATTTATCGGCAGATTAGCATAGGTGCATAGTTATCCAAGAACTCTATTATTTACACATTGTCAGTGTTGTTTATTTTCTTCAACACCTGCTACTCTTCTTACCTCCACTCTGTGTTAGTTTCCACCTACACCTTTCTTTTCTGATTCTATGGTTAGATTAACTATTGTACTTGTGTATTTTTGAATGAGGAAACAAAATGCTAGTGCTTTATCACTCAGGCCAAATGTGATGATTCCTAGATGCTGGCTTTTCAAATCCACAAATCAATGGCCTTGGCTAGGCTTTCCAGTTAGTTCTCCTAGACTGCACTAGTATCATTCCCTGAAAAACAGGGTATACACAACAGTGTCTGGAGACCCTAGAAGCAGATATTTCTGGCTTCGGTATGTTTTTTTTTAATATGAAGAAGTAGGACTTTTCGCCATAAATATATGTGTTTCTAAAACCCTCAAATTCCAGTATTTTAGTAGTTCCAGATTTCTGATGGGTTCAGAATATGTCCAAGTATATATATATATATATATATATATATATATATATATATTTATTATTGACTATGCTGTGGCTAACTTGCCCCATGCAAACTCTTAGTTGCAGCATGTGGGAGTTAATTCCTGACTAGGGATCAGGCCCCCTGTATTGGGAATATGGAGTGTCAGGCACCAAGTCCCCTAAAATATTTTTTAACCAACTCACACAATGGAATTGATGATTGGTTGTTGGAAGGATCTTGCTTTAGGGATACATGCCTTAGTCACCTGGAGCCTAGAACAAAGATCTGGCCAAATATTTGTCCAAAGGCATTATACCAGGGAACTTTGACCACATACTTGTTTAAACATGCCACTTAAGAGAATCAGCATTAGAAACACCACTGATGAGAGCAGTTGTAGGGCAGAAAGAAGGACAGCAGGGTTAGTTACAATACAGTGACTGTAATAATGGAGTTTGGATTCCAGAGAAAACAGAGGCGGTGGTGTGGTTGCTGTTGCTGTTGAGTTGCCAAGTCCTATGTGATTCTCTTTTGACCCCGTGGACTGTGGTCTGCCAGGCTCCTCTGTCCATGGGATTTCCCAAGCAAGAATACTGGAGTGGGTTGCATTTCCTTCTATCATTTCTTAAGTTATGGCTAATCTAGCACTGGGTTGAATTTTCACTAACACTTATCCAATCCTGGTCCCCAAACCTTCCTGAGTCCACCCGTGGATGTTGATAAACTTGCTTAAGAATTCAGAGGACTGATTGCATCTCATCAGGCCTGAAAGCTGCTAGGACTCAAATGACCTCAATAGCTGTGTGGAGACTGGAGTGGGTGGGCTTTGTCTGTTGTGCTCCCCCCGTGATGGAGGAAAGAACAAAGCTAACTCTGAGAGGTTTTTAATCACCATCTCTTGAGGGCTTAAAATGTTTCCAGCCAAGATACTGGGAAACAAGTCTTGTTTCTTCTGACCACTGTCACCAACCAGCTCATTTGTATGAGCATGACTTCTCCATGGTGACACTAATTCCCTCCACTCCCAGTAGGGAGAAAATTGGTTCTTAGGGGTTGAAAAAAGAATTCGTGTTATGTATTGGGTTGGTCAAAGGTCGTTTGAATTTTTGCATATGTTACAGAAAAATCCAAATGAGTTTTTGCCAACCCAGTATAAAATCCAGATATACAGTATATCTAAGGTATTCAAATTTCATGGAGGAAGGGTGATCACGAAATATAAGTCTAGAAAGGTTTCCTTAAGGAGGTGATAATGAGCAAATGGTTGAAATACTGATATAGATTAAGTTTGGGGGTTGGAACCCTGACTAAATCCTAGCAGTAAACTTTTTTTCTTTAGTGAATTTTCACTATGAGTGTGTGGCAGGGGGCAGGGAGGAAGACGGGAAAAAAATTTTAGGTTACATCAACAGATAATGGTTAAATACAAGTGCTGCTTTGGGTTTTATCTTTGCCCCTTTTGCCTTTTTCCTTTGGACAAAAAAAAGTATTAGTCACTGAGTCATGTCTGACTCTGTGATCCCATAGACTGTGTAGCCTGCCGGGCTCCTCTGTCCAGGGAATTCTCCAGGCAAGAATACTGGAGTGGGTAGGCATTTCCTTCTCCAGGGGATCTTCCCAGTCCAGGGATTGGACCCAGGTCTCCTGCATTGCTGGTGGATTCTTTACTGTCTGAGCCACCAGGGAAGCCCTTGCTCCTACCTGATCCTAATTCTTCTTGGTGGAACTACAAGAGCTACGCCCCATGCCCACAGGACAGTACCCCACAGAACGAGGCTGGCTTTGGGGCTGGCCTGCAGGTGTACTTCAGAATTAGAACTGCTCTGCAACCAGAGTCCTGCAGGTCAAACTGTCCTGTGTGATCATTAGAAGACTGACTTTCATGTATGAGCCTTACATGGTCTAAGGACATTTCTCACTGTTTTCAAGAACTTCCACCCTTCCCTAATAGTCCTCTGCACTCCTATATAGTCAGCAGTTGGTTATACTGAATGCATACAATTTAAAGTACCATTCTTTTTCCTTGGGCCATTCTGCCAGGTTACTAGCTTATTTAACGAAAGAGGCATTCTTACATAGTCCTTAATGGCGGTTTATGGATGTAAGAGAGGGACTGATATAATGGTAGCAGGGTAATGTTCTGATACTTTATCCAAGGCCATTGTCTTTTGAGATGTGACATGAGTTGTATACAATATAATCCAAGTACCAAGTTGGTCTTTTTGGGTCTATTTTAAGAGATGCTTATTTTGAGTTATCGTTGTTCAGTCACCCCATCGTGTCCACTCTTTGTGACTCCATGGACTGCAGCACTCCAGGCCTCTCTATCCCTCACCACCTTCTGAAATTTGTCTAAGTTCATGTCCGTTGCACCAGTGATACCATCCTTGGATGCCCTCGTTTCCTTCTGCCCTCAATCTCTCCCAGCATCAGGGACTTTTCCAACGAGTCAGCCGTTCTCACCAGGTGACCAAAATACTGCAACTTCAGCTTCAGCATCAGTCCTTCCAATGAGTATTCAGGGATGATTTCCCTTAAGATTGATTGGTTTGATCTTGCTGTCCAGGGACTATCAGGAGTCTTCTCCAGCACCACAGTTTGAAGGCATCAATTCTTCCGTGCTCTGCCTTCTTTACGGTCCACCTCTCACAACTGTGTGTGACCACTGGGAAGACCATAGCCTTGACTATACGGACATTTGTCTGCAGAGTAATGTCAATGCTTTTCAACACACTGTCTATGTTTGTCATAGCTTTCTTCTGAGAAGCAATCGTTTTCTGATTTCATGGTTGTAGTCACCCTCCACAGTGATTTTAGAGCCCAAGTAGAGGAAATCTGTCACTACTTACACCTTTTCCCCTTTTATTTGCCATGGGGTTGGATGCCGTGATCTTAGTTTTAAGCCAACCCTTTCACTCTCCTCCTTCACCCTCATCAATAGGCGCTCTGGTTCCTCTTTGCTTTCTGCCACTAGAGTGGTATCATCTGCATATTTGGGGTTGTTGATGTTTCTCCTGCCTATCTTGATTCCAGCTTGTAACTCATCCAGTCAGACATTTTTCATGATGTAATCTTCCTCAAAACGCAAACCAGTATGGTTCTTTGATTCCTTTCCAAGGCTGTAACAGGAAGCTTTGATACCATGATTTATAAGGGCATTTAATGCCTCCCTGTCCCCAACACACACACTGAATACTCAGACAATAAGAGCCACTGTTTGAGCTCACAGATGGCCAGACCCTTTATACCCATGGTTCCTGATCTTCAAACAACTCTACAAGGTTTAAGTATCACTGTTTTACTGATGAAGAAACCAAGGCTCAAAAAAGGTTGAAAGCCTTACTCAAGGTTACATAGCTTAGACCCAAGGACCATCCAGAACTGTCAGAACTTGACTAGGTATCTTACAGATGATCTTCTCCTTTAGTCCACGTAACTCTGAGGTAGGTATAACATCAGTTTGACATTTCAGAAAATAAAAGCAATAACTGAACTTACAAGAGGTTAAAAACAGGTAAAAGCAAACTATATTTCGCACCAGCTAAGGTAGCAATACTCACTCTGCATGCAGCCTAGTGGGCTGTCCAGGGACACGATGCCTGCTTCCCCATTAGGAAGATTCACACTCCCTCCCACCGCCCCCCACCCCGCCCGTGATTACAAAACAGGTTTTAAAAAGTGTCATACCATAGGGGCTCAGGATGGAGGGGACACACGTATGCCTATGGCTGATTCATATTGATGTATAGCAAAAACTATCAAAATATTATAAAGTTAATTATCCTCCAATTAAAGTAAATAAAGTATCACACAGTAAACTGGAATCTTTTTATCAGCACTGGCACACAGAGCCAGTGGGCAGATTCTGAAGGGTTTGTTAACATACAAGGTGACACCCTGCATGGACTCGTCTCAGCGTCACAACCATACCGTCTGCCTTCTCATGCTTCATATGGAGAAGGGTTTAGAAAATAAAGAACCTTGAAACCACTGGTTTCCCACAATTATTTAATTATCTCTGCACAACTATTTTCTTGTAGAATGTTAGCTGTAGAGGACCAGAAATAAATACAGCTTAAGATTTAAACTGTATCCTGCTGTACTTTTCTTAGAAGCCCGAAATAGAATTTTCTAACACCTTTTGTGGTTAGAAATACTGAATTGAAATAGGATTGCAGATACAAACATGTAGATTGATGTATCTATTTCTGTAAAATGCAGCCAACATATTGGTGAAGTATGGATACTAAAATTAATAAAATGACAAGTAGAAAAAAAAAACACCCCAAATCTGGAGATACGCACTGTAGTGACAATAAGCTTTTACATAACATTAGGTACTAATAAAAGATCTGAAAAATGAGTAACTTGTTTTCTTTTGTTGAGGTCTCTCTCCAGTTCAGTTTTCTGTAGTGTACATATTTAAGATGATACACTTTATTGATAATTCAACAGGGCTTCCCTCGTGGTCTAGTGATTAAGAATCCACCTGCCAGTGTGAGGTCTATGGGTATGACACCTGGTCTGGGAAGATACCACATGCTACCAGGCAGCTAAGCCAGTGTTCCACACCTACTGAACCCCTAAGCGTTCTACGGCCTGTGCTTCACAACAAGGGAAGCCCCCACAATGAGCAGCCTGTGTCCTGCACCTAGAGAGCAGTCCCTGCTCGCTGCAACTGGAGAAGGCCCACATGCAGAACCTAAAGAAAGAAATACATCTTTAAAAAATAATTTTAAAAACATGTTACTGATACCAGTGGCAATGACATGGATAATTATTCTTTTAATTTTTAAGATGATAAAGCTGAGAAATTGGGCCTTACCTTGTGGTCCAGTCAGTAAAGAGCCTGACTGCAATGCAGGAGACCCGGGTTTGATCCTGGGGTCAGGAAGATCCTGTGGAGGAAGAAATGGTAACCCACTCCAGTATTCTTGCCTGGGAAACCCCATGGACAGAAACCCCATGGACAGAGGAGCTTGGTGGGCTACAGTCCGTGGAGTCACAACAGTTGGACACGACTGAGCGACTAAACAACAAAGCTGAAAAATCAGAAAGATCAAAATAGTTGCATCTGACTGCATGGTTAAAGAATAAATAAACTCCACCCACCTGTCTTGTCCTCTTCAAACAACGGCCCCATGTGCCTCTGAATTGCCATGAGGGTATATGTCTTGTATCCAGGTTTGCAAAACTGTTCCAAATGGTTCTTTTCCTATCTGGCTTAAGTAGACACAACTGGTGTAAATGTGGTTGAGTTAGGAAGCAAAACAGTACCAACATCTGATGATCTAAGAATTTATATTAGATGCCTAAAATGAAACTTTAATTCAAAGGATGATCTACTATAATCAATGTTTTTTAAGGGAAACAATTTAAACAGGAATTACTTGCTGGAAAAATAATAGATAAAAATCAATGTCGTAGCACTTTATGGTTCAAATGAGAAAACTGGATACAGTATATTAATACACCAGGAGAGTGAGGTCTACAGTCCCCCAACACAACACACATATTGGATTCTGCTGCGCATTTAGGACTCTGAAAATGGTTTAAGCATCTTAGTCATTTGGATTCTAAGATATAAACCAAAACATACTATCTATTGTGTGGCACCAGTTAAAAACAGAAACGTCTCTAAGAATTTACAGGGCCAAGAATGTTTATTTTACATCTTTGCTGCTTGATACAGAAGAATCTATCTACTGAGTACTGTGACTTTTTCTTAGATCTGAGTTTAATCAAGTTCTACATCAAAGGCAACCACAACCACACCTGACCTGAATCCGGTTTTAGGCTCAGAGAAGCTATTCATTTTAAAGAGGTGGATCTGAGGCTCTTCTTTATATCCTGAATCATGCAAGTCAACTGGTCACCACGGTTGAGTGGATTAGCTGCCATGGTTACATCCCACCACAGTTACATCACTGAAGGGGTCAAGTAGGGAGGGTACATCAGCACCATAAGGTTGTCAGGAGGAAAAGGGTACTTTTTAAAATGGCATTATTATTTAATTATGTTATTTTAAACAGATGATGTTTGGCTTTAAGTAGGGATGATGAAATACTTAGGTTGAAGTTGTAAATTATGGGTAGGGCTGTAGAAGACGACGACTATATTACAGAGGGAGAGATAATATAGTTATAAAATAGTGGTATATAATAAAGTTTTCTTTATAAGAAGCCTTTTTTCTTTTTCAGAGCTTTAAAGCACAGATCATACCACAGGTCTATGTCAGAGGTCAGCAAACTCTACCAAATGATTTACTATTAAACAGATTGTAAGTAAGTTGGGTTTCATGGTGCATGTATTTTGTAACAACTATGTAGTGCTGCTGTTGGAAAATTAGCCGTATACAATATGCAAATGACTGGGTATGGCTGTGTTCCAATAAAACTTTATTTTTACAAATATGGGTGTCAGGCCAGATTTCAAGCAAGAGCTGTCAGTTTACTAATCCCTCTTCTAAATCACCACAGAGATACAATGTGAGCCACATATGCAATTTAAAATTTTATAGCAGCTACAGAAAAAAATAAGCAGGTGAAATTCATTTTAATATTTTATTTAATCCAAAATATCCCAAATATCATTTCAACAATCAATATAAAAAGCTATCAATGAGATACATTTAAAAAATATGTCTTCAGAAGTGTTGCATACTGTACACTTAGCATTCTAGTCATTACAAGTGCTCAGCAGCCACATGTGGCTGGTGGCTACCAAACTGCACCGTATGTTCTGGATCTTCTGCGCTGGGATTTTTACAGCGATCTGGAGGCTGGCAACAGTGTCGGGATGTGGCTCTTGAAAAGATAGGGGATGTAATTATGCTGCCTCTGGGAGACAGGACAAGGGATTAAAGCTTTTGGGAAGAAATATATGGCCTCGGACATTAGCAGTTGAGGTAGCCCGTGATTCTAGGGCAATGTAACTAGACCAATGATATAGTCAGACTAGCTTCACTTGCCAATGCAATCAATCAATGCACATGCAAAATGCTAAGTGCTGTTATGAGAGCTAGTCTTTTAGCTACTTAGCACTTAGACTGTATCAGAATTTAAAGCATATATGCATGTGGAAGACAGCTGTGAAGCAAGGGAAAAAAACTTCAAAAATTAAATTGAATTTTTAAAAAGATTAAAACAGTCTAAATGCTTTTTCAGTTACCTCTGTTCAACACAGTATAATGCTAGTCACCAATAGTTTAACATGTTACTAAGAGGCAATCATAACTCTTATTTTAAGCCTGCAGAAGTTCTTCATTATTTAAACCCAAATTTCTAAGTGATTAAATCAACATTTCCAAATTAGGAATGGACATAACTTTTTGTTAATAAAACTTAGAGGCAAGTGTTTTTAACAAAAAATTTATTACCAAAATACAATATTAAAGTCAATACATGACAAACTCCTGTAAAGCAAAATAAATTATTCTAACATTGTACAGTATTTCCAAAGGTAGTTAAAGAAGCGCTAAGACCTTGCTTCACTGTTTATTGAACAGATAAACTGTTCTACCATGAACACAATCCTAGAGTTTTAGGCGTTAAGGCATGCAGCTTGATGTGCAGGATAATTTTACAAAATGCAAATCATCCTATTTTAATAAGATACAGTGTCAGAATTAACTGTAGTCTTTACATGTCAGTGTTTCGGAAATTTTCAGACTTTGGCTATAGAAGCAATGCCGTAGTGTTACACAATACTTATTTCTTAAAAAAATACATGTATTCATGTTCATGAATATCAAACTCAAATTTCTATTAAATATATTTTATAGAATATTACTTAGAGCACCTTGCTGTACAATAAAAAAAGATTAAATAAGTGTCTATGAAAACTAAAAATATAGTAAGTCTCAATAGAGAAGCCTGCTTGTCTCTGTCAAGCCAAGTACATTGCAGGAAGATACAATGTAAACATAGGTGCCCACTGCTTGCTTTGTGAGAAGAGACAAAAAAACAAATAGTAGCAAAGCCACTGATAGCTACCTCAAATAGACCAAAGATCTAGAATAAAGGCTTCAGTGAGTGTCACTACACTGCGCTGGTTGGACTCAGAACTTGAAGTCTACAGGTCAACTGGAATATAGGCATGGTACTGTTAGAACACTGGGGATATCAACCATATTCTGGATTACTAGAGAAAGAGAAAATGATAGAGCCCTGATAAAATATTATTTATAATGATCAGAATGCATCATCTTCCCCCTCCCCACCTTTGCCTTATCCAGTAAGTTTGTTTTAAAAACTATGTTCACTATCAAATCTTAGAATTTAAGTGTTCAGCTTGGAAAACAGATACTGAGTTTTCTGTAATAAAAGATCGAGTACCAGTAAATGTTATTCCTATATAAAGAGAATTCCTGCTGATTATTTTAATACCTATCTCTTCTAGAATTAAAATTGCATATTTAGTCTTCGTCAGTACTTTTAGAAATACTCAATTGTTCTTGGTGGAGACAGTTAACTTAAGGCTTGTCACAAAACCATAATGGGAAAGTACAGAACATTTTTGGTTTATGGTTCCTCCTACAGGCCAGGAGAAAGCTTTTGGAGATATTTTAGCCTAGAGTCAGATAAATATTTAAAGACTTTTGAACTTATGGGTTTATTTTTTTCCCATGAGCTAGGGAAAATTTAAATTTGTGATTCCAAATGGAAAATTTAAGTAACAACCAACAGAAGTGGTTTAAGGAAATGAAGAAAGTTAATTTAAAAATTCATTGTTGAAATTTTGGGAATGTTTTTTAGTTATTAGTATTCTCCAAATGATTATGTAAAATTAAAGCCAAGGAAAATTTATAAAACAAAAAATTCTTCTAAGGTTGTCAGTTTTCAAAATAATAGATTTTAATAAAGAAACACTGAGCCAGAGCCACCAGTAATGAAAAAACTGAGTGAAAACAATATAGTAATAATGAAACCATTTAAAATGTATCATTTGAATTTGAAATAAAATTTCAGTGTTTTAATCCTGAAAACAGGAGAAAATGAGAAAACCGATTGTATGGGGTCTTGGGTAATACAGTTTAGTATATATGAATTCATCTTCTCTTTTAAAAACCAGATTATCAGAAATGGATTAACTTTCACAAATAAATTAAAGCTACCTAAATTAAAGAGCTGCAAAGTTACAATCAATTCTGTTTGTTCAAATATCACCATCAAATGAGATAAAAAAAAAAAATCAGACAATATTTCAAGTGTCTGGCCTCGCTTAAGTAGTTCCTAATGCTATCTGAAAAATGCTAATTCATTCAACTCATACCTGGACTTTGGGAAGAGAATTCTTTCCTAAAATGTGTCTACGGAGTATCCTACTCAAAAAGTCTGTTTCAATGTTTTCTAATCTTATGAGTCACAGCCTTAGCTCTAGAGGATGAAAAGTCAAGGTGAGAAAGAGCACCATGAAGATGGCGCACTGCATGGTGCCCCGGCCGCTTTCTGATTTGTAGGAAGAACTGACATTAACAGAACAATGCATACATAAACGAGCAGGACGACAAAAGCAAAACCAAAAACTCTGTTCTCTTTAGCCTTTGAAATACGCTGAAATACAAAATGTGTAACTAACGAGAAGATTTCAACTATCTGATGGCGAGTTTTCACTGGCTTCCCATGTGTCCTATTGCACACCAAAAAAAATATAAATGCAATTTCCTGGATGGGAGAAACCCAAATGTTTTTTGTTATTAAAAGTTTTAGAAACACTCTGAATTTTTACTATATTTTAGCCATATTTGGTTATACTTCATATGCTAAGTATAACTAAATAAAAAACTAAAGGAAATAAAATCTCAATAGTAGTACTCATTTGAAGGGGCTTTTGAATTTCATCCCACTTCCCCTAAATGATTTTTATAACAGTTTAAACTATTTCCAAGGTCTCATGGCTAGATGCAGTTTCCTACTTTGTTGTTCTAACAGACTTTTTTAGATAACAAGCTTGGTCTAGTTTAGATGAGTGGATTAGAAGGCCTATGTAACTACTGAGAAAACTGAGGTTTCTATCAACACTCTGGAAAGAATCTCTGAGAAGTGTACTGTGCTCAACTAGTCACCATTGTTATGAACCTTGAGTTTTGATTTGAGGTTGGCAGGAATTACACCTTTCTCCTCTTTTGCTCACAAGATATTCACTGTAAATTTAAGACAATAATTTACTTTGTAAATGGTTACTTATAATCTAGATTTGGATTTAGAGATCTCTTTTCTTTCTAAAGAGTAAAGTAATAATAATATATCTCAGGTTGAGTGTAGATTTATTCCTATCAATCTGGCGAAAGATTTGGATTGATCATCTCAAAGCCCTGTAATAATCTTTTTTTTCTTGTTGATACTAAAAACCTCAGACACTTGCTTCCCATTTCTCACAAGAGGCCTGTCATTCATGTCAAAATTGAGAATAAAGAAAACTAAGGTCTGCTTAAGACTGTGACACTTTAGTAACAGTACGTTTTGGAATAGTTCCTGAAAAGCCCCTTCTTAACTCTTCTGCTTGCATTTCTACACTATAATAAGCTTTCAATAATAAATACACTCAAACTAAGAGGTAACAGAAGGTTATTGTAAGGTTATATCTTTGCTGCCTCCTCAACTCATTTCCCCTCATTCAAAATGCTTAAATATTATTACCCCTTATCTATTTGGAATTTCTTTTATTACATTACAAATTTGGTTCCAAGGTACCATCTGTCATTTCCTCAAGAATCACACATACTATTTCTTCTGTGTCTAGTAAGTTGCTGGAAAGCACAAAGGGCAGACTGCTGTTTAAAGGAGTCTTCCTCGGCTGGTTTCCTCTTTGGATAACAATTCCATCTAATTTGTGTTTAGAGTTGTGTTGTGGTCCTTATTTAGGATGATGTTTACAATTTCACCCTCATGCTCTTTCATATGATCCAAGAGATTCTCTTTGCTGGTAGATTCAAAACCACATATACAACAACAGAAGAGTAAAACGCAATATTCCACGCCAGGAGGGGCCAGACTGGAGTTTTTTTCTAAACTGCATGAGGTATTACTTGCAGGGCTTAGCTTCTCATTCTCGTTGGGACTGTTGACTTCACTGGGAGCCTGGGGAATCAGCTCTGAGGATGATACCAAATTTTCTGAACTTCGAGAAGTGAGAGAATCGGCTCTTTCTTCATTGCTGTTTAATACTGTCTTTCCAGAGGATTTCCCCGAATCCTTAAAACAAAACACATCAAATATTGAGTTGGTTATAATGCAGACTAGTAGATTTAACTCTAACTTTACAGAAAAAAAAAAAACACATATCTAAAAGTAATTTATTTATATATAATAGTAAGGTCAAATACCTGCCACTTTGTGAAATTGCATCATTAATAGCCTTGTTTACTTGTTCATAGTTGTAATTTTGGTCACTGGCATGCTTCCACATGTGAGACTTCAAAGAAGGAGGATGGCTGCACACATACCCACACAATGAGCATCTGAAAAACCGAGATGAAGGAAATCAGATGATTCCACGATTTTGTAACAACTATTAGATTTGTTCTCCTGAGGACTTACTAGATATCACATTTCACTGAATCTAAAATGGCACTGATTATAAGAGACGTATTGATATCAGAGGCTAAAATGTCCTAGTGCGGATCTCTCAGAATCAATGAAATAAAAGTATTTTACATTATAAAGAAATGATAAGAGTGAGGACACAAGCATCCCAAATTACTTTAGCTATTACAGTATTTGGAAAGATTTCTAATATACTAACATGCAAAATCTTTGCACTAAATTATTTAACCACATACATACACAAATCAATTCTCTATACCACTGTATTTCTTAAGAAAGCAAAAAGGAATTAAATAATTTTCAACATTAACTCTGTGCTTACTTAAAAATTCACAGAAAATGTAAGTAGTAGTCCTGAAATGCTTCAACAATGTAGATTTCATAAGTAAAACAGATACTTATCTTAAAGTTTCTAGTCCAAGTAACAATTGTCTGACATAATTGGGCACATTCAATAAAATCTGAACTGAATACTTAAAAAAATTAACAGATTATTTTTAGAGCATGCTTATGTTTATCCTCTTTTCCTTCTGTACCCAATTCCTCCTATCATTAACATCTTGCATCAGCATGGAATATTTGTTACAACTGATGAACCAATATTGATACATTATTATTAACTAGTGTCTACAGCTTATATTAGGGTTCACTATGTTGTACAATTCTATGTATTTTGATAAATGCATAATGCCATGAATCCATCATAATATCATGGAGTACTTTCCCAACCTTAAACCTCCTCTGGCACTCCACCTACTTATCCCTCCCATGCCCTGACCACTGGCAGTCACCAATCCTTTTATTGTCTCCACAGTTCTGCCTTTTCTAGAATGTTGCATATTTGGAATCATACTGTATACAGCCTCTTCAGACTGGTTTCTCTCCCTTAGCCATTTGCATGTAAGTTCTTCCATGTCTTTTCAGAGCTTGAGAGGCCCCTCTCTCCATCACTGAATAATATTCCACCAAGCTACCACATTTGTTACTGTTTTCTATTTGTTGTTCTATTATTTTCTTCTACTCTTTTTCTGCCTTTTGTGGTTTTCACTCAGCATACTGTATGATTCAATTTTTCTCCTTTCTTAGCATGTCAGTTATACTTATTTATTTACATTGTTGTTTTCCCTAGTGTTCGGCAAATACATTTACAGCTAATCCAAATCCACCTTCAAGTAACACTATACTGGTTTCATGGATAGCTTGGGTACATTATGATAAAATAAAGATATCTAGTTGCTCCCAAGTTTTGTCAATTATGAATAAAGCTTCTATTAAACATTCATGTACAGGGTTTTCTGTGAATATAAGTTTTCATCATTTGTGTAAATACTTAAGAGCAGAATGTTAATACTTAATTACCAATCTAACAAATCAGGTAACTTATCTAACTCTCCACAACAACAAGAGAGCCAGCAGAGGGGTAAAACAACCACTTTGAGACATGCCAGAACATTCTGTTCTTAATAAGGTCGGCTCTTAGGAGAAATTATTTAACCAGAGCCTAACCTACTGGAGTTTTATCAGAGCATAACTGACCTGAGGGAAAGAAATACCCAATTCCAGGACCCTCCAGCTATCTTGTCAACCAGGGGCTGGAGAGGGAGGGGGCTGAGAAGCACAGTTCACAGCCCAGAGGCACAGGCTCACTAAAAAACTGAGACCTAGTCATGGACTATAGAACATTTTCCCTCCCTTTACTTTTAACCATCACATTTCTAAAGTCCTACTGACAGCAGAGCCTTTTACCCAGTACATCATGCCTGCTTACCAAGAAAAAATTATAAGACATACTAAAAGGCAAAAATGAAAGTTGAAGAGACAGAGCAAGCACAGGAACAAGAGTCAGATACAGCAGGATGTTGGAATTATTAGACTGCTGACTTAAAATAATTATGATTAATAACTCTGAGAGAGCCAGTGAATAAAATACATAGCATGGGAAAACAGAGGAGTAACAAAGCAGAGAGATGGAAATTCCAAACAAGAACCAAAAAGAAATCAAAGAGATCAGGACCCTATAAAATGAGATAAAAAAATAGATAACAGAAATGAGGAGTCCTATAATGGACTAATTAGTGGACTGGATACACCTGAGGAAAGAATCTCTGAGCCTGAGGATATCACAACAGATAGAAACCTCCAAACCAAAAAGCAAAAAGAAAAAAAGAAAAAAGAAAGGACTGGAAAAAACAGAATATACAACTACAAAAGGTGTAATCTATGTGTAATGGGAATACTAGAGGAACAGAAGAAAGTTATTTTAAACAATAATGACTCAGAAGTTCCCTAAATTAACACCAGATATCAAACCATAGATACAAGCCTCTCAGAGAACACCAAACAGGATAAATGGCAGAAAGACTACACATAAGCCTGTCAGTTTTGAACTACAGAAAATAAAAGAAAAAAAGGAGCCAGAGGGAAAGATAGGCAAAGAAGAACTAAATCAAACTTCTCAGAAACAATGCAAGAAAGTAGAGTGGACTATTCAAAGTGTTGAGAGAAAAATCAACCACCACAGAGTTCTGTACCAGCAAACTTACTCTTCAAAAGTGAGCAGAAATAAAGACTTTCTCCAACAAACAAAGTTGGAAGCAACTTGTTGCTGGTAAATCTGTCTTGCAACAAAGGTTAAAGAAGTTCTTTAGAAAGAAGGGAAATGATCAAGTTCAGAAATGTGGATCTATACAAAGAAAGGAAAAACATCAGATAAGGTATGTTGCTGCTGTTTAGTTGCTAAGTTGAGTCTGAATTTTTGCCACGCCATGAACTGTAGCCTGCCAGGCTCCTCTGTCCATGAAATTCCCTAGGCAAGAATACTGGAGGGGGTTGTCATTGCTCCCTCCTGGGATCTTCCTGACCCAGGAATCAAACCAGTGTTTCCTGCATAGAGAGGAGGAGTCTTTACCACTGAGAACCAGGGAAGTCTCAGGTAAGGTGTAAGAGAGGGTAAAATAAAAGTTTTTAATTTTAATTGATCTGAGAGATAACAGCTTGTTTAAAATAATAATAGCAACAATATATTCGATTATGTATGCTTATGTATGTGTGCACACACACATTCTATGTATAAGTGAAATCAAAGAAGTAATGCAGATAATGGAACAGAAGAATTAGGTTATTTTATTATAATGTATCTGGGATACCCATGAAGCCACTAATGTTACTTGAAGGTGGATTTGGTTTAGCTGTGAATTTGTATGCCAAACCCCAGGAATCCATTAATGAAAAGCAAAAAAAATTAAGTACAACTGATATGCTAAGAAAGGAGAGAAAATGGAATCACATAACATGCTCAATGAAAACCACAAAAGGCAGAAAAAGAGTAAAAGAAAAAAAACAGAACAAGTGCAGCAAATAGAAAATGGTAACAAACACGCAACTATGAATTCAACTATTATCAATCATCATTTAAATGTCAATGGTCTAAATACACCAATTAAAAGACGGAGATTGGGACTTTACTAGTGGCTCAGGGGATAAGAATTGTCTGCCAATGCAGAGGACAAGGGTTCAATCCCTGTTCTGTGAAGAGTCCACTGCAATGAGAAGCCCACACAACACAATGAAGAGTAGCTCCCACTTGGTGCAACTAGAGAAAGCCTGCATGCAGTCCCAGTGCAGAGCCCAACAAAGACCCAGCACAACTGAAAATAAAGAAAAGGACTGTCGGGCTGGATCAAAAACAAGACCCAACTACATGCTGTCTATAAGAAACTCACTTTATAAAGACACATATCAAATGGATAAAGAATATCTAGAGTAAACCTATAGGTAACATCATACTTAATAAGAAACTAAAAGCTTTCCTGCTAAGTTTAAGAACAAAGCAAAGATGTCTTGTCTCACCATGCCTTTTCAACATCATAACTGAAGTCCTAGTTAACGCAATACAAATGTGTGTATACATGTATACAGCTTGCTCATGTATCATCTGACTGTCTACACAGAAATTTAAAGCATATGCCAAAAAACTCCCAGAACTAATATCAAGATTGGAGGACACAAGGTTAATATATAAAAAAGCCAATTGCTTTCCTATATTCCAGCCATAAGCAGTATTTGAAATTAAGAACATTTAATCCCACTTACCTTAGCAGTACTGAAAACAAAATACTTAGGTCTTTATGGAGAAAACTACAAAACTCTGATAAATCAAAGAGTTATAAATGTAGAGAGTATCTATATTCATGGATAAGAAGACTCAATACTGTCAAGATGTTAGTTCTTCCCAACTTGATCTACAGATTCAATATTATTCCAATAAAAACCCCAGCAAGCTATTTTGTGGATACTGACAAACTGATTCTAAAGTTTACATGGAAGGCAAAAGATCCAGAAGAGCCAACCCAACATGGAAGAAGGACAAAGATGGGAGTGTGCCACCACACATCCATGGAAGCAATAAAAGATGAGTAGTCACCAAGGTTTCAGTTGCTGAGTGGGAATAAATACGTGGGATTCAGCTGATTTTTTTAGGGCAGTGAAACTACTCTGTATGATACTGTGACGGTACATACATGTCATTATAAATTTGTTCAAATGCACAGAGTGTGCATTATCAAGAGTGAACCCAAATATAAACTACAGACAGGATTACAATGATATGTCAGTATTGGCTCATCAATTCTCACAAATGTACTACTCTGGTGGGGAATGCTGATGATGGGGGAAGCAATGAATGTGTGGAGCACAGAGTATACGGGAAATCCTTGTGCTTCTGCTTGATACTGCAGTGAACCTAAACTGCCTCTAAAAATTAACCTATTAAAAATAAGCTGACAGTGGGGCTTCCCTGACGGTCCAGTGGTTAAAACTCTGCATTTCCACTGCAGAGAGCATCAGTTTAGTTCGGTTGCTCGGTCGTGTCCATCTCTTTGCAACCCCATGAACCACAGCACGTCAGGCCTCCCTGTCCATAACCAACTTCCAGAGTCCACCCAAACCCATGTCCATTGAGTTTGTGATGCCATCCAATCATCTCATCCTCTGTTGTCCCTTTCTCCTCCTGTCCTCAATCTTTCCCAGCCAGCATCAGGGTCTTTCCACATGCATCAGCTCTTCTCATCAGGTGGCCAAAGTATTGGAGTTTCAGCTTCAACATCAGTCCTACCAATGAACATCTAGGACTGATCTCTGTTATGATGGACTGTTTGGATCTCCTTGCAGTCCAAGGGACTCTCAAGAGTTTTCTCCAACACCACAGTTCAAAAGCATCAATTCTTCCGCGCTCAGCTTTCTTCACAGTCCAACTCTCACATCCACACATGGACACTGGAAAAACCATAGCCTTGACTAGATGGACGTTTGTTGACAAAGTAATGTCTCTGCTTTTCAATATGCTGTCTAGGTTGGTCATAACTTTCCTTCCAAGGAGTAAGTGTCTTTTAATTTCACGGCTGCAATCACCATCTGCGGTGATTTTGGAGCTCAGAAAAATAAAGTCAGCTGCTGTTTCCCCATCTATTTCCCATGAAGTGATGGGATCGGATGCCATGATCTTAGTTTTCTAAATGTTGAGCTTTAAGCCAACTTTTTCACTCTTCTCTTTCACTTTCATCAAGAGGCTCTTTAGTTCTTCTTCATTTTTTGCCAAAGGGGTGGTGTCATCTGCATATCTGAGGTTAGTGATATTTCTCCCAGCAATCTTGATTCCAGCTGTACGTCCTCCAGTCCAGTGTTTCTCATGATGTACTCTGCATGTAAGTTAAATAAGCAAAGTGACAATATACAGCCTTGACGTACTCCTTTTCCTATCTGGAACCAGTCTGTTGTTCCATGTCCAGTTCTAACTGTTGCTTCCTGACCTGCACACAGATTTCTCAAGAGGCAGTTCAGGTGGTCTGGTATTCCCATCTATTTCAGAATTTTTCACAGTTTATTGTGATCCACACAGTCAAAGGCTTTGGCACAGTCAATAAAGCAGAAATGATGAGATATTAATATTTTTCCCTAAAGGCCTACTATTCCAGTGACTAAAGTCAATAGACTAGCCAGCTTCTTCATATTTAACTTAGCTTGTACCTTTAAAGTTTCAGAGACCTTTATATAAAAGTTTTTAAAATATGAAAAGCTTTTATAAAAAGAATATACGTATATACATGGCATTACTAAAATAATACTACTGTTATTCTTTTAATCTACTATAGAAGCCTGTTTTCCAGCATTTTATTCAGGATACCTGCATTGATAGTCCTAAGTGAGATTGGTATATAGTTTTCTGTTGCCCTTGCTAAATTTTAGTATATTATTCTAATTTTATAAAAAGACTTTGAAAGCCTTTTTATAAAGGCTTTATATTAAAGAAAAAGAAAAAAACTTTTATAAAAAGGTAAAGGGCTTCCTTGGTGGTACTAGTGGTAAGGAACCCGCCTTCCAATGCAGGAGACATACGAGACGCAGGTTCAATCCCTGGGTCGGGAGGAGGGCATGGCAACCCATTCCAGCATTCTTGCCTAGAGAATCCTATGGACAGAGTAGACTGGAGGGCTACAGTCCATAGGGTCTCTCAAGAGTTGGACACAACTGAAGCGACTTAGCAGGCATTGCCATGTTCTTCATGGGAGGCTTATTTTAGGAACACAGAGAATTTAATAGAAAATATATTATAATAAATCATTATTTGAAAGGATCAGAAAGAGACAAGTCATTTTCACTGATGTTACTGAAGGACTATTTTTATTATGGACAACTGAGGCAAAAACTAAAGCAGGAAAGTATAATGAATCTCCATTTCTCAACTCCAGTAATTACTGACATTTTGCTCACCTTGTTACGTATTCCCTTAAATCTCCCTGATTTCTGCAGAAATGGTTTATTTGAATAAGGATCCAAGTAAGATCTATACAGTTATCCCTGGGTATATGCAGAGAACTGGTCTTAGGACCTCCTATAGATATTGAAGTCTGAGATGTTCAAATCACTCATTTGAAATGGTATATATAGTACTATATTGCATTTGGTTGGCATACATCTTGAACCCTTTTAATATATAATCATTCTTTCTTTTCCCCATCCCCCTCATGCCATTGGTATGTTGAAGACTCCAGGTCATCTGCCTCCTAGAACATTTCTCAAGCTGTACTGATTACTTTCTGTTAGTGTCACGTTTCTATATTTCCCACATTTTTTTTTTTTGTAAGCGGTAGTGAGAGATCTAGAAAAGTTTCTAAACCTTTGCACTTGACATTTGGTCTAGACAATTCTTTATTGTGGGGGCTGCTCTGAGCATTGCATGATGGTTTCAGCAGCATCACTTTCCTCTACCCATTAGGTGCTGCTAGCATCTTCTCTTCCTCTGTGACAACCAACGATATCTCCAGACACTGCGAAGGTCTCATCTGGGGGCTACTGATGTAGAGGTTTTATCAGATTCAGGGTTAGTTTTTTCCATTTCTATTCTTTTTCAAACATAACTTCATGGGTACAGCTGTGTTCTCTACCACATTTTAGGAGGCACTTGAATCAGGCTGATAACACCTGAACCCAGCTAACACTCAATAATATTTCTCACCAAAATATGCTAGGCAAATAATGCTTCAACTGAAACAATGTATCTACCTAAACCCCCAAACTAGCATAAAGCTCAAAGGAGAACCATCAGAAGCATTCCTATTAAGCCCAAGAACAAAGTAAGGATGGTCACTAACCCCACGGTTACTTAGAATTGTGGAGGTATTTTGCTGTTGCTGTTCAGTCACTCAGTCATGTCTGACTCTTTGTGACCTCATGGACTGCAGCACACCAGACTTCCCTGTCCATCACAGTCTCCAGGACTTTGCTCAAACTCATGTCCATTGAGTTGATGATGCCATCCAACCATCTCATCCTCTGTTGGCCCCTTTTCCTCTTGCCTTCAATCTTTCCCAGCATCAGGGTCTTTTCCAATGGGTCAGTTCTTCGCATCAGGTGGCCGAAGTATTGGAGTTTCAGCTTCAGCATCAGTCTTTCCAATAGAATACTCAGGGTTGATTTTCTTTAGGATTGACTGGTTTGATCTCCCTTGCTGTCCAAGGAATTCTCTAAAGTCTTCTCCAGCACCACAGGTGGAAAGCATCAATTGTTTGGCACTCAACCTTCTTTATAGTTCAACTCTCACATCTGTATATGACTACTGGAAAAACCATAGCTCTGCCTATATGGACTCTGGTCGGCAAAGTGACATCTCTACTTTTCAATATGTTGTTTAGGTTTGTCATAGTTTTTCTTCTAAGCAGCAAGTGTCTTTTAATTTCATGGCTGCAGTCACTGTCTGCAGTGATTCTGGAGCCCAAGAAAATAGTCTGTCACTGTTTTCATCTTTTCCCCCTTCTATTTGCCATGACGTGATGGGACCAGAGGCCAGGATCTTAGTTTTTGAAAGCTGAATTCTAAGCCAGTTTTTTCCACTCTCCTCTTTCACCTTCATTAAGAGGCTCTTCAGTTCATCTTTGTTTTTTGCCATTAGTGTGATGTCATCTGCATAACTGAGGTTATTGATATTTCTCCCAGCAATCTTTTTTTTTTTCTTTTCTCCCAGCAGTCTTGATTCCAGCTTGTGCTTCATCCAGCCAGGCATTTCACATGATGTACTCTGCATATAAGTGAAACAAGCAAGATGACAATACACAGCCTTGACATACTCCTTTCCCAATTTTGAACCAGTCCGTTGTTTCATGTCCAGTTCTGTTACTTCTTGACTTGTATACACATTTCTCAGGAGGGAGGTAAGGTGGCCTGGTATTCCTATCTCTTAAAGAATTTTCCACAGCTTGTTGTGATCCACATAGTCAATGAAGCAGAAGTAGATATTTTCCTGGAATTCCCTTGCTTTTTCTATGATTCAATGGATGTTGGCAATTTGAGCTCTGGTTCCTCTGCCTCTTCAAATCCAGCTTATACACCTGGAATATCTCAGCACTGACATATTGAGTGCAGCACTTTAACAGCATCATCTTTTAGGATTTAAAATAGATTAGCTGGAATTCCATCACCTCTACTAGCTTTGTTCATAATAATGCTTCCTAAAGGCGCACTTGACTTCACACTCCAGGATGTCTGGCTCTAGGTGAGTGATCACACCATCATGGTTATCCGGGTCATCAAGACCTTTTTGTACAGTTATGTGTATTTTTGACACCTCTTCTTTATCTCTTCTGCTTTTTTAGGTTCATACCATTTCTGCCCTTTATTGTGTCCATCTTTGTAAGAAATGTTTCCTTGATATTTATAATTTTCTTGAAGAGATTTCTAGTCTTCCCCATTCTATTGTTTTCCTCTATTTCTTTACATTGTTCACTTAAAAAGGCTTTCTTATCTCTCCTTGATATTCTTTGGAACTCTGCATACAGATCTTTCCTTTCTTTCTTTGCCTTTTGCTTCTATTCTCAGCTATTTGTAAGACAACCATCTTGCTTTCTTGCATTTCTTTTTCTTGGTGATGGTTTTAGTCACCACCCCCTGTACAATGTTATGAACCTCTGTTGATAGTTCTTCAGGCACTCTATCAGATCTAATCCCTTGAATCTATCTGTCACTTCTACTGTAAAATCATAAGGGATATGATTTAGGTTATACCTGAATGGTCAAGTGGTTTTCCCTATTTTCTTTAGGTTTGGCAATAAGGAGTTTATCATCTGGTCAGCTCCTGGTCTTGTTTTGCTGACTGTATAGAGCTTCTCCATCTTTGGCTGCAAAGAATGTAACTAATCCGATTTCGGTATTGACCATCAGGCGATGTTCATGCGTAGAGTTGTCTCCCTGTGTTGCTGGAACACAGGAGTGTTTGCTATGACCAGTGTGTTCTCTTGGCAAAACTCTTAGTTTTTGCCTGCTTCATTTTGTACTCCAAGGCCAAACTTGGCTGTTACTCCAGGTATTCCTTGACTTCCTACTTTTGCATTCCAGTCCTCTATGATGCAAAGGACATCTTTTTTTGGTGTTAGTTCTAGAAGGCCTTGTAGGTCTTTATAGAACCGTTCAACTTTATCTTCTTTGGCATTAGTGGTTGGGGCATAGACTTGGATCACTGTGATACTGAATGGTCAGCCTTGGAAACGAACTGAGATCATTCTGTTGTTTTTGAGACTGCACCCAAGTACTGCAATTCGGACTCTTTGGTTGACTATGAGGACTACTCCATTTCTTCTAAGGGATTCTTGCCCATAGTAATAGATAAAATGGTCATCTGAATTAAATCTGTCCATTCCCGTCCAGTTTATTTCACTGATTCCTAAGACGATATTCACTCTTTCCATCTCCTGTTTGACCACTTCCAATTTACCTTGATTGATGGACCTACCATTCCAGGAATATTGCAATATTGTTCTTTATAGCATCTGACTTTCCTTTCAGTTACTTGTCAGTACAATTAGATAACAGAAAGAATATGTGTAAATATCATAAAGGCATGGTTGAGAAAAGTATTTGCAGATAATACAACTATGAACCTGCCAATCCAACAGGAATTAATTACAAATAATTTGATAATTCAATAAGTGTATAAAGCTAACATGCTGTATACATCGTTTCCCCACATAACAATACTGAAAACTAGGAAATGATCCAAGTTATAAGAGCAACAGAAGGGAAAAAAAAAAAAGGAATAAGCCTAACAAGTGTGTGTGTGTAGGCAGTCCTTGCCCTGTAATACTTCTGACATGAATGGATTTTAGTTACTATGGCATATAGTTAGATGAGTCACCTAACACCACTGTTCAAATTTCAAGTTATTACTAACTGTGAGTAACTGTAGTGTACAAAGTTCACTAGGAGCTCTTTGGTCCACTCTGAAGATGATAAAACAAAATATAATCAGTGACTAATTTATGTCATTTCTTTCAAAGTCTGTCAGTGATTAGTCAGTTGCTTGTATTAATTTAGTCACAGATGGCAAAGTGTGTAGGTATGCTGCCTCCTTGTATCCCGGTGATAAATTCATGTAACAATTTACAAAAATGGATGATCCAAAAAGAGAACTGGCCAACAAAATGGAAGAACGCACAGCAAGAAACCCAAAAGTGGTAATGCTAGAAGTGAAATTAGACACAAACGTGAATGGAGCTAGAGAACAAACAGCTGACCAGAGGAAAGCCGGGCGCTGCCACTGCTGAGGCAGCTCTGGGTGTGCAGCCAGAGATCCCCAGACACACACAAGGAGCGCTGTGCCCAGGAAAGCTGCGCCAGGGAAATTTCACAGACAGAACTCCTGGAGATGTTGCACACAGTTAAAGAGCAGAGGATGAAATGTTCAGAGCTGATCCCTACTTAGAAAGGGGGTATGGCCACTGGCCAGGGCACAGAAAAAACTGCTCACCCTGTGCTATAAGGCATACAGTGAGAACACAAGCTGCTGCTGCTAAGTCGCTTCAGTCGTGTCCGACTCTACGCGACCCCACAGACGGCAGCCCACTAGGCTCCTCCGTCCTTGGGATTCTCCAGGCAAGAACACTGCAGTGGGTTGCCATTTCCTTCTCCAATGCGTGAAAGTGAAAAGCGAAAGTGAAGTCGCTCAGTCCTGCCCAACTCTTCGTGACACTATGGACTGCAGCCTACTAGGCTCCTCTGTCCATGGGATTTTCCAGGCAAGAATCCTGGAGTAGGCTGCCATTGCCTTCTCCGAGAATACAAGCACTGTGCAAACTATTCTTGAGAAGTTTCTTGCAAAGAAACAAAACACTCATTATCAGTGTTTCTAAGTTTTAAGCTACAGTGTACTAAGTTAATATTACTTTTAGTATTTTTCATTTCCTTATACATCTGTAACTAACAGTAAAAGAGCTTTTAATTTTTAATTAAAAAATAATAGAACAATTGTAGTTTTCACCATTCAGATGGCGTTACATAATTTCAGCTTGCCAATCATTTTTATGCTCCTATACTATTGGACAAACTGAGAACTATCGGTATACTTAATGCATACATGTATGTATGCATGGATATATACACATACAAAACTAGAAATGTTCACAATAATATAAATGGAGAAAACTGTGCATGCTTATGAGGGACAACAGATGATTTGAAAAAAATGAAGAGCCCAAACCTTGTCTGTATAAAGTTGTCAATTCTTTCTAAATTAATCTAGCTTACCATGATCCCAATACAAATAGCAACAGAATTATTTTTAAGAGGAAACTATGACAAGCTGATTCTGAAGTTCATCTGTGCACATATGTATTACCCAGTCAAAACCTCAAACAAGAAACGGAATTATCCATAAAATCTACATACTTCACTTCTTTATCACCATTCCTCCCACAGAATTTGGAAGTTTGCATATACAACTGGAAAAATGATTTTTTCTTTGTGAAATGAAAAAGAGTGGTATAAAGTGTCCATGCAATTTTACAAAATGATAAACCCTGTGTTCACAATAATTGCTCTATCTTAAGATCTCTTTGTGGGTTCCTCCAACATCTCATTCATGTTCCTCCTCAAAAGAGGCATCACTTCTTTGAATTTTATATATGATTTGTTTACTTTTTCTTAGTTTTACCTTTATGTATCCTTAAAATCTAAAAAGAAATGATACAAATGAACTTACTTACAAAACTGAAACAGACTCACAGAATTCCAGAAGTTCACGGTTGTCAGGGGGAAGGATGGAGGGAAGGGATAGTTTCGGAGTTTGGGATGGACATGTACACACTGCTGTATTTAAAATGGATAACCAATAAGGACCTACTGTCTAGCACTGTCTCTGCTCAATGTTATATGGCATCCTGGATGGAAGGGCAGTGTGGGGGAGAATGGATACATGTATGTATATGGCTGAGTCCCTTCCCTGTTCACCTGAAACTATCACAACATTGTTACTCCGCTGATGAACTATGGTTGGAGGTTCGTGACACTGTCCAGGAGACAGGGATCAAGACCATCCCCGTGGAAAACAAATGCAAAAAAGCAAAATGGCTGTCAGGGGAGGCCTTACAAATAGCTGTGAAAAGAAGAGAAGCGAAAAGCAAAGGAGAAAAGGAAAGATACAAGCGTCTGAATGCAGAGTTCCAAAGAATAGCAAGAAGAGATAAGAGAGCCTTCCTCAGCAATCAATGCAAAGAAATAGAAGAAAGCAACAGAATGGGAAAGACTAGAGATCTCTTCAAGAAAATTAGATACCAAGGGAATATTTCATGCAAAGAAGGGCTCCGTAAAGGACAGAAATGGTATGGACCTAACAGAAGCAGAAGATATTAAGAAGAGGTGGCAAGAATACACAGAAGAACTGTACAAAAAGATCCTCATGACCAAGATAATCATGATGGTGTGATCACTCACCTAGAGCCAGACATCCTGGAATGTGAAGTCAAGTGGGCCTTAGAAAGTATCACTACGAACAAAGCTAGTGGAGGTGATGGAATTCCAGTTGAGCTATTTCAAATCCTGAAAGATGATGCTATGAAAGTGCTGCACTCAATATGCCAGCAAATTTGGAAAACTCAGCAGTGGCCACAGGACTGGAAAAGATCAGTTTTCATTCCAATCCCAAAGAAAGGCAATGCCAAAGAATGTTCAAACCATCACACAATTGCACTTGTCTCACATGCTAGTAAAGTAATGCTCAAAATTCTCCAAGCCAGATATCAGCAATACGTGAACCGTGAACTTTCAGATGTTCAAGCTGATTTTAGAAAAGGAAGAGGAACCAGAGATCAAATCCAGAAAAACATCTACTTCTGCTTTATTGACTATGCCAAAGCCTTTGACTGTGTGGATCACAAGAAACTGTGGAAAATTCTTCAAGACATGGGAATACCAGACCACCTGACCTGCCTCTTGAGAAATCTGGATGCAGGTCAGGAAGCAACAGTTAGAACTGGACATGGAACAACAGACTGGTTCCAAATAGGAAAAGGAGTACGTCAAGGCTGAATACTGTCACCCCGCTTATTTAACTTACATGCAGAGTACATCACGAGAAATGCTGGACTGGAATAAACACAAGCTGGAATCAAGATTGCCGGGAGAAATAGCAATAACCTCAGGTATGCAGATGACACCACCCTGATGGCAGAAAGCGAAGAGGAACTAAAAAGCCTCTTGATGAAAGTGAAAGAGGAGAGTGAAAAAGTTGGCTTAAATTAAAGCTCAACATTCAGAAAATGAAGATCATGGCATCTGGCCCCACCACTTCATGGGAAATAGATGGGGAAACTGTAGAAAGTGTCAGACTTTTTTGAGCTCCAAAATCACTGCAGATGGTGACTGCAGCCATGAAATTAAAAGATGCCTACTCCGTAGAAGAAAAGTTATGACCAACCTAGACAGCATACTGAAAAGCAGAGACATTACTTTGCCGACTAAGGTTCATCTAGTCAAGGCCATGGTTTTCCCAGTAGTCATGTATGGATGTGAGAGTTGGACTGTGAAGAAGGCTGAGCGCTGAAAAATTGATGCTTTTGAACAGTGGTGTTGCAGAAGACTCCTGAGAGTCCCTTGGACTGCAAGGAGATCCAACCAGTCCATTCTGAAGGAGATCAGCTCTGGGATTTCTTTGGAAGGAATGATGCTGAAGCTGAAACTCCAGTACTTTGGCCACCTCATACGAAGAGCTGACTCACTGGAAAAGACTCTGATGCTGGGAAGGATTGGGACAGGAGGAAAAAGGGACGACAAAGGATGAGATGGCTGGATGGCATCACGGACTCGATGGACGTGAGTCTGGGTGAACTCCGGGAGTTGGTGATGGACAGGGAGGCCTGGCGTGCTGCGATTCATGAGGTCGCAAAGAGTTGGACACGCCTGAGCGACTGAACTGAACTATTAATTACTGTCTTGTTTTATTCACTTCACTGCACTTATTTTCTGAAATTCTAGTTTACTTTATTTTCTGATTCTTTCATGAAGGTGTAAATTTCATGACTATACATTTTGCTGAGTCAGAAAAAAGAACAGAACGTTAATGTATCAATAGAAATCTGTGATATTATGATTTATAACAATATATATTTGGTCTTTATCCCAGTTCTTGGCACAGAGCTCCTATAACCCTTGAATTCCCCAAGAGAGAGGGCGATAAAGATCTTCTGTATTTTAATGAGGTAATTTTTAAGAAAGTTTTTAGGTCAGTGGTCCCCAGCTTTTTTGGCAGCAGGGACTGGTTTCATGAAAGACAATTATTCCAAGGATAGGGGGTGAGGGAGATGGTTTCCAGATGATTTAAGCATATTATATTTATTGTATACTTTATTTCTATTATGTTTACATCAGATCATCAGGCGTTAGATCTCAGAGGTTGGGGATCCCGGCCCTAGGTAACCTAAGGATGGAGGCTGATTGCCAGAGGAATCAACCATGTGATTAGAGGGTTGGAACTTCCAGTCTCAGAGGACAGACTATTGAGATTCAGTTCAACCATCAATGGCCAATGATTTCATCAATCGTGCTTATGGAATGAAGCCTCCATAAAAACTTGAAGGATGGTTCAGAGAGTTTCCAGGTTGGTGAAAACATGAAGGGCTGCGAGAGTGGCACACCCAGAGAAGGCACGGCAACTCCACCTCTCCTGGCTTTGCCCTCTGTATCTCTTCATCTGATTGTATACCTGTAGCCTTTCTAGCCAATCAATCAAACCTGAGGAGGGAGTCACAAGAACCTTGTTTATCTGATTTATGGCCAGCCAACAGAAGCACAGGTAACAACCTAGACTTGCGATTGACCTCTGAAGTGAGGGCAGTCTTGTGGGGCTGAGCCCTTCACTGGTGGGATCTGATTCTATCTCTGGATAGACAATGTCAAGACTGAATTAAATCTGCAGGACACTCAGCTAATGCTGCTGAGAACTGAGTTGCTCGGTGGTATGGAAAACATTTGACATCAGAAAATCCAAGGTTTCTGAATCTGGCCAAAAATCGGAACTGAATTTTTCTACAGGCTTTCTCTCATTGCTAATAGGTCAGTTACTTTAATCCCCACAGAGCTGAGAATGTGGATAAACTACCCTATTTCCGTGGCCTGGGGCTTTACTTGGACATTACACCAGATCTGACTTAATTAGAACAACTGTCTTGAGGGGCTAGGCAGAGGACAGCAAAACCAGATGTCCTGCAGTATTGGAGGTATGACTTGAACATATGTGAAAAGCCTGAAGTAGAAACCTGGCAATAGGATTTGCCTTACCACATTCAATTAGTTTCTATGCTTTTAAAGGCCCAGAGAAGATTCACTTCAAATTTTGTGATGAACCTAAGAAGAACTCTTTGTGCCACTGTAAGAAACAAAGTCCATCAGTTCATTCCTTCTAAACGAAACACATTTCTTTTCCTCCAAATTAAACCGTAAGCTAAACTGTTTTCCTTAAAACAAATTCAGGGTTTTCAAAGACTTGAGATTTTTCCCAAGCTAATGCAACTGACTAACAATTCAACATGGTTTCAGATTAAGAGATTTAAGAAATCTGTAGGGTGGAAGGTGGGCTTCCCAGGTGGTACCAGTGGTAAAGAACCTGCCTGCCAATGCAGGAGACATAAGAGATGTGGGTTCGATCCCTGGGTTGGGAAGATCCCCTAGAGGAGGGCATGGCAACCTACTCCAGTATTCTTGCCTGGAGATTCCCATGGACAGAGGAGCCTGGCAGGCTATAATCCATAGGATCGCACAGACTTGGACACAACTAAAGCAAGTAAGCATGCACAGGGTGGAAGGTAGGTTTAAGAGTGACGGGACATATATTAATATATACCTATGGCTGATTCATGTTGATGCATGGCAGAAGACAACACAATATTGTAAAACAATTATCCTCCAATTAAAAATAAATAAATTAAAAAAGAAGTTTAAGTTGGTGGAAGTGATGACATGTGACTTCCATGGTATGTCATAAAAGGTAATACTGCTTTCATCTACTTCTTACCTAAGTATTCACTTGTGGAACTAGCACACTGGGAAAAGTCCACGTGGAGAAATCATGTACGTGTTCCAGCTGAGAGGTCCAGCTGAGGCCCTAGTCGACAGACTGACTGGTGAGGGAGCCCTCAGATGCCTGCAACCCCTGTCATCTCAGTTACCTCCAGACTTCAAGTATAGACCTCACGGAACAGAGACAAGCCACCCCTATAATGCCCTTTCTGAATTCCTGAGCTACAGAATCCCCGAGTCGAATAAAAGAGCTGCTGTTTTACATCCCTAAGTTGGAGGTGGTTTGGCAGCACGCCTCATGAAGAGTTCTCTCTGGCAAAGCAGATATAGGCAGAGTGGCACAGCTGACAGGAGCAAGGGTTCAAGGCCTGGCTCTGCCACTTGGGGAGATCGTGGGAGATCGCTTCATCTACCCAGCCTCCTTTCCATATCTATTAGTACAACATTAATAGCAGTAACATTCCCAAGTACTGGGCTGTCATGAGGATCAAGTGAGCTGACACAGGCTGAGTACTCAGCACATTGCCTGGCCCATGAAAAATGTTTTTACAAAAAATGTTAGCTATTATCATTGTGTCACTCAGCTGTGTCTGGACTCTCTGTGACCCTGAGGACTGCAGCCTGTCAGGCTCCTCTGTCTATGGAATTCTCCAGGCAAGAGTATTGGAGTGGGCTCCCGTTTACTTCTGTAGCCATTATTATTACCATCTGTAATATAGCTATATAAAGACCAGACTTTTCACAATGACTGACCACATATAGGAGGCAACTCTGTCATTCCAAATGTCATTTCCCTTGCTTAAACCCTTTCTGTTTTTTTTTTTTTTTTGAGACTTTTCTTTTACTTTTTGTGTCATATTATAAAACCAGGGTCATTAATACATAAGCACACAGAATTTTTGACCCAGTTAATGTGAATCCCTGAAAATCAGGATCATTATTTTATAAGCACACATTTTTACCTCTCCTTTCATCATCTACCTTAATTGCACGACCATTTAGAAAAATCAGCATCAGTTTCAGAGTATAAAGATATATAAGGCCTAAGCACAAAGTAAAAGATTAATACATTTGATTACATTAAAACTAGAAATTTCTTTTTCAAAAGATACCACTGAGAGTAGCATTACGTACAGAAGATATGTGCAATACACATAATAGACCAAAAAAAAAAAAAACAAAACAAAACCACAAAACCCCTTGTATTCAGAACACATAAAGAATTGCTGCAAAATCAGTCAGAAAAAAGCAGACCACCAATAAAGAAATGCACAGTTTAACATGTAAAAAGATGCTCAACTACATAAATCATCAGGAAATGCAAATGAGAATCACCACAACATATGTACCTACCAGAAGGATCAAAACTTAAGACTGACAAAACGAAGTACTGATGAGGGTTTGAACTGGTACAACCACTGTAAATTGGTATAACCATTTTGGATAACTGTTGACAATATCCACCACACCTCAATGTAGCATGTTCTATTACCCCCATATTCCACTCCTAGGTATACACCAATGGAAAAGAACCCATTTCATGAGAAAATATGTAAAAGAATATTGGCATTATTCATAATGGGGGAAAGTCTGGCCAATAATCCAAATATCCATCAAGAGTAAATAAAAAGTAAATTGTGATATAATCTTAAAATGGAATACTACAGAGTAACGAAAAGGAACACATTAATTCTACACTAAATTACACACAATGGTGCTGAATGAAAGAAGCTAGATGTAAAAGAGTATGTGCTGTATGCCTTCATTCATAGTAAGTTTAAAAACAGGCAAAACTAATTTATGATGTTAGAAGTCAAGATGGCGGTTACCTGGTGGGGGACAGGGGTAGTGAGTGGAAGGGCCAAGAAAAGGGTGCTGCTGAGAAACTGGCAATGGTTTATTTCTTGGTCTGAGGAATAACAATGATGGGATTAATTTGTGACCATTCATCAAGCTGTATGCTTTTGATTTATGTAATTTTCAGGATATATGCTGAAAATTAAGTTATAAAGTCTATTTCAAAATTTTAAAAAGAGAGAGAGACTTAAGAAACACATCAATCAAATGCAATGTTTGGACCTCCTGATATAAACAAAATAACCCTAATAAAAGATACTTCTGAAACATTCAAGGAAATACTGGGTATTTTTAGACTGGGTATTAAAATAGGATTGGTACTAAAAAATCAACATATAGGAATATATCTGGGCGACTCTTCTACTTAAGGAAGAATATTACCACATATTTATTTTCAAAACACAATAAATATATAGAAAAAGAGCCTTTTTATAGACGAGAAAAACTAAAGTATACAGATAACTATCAGTCATTTGAGCCCAGCACTGGGCTTCCCAGGTGGTGCTAATGGTATAAAACCTACCTGCCAGGGCAGAAGACCTAAGAGATGCGGGTTCGATCCCTGAGTCAGGAAGATCCCCTGGAGGGCATGGCAACCCACTCCAGTATCCTTGCCTGGAGAATCCTATGGACAGAGGAGCCTGGTGGGCTACAGGCCATACAGCTGCAAAGAGTCGGACACGACTGAAGTGACTTGGCACACAAGCACATCAGTCATTTACTGAGTACCTACTATGTGTCAGGCAGCATGCTGAGTGCTTCAGTCCAAAGCCCATGTATGTCCCTCTCTGTCATGTCATTCCTCCAGCCCTCCATCTCACCATGTAGTTTTGGAACCTGAGTATTGACAGAATTATGTTTCTAAGGGAAAATGGGCTCAAAGCCACAATCAAGAGGAACTGCGGGGACACGAGGAAAGGGTTTTGTTGTTCCATCTCCAGCTAGACATTCATGAAAGTGGTGTTAGAGGTAGGAAACCAGCAGTAACTCTAGTACCGCAATATTAAGCTAAACCAGAGACAATCTAATTATCTGAAAATTTTGAATGCACCTTTACTAATTTGGGGGTCAATGTTACAATTCTCATAACTGGTATGTGGTTTACTTAGAATGTTCCTTAGTAAAGCACTGAAAATAACAAAGTTTGCTACATTTGATAGATGTGGGACAGGATGAGGCCTTTTTCATCTTCCCCTGTCCTAACATGGGAATGGAAAATAGCTCTCTTCCTTCTGCAGTGAGGACAGGGTTTATTTCTGAGATGACCTCATGAGCCAGGCCCTTCAGTGCTCCAAGAAACATGCTATCAGAAATGCACAGTGTACACGCTCTGAGAAAGCAAGCCTCAACTCTGACCATAAGTGTGCTAGGCAGCAAAACTGAACGAAGCATACGTGAAATAAGCCAGGAAAGCTACGATAACTCCACACTAAATGAGACATCCAGAAGGCTATGCTTTCTGACATATTGGAAAAGAATATCGTAACCCATAATGCTGTAGAGTGCACATCTCATGAAGACAAAGGAAAAGTATTTAAAGAAGATTAAAAGAAGAGTCACTGGATTTGAAAGTTGGAAAACAAGTGTTACCTGAAAGGTAATAATCACATGGAGGGGTTGGTGTGACAACATTTTTTCTAAGGCACTCAGGTCAAACCCAGTAAAAAGTACAGTGTGAACAAATCTGGAAAGTAACCTACTAAGACTTCTCTGATGTAACAGGAAGAAGATTCTCACTGCATGTATTAATTATTTAAAACCATATATAATTATTTAAACCCATATATATATATATATATATTCTCTATATTAAAACCACACATATATATAAAGAGAGTGAGAGAAGAGTGTGCCACAGCATGGGATCAAGCAATGGCAATTTAAGGTACAGTCTGCCAGGTCCTCATTTAGATATTAACACAGTAACTTTCCCACAGTGACCTGGGTCACACCTATAAAACCTGGGAAGAGAGTTAAAACAGGAACCACGTTTTGTCAAGGGGATAGAAAAGCTCAGGGCATAGCTAAGCACGATCGGTCACAGTGACTTGGCTTAGCTCTGCCTGGAAACTCGATGTTCCCTGATGGCTACCAGTAGAACACACTGCTGTGACAGCTGGACAGTCTCTGCAAAATATCTGTATCTTTACTCTACATAAACAACAGGCAGTTTATTCTCCAGAGGCAGTTTATTTAAGCAGTAATTATTTTTATTTATCAGCCTATCTTAATCAACTGAGAACACCTCTATTTTCTGAATACATATTAGAATGAGGTTTTGTAAAAAAATCAAGTAACAAAATTAAATGATCTTACTCTATACATGGTAAGATTTATTTTCCAAAATAGAATCTTTCACAGGGAATTTTATTGCTTTTAAATTTTAAGAGTCTTTTGCTGGAATATTGAATACTTAACTACCAAACTATTGAAATGTACTCTAAGCAATGAAAATTGCTATGATAATTTATACCCACATGAAACTGACAGATATAGGCATCTTCTTTTATTGCTACTAGGCAAAATCTAGTCAAAAATAAGCCTATCATCCTGAGACTAAAGCTTAAAATTCAAGTTCTTTAACAAACTACACAATATTCATGAAACCAGGAAATGAAAGTTTCTTAGTGCTTAACCTATGCTTAAACAACTGTGATGAATTTTTAATTACTTCCACTTTTTTCTTTATAGTATTGTAATACAAGTATTAAAACTCCAGGATCATCACACTTACCTGTAAGGCTTATCAGAGTTATGGATTCGTCTGTGGTTTCTGACACCAACGTATGTTGTACTTGTATAATCACATACATCACATCTATACTGTTTCTGGACTGAAGACTTATTCCCTGGACAAAGCATTTCAGTTTTAGTGATGTGGTTGGATTAGATTAAAACAACAATATTTACATTCCACTGTAAATGACAATTTATACCACACAGTATTAACATTTCAATGCAGGCTTTCTGGTTAATAAAGTCAACAAGCTCGAATCTAGCTTTACAGGTTCTCCTGCATCTGCACTTTCTGTGGATATAAAGTGAGTATCATCTGATCTGTAAAAATACATTGGGTTAGCTTCTACATAACCTTGTACAAAATTCTAAACTATAATGAACCTCATGCCAGCTGCCCTGATGACTGAGTTGCAACTGATTTAACCAGAGATAAACTGTGAATCTGAAAGGTGTTGGATTCATAGAGGATGTAGCCTTCAGGAAACACTGATTTGCCAACCAGCTGTAATCTAATACTATAATCCAGTACTATAAAGTACAGCTACAAAGCATCTATAACAAACTCAATATACAAAGTCCAAAGCTTTTTCACTCTGTAGGTTTCCTTTGTTTATAGCTTAACAACAGAAGGAAAAGCAAAGGCAAGTTATTAAGTGCTATGTAACGCAGTATAATTATCCCCCGTAAACTGACAGTTTATAAGGACTAAGGTGAACATGCAGCTCTCTGAAATCCAGGAAACACAGATCCATGGAATTAGGCCCTGTTACTAAACTCACTCTGCAACAAGGGGTGGAGTGCGGGGGGGTGGGCAGGATTCAAATTAGGGTATGCTTGAGGTAATACAAGCAGAATGACTTGAGCATAGAAAACTGTTTCTGAAGATATTCAACAATTTATTTACTCTTCTGTCAGCACAAAGTTCACAGGCCATTCATAGCCTGAAGGCTTTATATTCAGAAACAGAGCAAGCATAGAAATTGCAGAACAAGGCAGAATAGGAAGAAAGCTTAGGTGGAATACCAGCACACGCTGCAGAAAAGTAAAATCGGTGATACAAAAGAACTCCCATATGGAAATTTTAACAAAACAAAGAAAATCCTTAGGTTAAATTTAAGCTTTCTAAAATTGCAATTTTCTTTGGCTAATAACTACTTTTGCCAGGCAGAACAAAATGTCCTAATTTCCTGGTATAAATCTGTAACATTAATATACACACTAATCATAATTATAATCTAAGTACTGCTCTTAATTGGTGGGTTAAAAACTTGGACTTGATTGTAAGTGGCACTACTCCAGATAAGAGTTTAAAAAAAAAAAAAAACCCTGAAAAAGAAGTGTGAAATATTGTATAATGGTTCTGTGTGAGAAATAGTACAGATCAATGACAACTAATAAAAATGACAGATGGGAAAACTTAATATAGCACAGAATGAGAGGCTGTGCTACTTCAAGCAACTGTTTCCAACGGAAAGAATACTGGATTTAAATTTCAAAAACTTGGGCTCAGTCCCTGCTCTGCCACTTAGTATGAGAGTGATCACGGGCAAATTATTTCCCCTCCTGAGGACTTGGTTTCCTCACCTACAAAATGGGAATACTGGAACCTCCCGGCTTGGTCTGTAAGCCCAGGAGCATGCTTCACTTCACCGCAGTCTGTGTTACCTGTGGGCTGGTGTCAAGTCACCAGCTGGAGCCTCCCCTGAGGGCAGGGATCTGCTTGTTCTGCTTACACAAAATCCCCAGGGCTTGGCAAATCATAGGTTTACAATAAAGAACACTTATTAAGTTTCGTTAAGAAACTCCATATGAAAGTGCTCTGTCTACAGCTCTCTGAGTATCTGTGGTGTTTGTTAATGTACTTGTTAATACCGTTGTGTGTTCCTCACTGGGCTGGGCCCCTCGAGGGCACTGACACCTCGACTGCACTTCAAGCACTTAGCACAGAATCCGGCTCACAATGGGCACTCCATACCCTTTGGCAGAACAAATGTCTGAGGTGCTATTACACTGGGCCTCCGAGTCAAAAATGAGCTACAAAGTTACCTGGGCTATCATTGTGACAGAGATTCGAAGCCACAGAAATATACATCTCCCCTCTTAATAAGTTTATTAAATGGTTTAAAATGTTTGGATAAAATGTGAGTCATTTTCACTTTCTTTGTGAGCTAAAAATTTGTTCTTCAGCCCAACCGCCAGATTCTGAAATATCTAATATAGAATCAATAAAGTATCAGTGCAGATTAAGCAGGCAGGAATTCTCAGTCATCTGAATTGCTATCCTACCAGCAAATAGAGTTGCATGGCGGGGTGTGGGGTTGGGGGGCGGGGCATGAAGAAGCAATTTAAAATCTATCCATGTAACCCTAAGAAACAAGAGTTTGAGCCACAAAGGAAAGCTGCTGCAAAATGGAATATGGTGGAGAGATGTAATGCTGTGAAGCCGAAACTGGTTATTTTAATTTTGAGCTGACATTTCAATCTTTTTAATTCAAATTGTGGGTTTTAATTTGTTAACCCATTTGGACAGTTTTAAATTATTGCTTTTGGAGATGATGCTAGAAAAGACATATTCCACTGCTGGTAGTAACCGCAGGTGGTACCAGTGAGTAGTACTTACTTTATTCCTTCATTAGGGATTTACGGTCCAAAGATATCAAATGTTTTAATGTCTCCTTTAAAGGGGATATGGAAACATAATGAATTAAAATAAAAGGAGGCAGTTAGGGCTATTTTGTACAGAGGAAACAAAACAGTTTTAGCTCAGCCATCTATTGCAGGAACAGATGCTATGTCATAAACTCCTTTTGTTTTGGATAGTTTTACAGGGATGACATCTGTTTGACAAGGGAATTTTGGTGCTACAGTGGTGTCAAAATCAGTTCTTTCAGAAACATTCTAGAATCAGTTATGCTTTCTGGGGTATAATTTAATGAAACATTATGGTAAAACATTTTACTCTGCAGTTGTTTCTAACTTTAATTCTAAGGAAATCTAAAAAGGAAAGTCACCCCAATATGTTTTATTTCCCATAAACACTATGTACCACAATTGAGACATTTAAAGTATTATCAATTTAAGTGAGCTGATGCAAGGAAGCACAGCTTATTACACTTTATCCCTAATTCTCCGGATGTGGCATCCGCCTTTCATGGAACTCTAATTAAATCTTTTGATTCTAATATTCCTATTAGCAGAAACTTGGCCGACTGGCACCTAACTGGTACATAAAAAGAGCCTGTGTTGTTTTTTTTTAAATAATGCAGATGAAATCTGGCAGTCACACTTGGATAAGAATAAGACCACAGCAGGAAGCCTCAGTTAAAGTTTGAGGTGGGGGCCTACCATCTGCAAAAGCTCCGTTCTCAGTGGGTCAGCTGGAGAGAGGGAGGAGGCTTTCCTTCCACGCTGCAGCTTCCCTGGCTTGCTGGCTGTCACCTCAGGCTTTCTGCTGTACCTGGCTCTTACGGGACAGCGTAAATTTCAGAGTACATCTACCTAGACAGGTAAGCTGAGTACTTACTAACAAGATTCACTTAGTACTCAAGAGAGAAGATGCACTCACACAGTACAAAAACAGAGGAGAAGAGACACAGTCTTAGTCCTGAAGTAACACACGTGACAACAAAGGGCATGGCTTTCACTTCGTATGCTAGTCAATCTCATCTATATACACATTAAAAAAATGCAGATACCTTCTTGAACACATTTTCCATCAGTTTTATCACTGGAAATTCTGGACTCATTAGAAGTTGCTATTGACAAGGTATCTGGAAGACTGTGTTGCTCCCTCTCATGGTTCCTCAGTTGACTCTAAAAAATTGAGAGAAATTAATATGTAGTTTTCAATAAACATACCGGCACAGTTACTAGGAGGCTACAGAAAGGAGTGAACTGCTTTCATGGCCTAGTACCTAGAACACATTACCAGTATTTAAAAACCAAATGCGCTAACATAACTTGACACATTTGACAACTTACAGGAAGAAACACACTAAAGAAAACACAATCTTATCAAAAAGGCAACTTAGTTCCTCTTTCCACGTTCTCTGAGGAAGCCACTGCTGTCTTAGGGGCGCTTGGGCAGAGTGTGTGTACGCTTCCTGAACCACTGCTGAGCCCAGAGTAGCTCAATATCTTCACGAAAATCAATCCAATCAGTTAACTTCTGCACTTCTGCCTTTAAATATCAACTAAATGTGTAAAAGAGACTTAACTGAACTGTGACTCCAAGGACCTCTTTCTCCTCACCCCCACCCCCATGAATCAAGTGTATCAGCAGAAGAAACTCCTGGAACTTGCCTCTGCGGCTCATCTGTATGGGCTGCTTGTCCAATGGCCAGAGGCCATTTCAGAATTACATGAGAGCAATCCAAGTGACAGTGACAATCTCTGACTCAGAGGCTTTTTTTTTTTAAAACTCTTGATTACCAATTAATTACCAGTGGACCTGGACCCCAACCCTGGCTAATCTAAGAGCAAAAATCTACATCTCAGCTACCCCTTTAGGGATACATTCCCTCCCCCACCCCCTCAACAGTCAACTGGCATACTGAAGAAAAGTTCTAAACCAGTGATTCAATGAATGCAAATTTCCTTTACAAAAACAGTATTTCATACTGATTGCTGGTTTTAGGTGGCACATAAAATGAAAATCAGTCAAGGTAATCCTTGAAAGTCCTGTAAACTTCCCATAAAATATAACACACATGGCTCTGTTTCCACTGCACTATCTTTCATTATATCTCATACAGTCCATTTCTCCCTGTGCAATGGTATAAATCACCCTTGGCTCGCTGAGTAGCAGCTGAAATGAATGACTTGCATTTAGGGGCCAGGGAAGATTAAAAATAGGTATTTCTGGGCATCGATGACATAAGGCTACATGTAAGTTAGATGTGTGTACAATGTCCCTCCGCAGTACATCCCCTTGCAATTCCCTTGCACTTTAAAATCAACACAATTTTAAAAAGATATACACATGAAAACACTAAAGCAATAAACAGAGAGTCTGTTAAAGATGGGGCATGTGAGGGGAAAAGAATCCTATGCCAGACATCCTGATGACTCAGATTCCAGTCCCAACTTTAACACTAATTAATAGGGATCCCCTGGGCACATTATCAAACTACTGTGGGCCTCAGTTTCCCTATCTATAAAATGAGGTTGGTGGGCTGTACCTAGAAAGCTCCCTCTTTGCTCTACAACTCTACGGCCTTCTGAAAGACTTCATGAGCCCATGCTTACCTTATAGTGGAAGGAGTCCTCACACTGCTTGCATTGGTATATTCTTGTTTTGCAGTGGTTGATCATGTGGCTCTCCAGGTCTTTGCTGTTGTCGGCAATGTGCTCGCAGATGGGACACTGGTAGGGCTGTCTCTGCCGATGGACTCGCAGGTGCTGCTTGATGTAACCCTTGTTGCCGCTGCTGTAGTGGCACAGCCGGCAGCGGTAGGGCCGCCTCGGCGTTAGGGATGTACTCTACCACGCTGCTTCCCGACAGACTCGCATCGCTGTTGGGTTGGCATTGGGCGTTATCCTGCAACTCTTTCAAAATGTCATCGTCGGAAGCATTTTGGTCTGTCCTTTCCCGTAACTTTTCAATCACAGTGAGTAGGGACATGCTGATGCCCGTCTTAACCTGCCCGTCTGCCAGCTCCTGCCTACCCTCTGGGAGTGCTACCAAGGTAGAGTTGCTTTGGCTGAAACTAGCTAACCCCTCAGGAGAGCTTTTCAGTGGGGACATCATCTTAGAATACGCTGCCACTGTCCCGTCTACTTGCCTTTGGCCGGTGTCCGGATCTAAAAGGTTTATGTTCCCGTAGTGACCAAGGTTGGTCCGTGTTAGTTCTGCAGCTCTTATGGGCATTGTAACCAGGGCTTCCGCAGCTAGTGAGTGTAGTCTGAGAGACTCAGAATTCGTCCTCCTTCGGCCCGGTGGGGCATTCTCATCAGTAGCCAGTCCTTTGTTGATTAACTCGCTGTCTTTCTTCTCTGAGTTGCCCCAGCCTATGATCAGCCCCCCGATATCGACAGTGCATTTATCAGCGTGGTAGACTTCACCTCTTCCTTCGCACCCGACCTTGGCTTCTGTCGGGTGCAGGCTCTTCCCCTCCTCGATTTCGGCGTTCATGAGGAAATGCTTCTGTGAAAGCGCTTCTTCGGCACTCGGCAGGCGCTCCACTATCACGTTGGCGTGGCCTTTTTATGTGGGCTGCTGCTGATGATCTTCTGTGCTGACGACAGCAGGCTGTCAGCAGCCAGGTTCTCGTCGGCATCAGAAATCACCTCAAGCATTTCTTCCTCGTTAGGGTCCAGGGTAACTGAGTGCCTGAGATGAACCCCACCTTCTGCACTCTGTTCTAAAGGGGAGGAGGCGGACAGCGGCCCTGAGCTGCAGATCTGCACCTGCACTGACGGCCCGTTGTGGATACTCAGTTCATTGTCTCCGATGGCAATGACTACTGCATGGACACCGCTGGGCGCAGCAGCCACCGAGGAATCCAGTAGGCCTAGGGGCTCATTCTCATTTTCAAAGATTGGATAGGAGCAGTCGACCTCCCCGGCATGTTTCCAGGCATGCGTTTTCAACATTCTCTGCTGGCCACACGTGTAACTGCAAAACAAGCATCGATACATGCCATACTGTTCATAGGCATACCATTTCCTCTTACCTATTTCCGCCACGGAAACCGTTTGCACAGTAGGAGGCTGAGGGTTGTCCACACTTGCTGGGATGTCAGGAGTCGTTTCATTATTTCTTTCTGAGGTGCGGTGACACAAGGGGTTGGCGGGGCTTATGCACTGTTGGGCTTTGGATTGAGTATGGCTGTTGGCATCATTTTCGTGGTCATTTACCACGTGCGCTTCAAGTTCCTCTTGGCTTTTTGATGTAATATGGCACTCTGCGCACATTAATATCACTTCATTCTGCTGACCATGCTGCTTGATATGATCTTTTAACACAGAAAAAGACGATGACAGAAATTTACAAAGGCTACACTGGTAAGACATAGCCTTCCCATCACTCTGGGCAGGAGAGTCAGGGGTAAGATGTATTTGAGACATCTCAGCTCTTCTAATATCAGTAGCAGATGACTGGGTTACTTTAGCTGGAATCTCACAAGATTCTTGACTTTCAAGAAGAGAGTGCACTGCAGCACTGGAACGTGGCCGTTTTTTGCCAATTAAAAGACATTTTTGTGACTTTTCATGTTCTACTATCTTGCTTAACTTCTGGATAACATGGATTAATGGATCTGTTTTAGCTTTTCTTTGTTCATCAATTTCCAGAGATGAACTGATGACAGTTTTGGCAGTCAACATAGTTTCCTGTTCCCCAATATCTGGCACCAACATGGCGACACTGCTGCTTTCTTCCATATCTAAAAAACAGAATATATGACAGAAAGGAACACCAGGTTACAGGATCACGATAGGCATACAATTCAGGAAATCTTAACTACTCTTTAAGAGCTGAAGCTGATCTAAGTATTTTCTAACCTGGGAGCTCCATATTGATATACCTGGCTATCCTCAGTAGAGACTTAAATTGCTTAGAATTTTTCTTTGGAATGTTGTTCCCTATTGAGACTGATGATCAAGGTCTTTCAAGTCTTCATTTCTTTCTTTGGAAATGAGTTAACTACATCTCCTTTTTCTTGACTCTCTTTCCCCTAAACATCTAGCTGGACCTAGTTAGTACTCCTCTTTTGTACAATGCCAGATTAAAAAAAAAAAAGACTGCTATTCCATGATTAAAGGGCTACAGTCATTCTCAGGGCATGTGCAACCACCTCAAGTATTATGAAACACCATTCTGTAAATTCAACACATGAATGATGCAATTCTCAGGAGATAATTTCTTGCACCAAGTATGCTGCTGCTGCTAAGTCGCTTCAGTCGTGTCCAACTCTGTGCGACCCCATAGATGGCAGCCCACCAGGCTCCCCCATCCCTGGTATAACTGTGATTTATTACTATAACCATAAACTTTTTTTTCCTCCCAGATCTTTAGAATTGTGACAGTATGGTCATGTAACTTTAAAGGGCATAGAGAATTTTGAGAAGTATTATACAAATGAAACTAAATAAAAGCAATGGTCCAGTTCCTCCTTTTATTTATTTTCCTGACAATAAACCACAAACTATGCTGTGGTTTTTTAGAGGTCATATTAGTGGTCAACTATTACTCATACACACACACACTCATATACATATATATATATATATATATATATATGTTTTTTTCTGGAAAGGGGAAGGGGCAGCAGAGAAGGCAAAAATTGATATCCTAGTTGTGTTTCAGGTCTAAAAAGCACAGAGGCCTTAAAAGGGGTTATCTGTAGGTTCAAGTAATGTGTCATGGCCAAGGAAGGCATTAACCATGAAATGCTTTATCTTTTAGCCTAAATTGTGAATATTTTCTGGCAGAACTTTCAAGCATTTCCTTTGGCTTAAAGTGAGATTAACTTGTTGACTTGGAACACATTTTTAAATTTAGGCTTTTTTCCAGCACCAAGTTTTGTTTTTTAGGTGCATTCTGGAATCTTACTCACAACATTCAGTAAATGCCAGCAAAATTACTAGTAGAACTAGCTACAGGCCAGAGATCATATTCTTAAACCTCAGTACAGGCTCTGAATTCATTTCAGAAGCTGAAGCAAGGCTCCTCTTCCTGCAGGTGGCTGAATCAACTTTCAGGGCCCATTAGCTGGTGCCAAGATGGTACCTGAATTCCTGTAAGACCTCACCAGTCCTCTGATCAGTTTCAGGCCCTTTCTCTCCCATCAGCTGACAGCAGTTATGGCTTTCCTGCTCTTATTTTCTACTCTTTGTGGCACACTAACTTTCTATAGCGATCCATATCATGCAAAAAGGCAAGCATTTTACTCTGTTTCTTTAGTACCACTTCTCCCCTCTGTTCTGACACTCTGCCTTGTGCGATGGGGTTTTTCTCTCTTCTACTTCTAGCTGAACTCCCAGCAGGGTATGCATTCCACAGCCATTACAGCAAAGACAGCTATGCCAGCTCCCCAAGGCCAGTGGCCCTTGAGTCACTGTCCCACTAAACAATCTGAGGGCGTTACCTCTCAAAAGACTATTTCCCTATATCTCTCTCAAGCAGGAAGAACAGGGGTGATTTTAAATCTCTACAGTCAATCTTAAGTCACTTAAGAAGGGACCACTGGGAGAACAATTTGTTTCTTTAGAAAAATCCTTTGTAGCTTCACAGTGAAAATGAAAGTGTTAGAAAGTGTTAGTCGCTCAGTCGTGTCCAACATTGTTGTGACCCCCATGGACTATAGCCCACCAGCCTCCTTTGTCCATGGGATTCTTGAGGCAAGAATACTGGAGTGGGTTGCCATGCCCTCCTCCAGGGGAATCTTCCCCACCCAGGGCTGGAACCCAAATCTCTTGTCTCTTGCATTGGCAGGTGGGTTCTTTACCACTAGCACCACCTGGGAAGCCCACACTGCCTGAGAATTCCACATTTGTAGGTCAAGGGAAGCTCTGGCTCTTCAAGTGATTACTGATTTCCCTCTAGGGTCATTCACTTCAGGCTTTATTTCTTTCAGTTCAATTGATTAATGCAAATTTCTTAAATAATAGTTACTAGGACTCCTTGAACATTCCATTTCTTACATAAGATTTGGTGCCCTACTACAGATGGAAGGTCTCCTTCCCAAGAAATGAGACAGCTACGTAGGCTGATTGATAATCTGGAGGTTAACAAGTGAATATTTGCTCACAGACTCTGCACACCCACAGGGTTACAAAGGTGACTCATATTATCCTTCTACTATTTAATGACATAATAGGAGGGAGACAGAGCAGTACAAATTGCTCCCTGAGGATATTTCAGCATGTACCTTAAAAGAAAGTGAAATGAAGAAGAGGAGGAGCTCATCTCATTGCAAGAAAAAGACTAATACAAAAGAATCTGACAAAACATTCAGATTTTAAAGCTGTGTCTGCTCAGGCATTAAGAGCTAATGGAAATTTGCAGCAGATGCTCCAATTTTCCCTGAGCATTTATGTAAGTATCTCATTTTACAGATTGCATACATTTGGGGGAAAGTACAGAAATGGCACCTATAAAACAGATATCACAACATAAAATACATCAAGGAACACCTGAAAAACCAGTCTGGGTCCACATGGCAAAGTCGATGCACAAGTCTCATTGTAACAAAAGCCTCTGTTAAAAAGGTTAGATAAATAGCTCATAACAAAGTATACTGAGAGCCAACTCTTAAAAAATTTTCACAAAAATTTCACTTAGGCCACCAATGTGCATGTGTATTTGAGATCACATGTCCTAAGGTAAAATCTGCATAATAAAGAAGATAATAATAACGAATACAGATACAATCCCAGTGGCTCAAGAATGCTGACAACCTGGATTAAGATAATCTTCGTACTATCCATGGCCTCCAAGAGATCAAGGTGAATGCAACTTAAAAACAGCATCACCAAGGGTGGAGGGGTAGGGGGCGCTCAGGCCGACAAACCAGGTAAGAACGGCAAATTTTCTAACTGGAATGATGAGTCCCTTGGAGTTCATTATGTTATTCTTTCTACTTGTGTAAACCTTAAAGAATTTTAAAACTAAAAAGCTAAAAAAAAAAAAGTTATGCACAAGGCATCAAGCAAAAAGGAAAAATTGTACTCACACAGTTTAAAAACTGAGTTGAGTGGGAAAGACTCACATACTTAGAACTTAGAAAAAGTTAACCACTTTTAAATAACCCAGCAGTACCTAAGGTGAAAAGGTCAGTTTTCATCCCAATCCCAAACAAAGTTCAAACTACTGTACAACTGTGCTCATTTCACATCTTAGCAAAGCTATGTTAAAAATCCTTCAGGATAGGCTTCAGCAGTAGGTGTACAAGCTGGGTTGAAAAAGGCAGAGGAACAGGAGATCAAATTGCCAATGTTCCTTGAATCTGGAGAAAGCAACAGAATTCCAGAGAAACATCTACTTTTGCCTCATTGACTACAGTAAAGCCTTTAACTGTGTAGATCACGACAAACTGAAAAACTCTTAGAGATGCAAGTACCAGACCACCTTACCTGTCTCCTGAGAAACCTGTATGTGGGTCAATAAGCAACACTTAAAACTACACATGGAATAACTGTTCAAGATTGGGAAAGCAATACAAGACTGTATATTGTCACCCTGCTTATTTAACTTCTATTCAGAGTATATTATGTGAAATACCGGGCTGGATGAATCACAAGCTGGAATTAAGACTGCTGGGAAAAACACCCAAAACCTCAGATATGCAGATAGCGGCACTCTAATGGCAGAAAGTAAAGAGGAATTAAAGAGCCTCTTAATGAGGGAGAAAGAGGAGAGTGACAAAGCTGGCTTGAAACTTAACATTCAAAACACTAAGATCATGGTATCCAGTCCCATTACTTCATAGTAAACAGAAGGGGAAAAGTGGAAGCAGTGACTGATTTTATTTTCCTGGGCCGCAAAATCACTATGTACAGTGACCACAGCCGTGAAGTTAAAAGACGTTTGCTCCTTGAAAGGAAAAGCTACTACAAACCTAGGCAGTGTATAAAAAAGCAGAGACATAACCTCGCTGATAAAGGTCTGTATAGTCAAAGCTATGCTTTTTCCAGTAGTCATGTACGGATGTGAAAGTTGAAGCATAAAGAAAGCTGAATGCTGAATAATTGATGCTTTTGAACTGTGGTGTTGGAGAAGACTCTTGAGAGTCCCCTTGGACTGCAAGGAGATCCAACCAGTCCATCCTAAAGGAGATCATACCTGAATATTCATTAGAAGGACTGGAGCTGAAGCTGAAGCTACAGTACTTTGGCCACCTGATGTGAGGAGCCGATTCATTGGAAAAGACCTTGATGCTGAGAAAGATTCAAGGCAAAAAGAGAAGGATGTGGCAGAGCATGAGATGGTTAGATAGCACCACCAACTCAATGGACATGAATCTGAGCAAACTCCAGGACACAGTGGAGGACAGAGGAGCCTGGCGTGCTGCAGTCCATGGGGTCACAGAGTCAGACATGACTTAGTGACTGAACAACAATCACTTGAGGCGAAATAGTTAGAAGGCAACAGCCAATGACCAAATCCTAACAGACTGAACTCATTTTGGTCAGGAAGGGAAACAAAGGCTTCCTAAAGAGGTAAGACGCATACTGCATTCCGACAGAGGAGCCTTCTGGATGTCACCCATCTGCCCCTGTGGACTCACTCACTGATTCTCCACTCTGCTCTCTATTCCAGGAGGAATTACATCATTAGGCTCCCATGCCCTCTGGCTGAGTTATGCCAACCGGGAGCCCTAACAGAAAATCAGGAGGCGGCAGCAAAGGGAGATCAAGATACTCATTTTTTTGGTTCCCTCCCTCGAGGTCACCTTGAACTGGCTATGATCCACAACAGAAGGCCATTATCTCCAGGCAGGCTGTTCCACAGGACTCTCCTTTCTCCTGATGCTGCTAGCTCCAGATAACTAACGGAATGATTCCTGGGGCTTGACTACATAGATCCTACATCTTTATAAGCACCTTTTAAAATACATCCTCCCTGAATTGTCCTAATCTGAGTGTGCCTGCCATTTGCTTTCTTGGAATTTGGTGACAAGAAAGCAACCATAACATCAGTAGATTTTCAGAAGAGAATAAGCATGCTATCTAGAGATTAGAGAAAAGACCAGTATGGCTGAACAGTAAGGTTTACTAGGATGATGAAAGACTACAGGCATTGGCAAAAGGGGTATCTCATTTGAAATCTTTAGACATAACATTCGACCAAATATATCAAATAGTTATAAGTAAATAAATGTTGTATCCCAAACCAGAAATGTTCTACAACCTTTTCCACTTTCCTAAACAATAGACTCCCATAGGCAAAAGCTTGTAATTAATGTCTTTCCCAAGAAAAGAGCCAACTTTTATCAGCTGTCTTTATTTCCTTACAATTTGCTATTTGACTTATTTGTACATCTAATTAGTTCCTTTTATTTATAGCAGTATGGTTATCATTAAGTAAAATCAAGTTGAACAATTCATGCGGGCCTGGGTGGGACCAGATAAAAGCTGTAATATTCTGTGGAAGAAGACAGTTCAGTATGTTATATAAAGCATCTTTTCTTTCAGACTAAGATTGTTCTTCTAATTAGAAAAAAAAATTATGTTACAGAAATAATGGTCAATTCCTCATTCTTCCACATTATTGTAATTATGAAAGAGAAAAATATCTATTGTGCTCTAGCCAAAAGGTGGCAGGGGCATAGCTCATGGGTTCCTCTCCTAGAGGAACCTCAGTTGTGTGACCTTAGGCAAGTCACTGTTTCTGAGCGTTTTACATTCTGCAGCTGTAAAACTCCAGAGTTGTGCTGGACAAATTTTCATGTTTCTGGGGTATAAACTGAAAAGTTACTTTGAAAATGCTTACATGTTATTTGTAGATTTAACTTACTAATGCCTCTAACATACTTGAGTTAAAATCTCCTTAGCTTAATGTAATTAACTGCCCACCAAGAAAAAAATGAGTGCAAATATTAAAGTATGTCTAATATTCCTTAGCTGGCATCTAGCCTGAGAGAATATTCGAAGTTGGCAGCTGAAATTAAGACATAAGGTGAAACTACTGTTAACCACTATTCAGATTCAACACTCACTGAGCACCTATAAAGTGCCAAGCAATGTGCTGGAGAATACCAAAGAAAGAGGGAATCTGTGCCCTTGAGGCGCTCACAGACCAGAGAAGAGTGCCAACACAGATTTTTGTATTACTAATGTACCTGGTAATACTGGCCTCTTTATTTGCAGATGAGGACACTGAGGCTCACAGATGTAAAGTAATAACTAGCTTAAGAATTAGAATACAGGTCTATCTTACTCTAAATTTATCGTTTCTCAGTTCAGTCGCTCAGTCGTGTCCGACTCTTTGCGACCCATGGACTGCAGCATGCCAGGCCTCTCAACACACCAATTTTCCTCTTAATTCTCAGCGTGAACAAAAAATGTATAAAGTATAAATACTGAAAAGAGCAATAGCCCCTCACAGCTAGGCAGTATCAAACATGTATGTTTGAGCTTCATAAGTCTTTGGGACAGGTTACCTGGGTGTTACATAATTCTACAAATAAGGGTACACTCAGTGCAGTTTAAGTGACTTACCCAAGGTCACATGGCTGTTAAGTGGCAGAGCCAGTGTCTTTCAAATCAATTCCTGAAATTAATACAGTCCCTTGGATCAATCTTCAAAATCCAGCTGTAGCCAAGAATGAAAGTATATAGTATCAAACATTTCTCTTTCTTGGTGAAACCAAGTAGTAATTTTGGGAGGAGGGGGATGACAGTGAAAAATTACCCAACATTTCATGTAAATAAATTCAGAGGAATGTTCACTGAACCCAATTGTGTGATGCAAATTTACAAAATTTACCTAACAAGCAGACTTCAGGATTTGGCACAAGTTGGAAAAAAAAACAACTCTGGAAATTTCTCCAATAATCGTATATTTCATGTTTTAGCTCAAAATTTATCTAATTGACTCAAAATACTATGGGCTTTACAGATATAACTTTCTAATGAATAAAAAGCAATAAGCAGTACACTGCCATTTTAATCTTAATCAAAAATACAGTCTAAATGGTTGATTCTGCAAACTTCCAACAGTTCTACAACTGAAAGGCAGCATGAACTGATAAATCCAGTCGACTGACCTACCTATATCATCTAAGGCACTTTCCTGCCCCGGTCCTCCATACCTTTGCTATTTCTTATACTAGCTAGAATGAATTTAGAAGATCAAAGAAGAGTATTCATTTCACCTATAATGCAACTTTATCGACTATGGTTAAGTAAACAGTTCATTGCCACGGCAGAAAGTACATATTTGGTTCTCCCCTGAAATTAATTTTAAACGAGTTAGTCGGGTAAAGGAACGCAGGACCAGACTTTCTCTTTAATCAATAATGCAACCCATACACTGAGTCATAGCAGAGAAGAAAGTACAGACCGAAAGAGGTGATAAATCCAGTAATTGCCGGATAAGAGAGATGCAGACCGAAAGCAAATTACAACCCACTGCGGTAACTAAAAAGATCGCCTGCGGGTTGGGATGGTGGCCTCGGCCTCATTAATCATACAGGCCTTCCACACACAAACCATTCACTCCGGATGCCCCCAGGTCTTAACGGGGGGAGCTTTTCCCAGTGATTTCAGTGACTGATCAGTAGGGAGACCACTTACTTCGTCGAAGTGGTTCGAAATAGGTGCAGAGACCAGAACTGCTTTCCTACTAGTTCTTCCTACATCAAGCAGTGGCTAAGGGCAGGGGCGATAGGGGTTGAGAAAAGTAATCAAGAGACGTGGGGAGGACACCGTTTTCGCTCCATCCCGTCTAGGCGAAGCGGTTCCACCTGTGCAAAGGGAAGGAAGCGACGGCCGGCGAGCCAGATTAGAGAGAGTTAAAGCCGGGAGCAGCAAGTTCCCCCCACCCGCAGCTGCAGGGTAAGCCCAGGGTCTCCACAGTCCTTGCTGTGGACGGGACAAAGGACTGAAAAGGGACACGGAACTTGGGGTATGTGGCGAGCACCGGGAGAGTGTCGACCTGCTGAGCAGGAAGCCGGCGCCGGTAGAGGCCTGAGGGGAGGACGCACATGGCCGGCGGCGGCGCTAACAGCGGGCGGAGGGACGGCCCGGGGACGCGGTACCTGCGGTCGGGCGGCGGCTGCTGCTTCCGCGAGCCTCCTTTGCCAGCCAGGAGCCGGCCGTGCCCTCGCCCTCGTCCTCGCCCACCTCTCTCACGGCTCTTTTCCCTCTTTTACCCCGCTTTCCCCATCCTCATCAGGAGCTCCAAAATGGCGGCGCTGGGGACGGATCACGTGAGCTGCGGGCAGGTCAGGTGACCCGAGTGGCGGGCGGCGGGGGCGGGGCGATGTTCAGGCCCCGCCCATGGGCATCCCGGGTCCTGGGGCAGGGCGGGCGCGAAGGCGATGCCACTCCCATTCACTGCCATCCCCGGCTTTTGGGTGGGTTTAAGGCGCGAGTTGTCGGCCTCCTAAGGTCCCATGGCGAGGCCTTGTCAGCGGTCTTTGGTTCTTGAAGTCAGTGACTCTTCTCTTTGGAGTCTCCACACGTCGCCCTAACCCTCTGGGGGCTGTCTTTATCACCCCATCCTCTCCTTCACTGCCTTTCAGCAGTGGGCCTTGATGTTCTTTCAGCCCCATACTTATGAGTTTGCTACTGCTTTTGGCTGGGCTATACTTTTTGTGGTGTTCTTGGCTAAAATGTAGAGGTCATACCTAGGTTCATGGCTGGACTTGAAGTGCGCCTTGGTGAGGAGTAAGTAGAGCTGGCCCTGGGAACTCTATTTGCTGGTGAGATGGAAGATTTTCAGGAAAATCCCCGGGGTTGTAGGACCAGACTTGGTAGCTTGCTTGACCCAGGAGCACAACTGCAGTCCTCTGAGGGCATCATAGTGTTGGTCATTTGGATCTGTCTTATGGCATACACACCAGCTTTATAAGCAATCCTGTTTTGTCCCTGGCTAACAGAATAAAATGCAATGTGAGTGAAGCTTTCTGCCCAACTTCAGGAATGCTGGACAGGTTGAGTGTCTTGGCAACTGAACAGCAGGGTGCTTGGATCCGGGCTGAGAAGGAGGGCCGTAAATAGTAGGAAGGGAGTGAAACTGAAGATTCCACTCATAGTAATGCACTTTTTCATTGAGATACAGGTGTACCTGGAGGATTTGACCATTGCACTAAAATGAGTCACATGAATTTGACATGAATTGGTTTCCCAGAGGATGTAGAAGTTATATTTATACTCTACTGTGGTCTAACAAGTGTGCAATAGCATTGTACCTGAAAAACATTATTTGTTGTTGTTTAGTCGCTAAGTTGTGTCTAATTCTTTTGTGTCTCCCCCTCTGCCCCCACGCAGGCTTCTCTGTCCACGGTATTTCCTAGGCAAGATTACTGGAGTGGGTTGCTGTTTCCTTCTGGCAGGAGAGAGGGAGTCTTCCCAACCCAGGGATGGAACTCATATCTCCTTCATTGTAAACAGAGCAAATGCTGTTGAAAAAATGGCACTGATAGACTTGAGTTGATGCAGGGTTGCCACAAACTTTCAGTTAGCGAAAGATGCAGTATCTGCAAAGCTCATTAAAAGGAAAGGATAAATGAAGTGCAATAAAATGAGTTATGTCTGTATCTCTTGGGGATTTCCAGGTGTATACAGAGATCTTTGCAACAGGCTGGGCCCTCAATTATCAAGTGGGAGAAAGGTCCAGAAAAATCTAGTCATTGTTCAGACAGCTCAGTAATTCCCGAGATCAGGTATCTGAGGATACAGATTCACCTGGATTGGGTGGGTGGGTGTGGGGGAGGTTGGGAAACCAGCAAAGTTAGAATTCTGCTAGTCCACAGAATTCTTTGCCAGGTGGACTAAATAGCTAAGAAGAAGGAAAGATAAAGGGGTGAGTAATTTTTTTCAATAAAAGAGGTTGAGCAGGAGACTGGCATGGAAGGGTGGAAGGAAAAATAACTGAGGAAAACCAGAATGCATAAAAGGAAGAAAGTGAGAACAAACAACTAATGGGCAAATTTCTTTTTTTCTTCTTCTAGAGCTACTGACACGAACAGTCCTTGTTTATAACTATTGGAATAGAGGCTTTTCTTCAGTACTGTCTTAACTGCAATGTCCATGAATATAAAAATGGACAGAACAGAAATCAGAGTTATTTTATCAGAGTATGAAAAAAAGGAGAGAAACTGTAAACGAGGGAAAATAAGGGAATTTTAAAACAAGTGAGAGGTTAAAGTTTCTGTGGTTTTCGTTTCTAATATTCACAAGCTATTTCCCAATGTTCCCCTTCCAGCACAAAGTAAACTTCCTGGCTCAGAGGTGTGGCCTGTGACTAGTGTTGGGTAATGAATTGTGTTGCAGAAGTGAGGGCCACCTCTTCTGTCCTGGAGCATTTATTGCCAGGGCAGTTCCCTCCAGAGTGCCCTTTCCCTGCTGGCTTTATGACCAGCCAAATAATGAAATGGTTTGAAATGGTGGCCACCTGGTCAGTCCACATTTTATGTTTTTTGGTCATGCCGCACAGTATGCAGGACCTTAGTTGCCTGACCAGAGATAGAATCACTTCCCCCTGCAGTGGACATGTGGTGTCTTAGCCACTGGGAGACTGCCACTGAAGTCCCCTAGCTCACATTTTAGAGTGGTGGTGATGAGCTAAGCTTCTAGTTGACCCACAGCGTAAATGTAGAATGAGGAAGTCACTGAGGTTTTGGAGCTGTTTGTTACCACAGCACCGCATGGTCACTGCTGATTGACACTCCTCTTCCCAACAGTGAAGCAACTGGAAGAGACAGAATCAATAAGAAGAAACCATTATAGGCAGATGGGAATGTTAATAAAAGAATTAGGACCTTAATTCCTGAGTGCAGAGAAGGTATGGGACACAAAGGCTCATAGAAAAACCTAGGCAACTTCAAAAACTCAGTGGAGCAAAACTCCTCACTGTTTTGCTTTCCTACCCAAAAGCTCTCCAGAAAATTGCAGTAAACATTTTTAGGTTGGGGAACACAAAGACATTCAGGTGTAGTTCAACTGAACTTGTGGACATCTCATTGAAATCTCTTCTAGGCACCTTCCGCTTGCCATAGAATATCATTTGTCATGATTTAATTAACCAATCGTAGTAAGATTTAGGGTTATAGATAGGAAACTTGCTTACCCATTTATCTAGTACCTACTCAGGGGAATCCTGTGTTGTCTGCAGATGAGAGATGACCCAGATAACTGAATCCTATCTCCACACATCTCATTATTCTACTTTGGGGTCATTAATTAGCTGATCAGCTTAAAGGTTTCACTTCTACAATTGTCACGGATCTGTATCTTTTAAAGTGAATAGGTTGTCTGATAATACATTGTGTGTGCTTGACAACTTAAGCCAGAGCACAGTTTAAATTGGGGAAACATTCACAACAGTGCAGTGAGTGAGTTGCCAAGGTGATGACTGGTTATAAACTGAATGACACGTGGAACCAGTTGAAACTTGTGGAGAAGACCAACTTGTTTCCACCCATGATATTCATGAAGGACACCTTGTCTTTGGTGTAATAGGATTAGGTTAGATTTCTTTTAAAGGGATGGTTATATAAGTCTTTGGCACAGCACAGAGTTACAGGAGACATGTTAGCCTGCATTTCTTTTAGTTGTCATTTTTATCATGACCTTTAAAAATATACTTTGGATGAACTGCCTCAAAAAGGGAAAGATTAATAGACCCACAGACATAGAAAACAAATTTATGGTTCCCAAAGGGGAGGGTGTGAAAAAGTGAAATTGTTAAATCACTCAATTGTGTCTGACTCTTTTCGACTCCATGGTCTGTACCAGGTTCCTCTGTCCATGGACTTTTCTAGGCAAGATTACTGGCGTGGGTTGCCATTCCCTTCTCTGGGGGATCTTCTCAACCCCGGAATCAAACCCAGGTGTCCTGCACTGCAGGCAGATTCTTTACCATTTGAGTTACCAGATCAAGGGAAGGTGGGGGGGGACTGGTAAATTAGGAGCATGGGATTAATATATACATGTTATTATATATAAAACAGGTAACCTACTGCATAGCACAGGGAACTATACTGAATATTTGATAATAACTTATAAGGGAAAGATTCTGAAAAAGAATATACATATGCATATATATATATATATATAAAATTGAATAGCTGTGCTGTACACCTAAAACTAACATGACACTGTAAATCAACTATACGCCAATAAAAAAAGGGGAAGATTGTGGAAGGGTCAGAGATGGCAGGGGACTAAATGTGAGGGGAAAAGGATGTGATGGTATGAGTGGAGAAAGTACACACAAATTTTTTTCTTGACTTTCTATTTAGCCATTGTGGGGCTGTGAGCAGGTGGGCTGTGTCTTTCTGGTGTTTCCATCCTGTCTGTAAAAGAAGAAGTTCAATTTATCCTCTTCTTTAGCTTCAAATGTCTGGTATATGGAAGTACAGAGTTTAATTATAGGAGTCCTTAGGGTTCAAAATGGGACTTCATCATTAAGAATAATGGCAAGGCTTGATTTTATTAATGAATGAAAAGATTGCTTGATGTAAGTCAGAAGGAATGTAAGATTAAAAGACATGATATATTATTATATATACAGCTGTCAGTAATAAATTAACATTAGCACTAGGTTCCTTACACTTTGCATCCTGAATGTACACCTAGAAAATACTTCATAATTATAGTTCAGGTCTCAAGAATCATCATAAATTATCCATCTGTCATTCATTCTCTCCTAAAAGCCACAGACCTACATCATTTCAATAGCACACTGACATCTAAAATTTCTGCTGCTACGAGGCACACATATTAATTTATTTCTTATTGAGGACTGGATTAAACTAGAAGAATACACAACTGATAATGACCAGGAAGAACCGGAGGAGGAGCAGGGGGCATCTGTTTGTGAGAGTGGGGGTTTGTTCCTGCTTAACTTTCAACTCAGCAATTTTGGGTCTGAGCTGTTAACTGGTTTAGAAGAGGCCCCTGAGGAGCTCAGACTGTCACAACATCTGAAGCAGCACTGTGGTGCAAATGGTGATGGAACTCTGGACGGAGCTCCCTTAACCCTGAATTGTTTTATACCAGCACCTGTGAGTGAGGACAGGCGTCAGTGGTGGTGACATCTAGTGGCTTACCTGGGATGTTGCAGTCAGGCCACAGAGCCCTCCAGTGGGAAGCAGGGAGCTTGCCTTCTCCAGCTCACCCAGGTCTGACCCCTGGGGCTCTGAATCAGTCTGAGAGTTTGCTTTCTGACAGAGCTGCCCTGCATTCATGTTGATTTATGGCTGGGGTCCAGGAGAGGCACCGGCAGGCTGAGAGTGGAGGTGGACTGGGGCTATTCAGGAGGGTGTCAGGAGGCTCCCTGCAGTCTGGTCTGCATACGCCTTGGACTGTGGGCTGGGCGGAGCTGCATGGAGGAGCAGGGAGCTGGTCTCCGCCAGACTGTCTCTCTGCTTCAATGCAGACTGGTTATTGGAGCGCTCAGGCAATTTTCAGTCGTCTTTGTCAATAAAGTCTTTTCCACCAGGGGAATGAAAATGAGATTTTGAGGCCTCTGGAGGGCTGTCTCCTCTGGGCACTTTATCTGCCCAGGAACCTCAGCTGAGTTGGGTGGCAGCTATTCACTGTGTGCACAACCCTGTTGACAGGTAATACTACCTGCTTCTGAACGAGACAGAGTGATTCTAATAGGGCACTGTTAAATTCTTCTCACAGAAGCGGTTTCCTTAACGCAGTGACCTTTATTGATGAGAGGGGTAGAGGGAGAAAATGAAAAGGAGGAGATGAAGAAGGACACTAAGAGGGAAAGTAGCTGCTAATCAAACCAAGAGGGCCTGGCTAAGGGATAATCCCATGACCTCCAGATGTGTCATTTGTTATTTTGACACGTCCTCTCGAGGTGATAGACTGGGAGAAACCAGCTGGGAGTGCCACCTCTTGCTTCCTTAAGACATTAGTAACTGGATAACCACAGACAGCAAGTAGACTACCTTCTACGGTCCTCCAGTCTGAGCTCTTCATATACTATAGGAGACCAGGCATAAGGAATGTTATTTGATCTTCTGGGATGTTTCTTTCTTTGAGAAAAAGACATGAGTGAGAAAGGGAAGGGAAAACGCATATAGCACTCAGAGATGTTCTACACTGTACCTGTCATGCCTTTTCTGGCAATGAGGCCAGAACTGGTCATCAATGGCTCCAGCAAGCTGTAAGATTGGGAGGACCCACCAGAAGTCTATTGTGAGATGGGAGTGGCATATCCAGGGTCAGGCATGTGTGAGATCGCAGGGCATGTGTGTTTCATGAGCCAGGCTTCCATGTCATCCACCTCTCTTGCACCAACATCTCTCCCTCAGCTTACAACTCTGGGCCCCAGAGAGGGAGATCCCTGTGCCTGGATGATGGGAAGGGAGAAGCTTGAGCTAAGGTCTTGGTATGTGGAAGAATATGGACCAGCATGAATGGAAGTGTGAGGTGAGGGTGAGCATTAGGCATCTGTCTGGATTGTGCAGACACGTCTGCCTGACATAGAGGGATTGGAGTGGGGAGTAGGGAGATCTTTGGTCTGAAAGGCACACTGGGGTTGAGGCTGACCTAGGCAAAGACAAGCAGCGAGCATCTGTCGGGGGGCCTCGTGGTGTAGGGCCTTGTGTTAGGGGCTCTGCTTTTCTTGTTTCACACATCTTTGTGGACTTGGCTCAGCGATCATTAATTACTTACATAATCTCTGCCTCAGCATCTGTCTACCTTGGCAGGGAATGAGTTCCAAGAGCCCAGGGAGCTTGCCAGTCTTGTGCATCAATATTCCTTGTGGCCTAGAATAAGACCCTGAATGTAGTTATACTCAGTAAACACTCGTTGATTGAATGAAAAAGTGATTTCATTCAGCAGATGTGCTCCCAGACCTGAGATTTATTTGAGGAGCTACTTGAAAGCTGTGTTTGGGGAGCTCAAGCATTCAATTGAGAACTAGGGGCTTGGGAGGGACCGGGAGTTGGCCTCAGCGAGGTTCTAAGAATCCAGGCTTTGGACTGGGTATCATCCTGAGCTTCCAAACCTATTCGCGCTCACTGGCTGTGTGATCTGGGCCAAGGAACTTAACCTCTCTCTACCTCTGCTACTTCATCTGGAAAATGAGGATAGGCACACCTATCTGGAGAAGTTGTTGAAAAATTTTAAAGGACATAATGTATAGGAACCACTGATGTGCTCGATTAATAAACAAGTATTATTATTACAAAGGTTTAGACTAGAATAACATGAAGTGGAAAGAAGAGATAGAAGTGGGACTGAGATCAGAGAACATGTAGCATTTGAGGTTAATTGCAACTAGGGTATGAAGTGGCAGGCAAGTGATCACCTCTGTTCTTTCAGTGTACCCTGAGTGGGAAGGACAGACAGCTCTGGGTTCCAAGACCCATGACAGAAGCAAGCACAGAAGACAGAGGACACGTGGAAAAGAAGAGGCCAGAATCACCCAGCTACTCTGCAATCAACTCATCAGTTGTTAGCCCTGTTTGTCATGTCACATATGACTGCATGGATTTCCAGCCTATTTTTCCTAAATGCAGATTTTATTGGCAACAGAATGTGTGCTGACACCCTAAGATTTAGTTACATTATAGTTAAGAAGTCCAGAAGACTTTGGACTTGGCTTTGAAAAATTGAAAGTGAATTGAATTTGCATTATTTAAGTGGCATATTCAGATTAACACTGCTATCTCTTCAGATTTAGAATTTCAAAGACTCAAGATTTGATATTTCAGCAGCAACAATGACATCTAGGGGTTGGTTTGTACAGGTTTAATCTTAGATATATGTCCTCTACATTTTGAAAAAAAGGGGTGCTCACACATTGATTCCATCCAAAGTGTCTGGACTGTGTGAACTTGGTCGGTGGCCAGAGCAACACTGATGGATCAAAGTAAGTAAAGAGCCAGAAGTGGCTTCTGCTTCATCTAAGAAAATGAGTTTCCTTCTAAAACTGCAGCACTTCTCGGCTTGCTGAAAATGCTCATTTCCCCATGACCTTTTAACTAATGATATAATAGCATCCTTCTCTGTTCTCCTCCTTGAGTCTCGACTGCTCTTCCTGGGGGTGACAGAACTGCCTTTCCTGCTTGGAGAGGGGCTGGGACCACAGGTTCTAGCTCCTTCCAGTTTTTTCCATTCTTTGATTGTTCATCTCTTTCTACCCTATGATTTTATCAGATTCTTTTAATGCATCAATCTGTTGACTCTGGGGCTTTGACTATCAGACTCAGAGTAAGCTTTTGCTCTGTTGTCGGAGAGTCAGTCAACTAACTGTTGATTGAGCACCTTCTGGGTAGTCTTATCTGTGTGCACACCTCTGTGTGTGTGTGTCCCATGGGATTGATAGGGGCCCCAAAAGCAATCCTCCTAGATTAAGTCCATGAAAAACATAGTTTGTTTAGAGGACACCAAGCATACATGTTAATAGGAAATAAATTATACATGAAAACATCTATGAACATACTAGAAAAATTCACAAACATTCAGATGATATTTAAAGTTCCTCTCAGCCTGAAAATTCTGTGATTTTGTGCAGATTAAAATTAGTACCCTGTTACACTGATGCATAATAATGTTGGTAGCAGCACAAGAATTATAGTGTTTTTTTTAATGTTCTAGTGAAAGCAATGCAAAATTGGATCCATCTCTGTAGGTGAATATAAGCTGACCTTCATCATTATCAAGCTGTGAGGCTCACTTCTGATTTGCAGACCTGTACAGAGTGAACTGGGAGAAGGCAATGGCACCCCTCTCCAGTACTCTTGCCTGGAGAATCCCGTGGACGGAGGAGCCTGGTGGGCTACAGTCCATGGGGTTGCTAAGAGTCGGACACGACTGAGCAACTTCACTTTCACTTTTCACTTTGATGCGTTGGAGAAGGAAAGGGCAACCCACTCCAGTGTTGTTGCCTGGAGAATCCCAGGAACGGGGGAGCCTGGTGGGCTGCCGTCTATGGGGTCGCACAGAGTCGGATGTGACTGATGTGACTTAACAACTTAGCACAGAGTGAACTGAGGCTTCCCGGGTGACTCAGTGGTAAAGAATCTGCCTGCCAATGCAGGAGATGCAAGAAATGTGGATTTGGTCCTTGGGTCAGGAAGATCTCCTGAGGAGGAGATGGCCACGCACTCCTGCAGTATTCTTGCCTGGCATGGACAGAGGAGCCTGGCGGGAACAGTCTATGGGGTCTCAAAGAGTCAGACACGACTGAGCACGCATGCAAGGACAGGGTGAGCTGAGGGGCGGGGAGAGCTGGCCCAAGTGTGCTACTCTGGAGATGCGCACCCTGACTGTTTAGCTTTCTGATTATCAAGATGGGCCGGGAAACCCTTCCTTACCAGCCTTTGCAGTTGAGCTTTTGTCTCTTTGGCTTATTTGTCCGGTTTCCTGCCGCAGCCAGCAGAATGTGTAGCACTGACTGGCAGGCTGCCAGTTTCACCTTCCCAAGGGTCCTCGAATAGTCCCCTTTCTGATGGTGCCTCAGAGTCTCCAGTGGCTCCTAATAGGGATCGATACCTTTCTCCTGTCTCCGAGGTCTGGCCTGATGCCTCTGGCCACAGCTCCAGCCACGGTCCCATCACACCTGCCCATCCTCAGGTGTCTTTTCTGGTCTCCCAGCTACACCTGGTGTCCTCCAGCCTCTTCCCACTGCTCTTCACATGGTTATCTCTTACTCTGCCTTAGGTCTCAGCAAACAGCCATTTTCTCAGGGAGGCCTTCCCTAACTTTCACAACCAGGTTATATCCTTTTACCCTCTCTCAGAGCCTTGTGCCCTTCCTTTGATCACAACTCTTGGCATTGCCATAGTTTATCTGTATGTCTATTGCCTCCATGTCCACCCCCTTCATAAACATTGGATTCTGTGGCATCAGCCAACATGTGTTAGTGTAGTACCTGGCACTAGTAGATGCTAGCGAAGAAATGAACAGGGAATGAATGAATGAATGAATGATGAATATGGTGGAGTTTGTTGTAAATGACGGAGATTCTTATAGTGTTTCAGTTTCATCAATCCAATATCAAATCACTCTGATTTAGTCCATTCCAGCTGCTATCACAGAAAGCCATAGTCTAGGGACTTATGAACAACAGGCATTTATTTCTCACAGTTCTGGAAGCTGGAAGGTCAAAGATCAAGGTGCCAGCAGATTTGGTGACCAGTGAGGACCCACTTCCTGATTCATAGGCAGCTATCTTCTTGCTGCATCCTCACATGGCAGAAGGAGCAAGGAAGCGCTCTGGAATCCCTTTTATAAGGGCACTAATTCCATCCACGAGGGTCCCACCCACATAGTCTAAGTTCCTCCCAAGAATCCCACCTCCAAATACCATCACACTGGGGATGGCTTTCAACATGTGAATTTTGGAGGAACACAACATTCAGTCTACAACACTCCATTTGATTGTACAAAATAGAAAACTAGATGGTAGATAATGTGGGTTGTATGTATGTGAGTTCTAAGACCCACTGGGGAAAATTTGATTTGAATGACTATTTCACCATGTCCCAGTGCTGATATAGAAAATCCTAATTACTTGAGTAGTCTCATTGATCAAAGGTCCTCATGAATATTATCAGTGAGATGCTGTAGAATAAAGAGGCACTGAGGACTTCCCTGGAGGTCCAGGGGTTAATACTTTACCTTCCAATGTAGAGGGAGTGGGTTCAGTCCCTAGTCAGTAAGCTAAGATCCCACGTGCCTTGGGCCAAAAAAATCAAAACGTAAAACAGAACCAATGTTGTAACAAATTCAATAAAGACTTTAAATATAGTCCACGTTAAAAAAAAAAAAGATATTAAAAGGGGACACCCCGGGCTTCCCTGGGGGTCCGGAGGTTAAGAATCCACTTGCCAGTGCAGGGGACACATGTTTGATCCCTAGTCTGGGAAGATCCCACATGCCAAGGAGCAACTAAACCCACACACCACAACTACTGAACCCAAGTGCTGCAGCTACCGAGCCTGTGCCCCAGAGCCCATGCTCTGCAACAGGAGAGGCCATCACAATGAGATGCCTGCACACTGGAGAGCAACCGCTGCTCGCCACAACTAGAGGAAGCCCTTGCAGCTGTGAAGACCTAGTGCAGCCATAAATTAAAAAAAAATGATCTTTTTTTAAAGAGGCACCTGGTGTAACTAGTTTTGCTCTGATGAAGTTCATCAACGTTTTTTTGTTCAGTCGCTAAGATGTGTCCAACTTTTTTGCAGCCCTGTGGACTGCCGCACACCAGACTTCCTGGCCTTCACTGTCTCCTGGGGTTAGCTCAGATTCGTGTCCATTGAGTCAGCGATGCCATCTTTGTTATCAGGTGGCCAAAGCGCTGGAGCTTCAGTCTCATCAGTCCCATTGATGTTAGTTGAGAATTCTTGTGATCCAAACCCAGGCAGAGTCCAAGAATGGGAGTTGCATTCTCACATCTTGAGGGAAGAACTCCTTCCACTCTCTCTTGGAAAGAATTTTCTAAAAATCTTTTGTCTCACTGACCTCAGGTTGGAATGTCACTAGCCTCAGGTTGCTATAGTCTTAATGTTTTATCTCTAAGGGAAAGATGATGAGGTAACATCTTAATTTGCAGCAGAGATTTGTCATTGGTTATCTATTTTGGAAAAAGAAGAGTAAACTCAAGGTGACATAGTGTTAGCATCCAAAGGCTTTTCTCAGGGTATTTTCCTAATTGTGTATTTATCCTAGATTTCGAAGTCAAGAAAAATGGCATGCATAGAGTTTAAGAGCACAGAGTGTGGGCCATGCCTGGGTATATTTCCTGGCTCCATCATTCACTAGCTCTCTAATCTCGGGTACATCACGTTGACTCATTGTGTCCTGATTCCTTGCTTTCAACATTCAGAGAACAACATTCCAGATCTCACAGTCGTATCATGTGGGTTTTATGACTGAATACCCTGGAGAGTGCTTTAAACATGCCCTGGTAGAAAACATATTTCAGCCTTAGCTACTACTCTGTATGAGAAGTGGAGGGATATATGCTTTCACCTATTCCAATGCATGGATGGAATTTGTGGTTTGCAATTTCTCACCCACTTGTTTTGTTTTAAAGCACCTAAGGTATGCGTGGTGGTAAATAAGATGCTATTTCAGGGAACTTATCACCTAATTGGAGAGAGAAGGGCCCTGTAAGCACAGTTGCAGAATGTACTGAATCCATTTATTCAGTCAACAAATATTTCTTGGGACTTCCCTAGTGGTGTAGTGGTTAAGAATCTGCCTGCCAGTGCTGGGGGCACAAGTTCAATCCCTGGTCGAGGAACTAAGATCCCACATGCCCTGGAGCAACTAAGCCTGCAAGCTGCAATTACTGATCCTGCACGCATGCCACAACTAGAGGAAGCCTGAGCTCCACAAGGAAAGATCCTGCAACAAAGTTCACCTGTACCTCAACTAAGGTCTCACACAGCCAATAAATAAATAAGTAAATACAAGTATTTCTTGAGTGTCTACTGTGTGCCAGGTGTTATTGAGGCATGAGGAATATGGCAGTGGAAAGGAATGACCAAGTCTCTGCCTCTGTCTCCTTATAATTCAGTGCTGTTGCTCAGCCTCTAAGTCGTGTTCGACTCTTCGACCCCATGGACTGCAGCACACCAGCGTCCTCTGTCCTGCACTATCTCCTGGAGTTTACTCGAATTCATGTCCATTGAGTCAGTGATGCTATCTAACCATCTCATCCTCTGTCGCCCCCTTCTCCTCCTGCCTTAATCTTTCCCAGCATCAGGGTCTTTTCCAATGAGTTGGCTCTTCCCATAAGGTGGCCAAAGTATTGGAGCTTCAGCTTCTACAACAGTCCTTCCAGTGAATACACAGGTCAACTGGCAGACCAATTGTAGCATGGCTGCAATCTAAGAAGAAATAAGAGCAGAATGAGAGGTTAGAACGTACAGGGGAGGTGAGAGTCAGTCACTGTTACAGACAAATGAGGTGTCCAGACGAGGCAGACCAGAGGGATGAAATCTGGGCACTGATTGTTTCAGGCTGGGGGACCACAAGGTGAACAGAGCCTGGAGCGAGCTACGTGAAGCACAGGAAGGCCAAGAGGACACCCAGACAATCTTGAAGAAAATGGTAGGCATGGACCAGCAGAGTGAAGGAGGCAGGCATTTCTGTATTCTGTTGGTGGGACTCAGAGAAAGGGCTCCCTCAGGGCAGTGATGCTTACTCCTCCCTGACTGCTGGGAAGGACAGTGTTGGGACTCTGAGGTTCCTAGAGCTCATGCCCCAGTGCCCAGCACTTGCCATTTTCTGCGGCTGGTGCCATCTGAACCCTTTCTCCTCTCCCTCCCAGTACTGGGAAGCTGAGGCAGGTGCAGCGACGCCAGCCGGGAGCCCAAGAGCAAATGGGATTTTAAAGTTGTTAGGGCATTTTGGCATCCAGTTCCCTGAGATGAACAAAGTGTCTTGTCTGGTAATTGCAATTAATGGCTCTGCTATTCAAGCATATCCGTCAATAAATCTCCTCTAATAACCGATTGGGCACAGTCGTTGCCATAGTTATGTCTCTAAATTGAGCCCAGGGTAGTTGGCCATGACACTGACCTTACAGGGGTCAGGTCTGCTTCCTGACTGTATGACTCCATATCCCAGGAATTAAAGTTACCCGCCGAATGATTGGCTTCGGGCCAGCTGAGAGACAAGCTCAGCCCCTTGCCTTAACTGCCTGGAGATTTCCTGTAAATCTCTTAAATGCGGAATAAAAATCTTCGAAACCCTATAACGTCAACAACTGTAGTCATTAATGCTATCCGACCCACTTTTGTACAATGCTGGGATGTAGTCAGCGGGAGACCACCCATCAGATCTGTGATCACCGGTGTTATTCATGGCAGGCCCTCACCTCAGCATCCCTGCTGTTGAGGTCAGCACCCCGCCATGGAGTTCTTGTCTTCAGGGCCTCTCTTGTAGAGAATTCCTTCCCCCAGCCTCAAGTTCTGTCTTCAGGAGCCTTCCCTTTCTGTGGGCCATTATTCTGCAGCCTCCTGGGTTGGCTTGTTCAGCTAAGGGCTTGAATATCTGAGGCTCCTGCCATTACTTTCAGAGACCAAATCTGGTCCTTTTTCCTCTGACTTATGGCACTCCTTGTGTCTTCAGGAGATCTTGGATTTCTGGAGCGCCATCTCAAAACCGAATTGGGAACACCTAATGAGGTGGGGGTATTTTTAAATGTGTCTATTTATATGTTTGAGATGATTGCTGTTGATTGCACAGAAGGTGGAAGAAGGGACCTGGAGGCAAAAGTACTCAGTAAAATAGTCTTTTAAATTTGTATCTGTGTAAAACAGTTGGTAATGGACAGGGAGGCCTGGCGTGCTGCGATTCATGGGGTCGCAAAGAGTCGGACACGACTGAGCGACTGAACTGAACTGAACTGAAAACCCTGGGTGAGGGAAAGGAAAGACAAAGGTAATTTATTTTCTGACTCTGGCTGGAGTCAGATCTAAGCGTGTCTTGATTTAAATGTTCAAAGCTCCGTTTTCATTGTTCCTGCTTTTTGCTCTTTCTCTTTTTTGTTTATTTCTGGCTGCGCGGGGTCTTCACTGCTGGGCACAGGCTTTCTCTAGTTGCAGCAAGCGGGGGCTGCTCTCGCTGTGGTGCAGGGGCTTCTCATCGCAGTTGCTTCTCTTGCTGATTGAGCAGCTCCAGCTCTAGGGGAGGGGGCTTCAGGAGTTGTAATGCACTGGCTTAGTTGCTCTGCAGCATGTGGGCCGTTCCCAGACCAGGGATCAGACCTGTGTCCTCTGCGTTGGCAGGTGGATTCTTAACCACTGGACCACCAGGGAAGTCCCTGTTTTCTTTCTCTTCCATCGCTGTTAATTTCAGAAAGAATGGTATAGGATTTTAGGGCTGGGAGGATCCAAGTAGTGAGGTCATGTGACCATGGGACCCAGAGAACGGAGGCGAGGTCTCACTGGTCCTGCCGTGGGCCTAGTTTCTACACCACCCTCCTTTCTGAAGGATCCCCCTCACGTGATGAGGCAAGGTTTAGTATGGTACCTTCCCTTGGCATCTCTCTCTGAGAAAAAGGGAGAGAAATTTTTCTATACCAGCAATCTAACAAAGGTAGTCCCTCTAAGATAACATAGTCCCAGTTTATTGTTTTGCCTCTAACTTTTTCAATAACCTTCAAATATAATAAAAATAATGGTGTTTTCAAAGTGGATACATTTTGCAACATTTCATGGGTCAGTGCAGGAACATTCCTAATCTTTCGAACCGTGACACTTCAGATTAATAACTGAAAGAAAATCACAGAGCCCAAGTGTGGGTTCGGTGGGAAATGCATGGGCTTTTATTTTCTAGTTATTTAGTTACTTAATTTTTTTTTTTTGGATGAAAGAGTCTTTGAATACTACAGTGTTCTCGAGTTTTCAAAAGTTTCAAAATGTATGTGCTTTTAAGATGCTGCCTATCAGTGTATCAGTGGCTTAGTGTTTTGGTAGATATTTGATGGAATTTGAATTATTAAGCAATGTCAAACAGAATTTTGGCTTCACTGTTAATGATGTGTCATTGAAAGGAGCTACAGAAATAGCACAAGATTTGCTTTAATAACAGGGAAAAGGGAAAGGCAAATGAAATCCAGTAAATGAAAGGAGCTGAGCAGGCGGAGGCACTCCTTCCCTTCCTCCCCTCTCTTTTCTCTCTGCTGGGCTCTCTTCACCACCTCGACTGAGATAGTTCACAGACAGCCAATGGCGCGCCCGGTGGCCCTGACCTGTATTCAAGAAATGGTGGCTGCACTCCCTACCCGTTGCCTCCTCCTAAACTGCGAGATGTCTCCAGGTTCCTAGATTCTGCTCCAAATGCATTTCGCCTGCATCCTGGCCAGTACTGTTCAGTGGGCAGATATAGTGGTCATCCTCGTGGTGTCTGGGCTTAGAGAAGAATCAAAATACACGCAATGTCTGCTGTACTTTGAGTCCCGGTTGAGGGCAGAGGGCCGATGGAGCTGCCCACTGCCATGCTGCTTCTTCACGTTGGGTATGTCCAGGGTGCACATGGCATGTCCCTGGCAAGCCTGGCCACATACTGGCACAACGAGCAGGAGGGCTGATTCATGGCCTCCTCATACTGGGGGCTATAGGGAGTGAGGATCCCTAGAGAGAGAGACCAAACACAAGGAATTGCAGGGAAATTGAAATGAGAATTGACAGCTGGGAGAAGAATCAGAGGAGAATGAACAGAATGGGGAGACTAGAAAAGAAATGCTTCCCTGGTGGTGAAGAATCTGCCTGCCAATATGGGAGCTGCAGGTTCGATCCTTGGGTTGGGAAGATCCCCTAGAGAAGGACATGGCAACCCACTCCAGTATTCTCCATGGATGGAGGAGCCTGGCAGGCTACAGTTCATGGGATCACAAAAGAGTGGGACATGACTTACTGACTAAATAACAACAACAAAGAAAAGAGATGCCAGTTCAGGCTGGATCAGAGCAGAGGAAGCGTCTAGCGGAAGGTGGCACCTCCAGCAGGCCCTGACCCCAGCACACCTTCCCTTAACCCTACTCCTTCCTCTGTCCTTCCTTCAGGACCTTCTTTATCTCCTCTTCATAATTTTGACTTTCACCTTGAATTACAGCCTAATGTTTTATTTTTATTTATATACGTCAAGTAGTTAACACATATATACAGTATAAAATTCAAGACAAAAAGGGTATACAGGGAAAACTGTCTCCCCACCTCTGTTACTAGATCCCCAGTTCTTCTACAAAGGAACCGTTGTTAAATTTATTGTATGGGTTTTTTTTTTTTTTTGCAAAGAAATTCAATGCAAATACATACATACAAAGCATACTATATACATTCCTTCGCACATTGATTTTTCCCCCTGCTTCCCCACATGATCTTGGAAATTGTGCCATATTGGTACGTAGAGAGCTGCCTTGTTGATTTCAAAGGCTGCACAGGATTCCACTTTATGCATTTACTGTAATTTACTTTACAAGTCTTCTGTTGATGGACATTTAGTTTGTTTCCAATCTTTGGCTGTAATAAATTTCCCTGTGCAGACATCTTGGTGCACATGTATGTATGTATCTGAAAAACAAATCTTTAGAAATGGGATTGCTGGTCAGAGGGTATATGCATTTTAAAATTTGAAAAATATCACCACATTTCCCTCTTTTCTAATTTACAGTACCACCTTGCCAAACCAGTGGGATCAAAAGTTGATCTTTGACAATCTGTTAGGCAAAACATGTATCTCTCTGAGTGAGTCGGCGCCTTGGCATTTCCTCCTCTGTAAACTGTTCGTTCATGTTAAGGGTAGTTTTGATAAATCCATTTGGAAGAGAGTCAGGTTCAGAGAGGTCACCAACTGGGAAAGATTTAAGAAGGAGAGGAAAAGAGCCAAGTGAGCTTTATGAAAGAAAAATAAACTAAAGGACTATTTCTTTTCCTAAAGAAACCACTGTATCTGGATTATGCCCTGTCAATATGCCAGTTATGCACAGATGGCTCTTCAGCGTGATGAATTGACATTTCTTCCCCTGGACTGTGATAATAAGAGCCTTTCTTCTTGCAGACCCGGTACTCACCATGCCGTCCTAGCATTACTAGGGTATGTTTTCGTTGCAAATCGCATATAAACCCCATTGTTTCACTGCAAATAAAAGTTTAGATTTACTGCGACATGACCACAAATGTGCTATTTTCATCCATAAAGCCCTCAGTTACACACGTGCTTTAGTGCATTAGACGGAAGTGAGCCATCTCATTTTCAGCGAGTGACCTTGAGGTGGCAGCAACATTACATTCAATTCTGTGAGGCACCAAGTCCATTACAAAGTGAAAGTAAAAATTGCAATAAATCAGAATAATACTGATTGTTATAATTTTATTATCCGAGCATTAAGTCAATAAAACTTATCTGAAATGTCATTTGCATTGTATACAATTTTTACTAGTTAGCCAGTTTGTCTTCAAAGAATGTTGCAAACAACAAAATGAAGAAATTGGTGATAAATTGTGCAAAAGCTGGGGTTTGTCTTTTGCTGTAGTAAAACTAGACTCTCTTGATTCTTTGCTTTGTAAAATATTCCTTTTGCAGACTTTTAACTATACCATAATGCCTTATGATCTGCCCAACTGTATTTAGTGCCCTATTGTCTGATTACTTGTTTTCTGGCAAGTTGTCTGGCCCTTTTTCACTTATAATTTTATATAGGAGGGTCATCTAATATATGTTATCCTTTCAGAAAAGGAGAATGTGTGTTTTTTTATAATGAGGCATAATGAAACATATTTATGAAGGAAGTCAGAAAAATTTATTGAAGAATCACTATAAGAGAAACATGCAAATTAAAAAAAAACCCTGCTTAATAGCGTATTCATTACCAGGGAGTTTCCAAGTAATGAAATAGTTGTGTAAAAGGCAGGATATTAGGTGATGTAATATTGCTTGTGCCAGGTACAATACATGATTACTATGCATATTTGTCTTGTCAATTGCTATTAGATTATCATAGTATTGCTGTGTAATTACTTAAGATGCAAGATGCAAAAAGTGTTTAGACCTATATTTTTACAACTATTTTTTTTCAATTTTGTGTGATGGATTGTTGACATGTAAGTTATAGCTGGAAAGATAGATTCTGAATGTGTCCCTAGTTTGATAGTAATAATGATGTTCTGGTTATCACTTTGACCTTGGTCTTTAAAAAAAAATACTTATTTATTTGCACATTTATTTTTTTTATTTGGATGCACCAAGTTTTAATTGTGCCACGCAGGATCTTCAATCTTTGTTGTGGCATGCAAAATCTTCAACTGTATCTTGTGGGGTCTAGTTCTCCAATCAGGGTTTGAACCCAGGCCCCCTTCATTGGAGCATTAGCCACTGGACCACCAGGGAATTCCCTTGCCCTGGTCTTTTTAAGAAAATGCAAAGTTAAGACTCTCAGCTGTGGCATACAGATGTTGGACTGGAAGTCAGGAAGCTTGAGTCCCTCTTCCAGCTCTGCCGCCATCCAGTTCTGTGGCCTCAGTTAGTGGCTTGGCAACTGTGAGCTTCGGTTCTTTTGTCTTTTCAGGGAACTGGCCTTGGAGGAAGTGCCTGTATGCAAGCATTCACTCACTCAGCAGACTTCCATGAGTGCCTGCCTTGGGCTGGAAACTCTGTTGAGGGCTGAGGGTCCTGAGATGAATGAAGACAACCCACAGCATGAGGGAATCCATGCAGTGGAGAATGAAGGTGTATATAAACAAAGCCTCAGAGCAGGCGCCATGCAGGGTGTAGTGGTGTGGGTCCTGGCAGGTGATCATGACTCATAGAACAGAACTGAACACATACTCTGTACCAGGCATGTGGCAAGTGCTTCACATGCACTTTAAAAAAATATTTATTAAAAAATTATTTATATATCTATTTGTCTGCTCCGGGTCTTAGTTGTAGCGTGCGGGGTCTTCAGGCCTGTGAACTTTTAGTTGCAGCATGTGGGATCTAGTTCCCTGACCAGCGACTGAACCTGGGCCCCCTGCATTGGGAGCATGGAATCTTAGCCACTGGACCACCAGGAAGTCCTCACATGCACTGTTTCTTATAACCCTCTCCCTAACCTCATGTTGCAGAGGAATGACGACCATTCCCCATATTCCAGTTCAGTTTAGTCACTCAGCTGTGTCCGACTCTGCGACCCCATGGACTGCAACACGCCAGCCTTCCCTGTCCATCACCACCTCCTGAAACTTGCTCAAACTCATGTCCATTGAGTCGGTGATGCCATCCAACCATCTTATCCTCTGTCATCCCCTTCTCCTCCTGCCTTCAATCTTTCCCAGCATCAGGGTCTTTTCAAATGAGTCAGTTCTTTGTGATTGGTATTCTGATCCCCCTATTACAAATGAAAAACAGAGGTACAGAGACTTGACCCTTATCAGGACCTTTATCAGTTAACAGATGATGGGCTGGGATTTTTGCACAGGCACTCTTCACCCACATGCTGTACATATCCACATGGTCCTTTCCTCCCCTTTTATTCTTATTCAGAAAATGCCCTTTGTCTAAAGAATGTGATGAACTGTTGCTCCATCTCTTGTACGGCACTCCTAGGGAAGGGCAAATACTTTAGAAGGATACCACAGCCCAGAGAACAGTAAACACGTGACCTGGGCCTTACTCAGGGCCTGTGTCAGCTGTCAGTTGTGTGGCATCTGTGTGACTCCGATTATTTATTGATTATTACTCACAAGAAGAAAGGAATCTTGGGCATCTCCTTTTGGAATGACTCAGCCCACTAAGAAGCACTGGTTAGGAGCAGGCCTCTCAAGACAGACTGCCTGGGTCAAATCCCAGGAATGAGACACATAATGTCTCAGCCGTGGCTCGTCAACCCTAAAATAGGAATACCGATCACGACTTCCTAGTAGACTTGCCTGAAGATTAGACAATCCTGGTGATGGTTTGAGCCCAGAGTCTGTATGGTAAAAGTACTCAATAAGTGTTTTCCATAACTGTTCTTATTCGTGATGGTCTTTTCCTCCTGGGCAGTTGGCATCAATAGACATATCAAAGGAGATCCGAGACAAAATTAAATTAGAAGCTCATATTTTATCTCAATGCAACTGATACAAAGATCAAAGTAATGTATAGTTAAATGTAAATCATCTAGAAATGCCTTTTGGTAATAGCAACCAGCACTGCAAATCTCAGATAAGTTGATTATTAGATGAAATACTTATTCTTATCTCATAAGAAGTATTGATTGAATTCTGGTGACAGTGTCAGTTTGAGGGGGCTGGTTGAATATGTTTGGCAATGCTTGTGTAAAATGGTCTAACAAGACAAGCTCTTGAACTGCACAAACAACTGCACGTGTTTATGTAGTTCAGAATGGACCTGCCTCCTGACTGCTCCTTTGTGTGCTGACATGTGTTTTAAACTCCCGGAGCTGAGTTTGAGCATAACCCAGAGAACTGACTCTTATCAGGACCTCTCTGTATTGGATTCTAGAGCAACTCTTGTCTACCTTGCCACATAGTGCCTTGAAGCTTACTTACTTTTTATGGGGGCTTCAATGGTGGCTCAGATGGTAAAGAATCTGCCTGCAGAGAAGGAGACTGGGGTTTGATCCCTGGGCCAGTAAGATCCCCTGGAGGAGGGAATGGCTAGCTACTCCAGTATTCTTGCCTGCAGAATTCCATGGATAGGGGAGCCTGGTGGGCTACAGTTTGTGGGGTTGCAGAGTTGGACACATTTGAGTGACTGACACGCATACTTGCTATGGAACCACCTCACAAACACATCACCAAACAAAATACAAGTCCCACATGGCTTTGTTTCACTGAGTTCTTTGAGAGAGGCACAAGAGAAATACCCTTTTTGGGGAACATGACTGTATTTGCTTGAAATACTCAACCACAAAGATTAGATCACAAAACACATAAAAGCAATTTGTGGTTCTCCAGGGCACAACCATTCAATGTGCCCGTGTTGGCATAAAACCAATGAGCCCCAGAACTTCTGGGCCTGGCCCACAGGGACACAGGGCTGGGAGCACACAAGTTCCGTTTGTGATCAATTGCCAATGTGAGTTGGATCAGGTGTGTGGGGTGGTCTGGCATGTATTTCCTAAACCTCCTAACAGTATTTGTCTGCTTGTGGTCATCTTTCTGTTTTGGGTAGTTGAAAGAGACTGTACAGCTTGTCAGGAAATCAGTGGACAGTTTGGTTTCTAATACTTTGAGGGAATGTCTCTTGCACCCACAAATATACTCACACACACACTCGTGTACACTTAATGTGCATGATACTCACAAACACATGTGCGTATGCATACACTCACATTCCTTCCTGACTTCTCTAAGCTGAGAACTTTCATTTTCATCATAAGTCAAAACCATGTTATTGCCACTCAAACCTTTTTATAATTGTCATTTAAGTTTCATGCATTGATGGAGGGTAGCTTTTATCATCTCCTGTCAGCAGCCCAGTGTTCTGATTAGCTCTTCTCATTGAAGTAGCAGTTGCAGCTAAAACTCAGCAAACCAAGGTTCACCCTCCACTGAGACTGTAACCACCAGAGTTGTCTTGCCCTGACCTTGTGTGAAGGAAGCGTGGAAGCGAGCTATTTAACCCATCAAATGTCCTCTTGTAAAGGGAGCAGGGACATGCATTTCTGAACACTTCCTGGTATCAAAGCTAATATGCCCTTTTCCCTTCTGTTCTGCAAAGAGGAGAAAGAAGGTGGAGAGGGTAACCGCAGACTTTTCAAGGTCAATGGCAGACTCTAATGTAGCTCAGTGAGCATGCTCAGAGGTCAGACTCAGCTCAGCCCAAGGTTTTAAGTACATTTGAATCAACAAGAGAGCCCAGGCACAGACTCCTGCTGGGGATGTTTCTTTTCAGTCCCCTAAGGAAGAAAATACCTGCTTTCCTGGTAGTGTCATACACAGGAGGACTTTTCCATTTACAGTTGAGACGCATGAAGCCTGTTGCCTTTGCTCCTAAATTCTTACCCCCCTCTCCCCTAGCGCCACCCGCTCAGGCTCTGTCTGCCCCAGGCCAAACTCCTAAAGTGTCCTGCTTCTTTCAGGGCTCTGAATTATCTTGAGCCTGAAAGGAAGGAAATGGACAGACCTAGTTTTCTCAACAAGAGCAGAGGACAGAGAAAGGTTGAAAAATGGATTGAGCTCTTCCTTGGAATGATCCAGAAAAGATTAAAAAAAAAAAAAGCCCATTATCTGGGTCATTTTAGCTGGATGAGTTCAAGATTTCAAGATGGTAACCCGACTGAACTCATTTTCTTTATCATCATCATCATCGCCATGACCGTCTTTTTTTTTTTTTTTTAAAAAAAAGGTATTTAAGTGCTGTGAGGGATTTGAGCTGTCCACCCAGCCCTGTAACTCACCAGGTTAACAGCCTCAATGTTTTATGCAAAACAAATCACCAGGCTGGCACTGAGCAATGTGAAATCCACCTGGCTAGAAACTGTGTCTCATTAGAGGCCATCCACACCGCAAGCTAATGCACTTGAAAATAGTCACATGATTCCTTCAGAGGAATCACAGAAGTGATTTTGTTACCGGGCAGCCAATCAATTCCCTCAAATCTGTTGGCAGTTTCTCTTCTTAGATATTTTGCCTCTTTTAAAACCTCATTCCTCCTCTGAACCCTCAGTTTGCTTTTGCTCATTTGCATCTACCAAATCACTAGAATTCTCAACAAAGACACTCCATGAAGTTGGCTTCAAGACCCCCTAGGATAAATGTAAAGTCTGTCCCCTCCCCCATCAAACAATTGAGTTAAGGCCTCTCCTGCCCTTTGCAGATTAGAAACACACACATTTCTGGCAGAGAAAGGACCTACCTTTGGATGAGTCTCCACAGAGCAAATGTTTACATGTACGCCAAGATTGTTTCTTAACCTCTGCTCAGCATTTGTTTTTCTGAAAAAGTAGGGGAAAAAAATCATCATATGCAAACAAAAGCTAAAACATCTCTCATGTTGCAGAGTTGAGTGCTACTGGCATTTATATTTCTTATGAGTTGGCTTCTAAACTCCCAAAATAACAAAAACAAAGAAAAATCCCTTTGCCTCCTTCCCAAGAATCCTGGGATAAATTTTATCATTAATCCTGACACACCAATAATGCAGAGTTTCTTTGTTTCTATACCTACCACTTAAAGATTGAGGGCAGGAGGAGAAGGGGGCAACAGAGGATGAAATGGTTGGATGGCATCACCTACTCAATGGACATGAGTTTGGAAAAACTCCAGGAGATAATGAAGGACAGGGAAGCAAGGTGTGCTGCAGTCCATGGGGTTGCAGAGTCAGACATAATTTAGCAACTGAACAACAACAAAGCCTCCCACTTAACACATTAGCAGGTCTTATTGGCTCCATCTTTAAAAAATAACCCGACTCCAGCTGCTTCTTCCCACCTCTGCTGCCATCATCCCAGGTCACCATCATCACTTACCTGGTACTGTGAGACCCTCCTCTTAGTCTTCCTGCTGCCACACCTGCCCCCTAGAATCCTCTTTCCAGACAGTGGCCAGAGTCATCTTAAAAGAGCGAAAAGCAGATTGTTTCCCTGGTCCGCTTAAAAACTTTGGGGGTTTCCTGATGCCCTTAGAATAAAATCCAAAAATTTCACCAGGGCTCCTTCCTCTCACCAGTTTCATCTGGTACCCTTCTCCCCCCTGCGCTTTAGCCATGCAGACTTCCTTTCTGCCCCAAAAGTCACTGATGGACCTTCACATGGGCTGTTATGGATGCTCAGAATGCTCTTTTTCTGATCTTTGCATGCTGGCTTGGTCTCAGCCTGCTGGTCTCTATTAAATGTCAACCTCTACAGAAAGGCCTTCACTAACCACTCAGATTATACTAGAGGCCTTTCTGACTTACCAGTATCTCTCAGTCACTCCATCCTGTTTTGTTTCCTTATAGCATTTTCTGAATTGTCTATGATATGTTTACAAATTAATTGTTGGTCTTCCCTTACTAGAATATAAGTGCCAAAGGAGCAGGTATCTTGTTGGCTGTTCTTGGCTATGTAGAAATTCAGCACCTAGGACAGTGCCTGAGCCTTTAAACACCCGATGGGTCCTCTTTCTTTGTGATGTTTTCCCCTATAATGGTCCCTTGACTTATTTCCCAGTCTCCTGTAAGTTTTTAGGTGAGCCAGTCCTTCTAGTTTTACTTTCTATTCTTTACGAAAAATAGCTTTGGAGTTGTGGATCTTATTGCTCTGGCATTGAAGTCAGTCATTCCAAGCAGCCATCCATGACTGTTCCTCACTCTCAGAAGCAGAGCAGTGTCCAGTGTTAACATCCCAGGGTTTGTATGCAGACCTAACTTGTCCTGGGATGACAGTGAATCAGAGGGGAAATACTGGAACTGACACTCAAGGGGTCTCAGCACCCTGGATGGCCCTTGCAGTCAGGAGAGGCTTATTTGCTGGAAACCAGCTTGCTTATCCTTTTGGGAAACTGATGCTGTCTAGAAGCCCAGTCAGTGCAAGGAAACAAGGAGAAAAGTGTGGGAAGTTGGGCCCTGGAAGAGCTTCCATGGAGGAGAGCTGTGCAGCACTCCCGGTTGTACAGCATGCATATGTGTGCTAAGTCACTTTAATTGTGTCCGACTCTTCGATGCTATGGACCATCGCCCGCCAGACTCCTCTGACCATAGGTTTCTCCAGGCAAGAATACTGGAGTGGGTTGCCATGACCTCCTCTAGGGGCTCTTACTGACCCAGGGATTGAACCCGCATGGCAGGGGCAAAAAGGACTTGTGCTTTAGCAGGATAATTTTTCACATCATAAATTGCTTTTCTTTATTATATGAGAAGACTGGGTGTGCATGCATGATTGGTCCTTCACATTGCCACTGAAGGACACCTACTGCTCTAGCCAGAGAAACTCCTTCTGGCTCCAGGAGGTCAGAAAGCATCATTCCTCTGGAAGGATAAAATTCTATCCAGAGCAGCCTACTTCCTCAGACTCCCAAGTTCAGTGACTTCATGAACTGATTATTAGAGATGGCAGAGATTTTTCTGCTGGGTAAAAATCAAATTGGGGGATGGTGGCAGGGAACTCAGGGATGGAGAAAACGAAAATAATGAAAATCAATAGTGCATCTGAAGTGATCTTACAGTTCAATCTGAGCAGTTCTTTGCACATGTAATTTGTGAGAAAATTCATTATGTTGTAGTGGCAGCAAACACATTCCATATAAACGCACAAATGCTCTGCTAATAGCCAGCACTATCACACGCTCTATTGTGGAGAGGGTTGAACTGAAATCAGAGTTGTAGAATGTTAGAGCTGGAAGGCCCTGAGGCCATTTTACGGTTGGGTAAATAAAGCCCAGAGGGGAAAGGAGCTTTTCCAAGGCCTCAAAAGTCATTAAGGGCAGAGCTGGGTCTGCACCTGAGTATCTGTCTCCTGCCCTGTGTTTTCTCTCCATTCCTGATGCCAAGTTGACCTCATCCCCTGGCCTCTGTGTCCAGGCACACTGCTTGTGTTTTGGGCACATATCGACTTAGACATTGCCCTTGCACTCTGCAAGTCCTCCCTCCAGAAGGCACTCATGAGCACTGGGATGGCAGAGAGAGTCATAGCATGATGACCTTCTAGCATCCTCAATGGGCATCCCTGGTATAGAATGCAATGAAGGAGACCCTCGTTCGATTCCTGGGTCAGGAAGATCCCCTGGAGAAGGGATAGGCTATGCACCCTAGTATTCTTGGGCTTCCCTGATAGCTCAGGCAGTAAAGTATCTGCTTGCAATGTGGGAGACCTGGGTTTGATCCCTGGGTTGGAAAGATCCCTTGGAAGAGGGTGTGGCAATCCACTCCAGTGTTCTTGCCTAGAGAATTCCCATGGACAGAGGAGCCTGGTGGGCTACAGTCCTTGGGGTCACAAAGAGTCTGACACGAGTGAGTGACTAAGCACAGCACAGCACAGCATCCTCAACAGGAAGTCCTGGTTACTGATGGCCACTGTTGAGCATGCCCAGCTGTCAGCACCTGGCTTTTCATCATATCAGGATCCAAACTCTTTCTCCTCTTTATGCCAAACTGTTCTTTCTTCAGTCCTACCCTCAGACTCACAAACCTAAAACCAATGAAACAAAGCATCCTCCAGTGGATAAGATACACTTTATCAATACTTTTTAAAATTGAAGAATAGCTGATTTACAGTGTGTTAATTTCTGCTGCACAGCAAAGTTTCTCAGTGATAGGTATGTGTGTATATACACATTCTTTTTAAAAATACTCTTTTCCATTATGGTTTGTCATAGGATATTGAATATAGTTCTCTGTGCTATAAAGAAGGACCTTGTTGTTTGTTCATTGTACATATAGGTGATTACACAGGACCCTCTTTAGCAGGCAGTGTGCTTGCCATCTTTATTACTTGAAACTTCTCCTGGAGTCTTGCCCCCAAACCACAGGCAGCTTATCAGAGTATTTCCTCTAAACAGATATAGTTTGTCTCTAGGAAGAAGTCTGAAATGAAATCTTTCCCCCTTCTCCTATAGTCCCACCACATGGTGTAGACTCCTAAACTGTCTTCCCAGGGGCCTCTTTCAGCCTCTCTCTGCTGCTCAGGGAAACTTATTGGCAACCTCCCAGTAGTATATCTGACTTCCTGGATGAGAACAATGATGAACAACATTTTCTACTTCCTTTGTGACGAGGTGTGACTGCCCCACGTTGGGATGCCAAAGTCCTCTCAGTTCATCCTCATGCACAGGAGGGAGGGGCTCCTCCCCATGACCCTGCTAGGTGCCTAGGGGTCCTTTTTGACTTTACAGTAGTCTTAGATGATCCTGCAAGGAGTTGTTCTTTAAGTGGGGCTGGCTGGTAACTTGCATAGGGCTTGTCCCCTTGCTTTTGATGACTAGGTATGTGTATGGGGTCTGCTACTGAAGGCCCATCATGTGAGCATGATCTTTGCTCTCTTTATCTTTAAAATAGGGACGATAGCATTCACTCCCTGGAGTTCATTGTTGAGGATTAAAGATAGGATATATGAAAGATAAGATATAAGGTCATTGGGTGGGGGGACATCCCTGGTGGTCCAGTGGCTAAATCCCCATGCTCCCAATGCAGGAGACTCCAGTTCAATCCCTGGTCAGGAAACTAGAACCCACAGGTCGCAACTAAGAGTTCATACACCACAACTAAAGATCCCGCAGGTTGCAAGGAAGATCGAAGATCCCATGTGTGACATAGTAAGACCCAAAACAGTCAAATAAATAGATATATAAATAAATAACTAAGTGTAAAAGATCATGGGGTTGGGACCTGCTGGTGAAGACTCTGGTGAGTTTCCTAGGTGTTTCAGTAGTGCTCCTCCAGTGGTCTCCCATCAGTTCCTCTCTGTTCTATCAAGGCTGTGGAAGCGCTCCCTTAGTACGAGGTTTTCCTCCCCTTTTCTCTTAAGCCAGGCCTCTGCTTCCTGCCCAGATACCACTTTATCACCCACCCCTACTCCAAACATCTCCGACTCTTGTTTTCTGTGGTCAGTCCCACAGCTATGACCCTTTATAGGAGTGTGCTGGTCTGATCTCTGATTCCTGGAAAGTCCTGGGGAAGGTTACCCTGCAGCAGAGAAAAGAGCACAAGTTGTTTGAGTTTTCCTACTCAGGAAGTGAGCATAGTGCCCACCTCCCCTCCATATGCCACGCTCCTATGGGGTACAAAATATATATATATTTTTCATATATCTTATCTTTAATCCTCAACAATGAACTCCAGGGAGCGAATGCTATCATCCCTATTTTAAAGATGAAGAAAGCAAAGATCTAAGAGGTTCTGAAACTGCCTGGAGGTCACCCAGCCCCTGATGGCAGAGCCAGAGACTGAACCCGAGTCTGCTTGCTGCTGAAGGTGCATGCTTTCCGCAGCAACTCATGTGGCTCCCAGTGACTGAGTCCCCAGGAAAGACAGCTCTTCCTCTTCTTTTAAAATCAGACAGGCACAGACAATTTGGAACCAAGCTGTTCAGAGCTGCCATCTGTTAAGAGGTCGTACTGGGGCTCTTATTGAAAGATGAATTGTGGGAGAAAATGTGGGTACCCCAGGAGAACTAGTGCCAGCTCTGGGGTCTACGCCTCAAGGTGCTGCCCCTCTGGACACCGCTTCTGTGTTTTCTGATACATCGTCTAGCATTCAGACCCTGGACTCATGTCCCCTCACAGGTGATTCAGGCTTGAGGGAGGCACAACTGTCCTGCAGGGTTGTCAGGCCTCCAGACCACAGTCCCTGAAGCCTTGGTGGACCTTGACTGGAGCTTGGACCCCTTGAGAACCAGTGGGCATCGGTCTTCAGCCAGGCCCAGGTTGGCTCTCCTGAATGCTGAGTTGCATCATTTAAAGATACTGAGTTGACCACGAAGATCCACACAGGACAGAAGTGCGTGGTGACATGTCTCCTTCCCTGTACACCATGTGTAGCTGCGCGTGTGTTCACAGCGTTGAGAAGAGGAAGTTCTGAAGCCACAGCTATCGATCTTTCTGTGTGTTTGCAGCGCTGCGGGTGGAGGAGGAAGTGGCTACTGCAGGGCTGCCTGCCAGCTCTGCTGTCCCAGGTTCACACTCCCCGACAGCCTGTGAAGGCAGCGCTTATGGTCGGGATCACGCGTCTCTGCGCGCGGGCTCAGACTGCAAGGCATCGGAGGCCTCCACCAGCCACTGGAGTCCTCCTGGCAGTCTCTGAGGCATGGGCTGCTGCCAGAACACCGCTCCCAGACGAATGTGTGAGTGAGTGCTCTAACTCAACCCAAAAGAGCTTTTGAAAAAAAATCAAAGGCAGATCTTTAGAAAGTCAGGGAATGATGCCTTTGTAAATTATCTTTTCAGCTCCTGGAAGTGATTTGAAGTTTCCAGTTGAATTGCTAGGATCTCTTGCTCTGTGTCCTGCCACTTTCTAAGGTCCTGGGCCTGTCTGGGGCAGCCTGCTGCCAGTGACAGAGACGTGGCAGGTTCTGGGCGCGACTGCCGCCTTGGGTGCCTGGTTGTAGCAAGGGCAGAGAAGGCCCTTGGGACATGTTACTTTATTCTGCCCCAAGTCCACCAAGAATACAATTCCAATGAGATGGATAGCCAGAAAGGCCTAATCTGATATGTATATAGCTAAAAATAAACAGCACAAAAACCTCAGCAGCCTGTGATCTGTAAGTGAAACTAAAGCTTACAATTTGAGCCTCTTAATTGAATACATGACTCAATTCATATCTTCATGGGGCAACATGGGGCTCCATGAGGCTACTGGATGGGATTTCCTAGAAACCTCCATGATCCATGGGAGGTTTACTAAATACAGGGACCGTGCAGCATTTCTCCTCATTGTGGTTATTTGAATACCAGGTTTTCATTTTCCTACACTTTACCCAACACGTTGTTTTCTTACAGAGCTATGCCATGCCGAGATTCCAATGGGATCCTACAGGGAGAGGCACAATTAAGAATCTTATGCAATAGCACATTCCTTTGTCTTTATGATCAGCATATGTATGGACATCCTCAGAGGGGAAAATAGTGCTGACGACGGTTTTCTGAGTTTGGCTTTTTTATTTTCATAGAACCGTATTTGCGGATTTTAGTTATCCTATCATAAGCCAGGGTATTCTATGCCTCAGCATTATGGTAACATTAAGGCATCGACTTCTAGGATAATGACTATTGCTTCTGAGGCAATCTGCTCTTAAGGACACCCTGGGAATATTTCCTACTTATCAGGTTTTTGACCTCTGAGGCTTTTCTACGTAATTCCAAAGCATATTGTCATTTCAGGGTAAAACTTGAAGGAAAAAAAGAAAAAGCAATTAACCAGTTGCCTAGCATTGTATAGATAAAAAGATCTAGATAATCAACCTAATCTTTGATTTGGCTTGATTGATTAATTAGTTAAACATTTATTGAGCCAAGCCTGAACTAGGTGTTTCCATGCTGTATCTGATAATCGGGTCTGGAAGGCAATTTGCAAAAGCTGATCCTGCCTATGAGGGGTGCCAGGGAGAAGAGAGGATACGCCAAACACTGTCATCAGTGACGAGAGGAGGGCCTCTTCCTTACCTGCCTCTGCACCAAGCACATGCCTTTGGGAAGTCAGAATGTCCCGGGCCTGGCCACAGCCACGGCTGCCCTGGAGCAGTGGGTCTCTGTGTGGGAAGACACTGAGGACAGAAAGTCCTCTATATACGAATAAGTTCCTTTCCGAGAGCATGTTCATCAAGTCTAATTTGTTCGTAAGTCCAACAAAATTAGCCTAGGTACCCAACTAATACAATCGGCTGTGTAGTACTGTACTATAATAGGCTTACAATACTTTTCACACAAATAACACCTAAAAACAAACACACAAAAGACAAAGAAAACATTTTTCATCTTACAGTACAGTACCTTGAAAAGTGCAGTAGTAGAGGATGGTACCACTGGATCGTCTCTGCTTTTATGCTTGCTTCAGGACCTCCTGGGCTTGAAGTAAAGATACTGCTCTGCTGTACTCTATACAGTACCGCACAGGAAAGTACTCAGAAGCGCACCCACTTGTAGAGGATGCACTCAAGTGACACTGTGCGCCAGACACGTGAGCTAACTTACATGGTTGGACATGGATGCGTGTTTGCATCTTGGACACTTCTCAGCTTGAAGGTTCGTATGTGGGGACTTACTGTCCCTGTGCCCGTGCACCTGTATCTGTGCACTCACATGCCCACGCAGATGCAGCCCTGAGGGTCAAGAGGGGCAGAGAGGTTCTACTCCCAGTGCTGGTGGGACTGTTATTAATATAAGCACTAATATTATATATTAGTGTATATACTCCATGGACTACAAGACAGTCACATCCATCCAATTATAAGATGCAGTTACTCACCTTCTAGGAGTTTTTCCTGAAGATAGACTCACATGCCCCAGTGATGAACATTCAAATTTCAAACATTCAAATATTTATTCATTATTATTTGCTTATTCACCCACCGCTCCTGTTTAATGAGCTCCTGTTGCATTGCAGGCACTGTTCTAGGCAGTGAAGAAACAACGGTGAACAAAAGACTAGTTCTTACCCTCTAGGAACTTACATTCTGGTGGAGGAGGCAGATGATAAACAAAACATGCAAGGGACATGTATGCAGCAAGTTAGGTAGGATAATGATGCATCCCACTTGCCTGGGTTGGTCCCATTTACATCCTCATTTTAACGGTCAGTGACATCCCCTTCTGCTCTTGGAAGTGTCCCAGTCTGCACAGTAAACGTGTACCCTGAGGGGGTACTGAAATGAAACGTGCTGTGAGAAAAAAAAATTATAGTAGAAAAAGAGGGAAGGAGTGACTTCAGTGAGTGCTAGCTTATTTCTTGCCATTTCCTCCTCCAGGGGATCTTCCCAACCCCGGGATTGAACCAGAGTCTCTTGCATAAAGCAGGCAGATTCTTTACCCCTGAGCCACCTGAGCAGCCCTGCTAGTTTATGTCTATTCATTGCAGATAGTTTATAGAAGCAAAAAATTAGAAGCAACTTGAATGTCCATCAACTGGAGACTTATTTATTGTTGCATGCATGCACTAGAATACTACGTCATTGCCAAAAAGAGAGAGGCGGAATTATGCTTGCTGCTATGGAATGATTACTAAGATATCCCAAGTGAAAAGAGCAAGATGGAGGAACAGTGTGTATAGTTTGACACCACTGTGTATGTGAAGGGCATATACATGTGGATGTATATATATGGTCAGGCCCAGAAAGGTTCTGAAAGAACATGAAAGTCTGGTAACAGTGGTTGCATTTGGGGAGGGAAATTGGGACTCTAAAGATTAGAGATGGAGGAAGATTTGCTCTTCTCTGTAAAACTAGTTTGAACTGATTTTTATTTTTATTTTTTGAGTATGCTGTGTGGCATGTGGAATCTTAGTTCCCTGACCAGGGATCAAACCCGTGTCCCCTGCATTGGAAGCATAGAGTCTTAACCACTGGAGCACCAGGGAAGTTCCTATGTGTGTTGATTTGTAAAAAGCTGTGTAAAAATGCTGTTAAAAATGACAGTAGAGAAGAGAAAGGAAATATCTCAAGGCTAGCCCGATATGAAGTGCCGGAATCTTCTATGGTAGCAGTTCTAATTTAGAATCCCTAAGAGAAATTAAACAAACAAACAAACAAACAAGTGACTGGACCCTACCCTCAGAGATTCTGATTTACTTGCTTGTAGATGGACCTGGCGGAGAAGGCAGTGGCACCCCACTCCAGTACTCTTGCCTGGAAAACCCCATGGACAGAGGAGCCTGGTGCGCTGCAGTCCATGGGGTCGCTGAGTCGGACATGACTGAGCGACTTCACTTTCACTTTTCACTTTCATGCATTGGAGAAGGAAATGGCAACCCACTCCAGTGTTCTTGCCTAGAGAATCCCAGGGACGGGGAGCATGGTGGGCTGCTGTTTATGGGGTCACACAGAGTCGGACACGACCGAAGCGACTTAGCAGCAGCAGCAGCAGATGGACCTGGAGGCTTCTCAGGTTGCTCTACTGGTAAAGAACCTACCTGCCAATGCAGGAGATGTAAGAGGCAGGGGTTTGATCCCTGGGTTGGGAAGATTCCCTGGAGGAGGGAATGGCAACCCACTCCAGTATTCTTGCCTGAAGAATCCCATGGACAAGGTAGCCTGGTGGGCTACAGTCTATAGGGTTGCAAAGAGCCAGACACGACTGAAGCGACAGCACGCATGTACGCAGGTGGACCTGGGAATGGGTATTTAAGAATGAAACTTGCCCAGGTGATCCTAATATGCAGCTGGGGCTGGGACCCTCCACTTCTCAAAGTTTAATGTGCACGTGGATTACCTGGGCCCTTGCTCTAAAGTACAGGGTCTAGAGGGGTGGGTGTTTCTAACAAGGTTCTGCATTTCTAACCGGTCCCAGATGAAGCTGGTGCAGCTGATCCATGGATCACACAGGTAGTAGCACAAGGCTAGAATATCTCTGGCTCAGAACAGATATCCCCTGCATCTCTGCTTAGACACATTTGGAGACAAGCTGTTCACTCCTTTTTGAAGGTTGCTGTTTCCCAAGAGAGTTGGTACAGATAGTTAGCGCTCCTAAGTTGAAGATCTGAATGCTACTAAGTGGTACAGGATCCTGGGCTTAAATCTTGTACATCTGTTATTCTTCTAGGACTTTTAAAAAAAAATTATTTATTTTTATTGAAGGATAATTACATTACAGAAGTTTGCTGTTCTCTGTCAAACTCTTCTAGGCCTTTTGAGAGGGCAATAGTTAATGATTCATTCACTCATGCATTCATTTATCTGAGGAGCTAAGTTTCACAGTATTTCATGGGTGATCGTGGGGGAAGCCCCTCTGCATCGGGAAGTTTGGAGAAGGGCACTGATGGCAGGAGTAGGTGGCCTTGAGAGTCACCCCTGGAAGGCATTAAAGAAATCAGCCAGGAGAGGAAGTGGCTAGGAGGTAGAAAGTTTTCTGTCTGTTGGCAGAGGTAGGGCTCCATGCCTGGTAGCAGGCAGTGGCTTGGTGTTCCTGAAGATCCTTGACAGAGGGTCTGTCGCCTTCCTGAAAGCAGAGGTGGCTTTGACTGGGCACCAGCCAAACTGTGGCTTTCACCAGGCAGGTAAAATATGAGCAAGTGTCCATCAGCAGGTGGTGGCGTGTGTCCCTGGAAAGCCTCAGTAGGAGCCTCTCATGGGCTCCCAAGGGTGTCCTGGGCCCCCGAGTGTGTCCTGGGCCCCCTCTAGCCTGTGAGTTCATTGTTAGTGTCGAGTGAAAATCTTAAGGACATAAGAATTGGTATTTTCCTTTGTCAGTTTCAGCCTGTAGCTACAGTCTTCAACCTGTAGCCACCCAGACTGACTTTGTCCCATCGTACGACTTTCCCATTTCTACGTGGGTGGGGGAAGCATCTGTGTTTGGACCTTTTGGACCCTTCAGGGAGGAGTGAAAGCAAAATATCTGGGGGTGGTTTGTTGCTGCACAGAAGCAAGAAGGAAAATCACCTCCTTCTGTGCAGAGGGGCTGCCTCAAAATAGACCTGATCCGTGGGGTTGCAGAAAGTGGTGGGAAGGCACAAAGGCACAAAGAGACCATTTCCCTGCGGACTGGGAAACTGTTTCTGCTTTCACTACTGTCAGAAGATGCCCGACGGGCTGAGGGTGAAGGATTTGGTCAGGAAAGGAGGAAGTAAAATCTAGCAAGTGTGGAAGTCCAAGAGAGTTTTCCAGATGCGTGTTTAGTGAGGTATCCTGAGCATGGCCCCTGTATTCTTGTCCTTGCCCACAAGCTTCCCTTGCCCTGTGATACTTTTTCCCTTGTGTGTGTGTGCATGTGCATGCTAAGTCACTTCAGTCGTGTCTGACTCTCTGTGACCCTATGGACTGTAGCCCGCCAGGCTCCTCTGTCCATGGGGATTCTCCAGGCAAGGACACTGGAGTGGGTTGCCATGCCCTCCTCCAGGGCATCTTCCTGACCCAGGGTTCAAACTCGAGTCTCTTAAGTCTCTTGCATTGGCTGGCGGGTTCTTTACCACTAAGTGCCACCTGGGGAGCCTGCTTTTCTTCTCTGTTGCTGCTAAATCCTCCCTCTTGGGAGGGGCCCTCTTCCATAACGCCTCCTGAGCTCTTCTCCACTGTCTCCACTCCCCACACAAAGAAGCCGGCGGAGTCCATCTCTCCCACTCTGTACCTTCAAGGCTTCTTGTGAACTCTCTGACTCTCTGTGACCCCATGGACTATAGCCCACCAGGCTCCTCTGTCCATGGAAATCTCCAGGCAAGAATACTGGCATGAGTTGCCATTTCCTTTTCCAGATGATCTTCCCAACCCAGGGATCAAGCCTGTGTCTCATGTCTCCTGCATTGGCAGGCAGATTCTTTACCACTGAGCCACCAGAGAGAGATCAAAGCAATGCTTCCTCACACAGACATAAGTACCAGCCAGTGGCTCCAGGCTCAGGGAAAGACCCTGGATGAGATGAGTTCTTTATTCTCCAGTTATTAGAAGAACACTGAGCTGAATGTTCCTGGGTTGGCCGTAGGGATTTCAGGTCCCCTTCCTCAGCTCACCTCAGGTGGCCTTATTTACCTGGAGACCCAGATGAAGGCCAGATTCAGGGCAGAGGCCTGCAGGATGGGGCCAAGGGTTCATTTACAGAACCCAGGGGGCCAACTGTGGAATCAGAAGCAAATTTGGACCCAGAAACTCAGTGGTAAGGTCCAGACTAAATAGAGGTAGTTCTGGATCAGCAGTTAAGAGTAGTCCTCAAGGCCTGTGGTTGAGTCAACAAGTTTTCTTCTTTAATCTTCTTCCTAGACCAGCTAATGACCAGGTGAGCTGGGCAGAGCAGGATAGAATGTTTGTATTCTGGCTTTGCTAACTCCACCAAGACAATGTCATAGGAAAGGCCTAAACCTGTCCCCTGACACTTACCATGTAGCCCAGGGCGAGGCATAGTAGGTCCTCAATAAATGCCAGTACCCTCAACCTGCAAGAAAACATCATCTGTCTTTTACTTGGAGTGGGTCTGTATCACCTTAACTGGGGTTGCTGGCTTGCTGTTAAGGAAATTGCTTTTCTACCCAGTTGGAGCCTAAATCAAGCTTGTCCCCACTGACCCTCGGGCCAGAATCGACTAAGTTACCTTGTATGGGTCCAACTTTTGAAAGATTCAATTTTCCTAATTTCCCTCCAGGTCCTGAGCTGAGTCAGTGACTGATTAGCTCTCAAAGAGTCATGTGCTGGTTGTATTTATAGCACTAATTAATTAATACAGGTAAAGAGCCAGGAAGATAAAGTACTAGCAGAGTGCAGTGTCTTCAAATGACTATTAGCGCCCAGGCTGGGGACCTTTGAATGTGAACGTATGGGCAAAAAAGTGCCATCACAGGTGGAGCCTTTTAAAAGCATCAGCTTGATTACGGAAGACATAAATTAACTGGAGGAAGTAGCGCTGTCAGTGACAGACTGTCGTCAGAATCCTCTCCCGTTCGGTTTCCATTTAAATCGACACATATGGCGAGGGGTTGTTGGAGGGTTTCAAGCGTATACTGCACACCTCCCTCAGGAATAGGATGCCTCAGTTCCACTGAACCTGGTGGGTGGTATGGTCTCCCAGCTCCCCTGCATTTCCTGAACAACAGGAAAGGAAGTGATAAACTCTGCAAGGGTTAGGGAGCCCAGAGACCGGGCTGGGGGAGGGCTTGTTTCATTTTATTGCAGTCATCAGAGTACCTTCAAAAATGTCATATGGGCACAGATGCCCGGTAGCATCCGGGCCTGGCCTAGAGAACGTGTGATCAGGGGAGGGCTTGAAGCAGCTGCCGGGGCTCTTCATGTTGTGGGAGAAGGCATGGAGAGAGGTTTGTGACTTGCTGGGGTCTCCATGTCCAGGTGCCCCAAGAGGGCAGCTGCTACTTTCGTTTTCTCTCTGCAGCCAGCTCACAGCCACGTGGCAGTGGAGAGGAGGAGGCCTGGGATGGGCTGAGGAGCAGAAGGCCAGGTTTGCAGCAGCTTCCGGAGGTCTGCTGAGTCATGAGTCTGTCCTGTTCTGGCCTGGTCCACACTTGCATGGAAATGCCCGTCAATCCTAGCTGAAATTCTCCTCTGAAATGCTCCAGGCAGCTCAGAAAACAGCCCTGGGTACTACTTGGGAGGAGGCTAGGCCCTTTGGGGTTTTGGGCAAAGATCTTGCCCCACCAAGTCCGCTTGGGCCTAGAAGCATCTCAGCAGGATCACCACCAGCCCAGGTTTAAGTTGAAAAAGGCCTCCTTCAGGGGAGTGCAGCATTCTACAATATATATTGAGTGTTTATTTTTTAATTTTCAAAGCCCATGGTCTTCATTTATAGATGTTATAAAAATAATTTACTGGGAAGTTTCTATTTCTTCTTTTATCTCTTTGGATATTCTATATATAGGCTTCTGTGGTGGCTCAGATGGTAATCTGCCTGCAATGCAGGAGACCTGGGTTCAATTTCTGTGTTGGGAAGATCCCCTGGAGAAGGGAATGGCTATCTACTCCAGTATATGTAAACACATATATAACTTGATTAAAAAATTTTTTAGATTTAAGTATTGTGGATTTACAATATTATATTGGTTTCAGGTATAGAACACAGTGACTAATTTTTTCTAGAATATGCTTGATTTAAAGTTATTGCCTATATTCCCTGTGCTGTGCAATATGTATTAAAGTACAGCATTCTAGATACAGGGCTGGGAGTGCAGAGCTCAGCTGCATATAAGCCCTTAGCAGGATGCTTTTGTGCAGTGAGCAACCAGCACAGCTGTATGAATGTCCTGTGTCTCAGATGGAGCTTCCTCACAACCACCTTGACTGTGCAGAGGTGAATAGGAGACACTACATCTAGAGTGGCCCTGGGAGAAGGCCACCCTAAGTTCCTAGACGCTTGCTCTAGGATCAGCTGATGACATCAGTTGGAGTCCAGGCAGATATCCACTCCTGGGTATATCAAAAGCAGCACCCATAGTCTGGAGCCCTGGGTGCAGTTGCAAACGAGAGGCTTGAGCAAGCAGCAGGCCTGCACTTTCTGGGCTGCCACTGCCACTTTTACCGCCTAGGCGGCTGTCCCCTTGCCTGCTGGCCCTCTTCCACTATGGGGGCTGCTACTTCTGCTACAGGGGGCTTCGAAGCTGGGTCAATGGCTCTTCCCGCCTTTGCCTGTCACTTTTCTCCCAATGCGTACTCAGTCGCTCAGTTGTGTCCAACTCTTTGTGACCCCATGGACTGTAGCCCACCAGGCTCCTCTGTTTATGGGATTCTCCAGGCCTGACTGCTGCAGTGGGGTACCATTCCCTTCTCTGGGGGATCTTCCTGACCCAGGGGTCGAACTCATGTCTCTTGCATCTCCTGCACTGGTAGGAGGATTCCTTACCCTGAGCCACCTGGATAGCCAGTTTTCTTCTAGAACTTCCTATAGCAGAGCCTCGTTTGAAGTGGGTCAGCCAGCACAGGAGTGTGGAAAAAGCAGTTTGTAGAGCTCTAGCCCCAGTGCTGGGGAGGTGAGCCAGAAGGGTGACTTTCACTGAGAGACAGTATTCACTATGCTAACTATTCACCTATGCCCATCTTGTTTTTCTTTGTGGCTTAAAATTTGAAAATAACTGAATTAAAAATATATTTACTATACACCTACTCAGTGTTAGGCCTGTACTAAGTCCTGGAGATGCAGTGATGAGGATTCCTGCTCAGATGGATCTCATGGCCTGGGGAGAAATAGTCAACATTGCGAGGGTGTTTCTGGCTAGGGAATGAACCCAGGGTCTGTATGGATTGTCCCACTTAGTTCTGGCAACAACTTGATGAGTTTTCAGATGAAGTAACAGGGGTTCAGGGAGCTTATCAAGGATCACATGCACTGAGAGGGTCACTGCCATTTTTTGTAAATTGATGTGAAGTCCTTGCTGTGTGGGTGTGGGCAGCCCTCTTGTTTGCCACTCTAAGGGAGGAGCCTTTGAAAGACCTCTCTTGGACTCTTTTTTTGGCTGCACTATGCGGTTTGTGGGGTGTTAGATCCCCAACTGGGAACTGAACCCAGGACCCTTGGCAGTGAGAGTGCTGGGGCCTAACCACTGGAATATCAGGGAATTCCACTGGACCCTTTTAATGAGGCACCAACAGGCTGTGACCACAAGATGTGCGGACGCAGTCATGGTGGTCCCTGCTGCTGCTCCACGCTGTGGTACCCTTGATGGCCCACCAGCGCCCACCCTGTCCACACTGGCCTTTTCCTCCCAGGCCTCCTAGAGAAGTTATTGGCACTCCTGTCTGCCCACTGTGGGAGTGATGTAGCTGTTATTCCTAAAATTTCCACCCTGGAGCCTCTTGTCTTCCTGGTGGGTGCTGTAGAAGGCCCTCAGCTTATCCGTCTTTGTGTCTTGAATTTGGCACAGAGTCCTGCACATAGCAAGCACTCAGAAAGACATTATTCATGTAAATCACCTGTATAAAAAGACCAGGCCATGCAATGCACATTTGGCAGTCTTCAAAAGTAAATTCAGCCAAAAGATTTGAAAGCAGGGACTTGAACAGATATTTACACACCTGTGTGCATAGCAGCGTTATTGACAATAGCCCAAAGGTGGAAGCAATCCAAGTGTCCATCAATGGATGAATGGATAAACAAAATGTGGTATAGATTTACAATTGGAATATTATTCAGCCTTAAGAGGGAAGGAAATTCTGACAAAAGCTACAACATGGTTGAACCTATTGAAAAAAACCAGTCACAAAAAGACAAGTACTGTATGATTCATTCATATGAGATACCTAGAGTAGGCAGATTCATAGAGACATAAGGTGGAATGGTGGTTTCCAGAGGCTGAAGGAGAGGGTGATGGAGAGTTATTATTTAATGGGTACAGAGTTGTAGTGTGGGAATATGAAAATGTTCTGAAGGTAGATGATGGTGATGGTTGCCAAACAATGAATATATTTAATGCTGCTCATGTATGGATGTGAGAGTTGGTTGGACTGTGAAGAAAGCTGAGCACCGAAGAATTGATGCTTTTGAACTGTGGTGTTGGAGAAGACTCCTGAGAGTCCCTTGGACTGCAAGGAGATCCAACCAGTCCATTCTAAAGGAATTCAGTCCTGGGTGCTCATTGGAAGGACTGATGCTAAAGCTGAAACTCCAGTACTTTGGCCATCTCATGTGAAGAGTTGACTCATTGGAAAAGACTCTGATGCTGGGAGGGATTGGGAGCAGGAGGAGAAGGGGACGACAGAGGATGAGATGCTGGATGGGATCGCCAACGTGATGGATGTGAGTTTGAGTGAACTCCAGGAGTTGGTGCTGGACAGGGAGGCCTGACATGCTGGAATTAATGGGGCCACAAAGAGTCGAACACTACTGAGTGACTGAACTGACTGAGCTGAACTGAAGGGACATCTTTGATGGTCCAGTGGTGACTGATTTGCAGAAACCAACACATTATAAAGCAATTATTCTCTAATTAAAAATAAAAAAAATTATTATTCTCCCTTTAAAAACCAGCAAATCAACAACTCCACTGCAAAAGAAAAAATCAAAAAACCCAACAAACAAACAAAAGAAGAATCTGCCTTCCAGTGCAGGGTCACAGGTTGATCCCTGGTCTGGGACCTGAGATCCTGCATGCGATGGGGCAGCTAAGCCTATATGCTGCAACTAAGATAAATAAAAATAATAAATAAATAAATATTAAAAAAATTAAAAAAGAATGATATGTTTTAAAAAATGGTTAAAATGGTACATTTTACCATAAGAAAAAAGTAAACTCAGGGTTCTGCACTCGGGCATCCTGGTTTGTGATGGCTCCTGGCTCTTACAACATGAGAATTCTGCTTAGGAAAGGGTGCTTGAGAGAGTGAGTCCAGCCCTGCCTCCATAAAGGCTATGAATTCCAAGGCTTATTTCTGGCTGTTGAACTTATGAGCTCATAGCTACTTGGGCCTTCATTTGAACCCCTAGAGAGGCACAGCATATTAAAAGCAGAGACATCGCTTTGCTGACAAAGGTCTGTCTGGTCAAAGCTATGGTTTTTCCATTAGTCATATATGGATGTGAGAGTTGGATCATAAGGAAAGCCGAGAGCTGTAGAACTGATGCTTTCGAACGTGGTGGTGGAGAAGACTCTTGAGAGTCTTTTGGACAGCAGGGAGATCAAGTTAGTCAATCCTAAAGGAAATCAACCCTGAATTGGAAGGACTGATGCTGAAGCTGACGCTCCAATACTTTGGCCACCTGATGCAAAGAACTGACTCATCGGAAAAGACCCTGATGATGGGAAAGATTGAGGGCAGGAGGAGAAGGGGACGATAGAGGATGAGATGGTTGGATGGTGTCACTGACTCAATGGACGTGAGTTTGCGCAAGCTCTGGGAAACACTGGAGGACAGAGAAGCCTGGCATACTGCAGTTCATGGGGTCGAAAAAGAGTTGGACATGACTTAGCCACTGAACAACAGAGAGACACTCTGGTCTTGCTAAGGTGGTGTCTTGGGAGGCAAAGTGAGCATTTTCTCAGAGATGTGAGGTATAAACACTTTTTGGGTTGTCTTAGCAGTGTGCCAGGGGACTATGCCCATCTGTACCCATCAGAATTCCTTGCTAACAGGTTCCTGGAACTAACTTCAGTGATTATCAGCACATTAGGGATTTCCTGGAAGACTCTCAGACAGCTCCAGAGAGGAAGGGAAGGCTAGAAAAAGGCTAGGAGGAGGGGAGTCAGGTGGTCCAAGATATCTGAATAGTGTAACAGCTTCTGCAGATCCAGGCCCCGGAGCTGGAGTAAAGGGCTCGCTTCCTGCATCACTTCCTTGAGACTCGGGGCCTGGGTCAAGCAGCTGATTGACTGACCAGAAAATTAATCACTTCTCAATTGCAAGGGCAGGACACTGGAGAGAAAGAGGAGCCTTGAATAAAATTGGGGACCTGAAAGGAAGGGCTCTGGAGGCTCAGAAGCTGCAGTGGCAAACGTGCCCTTGAACAGGGGCCCCTCCCTGCTAAGACTACGTGGGAACAGAGGCCCCCTGGGCCTTCCTTCATCATACCGCTGCTGTGGGCTTCAGAAGGGCCTGGGAACAGAAGCAAAGGGGCTTCTTTTTGTCCACCCCGGGGCCTAGGTCAGGGTGAAGGCCCTGTCTTGTCTTGGACACATCTGCCCCAGCTCCTCAGTCCCAGCCCTTAGGCTGTGGGAGGGCATGGGTGGGCTCCGTTGTCTTGGCTGGTGGGGGGCCACCATGCCATCTTCCAGCTGTTGCCTCCTGGTCTGTCTTGGGTAGAATGTTTACTATTGCATTTAATTAAAACCCCATAAATCTCCAGGAGTAACAGAGCAGCAGTTTGGGGCCTTCTCACATCTTTACAGACCCACTGGGGGCAGGAAAACCAGCTGCAAACCAGTGCATGACCTCATTTGCCCTAGGAAAATATGAATCTTGGCAAACTTTTCCCTTCTTCCCAAACATGCAGTAAAATGTTTACTTCCACGTAGTCTTTTAAATGCACCACTGATGCACTCACTCCCCAAGTATATCAGCAGATTTAAAAGGTTCATAAAAATTCCCTTCATAGGGCTACAGTAAACTTTTGTGCAATTGTTCTTCTGTGAGATTAGTGGTTCACAGACTATCTTTTAAGTTTGATCACTGATTTGTCTGAGAGCTAATTATCAGCAGACTGGGGAATGATGAAGTTTATTTATCGCCAAGCGGGTGAATCAACATAGCCCATTAAGCCTCCGGGGTCTGATATCTTGAGGACCTTATTCCTCTGTGGAGCATGAAATGCCATTCTCTCTCCCCCTCCTTGTGTGCTTGTCTCCAGCATGGAACTCGTCAATGGGCAGCTGTGGGTATCTCAATTTGGGGCCAGCTCGGCACTCCCCGGGCGCCTCGTGGGGCTTGTGGTCTGCGATGTCATCTGCAGACACATGTGCTGTCCAGAAGAAAGCACTTTATGAGATGCTTATGCCCCAAAGCCTGACTGGCAGAGGCTTAAACACACAGTGAATCGAATTCTGCCTCCAAGGCAGGAAGGTTGGAGACATCACTGGCCACGTGCAACCTCACCTGTGGGCATGGGGTGTGGGGTGGTTGTGATTCAACCACGTCAAGCACTCTCTCCCTCCAGGTGTGCTGCTTCTGTGTTGTCCTCTGCCGGGTCCCCTCTCCTGTAAGGTGTCCACTTGGCTAAATTCCTCACCAACTTCCAACCATGCTCAAATCTCACCTTTTCTGTGATTTTTGGTTGGCTGTGCTGGAGCTTCGTTGCAGCATGGGGCTTCTCTAGCTGTGCAGGCTTAGTTGCCCTGCAGCGTTGTGGGATCTTTGTTCCCTGATCAGGGATCGAACCCATATCCTCTCCATTGGAAGGCAGATGGATTCTTTACCATTGGTCCACCAGGGACGTCCCTGTGACTAATTTTAATGGTGGTCAAATATACACAACATAAAATTTACTGTCGTAACCAGTTTTAAGTCTCCAGTTCAGTGGCATTAAGCATGTTCATGTTGTTGTACAGCCTTCAGCACCACCATCTCCAGAACTCTTCTCATCTTGCTAAGAGGAAACTCTGTACCCATCAAACAGCAACTGCCCATACCCTTCCTTGACCCCTGATAATCTCCATTCTACATTCTGTCTCTATGAATTTGACTACTGTAAGTATCTCATATAAGTGGAATCACACACGTGGAATTGCTGGACCATAGGGTAATTTTTACATTTTTACATTAAACCTTTAATTTTTATTTTATTTTCTAAAATTTTATTTTTACTTTATTCTACTTTACAATACTGTATTGGTTTTGCCATACATTGACATGAATCAGCCACAAGTGTACACGAGCTCCCAATCCTGAAACCCCCTGTCACCTCCCACCTCATATCATCTCTCTGGATCATCCCTGTGCACCAGCCTCAAGCATCCTGCATCCTGTATCGAACATAGACTGGTGCTTATAAACCTTTACTTTTTAAATTAAATTAAACACTTGATAGGTACTCAATGTTTCCTGAATGAATGAATGAATGAATGAATGAATAATACTGCCTTGCTCTGCCCCTGGTAACCTTGCCAGGCAGTCAAGACAGAGAGCCCATTCTTAGGAGAGTCCTCCTGCCAGTGACAGAGCTGAAAAGCTCAGGGCCTCCCTGCCTCCACCATCGGGCTGGGGGACATGGAGAAAGAGAGTGTGAGCTAGCTGCAGCAGCTGGCTTTATGACTTCTTGCTGCTTAAGCATTATGATTCTGTGATGGAGAGTCTGGTCCCCTCTGCCTCATAAGATGACACAGAGGAAGGTCCCTCCCCTGCTCTGCCCTGTGCAGACCACAGAGCAGCTGCCCACAAACCACCTTGGCAGTGCCTTTGCTCGGACCTCTCAGGCAGTTCCTGGGCCAGCGTCCTCCAACTGTATTTCTTACTGTGAGGGAAGTAGAGCCAAAAGTTGCCCTCAATTTAAGACTGCTTGACCCCAATTTTATCATCCACCTTTCTTTCAGTATTGTCTTTGATGTTATTTTATGTTGCCCTGTTGAAGATCCTGCCCTTGTTGATTAAGCTGAAACCAACCTCTGTATATGTGTAAGTAGTGTCTCCCTCGGCTGAATTAGAAACGTTCACACAAGTGGTATACTTAAACGTGGATGAGTTTTGGCTTCTTCAACTAATTTCTCTCCCCCTAGGTAATGTCTTCCTTTTGAATTGGTGAAGACAATTTTATATAATGTTTATAACTGGCTTAACATTTTGATTCCACTTACTTTGGTTTAGGCACTGTTCTAAGTCCTTCTCATGTAGGTCCTGTTTTTCAAGAAGGAAAATGAGACACAGAAATGTAACCTATCCAAGTAACATCAAGGTGACTCGCAGTAACTTGCCCAAGGTCACAGAACTTTTAAGTGGAAACCCAACCCAGCTGTTGAGGATCATTCCAGAACCCAAACCAAGTTTCTAACTCTGACTGTAGTTCAGATCACTTGCTCTGGGGACTTCCCTGGCAGGCCAGTGGTTAGGACTCTGTGCTTCCACTGCAGTGAGCATGGTTTTGATCCCTGGGGGAACTAAGATCCCAGATGCCTTGCAGCATGAGCAAAAATAAATAAATAAAAAAAATTAACAAATCATTTGCTTTGGTTCTGGTGCTGCAGTTATTAACATCTTTAGTGGACTGAAGAGGTGGAATGAAAACAGCAAGAGCAACCCAAATACCAGCCAACTGGCTATTGTAATTGGGCACTGGGTGTCCAAGGTTGAGCTGAAGGGCACCTGGAAGTGAAGGGCTTTCCTGGAGAAGACTCACTGCAAGGGGTGGGGGTGAAGCTCTGCCTGCTTGTCTGACTTGGGAAATTAAGAGCAGAAGGTAGGTTGGGGATGGAGTCTCAGAGAACCTGGGTTCCCCACGCCCCTAGTGGCTGGAGGTGAGGATTTATAGAGAAGGAAGGAGAAGACTCATTGGGGGTGTGTCTATTTACACCTCCCAGCATCTTGCATCTGTAATGCCAAGTCAGAGTTTTGTCCTGGAGGTGGTCCTAAGCACTGGGTATAACTGAGATGCACCGATTTCATACTGGGCCCTCTCTTACTGAGATTACTGTGGGAGTAAAGAATTGATTGGTTGATTGATAAAAATCATTGCGCTCTGATTTCTCTGACAGGGCCTGGGGATAGAGGAGAGGAGAGAGGAGGACAGAGGGTCCTAGCAATGTGCCATCAGTCTGGGAGCCAGGGCTCCTAGAGAAAGGATTTGGTTGATGGAATTAAGAGGTTCCAGGGTTAAATGTTTTCTTTTCTTCCTTCCAACTCCTCATGTTATCTCCAGTCTTTAGTAAAGTTTGTTTGCACTCAGTTCAGGTGAGTAGGGCTTTGAGAATCAGGGGCTGGATTTCATACCTGGAGCAAAGTAGACTAGATATGAAGGGACTCCAGCCATTTCCTGAAGCCCTAAACTTTACTAAAAACTAGAGATAATAGGCAGAGAAGGCAATGGCACCCCACTCCAGTACTTGCCTGGAAAATCCCACGGGCGGCGGAGCCTGGTAGGCTGCAGTCCATGGACACGGTGAGCGACTCACTTTCACTTTCACTTTCTGCATTGGGCTGCCCCCCCGGGCGGCAGAGCCTGGTGGCTGCAGTCCATGGACACGGCTGAGCGACTTCACTTTCACTTTTCACTTTCATGCATTGGAGAAGGAAATGGCAACTCACTCCAGTACTCTTGCCTGGAGAATCCCAGGGACGAGGGAGCCTGGTTGGCTTCCATCTATGGGGTCTCACAGAGTCGGACACGACTGAAGTGACTTAGCAGCCGCAGAGATAATAGGAGGGAATGTAAGAGTTCCTTAGGCAAGAACAGAGAAGCTTATGGCAATGGTCAGTGGGAAAGACAGCAAGCACCTGGTAAGGACATGTCAGCTCTCCCTGCATGGCTGCAGCCCAGTGTGGGGGAAGGGAAGATCCAGGGTTGCCTGACTTCCATGAAATGGGAGCAAGGTGTGAATATCATGGAGAAGGAAGACCTCAGAAGGCTGAGTTCTCAAGGACAGTAGGTTTTCTTCTGCTCAGATCTGGTCCTGGTCCAGCTCCTAACCATTGTAGGGAGGAATGTGGATCTAAGTAAAGGCTAAAAGAACAGTTTTTCTGGCAAACAGTGTTAACAATAGCAAAACCTGTAAAACAGCAAAATCATTGGGGCCCAACAACAAAAAAATCTCATAGAACACTGTGGTAGCACTCCCCAGGCAGAGCACAACTCTGGAGCCTGCTACTGATGAGATACCAGATAAAGGCCACCATCACAGATAACCATAGTGTTTATTTACAGCACTAGGGGCTAGGCAGTGCGTAGGGATCCAACACGTAGTGGGAGACTGCTGTGGGAGGGAGGGAAAGAGAGCAAACCCAGGACAAGCAGGATGCTTGGGGAGCCCCAGAGCCTGCAAAAGGTACAATGACAGTTAGCAGATGCTGCAAGGAAACCAACAGACTTGATGAATACACATGTGTTCCGTGGGAACTTCAGAATAGACTTAATAAAGTTCTGGAGTCCTACATTAGCAAGAGTCAGTGAAAATGTTATCTGTGTTTACACTTAAAAAAATTAGGATAAGACTTGCATTCAGTAAAATGCACAGGTCTTCAGTGTACAGTTCTGTAACTTTTAACAGAAATACACACCTGGAACCAACACCACAGTCAAGATGTGAAACATGTCCATAACCCCAGAAAGTTCTCATGTGTCCCGTTGCAGTGAATGCTCACTATTCATAGACAAATCGTGCTCCGATTTCTATCACTGCAGATTAGTTTGATCTGTCTAATGTGTCAAAAAAAAAAAATGAAATCATATAAAATGGACTCTTTTGTGTCTAGCAGCTTTCACTCAGCATGTTTCTGAAATTCGTTCATTTTATGTGTCAGTGAATTAGTATTCCATTGTATAATACTGCATGGATAGTTTGTTTATTCATTCTTCCACTGATGAGTATTTGAGGCTGTACTTAATTTTTAGCTATTATGAGGAAAGCTCCTGTGAACATTTGTAGACAAATTTTGTGTGGAAATAAATTTCATTTCCCTTGGATAAATATCTGAAAGTGGAGTTGCTGGGTCATGTGGTAAGTGTATGTTTAAATTGCCATGAAACTGCTAGTTTTTGGAAGTGGTTGTACCTTTTTAAACCCAACAAGCAATGCGTGTTGTTTTACATTCTCACTAGCATTTGGTGGTGTTGGTTTTAAAACTGTAGCCATTTTAGTGGTTGTAAAGTGGTATCTTATTGTGATTTTAATTTGTGTTTCCTGATGGGTCATGATGTTGAGTACCTCTCATGTATTTTTTTTTTTCCTTTTGGCTAGTCTTTTGTGAAAAGTATATTCAAGTTTTTTGGTTATTCTAAAAATGGAATTAACTTTTCATTGTTGATTTTTATGAGTTATTTATGTATTTTGTATACAAATACTTTGTCAGATATATGAATTGTGAATATTTCTTCCAGTGGGTGGCCTGTCTTTTCATTTTTAACAGTGACTCTTGATGAATGAGAATTTTTCACTTTGATGAAGTCTAATTTATCAGTTTTTTTCTTTCAGAGGGACTGCTTTTTGTATCTTCTCTCAGAGACTTTTGCCTACCAGAGGTCAGATATTTTTCTATATTTTCTTCTGGAAGTTTTATAGTATTGACTTTATAGTTAGGTCTATGATCTAGAAGAAGCACAAGCTGGAATCAAGATTGCTGGGAGAGATATCAGTAACCTCAGATATGCAAATGACACCACCCTTATGGCAGAAAGTGAAGAGGAACTTAAAAGCCTCTTGATGAAAGTGAAAGAGGAGAGTGAAAAAGTTGGCCTAAAGCTCAGCATTCAGAAAACAAAGATCATGGCTTCTGGTCCCATCACTTCATGGGAAATAGATGGCGAAACAGTGTCAGACTTTATTTTGGAGGGCTCCAAAATCATTGCAGATGGTGACTGCAGCCATGAAATTGAAAGATGCTTACTCCTTGGAAGGAAAGTTATGACCAACCTAGATAGTATATTCAAAAGGAGAGACATTACTTTGCCAACAAAGGTCTGTCTAGTCAAGGCTGTAAGAAATGCCGTGGGAAGAAAGAGCCACCTCTAGGGACCGTCGATAGAAGCCATTATTGGGCGGTCACTCTCGGGCAGAACTCCCAGGGGCGAGCGAGGAAGGGAAGGGAGTCTGCAAGGTATGAGGGGTGAGGAGGGGGTTTTGTAGCCAGGGCTGGAGCTCGAACCAGCTTCTCCCATATAAGGTAGAAAGCGCGTGCTGCAACGGTGGTTGGTGTCCAAGGGCTTCGTGTCGGCACCTGATTGGGCCAGGCCACGGGGGTCGGTCCCTGGAAGTTTGGTCCGCTCCCGGTTCCTGTTTGGGCGTTGGCCAACCTCCAGGACTTGTCTGCGGCACTTCTCCGGGGCATGTCTCGACATGCCCGACCTCTCACCCCGGCCTTTTGATATAGGACAAGGGGCGCCGGTTCTCTCTGGCTACTTCCTGCTGAACGGGGGGGCGACGAGGGGTAGGGTGTGGCCGGGATGACAGGGGGGGTGTCCGCTGTCAAGTTTGTCATAGAGCGTTTGTCGGAAGCCCTTGGTACTGCTGTCGCAGCACCATCAGCTGGACCGTGTTGAGCCGTTGTTTGATGAAGGCCAGGAGCTTATTTAAGATACAGAGGCCCGAAAGTCAGAAGCAGCAGGAGAATGATGAGTGGTCCCATTAGGGAGGATAGCAGAGTTGTCAGCCAAGGGGAGCTCTGGAACCAGGACTCAAACCAGCCCTGCTGGGCCTCCCACTCTCTCTCCCTACGTTCTAGCCCCTCTCTTACCTTAGCCATGGATTCCCTTACTACCCCCATATGGTCTGCGTAAAAGCAACATTCCTCCTGAGGGCTGCACAGAGGCCCCCTTGTTGTAGAAAAACCAGATCTAGTCCTCACCTGTTTTGTAGCACCACCTCTGACAGGGAAGTTAGAGATTTTTCTAAGGCCATCATAGATTTTTCTATTCGGGCAATGTCTTCATCAATGGCAACTCTTAGGGAGGCCAAACCCTGGTTTTGTATGGACAGTGATACAATCCTGGTGCCTGTTCCCGCTGCTCCTAGGACAAACAGTGTCGCCAGAGTGACCACTGTGACTGGCTCCCTCTTTTCCTGGGCGAGTGAGGTACCCCTATCCCAGAAGTTGTATAGAACTTCTTCAGAATGATAGGTAATTTTAGGCATCACTGCTACCAGAACACAGAATTCCCTGTTCTGATTAAAGACAGCAAGGTGTAGGCAGGGCGTCAACCCGGTGTGTGAACAAACCCACCAGCCCCCCGGCTCCAGGTATCACCCATGTTGTTGTGTCTAGTCTAGTGAGACTGGTGGTCTGAGTGCACAGGGTTGTCTTTTGGGTGGGACAGCCCCTAGGCAGGTTCCTTGTCCCCACACCTCTCTCATAGTTAGGCCCACTTTACGGTCCCCCCACTGACACTGGGGTGGATTGGGGCTGGTGGACAGATTGTAGAAAGCATTTAAGCCTACGGCCTCGTAGAAGGGAGGATAAAGGGAAAAGCAAAGCCAGCAAGATTGGGTCGCGTTTGGGTTGGAATGGTTTAGGGCACCATAGGTCTCCTTAATCAAGGACCACCGAAGGTCTTGGTTTTCTGTGGGGGCATGAGGGCCCTGCGTCTGGAGGTGGGGCTCGCTTGTGGGAGTTAATGTGGTGGCATTTTCCATCGGGGGCTGGGGGTGCAGCTGCGTACCCCCCAGGGCTGGGCTGGGACCCACAACATGGGTCTGAGCTGGTGTCACGACCTGTTGTACGTAAAGAATTGCACTTGGGGACCCCCAACCCGCATAAACTTGTACTCCCCATGTCAACCCGGAGACCCATCTGCCTTCTGCCTTGCCTTGTTCAGTGAAAGAGAGTTTGACCAAGTTGCAGCCTCCCCCAGGGCACCACCCTAAGCTATATTTGTAGGGGCCATTTGCAAAGGACAGCTTGATTAGGTCGGGCCTATTTACCGCCCATTTCCACTCTCCGTCATTGGAAGTCACGCAGTCCCAGGACTTGCAGTAGTGGCTCACCAGTCCCCCACAGGTTTTGATGTTTTCCCTTTTATGTCCCGGGCATGCATAGAAGCCCACTTTTTGGAGGTAGGGTGAGGCCCACGAGGTTTTAGTCAGCTGTTTTAGGTGGAAGTACAGGTCGGGCCACCACGTATTTTTGGGTGAGTACCTGTGGTCCGGATGAGTTCTTCATAGGTCTCTCCGTTTTTTAAAATCCAGATGACCTGAAAGGGCTGGTGAGAACTGGAGCAGTCACCCCCATCCAGGGCCCAAAGCACCCCCAAGGCAGCCCACACTATTACTTGTAACCCGTGCTGGGTGCCTCGCTGCATTCTGGGATCAGGGGCAAGGGGTTCTGGGTGAGGATCAACTTGGTGGGCCCTGCAGGAGTGGAGCGGTACGAGTGGCTCTGGGGCCCGGTCAGGGTTGAGGCTGCCTGTGTTGTGGGGAAACCTGGGGGGGGCTCGTTTGAGCCAAGTCAGGTGATACCAGGGTTTGTGTCCCAGAAGCTTGGCTGCCGTGGGTGTGGTGAGGATTACAGTATGGGGCCCCGTCCAGCGAGGATGCAGTGGGTGGGGACTCAAGGCTTTTAGCAGTACCTGATCTCCCGGGGCCAGGGGTTGAGTTGGCCCTTTGCCGTCCGTCGGTTGCCGCAGAACCCGGTCCGTGTGTTCTCTTAGTAAGGATCACAGTATGGAAAAGAGGGGGGAGATATCCCGCAAGGAGAGGGGTCTCTCCCTGCGGGAGGTGGGTCAGGAGATAGGGCCTGCCGTAGAGTAACTCAAAAGGGGTCAGACCTGTTTTGGAGTGCAGCGTTGTGGGGATGCGAGTGAGTGCCAAAGGGAGAAGGTCGACCCAAGACAGTCGCAGTTCCGAGGCAAACTTGGTCAAATGCGTCTTGATGATGCCATTCACCCGCTCTACCTTGCCTGACGATTGGGGCTGATAGGGGATGTGGAGATGCCAGGCGATGCCCAGGGCTGCAGCCACCTGCTGAGAGATCTGAGAGACGAAGGCAGGTCCATTGTCGGACTGGAGAGAGTTTGGTAGCCCAAATCTGGGAATGAGGTGGGTCATCAAGACCTCCGCCACTGCCGCTGCCGTCTCTTGGGCAGTAGGGAAGGCCTCGACCCATCCTGAAAAGGTATCCACCAAGACCAGCAGATAGCGGTGGCTCCGATGTCTGGGCATGTGGGTGAAGTCTATCTGCCAATCTTGCCCAGGCAAGTGTCCCCTAAGCTGATGAGTTTCCTGTGGAGGTCTCAAGTCCTCCCTGAGGGGAGGTGGAAGCGCACGTCAAACAGGAGTGATGAACATCATATATGGCCTGCCTGAGGTGCAAAGGGGAAAAGATAGGGTTGAGAAAGGAGAGGAGAGCCCTCAGTCCAATGTGCAAGGTGTCATGGATTTGGGATATGATGTCCTTTGCCTGGCGTTCAGGGAGCACCAGTTTACCATGGAACAGTATCCATCCTGACGGGTGTCTCTGAGCCCCCTCCTGTGCCAGCAAGGGCTCGGGGGCCTGTTGTAAGGCAATTTGTTGAGCCACTTGGTTGGCCATGTTATTACCTAAAGCGACAGAGTCATGAGTATTTTGGTATCTCTTGCAGTGTATGATAGCGACCTCTTTGGGTAGGGATAAGGCATCTAACAGTCGAGTAATGTGGGGGCATTACAGATGGGGGATACTTTAGTGGTCAGGAAGCCCTGTTCTTTCCAGATTGCCGCATGAGAATGGGCAATCAAAAAAGCATATCTGGAGTCTGTGTAAATATTGGCCCTTCTTCCTTCTGCCAGGTGTAAGGCTCTAGTTAAGGCTGTCAGTTCAGCCTTCTGGGAGGTCGTCCCGGGTGGCAGGGGCTGAGCCTCCAGGACTTCCTGGGTGGTTACCACAGCATAAGCTGCCCTCCGATTCCCGCTGGGGTCTCTCTTTGAGCTCCCATCGACAAACAAGGTTAGTTCTGGGTTTGGCAGAGATTTGGAGAACAGGTTGTGAGGTGGTTGCGTAAGGGACTCGAGGACCTCCGAGCATGAGTGGGCTGGGGGCTCTGTGGTGAGGGGGAGGGGAGGGTAATGACGAGAGAGGATTTAGTTGTGGAGAACGACCCACGGAGACCTGTGGATTGTCCAGAAATACCAAGTGAAATTGCTGGAGCCTGGACTCACTGAGGTCAGAAAGGAATTTAGAGGCTAAAAAGATCGCCAAGGCGGTGAGGTGAGAAGATGGTCAAGGGTTGACCGTGAAGTAGTTTTTTAGCATCCGCATACAGCGTTGCTGCCACAGCTAGCACCCGCAGGCAGAGGAACCATCCCCTGGCTGTGGGGTCAAGTTGTTTGGATATGTAACCAATAGGCAGCAGTTCGGAGCCAATTGGTTGCACTAAGGCTCCAAAGGCTATCCCTCCCTTTTCATCAGTATATAGATGGTGCGGATAGTTGGGATGTGGGAGAAAGAGAGGGGGAGAAGCCAGTAGGGTCGAGCGTAATGCGTAGAAGGCCTGAGTCACTTCGGTTGGGGAAGACAGCAGTCCTGTGGGAATCTCTTTAGTGGCAGCATATAAGGGCTTGGCCAGGGTGGCGTAATTTGGGACCCGGTGTTGGAAGAATCCCGTCAGTCCTAAGAAGGACAATATCTGATCTCCGTTGGCTGGAGGGCAGATGGACCGGAGGAGGCTACACCGATCTGCTGTCAAGGCCTTAGTGATAGGAGTGATTTGGAGGCCTAGATAGACAACAGAGGTCTGAGTCAGTTGGGCTTTGGATTGCGAGGCTCTGTAACCTTGGGAACCAAGGAAATTAAGGAGAGTTGCAGTGTGTTGTCAGGAGGTCTCTTCCGAGGGGCTGCAGAGGAGCAAGTCATCTATGTATTGGAGGAGGGTGCTAGGGCGAACCGAGCACCTGGCCAGGTCTCGGGACAGGGCCTGCCCGAAGTAGTGGGGACTGTCTCTGAACCCCTGAGGGAGTACAGTCCATGTGAGCTGTGTGGTCAGCTGGGTGTTGGGGTCAGTCCAGGTGAAAGCAAAGAGGAACTGGCAGTCGGGGTGGAGTGGGATGGTAAAAAAGGCATCCTTGAGGTCAATAACGGTGAAATGAGAAGTTTGAGGAGGTATGGAAGAAAGGGGGATGTAGGGGTTAGGGACAAGTGGATGGGCAGGGACCACCGCTGCGTTGATCAGGCGGGAGATCCTGCACTAGCTGGTAGTCTCCTGAAGCCTTCCGAACAGGGAGGATGGGCGTGTTACAAGGGGAAGTCGTGGGGATTAGGAGACCCTGTCCCATGAGATGGTCGATGATGGGCTTTAGCCCCCTGAGGTTACGAGTAGACAAAGGAAACTGGGGCCAGGCTGGGAAACAGGTGGGGTCCCTTAGCCGGATGAGGACTGGAGGGTGGTGCTGAGCCACCACTGGGACTCGGGTGTCCCAGACCTTAGGACTAATGGGAGAGGTTGGAGGGTCAACAAATAGCATGAGGAAGGCCCCTGACGTGGGAGCTGATCCTGGAATTAAGTGAAGAGTGGCCTTCAATTTAGCAAGTATGTCTCTTCCCAAGAGAGGAGTAGGGCAGGAGGAGATAACTAAAAAGGAGTGGGTAAATAGGCAGGAATCTAATTGACAGGATAGTGGTTGGGTTTGGAGCGGATGTGAGGGTTGGCCGTCAATTCCCATAACCAAAACCTGGGAAGGACGTAGAGTGCCCCCCGAAAGAGGGAAGGACCGAATAGGTAGCCCCCGTATCAACCAGGAAGTTGATGGACTTATTCGCTACCTGGAGCGTTACCCTGGGCTTGGCTTGGGTTATCGGGGTTCCCGAGTCTGGGTGGCGTCAGTCATTGTCGAAGCTCAGCAGCTCCAAGGTCGGAGGAGGGCAGGAGGTCTCCCTGGGGCGCTCTGGTCCCCGGCCCCTAGAGGTCAGGGCCCGAGAGGCCTGGGGACAGTGACTAGCCCAGTGTCCTCATTGTTTGCACAACAGGCACAGCTTGGAAGGAGGGTGCGGATTGGGGCACATCTTGGCCCAGTGTCCTTCTTGACCACACTTGAAGCAGGCCCCTGGAGGGGGGTTTTGGGGCCCGAGCCCGTCGCTGGCCGCAGGGCCACTACCAAGGCCTGGGTTTGCTGGTTTAGGAGGCTTGCCTGAAATTCGGCCTTCTGTTTGAACCTTGCCTTTCAGCTGGCCTCAGCAGTTTCTTCGCGGGCATTGTAAACTTTAAAGGCCAATTTTACCAGGTCTCGGATAGGGGTCTGAGGGCTGTCCTTGGCCTTGGCCAGCTTTTTCGGATGTTGGGGGCAGACTGGGAGATAAAACGATTGGCCAAGGTGGCCACCCCGATGGGGGACTCAGGGGACAGCCTGGTGTATTGGACGAGGGCCTCGGTCAGCCGATTAAGGAACATGGCTGGGTTTTCATCGGGCCCCTGAGTCACCTCATCTAATTTGAGGAGGTTTACAACCTTATGAGAGGACACTTCCATCCCATCGAGGATACACTCTATCATATAGCGTACTCGCAGCTGACCGCCACCCCCTTCCTGGTAGTTCCAATCAGGGTCGGTGTCAGGAACCGCCTGAGCCCCCAGGGGCGCTCGGGAGAGGGGTTGGCATAGTGCCATTGGTTGGCCTGAGCCTTGGCTGCCGTCCAAATGGCCTGTCTCTCTTTAGGGGTGGTGGTAGACCCCAGGATGACATATATGTCCTGCCACGTTAAAGCGTAGGTGCGGGTCAGACCAGTGAACTGCTTAATGTACTGGGTGGGGTTGGAGGAGAAGGATCCCAGTTTAGTCTCAATCTGTGCTAAGTCTTGGAGAGAAAAGGGGACATGGACTTGGGCTAGGCCCTCAGCTCCAGCTACCTGCCGCAAGGGAAATAACGAGGCCGGGGCTGAGGAAGGAGGGGCCTCCAGCGGGTTACTGTGAGAGCAAGTGTGAGAGCTGACTGGGGAGGGCGACTGACAGGAGGGAGGGGAGGGTAGAGGATAGGGTTAATCGCTGGAAGATCTGGGGTCGGAGGTGGAGTCCCAAGGGTCAAGGCAGGAACCGGAGTGGAAGGGGTGGGGGGCCGTGGGAGAGGTATAGGGAGGGGGGGAACAGAGAAAGCAGAGGACTCAGAGACAGGAGGAGTTGGCTTGGTCGGAGAAGGTTGGGTCGGGGGAGCCATGGTGAGTAGGATTTGGCTGGGAGGCGCACGTGGTGCACAGGGTGGGGCGAGAGCGCAACGCCCAAAAGGCCTGAACATAGGGGACCTCAGACCATTTTCCTGTTTTCCGGCAGTAATTATCCAAATCATGGAGGACGTCAAAGTCTAATGTCCCTGTGGCTGGCCATTGTGAGCCATTATCTAGGGGATACTGAGGCCAGGCCTGTGAACACAGAAAAGTGAGCTGTTTGGGGTGGATATATCCCTTTAGTCTTAGGGTCCGCAGGTTAGCCAGCAGGCACTCTAAGGGAGTGGAGTATTGGGGATCGGGTTTGGAGGCTATCGATCCCATGGCAACCACGTGGCGTGGAGGCAACCCCGCTGCCCGAACGTCTTCGGACGTGTCAAGGGGAAACCGGAGGTCCGTGCAGCCGTTCGGAACGTCTTCCTCACAAGCTGGGGACCGGGAAGGCCGAAGCCGGAGGTCTACTCAGCCACTTGGGACATCTCCCTCACGAGCTGGTGACCGGAAAAGGCCAAAGCCGGAGGCCGAAGCCGGAGGTCTACTCAGCCGCTCGGGACGTCTCCCTCACGAGCTGGTGACCAGGAGGGCCCAATAAGAGTGCACCCATTACAGGGCCCTAGGAGGTGGTCGCCAGGGAGGGCAGGCCCCAAAGCCGACGGGACTTACCCTGTATCCTGCTGTCTGGGAGGTTGGTCAGCCGCCTGGGTCCGGGGCTACAGCAGCGGTGGAGCTCGAGGGGGGCCTCAACGGTGAGTGCCGAGGGCCCTCACCTTGAGCCCCACGTTGGGCGCCAGATGTAAGAAATGCCGCGGGAAGAAAGAGCCACCTCTAGGGACTGTCAATGGAAGCCTTTATTGGGCGATCACTCTCAGGCAGAACTCCCGGGGGCGAGCGAGGAAGGGAAGGGAGTCTGCAAGGTATGAGGGGGTGAGGAGGGGGTTTTGTAGCCAGGGCTGGCGCTCGAACCAGGTTCTCCCATATAAGGTAGAAAGTGCGGGCTGCAGCGGTGGTTGGTGTCCAAGGGCTTCGTGTCAGCACCTGATTGGGCCAGGCCACGGGGTTGGTCCCCAGAAGTTCGGTCCGCTCCCGGTTCCTGTTTGGGCGTTGGCCAACCTCTGGGACTTGTCTGCGGCACTTTTGACCTCTCAAAGGCTATAGTTTTTCCAGTGGTCATGTATGGATGTGAGAGTTGGACTGTGAAGAAAGCTGAGCACCGAAGAATTGATGCATTTGAACTGTGGTGTTGGAGAAGACTCTTGAGAGTCCCTTGGACTGCAAGGAGATCCAACCAGTCCATTCTAAAGGAGATCAGTCCTGGGTGCTCATTGGAAGGACTGATGCGAAAGCTGAAACTCCAGTACTTTGGCCACCTCATGTGAAGAGTTGACTCACTGGAAAAGACTCTGATGCTGGGAGGGATTGGGGGCAGGAGGAGAAGGGGACGACAGAGGATGAGATGGCTGGAAGGCGTCACCGACTTGATGAACGTGAGTTTGAGTGAACTCCGGAAGTTGGTGATGGACAGGGAGGCCTGGCGTGCTGTGACTCATGGGGTCACAAAAAGTCAGACACGACTGAGCAACTGAACTGGACTGATAGTATGAGATAGGAGTTGAGGTTCGTCTCCCCCTATATGTTTATTCATTTCTTGTAGCACTATTTGTTGAAAAGGCTTTTATTTCCCCAATTGAATTACATTGGTGTCTTTGCTTAAAATCAATATGTGTGGGTCTATGTTTGGACTCTACTCCATTTCATTGGTCTATTTATCTGTTACTGAAAGTCGCTTGGTTGTGTCTGATTCTTTGGGACCCCATGAACCCCATAGAATTCTTCAAACCAGAATATTATGATCCTAATTAATATCAAACTAGGTCTTAATTACTCTTTTCACCAATTAGTTAGGTAACACAAGTCTTCCAACGTTGTTCTTTTTCAATATTGGTTTGGATTTTGTAGATTCTTTTCATTTCCATAAAACTTTAAAATTTATGAAAAAGTAATAGTGAAACACTCAGTCTTGTCTGACTCTTTGCAACTCCGTGGCCTATACAGTCCATGGAATTCTCCAGGCCAGAATACTGGAGTGGGTAGCCCTTCCTTTCTCCAGGGGATCTTCCCAACCCAGGTGTCGAACCCAGGTCTCCTGCATTGCAGGCATATTCTTTACCAGCTGAGCTACCAGGGAAGACATTCTTATAAAAGTGTGAATTTTGATTGTGACTATATTGAATCTAGATTAATATTGAGTCTTCCAATATTAGAAATCAATCAATATTGAATCTTTCTATCCATGAACATGATATACCTTCCTTCCATTTACTTAGGACTTCTTTAATTTCTATTGTAGAGGTTTTCAGAGAAAGGATCTTGCGTGTACTTTGCTAATGTATTTCTAAGTGTTTTATGTGTTGATGCTATTGTAAATAGCATAAAAATTTTTTATTTCCATTTTTTTGCTGCTGCTGCTAGTGTACAGAAATACCATTTATTTTCATATACTGACTCATACTACAACTTTGCTAAATTTACTTGTATTTTAGCAATTTCTCTGTAGATTCCTTAGGAGTTTTTAAATAAACCACCATACTATCTGTAAATACATCCAGTTTCATTTCTTCTTTTTGATTGTTCCTTTTTTCTTTTATCATCTTATTGTATTGGCTAGCATCTCCAGAATGATGTTGAATAGATATGCTGAGAGACGACTTCCTTTCTTTGTTTCCAATATTAGGGCAAGCGTTTAATATTGTACAAAAAGTATGATGTTAGCTGTAGAATTTTTTATAGAGTGACCTTTTACCAGATTGATGAAGCTCCTTTTTATTCTTGGCTTAAAATTTTTTTCTTCCACAAATGGGTGTAGAATCTTGATAAATGTTTTTTGCATATGTACTTGGATGATTTTTTTAGTTCTTTTTCTCTGTTAATATAATGCATTATACTGTTTTACTTATGACTATTGAACCATACTGCACTCTGTGTAAAGCTTTACTTGGTGTGTGTGTATATATATATATATATATATATATATATATTTACTAGATTTTATTTGCTAATATTTTATGAATAATTTTTGTGCTATGTTCATGGAGCATATTGATTGGTAATTTTCCACCCTTTCTTGTTAGGTTGAGAATCAGTGTTCTGTCTTTATAAAACTAGTTATGAAATATTCTCTCATCCTCTGTTTTCTAAGAGAGTTTATGTAAGGTTGATCATTGTCGTTTTCTTAAAATAGAGTTCACAATGACATGCTTGGGTGTCAAGTTTGTTTTTGATTATGAATTCAACTTCTTCAGTGGGATTTCAAGGTTTTCTATTTCTTCTAATATCAGTTTTGGTAAATAGAAGTTTTCAAGAAATTTTTCCATTTCATATAAGCTGTCAAGTTTACTTGCAGTAAAATCATTCATAATATTGCCTCTTTATCCTTTTAATGTCTGTAGAAACTCTAGTGATGGCTCCCTTTTCACTTCTGATATTTACAACTTGTGTTTACTCTGTTTTTTCTTTTTAGTCTTTCTACATCAATTTGGTTAATCTTTTTAAAATCTAAATTTTGGTTTTATTATTTTCCAAATTTCTTGTTTTTTATTTCATTGATGTCTCCTTTTAGCTTTATTACTACCTTCCTTTTAATTATAGTAGGTTAAATTTGATTTAATTTTTATAGCCTCTTAAGATGGACACTTTAATCATTGATTTGAAATTTTATCATTTTAAAATTTCCTTCTAACATATCCATTAAAAGCTATGAAAAAGTGAAAGTAGTGGAAGTATTATCAAGTATGTCTGACTCTTTGCGAACCTATGGACTGTAGCTTGCCAGGCTCCTCTGTCCATGGGAATTATCCAGACATATATTCTGTCAAATTCCTGTCCTGGCTGCATTCCACAGATTCTGATGCATTGTACTTTTATTTCATTTAGTTTGACATAGTTGGCAATTTCTGTTTTCTTTGACTCATGTATTATTTAGATGTGTGTTGTGAATTTCCAAATATTTGCGGCTTTTCCATTGTGGTCAGAGAATATACTGTTCAATATTTCAATATTTTGAAATGTACTGACGCTTGACTTTGATCTAACATATGATTCATCTTGGTGAACATTCCAGGCACTCTTAAAAACTATGTGCATTCTACAGTTGTTGGGCACCATGTTCTAAAAATGTCAATTAGGTTAAGTTTGTTAACAATTGCTTTTCAAATATTCTGTATATGTGTTGATTTTTTTTTTTGTCTAGTTGTTTCATTAGTTACCAAGAAATGAATGTTAAACTCTCTGGCAGTGATTATGGATTTGGGTACTTTCCTTTTAGTTTAGTTAAGTTTTGCTTCATGTATTTGGAAGCCCTGCTAATTACTGCACTCTCTCTTTTTTTTTTTTTTGGTCATGCTGCTAGAGTCCTGGCCATGGCAGTAACAGTGCTGAGCTTTAATCACTGGATTACCAGGAATTCCCTCAAGTTTTGGATTTTTATTTTTTTCTGATAAGTAGTCTCTTTACCACTATGAAATATATCATGGTTATAGTCTTTGTTTTGAGGTCTATTTGATATTAATATAGTCAAATTACCTTTCCAGTTGATTTATTGCCATTTCCCATCCTTTTACATTTAACTTAGCTATTTCTTTCCATTGAAAATGTCTCTTATAGATAGCATACAGTTGGGTCTTGATTTTTAAATCCCATCTGTTCTTTTCAATTAGAGAGTTTAGTCCATTATACTTAATTTAATGATTGATAGTCTACAAGTCTGCCATCTTGCAATTTGTTATCTGTTTGTTCCATCTAATTTGTATTTATTTGTTTTTCCTTTCCTGAATACCTTTGCATTATTGTGCTCTTTTTTAGCCTTCCCATTTTAATTCTTCTTCTTATATATTTCAGTACAAAGAATCCTACCTCTTTCTTTGTTTTGTTTTGTTTTAGTTGACCACACTAGAGATTACACTGTGCATTCTTAAGCCACCACAGTCTATTTTAAATTAATCTTGTACCTCTTCATGTGAAGTGTAAGACTTTTACAACAGAAAAGCTGCTTAGCCCACCATCCTTATTGCTATTAGAGTCATATTTTTAATAATACTTAATAACTACCCAACATTGTGTTACTATATTTTTTTAGTTGGAGAGTTGCCTTACAAATAAATTAAAAGAAGAAGAAAAAGTCTTTTATATTTACCCACATATTTACCATTCTGATGTTGTTTATTACTTCTTGTAGATCTGAAGTCCCATCTGATAAGTTGGCTGTCATTCATATAAATCATTGTTCCTCTGCATGCTGTGAGCTTTTTTAAATTGACTACTTTTAAGATTACTTTTTCATCTTTAGTTTTCGCCAGTTTGACTTTGACCTGAGCTAGGTATAGTTCTCCTTGTGTTTATGCCTTTTGGGATTCACTGGACTTCTTGTCTCTATAAGCTCACACATTCCACAAACTTTGGGAAAAAAATTGGCTGTTATTCTTTCATGAAGCTTTCTATTTCCTCTTTTTCCTTTCTGTCTTGGACTCTAATTATATATATGTTAGACTGCTTGACATTTTTTGCCACAAATCCCTGAGACTTTGTTCATTTCCCCCAATATCTGTCTCTCTGTTCTCAGATTGAATACTTTCTATTGATCTGTCTCCAAGTTTACTAAATGTCTTCTTTAGCCAGGTGGTGCAGTGGTAAAGAATCCACCGGCTAATGCAGGAGACACAAGAGACACCAAGCTCAATCTCTGAGTAAAGAAGTGCCCTTGGAGTAGGAAATGGCAACCCACTCCAGTGTTCTTGCCTGAAAAATTCCATGGACCGAGGAGCCTGGTGGGCTATAGTCCATGGAGTCATACAGTCCATGGAGTCACAAAGAGTCGGACATGACTGAGCAAATGAGCAAATTTATTAACTTATCTGCAGTCTCCAATTTTCTGTTAAGACTATGAATACCAAGCTTCCATTTCATTCACTGTATTTTTCATTTCCAGAATTTTCCTTTGGCTTGTTTTGGTGTATACATACACACACACACACACACACACACACACAATTTTAGGAGCTATATCTACTGTTAACTCATTATGGTTCTCTTTTCTTTTAAGTTCTTAAACAGATACTTATAAAGTTTCTTGAAAGACGTTTTCCTATTAATTTCAACATGTGGGCCATCCTGGGGTCAATTTCTTTACTGAATGATTGCTATTATTATTTTGGGCTTCCCTGGTGGCTCAGAAGGAAAAGAATCTGCCTGGAGATTCAGTTTCTATCCCTGGAAAATCCCCTGGAGGAGGAAATGGCTACCCACTCCAGTATTCTTGCTGTGATAATCCCATGGACAGAGGAGCCTGGTGGGATACAGTCCATGGGGTTGGAAAGTGTCAGACATGATTGAGCGAGTAATACTTTCAATACTTTCATTACTAGAGGATCCTTTCCGTCTATTAGAGTCAGTTTAACTTGTTAGGATCTGTTTTAATTTTGAGCTTGCCTTCCCTTTGTATTGTGTTCCTTAATCCAAACGCCTGATCTTTTAAAGATCTCAACTGAAGGTTTGGAGTATTCAGTGAAGTTTCTCTACCGTGGCTTGACTGAAACTTCAGTATCCTACAGCAGTATACAACTTCTCATATCAGCATACCACGCTCAGCTCTGTAGCAGGGGGCATTTGCTCGGCCTCCTAGACTGTAGCCCTGTGCGTGCACGGTCCAGCCCTCAGCTAAGGTCCCGTGGTGAACCCTCAGCTAGATTTACAGCACCTGTCTTTGTGAAGCTCCCTCTTTTCTGTCCTTCTGTTCTACACAATTCAGACACTTCAGTGGCCCAGAACTCTGATCATTGTCTCATTAGCTTAGTGAAACTGTTGTTCCATTGCACCACTCACCCTTGTGCCATGGCAGAAAGGTACTCCCTGGCAGAAAGCCACAGAAATAATGGGGTTCACCTCGTGCATATGCCTTCTTTTAAAATTACAGTCCTGCGCTGCCTGTTGCACAATGTCTGAAAACAGTTGCCACATGTATTTGTCTAGTTTTACAGTTGTTTTTGGCAGGAGGACAAGTCTCGTATCAGTTATTCTGTCATGGCTGGAAGCAAGAGTTCTCCAATTTTTTTTTAAACAGAAGATTATTTAAAATATAAATGCTCCTGTTTTCTTTGTCTATATTGGTGCTTTAAATTTTAGCAGGGCCTGTTTAATTTATGAATAGATTAGATGTGATTTAACTCTTTCTCTGATACTTGAAAGGTCCTTAATAAAGAACCAACTCTTTTATTTACAACTGGAGATACAGATTAACATTTATACTAAGCTATGAGAGAATGAGCCCTGGGCGGGATGTCAGGAAAGCCGGGCCCTTTCCCTGACTCTGCCACTAACCAGAAGTGTTACCTTGGATTTCTAGCCTCAGCTCCACCATCTGTAAAATGAATTGAATGAGTTGTATGCCTTCAGGTCCCTTCTAGCTCTGACATTTTGGGACTGTCATATAGAATTCTGAAATTTCACTCTTCCCTGATAGCAAGCTTTTCTTAGAGTGGTGGATGGCAGAGATCCTGGGTATGCTGAGCCCCTGAACGGTTGGAACAAGCAGAAAATGAAAAAGCGACTCTTGAGGCAGAAAAGCCAAATTTTATCAATTGACAATTTTGCATAAACCAACCTTCATTATGAAAGATATGAGTATCAATAAAAGGGTTCATGGAACCAGATGTCTACCATATTTTCTAAACCTTTAACAAATGATGGTTGTCATTTTTCTGAGCACCTGTTGTGTTCCAAGAGCTGGAATCAACACTTAGATTCTTTCTTTCTTTCAGTATTGCTCTCACTTTTTTTTGGGGATGCATTATGTTCTTTTTCCTCATAAAAACTATCAGGAAAGTCTTACTATTCTTATTTCACGGATGGAAAACCTGAGGATCATGGGGATTTAGCAACTCCTTGAAAGTCATGTGGTAAGTGCAGTGGACAATATTTTAACCCAAGGTTTTCTAACTTGCTATCCACTGCACTCCTAATATTACTGGGAGATTTCTATTTTTAATACCAGGTGACTGTAATATTGGCTAAAAGAACCCACAGCTTCTTTCTAATCTCTAACATGGGTATATAGTTTTACATTTTGCAAAGCACTTTTGTGTATAAATGCAATTTGATTTTTTCAAGGCCATTAAGATTATGGTCCCTTCACAGATCAGGAATCTGAGGCTAAGCGAAATCCTCCAAAGAAACACTCAGTGTTCAGTAAGTGGTGAAGCCGAGATTTACACTGAGCCCTGGCTGCCTCCCAAGCTCTACACATGATCTCCATTAGTTGGGTCATGGTTACGAACAAGGGCTTCCCACGTGGCTCAGCAGTAAAGAATCCGCCTGCAACGCAGGAGCTGAAGGAGCTGCAGGTTCGATCCCTGGGTCGGGAAGTTCCCCTGGAGGAGGGCATGGCAACCCACTCCAGTATTCTTGCCTGGAGAATTCCACGGTCAGAGGAGCCTGGCGGGCTAGAGTCCATAGAGTCACAAAGAGCTGGACACAATGGAAGCGACTTAGCACTCACTAGGAACAGAGCTGAGCTGATCAAGGCAGTAGTAATGACTGCTCGAAGGTGTTCAGAGGAGAGGAACTGCTGAGTTAGTGCTGCTGGGGGAGTAAACCGGAGCATCCACTTTGGAAGACTGTTTGCCTTTATCTACTAAAAATAAATATGTATCCCAACAGTTCCTCCTAGATATAAACCCAGCAGAAATGTCTGCCTATGCATAAGAATGTGCACAACAGTAACCAGAATGACCGCCATGAATAGACTGAATGCATAGCATCTCGCTTCAGACCCTATAGCCCAACGCCATAGACTGAGCGCCTCGCAAGCCACAAAAATCTATTTCTCACAGTTCTGGAGGCCGGAAGTCTGAGATCAGGGTGAACACGGTCAGGTTCCGGTTTGCGCCTATTTCAGGCTGTAGACTGTCCGCTTCCAGTTGTGCCCATACATGGTGAAAGAGAAGGCAAAGAAACTCTCTGGAGTCCCTTTTATAAAGGCACTGACTTCATTCATGAGAGTTCCATCCTCACGACCTAATTACCTTCAAAAGGCCCCACTTCCTGATACCACCCCTTTGGGGGTTAGGATTTCAACACAGGAATTTTGGGGGCTTATAAACATTCAGTCCATTGCATATAGACTGTCTAATATTCATATCGTGCATTATTAAACAGGAAGAAAAGTGAGTAAACTACTATTAGAGTAGTTGTAACACCTTGGGTGAGTTTTTTTAATTAAAAATTTTACTTTATTAAATTCTACAGTGCTTTACAATTTTCAGAAGTTTCACACACAGTTCATACAGTCCCATAATAGCCGTTTTTAAATTCCCCACACCAGTGTTGCCCTTCCCTCTTTCCTCGCCCCACTGGTAACCATTAATTTGTTCTCTGAATCTGATTCTTTTTGTTTTATTCAATAATTTGTTGTATTTTTTAGATTCCACATATAAGTGATATTATACAATATTTGTCTGTCTCTGAGGTGAGTCTCTTTTGAAAGAAAGAATCCAGGCACAAAGGAGTATACACGGTATGACTCCATCTATATAAAGTTCAAGACATAGGCAAATATTATCCATGTTGTGAGAGATCAGACAGTAGTTTCTTTTTGGTGGAATGGTGAGATATTGATCAGTCGGGGGCCTAAAGGGCTTCCCTAGTGGTTCAGTGGTGAAGAACTTGCCTGCCAATGCAGGTGACAGAGATCTGATTCTTGGGTAGGGAAGTTCCCTTGGGGAGGGAAATAGCAACACTCCAATAGTCTTGCCTGGGTAATTCCATAGACAGAGGAGCGTGGTGGATTGCAGTCCATGAGGTCCCGAAAGAGTTGGACACAGCGTAGCGACTAAACAATAACAACAACAACAGAGGGTCCAAAAGGTGCTTCTGGTGCTTTCTTGATTTCAATATAGTTGCTTCAGTGTAAGTTTACTTTGGGCTAATGAATTGAGGTGTATACTTATGACTTGTGTATTTGGCCACATGTATGTTGTATGATGTGAGAGTCGGACTATAAAGAAAACAGCACCGAAGAATTGATGCTTTTGAACTGTGGTGTTGGAGAAGACTCTCTTGAGAGTCCCTTGGACTGCAAGGAGATCCAACCAGTCCATCCTAAAGGAGATCAGTCCTGAATAGTCATTGGAAGGACCGATGCTGGCCACCTGATGTGAACAACTGACTCATTGGAAAAGACTTTGATGCTGGGAAAGATTGAAGGCAGGAGGAGAAGGGGACGACAGAGGATGAGATGGTTGGATGGCATCACTGACTCGATGGACATGAGTTTGAGTAAACTCTGGGAGCTGGTGATGGACAGGGAAGCCTGACGTGCTGTGGTCCATGGGGTTGCAAAGAGTCGGACACAGTTGAGTGACTGAACTGAATTGATGTATTTCAACAAAGAGAGTTCAATGAACACAAAAGCAAAGAAGATATCAAATTTGAGGCTAAATGTTTTCTTTAAAAAAATCTTGATTGTATCTGTCTTTCTGGGTTTATCTCTCTTTTAGAAAGCAATTACTTAATCTGACTTGTAATCTTAATTAAAATTTTAAAAAATACATAAAGCACAAGTAACTTGGTCCTGCAGTTCACCTCATTGCACTAGTTCTTAACTAGAGGGGTTTAATCATCTGATGTAAGCTTTATAATTGAGAGTGGCAGTTATTAAAATTCTGGACACTAGTGGATCAAAAGCTCACCTTTAGGAATCATTTTTGTGAGCCTATCAGGCTCTGGAGATGCAGTGGTCATATGTAGTCTGGATGCTGAAAGATACATGGCATTCAGTTTAAGTGGCTATAGTCTCTACTCAAGCTGTGAAATGAACTCTGGGCATAGTATCTTGTTTATTGGAATTGAAGACCTTTGGTCCAGCCAAAGATTAGATCTCATGATGCTTTGAAGCGGACAGTTGCTGCATTTTACCTCTCAACGTCCGCTTCCCCTGGTTTTACTGGGTGGGGCTCTCACTTCACTTCTCTGAGTCCACATGGTTTGGGAAAGTTTTTGCCCAGGTGAAGCCTGTGATCCCTTCTAAGCCAATCAGTGTACTCTATCCCTCTGGCTATAGTGACTGGTTCAGGCATGTGCACATGACCCAAGTCAATTGGGTCCAATCAGTTTCAGTTCTGAGCTTTGGTTTGGACTCAACTATAGGCCCATGTGTTATGTAGGCATGAGCCATAGGCTACCAATGTACCCCAGTGAGCTGAGAGAGAAGGTTACCCCAAGAAGCAGAGGCAGAGATTAGGAGTGGTAAGTTTCTGATTCTTTCCTGCCCAAAGCCAACTCACCCTTTGGACTTTTCACTTATGTGAGCAAATGCATTCTCTTTCTTTTTCAATAAGTTTTTACTGGAGTATAGCTGCTTTGCAGTGTTCTGTTTGCCAGTACAGTAAAGTGAATCTGTTATATGTATACATATGTCCCCTCTTTGGTAGATTTCCTTCCCATTCTTAGGTCACCACAGAGCGTTCAGTAGAGTTCCCTGTGCTATACAGTAGGTTCTTATTAGTTATCTGTTTCATACATAGTAGTGTCTGTATGTCAATTGCAGTCTCCCAGTTCACCTCACCCTTTCCCCGCTGCTTGGCACCCATATTTGTTCTCTACATCTGTGTCTCTCTTTCTGCTTTGCACATAAATTCATCTGTACCATTTTTCTAGAATCCATGTATAGGTGATATTATATGATATTTGTTTCTCTCTGTCTGAGTTACTGCATTTTGTATGACAGTCTCTAGGTCTACCCACATCTCTGTAGACTGCACTGTTTCAGTCCTTCTTATGCTTGAGTAGTATTTCATTGTATGTGTGCACCATATCCTCTTTGTTTCTCTGTTGATGGACATTTAGGTTGCTTCCATGTCCAGGCTGTTGTAAATATCACTGCAGTGAGCATTGGGGTGCGTGTGTCTTTTCGAATTATGATTTTCTCTGCATATATGCCTAAGAGTGGGATTGCTGGCTCATATGGCAGCTCTGTTTTTAGTTTTTTGAGGCACCTCCATTACTTTTCTCCATAATGGCCATACCAATTTACATTTTCACAAACAGTATACGAGGGTTCCATTTTCTGAATACAATCTCTTTCATTTCAAGCCTATTTGGGTTGATTTTCTGTCACTGGCCTCCAAAAGTATTCTAATTGTTATGCCCACCTTATTCTCTCTGGATTTCTTTGGAAGGAATGATGCTAAAGCTGAAACTCCAGTACTTTGGCCACCTCATGTGAAGAGTTGACTCATTGGAAAAGACTCTGATGATGGGAGGGGTTGGGGGCAGGAGGAGAAGGGGACGACCGAGGATGAGATGGCTGGATGGCATCATGGACTCGATGGACGTGAGTCTGAGTGAACTCCGAGAGATGGTGATGAATAGGGAGGCCTGGCGTGCTGCAATTCATGGGGTCACAAAGAGTTGGACACGACTGAGCAACTGAACTGAACTGAACTGAACTGATTCTCTCTGGATGGGTTTTGTCACAAAAAAATCATAACAATAATTCTCATGGCCACCCTCTCATGGCTGTTGAGGAAAAAAACCACAAAACCTAAGCTTAAGTGCTGGGAAAATTTCTTTGGCCTGAAGACAACAGCGAAAACGGTGATAACAATACCGGCAAAACCCCAGACTTTTCCAAACTTCTCAGCAGCCGCGTGGCAGGTTCACAGCATCGTCTGTCTGCAAGATGTGGCGAGCATTGTAGCTCAGCGGTAAGAGTGAGAAACCCATGTCCCGAGCAGTCGGGTGGCTCTTCTCAGCAGGCTTAGCTCTATTTAAACTTCCCAAACTTTGCTCTCTCTGTGTGTATGTGTGTGTGTGTGTGTGTGTGTGTGTGTGTTTGTGTGTACACGCACGTGTAGGAGGGTTTGGATTCTCTTCGTCTTTTGTTATGAAGGAGAACAGGGAGCAGATTGGAACAGGTTGTAACACTTCCGCACGCCCATGTCCCGGTGCTTATTTCATAGTGCCGTCTGCCAATTGGCGTCTGGATCCCGTGCCTCTTTGATTTATGTATTTATTGTAAAGCAGCCAAATTTCAGAGAGAAGAGAGGAGATTCTAATTTAATAGTAAGAGCAAGGTGTATTTTCTTATAAAGGGAGGGAAAGGTACCCGCATTCTTATTTGATGTCAGAAATTAAGACTGCTCAAGACTTTTCCCACCCTTCTAAAAATTAAGACATAAGATGTGGTTCCACCAAATGATTAGTTCAGTGTTTTATAAGAGATGATCATTTTATTTGTGAATGGAATTTTAAATTAAGTAGGTATTACGTTAGGAAACAAAGACACCCAGAATAAAAAAACCCCAACCTTTCAAACAAACAAGCAAGCAAGAAAATGCCTTAAGTCCTTTCTTTAAATGCCTTTTTTCTTTTTTTTCTTTTGCTGTGCCATGCGGCTTGCAGTGTCTTAGTTACCTGACCAGGGACTGAACCCATGGCCCCTGCAGTGGAAGTGTGGAGTCTTAACTAATGAACTGCCAGGGAAGTCCTAGAAATCCCTTAAATCTTACCACCAGTCACCAAAATTTTCCCTTTTAAGTTGGTTAAAAATATTATCTAAAGGCCAAGAGTTTGCATGTCAGAGTTAAACACCATTGCACAATGTTAGGGCTGAGATGATGAGCACCTGTGATGGAGCCACTAGGGGGCCTAGATAGGTCTGTGGAATAGTTGGAAGGTGAAGGATCAAAGTGGCTACAGGAATAAATGACCCCCAGAACTCCCCTAGCACTGGGCTGAGCAGGCCTTATTTGCCTGATCCAAAACTCTGAGGGGGTGGAAATGGTCTCCATCACCTTTCCAGGCATGTTTTCCACCTTGGGTACCAACCTCCTCAGCTTCCCTCAATATAAATTCATTCTATTAGGCTAAGTGATGCTGTTTAGCAAAAAGAGTCACTGTGTGGTGGGTGTGGGGGCAGTGGGGACCACTAGCAGGGCCTAGGTGAGCAGTGACCTTGTCCCTATCTCCCCCAGCACCTGACACACAGTAGGGGCTCAGTCACTGTGCTGCAACCGTGGGATTCCATTTGTCCGGTTCTGAAATCTGTTTACCTTTACCCAGCCCCACCTCCCTGGCTCCCACTTCTATTGGCGCTGATCTTTGTGTACTGGAGTCCTCATACTTTGCCCATCACTTCTGGGAAGGCTGGTCTTCTTAGATGTGCTGTAACTTCACAAGGTTCATAACCTGGTTCTAGCCCCGAGTAAGTGATATGGAGGGTATCTCAAACTCCCACCATGCCTCAGTTTCCCCTTCTTTCAAAAAAGCCATAATAATATTTATCTTTTTATTGCTTATAGATATTATGAAATTAAAATGATAGATGTGAGAGAAATTAGAAGAAAGGCGCTATGCAAATTCACCACTGTGATTAGCATTCTTGCTATTCCTTTTAAGATTAGGTCCCTAAATGATCACACTCTTCAGTTAAAGACATGACCTGGGAACAGAAAAAGAAATAAAAGCTGCATCTACCTGCAACCTTGGAGTAGAAAAGTCCCCTTATTCTCTCTCCTCTTTTAGAAGAGAATTTGGTGTGATCGGGTCATTGCATGTAAAATGCTTTAAGAATGTGGTCTGTACTTCATCATTTTAAAATTCAAACATTCCTGGGCCTTTTCTCCCCTCACCCCGTTCATATTTATCTTCTTGGTCTTGCCTTCATTGGGCACCACATTTGTATTGATAAATTGTAGGTGGTAGGAGATGTATTGATGGGATGGAGACAGTTCAAAATGTAGAGTGCTGTGGCTTTGCATATCATTACACCTAGCTAGCTTTTTGCCTCCTGAAAGCTGTCGATTTGTGCATTATTGCTATTCAGGCTGATAAATGACAGTAATTGTTCTTAAGTTGAAGAGCTGGTTTAATATGCTGTCTGGCCTGGGAATTTCCTGAGCACCAGGGTTAAACTCGCGCTCCACTCGAGCTAGCAAAATGGCCCTTTTTCATCTCAGACTATAGAGTTAATTGAATTACTCGCTATTCATGCAGTTTGTAGCCTTGATTCTAAAGATATCATGAACGGAAGGGAGAGGGGGAGACTTTCTAGGGGACTCTGGGTAACCGTGGGCCCTGCGTCAAGGACGTGACCCCTTGCCTGAGTGGAAGGCAGTTCATGTTCTGCAGCATGGTTTGCTTCCCTGCCCCTCTGTTTGCTCTTGGTCATTTTGGAGGAGCCTTCTGGGGTTCCCCAAACCTAGAGGGCAGCAGGATTCTGGAAGATGCAAAGATGATGTCTCAGAGGCTATTTTGGCCTATTTTTTAAAATTTGGAAATCAGAGCACGGAGTTGCTTACATTTTGTTTTGTTCACTTGTTAAACTTTTGAGTTTTAACACGTATTATGATCTGGGTGAAGTTTAGAGTTGCCACTTAGCTGTGCAGCAGTCCCAAGAATGTTTCATTCTGTTTTCCTTCCCAGTGACTCAGCTTCTAACCGAACCATTCAAGCCAAAGGGCTCAACCCAGCCATTTTGCGTCAGAGGATTCTTCCCTGGGCTGAAGGTGGGGAAGGAATTACCTGCAGGAAACTGGGGCAGAGAGTCTGCCTTTCAAGGAGTGTCTCGTCTGACTCTGGTGTGTGGGCAGAGGTTTCCAGAAAAGTTTACGCAGCAACCTCATCTCCATCCCATCTTCCTGGTGTCTCTGGGCTGGTCTTCCAGGTCTCCCCTGGATAGAATGAACCCAAAGACAAATGCAAAGCAAGCAAGAGATGCAGCTTGCCTCATATTTACCCTCTAGCATTGAGATGACTCAAACTACCATCGAGCTTCAAAATTACTGATTTGCTTCTGTTTGGGAATCAATGGCCACTTCCCCTACTCATGTACCCTTGTCCTGGCCCAAGGTTAAAACCAGGTTATTTCTCTAATTTATTGGACCCTGGCCACACACTTTCGTGCATGCGTTGTCTGGGGCTGCTTTTGCACGGCAGGTGTAGAGTTTAGTAGCTGCAACAGAGACCACAATGCTCTCAAAGCCTAAAGTATTTACTTTCTGAAGATTTATAGAAAATGTTTGATAAACCAGTGCCTGAAAACCATCCTGCTGAGGTTCAAATGCTGCCTTACCACACATAAGCTGGATGCTCTTGAGCAAGTTAGACTTCCTATGCCTTAACTTCCTCATCTGTAAAATGAGAATTATACTGTAGCTGCATATGTTGTTTGTGAGGGCCAAGTAATTCAAATGTATGAAGTGTGCTTAAAATAGTTTGTGGCACATAGTTAGAATTCTATAAGCATTATTTGTCATTGTTATATTTTGTCTTTGAAAAGGTTCAATGATTACATATTATGCTGGTTTGGAAAATTGTCAGTAACAATCTTTATGGAGAAAGTAATTGAAAATATGAAATTGATTATCAACACATTGTTTTATGTAAGTTCCACAAATAAAAATGCAGGGAAAATGTTTGCAGGGCAGGAACAGAAATGCAGACATAGAGAACAGAGTTGTGGACACAGTGGGTGAAGCAGAGGGTGGGATGCGTTGAGAGAATAGTATTGAAATATGTACATTACCATATGCAAAATAGACATTGGGAAGTTGGTGTATAACACAAGGAGCTCAACCGAGTGCTTTGTGACAACCTAGAAGGGTGGGATGGGGTGGGGAGTGGAAGAGAGGAGACATAAGTATATTTATGGCTGATTCTGGTGGCTCAGAGGTTAAAAAAAAGTCTGCCTCTGATGCAGGAGACCTGGGTTCGATCCCTGAGTTGGGAAGATCCCCTGGAGAAGGAAACGGCAACCTACTCCAGTACTCTTGCCTGGAGAATCCCATGGACCGAGGAGCCTGGTGGGCCTCAGTCTACGGGGTCGCAAAGAGTCGGACACGACTGAGCAACTTCACACTCACACACACACATTGTTGTACGGCAGAAACCAACACAACATCGTAAAGCAATTATCCTCTAAAAAAAATGCATAGGGAAAAAAAAATCCAGGTTATTTCTCCTATAATTGTTCAAGCTTGTGTAACAGCTTGGGACATTATTAGTAGATAACCCCCATCTCCCTTTCTCTCTCCAGATGGAAGGAAAGTTTGATACCAAGTGATGTTCAATGCTCCAGCTGGAAACATTTACCTTGTTTAGATCCAACTTCAGGAAAGTTTGGGATCCTGTCTCTGCACACCCTGTCTTTGATCTCAGTTCTCAAGTGTGCCCACCGAAGCAGGCGTGAGGGATGTGACCCCACCCCAGAATACCTGGAGTATGGAAAGACTCCCATTTAGAGACATTCATCATTTCTCATCATAGGAGCTCATAAAACCCATCTTTTGCTGTCTGACAAGGTATGAGATAATGAAGGAAGACTGCTTAAAATGTAAATCATTTGGATCTGTTGGTAACACTGTTTAGAATTAAATTCATGTGTAATAGAACTTCCGATCAGAAATGAGCAGTTTCCCAGACAAAGCCATCATGAGTTCCATAATTTCATATGGATGCTTCCAGCACTAATGGAGCTGGTGCAGTTCACTTGATAATGCTCTGAGCAGAAAAGGATCATTTTTCCTAGTTCTTTGGCCATGCAAACATGACGGCAGATCACTCACTCCAGTTCTTCCTGTCTGGTGTCCCAGAAGAGTGCATCTCACACCTTACCTGGAGAGAGGTGCTCCTCCCGGGGTGGGAGAAAACCCTCCCCGAGGTCAGAGAGTGACCTGCTGATCCTCCACGGGCCTGACAACAGTCAGGGTCCCTCCTTAGGCTCTGGGTCTCTGCTGTTGCCCTCTGTCCCACATCTGGGAAGGGCCGGCTCAGAACCCAAAGTGCTTCCAGAGGCTGGGCTCCTCCAGGGCTTTGTCTGGGCTCATTTATGAAGCCCAGTGCCCTCTGCAATAGGATGGGCACCGCTCAGGGCATGTGACGTGTTTAGGTTGCTACAGAGGCATGGCTGTACCTGGTATTGAGTCACATATCATTTTTCCTTCATTTTCAAGGTTTCTGATTATGTCAAAGAGAAATTCTTCTTTGGTGTGAAAGTGTTTTTATACCTGAACTCTCATGTTTGCTAACCTTTTTCTGTGAAAAAACGGAGGACGGGCCTTGGACTCAGAATATTATTCACAGGACAGTATCCAGCTGCAGCAAAAAAAAAAAAGGTATTTATTTTGTAGTTATGTTTTATTGTGACAAATGATACTAACTTTGCTTTGTGGTAATGACAAAGATTTCTTCTAAATAAATTCTTTTAAATAAGAAGGAGTGTTTAAGAAGAGTATTATGTAAATATGAGTCCAAATGATGCTGGTTTATGGGAATGATCTTGAAGGTGCCGTGTGGATGGTTGTAGTCTGGGAAACTGCCAGATTGCTGTGAGGTGCTGGTGGCAAGAGGGCAGGGCATGTCCCCTGGAACTCTATCATTGCACAGAATTCACTGTATCTCAGCACAGATTCAAAACTACTTAAAAATACCACTGTCTTATTTTCTGTTTGAAAAGGGTATCGACGTTCTTCGTAGAAAATTTGGAATATATAGAAAACACACACTCAGAAAGCAAAGGAAATAAAAGAAGAGAAGAGGAAGGAAGTGAAAAATCTCCTAAGAGCCCTTTTGCCAGAGATAGCCATTACTAATGTCGTGCTTTATTCTCCTTTGTCTTTCAGCACGTAAACATAAATGGGGGCTTCCCAGGTGGCTCAATGGTAAAGAATCCACCTTCTCTGGGTCAGGAAGATCTCACAGTATTCTTGCCTGGGAAATCACATGGACAGAGAATGACAGAGAATCTTTGTCATTGCCCCAAAGGGACGTCAGTAACATTTGTCACACATAATGTCTGCTAATTTTTTTTTTTTTGCCCATTTTCAAATTGGCTTGTGTTCTTTAACTGTTGAGTTTTTAGGATTCTTTGTACATTCTAGATGCTAGTTCTCTGATGGATATGTGATTTGCAACTCTTTTCTCATAATGGGTAGCTTCTCTTTTTATCCTAATCACATGGCATTTGCACACTCCAAAGTTTTTACTTTTGATAAGGTCCATTGTGTCAATTTCATATACTTTTAAGCTTAATTGTATGCCTGCCTTAATAATGAGAATCAATACTGCGTTACAAATACATATTTCCTGAGGACCTACTAAGCCCCACACACTTGTTTAGGGTGGGAGGCACTGCAGACAGAAGAATGTACTGTTCTTGCCTATATGGAGTTAGACAGATAGTAAAAATATAACTTCAGAAGTACTTATACGATTGTCCTGGTGAAAAATGGTCTCAAGGAAAAGAGTAGGGATTCTAAGAGGATGAAACAGAGTCTGAAAAGACCTGCTTCCCTGGAAAAGCATCATTTGCAGAGAATGAGAAAGAGCTGGCCAGATAGAGCAAGAAGCGTGGGCACAGGGACCAGCCTTGGAGTGGAGGCGTTGCCGTGTTTGAGGAGTAAGACAGCCTGTGGAGGGCAGGTCTGCAATGGCTGCTGTGGGGCATGGACCAGGCGGCACTCTGGGCCTCGGCAGCAGTTGGGAATTCACTGTGAGACCTGTGGGAGGCAGTGAAAGGTTTCGTAGAATGAAGGACCTTTGTGAACCACTTACTGAGCTTTGCAACAAACAGCACCATCTTCTTTGTTTTACAGAAATCTCAACCTTGCATTCATGTGAAGGGGAAGTTGGATGCTTAGATGAGCTGTTGACTTATTTATAGATCCTGAGTTCTAGAAAACTCCGTACTCAAAAATATCACTCTAGAAATTTCACTCTCTGTCAGGTTATGCAAAATGGTTTAACTCATGAGGAAGATACCAATACCTAGAGGAGAAAAGAACAGCTTTGGGGTCTTCCCTGGTGGTCTTGTGGTTAAGAATCTGCCTTGCAGTGCAGGGGATGTGGGTTCAATCCCTGGTCAGAGAACTGGGGTCCCACATGCCGCAGAGTGACTAAGTCCAAGCACCACAGCTAGAGAGCCCACGCACTGCACGCCGTGTCCCACACGTTGCGCTGGGCCACAACTAAGCCCCCAACACACAGCTAAATTAGTTAATTAAAGAAAAACAGCTCTGGCAACTTCTGATGTAAGTTAGATGACGTCAAGGATGGCCAGAGGGCTGAGGTTTCATGGGTGTACGTTTTGGGAGTTGGATCACTTCTGTTGCTCGCTGTCAAATGCTAGGGCCTGCTGAGCACTGGGGGAAGGTTAAGGATGAGATGGGGTGGGGGTGGGGGGCCTGGCTGTAGACAACATGTTGATACAGATGAGGCTTGGAAGCACATGTGGTGACTGGGTCTTTGTGGGGTCACCTTCTTGAATGTACTTCTGTGTTAGGGACCATTTCTTTGCACCCTGAACTAAGCAAAATTCTGGAAATGCCAGCCCCCTGGGAAATTGCTTCCCTCCACCGCCCCCACGCCCCGCCCCCATCTAGTGAGTGAAGTGAAGTTGCTCAGTCGTGTTCGACTCTTTGCAACCCCATAGACTGTAGCCTACTGGGCTCCTCTGTCCATGGGATTTTCCAGGCAATAGTACTGGTGTGGATTGCCATTTCCTTCTCCAGGGGATCTTCCTGACCCAGGGATCTTCTCTACCCAGGGTTTCCTGCATTGTAGATAGACGCTTTACTGTCTGAGCCACCAGGGAAGCCAACTCCCATTTAGGGAACCAGACTAATAGCACTCTAGGGCTGTGTTGAGACAAAAGGAGAAGAGTAAAGAATATGAAGGGTTCTGGAGGTCACCATGTGCCCAGAAGTCTCACTTGTAAAGTCCTGGGGACTCACCCTCCTACGCGTTAGGGGTACCGCACTTAGCCTGAACCTGTAGCTTGATCTGTGAGGTGCTGTAAGGTCTCGGATGGCAAAGAGCTTGTCTTGAACCCTAACGTCCTGAAGATGTGTTGGAAATTGGAGGTAATGCTTTAGAGGTGTTTCTTGTGCCACCCCAGGATACACTCAGGGCTGTATGAGTTTGTTGGCATCTTGGTCCCACGGTGCCCTCACCCCCAACCTGAGAGAGGAGGTGGGTACCGGGATGATCATGAGCTCCTCTGAGGCTGCACACCCACCGAGTTGGCTCTTGGTGGGGGTGGAAGGGAATAGGCCAGTTGTAACACCAGCTGTCAGCACACAAACTGCTTAATTTCAAAATCACACCACAGACAGAATTAAAAACATCACACTTGAGTTAAAGTGAGCGAAACAAAGAGAAGCATTTTCAACACAGAGGAGAGCGACTGTGTGTAGTGTGCTCTGTGGGGCCTGGGAGCTCTGGAACAAAGTCTTTCCTTAGTGATGCCTGGGAAGCCTATTAAACAAACAGATAACCCATAACCCCATGCCCATCCCAGTTTAGAATAACCAATATCTGCTGGTTACTACTCATTTTTTTCCTGGCTGGCCCGTCATGTAAAATTTGGCCAATTGTTGACTCACGGCTGCTGCAAACCCACCTTTATTTTAACCATGTAGGAGATGTGAGAGGGTGGGCGGAGAATTTGCTGATGCCTGTTGGTGCGGCTGCCTGCCTTGAGGGTGGAGGTGCTCCCCCCAACCCCTGCCCCCATCTGTAGGGCTTGGCCCCCTCCCCTTGGTTGCAATGCTCAGCACACAGTTTACAGTGGAATGGACTGGAATGGACACATTTAGACCTTCTGTTTGACTCTTAGATATATAGTTAAAAGTAGGCACAGCTTCAGATGAAATGCAAACCAGCAGCTCAGCGTAGTGGCAGCCTGAGTATTTGGAACGTGTCTGAAATACCTAATGGAAAGAAAGGCCTGAGTCACCGGTGGACTTGGAGGGTTTCATCAGCCTGTGGGATGTTATCCTAGACCAGAGTGAATCTCCCAAACTCTGGGCTCCTTTGAACACTTGACGCTTCTCCTAGGGCAGGTCCCTGCCATTCGGCCTCCTCCATGTTCATCCCCCGGGCATTTGCAGGTGCCTAAGCGTTGTTCCTGGGGGAGACCAGAAGCAAGATATGGTTCTTGGCTGTTTATTTCCACACCTCTCTGTCGCCCTCCCCTGGAGTATCTTGCTGCTGCTGCTGCTAAGTCGCTTCAGTCATGTCCAGCTCTGTGCAACCCCAGAGACGGCAGCCCACCAGGCTCCCCCGTCCCTGGGATTCTCCAAAAACAAGGTTGCCATTTCCTTCTCCAATGCACGAAAGTGAAAAGTGAAAGTGAAGTCGCTCAGTTGTGTCTGACTCTTAGCGACCCCATGGACTGCAGCCTACCAGGCTCCTCCATCCATGGGATTTGCCAGGCAAGAGTATCTTGAGGGCAGAGGTAATCTCTTGCTTATCTGTGTATCCCCTGAGCAGAATTTAGTCCCTGGCACTATCTGTGGGCACCCGGAGAGCATGGAGTTGGAAGTGGCATAGGAATGCTGGCCTTTCCTCCTTCACCCTTTGCTTTGCTGCCATGTTGGGTTCAGCATCCACTCCTTCAGCCAATACATTTCTGGCTGCCTCTGTGTGCCCAGCATATCACTGGATGCTGAGGTTGGGTCATGCAGTCAACCTGGGTGTGTGTGTTGGGCTGTCTTGGGGCTGCTGGGTAGAATTTCTGGCTGTGCTATGACTGCCTCAGTGGCTTTGGGCAGCTAAGACCCCTGGATAGGGTAGAAAAGGTATTGGGGAGGGAGACTTAGAACCCTGCCTGTCCCTGAAGGAGATAGTAGGCTTACACATTTTGGAGTAGGGGTCCCCAAGCTCTGGGCCATGGACGGGTACCAGTATGTGGCCTGTTAGAAACCAGGGTGCCCAGTAGGAGGGGAACAGTGGGTGAAACTGAAACCATCCCCACCTCCTAGGGACCGTGGAAAAATTGTCTTCCACGAAACCAGTCCCTGGTGCCAAAAAGGTTGGGGACCGCAGTTTTGGGAGCACTTAGGAGAGTCAGTGTGTGCCCAGATTTACTAGTCCAGACAACCTCTCATGGGTGAGCCAAACGCTCAGATTTTTAACAGTTTAGTTTTGGAAGAGGATTTGCAGGTGGACACAAGGTCCAAACAAGAGATCCAAGGGCTCTTACCATGGTTGACACAGATTTCTAGCATGGTTCTGCCCGAGGTGGGTCCCTGTGGTGTCCACCCAGGGACCAATATAGACCATTAAGCTCACCCTCGATCTCTCCTTTCCCTTGACCTTCTCCCTGGGGAAGGAGGGAAAGCTGAAGAAATAGGACACAGGGGCCTGGGGGTTGGGGGATGAGTGCCTCATGTCTGAGGGTTTATGGGGCTTTCAGCCTTCCTTGGGGGAGTTTCTGGAATTGCCGTAAGGCAGTCCTCCAGCTTTGGCATGGGTCTTGCTCCTGGCCGGAGCAGGCGTTCACTCTGCTCCCCACCCCACACTGCCCCCGGGCCTCTCTCTGCAGTCCTCCCAGTCATGTGGGCTCTGGGCTCAGCTGAGCTCCCCCTCCCCTCCCCAGTGAGATGCTTCCAGGAATTCTCACCTTCCCCAAACCACGAGGGGAAGCCCCTCCTCGCCTCATTTGACTCGATCACACTGCTTCTTCCTCTCTGAAAACTCAAAACAGAGAAGTACACTGTGGAGGAAAACTTATTTTTTCTCTCTTCACTCTGGAAGCCAGCCTTGATCCGAATGTTCCTATAGCAACATTAATTCTCCAAGTTGCACCTACTGTATAATAAGTTATATATATAGAAGACCTACTGGGGTCCAAATACCCCATATGTGCAAGCGAATGAGTTAATGCTGCCGTGAGAATTAGCAATGTTCCGTTTCCTGATCTTCATGCTTTTAGAGTTGCAACCTGTGTTTGCTGGGGGGCTCTGGATGGAGGCTTGGGGGAGCAGTGGAGGTGGGTGCAATTCTGGCAGAGAACTGCCTCCACGGCAGATCGAAGGATGTCTGGAGAATTTTTGCGTCTCGAGATGGAAATAGACACGGGGATGCCAATGTCCTTCCCAGTTACCATGAACTTTTCCTCGAGCTCAGCTCTGGCTGTCTTGGCGTCCTTAGTTGTCTGATGGTGAAGCTGGGCAGTAGATGTTTAGAGTAAGAGAAGAAACAGGCAAGACAGACAGACAGGGCCCAGTCTCTTTGCTGCTTGAGTCCTGGGGGTGGGGTTGATCCTAGGCCAAAGTTTCTGCCCCACCTCTTTCCTTACAAGTTGGTGGAAAATATAGCCTTGGCTGTGGGAAAGGTTTGGATCCCTTGTGGGTCTCCCGGAGGTTGTTTGTATTGGCTAGGCTCTGCAGTGTTGGTAAGGAGCTAATAGCCATGATCTTGGTAAAGATGATGATGGTTTACATTGAAAGCCTTGTCACAGGCCAGGCTGGTACTCTGAAATTCTGTGCAATGTGTCCTTAACTCTTGCAAAAGATCTGTGCATCTCCCATTGTACAGATGGAAATATTGAGGCATAGATGCAGTTAGTCAGTAGCACTGGAGCTGGAGGAAGAGCTCTCAAGCCTGTGTTACCAACAGCACGCTCTATACCTTGCTGTGGCAGGTGCTGATGGGGGCCCTGCAGACCTGGTGACTCTTGGCCTGCTCTTGCCTCTTTTAAACATTCCTCTGCTTCCTTCACCTGGGACCTGGGAGCCCACAGTTTGCCTTTAATGCACAGGCTAACCCTGTAATTAGGTGAGATTCCTTCCAGCTGGATAGGATGCTCTGAGGTGGGTCGTGAGATGCGGGGAGGCCTAAGGTCTCCTTGGGCACATGTGTAGCTGACTGCCCCTCTCCTCCAAGATCCAGTGGACACGGGGACCTAGACACTTCTGTCTGGCACTTCAGGTGTCCCTCATCATCTCTGGCCCTGCTTGCCCTCAAGAAGCTTTTATGCTGAGCTAGCAACCCACTCCAGTGTTCTTGCCTGGAGAATCCCAGGGATGGCTGAGCCTGGTGGGCTGCCGTCTACGGGGTCACACAGAGTCGGAAGCGACTTAGCAGCAGCAGCAGCAGCCCGTGGCCTTGGTTTCGGCTTCAGGCCCCACTGGACCCCAGGCTAGGACTCAGAACACCACCAACCACCAGAGGGCGCCATCTTCAGTCCACTGGCTGCTCTCAGATGGGAGCTCAGGTGTGCACGTGGGGTTTTAGAAGAATTACTTTCAAATGGGACAGTGAAGAGTCCATCTCCTTTCTGACTGTTTCTTCCTGCACTTAATGAGAGGCCTTTTCCTACTCTGCCTACAGCCAACAGATACCCTGAAGGGGTGTAAAACTCTAAATAGACACTCCACGCAGATAAAGAAACTTGTAAAATTCTTGGTTTGAAATCTTCTTTTATGGCCCTCGATGCGAAGTGTTCCTAGAAAGCTGTTTTGGGAAATGAAATGGTCCATTTGTCCCCTTGAAAAGCTGAGCTGAGTCCTGGGGGCCTCTGTGGTCCCGCCTCTGCCTCTGGCCCTCTGGCAGGATGCCCTTAGGAGGGATGGCCAGCAAGTGAGGAGGATGAAAGGCTGCTCCTTGGACTCCAGAGCCTGGGGTGGGCACCCTGCATGAACCTGCATCCTCTCAGGGGCCACCTCCCAGCCCTACTCCATGCTGCTCCCCACCCCATCCCTGCTAGAAGGCACAGGGCAGTGAGATGCTTGCCAAGAAGTGCCCAATTTGGTGCAGATGGTGGGGGACCACAGTGGTACTGAGAAGAGACCCAGATGGATAGGACATGGCTTAGCTCATCATCTCATGGCCTGGTAGGCAAGCCTAGTAGGGGAATGGCAACTGGGGTGTGACCTCAAGCTCTCATGTTTATTGTTTCCCCACCTTCTTCATCCTGACTGGACAGGATTCTTCTTGTGGAAGGGACAGCACAGCAGAGCACAGGGAAGTAAACGCCTATTCCTGATTTCCGGAGTTTAAACATCCAATAGTTCCTTTGGCTTGTCATAATAAAATATCACAGACTAAGGAGCTTTGTTATTATTGTGGTTTAGTCGCTAAGTCGTGTCCAGCTCTTTGCAACCTCATGGACTGTAGCCCACCAGGTGCCTCTGTCCATGTGATTTCTCAGGCAAGAACACTGGAGTGGGTTGCCATTTCCTTCTCCAGGGGATTGAACCCACATCTCCTGCACTGGCAGGTGGATTCTTTACCGCTGAGCCACCAAAGAAGCCCTAAGGAGCTTAAACCACAGAAATGTATTTTCTCACAACTCCAGAGGCTGGAAGCCCAAGATCAGGGTGTCAGCAGGGTTAGTTTCCTCTGATGCCTCTCTGCTTGGCTTGTATATGGTCATCTTCTCCGCGTCCTCGTATGGCCTTCCTTCAATGTATGTCTGCGTCCTAACTGCTTCTTATAAGAGCACTAGTCATATCGGATTAAGGCCTACCCTCATGAGCTCATTTTAACTTAATTACCTCTTTAAAGGCCCTTGCTCTAAATATGCGGGTTTCCCTGGAGGCTCAGCTGGTAAAGAATTCACCTGCAATGAGGGAGACCTGGGTTCGATCTCTGGGTTGGGAAGATCCCCTGGAGAAGGGATCGGCTACCCACTCCTGTGTTCTGGCCTGGAAAATTCCATGAACTGTAAAGTCCATGGGGTTGCAGAGTTGGACACGACTGAGCAACTTTTACTTCACTTCTCTGAATATTCACATTCTAAAGTTTTGGGGGTTACAACTTCAACATACGAGTTTTGAAAGGTACGAAGAGCTTGATTGATGTAGCTTATTAAGAAAAAAATATTGCAAACCATCAATAGTAACTTGATTTATTTTTGCTATAATATTTATTATTAAAAATAACAAAATTTAATAATACTTATATGGAGAAAAAGGGAACTGTCTCTCATACACCACAGGTAGAAATGTAAATTCATGCAGCCACTGTGGAAAATAATATGGATGTTTCTCAAAAAAGTAAAAATAGAATGACCATATGATCCAGCAATTCTGCCACTGGATATATATCTGAAAAATCCAAAAATACTAACTTGGAAAAAAACACAAAAAAACCCAAAAAGCAACACTGATTTGACAAGATACATGCACCCCAATGTTCATAGCAGCATTGCTTGCAATTGCTAAAATATGGAAACAGCTGCAGTGTCTATCGACAGATGAATTATGAACAAAATGTGTATGTGCAGCGGAATACTACTCAGCCATAAAAAGAATGGCGTTTTGCTATTTGCAGAACCCTAGATGGGCTGGGAAGGCATTGCTGTTCGGTTGCTCAGTTGTGTCAGACTCTTTGTGACCCCAGGAGTCTGCGGTGTGCCAGGCTTCCCTGTCCTTCACCATCTCCCGGAAATTTGCTCAACCTCATGTCCACTGAGTTAGTGGTGCTGTCTAACCATCTTGTCCTCTGTCGTCCCCTTCTCCTCTTGCCCTCAATCTTTCCCAGCATCAGGGTCTTTTCCAGTGAGTTGGCTCTTCGTATCAGGTGGCCAAAGTATCGGAGCTTTAGCCTCAGGATCAGTGCCTCCAATAACTATTCAGGATTGATTTCCTTTAGGATTGACTGGTTTGATCTCCTTGCTGTCCAAGGGACTCTCAAGACTGTTCTCCAACACCGCAGTTCAAAAGCATTATGCTAAGTGAAATAAGTCAGACAAAGAAAGACAGATACTATATGATGTCCCTTATATATGTAAGTCTTGTAACTCACAGCTAGTGAATATAACAAAGAGGAAGCAGACTCACAGAGGAGACAAAATAATGGTTACCAGTGGGAGGAGCAGTCTAGAGGGAGGGGAGTAAGAGGTACAAGCTATTAGGTATAAAATAAACGCAAGGATATATTTTACCACAAGGGGGAATAAAGCAAATATTTTATAATAACTATAAATGGAATATAAAGTTAAAAGTTATGAATCACTATATTGTATGCCTGTAATTTATATAATGTTATGCATCAATGATGCTTCAATTAAAATATTTAATAACACATTGAATTCTTCCAATGTGCGAGGCATACTGTGCTAAGCATGTTCCCTACACGATTTCATTTAATCTTTATAACCACTCAAGGAGAAAGATAGTAATATTCTTGACTACAGATCTTACAAAAGTAGATTTAAATTCCTTGTGCTTATAGCTCTTAGACAACTCTAACACCAGGTCTCATTTACAAATTCAAAGCTAACAAAATTATGAAACCAATACATTTGAAAATGAAATATTTTTTAATGGAAAGGATGATGTTGTTTTGTTGTAACGAACTCACAGCTTTTAACACGATTCTGGGACTGACATATATGATGTAGGTTCTTTCCAGATCGTTAAGATTACATATCTTGGGAGTGGAGTGGGGACATTGCTGAGTCAATTTTTCCACCACTTTGTTTAACTTGAAGCATCATTGGTGACAGCATAGGAAATTCTTGTTTTGCCTCCTTCTTCCTTGACCTCCCTCATTCTTTGCTGAAGAGCAATCAAAGAGAGGATAATTTCATAACAACATGTGAAAGTGAAGCTCCAAGAGCAGTCAAGTTTAACAAGAAAATGTCATTGATACATTCTGATGGATCTGAGATAGCTAAAATTTGAAAGCAATATAGAATCTTAAAGGTTTGACCCTGCCCCTCCAGCACAGGACGTGAATCTAGACAGGGGCCCCCAGCTCCCAGGCCCGGGACAGCAGGAGGTGAGTGGCAGGTGAGTGAGGAAATCTTCATCTGCCATTCCCCATCACTGCCGGTACCACCCGAGCCATCCCTCCGCTCCCCATCCTCCCTCCGCCCCGTGGAAAGATTGTCTTTGCAAAACCAGTCCCGGGTGCCAAAAAGCTTGGGGGCCACTGATCTAGAGAGAAGGAGCAGGGATGAAAAGAGTTGAAGAGGGTAGGTGAGAAGAGAGAGGCACAGAGGGTGAAGACCCCAGATGTCCACCTGGGTGAGCTCCATATGGACCCAGAGGTGACTCAGTGGAGGTAACCATGGACATGTAATGTGCTGTCTTCTGTACTCTTCTGATGGATCCCAGGTCAGTCTTCTGGGGCCTGCATCCCGTCTCCACTCTGAGGCTGGAGTAACACAGGGCTTACACTCCCTAGAACAGAATCCTGTAATTCTGTTTGGCCTTCCCTCAGCCCCCCAGGCCCATTCAGTCTGGCCCCTGCTCTTTAGTCTTTGCTGCTTTTAAAAAAATTATTTATTTTTGGTTGCACTGGGTCTTCATTGCTTTGCGAGGGCTTTGTCTCATTGTGGTGAGCAGGGCTACTCTCTAGTTGTGATACTTGAGCTTCTCATTGTAGGGGTTTTTCTTGTTGTGGCGCAAGGGCTAGAGAACACATGGGTTTCCGTAGTTATGGTCCATAGGCTTAGCTGCCCCACAACACGTGGGATCTTCCCAGACCAGGGATTAAACGCATGTTCCCTGCGTTGGCAGGCATTTTCTGAACCACTAGACCACCAGAGATGAAGAAGGCAATGGCACCCCACTCCAGTGTTCTTGCCTGGAGAATCCCAGGGACGGGGGAGCCTGGTGGGCTGCAGTCGAAAATGTAGTTGATTTATTACTACAATGTCATGTTAATTATTGCTACATAGAAAAGTGATTCAGATACACACATGTACACACATACATATATATATATACATACACACATACATACACACACACACACACACACACACACACACACACACACACACATGGGCTTCTCTGGTGGCTCAGATGGTATAGAATTCGCCTGACCTGGATTTGATCCCTGGGTCAGGAAGATACCCTGGAGAAGGAAATGGCAACCCACTCCAGTGTTCTTGCCTGGAGAATCCCATGGACAGAGTAGCCTGGTGGGCCACAGTCCATGAGTTTGCAGATTTGAATACCACTGAGCAACTAAGCACACACATATATATACAAACAATCTTTTTAAAATATTCTTTTCCATTATGGTTTGTTATGGGATATTTTCATTCTGTCTTTCAGATGGGTTTTCACTGATGTGAAAATACTAAAAAAAAATATTGAAAATTACCAGAAGGAGTTATGGACTCTTGAGAACATATCCACGGGTCTCAGTTTGGAGTCTCACATGTTGCCTGCAGGAGGAGGAAGTAGTGCCCAAAGATAGAGGGAAAGGATTTTAAGTTTGTGCGGCCATTCACTGACTGGGCAACTTCAGGATGGAGCCCTCAGCCCTCTGGGTCTTAGTTTTCTGAAAAATAGTGGTATTCACAAATGGCTGCTGCTGCTGCTGCATCGCTTCAGTCGTGTCCGACTCTGTGCGACCCTAGAGACGGCAGCCCACCAGGCTCCCCCATCCCTGGGATTCTCCAGGCAAGAACACTGGAGTGGGTTGCCATTTCCTTCTCCAGTGCATGAAAGTGCAAAGTGAAAGTGAAGTCGCTCAGCCGTGTCCAACTCTTAGTGACCCCATGGACTGCAGGTACCAGGCTGCTCCGCCCATGGGATTTTCCAGGCAAGAGTACTGGAGTGGAGTGCCATTGCCTTCTGCGATTCACAAATGGTGGCAGGGGCCAAACGTGACCACAAGACATATGTATGTGACCTCTGTCAGCTGTGGGCTGCACCACTGGATGGTGTGGTACGTGGAGGGGATCATCGTTGTGTGGTGTCTGGGGTTGATCCTTCTGTCTCAAGGTCTGGGCATGGGGGCAGCTGGTGGGGGCAGCGGTTCTGACTCCCGTTGGGGCACCTTCTGTGATGAAGTGAAGTGAAAGTTGCTCAGTCGTGTCTGACTCTTTGCGACCCCATGGACTATACAATTCAAGGAATTCTTCAGGCCAGAATATTGGCGTGGGTAACCATCCCCTTCTCTGTGGGATCTTCTCAACTCTGGGATCGGACCCAAGTCTCCCTCGTTGCAGGTGGATTCTTTACCATCTGAGCCACCAGGGAAGCCCTCTGTGATGAGAGGGAGATGAATGGAATGCACCCCAACCATGATGTTTGATTCTAAAGGTGAGGATGTGAGTGATGGCTCCTGGAGAGGTTCACACTGGGTGTGGAGAGCACAGGAACCCTGCATGGTGCTCAGGGACCCCAGAGCCCAGCCTTCCTGGAGGAGCTTTCTCTGCTAGGATAATCTGGGGACAGAATCCTCCAACTAAACAGGGGCCAAGGCATGTCTTTAGGGCAGGGCGGGAGGAAGGTGCTGGGGGTTTAGGGCGGCATCTCCCCTGGAGGCCGCCTTTGGAGGCCCTGTGAGCAGGTACGCAGTCCCCTCCAGGACTTGGGCATGGGTGAAAGTAGTGAGTTCACAGCTGCATGGGCTGGGAGGGGCCCTTGGAGTTAAGCAAGGTGGCTGGGGTGGGCAGAGGACAAAGCAAGATGAGGCTGCAGAGATGAGCGAAGGCCAGAATCAAGTTGGCTATGTTATGTCTTGCTGTCACAGTGGGCAGTGACCTGCCTGGCATTCCATTCTCCCTAATGGAGGTGGAAGGGATGCAGGTCCCAGACTGAGAGCTGGCATGACCTCCTGTAGCAGGCACTGCTGGCCCCTCCTGCATCTTCTGGAGCTCTGCTGGGCTCTACCTGCAGCTCCAACAAGGACCTGAAGGGGGTGTCCCACATTTCATTGTCACTCTCTAGTCCTCCAGCCTCTGAGGCTTTGCTGTCTCCATCTGTCAGCAGGGCTGTGTACTGTGTGCGTGAGTTTGTCATGGGAATGTGCATGTGGGGGTGATGATGGAGGGCTGCAAAGACAGGAAAATGAAGCTGGGACAGAGCCCAGAGGAAAGGCCTGGACACAGATGCTCAGGGGCAATGGGAAATGCCTGGGGACCAGTCTGCTGCAGATACCATGGGTTAGTCCCAAAAGGAGCTAAGCTATGCCCTCCCCTTCTCACATGAAGTCTCTGCTTCTTCCATGGCTGGGGCACAGTTTTTTCCAGAGTGTAGTTGCTAGGTGTCTGTCTGTCCGTCAGATCAGAGGCTGCAGGATGGACTCTTCCAGCCACCTGCTGCCCTCTTGAAGAAGGGTGCACATGAGACCCAGCTCAGAATAGTTTCCACCCCCGGAGCTGGCAGGGCCCCAGGTTAACTTGGTGACTCCGGGCCAGTACAACAAATTTACTGTTATTCCCGCATGGTAATTAACACCCTTGCTGCCTGCTCCAGCAGCTGATGCAAGAGAGATTTAAGGGAATATTTTAATCTGAAATCTAGCAGCGGGGAGATAAGAGTGGCGTGGCGAGGCTGGGCTGCAATCGACATATTTATCGTCCGAGGCTGACCATCCAACGAGTGAGTTCTGCTCGTCAGTTCAGATGGATAGCTAATCACTTTCTGTGTTTATGGTTTCAGTTTCTGTCCTTCGTGGGGTTGTGGTGAATTAGCTTGGTGCCATTTTCTAAAATATCAAGCATTTTTATACATTAGGTATAGTGAATGGCAAATACTTGATGTAAAGTCTGCAGTTTTACTCCATAACCAGATTGTAAAATATGAACTGAATTAATCATAACTGCGAAGACTAATGGTACGTTTTCTCTTATTTTATCTTTAGTGCCTTTCAGATCATGTTTTAAAACCTTCCCCGTCTGGCGTTGGGAACGCAGCCGCGGCTTGGTGGTGGATAGCAAGAGGCAAAGGTCAGACCGGAGGCTGCACAAATATTGTGTGCTGGATTTATTGTTTTAATTAAGAGCGTGGCAGTTCATCATAAACTGTTTATGGCGTTTCTGCACAGTGCAGCATTTTGAAATCAGCTGTTTTAATGAAAACATAATGTCATATCTGTCAAAGTTCTAAATATTTTGAAAGTGAAATATGGAAACAAGAACTTTGATTCTAGGCTTACCGAGATTAGCTCATTGAATTGCTTTTAAATCCCTTAAGAGGGTCACATCATGGGGACTGTATGGTTTCATGTAGGTGACTGGGGAAAAATTCTAGGAGGTTCTCAAGCTGGTTATTTAATAGTGAAAATACAAGTTGAAGGTTAATGTATCAAGGAACCAAACCATTACAGTTGGCGTTGGGGTTTTAGATTAAAGATGCAATAATGGGTGTGCAGGGCCTGGATGCCGAGCTGTTTGGGGAGGCCTAATTGTGCCGAGAGGGAGCTGGGAACCTCTCAGGGCAGGAGAGAAATGGAGGCGCCCCTGTCCTCCTTTTCCAGTGGTGAAGCTTTGACATCACCATGTTTGCAACTAATTATTTATAATGACCTCAAAGATGATGAGGTTTCATGGACTTTTCAGGCTGAGCAGTTTGCAATCCTAGTAATTCCCTCTCATGGTCGCCAGGCATCTGTGTAGACATGTCAGCCATTCCTGGTTACATTTGTTAGGGGGTCGGATAAAATATTTGTCTAATCTGGAAATTGTATTTTTAGCTGTACTCTCATTGGAAACAGAAATTAAGCTTGTCATTAGATGCCGGGCCACAGGAGTTGACTGAACAGGGTAATGTATGTTATATTCTGTGCTATACTTGGTCAAGTTTCATATATATCGTATTCCACATTATTTTATTAACTTTAATATCTGCACTTCCTATTACCAGACATGCCCCTCATTCAAAGCACAGAGGCACAGTTCTCTAATCAGAAGTGACAGGCTATATACTTTCTCTCAGCCATTACTTGGTAGCCTAGAGCAAAGAACTCTGTTTCCTTGAAAATGTTTTGAATTGGGTTATTTTTATTGAAGTATTAAAGTAATTCTTCAGATTTTAGGCTATTATTTAAGTACTTTTGGGAGAATACAATAACCTCCGGATTCTATAGGCTTTGTTACTTTAACAATCCGAGCTGCTAAATGCATCTTTTTAATGCTGGTTATATAAGTGTCTCAGAACTCATCTGACCAGCGGAGGCTAAGAGCATTCAGGTAATTATAGAAAATTAGTAGGCTAAATTAGTTTAGGAAAGTACAAAAGTATAATATCAACACTGCTTACACAGTCTAGGCCTTGCTGGCCAGGTTTTTCAGTGACAAATTGGCTTTTCTGATGATTTTATCTTTGTGTTTTGGTAGTTTGGTTGAAATAACTAATTGATTGGGTAAGAAAGCTGAACTGGGCGTAGTCTGAGAATGGATGCATGATTTCAATATGAATTCCAGTCCGTGATGTTGGAGGAGGTGGCAGTGGCAAAGGTTAGACTCTGCCCTGTGAGTTTGGTCAGGAGAACCCATGGCTGGATGGCCCCATTACTGGGGGCTTCTTGGGGGACCCAGCTCAAGCCACGAGGAGATCTCATGAGCACCTGTCTGTAAGTGGCCACATTTTACCAACAGCATTATAAAGAGGAGCCTATTCCCACGTACTTCCTGAATCACCGTGCTCCTGACACCCACATGGGCAGAGTCTAACTGCACTTTGGGTGCCCAGTGATGAGGGCGTCAACAGAAGTTTAGAAAAGGACTAGGCCTCACTGAGCACTCAACACTCACCAAGCCACCAGGCTGGGGCACATTGTCTTATTGAATCCTCCTTGTACTGGCCTCCTTTCCGGGCAGCAGAAGCCAAAAGAGAGGATCTCATCTGCTCAAGGCCAAGTGAGCAAAAGGCAGAGTTGAGACTGGAACTCAAGTTCATTGTCAAGATTCTTCTACTCTGCCATGCCATCTCCACTGAACCTGATGAAGTAAAAGAGATTCCACTTCTTTTTCCTTTTGTCAAGTCTCAAGTTGGTTTTGTTTGCAATCCGTCATTTCTTATGTGACTCAGAGATGAGAAGGTGTCGGGAAGCTTTTAAGAAGAATAGTTTGCAATATATATCTAACTACAATCCAAGAAAATCAGTATTAGACCACTGGAAAAACACCCGGACCCACAGGCTTCCAATATACTCATTAGAATTAACTTTCCAGTGTGGGAAAACTGACATGATTAACTCTGTGCTAAATGTAAATCCGAGAACCTGCTAGATATCCTGGGACATATTTGGAATTCATTATAAACCCCATAAAACTTTAGCCAATAATCTAGGCATTCTGCTGTGGGATCAAGCACATGAAATAGAAAACTTCTGACACTTGGTAGGATTGTGCATACAAAAAATAGGGAAGTAGGGACTTCCCTGGTGGTCCATTGGTTAAGACTGCACGCTTCCAATGCAGAGGGTGTGTGTTTGATCCCTGGTTCAGGATCTAGATCTCATATGTCAAGCAGCAGAGTCAAAAATAAATAAAGTCCAAATTTAATCAATTAAAAAAAAAGAAAGAAGTGTAGAAAATAGGGAAGTGAATATCCTTGGCAGAGATGTTAATGCAGATATGACAATGAAAGGTATTAAAAGCAAAAGTGGCTTTAAAAGCAACCAGCTAGACATCAGATAGAACTGGTTGGGTATCACCATTTGGTGACCACTCTGGATGTCACGGTTCTAGCCATAGAACCAGGGCATGCCCCAACATGCTGGTTGTTATTCTACTAACCTACATGTGCGCATCAATCGAGTGAGATTTACAAATGCATAAAGCTTTAGATCTTTATAGTAGCCTGTTAGGTTGGCACTGGTTACCCTCATTTTACTGATGAGGAAATTACATTTCTTTGACCACTTAGCCCAAGGAATCCAGTTAAACAAAGCACAGTTGAGTTGGAGACAAAGGGAGAAAACAATTTTTAAGGAAAGTGCTGGAAACGTCCTTTATTATGTGTGCGGCTTGGGAACTGTCTTCCTTCTGCCGTGATTGGCTCTCTGTGGCATGGTTTATCACCACTGGCAGAGATAGGGGGTGTTCAGCAAACATGCTCTCCTATTCTCCCAAATTTCCCAGCTCCCTTGTGAATACAGAGTGTATGCCTTATTCTGGTCAAAGAGCTGCTGCCAGGCGAAAGCATCAAAGCCCCTTTGTATGGCTACCCATGGCTCACTTCCTTTACTCAAGGCCTCTGTTAAAATGTAGGAGCCACAAGGTCAATACAGCCTGGACCACTGAGTTCCATGGAAGGTAGACAGCTGTCCTACGAGTCTCCCAGAGGCTCACTGTGTTTTGTGAAAGCAAGAAAGTAACACTGTTAAGCTAGTGAGCTCTGGGGGTTGTTTGTTGCAGCAGCACAAGCTTGTGCTATCCTTGCTTGCACAACTCTCTAAGCATTGGTTTTGACAACTTCTCCTCTTTTCCCAGGGCCCAGAAGTGGAGGCTTCTCTTCCTCCTTCATCCATCTGGTTGGCTTCCGCTCTCGGATGACGGACTTTTCACGAAGCCATTTGTGATCTTTGTATTAGCAACACAGTATAAAAATGAATTGTGCTGCTTCTGTAGATGTCACCGTTGACTCCTCCTTGCTGAAACTGACTGTAACAAGTGGTCGGAGTTTCCACCTGAGGGTGATTCATATTTATTTGAGCTGCCACTGACTCCTTATTTCATTTGCATAAACTACCCAGGACAGAAGAGGAATCTCCCTGGACCCTGTTTATCTTGTGAAAGTGGAGCTTACTCCAGAGGGTGGATCACTCCTCACATGGGCCTCTCTCCATCCCTTTTAGCGATGAATAATCATCAGTCATCAGGAGAGGGGATTAAAAAATAGATTTATTGCTATTTCTAAAAGTCAGAACTAGAAGATGAGTAAACACAACAGATGTATAAGAACGTAAGTAGAAACACTATTTTACAATAACATGTACTGAAACACATTTATGTCCTGGAAACTATGAAAAATAGCTCTCTTTAAATGATTTAACATTTGCTCTTCCTTATATACAGTTGAGCTTCCAGTGGGAGAACAAAGATGCTCACAGCACTCTTGGCTTTTGTGAGACTGTCTCTGAAAATCTTCTGGAATGCTCCATAAAGTCAGTGTATGGTTTAGCGGGACTCAGGGTGGTTCTTGGCACACATATACATGCATGTTGTCCTGTTTCCCCATCTTCCCCATCACCACTGGAGTACAGGAAATCTCATGGCCAGAGTCAAAGAAGGAGGTCATCTGGAACAAAGTCTGCTAGTGACGCTTCCTTCTGGAGACAAAGGAGGGTGTGCCTTCTCACCAGGAGCCGGCCCTGTGTGCCTGGGATTGTGCTCCTGTGAGAACTCCAAGACCACTCTGGGTAGCTCGTTTCTGCTGATGTGGCCGATGGCAAAGCATTTGTTGGAGGAAAGCTGATTTCATAGCTTTGGCCCTTTACAGAGGCCTCAAAATGTGGGCTGTGTGGTTGAGTAGATTGATCATATGGAAAAGGATTCTAAGAAAATGTGCTGATCTACACACCTAGAGAAGGCAACGGCAGCCCACTCCAGTACTCTTGCCTGGCAAATCCCATGGACGGAGGAGCCTGGTAGGCTGCAGTCCATGGGGTCGCTAGGAGTTGAACACGACTGAGCGACTTCACTTTCACTTTTCACTTTCGTGCATTGGAGAAGGAAATGGCAGCCCACTCCAGTGTTCTTGCCTGGAGAATCCCAGGGACGGAGGAGCCTGGTGGGCTGCCGTCTCTGGGGTTGCACAGAGTCGGACATGACTGAAGCGACTTAGCAGCAGCAGCAGACACCTAGACATACTTCATAGTCCTTGAAAGTGGGTAATGTAGTACCTTTTTTTAAAAAATTATGTATTATTTACTTTTGGTTGCCCTGGGTCTTTGTTGCTGCCCGTGGGCTTTTTCTCTCGTTGTGGCCAGCAGGGGCTACTCTTTGCTGTGGTGCATGGGCTTCTCATTGTGGTGGCTTCTCTTGTGGACCACGGGCTCTAGGTGTGTGGGCTTCAGCAGCTACAGCACACAGGCTCAGTTGCTTGTGGTGCATGGGCCTTACTGTTCTGTGGCGTATGGAATCTTCCCAGACAAGGGGTCAAGCCCGTGCTCGCCTACACTGGCAGGCAGATTCCTATCTGCTGCACCACCGGGGGACGTCCTGCAGTGTCTTAAGTAGTGGATTCTTTGGAAGGGTTTTGCCTTGGGGTTTCTGAAGACCTTAAAGACCAGTGGGGTGTGAAGCTGGCAGAGTGAACCTCTGCAGTGATGTGGCCCAGGGGTGGCGATGGGGCCCAGGGGTGGCGATGGCTACATGATGTCACAGCAGAACAGATAGGAAAAGCCAGCTGACCAGTTCAGTTTGGTCCACACACTGGGGATGAGTATCTTTTCCTAGAATTGACTTCTTAAAGTCACCAACTGCTTGTTCTGTTGTCTGGGTGACTGTAGGTTTTAAAAATTTGGTTCTGGAAGTTCCCTGGAGGTCCGGTGGTTAGGACTCACTGCTTTCACTGCTGTGGCCTGGGTTGAATCCCTGGTGGGGGAAACTAAGATCCCATAAGCCACACAGCATGGCCAAAAAAATCAAACAAAACAAAAATAAAATTTGGCTTAACCCAGTGATTGGGGAGTGGTGTGAGAACAGCGTGTTTGGAATGGAGAATGGAGTTGAGGGTCCAGGTCTCAGATACCTTTGATACAAACAGATCTCTTCTGGGCATAGCTTGGATACTGGAGGGATGGGAGTATTGTTGCTTTACAATGTTGTGTTACTTTCTGCTGTACTGAAAAGTGAATCAGCCATGCGTCTACATATATCCCCACTTTTTTTGGATTTCCCTCTGGTTTAGGTCACTTCAAAGCATTGAGCAGAGTTCCCTGTGCTATACAATATATTCTCAGGTGGATCTAGAGATTGTCATAAAGAGTGAGGTAAGTCAGAAAAACAAATACTGCATATTAATGCATATATGTGGAATCTAGAAAAATGGTACAGATAAACCTATTTGCAAAGCAGGAATAGTGACACAGATGTAGAGAACAAATGTATGGACCCAAGGCGGAAGGGGAGGGTGGGGTGAATTGGAAGGTTTGGATTCACATACACACACTGCTATGCATGAAATGGGTAACTGATGGAGATATGGTTTTACGGCTCTCCCCCGATCCTTGTGCAAATAACCAGGTTTTCTTTCCTTAAGAAAGTGGTCTGAATGAAATTTACATGTGATCACAAAATTCCCCTCAGAAAAATAAGGCCAGAATTTGCAATATTTAGAAATGAGAGGCAGAATGTGTGGCTTGTCATCTTTGTTTTGTGTGCACCAGATCACAAGCACGTGTGTGTGTGTGTGTGTGTGGCGTGCGCACATGGATGTGATGCCTCTGTGTCATTGCCAGATTTGGAAATCTGTGACAGAAAAATAAGATCACATAGGTGTGTGCTCATTCTACATATGTCAAATCTCTGGTTTCAGGATTGTTGAACTGGCTTCCATCTTTTCTCTTCTGCAGGGGCACTGAGCAACCTTCATACTAATGCAATATTAAGGACCGCATAATTAGCCACCTTAATAAATTTTTTTCCAAGATGGATAGGTGATGTTTGGCTTTCTTCGGAAGAAAACCTTCCTCTAATAGTATTCTGTGGGAATCTACAGCAAGAACAATGAACAGAAATATCTGGAAATATATTAAGATATATGTGCATATATTGGACATTAGCATCATACACTAAGCATATTGGGAATATGCTTCAAAATATTTCAAACATTGTTGACCTTTGTTATATAATCCCAGGCTTGGGGAAACATATTTGCATAGACTTAGCAATATATTGTAAATAACTACGTAGGACACTGTGTATTTTTCCTTAAGATGCAGTATTATAAGCAAGACATTAAATTATGCCTATCAGACAAAGCAGCCGGATCTCTACATTTTTTTATAGCACATTCTATTGGGAAGACATCCCTGCTTCTAAAAAGCACATGCATTAACTGCCTGATTCATGTGGTGACATGTGGCATATCCGAATGCGTTATGGATCTCTCAGGAATAAAAACAACATAGCGAAACCATCACCTTGGGATGTTCATTGAGTGAATATTTTACAGACACACTCCTTTTATATTTATATAATAATTTAGTGTTATGACAATTTTTTAGCCGAGTTGGCAGTTTTTCTTTTATAATGGTATTATATTTGTGAGCCTATTAAGTGCATATGGGATAAACTACAGAAAAAGTATTTTCATAATTCCTCAGGGTGCTTGTAGCAAAAAAAAAAGCATATTGGTTTAGAAAAATGTTAATAAAAGGTCAAGCAGAACTTTCCAGTGCTTAGCATGACAGCAGTGGCAATTTTGAGGCCTTTTTTTGAATTGTATATCGAGGAGACGTGGGGATTTATGGGGTTTCCAGGAGGAAAACGGCACCCAACGTCCTTTCTGGAAGAGAGACTGACCCTTTGCCAGGGCTGGTGAATGTTTAAACAAAGAATCGAAATAGCGTGTTGCTTTCCCTTCTTCATCCTTGTCTCCTCAGCCATGAGCCCAGGCTGGTCTCTGGCTTGGCCTGGGTCCCCAGGAGCAGCACTGGGCTGCTGACATCGGGGCCGTTGTTCTGGCACCTATCCAGCTGGGCATCTTTCCAGGAGCTGGGGAGCCAATGCTGAAAATTGGGGTTCTTCTCCCCTTTGCTATCCTCTGAGGTAGACCAGCACAGCCACCCCTCCAAACCAGAGGGACAAGGCGGGTGCATCTGGAGGGCTGGGGCCGTGCCCTCCAGCAGAGCAGGAGTGCCGGGTGGGCCAGCCGGTGGCCCACATGGGACTCCCCCTGCTCTCGCCCGACACGACCTCCTGCGACCAGCACACCAGGCAAGAAAGTGGAAAATGCTGCATTTCTTGATCTCTTTCTCTCTTTCCTTTCAAAGAACTTATCAAGGCACAAAAATAGAGCGTGGTTATTTGGGGATTTTTATTTAGCGGTTGCCTGCATCTTAGCATGTTTCAGGCAAACCTAGCCACTGTGATTCCGACCAGCCTCAAATTACACTTCCTCAAAATAGACATGTTCTCGGTGGAGAAATGGACAGGGAGCGACTGCCTTGGAACAGGTCCAACCTGGGTCCCCAGCGGCGGAAGCCCAGGCACCCAAGCGCCTGGACTGGCAGGACCCACCCTCCCATGCTGTTCAGCAGTGGCCCTTGTGAGAAAGGTGGGGGAAAAGTCAAAGGCTCCACAGGAGATGAATGGGTGATTTTCTCAGGATCTGCCCCAGAGTTTTGTGTGTCTCATCAGCTCTTATATCCTGTCGGCGCTGCACTTAATGTGTCATTTCACAAATGACAGCAGGGTTGCTCATCAGAGCCCAACCTGGCTCCTTCCTGTGGGAAGAGGAGAGCTTGTCTGCTGGCACTGATTGGTCTAGCAGGTAAGTCCCCCAGGGCTGGGAGTTGGGCCTCCAGTTGAGTTGTGGCATCTTACGTAGGGAACCGCTCACATGCAGTTGTCACAAACAGTAGTCTGTTTTTCGCCTGTGATGTCCACTCCTGGATGACCAGGTACCCCTTTACACGTGCCATGCTCTCAGCCGGGTGCTGGGGACACCAGGGTTGGTGAGGTGCTCTGCCCTTGTCCTTGTGGGTTCAGAGACGCTTCCCCATGAATGCTCAATTATAGCCGTGGTGCGCACAATGAGGACAAAACCTCGGGCCCTATGACTGTGACATAGCAGGGCTGAGGTTAGGGGGAGGCGCAGAGGTGGGGTCATCTTTAGTTTAAAATTTGAGATTTTGCTCATATGGATTTTCCTCATTAATTTAGATGTTTAAAAATATTGCACTTATCCCAATTGTTGTGTTTTTGGCCCTATTCCTGTGAATCAGGGCAACTAGGCCAGGTCTGGCACTGGTGGAGAAGATGCCCCCAAGGAAGGGGGCTGGCCTACAACCAGATGCGTGGCTATTGGATGACCAGGAAGAACATCCCAGAGAGATGGACACTCATGCTCTGTTGTAGATAGAAGAGGGCTTGGTGTGCTCAATGTGAGGCAGAACAGAGCAGAAAAGGGGCTTGGTGACCCCCTTCATCCGCACCCAGACATTCAGGGCAGTTACCTCCCAGCAAAATGCCCTGTGGCCTCCGTCTGTGGCTCCCTGTGAGCAGTGTGCTGTCCCTTGCGTCCCTCACCACTGGCTTGGGGCATGAGTAAGATGTGCCAGGCAGGCATGCACAAAATGAGATCTTCCCTGTGATTCTCATGCTCTTCCCCGAGGGGGCAGCGTGGAGGGGCCCAGCAAGCTCCGCTGGGCCAACAGCCATGCCCAGGTCAGGGAGTCCAATGAATCGTGTTCCTCCAAGGCCACTTTTGACCCAAAACACTGCTCTATAAAGACCCCGACTGCCCAGACTGGATGGGCCACTGCTGCCTGCTCAGTTCTGCAGGACTCTGTGGGGCCAGAGAGCACAGGGCAATACCCTGTGTGCCGCTTCCTCCAGGGTTCCCACCACACATAGGTCTTCTTCCTCCAGGCTCACTGTGAGCTCCCTGGGCTGGAACCGTCTCTCTCTTTTCTGGTCATCTCAGGCCTGAGGAGGGCTTGGGTGCCATAGATTCTCAGGACGCACTTGCCAGTTCCCAGCTTCCTGGTTTTGTCCTTGAGTCCCTTGATGGAACAGTTTGAAGGGGAGCATTCTGAATTAAAACGTGTTGTGTCTCTTTGGTGAGCTGGATTATGGCCAAGGTCAGTACAGGGTGCATCCTCCTGCCGGCCAGGTGTATGTGGGGTGGGGGCAGGCGTGGGCAGTGAGTGCTGCTTTTGCTGCTGATGGGCTCTCCCCTGCATTTCCAGCAAAGGGGCATCCCCGGTCATGGCAGCAGCAGGACAGAGACCATTTCCAGAGCACATAGCCTGGCGGGAATGTCCAACACTAACCCTGGAGTGGGCGTGGCTGAGCGTCTGCTGAGGAATCCCATGTGGGGTTAAAAAAAAAGAGTCAGTTGTTTTAATGGGGACTTCCCTGGTGGTCTGCAGCAGCCACAGGTTCGCTCCCTGGTCAGGGAACTAAGATCCTGCACCCTGTGAGTTGGAACCAAAAAGAAAAAAAGATCTTCTTGACGTCTATTAAATGCGCTTATCTGTTTCCTGATTTGTGTCACCTCTCATCCCCTAACTGTTCTGAGACAGAGGAAGTTGAGGAACCCCGCTGGACAAGCTATCATCATGGCCAGTGGTGGTGGGGCGGCCTCAGTGCTGCTGGGAGCTCACTGTCTCGGTGAGGACCAAGGACAGACAGACGCTGAGCCGGTAGGGAGGACTTTTGAACTGGAGAAAGGAGGAACTTGGAGCACAGACCCTTATCTGGGGGGCCACCTTGCTCTGCCTCTCAACCATGAGCCCTCCCCACCCTCCGGGGCAGAGCCACCTACACCTGAGCACTCAGCAGGGACTCAGCCACCAGGCAGGTCTGGTCCCCATGCAGAGGGGCCGGAGCTGATGGGCTATAATTCGGGGCTTGAGTGATGCTAGGAGGGTACTCATCCCTTCATCCCCCTTCTTGCTCTGGCCAGTGGCACACAGGGCTTCTCTCAAACATGGCACAGTGATGCCTTTAGCCTCAGTTAAGGAGCGGCTTTTGTGCTCATTACATCATTAGAGTCTTGGGACCAGCCTGATAATTAGAGCCATCTCACAGATGGGGAAGCAGAGACCCAGCTTGGTCCAAGTTTTCCTGCTGCCAAGTGAGTAGCACGTGCTCAGCTTCCAGCCCACCTGCCTCTGCTTTGCAGGCATCCCCGGGGCAGTTCTGACTGTGGCGAGTCCTTCCCCAGAAGCACTTGGGGAGTGTCTGTTGGACTGTGATTTGTCACCGAGGTAAGAGTCACCTAAATTGTTGACTCTTCTGCAGCTGACAGTCTCAGCATGAAATTGATGACGGTATGGAGCTTGACCTGGCATGGAGCTTGACCCGGCATTGAGCTTGATCCAAATTCGATGTTGCCTTTGGATGTGAAACCGGGAGAGAAACAAGCCATTGGGTTGTGTCTACACATCCCTTCCACTCTCCCCCGTGCCTGCCTGTTTTTAGTAAACACTTGTTCAGCCTCTACCATGTTCCAGGCGTCTCTCTGAGCGCTGGCTGAGCAGTGGGTCGAGATGCTCACAGATGCTGCCTGTGTTTGCTCAACTGCTTTTAGGTGAGTTCCTTTGTTGTTGCAGCCAGAGTGGAAAGGAAAGGGCTCTGACTTCACGCCGTGGTGATGCTGTCCAGGCTGGACCATGGCATTTGGCCAGCTGTGATACCTCAGGGGTCCTGGGGACACATCAGAGAAGCTGATACTAAGATGTCCATGGTGGGCTCTGCCTGTCACCTCCTGAGACCTTTCCATGCCAAGGCAGCAGGTTCCGGTAGCACCATCTTTGGGGGATGCCCTTCTCTTATCACATCTCGTTTGTGTGTGTTATTTGCTTGGTCATGTCTGACTCATTGTGACCCCGTGGACTGTAACCCTCCAGGCTCCTCTGTCCATGGGGATTCTCCAGGCAAGAATACTGGAGTGGGTAGCCATGCCCTCCTCCCAGGGGATCTTCCCAACCCAGGGACTGAACCTGGGTCTCTCACCCTGCAGGCAGATTCTTTACTGTCTGAGCCACCAGGGAAGCCCTGGAGACAAATGGATTACAGGTAAGTGGCTGAGAGGACCTAAATCTGGAGTTGCAGTATCTGCAACCACACGGGCACCCCCCTCTCTGGGGCCCTTACATCTGCTCAGCCGGGTGATGCCTCTGGGCACTAGGGCACTGATTGAACTCCTAAGCTGCCTGGTATGAGAGAATCCCCCCACCCCTATCCTGACCGTATGGCCCTCTAGATACATACAGAACAGCCATAGCCAGCTCTGGGTGAGGATGAGGGAAGCCACTCTGATGGGTTTGCACAGAGGCTGGGAACCCTAGTGTCTGAGCCCTAGAAAGGCACAGGACCAATCTAAGACAGTCCCCAGGGCCTGTTGCCCAGGTCCTCTGTTCCCCAGCACCCCAAGGGTGCTCTCTGGCTACAGAGAAACAGAGGAGACCCAGACTGCTTCAGAAACTGGGGACCTAGTGCACAAAGAAATGGAAATAGGGCACCAGAAAAGCCAAAGACATTGTAGTTGATGGTTTATAAGATACATAGGTTTAGAACAGTTTTACAAGAATAATTAAATTTTGAGGGGTTCATTTTTATTATCCAAATGATAATAATGATTTAAAAAAATGATTTAGTAGGGAAAACACAGATTCCTCCCTCTGCCCCCTTATAAACACAGGGGACTCACATTGGGAGAAAGTAGGTCCTAGAAAGCCATTAGTAATATCCTAATCCCCCAAAAATTAAAGATCACATATAGTCCTTCCATGCCACGGGGCATTGAATGCAGGAAATCTTCAGGTCCACACTTTTTGGAAAGCATGCCTTCTCTGCTGGTCCATGTGATGATGGGAATGAAGGCATCTGTAAGGGAAGGTAGCAACTCTGACTCTACGGTTCCTGTTCTTTCTTTGTTTAGCTACCAACTGGTCAGCGTTTTGGACTCGAGGACAGTTTCCGGGTTCGGGAGGGATACGGTGGTCATCCCCTCAGCTTGTTCGCTTTCAGGAATGTCCACACCTACTGAGGGATGGGCTTCCTGAGCATCCTCAGTGACTAGAAGAAGAAATCCATCCAGATTCCAACCCCAAGATGCCCTCGTGGCTGCTCACTAAATTAGCAAGTGTGATGGCCGGTGCTGCCCAGTTCTCACAAGCCAGGCCACTCCAGCCCAAGCCTGGCATCTGGGGTCTCCAGTGCCTGGAGTCTCTTGGCTTCTGAACATGACTGCTGTGCACCATCCTCAGCCCAGAACCAGTGGTCTCATGGGCAAACAAAACTGGATCACGTCATTCTGCACAAAACCTCCAATGACTCCCATTACATCCAGAAGAAAATTAAAACTCCCCACTGTGGCCTAGAAGGTTCTCCAGGCTGTTGCCACCCATCCTTTCCTTTGACGTCTCAGACCCCCTCTTCTGCTCTCTCACCTTTGCTTTCTCTCCTGCAGTTACAGTGCTGCTGCTGCTGCTAAGTCACTTCAGTCGTGTCCAACTCTGTGTGACCCTACAGACGGCAGCCCACCAGGCTCCCCCCGTCCCTGGGATTCTCCAGGCAAGAACACTGGAGCGGGTTGCCATTTCCTTCTCCAATGCATGAAAGTGAAAAGTGAAAGTGAAGTCGCTCAGTCGTGTCCTAGCGACCCCATGGACTGCAGCCCACCAGGCTCTTCCATCCATGGGATTTTCCAGGCAAGAGTACTGGAGTGAGTTGCCATCGACTAGCTTCTTCTTCTTCTTCTTTTAAAATATGTATTTACCTGTGACGGTTCTTAGTTGCATCATGCGAGATATCTCGTTGTTGCTGCATGTGGACTCTTTAGTTTTTGAACTCTTCAGGTGCTATGCATGGGTTTAGTTGCTCCGCAGCATGTGGGAGCTTAGTTCCCCGACAAAGGCAGATCGAACCCGCATCCCTGCATTGCAAGGCGGATTCTTAACCGCTGGAACGCCAGGGAAGTCTCCATACAAGCCTTCTTGCACCTTCAACCTTGCACTGTTCCCTCTGCCAGAAATCCTTGCTACTCACTCCATTCCTCTCCTGCTGAGAGCGGCTATCCAGAACCCTTCCCTAAGACAGCTCCTTTCCCCAGCCTTCTTTATCCGATATCTGCTCCCCACATATCTCACCCCAGCGCTGCTTCCTTCCTTGGTTGTCTCTCTGACCCTGGAACTCCTTAAAGGTTCATGCCCGGCAGCTTTTAGAATGTGCCTTGCTCCGAGTCTGTTTTCTGAGAAAATTTGATGAATAAGTGAATGAACAGCCAAATGCAGTGCTGGTAAGAAATGTAAATCAGTACCTTTCTAGAAAAGCCCTAAAAACTGTTTTCTCATTAACAATTGATAAGAAATCATTAAATGGAGAAAATACCAATCAGCAAAAATATTACAAATGACTTATATATGAAATTAACTATTAACTACATTCGCCTTGTCGGAGAAGGCAATGGCACCCCACTCCAGCACTCTCGCCTGGAAAATCCCATGGACGGAGGAGCCTGGTAGGCTGCAGTCCATGGGGTCATGAAGAGTTGGACATGACTGAGCAATTTCACTTTCACTTTTCACTTTCATGCATTGGAGAAGGAAATGGCAACCCGCTCCAGTGTTCTTGCCTGGAGAACCCCAGGCATTGGGGAGACTGGTGGGCTGCCGTCTATAGGGTCGCACAGAGTCGGACACGACTGAAGAAATGCAGCAGCAGCAGCGCATTTGCCTTGTAAATCGCTGTATAAAATGTGTTGACAATGTACTGACTTTAGATTCTAACGTGTATCAACAGAGTGTAAATAAGATAGTGTTGAAATACAGAAACATGAACTGTGTAAGAAAGTATTGCTTTGCACACTGCTAATTCCAAACTAGCAGATGTGAACTTGTGTATATAGGATGAATAAGCAAAAGGTCACACTGTTTAGCACAGGGAACTATAGTCAATATCCTGCAATAAACCATAATGGAAAAGAATGTGGAAGAGAATCTATATATGTATGCTGCTGCTGCTGCTAAGTCGCTTCAGTCGTGTCCGACTCTGTGCGACCCCAGAGACGGCAGCCCACCAGGCTCCCCCGTCCCTGGGATTCTCCAGGCAACAACACTGGAGTGGGTTGCCATTTCCTTCTCCAGTGCGTGAAAGTGAAAAGTGAAAGTGAAGTCGCTCAGTCGTTTCCGACTCCTAGCGACCCCATGGACTGCAGCCCAGCAGGCTCCTCCGTCCATTGGAGTTTCCAGGCAAGAGTACTGGGGTGAGGTACCATTGCCTTCCCGATGTATTTTCTATACAGCGGACATTAGCACAACTTTGTAAATCAACTAACTGTACTTCGATAAAATAGAAAAAAGTTTTGATAACTACATATGGAGTTTACCTGTTTATCTGTATTGATTATCTGCACAGACTCAGAACCATCGATGCAAAAAACAAACTACAATTATTTTTTGGAGGTACACGCCTATAGTTTTTTTCCATGTGTGTAGAGAACATAGTTACATTTGTTTTTGTAATGTGATTTGTAATTACAAATTATGAATTTGCTTTTTATTACTTAGTAGTATGTTATGAACATCCCTAAAAGTTATTAGGGTCATTTCTATGACACCATTTTTAAGGACTCTATTGTATGGCAAATATGTGTAATTTTCTACTCTCCTATTGTTGGGGGTTCGGTTTGTTTCCAATAAAAACGAACAACTTACAGCTAAATCCTTATACATATCCATAATTGATTCCTTTGGAAGTAATTCTTTGGTTCATGCATTTTTAAGGAATTTGATAGTACTACTAAATTACCCTTCATAATTTATCCTATCATCACTGGTGTTGAAACCATTTTGCCCCCTCCTTAAGCACCATATATTATCATTGCTTTTATCTTTACCAGTATAGAAGCAAAAATGATTTCTCATTTTTGTTTCAATTTGTGATGTCTTTGAGCATCTTTTATGTGTTTATTTGTCCTTTGTATGTATTCTTTTGTGAATTGCCACTCAGGTCCTCAATACATCCTTTTTCTGTTGAAATATTTGTCTTTGTTATTAATTTGTAAGAAAGCTTTCTACACTGGGGGCATTAATCTTCTCTCTGCTATATATGTTAAAAATGTTTTTTTCCTGTTTTTGGTTTACCTTGAAATTTCAAAACTGCATTTTTTGCTTATGAATATTTTAGATTTGCAGAACTAAAATCTAGCTATCTTTTCTTTTCTTTCTAGTTTCTGCCTTGGGAATTGGTCTTAGAAAAGGCTTCTTCATTACAATTTATGTAAATGGTACTCTTGTAGTTTCACTTAAAAATTAAAATCTTGTATTCATATATGATTTGTTTTGATATGTGACATGAAGTAGGGTGTTAGCTTTACTTATTTTTTGAACGAGTGACAGAATGTACCCATAACTTTATCAATTATCTATCCTTCCCTCACTGATATAAATGCCTTCATAAATGTATATATATTTGCTGTTTTAATATTGGTGGGACTTCCTTGATGGTCCAGTGATTAAGAATCCACCTTCTAATCTGGGGATGAGGGTTTGATCCCTGGTTGGGGAACTAAGATCCCACAGGCCCGGGAGCAACTAAGCCCCTGCGCCAGAAACTGCAGAGCTCACATGCTCCAGAGCCCTCTTGCTGGAACTAGAGAGAAGCCTGCAGCTGGAGAGAAGCCTGCACGCTCAGTGAAGAGCCAGTGTGCCCCAACAAGATCGGACACAGCCAATAAACAAATAAATATTTTAAAAAAGTTGCTTTCTGCAATATATTTTAATAACTGGCTGAGCAACTTTCTTCTAATTCCTCTCTCTCTTTCCCCCTTTTTCCTTTAAAAAATGTTTCCTGGGAATTTTTACTTATTCATACTTTTGGATGAAATTGGAAATCAATGTGACAAAAATCTCAAAAAACTTTTGATGGAGATTGGATTGGGCTTGCATTCAACTGAAAGATTAGATATGGGGAGAATGACATGTTGACAGTACAGAGCCTTTCTGTCCAGGCTCACCTTTCATTTTTCACTTGAGCACGGTTTTATGTTCACCCATCGTTTTCTGCAATGTTTTTCACATAGGTATTGCGCATCTAGAAAATAGTGTCATTAAGAACCTTGAAAAGCTAATTCCCTTAGTAATTCCACCTTTATTGCTCAGTCTTAACAATGTGAACAAAGGTCTATACATAAAGATTTCAGTCACAGTATTATATTATTTACAATATGACCTGGATTAGATGAGTTAAACATCAGAGATACTTTAAATGGACAATAATTGGAAGGTGATTAAAGAACTTTTAATTCAGTCGTAAGTCGAAATATTATGCAGCCCTTAAAAAGATACTCCACATTTATGGAAATTACTTTAGTGGAAATGTTACATAGGAAATCAGGGTTGAATATTATATGGTCACTTTTATATTGTATGTTCATCTTCTCTATGTTTCAAGGCGGGATGGTCACATAATAAGAGGAGAAAAATACACCAAAATGTTAGAGTGGTTAGATTGGGAGAGGTGTTATGCATGATGTCTATTTTTAATTTGGGGTTTTCAGTACTGTCCCATTTTTCTGCACTTCATATGTATGGATGCCCTAACTGGAGCAAACGGGAAGTGAGCCCGCCGACCGCGCTTGTGGCTTCTCCAGCGCGCGGGCAGGCGAGTCGGCGCTGGCCAGTGCAGTGCCGCGCGCGGCCGGAGGGTGGCAGTGTCCGCTCGCAGACCCACCGCGCGGCCCGTTGACCTTTGTCAGCCTCGGCGGCCTCTCGTTTATCACTGATCACAAGAGTGGAATGAACATATTTACTTGTGTTTTGCTTTCCACTTATAATATCTAGTGGCATGGGAGGGAAATGAAAACAATTGTTCATAGGGGAAATTTATGAGGTTCATCTGGCTGCGAGATTTCCGTAGTTGCCCTGCGCCGCCCAGGGACTTGGATTGCTTTTTGCATCTTCAGGCGAGGAGGCAGGCGCGTTTCCATCTGCCGGAACGCTCTTTAGTGTTCGTCATCTTGGGTTTTAGAGGCAGTTGCCTCTGAACAGCAGACTTTTCCCAGACTTCTTTTCCTTCCCCTTAAGTTTGAGAGGAGCCCAAGGCTCCCCCTTCGGGGCTGTCACATCATCTTCTGGTGTACCAGAGTGGTCCCGATTTTAAGCCAGGCGCTCCAACAGAAGGCCAGATTAGCCAGGATTTCCTGGCTATCCAGGGATGTTCTAAAATTCCTTCCCTTCAAGGAGCTGGGATGGGGCTCTGCTGACCCCTGAGGAACTTTAGGAGGCCTCTCCAGAGTCATGAGATGGGAGATGGAGTGTGGGTGGGCCGGTCCTTACTCTTGCTGTCCTAGCTGCTTCCTGAGACCTGTGGTCTTATATCCGGAGCTGGGGTTGGGGAAACTGGGGTGGAGACACCAGAGAACTGAGGGCTTTGTTGGAGAGGTGTGCCTGGGCGGAGGTGGGAGCTGTGAGTGGTGGTTTCTGTCCCTGTCCAGCAGAGAGCCAGGCCAGGCCAGGCCATGGGAGCTGCTGGCTGTGACCAAGGTGAGGACAAGTCGGCGAGTCTGTTATATCTTCAAAAGACCCCTTGAGCCTCAGGCTCATGGAAGCTGCTCCCAGGAACCTGGAACCAGGTGTGCCTGAAGCCCGGCCCAGGGAAACGTCCAGGGACTGAGCTGATCTGTTGCTCTGTTGAACAGCCTCCTCCCAGCCTATAGGACACACCCAGCCTGGGCAGAGGATGCCAGGGGCTCACCCTCCAGGTGAGGCCGAGAGGGCTGTCCACGGTGTGCGTTGTCCATTTGCTCAGTCGTGTCCAACTCTGCAGCCCCATAGACTGCAGCATGCCAGGCTTCCCTGTCTTTCACTATCTCCTGGAGTTTGCTCAGACGCAGGTGGGATTCTGGAGTGGGTTGCCATGCCCTCCTCCAGGGGATCTTCCTGACGCAGGGATCGAACCTATGTCTCTTATGCCCTCTGCATTGGCAGGCAGGTTCTTTACCACTGGTGCCACCTGGGAAGCCCATGGAGCTGAGTGTAAAAAGAAGAAGCCAGGCTGGCTATACCAGGGACACATGGTAACAGAAGCATAGAAGAAAGATGTTAAAGCCACAAGAATTACTGACATGAACACACTGTTAGTGTGCTTCGATGTGGAGTCTTTTGCATCACTTGCATGTGTGTGTGTGTGTGTGTGTATGCTAATATTGTCTACAGTGGGAAAAGTTGTTCGTGGTTATAATGGATCTTGGATTCTGTTTTCTCCTTCCTTCTTTTCTTTCTTCCCTCCTTCCTTTCTCTGTCTCCTCTCCCTCCCTCTTTTCCTCTCTCCCTCCCCCCTCTCCCCTCCCTCCATGCCTTCCTTCCTTCCTTCTGTCCTTCCCTCCCTCTTTTCCTTTCTTGGCTGGGGGACGTTTTTGTGATGTGACCTTGGGGTGGCATGACGGCAGAGCTCACAGGGTCCTGGCTCCAGGCCAATACCATCTCGTGGTGGTGGCTGGGGTCCCTCCAGCTCTGTGCCTGCAAAGGTGTGACATGGTGTGGCCGCTGCAGGGCACAGCATCAGGCCAACTGGTGAGCCTTTGATGCCAACTGGCCAGCACGAGGGCCTTAGCAGGGGACTTGGCCAAGGCCTTCTGCAGCTGCGGCCCCAGGACCCGTGAATACCGCCTGAGCCCCCTCTGCATCACCGAGAGATCAAGTCTTCCTTCAGCCAGAGCTGGTGTCCTCTAACTAGGAAGAAAGGGAAACTGATTCACTCTGTCTCAAATATATAAAGACCTCATGTTGTCATCGGCGAGGACCCTGGTTTACATTTGCTGGGAGACAGTGTCTTGATGTCTCTCGCCCACAGGACCCTCCCTCAGCTCATTAAAAATCCACCTCATTTCCCCAGCAGTCTTACAATCAAATTACTCAAAATTGCACTGCTTTATTGCATATTGCTAAACTCCAAGACAAGCAAATACCCAGATAATGAACAATTATTTATGACAAATTATTACTTTTACATATAAGATGAACCATTTCCGTTAGGTGCGGTAAAGGTGACGGCCCCTCCCTGAAAAATGAGCCTGTGGTTTTCATGTGGAGTGGGGCAAGCACCCGCGGAAGGCTGGGTCTGGGCGGGGCTGCATCTGTGCAGGTTCCTGCCAGCTGTTCAGAAACTGCGTTTACAGGCTATGGAAGCCTCAGGCTGGTGGGGCAGGCAGTCCGCTCTTTCCACCAAAGGCAACCACACTTGCATCCCAGCCTGGACCTGGGCAATTTCCATGAGGTTTCCCACTTTCTCCAGTGTTGTATATGTAATGATGAAAGCATGAGGGAATGTGACATGTTTCACTAATTGCATTTGCATTTTAAGTGTTCAAAATATATTATTTGAGAGTGGACTTTTCTTAAATTATTTATGGACTCACTAAAAGTATGCTTTGGTTATTTCACCCCATTTCCACAGTTCTTCTTGTGAACAGAATCGTCTCCCAGCTAATTATAACATACAGTATTTCTCCAGCAGTCTTACAATCAAATTATTCAAAATTGCGTTTCTTTATTGCATATTGCTAAAACCCAAGACAAGCAAACATCAAGATAATAAACAATTATTTATTGCAAATTATTACCTAATATATAAGATTAACAGCTTGTAACTATTAAGATTAATACATGTGGTAAACTGTATTTATTATACTTATTTTGTAGCAAATATCTTTGTATAAAACATATGTTTATGTATTGCAATTAATGAGAAAAAGTGTAAGATTAACAATTTATGTTGGGTTTTGTTTTTAGATTTATGCACACTGTAAAACTTATTTATTGCACTTATTAAAAGTATTTAATGATGGACTTTTAGATGCTATATTTTTAATGTGCAAATATAAACTAAAGGAGTATTAAATTACAGAATGGAAAATTATAACCGAAGTCAAAGAATCTAACTATTTTCTGCTATAAATCTGCTTTAAAAAAATCATCACTGGAATTACTGAATCTTTAAATAGTGGCCTTTATGGTACATAATGAGTTCCAATGAGTTATCCTTTGAAAGGCTTTTTTCATCATTAAAACTAAACTCAACATTTTGCTCTTAAAGATAAATGTAGCCAACAGTGCAAACAGCGGAATCATTTCGTTTTATGATGAGAAGTTGAAGTAACATTGGAAGGAAGAGGTGCAACGGCCGGACGGGTCCCTCTGAAGGTAAGGGAGGAGGGCCGGCTGGCAGCCAAGGGAGAGCCCAGAGGTGGATGCAGCTGGACTGACGGGTGATGAGCGTCCTGGGGACCGAGGGGGTGGTCCCCATTTTTGCTACCCTGGCTGGCCTCCGGGTGGAGACAGGGGCAGGTGTAGCCAGGGCCGTTTCTTTGTCACAGAACTGGGTAGTGATGCACACAAGGCAGGTGGTGCTGACTGCTGAACAGCAGCGAGGCACGGCTGAGCAACCCTCGTTTTCCCCGGCTGCAGAGGCCCCGTTGCTTTGCTGGGAGGGGGAGATATATTCTAGAAGGCAGAGCAAAGGAGCAAAAAAACCCCTTGGGAAAACCTGCCCAAGTTTTGGGCCACTCATTTTCAAGAACTTGTAGGAGTAAGCAGTAAAAATGAGTCATTTCAGGTTTGCTATGGAGAGAAGTCTGCCGTAGCCGAGAGCTGCTGCAGACATGGAGCAGTGAGTCCCCTGCCAGCCTGTGGCCATTGGCCTGTCCCTCTCAGGGGTCTCATCCCATCCCATGTGCCTGTGGGTCCCCCAGGAAGCTGGGTCGGGGTTTCGACACAGACAGCAGAGACCCCAAACTTTGTTTGGTATTTATTATACTTATTTTGTAGCAGGCTACCCAGGGACCCCAGACATGTCACCATCCCTCTGGCCTGTAGGTGGGGATTGGCTAGGGGTGTAGGCCTCCCCCTCCAGCCCGCTGCGTGGAGGGGTTTGGGCACCTTAGGAGGTGGCGAGTGGCTTTCTTCTTGGCCTGTGCTAATCCTTCTTAGGAAGACGAAGAAATAAAAGGTAGAGGTGGGAGTGGGCAGGAGAGAAGGGAAGAAGGATCCAGGTCCCAACCTGCTCAGAGTGCTCTTCTCTGCTGGAAATTTGGAAAATCCATTCTGCTTACTCAGAAGGCAAGTGTTCATTTTCTGAGCAGCTTCTATTATTTTATTTCAGATATTGAAAGCTTTCTTCCCCTTGCCCCAGCATAATCATTTTATTTGTAGTGGGGACATGTGCAAAACTTCCTTGAAAAAGCGTGCATGAAACATAAAACTCTGATACTTTGTGCTGGCGGCATCCAGGGTGCTGTTTGGTGCTCTGGTCCTGGGGTGCACCAGTCAGCATCCCTGGGCACTTTGAGGGAGGATGTAGTTCTGTCTCTTCTTCCAACCTGGCTGCCTGTACCAGAGAGCAGATTGGCAGGCTTCCATCTCTTCTGGGTCCCCTAACTCACTCATAGACTTTCATTTATTAACTCACCCTTTCACTCATTTCTTCCTTTGTTAGTGAATTAACTCATTTGTTCATTAATGAATTTATTGCTCAGTTAATTAAGCAGCTCCTTTCCCTTCCTCCATTCCTTCTTTCTTCCTTATTGCTTCATTCAGTGAGCTGTGGGTTTGACTGCTTCCTGGGAAAGAGCCCCAACTGCCACAGCCCCTCAGCTTTTAGGGTTGCGGCACTGGTCAGAAGTCTTCATCAGAGTTCCGCAGTGATGCCGGGTCTCCTCTCCCAGAGACGCTGCCCTCTGGGAGCCTCCTCTCCAGCGGTTCCTGTGCCAGGAGTTGGGGCCCCATGCAGGGATCACAGCTCAGGGAACATATGGGCTTTGGCTGTGGAAGGGTTGGTAACAGAAAATCCACGCTCCAGAGGGAGGATCCACGCTAGACTTTATGTTCCTTGGGAGTCTAAGGAATTAAACTTTCTCCTGTGCTCCTAAGGGTTTACCACATGAGAAGAGTCAACCTCCCTGTAATAAAAGACACTAATGTTAATAGCAAGGTGGCTTTATTTTAACCCCCAAACTGGTCGCTGTTTATCTGTAGACTTGATGGTATGGACTCAGAGGCAAGGAACCAGCAGCCCTGCTGGCTGCTTGGGAGAGGAGTTTCCAGGAGGGTAAAGTATACTTTCTTCTGACCCAGCAGGCTTCTCTAGGGGTTTATCCTGAGGACATTATTAAAAATGAGCGCAGTAATTTAGTACAGGTGTATTGTTATAGCATCTTGTATAAAAAGAGGTTACTGATGAAACAAGTCTAATCACTAGACTAGATGAAATGATTTTTTAAGCATTTTTTTAATTTTTATTGCAGTATAGTGGCTCAGACAGTAGAGAATCTGCCTACAATGTAGTAGGCCCAGATTCTATCCTTGGATTGGGGAGATTCCCTGGAGAAGGAAATGGATACCCACTCCAATATTCTTTCTTGGAGAATTCTATGGACAGAGGAGCCTGGCGGGCCCCAGTCCATGGGGTCGCAAAGTGTCAAACATGACTGAGCAACTAATACTCTTTCATAGCTGAGCTTGATGTTGTGGTACCCAACAGAGCAGATACGCAGGTACTCAGGTACACAGGTTTCAAGTTCACAGCAGAGCAGCTCAGCCATATATTTATACATGTATCCATTCTTCCCCACACTCCCCTCCCATCCAGGCTGCCACAACATTGAGCAGAGTTCCCTGTGCTATACAGCAGGTCTCTGTTAGTTATCCATTTTAAATATAGCGGTATGCACAGACTTAAATGCAACAGATGGGTGCAAGAACCAGGGAGGCTGCAACAATGGTGAAAACCAGGTGTCGGAAGCTGACTAACATTTGTCTTTTTTCATAGAGGAGAGACACATCTGGGAAAGGAGGAGAGGCAGGGCAGAGGGGGCCAATCCTCACCTGTGACAGTATTCCCTGGTTCCCTGCGCGGAGTGGTGCTGGGCTACTAACAGCTTTTCATGTTTCTCTAATTCACGCAGGCAATGCATTTCAAAAGGGTTAAGTTGTGCACAGCCTTGAATGCCACAGGGGTACTTTCAGGCGATGTCTGCTTAAGGGAGTAGTCTTAAATAAAAACAGAGGATCATATACAGTGATGTTTATTGCAACTTTATTTTTGACTTTTTATTGTACAAAACTAAAAACATACAACGTAGCATGAACAGAAAAGCAAACCCACATGTACCCACTCCCCAGCAACTAACACTCTACATCCATGTCTCTATTTCTGCTTTGCAAATAAGCTCATCTGTACTGGTGGCTGCAATGTGAAAGACCTGGGTTCGATCCCTGGGTTGGGAAGATGCCCTGGAGGAGGGCATGGCAACCTACTCCAGTATTCCTGCCTGGAAAATCACCATGGACAAATGAGCCTGCTGGGCTACAGTCCATGGGGTTGCAGACTTGGACATGACTGAATGACTAAGCACAGCACACAGCAGTACCATTTCTCTAGATTCCACATATAAGAGATATTAACAAAAATTCCTTCATATTGTCAAACATCCAGTGAATGGTCAATATTCCCTACTTGTCTCAAAATCTTTCTTTCTTTTAGACTGCTTTCTTGGGATTTTGAATCCGGTAAGTTCCATCCATTGCAACTGGTCCACGTACCTCATCTTTCCGTCTCAAAGTCCCCACCTTCTCTTCCCCTTTTCCCCTTAGAATTTACTGAAAGAACTGGATAAATTGTACCATTTCCTACAGACTTGATTTTGCTGATTGCTTTGTTTTTGTCGCTCTGTTTCTTATATATCCTGTGACTTTCTCACTAATGGAAACTACCGGTATTTCCATGTAGCATTATAGCTATTGTGGGTGTCTCAAAATATAATTTGTGCTCATCTTTAGTATGAAGTAGGAAATGGCAACCCCCTCCGGTATTCTTGCCTGGAGAATTCCATGGACAGAAGAGCCTGGTGGGCTATAGTCTGTGGGGTTGCAAAGAGTTGGACACGTTTGGCTATACACACACATCTCTACTAAGAAATTATTGGATCTGTCACTAGACCTTGTTATTTGATTAGCAAATGAATATACACATTTATTTTGGCTTTTGCTCATTTAAAAAATTTGACTGATTTTTTTTTAAAACTGATGAGTTTTTGAGAGTTCTTTTTCTTTATTTTCTGGAAGAAATCCTATAGAATAGCATTAGGTTTTCTTTAAACATTTGATAGAATCCATCAGTAACACCATCTAGGCCTGGAGATTTCCTTTATGGATATTTTAAATCTCAGGTTCAAGTTTCTTAATCAGTATAGTCTAGATTTTAGTTCTTTGTCAGATATACAATATTTTCTGGACCTTGTCTTTTCATCTTCTTCACATGATCTTTTGAAGAGCAAAAGTTTTGAATTTTTAAAAAATATATATTATTAGCTTTTTCTTTTATGAATAGTGCTTTTCCTATCATTTCTCCCATCAAGGACTCTCTGCCTAGCTCTAGATTCTAAAGATTTTTCTCACGTGCTATTTACTAAGAGTGTTATAGTTTTACATTTTAGTCTGTGATCAATTTGAGTTAATTATTTTGTAAAGTGTTAAACTTTATATCTGGAGAAGGCAATGGCAACCCACTCCAGTACTCTTGCCTGGAAAATCCCATGGACGAAGGAGCCTGGTGGGCTGCAGTGCATGGGGTTGCTAGGAGTCGGACACGACTGAGCGACTTCACTTTCACTTTTCACTTTCATGCATTGGAGAAGGAAATGGCAACACACTCCAGTATTCTTGCCTGGAGAATCCCAGGGACGGGGGAGACTGGTGGGCTGCCATCTCTGGGGTCGCACAGAGTCGGACACGACTGAAGCGACTTAGCCGCAAACTTTATATCAGTGTTCTTTTTGTTCGTTTGTTTGTGTTTGCCAGTGGATGTCCAATTGCTCCAGAACCATTGGTTGAAAACCAGTATCTTTTTTCAGTAGATTGCTTTTGTACCTTTGTAAAAGTCAGCTGGATATACGGGATATGGAAGTGCCCATTAATATGAATGGATAAAAAGATGGAGACACACACACACACACACACACACACACACACACACACACACACACCAATACTACTCAGCCATAAAAAGAATGACATTTTGCCATTTGCAGCGACATGGATGGACTTGGAAAGTATTATGCTTAATGAAATAAGTCAGAGACAAATACTGTATCTTATCACTTACATGTGGAATCTAAAAACACCACAAACTAGTGAATATAACAAAAAAGAAACACATTTACAGTTATAGAGAACAAATTAGTGGTTACCAGTGGGATGAGGCAAAGGCAACCCACTCCAGTACTCTTGCCTGAAAAATCCCATGGACGGAGGAGCCTGGTGGGCTGCAGTCCATGGGGTCGCTAAGAGTCAGACACGACTGAGCGATGTCACTTTCACTTTTCACTTTCCTGCACTGGAGAAGGAAATGGCAACCCACTCCAGTATTCTTGCCTGGAGAATCTCAGGGATGGGGGAGCCTGGCGGGCTGCCGTCTATGGGGTTGCACAGAGTTGGACATGACTGAAGCGACTTAGCAGCAGCAGCAGCAGTGGGACGAGGGAAGGGGGAGGGACTCTGGGGTAGGAGGTTAAGAGTTTCAAAATGTTGTGCATGAAATAAGCTACAGTGCAATATTGTACAGCACAGGGAATATAGCCAACATTTTATAATTATTATAAATGAAGTGTAACCTTTAAAATTGTAACTATTGTTCACCTGTAACATATAAAATTGTATATCAATTATATTTCAATAAAAAACTTGCTGGGCATATTTTTGTGGGGTACTTTGGGGCTCTCTAGCCTATTCTATTGATATGCAGTCTTATCTCTCTGCCAATATACAATCTTGATCACTGTAGCTATATGGTAAGTCTTGAACTTGGGTAAGCCAATTCCTTCTAATTTATTCCTCTTTTTCTAAAATTGTTTTTGCTATGCTAACGCCTTTGTTTTTGAAACAAATTTTAGAATACCATTGTGTGTGTGTATATATATATGTCTCTGTGTGTGTCTTTATGGAATTTTGATAGAAATTATATTAAACCTGTGTATCAATTTGAGGAGAATCTTTTTGTTGAGTCTTCTAATCTATGAACAATTATTTAGATCTTCTTTGATTTCTTTCCTCAGCATTGAGTAGTTGTCTGCACAACAATTATACAAGTTTTGTTAGATTTATATCTTAATTTTTTCTGAGAAATTATTACCGCATTATATTACAAAATTTTTGTGTTCATGCATTTATTGCTAGTTTATAGAAATATAATTGATTTTTGTATATTTATCTTTTACCTTGCAACCTAGCTGAATTCATTTGTTATTTCTAACAGACTTTTTATAGATGTCTACATAGATAACCATATCATCTACAAACAGAAATAGTTTTGTTTTTTCTCTTCTGATTTGCATGCGTTTTATTTCCCTTTTTCTTTCATTATTGCACTAGCTAGAACTTTAGCCAGTATGTTAAATAAGAGTAGTGAGCATGACACCTTGCCTTGTTCCAGCTCTCTGGGGAAAAATATTATCTTTTTTCACTAAGTGTAACGTTAGCTGTAGGTTGTTTGTAGATTCCCTGTATCAAAAAGAGTAAGTGCCCCACTATTCCTAATTTTCTGATATATTTTATCAAAATATTCTGTCAACATCATATCATCATATAATTTTTATTTTTTTAGCTTGTTAATATTGAACCAGCTTTGCATCCATGGAACATATCCCATTTGGTTACTGTGTGTAATTCTTTATATATATGTTGCTGAATTCTATTTGCTAATATTGTGAAGGATTTTTGCGCCTCTCTTCTTCTAGTTTCATCCTTTCCTTCTCCCTCCCTCCCTGCCTCCTGGCTCTTTCCTCGCCTCTGCACTCCCTTTTCTATCTTCCTTCTTTCCCTCCTTCTTCCCTCCCTCCCTTCTCTTCCTCTCTTTTCTTTCTTTCTTTCACAGTGTTTGATTTTGGTAGCAGAGTTAATACAAGCTTAATAATATGAACTGGAAGTGTTTCCTTCTTTTTATTTTCTGGGAGAAATCCTACAGAATAGGATTAATTTTTCTTTAAACATTTGAGAGAATCCATCAGTAACACTATCTAGGCCTAGGGGTTTCCTTTTTGGATATTTAAAATCTCAAATGCAAATTCATTAATCATTATAGGACTATTCACACTCTTGTTTTCACACTGGGTGAATTATGTGTTTTTTTGAAGAATGGGCCCATTTTGTTTCAGTTGTCAGAGTTAATGGTGTAGAGTTGTTTACAGATTTCCTCATCATCATTTTTGTAAGTGCAGAGTTTGTGCTGATATCTTCTGTTTTATTCCCGTCAGGACAATTTGTGTTTTTCTGTTTTTTTTTTTTTTTGTCAGTTTGCCAGAGATTTGTCAGTTTTATTGATCTTTCCAAAGAAGTAACTTTTTGTTTCATTGATCTTCTCTATTGTTTTTAATTCCGTTTATTTACATTCTTATCTTTATTATTAGCTTTCATCTGTCTTTTTGCTTTGAGTTTATTCTGCTCTTCTTTTATCAGAGGCAGCTTATTTATTTGAGACCTTTCCTCTTTCCTTTCTGTCTGCATTTAGTAGTTTAAATTTCCCTCTCAGCACTGCCTTAGCTGTGTCCTACAACTTCGGATTTTTGTATTCTCATTTTCATTGTTTCATTAAAAATTTCCATTGAGATTTTTCATAATCCATGGGTTATTTATAAGTGTGTTGTTTAGTTTCCAAGTGTTTGGAAAATTTTGTTATCTATTATTGATTTCCATTTGGTTTTATTGTGGTTGAAGAGCATACTCTATATGACTTAAATTCCCTCAAGTTTGTTGAGATTTTTTTATGGCCTAGGATATAGTCTATTTTTGTATATGTTCCGTGGACACTTGGAAAAAGTGTGGCTCCTACTGCTGTTGTATGAATTGTTCTATAAATGTCAGCTAATTCTTGGTTGATGGTGTTGAGTTTTTCCGTATCCTTGTTGGTTTTCTGTCTAGTTTTTGACAGAAGGGACTTAAGCTCTCAACTATAATTGTGGATTTATCTCTTTCTCTTTTCAGTCCTGTCAGTTTTTACTTCTTATATTTTGTAGCTCTTTCGTTTGGTATAAATACATTTAGGATATACACACATTCTAAGTGTATGTACGAGTATACAAGAATAATGAATATAAGAATACAAACATATTCTTGATGGACTGATCCTTGTATCATTATGTATTATCCTTTTCTATCTATGGTAATTTTCTTTGAAGTCCATTTTATCTGATATTCATGTAAATATTCCTTTTGTTTACTTAACATTTGCACAATATATCTTTTGCTTTCAACCTGCCTATATTGTTGTATTTGAAATGAGATTTTTGTTGACAATATGTCATTAGGTCATTTTTTTCCTTTTCTTCTTTTTAAAAATAATTTATGTATTTTTTATTGAAGGATAATTGCTTTACAGAATTTTGTTGTTTTCTGTCAAACCTCAACAGGAATCAGCCATAGGTATACATATATCCCCTCCCTTTTGAAACTTCCTCCCATCTCACTCCCCGTCCCACCCCTCTAGGTTGATACAGAGCCCCTGGTTGAGTTTCCTGAGCCATACCGCAACTTCTCATTGGCTATCCATTTTACGTATGGTAGGAGACAGTGAGATGTATGGAAGGTCATGTTTTTAAATTCATTTCTGCCACCTCTCTTAATTGGTATACTTAGACCATTTACATTTAATATAGCCATTTACATTAATATAACCATTTACATTTACTATACATTTGCTATATTAGAGCTTAATTCTGCTCTTGTCATTCATTTGTTTTCTGTGGTTTGTGTCTTTATTTTCTTTTTCCTGTGTGCCTGTGGAACATTAAAAAGTTCTGCTTTGATTTATCTATAGTGTTTTTGAGTATATCTGTTTGTATAACTTTTTAAGTGGTTGCTCTAGGCATTGCATTCTTTATATATAGCTTATCAGCTTCTACTGGTATCATCATTTCATGAGTTTGAATAAAGTCTAGAAACATTACCTCCCTTTACCTTTATCTTCCCCATTTATAACATTGTTTAAAATTTTTCACTACATACATTTAGAATTACATCAAGCAGTGTTGTAGTTTTTGCTTGATCATCAAACATGTTTGGGAAACCTCAAAAGAAGGGAAACCTATTGCATAATATTTACCCATATTTTTATTTATTGTGTTCCCTTTCCTCTGTTCCAAGTTTTCTTTTCTTTCTTTCTTTTTTTAAATAGAATCTTTTCTATTTACAGAAGCTTCTTCAGCCTTTTTTTTAGGGTAGAATTTCTCTTAATTTATTTACACTGGAGAATGTCTTGATTTCCTTTAATTAATGAAGAGCAATTTTGTTGGGTATAAAATTTGGTCTTCACAGTCTTTTCTCCCAAACACTCAAAGACTATTGTTTTATTTCCCCTGGCCTCCATGATTTCTGATGCGAAATCTACTGTTATTCTCATTGTCTTCTCCCAGTGTTAACACATTACTTTTCTCTGGCTATTTTCAAGATTTTGTCTTTGTTTTTAGTTTTCAGAAGTTTATTGATAGTGCGTCTTGTATCGGTTTTTAAAAAATTTATACTGTTTGGGTAAACTTAGGTTTTTAAAAATTTATACTGTTTGGGAAAACTTAGCTCCTAGAATCTGTAGGTTTATGTCTTTTGTCAAGTCTGGGAAGTTTTCAACCATTCTTTCTTTGAATACTTTGCAGTCCTGTCCTCTTTCTCCTCTCCTAGGATTCTGATGCAATTAATGTTAGGGCTTTTGTTATAATCCCATGGGAACCTGAGCCTCTACTATTTTTTTCATCCTGTTTTTCTCTCTGTTGTTCAAATTGGGTAATGCCTATTTTCCTTCCTCTTTCTCCTCTATTCTTCTCTTTAAGCCCAACTACTAAACTTTTTTTTGGTTATTGTATTTTTCAGTTCTAAAATTTCTCTTTGGTTCTCCTTTATATCTTCTGTTTATTTGTTGAGACTCTTTCCCTCCTCATTTGTTTCAAATTTGTCTGTAATTAATTGGTCATTGAAGCATTTTAAGCGATGGTTGCTTTAAAATCTTCATCAGATAATTCTAACATTTTTCATATTGTTGTTGGCATTTGATTGTCTTTTTATTTATTTATTTATTTATTTTTTGTACAACATTTTCTTCTTTAAATTAATTTTTATTGGGGTATAGTTGATTTGCAATGTTGTGTTAGTTTCTCCTGTTCAGTAAACTGAATCAGTTATGCACATATATATATATATATATATATCCACTTTCTTCTAGATTCTATTCCCATGTATCTGGTTGTCCTTTAAAATTCAGTTTGAGATCTTTCATTTTTGTGGTATGATGATTTTTTATTGAAACCTGGATGTTTGCATTATCTTAGGAGATTCTGGATCTTAAACTTTTGGTTTAGTTGGTTTTCTCTGACACTGTTGTAGTTGGGGAAAGGGGATGCTGCTTGTTAGTTTTGAGTTCAAAACTAACATATTTTGCAGCTCTGTTTGGTGCATACACATTTAGGATTGCTATGTCTTCTTGGTAAATTAGCATTTTTATTATTATGAAGCGTCTCTACCGTTGATCATTTCCTTTGCTCTGAAGTCAGTTCTATCTGGTAGAAACATAGCCTACTTCCAGGCTTCCCATGCTGCTGCCTATGGAGGAAGTGGGATCCTTACTGCTTTTGAATGTGGGCAGGTGAACTGGCTCCCCATGTGGACTCCACTGACACAGTGATGGGTTGGCCTTGTTACCTGGACAATGGTGGAAGTCTCGATTCTCCACCAGGCCTGTTTAAAACTACATCAGAATGGGAGGGTTATTTTGTTACTACCAAGAGAAAGGTGAAGTACGGGCTCCCCATTGTCTCCACAGACATTGTTGGGATTCTCCAGGCCAGAGTACTGGAGTGGGTAGCCCTTCCCTTCTCCAGGGGATCTTCCCAACCCAGGGATCAAACCCAGGTCTCCTGCCTTGCACGTGGATTCTTTACCAGCTGAGCCACCAGGGAAGCCCAAGAATCCTGGAGTGGGTAGCCTGTCCCTTCTCCAGTGGATCTTCCCGACTCAGGAATCAAACCAGGGTCTCCTGCATTGCAGGCAGATTAGAGTAGAGTGGGTGGAGCAGAGTGGCTGATTATTGCCTAAAAGTTTTTTTTTTTCTTACTAGGCCGCCACTTTCTTTGTCCTTTGGCCAGAGAGATCAGACTTTCATTGGGACTTTCTTTTGACTGTGCCTATTGTAGTTTCCAGACGTCTGGCTTCTTCTATTCCATGTCTAGCATATATAAAGCAAAAAGAAAATCAAGGGAACTGACTACTATGTCATTTCTTGGGCCTTGAGGTCCTAGCCAATCTACTTTTGTCTTTCTACCTTCTCCGGGATCAGTGGGTAGTCTCCCTTCCTAATCACTCTCCCTTGGGGATTTGTTCTATGTCAGCACGTGGCCATTGGCCCTCATTCATTTTTTCAACAAAATTGGTTTTAGCCTGTCTCTGCAGATACAGTGATTGAAAAACCTTATGAGTTACAGTTAGTGGAAGAGACAAAGAGCAACCTCAGGGTCTGGGAGGATGGTTTCTCCTGGGCTGACCTTGCCTTATCCTCGAGGAGGAGATTCTAGGGCGCAGGGTCTGGGCCTTGCTTCTCTGCCCAGGATGAGATGTGGCTCCCAGTCCCAGTCCCAGTGGATACATCTGGAGGTTTGGCCTCAACAGGACACACTCAGGTACTGAGCATCTATCTGCCAATGCTGGGCCGACACTGGGATGTGGAATGTGAGATGAGAGAGGAGAGGCCAGCTCCTGGCAGCTCCAAGCCTGGGTGGGGCTGGAACGAGGCTGTGGAAACAATCAGTGTCTTGAAAGCTCATCCTTGAATGGGAATGTGGGCACTAGGGGTGATGGCGATCAGGCTACGGCTTCCTCAGGAAGGAGGCTTCTGAGCTGCACCTGGACACTGATTGAAAAAGTGCTAGTAGAAGGGCAGCCTAGGAGGGGGCTCTATTTCCTGCCCCCATCAGGTGGAGCAGCTGGAGAAGGGACCTGGGGAACCCAGGTTCCCGCTGGGGCTGCTGCCCTAGTGTTCTCCCTCCCCTCCCTATGGGCATTGTCTTCCTCCTGCTGTGATACCCCCACCCTGGTCTTTCCTTGTGCCCCCACGGGCACTGCACTCCTGCCCATGATGCCTGTCCAGGCCCTCCATTGTCTGGGGAAGATGTGCGCTCACCCGGGTGGGTTATTATTAGCCTGTGATGAAGTGAAAGGCCCTGAATGGGGATGCCGAGCTCCTGCCTGACACCGTGGCCGAGGCAAGAAGGAAATGATTCATTATGGCTACAAGGCGTGCTCTAATTTCATATAACGAAATAAATGACAGTCGTATTTTGGGCGCCACCATGCACAGATAGCATTGTTCCCTGACTGCCTCTCACCCGGGCTGCAAGGAGAATTGGAGCAGCTCTTTGTGCTGAGAGATGAGAGGCTGGGGGCACTTGGGGGGTGGCGGGTGCTGTGACCCTGGGAGGATGAGTCAAATCTTGGCTCAGTGGCTGGGGTGGCTGGGGAAAGGGATTCCGAGACACCCTCCTCCCAGTCGCGGGCCCCCCTTCCTGCTGATCTCACTTCTTCCTGTGCTTCATATACCCCGCCTTCTATCCTCATGGCTCCTCCAGACCCTGCCTATCCATCCAATTCAGCCCCAGCTCTGGGCCACCTCCTCCAGGAAGTCCACAGGGATTTCCAGCGGTGTGTCTATGCATTCTGGTGAGCACCTGTCTTCCTCCTTGCAGGCTCCTGGATGCCTCACACAATACCACACTTAAAGCTTTAGGTGAGGCTTCCTTGGCTGTGAATGTGTCCCCAAGTTCAGTGTGCCTTCACCTTCTGGAGCAGGGAATTCCCTCACGTTGATGGCAGGGCAGCCGTGAGGGGGTGCACCTTCAGGGCAGGTCTAGCTACAAGATTTACTGGCACCAGGGTCAGATGAAAATTCATGGGCCATTGTTACAAAATTAAGAATTTCAAGAGCAGAATCTTAAACACTTCTGAATAATGGACCCTAAGCATTGCATAGGTGGCAGCCTCTGTTCTATAGCTTGAGCAAAGAGACCCAAAGTTGGAGCCTGGGGTCCCCTGGTGACAGAACTGGTCCTCTTCTGCCTTAGCTGTGGTCGGGTCAGTTTGATGGGGCCTGGGGGAGGGACACTGGATCAATGAGGATGGAAGCACCGTCCACAGGCTTCCACAAGTGGCCACAGAATCTTATTTTCCCAGTGTGTCTCATTTGTGGTCTGGAAACTAAGATAAAAATAATAGAAGAATAGGATAACATTCAAGGGCAATTTCATCTCTGAGAGTCTCACCAGAAGAGGAGCCTCAGGATCGCTGGACCAAGGAATTCTTTTTCCTTCAATATTTGCACACAAAGTGGTCTCGTTTAAAAATGCACATTAAGAGTCATGTCAGTCACAGACACTTGGAAATAGGTGCTGCTTTGAAGGGAAACGGAACTTTTTTGTGGAATTTAATTCGTTCAAATACCCTTTTTCAATCAGGGTGACAGCAAGGCTGTGGAGCAGGGAACTCACACCTTCTTCCTGCTCCTGCTGTGGGTGGCTCCCCCTCGTCCCCGCCCCCTTCACCACCCACAGAGGTCACAGCATTGAGTGTGCCGGCAGTGAGGTGCCTGAGCTGGACAAGGCCCTCTCTCCCTGGTCTCCCTATTCTCCAAGATCAAGTCCTAGCATCACCCACAGACCAGAGGTGGGGGCCGGGCAGGCCGATACCTGAGTCAGAGCCTACAGTGGGGTTTCAGCCCAGGATCCCTTATTGGCTGGATTTCCATGGGGAGTGCAGAGGTTGCCAACAGATGCCCCAGGCGCGGTCTTCGGGTTGAAGACTTCCTTTCTTCCTTCACCATTCCTTGCTTCCTTTCCTTTCTCTCTCTCTCCCCCTCCCTCTTTCTCTCTTTCTTTCCTTCCCTCCCTTCTCTCCTTTCTTTCTTTCTCTCTCCTTCCTTGTCTCTTTTTCCCTTTCTTTCTTTCCTTCTTTCCCTGTGTGCTTTGCTTTACCAAAACCTGAATTAGGTGCCAACTTTAAAAATCAGAAGTCTGCGTATAAACCTCCGGATTTCTGGCTTCTCTTGAAAGCAGTCCGGAGACTCCGCGATCACATTCAGGGTTCCGAGCAGGCTGCTCGCTTCAGGCGAGGCCACGCTTGCAGGCTGTCACGGTCCCCAGGGCTCTGCAGCGTCTCCCATCCCTGCAGTGAGGGGCGGGCCCCATTGAGCTGGGTGCAATGTAGTGCTGGCATCACTCGTTTGGGTGGATTTCCTGGGTCCTGTAGGCACTTTACCTCTATTCTTCTCATTTAGAAGTTTCCCGTAGAGCTTTTGTGATGGAAAATGGCTCAGTGTCTGGGAGGCAGAAGCACAGATGGGGAGGAAATGTTCACACTGTCTGTTCCCACCCTTTCCTTGCACTCTGAGAAAGTGCTTGATTGATGCTGGTGACCAGGTTATTGGCCTGGGTGTTTCCCTGCTCATTGAGAGCAGAGTGGGGGGGCACAGCGAGAAGAAGGGGCAAAGAGGCGGCTGAGGGCATGGGGACATAGCTTTTGCCAACTGCTCTCAGCCACTACTTCCTGAAATGTGAATCTGCATCATTACAATCTTCTCTTTGAAAAGCACGCTCCCTAAACTGGGTTCCTCTCCTACGGAAAGCCTGTGCCTGTAATTGACAGATGGAGCAGCTTCTGACAGGTCACTCCTGGATGCTTCAAAAGAGATAAACCCTCAGCTCCACACAGCAGCCCTTTCCTGGGATCAGCTCACACTGCCCAGGGCCTGCCTCCCTGGCTGTGGGGAGGCTGGAAGGCAGGCATGTTTTCTGAGTGACCTCCACCGAGGGAGGTCGGCTGAGCTGGCTGCTGTGGTTGCCTAGTACAGGACCTATGTCCCATGGCACATCCCTTGGCCCAAGAGTCAAGAGGCAAAGTCAAGGCCCAGGAGCCTCTTGCTTTTGGCTGCTTCTCGTCCTTGGTCCCTGGAGAGAAGCCTGTGCCTCAAACACCCTCCTTCTGTCCCTCAGGCCATTCTACAGGAACCGTCTCTGCTGCCCAGCAGGTGTTGGCCTGTCTCGGCATTCTGGCGAGGCGAGAACAGAGTTTTTGTAGAAATGGGAAGATGGTGAAAGCAAGGAAAGCAGGTCTGCCACAATGTCCAACTAAGGAAGCAACCCGCCTTTCCCACACTACCTTGTTAATTGGCCATCCGTAGGTTGGGGCCCAGTTGAATTAAATAAAGGGTGATGTATGCAGTGGTGGGAAGATGCAGCCTTCAGCAGCACCCGGTTAAATGTTGCTTTGCATGTGGCCCAGAGCCACCGCTTTCCAGAAAGCCTACTGACTGTGGGTGGGCTGGAGTTTAGCCACACCAGGTACAGAGGGTCCCTTTGCTGGGCCTTTCTGTGACTGGGTTATGCAATATGACTGCCTGTCTCAGAGATGTCCCTGCATTCTTGGCCCACTCGTGGCCTTCTGTTGGGAGGGGGCAGTCTCGGGGTATGAACATCATCTAAGAACAGTCTTCAGTCACTGAGCTGCTGTGTTACCAGTGATGCACCTTGGGATCCTTTGCTGGAAAACGGAATTACACTCTAGAGGGGTCCCCCATCTCCCTGAGGAGAAATTCTCTGGATCTGTTAGGTCATTTCCTCTGGAGAATCCTTCCCAATTCTCAGAGAGAGGCTGCCATATGGAGAAGCAGGCTGAGGAAAGCCATCTCGTCTGGAGGTCAAGTGGATTCGGGAGGTGACAGGCAGTCTGCTGGGGAAGGTCGAGCCTTGGTCTGAAGATGCTGGCCATGTGGGGCTAGGACCTTCCCACCCAGACTCTGAGGTGGTGGCCTTTTGTCCATGGTCAGGACTTGGGTTTCCAAGAGCACAAAAGTGTCTGAGCAGACCCAGGGCTGCCACAGGCCTCTCCTGCAGACCTGTGAGCTGTGGCATCACCTGCATGCTAGCCTCTCTTCTGGGGTCCGTGTCCCTCCATAAGTCAGAACCTTCCAGATGACCGTCCATGCCTGCCTGCTTCCATGGCTCCGAGTGGAGACCACCTGGGTAGTGAGGTGTTTGACAGGTTGAGGAAATCTCCAGCAAGAAAGGGCTCCTGAGGGAGGCTGAGAAACCCTGTGAACCCAAAAATCTCCGTAGAGCACCCTCAGCCCTGCTGGAGGATATCACTGCCCGGCCAGCAGGCAAGAGTGGAGGCTGGCAGGGCAAGGCGGCTCCACTCTGTCCTGGAGACCCTGGGCTTCAGACCATGGGCTTCTAGTCTCTTGGGCCCTTGAGCTTTGGCAAACTGGTTCCAGTTTGCCCAGGACTTTGTGGGTTTTACTCCTGAGTGTCTACATCTGAGAAACACCTCAGTTTCATGCACACCAGATGATCACCCTACTTGGGTGTGGTCCCGGAGTCAGAGGGGTGGTCAGAGTGTAAAATCCGGAATGGGTGGGCATGGTCTGGATGTGAGGACATGCCTGTAGAAGAGGCTGCAGCACCCCTTTTATAGTAGGTATTTTGACAGGGATTGGATGATTTTGTTTATTAAATTTTGGCTGTGCGGGTTCTTGGTTGTGGTGTGCAGGCTTCTGCAGTTGCCTTGATTCGCGTGTGATCTTAGTTCCCCAAGCAGGGACTGAACCTGCGTCCCCTGCGTTGGAAGGTGGATTCTTAACCTCTGGACCATTGGGGAAGCTCCAGCAGCCCCAGGATGGATGCTTCTTGTGTGTCTTCCACCTTCCCAGCATGGGCAGCCCTGTGGCATCACTGTCACAGGCACATGCAGCACAGCGTATGTGCACGAGGTCACCGTCGTGACAGCAGCCGCATCAGCATGGCTCTTCCCATCACAGCGGCGCTGCTGTTGAACGAGCAAGGGTGTGAGAAGCTGTGCCAGCTGCTGGGCTTGCTCGTGTCTCTGTTAATGAGGCCGGTCTTCCTGCCATCCCCAGGAGAGAGGAGACCTTACTCTCCTCACCTCACAGAGGAGCAAAGCAGCCCGACACTTGCCCAAGGTCAACAGAGATGGATCTGGGATTTTCTGCAGCGAAGAAATCTTCCCACCTTATGCCAAGTTGGTGACAGTGGCCACTTTTGGAGACTGTGGTCTCTGCAGCTGCTGGTCTCTGCTGAAATCTTGTCCTCCTGCAGTACCCACTGCTCACCCCAACTCCTGGGGGTGTAGCAAGGATGAGACATGTCTGTTCCCCAGCTCCTCCAGCAAGGAGGGGATGCTCAGTGCAAATGCGCTGAATGTATGAGCCCAACCAGCCTCTCTTCCTCCTGTGTGTCCTGAAACCGCATGGCACCTAGAGTCAAATATAGATTCAGACATGTGGTCATTGTGTGACCTCTTTGGGAATTCATGTAGTCCCTTTGAGCTGAGGTTTCCTGCTGGTAAAGTGGGGGAAAAAATGTGCCTGTCTCATGGAGTTCTTCTAAGGCTTTGAGACAATGAAGCCCTGGAATTCAGAACCTTCAGTATAAACGTCAGCTATGCCTGCCTCCATCCACCTGCCCTACCCAGGGATGCACCTTCCTTTGGACAATAGGGGCAGCGTGGACTCTCCATGTTCCCTCTCTCTGCTGTGTCTCCTTGTGGTGGCCTGCATGTAGGCACTGGTACCTGGAGTCCAGGGCCACAGTGGGGATGAGGGTGGTGCTGTAATTGTGTGAAATTGCTGAAGAGTCAGGGGGCAGGAGGGAGGCTTGGCTCCTGGAACAGTGAAGGGACTGATCACAGTCTTATACGTAGACAGGGGCATCCAGGGCTTTGGGTATGCCTGGTGGGGAGAGCCTGGCACCAACACCTTTGAGCATGGAGAAAGTTATTGAGAAGGTCACGGCCACTGTCCATCAGGCAGACCTGGAGGCATCTAGACAGTGAAAGAAGGAAGGGGGCCGAGGAAAGAGACAGAGGGAAATTTTCTGCCTGCAGAAACCCACACTGATCTTCCATATCCAGGGTACAAACTGTCCCCTCCATGAGGCTTTCCTGTGTTTCCCCTACTGATCTTTTCTTCTTTGGGGTCTCCACTTGCTTCTCTATTTAGGTGTGTTTCATCTTTCTATCTGTCCTTCTTACAGCTTGAGGCTCCTCAACGGCAAGGCAGCCTCTGAGTCAATGGTGATTCTTGCCCTCAAGAGTTGGCAAGGATGCAGAAAGGAAGGGACATGCAAGTGGAGTTGCCTCCTGGGGACAGCTGGTCAACCCTCTTTCCTTGGTCATCTTGTCCACATGCTCATTTTGGACAACATATCAGACCTAAGCAGCAAGCAGTGAAACTACCTTGCAGCTTGGGTCTGATATATGGTCCTAGGTGAGCATATGGATGGAATGGTGAGCAACTGGATGGAATTCCAGTTGAGCTATTTCAAATCCTAAAAGATGATGCTGTTAAAGTGCTGCTCTCAATATGCCAACAAATTCGGAAAACTCAGCAGCGGCCACAGGACTGGAAATGGTCAGTTTTCATTGCAATCCCAAAGAAAGGCAATGCCATTGAATGTTCAAACTACCACACAGTTGCACTCATCACACACACTAGCAAAGTAATGCTCAAAATTCTCCAAGCCAGACTTCAACAGTACGTGAACCATGAGCTTCCAGATGTTCAAGATGGATTTAGAAAAGGCAGAGGAGTCAGATCTCAAATTGCCAATAACTGTTGGATCATCAAAAAAGCAAGAGAATTCCAGAAAAACATCTACTTCAGCTTTATTGACTATACCAAAGCCTTTGACTATGTGGATCACAACAAACTGTGGAAAAATTTTCAAGAGATGGGAATACCAGACCACCTGACCTGCCTCCTGAGAAATATGAATGCAGGTCAAGAAGCAACAGTTAGAACCAGACATGGAACTACAGACTGGTTCCAAACTGGGAAAGGAGTACGTCAAGGCTGTATATTGTGCCCCTGCTTATTTAACTTAAATGCAGAGTACATCATGCAAAATGTTGGGCTGGATGAAGCACAAGCTGGAATTAGGTTACCAGGAGAAATATCAATAACCTCAGATATGCAGATGACATCACCCTTATGGCAGAAAGTGAAGAGGAACTAAAAGCCTTGTGAATAAAGTGAAAGAGGAGAGTGAAAAAGCTGGCTTAAGGCTCAATATTCAAAAAACAAAGATCATGACCTATAGTTCCATCACTTCATGGCAAATAGATGGGGAAACAATGAAAACAGTGACAGTATTTTCTTGGGCTCCAAAATCACTGCAGATGGTGATTGCAGCCAAGAAATTAAAAGATGTTTGCTCTTTGGAAGAAAAGCTATGACCAACCTAGACAGAATATTAAAAAGCAGAGACATCACTTTGCTAACAAAGGTCCATCTAGTCAAAGCTATGGTTTTTCCAGTAGTCATGTATGGATGTGAGAGTTAGACCATAAAGAAAGCTGAGCACCAAAGAATTGATGCTTTGGAAGTGTGGTGTTGGAGAAGACTCTTGAGAGTCCCTTAGATAGCAAGGAGATCCAACCAGTCTATCCTAAAGGAAATCAGCCCTGAATTCATTGGAAGGACTGATGCTGCAGCTGAAGTTCCAATACTTTGGCCACCTAATATGAAGAATGGACTCCCTGGAAAAGAAGAACTGGGAAAGATTGAAGGTGGGAGGAGAAGGGGATGACAGAGGGTGAGATGGTTGGATAGCATTACCGACTCGATGGATATGAGTTTGCGCAAGCTTCAGGAGTTGGACAGTTCATGGATAGGACTGCACACTGCAGTCCACGGGGTCGCAAAGAGTCAGACATGACTGAGCGACTGAACTGAATTGAACTGAACTGAGCATGTGGACAAGATGCCTGAGTCCTGGAAAAAACAGGACTCTAAAGGTGATGTAGGACCCCCTTTTAGAGTCTAAATGCCAAATGGGTGTCACAGCCCTTGGTTGCGAAAGTGAAAGTCACTCAGTCATGTCCGACTCTTTTCGACTCCATGGACTGTAGTCTATGGAATTCTCTAGGCCAGAATACTGGAGTGGGTAGCCTTTCCCTTCTCCAGGGGATTTTTCCAACCCAGGGATCGAACCCAGGTCTCCAGCTAAGCCACAAGGGAAGCCCAAGAACACTGGAGTGGGTGGCCTATCCCTTCTCCAGGGGATCTTCCCAATCCAGGAATTGAACCGGGGTCTCCTGCATTGCAGGTGGATTCTTTACCAACTGAGCTATCAGGAAGCTGAGCAGGAACTGAGAGAACAGGCAGGTGCTTCAGCCGTGGTCCCCACTTCCGCTCCCTCAACCGCGTCCCTGCTTGTGCAGCCTCACTCCCTCACCTGCTCTTTCCCTGGCACCGGGGGCTCAGAGTCTGCCCCATTGTTCATCTTACTCATTCTTTCACTCACTAAGGGATCTACGATGCTCCGATGCTCTGGGTACGGTGATAACTGCTCAGCACAGAGAAAGGCCCCCATCCACAAAGGGGAGATGGTCATCATGCATTTTTCAGAGGTGGCACCCTGAAGAGTCTGAGTGTGCACAGGACTGGGTGGATGACATATTGTGGTCATGTGAGTGGATTTCAGTTGAAAAATATTTAAGAAGCACACAGACCACTAGCGTAGTAAAAGGTATTATTTTCATGTCAAATTCTGTTTTTTTGAGAGGCTCAAGAAAATGGAACATTTGAAGATAACTGAAAAAAAAAAAATCCTGCAAAACAAGGGTGGGGCTTCACTGTCCTGGCTTGGGACTTTCTGTCTGGAACCTTCTGGCCAGGAGACACGGGCCACCGAACAGTGCTTGGGACAAGCTCAGGGCTCTCCCCACTCTGGGGCTATGTCAGGGAGTGCAGAGCAAAATCCTTAGGGGACAGGAGTGTGCACTCCCAGCGCAGGAAGCCATGGATGACCGCCAGCGGTGCACCCAGCACTTGTGAGTGCCTGCTGTATACGCGCCCTGTCCACTGGGCTCTGGGTGCCTCCGGGTCCTCGCTGGAATCCGATTCCAATTGCTTTTGAATCTTCAGCAGATGTTCTCTTTCCTTGGAAGGATGTTACCTCATTTTCCTTATGTTCTTCATGAAACATTCCCTGACTTTCCTCCACATTCCTGAGGCTCAACGGCTTTGCAGTTAACCCTCTTCCAGGCTGGCAGACCAGGTGCAGACCAGGGGCTTGGCGGTCAGAGGGACCAGGGCTCTAACCTCAACCAGGGCTCCCCCTGTTCCTTTCAGGCAGTTCTGTAACTTCTGGTTCTAGCTCCATGCAAACCAGGAACACTACCCTCTACCCTGAGGGTGTACATTTGTTTACTATCCTTTACGCCCTGGTTAGAATCCAACTCCTTTGGGGTCCCGTAGAGCCCAGCACTGTGCTTGCTTCCAAGCTGTTGATAAATTTTTGTGTTGGATTTAGAAAAAAAAATGTGATGGTTGAAAAAAATAGAAAGGCCTTTCTTTTCCTTAGAATTCAACTTCTGGGAAAGTTTATTTGGATGATTAAATGGTTAATAATAGGCAAGGATATTTTTTGGGAAAAAAAGAGGGATGGAGAATTTGTACTAGATATTAAAACACATTTTAAAGCCACAAAAGATCAAGGTAGAACAAAATAAAATCCAGAAGCAGACCTGTTGTAGCCCAGGCTATCTAGAAAACACAGCTTGAGGCAAGGATGAATGTGCCAGTGCTTTATTTGGGAGGCGAAAGCTGGGCAGAGAGTGTGAGGCAGGATAAGGAAGGCAAGCAGGGATAGGAAGCTAGGATCGGGCCTGCATGGCGACGGGACGGACACGGCAGGTGGCTCGGCAGGTAGCTTTGCTTGGCTCTGCGGTCTTCTCCAGGTGGGCTGAGTGCAGAAACTCTGTCTCAGGGTAGTTGGGAGTGAAAGCAAAGAGGGAATTTGTGTGCCTGCTACCCTCATCTCTTGTTTCCCTCTGGTCACAGTTCATCCCCTTGGTGGCATCCCCTGCATTTCCCCAGTGCATCTTCCGCTTATATCTTTGGTAGCTTCTCACCACACTAGCCCCATACCCAGAGGTGAGGCATTTCCCACAGCCTACAACTGGCTGGAGATGTCGGAAACATGAAGCATTGTGGCTTGGCTGCTGGTTGCACAGTGGTGATCATCATGAGGGTCAGGCAAGTGAGGCCGTCACCCCAGGAGCAAAATTTAAGGGAGTGCCAACAGACTGTGCAAGCGGGTGAAATCATTCAGGACACGGTGTTGAAAAAAATCAAAATTGATGCAAAAACTTATGCTGAACAAATATCAAAATTGTAAATAATGACAAGATTGGAGAGGGCTGGGATTCAGACAAAGTACTGATCCTGCTCATGTATATGGAGGTTTGAAGGAATATTTTCAGATGTGGGATAGCTATCCAAGTGGTTACAACTGGGCAGTGGGAGCTCAGAGCTGGGGCTGGGGATGGAGGTTGGCCTGAGGTCTCCCCTTGCAGCAGACAGTTGAATGTTGGTATCTGAAGCCAAGGGGCTGCTTGTTTGTATTCAATCGCTAAGTCACATCTGACCATTTGTGACCCCACGGACTCCAAGACGCTAGGTTTCCCCGTCCTTAACGGAGGTTTCCCTGTCTCCCGGAGTTTGCTCATATTCACAGCCACTGAGTCAGTGACGCTATCTAACCACCTCATCCTCTGCTGCCCACTTCTTATTTGGCTTTCAGTCTTGTCCAGCATCAGGGTCTTTCCCAATGAGTGGGCTCCTCGCATCAGGTGGCCAAAGTACTGGAGCTTCAGCTTCAGCATCAGTCCTTCCAACGAATATTCAGAGTTGATTTCCTTTAGGACTGACGTTTTGATCTCCCTGTAGTCCAAGGGACTCTCCAGAATCTTCTGCAGCACCACAATTCAAAAGCATCAGTTCTTCCATGCTCAGCCTTCTTTATGGTCCAACTCTCACATCTGCGCTAGAGGGAATACCAAAAGAGGAGACAAGCTCAGGGATTGAGCTCAACGGAGCCCAAAATGTCATTAGCTGAGGATCATTTCAAAATGCCAACAGTGGTGCTGGTTTAGGTGGATGGTGGAACTGTGGGTGCTTTCATTTTGCTTGTCTGTATGGGCACATTTCTTTTCTTTCTCTTTTCTTTTTATGTATTCTTTTTAAAACTGGAGTATAACGGCTTTATAATATTGTCTTAGTTTCTGCTGCACAACAACATGAATCACCTCTATATACACAATATCCCCTCCCTTGAGAACCTCCCCTCCCCACCCCATCCTACCCCTCTAGGTCATCACGGAGCACTGACCTGCGCTATACAGCAGCTTCCTGCTAGTTTTCTATTTTGCATGGTAGCGTATATACGCCAAAGTTCACCCCTACCCTTTTCTTCCCGACCTGTGCTCACAAATCTGTTCTCTATGTCGGTGTCTTTATTGTGTGTGTGTGTGTTCATGCACGCACTCAGTTGTGTCTGACTCTTTGTGATCCTACGAACTTGCCAGGCTCCTCTGTCCATGGAATTTTCTAGACAAGAATACTGGAATGGCTTTCCATTTCCTTCTCCAATGTCCCTATAGCTGCCCTGCACATAGATTCATCAGTACCATTTTTCTAGATTCTGTCTATATGGTTAATGTGTTTGTTTTTCTCTTTCTGACTTTCTTCACTCTGTATGACTTAGGTTCATCCATATCACTACGAATAACCCAATTTTGTTCCTTTTTATGATTAAGTAGTGTTCCCATGTGTATATCTACCACAACTTCTTTATCCGTTGCTCTGTTGATGGATATTTAGATTGCTTCCATGTCTTGGCTATTGTAAATAGTGCTGCTATGATTACTGGGGTCCATGCGTCTTTTTGAATTATATTGTTTAACTAAGAATAGGCATCTATTCCTGGAGCAATGAAAAAAGTTCCCACATTTCAAAGATACTGTCATGCTGACAGGCGCATATGCAGAGAAGCTCATCAGAAGATGCTTCTGGAAACAGCTTCTCAAGAGTTGCTCAGTCCTAATATGCTGGGACTCCCAGGGCTAGACTCCTACGACTGGTCCTGCCACTTCTCTGCCTGCCTTTGGCTGATGATGGGCACTGGGGTGGGTCTGCCATATTTCCGGAGCCCCCTAGTATGCTGGAAGCTCAGGAATGCTCAGTTCAGTTCAGTTCCGTCACCCAGTTGTGTCTGACTCTTTGTGACCCATGGACTGCAGCACGCCAGGCTTCCCTGTCTGTCACCAACTCCCGGAGCCTACTCAAACTCATGTCCATTGAGTCGGTGATGCCATCTAACCATCTCATCCTCTGTCGTCCCCTTCTCCTCCCGCCTTCAATCTTTCTCAGCCGGGCTATTCACTAGTGTTTGCTTTGAGCACAAAAGCTTAAACTGGATTAAGAAGTTTGCCCCCAAGGAAGCCTTCTTTTGAGGTTAGAGGTTGGCAGGGCATAACTGGGTTTCTTGATGAGGGGCAGGGCCATCTTTCTAGAAAATGTGGGCCTTATGTCTAGCCTTCTAGATTCCTAAATAGGTGAAAGTGAAAGTGAAGTCACTCAGTCGTGTCCAACTCTTTGTGACCCCAGGGACTATAGCCTACCAGGCTCCTCCATCCATGGGATTTTCCAGGCAAGAGTACTGGAATGGGTTGCCGTTTTCCTTCCCCAGGGGATCTTCCCAACCCAGGGATCAAACCTGGGTCTCCTGCATTGTAGGCAGATGCCACCAGGGAAGTTCTCCTAAATAGGTGATGTTGGTACAAATTTACCACAAATAAGGACACGTAATACAAACTCCAATTTGCATGTGGTCAGGTTTCGCCAAGCATTATAAACACCTGAATAAATTAATGAGCCTGACCCTCTCTCATTCAAGCATTATTGAGAGCTTATTGCATACAGGCACCATGCAAGTAAGAGATCACCCATCACTGCTGCTGTGAAATTTACCATCTAACCAGGAGAAGGGATGTATGAGATTAATTATTACACACACCGTTTATTGATCAGAATCTTGATAAATATTTTGAAGAGAGAGAATGTATATAGAGAGACTCACCTGTCTTGGTAGTCAGGGCAGGCTTCCTGGAGGGAGTGGCATTATTCAAGCAGGGATGTGAAGAAGGAGGGATGAGCAGGATGTGGTGGCCAGGAGGGCTGGTATTGTCACTGAGCACTTCCTACAAAGACACCCTCTCGTTCTCCAGGTTTGGAAGAGTGTCATGCTGAAATGGGAATGATATGCTGGAGGAACGCATGGAAGGGAGATTGCAGAAACAGGTGCTGTGAGCCTGGGTGGAAGCCCTGAGCGGGCATGCCCAGTGGGCCGCAGGGTTGGGAGGCTGGGTTTGGGAGAGAGGTGGGGGCGGGGACCAGACCCGTAGAGGAGCTGCTCCTATAGAGTCTGGACACGAGGCCACCAGTAAGGGACATGGGGCAGAGGAGGGTGGAATCTCAGGGCAACCCGGGAAGGGATTGTCAGGGAGGTGAGGGAGGAGCAGAGTGAAGCAGAGGAGAAGGAACCTTCAACTCCAAAGAGAAGGGGAGCTGAGCTGGCAAGGGGTTGGGGGAGGGCCTGGGGACAGAAGGCCAGGGTGGGTCAGGATGCCACGCCAGCCTCTTCTGCTGGTGGCTGATGTTCCCACAAGGTCTCCCCTGGCTGCCCCTGGGCAGGAGCAGGAGGACAGACCTGTCACAGGTGAGCTCTGCTCGGGCATCCCCTGGGGCAGCTCCCATCCTGGGCACACAGCAGGGAGGAGGTTGGCACACAGAGAGTTCAGCAGGGCCCTCCATGTGGACTCTGCCTTTCTGGGAAGGAAGGATATTCAGGTTCCCTGGTGGGTGGCAAAGAACTCTCCACCAGCCCAGCCCCCAGGCCAGCATCCTGGCCACCCGTCAAGGCCCTGAAGGCTGGCCTCAGTGCTAGAGTCTCTCTGCTTCACCTGCAGGCCAGCCGGAAGACATCGTCTCCCTGTTTGATTCAAGTGCCCTGCTGCCCTGCCCTCTGGTGCCTCCCTCCGCCGGGACCCTGGCTCTCCTGGCAGGTATCAGGTAGCATCTGGATCTGCTCTCCTCCTTCTCCCAGGCCCGGGGGTCTCCTCCAGGAGAGATGCCTTCCAACATGCTTTGTGAACCAGTAGATGATGGGGATGAGTTCTCAGTCCCCCGAGTCAGAGGTACCAAAGAGGGGACATACTCTTTCTTTATGTTGCAGTAAACATTGTGCCAATTGTATAACTTCGATCTAATCAGTTCTTGAGAAATAGCCAGTTTGGAGTTCCTCAGTCAAGTCACTTATCCCTGGGATGGAGGGGGTGGTATGCATGCAGACAGCGGGGACAGCTGGATAGCTTTCGATGCTGCTGCCTAGCGATTTCTCACTGGTCTGTGATGTGCTCACACCTGCCAGCATCTCACTCTGCAGCAGGTGCTCTCCTCTGCTGTGAGCTTTCTCTCCCAGCTAATTGCACCTTCTTACCTGATGCCTGGGAAAGATGGGCGGCCTTCCAGAGCTGCTCTGGAGCCCCTGGGAACTGGAAGGAGCTGATGGAGATCTGCCAGCTCCAGCCCCACATGACTGACTCTGTCCCATCCTTTCTGTTGGTGCTGCAGGAAATTGAGCAGGCCGTTGGATCGTGCTAAGACTGAGTTAGGCAGCACCCAAGATCCTGCTCAGATTCCCATGTGGGGCCCAGGCTCTGTCCTGTGGCCCCTTCTGACTCTCTCCTCTCCCCTAGACTGATTCTGACTAGGTGATGGGAACATCTGGAATGCACATTACTCTTAGTTTTCCCCTACTATTTCATTTGAAATGTAGCAATATTTCCCCAACATTGGAAAGATAAAAGTAAAAAATTTTTCTGAAAAAAATTTATTTAGCTTATTAAATTTTTTTTTTTACAAAGAAACCAACAGGAGGGATCTAATTGTATTGTAAAATTCCACATCTTCATCCCTTTTTCTTGGTCTGTTTATATGCAAAGATGGGCTTCCCAGGTGGTGCTAGTGGTAAAGAACCCACCTGCCAATGCAGGAGACGTAAGAGACATGGGTTTGATGCCCGGGTTGAGACGATCCCCTAGAGGAGGGCATGGCAACCTACTCCAGTATTCTTGCCTGGGAAATTCCACGGATAGAGAAGCCTAGCGAGTGGCCATCCATAGGGTTGTAAGGAGTTAGACACGGCTGAAGCGTCTGAGCAGGCATGCACGTATACAAAGATGCTGCTTAGTTAGCAAGCTTTGTTCTTCATCTTCTTTTTCGTTTGTGCCTTTGTTTTTAGCTTCTCTATGATAGTGTATGTGTTGCAATGAGCTGTCTGTGAGGGGAAGGCAGTGCAGGAGGAGCCCAGGGGTCCATACTGGGGTGGTGTTTTCCCAACACTGGGGCCCACAGCTCCTACTCCCTGCTCCCCCTCTGGTCCTCTGTCTCCATGATCACAAACCTTCAAGCCACAGCCATGTCCCAGGAAGGCAGGAATACAAGGGCAAGACCACACGTAGGTGAGAGCACTTATCAGCTTGAGAACTGCCCCTCAATGTCTTTGATTCTGAAAATATAAGTAAACTGTAAATAAAGCAGAAGGATCATAAAGAAGAAAGTCATTTCCCTGCCTGTGTGGATGAAATGAAGCTTCGGGGGCCACCAGGTGCTTCTTTGAGCAGCCTTAGTAAAGCCAAGGAAAGCCAGAATGTGGACATCTGCACCAGGAGAGGGGCTTGAGACGGGTGAAGAGTCAAGGACTAAGGAAGAGGCTGGTGGTCACGGTGCTCACGGGTGACACACTCCAGTAACTATACGCATCCCTCGAGATCTGGGACCCAGAGCCGGAAGGATGCCATGAGACTATGATGAAAGGGAAACAGAGATCATGCTGAGGACCCCTGTGTACCAGGCACTGAAGATGAGATGCTTACCACAGTCCCCCTGCTCTCGAAAGGCTCCAGGTTTAGTGGTAGAGACAGCACACAGGCGATTGCATGAGAACATGCAGCCCAAAGCCTGACGCCTGCCTGCACGGCTGGCTGGCTGGAGAGAACACGGAGAGAGCGATGAACAAGGTACAGGAGTCAAAACAAAAGAGGGAGGCAGTCATTCTGCTTGGCAGAGGGGGAGGGATGGCTCCAGTGAACTCAGTCTTGACATCTAATCCCAACACTGCCATGGGCACTCTCCTGGCCCGGAAACCACCCCCAGTTTCTGGGTCTTATTTTGTCTTTATCTACTAGACTGATGATTGATTACACCCGAGGCTGTGAACTCATATGCCTTCAGGGGCCAGGTTGGTAAACTATGTGGATGCAGGGGGCTGGGAGGGGACAGCACACTGGGCTGGGCATCCTTGTTAAACGGGCAACTGTAATTGCATTCTGGTCATATGTGCCATGAGGAAATATGGCCTTGGTTTGGGCACATCATTCGGGTTTCCAAAGCAGCTGGGAATCTAAACAATTGTGAGAAATCTCCGAATTTTTATGTGGCAAGTATTTCAATTAAAAAGAAAAGCAGCACTGCATGGGGCTAAGAACTTGTGGGTATAATTTGACTCTGGATTTTCTAGTTTTGTGGTTGTTTGTTTGTTTTGGCCACATGCCATGCAGGATCTTAGTTCCCTGACCACGGATCGAACCTGTGCCCTCCGCAGTGGAAGCCTGGAGTCTTAACCACTGGACTGCCGGGAAAGTCCCTCTTCTAGTTTTTGACCTGGAGACTGGGTGCTCTCTGAGGGTTCCCCCACTCTGTTGGTCTGGGAAATACCATTGAACTATGATTCTCCGTGGCACAGGAATACTGCCCTTGAGGTCAAAATGTGACGTGAGGCTCCCACAAGCGCCGTAGCTAAAAGGACACGCGTGGCCACGATGCAGGTGTGCCAGAAACCCAGGACCCAGTCCTCATCAGGTGGCCCTGCCTGAAGGCCTGGCTTGTTTATCCTTCATTCAATGACCCAGCAATTATTAGAGCTACTAGAAGTTGGATTTGTGGCAAGAACAACAGACATCTTAGAATTTTCTAAGGTTCCTCACATCGATGAATTCACAAACCAGGAAAAGGAAAGCTGTGTGTTCTACGGCTGTTCCTCTTTTGGCTAGGAACCCAAGGTTATCTTAAGGTCGAGGAACCATTCGAAGTGGGGCAGCGGCCTTTTGGAGCCAGATAGGCAAGCCAGATCTCCGCTCTTTGGCTTCGAAAGTGCGCATTCTGCTTGTTGAGTTTGGAATCCCTTCCCTCTGGGCAGGGCCAAGTCTTCACAGAGGCGTGAGGAGGGATGCGCTGGAACGAGCAGCACCGCGGGTGCACACCTGGCCCAGCAGCCCCTCTGGAGTGGCCACTTCCCCGGCTGCAATAATTCATCACAGGCGGGTTCACAAATGTACTTAAGAAAGAAGGGATGATCTATTTTGTACATGTTCCTTAAAGGGATTCCATTTTAGCTCCAATTGTAATTTTTACCTTTTTCAGGGGAATTTATTGACACAGTGCCTAGCTCAGCCCTCGTTTCGGCATCCTCCTTTTGTCTGCAAGCACACTCACCAGCCGCTTAATTTGTCATAGCCCTGGAGGTATCAGAACTAATGAGCTTTGTTTGAATAGACTTTTTCCAGTTCATCTAGCACACTTTGGGGTAATCACTCAGTTTCTGTTTGCTTCTGATCCGAGGCATTGTGGGAAATATAAGAAAATAATGGTTAAAAAAGCAGTATAAATTGGTAACAGCCACATTTTCTGCAAAGCCCTGAAGATTTTTTTTTTTTTAAATTTTACCACTTATTGAAGTACTGAGAGTACTCTAAGTACGACCATTACAATATCATATCAGAGAAGAATCTGATAAAATGCTATTTTTCAATTAGCCAGGAGTTTCCTAGTTTGCCTTCTTTAAGCAGTTCATAGCTAACAAATCTTTAAACAATCTAACCTCTTAAGGTTTGGAAGTGGACAGATAATAACCGTGAACACATAACAGTGTGTCAGCATGGAGAATTTAAAAATCTATTACAGAGATTACATACAGGGATGCTTTTATTGGTCAGACAATTGCGTTTTCATTTCTCTAAAGTGGCTCTTCACAGCTCCTGTGTGCCCACCAAGCGTGTGGTGGGCCGTCTGGGGAATGGAGCCTGGGGGCAGGGGCTGCACACACAGGCTGGGGGTGGAGGTGCTGCTTTTAAACCCACTATCTAGGTATTGTGGTCATCTGATGTGAATAGCCAACTCATTGGAAAAGTCCCTGTTGCTATGAAAGATTGAGGGCGGAAGGAGAAGAGGGCATCAGAGGATGAGATGGCTGGATGGCATCACGGAGGCAATGGACATGAACTTGGGCAAACTCCGAGAGATGGTGAGGGACAGGAGGCCTGGCGTGCTGCAGCCCGCGGGGGTCCCAGAGTCGGACAGGACTGGGCCACTGAACAACAGCATCTAGGTGGCGCTGTCATCGGTCCCCAACCAGACTAGCAGGCTGTGTCTAAGGGCAGGCCTTGTTTTGCTGCCATCTATGGGGTCGGACACGACTGAAGCGACTTAGCAGCAGTAGCAGCACGCATGTTGCCAAGGACCAGAGACTGTGGTTTGAAGAACTGTTGGGATCTGTGAAATGGGGCAATTTGGTAAAACGGACTCCCCCAGACTCCCTGCTTGGGGCCTGGAAAGGGCTTTTCGCAAAATATGTTGGGGGCTGCGTCCTGTAGAGTCTCTAAAAATCCAAGAAGCAGAGAGCTATGATGTCTTTGTCTCACCAGGGAGACTGGGGTGGTCTTTTCCCCGGGAAGGGGAGGTGGGGGGAGGGGCACTCACGCACGCACAGCACAGCTTTCATGGGCGCTCTCCATGTTTGGACTCTCAAGGGGCCGGGGCCGGGATGTGAAGATTGCGGCGTTGCTGTTACTCAGTGGAAGGAGCATGCTGGTCAGGTGTACTGTGTTATAAACAGACCTGCATTACTTTCAGCTCACAGTTTCACTGTGGATTGGACAAGACTCACCTGCTTCCTTTCGCAAAGGAGGAAACTGGACTCAGCTCTCGGGTAGCCTGCCCTGTGATCACAGGTAACAAGTAAAGAGGAGTGACTGGAGCCTGGGATTCTTTCCATTTCATCATACACTTGGAATCTTCCTTGTGTCACATCTGTTAGGGTTAGTAAGCATCGCCACCAGCAACTACAGTAGCCACAACAAACTCTTATTAGCATCCAGGGGATCTGAGATCCCTCCCAGGCCCTGCAGGGGTGTCCCGAAGTGAGGACGAGGCCTCCAGTCTCTGGGGACTGAGCTTTAAGGACAAGGCAGACTCTGAGTGACAGTACCAGATGTGGTGAGGGCAGGGCCAGGTATGGGGGAGGAGAGGGGAGGTGCCAGTCCAGGAGAGGGTCAGCTGCCTTGGTCTCCCTGGAGCTTGGATCCCTAAGACAGCCCCAGGCTTGGTGCTGGTGGTGCTGGGGTGTCCTTGGAGAGCTCCTGATGGGTGGCTGAAGACTCATCTGGAGAGGCGTGGATGGAAGGTGGGGCCCAGGACTGTCAGGTGAGGAGGAGTTGGGGCAGTTCTTTGTGGTGCAGAAGAGCCATGCCAGGCTCTCCTGGGAGGCAGAGACATGGTAAGTTTGGAACTGACACTTTGGAGGCTGAGAGAAGGGTGGATCAGATGGGCCTAGGCTGCAAAGGGGAGAGGAAGAAGAGTCCTCTGGGCCTCCATCGCTTCACCTGGAACAATGAAGTCATTTAATTGGTGTCTCAGCTGCGTAACAAAGCACCTCAGAGCAGTGGCTTCAAGGAACTGCCATTCTGTGGCTTGCTGGACAGCTGTGCTGTCTGGACCAGCCTGCCTGGCCTGGGCCTGCTGGGCTTCCTTGTGCATCCGCAGTGAGCTGGCAGGGTATCGGGGAGCTGGCGGCCTCGGCTGGCCTGACTTGCATGCCTGGTGGTGGGCTGGCACTTGGCTGGGGCGCCTGCAGTCTGCTCTGCCTGGGTTCTCATCCTTTGGGGCAGGAGTCAGACAGTGAGCACTGTCCTCTCCTTCCCTCACTTCTGCCATTGGCTGCGTCTCTGAACTAACCCTTTAGCTTACACTGACATGCAGAAGTAACCTCTCTCCACGTCTGGACTTGGAGTGAGCGCTCTAATAATGATAGATGTTACTATTGACACCAGAGTTATTTGTGTATGTTCCTGTGTTAAAGGGGAAAAGAAACGACACAAGGACATATTCCATATTGGGAATGTTCTTAATCATCTTTTTTTTTTTTTTAATTGAGGTATAGTTGACTTGCGATGTTGTGTTACTTTCTGATGTACAGTAAAGTGAATCAGTTATACATATACATATATCCACTCCTTTTAGATTCTTTCCCTATATAGGTCATTACAGAGTATTGAGTAGAATTCCCTGTGCTATATAGTAGGTCTTTATAGTTACCTATTTTATCTATAGCAGTGTGTATATATCAGTCCCAATCAGCCAGTTTATCCCTGCCCCCTTCCCTCCTTGTAACCATAAGACTGCTTCCTACATCTGTGACTCTACTTCTGTTTTGTAGATAAAGTTTATTTGTATCATTTTAGATTCCACATATAAATAAATAGCATATGATATTTGTCCTTCTCTGTCTGACTTAACTTCACTCAGTATAACAATCTCTAGGCGCATCCACGCTGCTGTAAATGGCATTCTTTCTTTCTTTTTTTATGGCTGAGTTATGTTCTATTGTGCATATGTGCTAATCTGCTTCTTAAGTCTACTAAAAATCATTTAAAAGGGATGCAGTCTGTAACTTTGCTGGTTCCTGGGACCAGCATCTTAGTAAACCCTGATGCATGTGCGGCGTCTTGTACTTTCCAAATGCTGTCATCTGCATTCTCTCTTGAGCTTCCAAACCAGCTTATGAGAAAGATAGGAGCAGTATCATGTAACTCTCACTTTATGGCTAAAAACGGAGACATAAGAAGAGGGTTGTCCAAGGTCAGCTGCTGAGTGGGGAGTTCTGACTCTACTGTTCATCTCTTTTCCATTTTGCTTCACAATCCTGACTCATCCTCAGTAGTGGCCCACTATGACACCTGGATCATTCTCTTTTCTAATCAAACAGTTTGGGCTCTTATTTAACAGCATGACACAATTGCTTTTGACTGTAGACATTCTCCTAGAAGACTAAGCTTTGGGTTGTGAGGTATCCAATAGCTAATTTGAAATGAAAATCATCTTATTTGCATCGGCATTGTCAGAGTCTCTAAGGTACATTGCCAAGGACAGGGCCAATGAGCAATGCACCATGAACTTTGTGCATCTCTGGTTTCAATGAAGTGTCCCTTTTTCTGGAAATTTTCAGAGACAACCACACATACACCCTCCCAATAGCTATGCTTGGGAAGATTTTCCTATAATCTGAGATTTGTTTCACTCAGGTTTTCCTGAAGACCTTGGGAATACCCTACGTGGGTTTCCCGTTTCAGCTCTGCCAATGATTTGGAGTGCCTCTGATGTGCAGTGAAGCAGATGGAGAACTCAGGAATTGCAGTCAGGTAAGGACTGCCCTTGGGCTGGCTGATGGCCTTTCCTTCTTCAAGGTTTAAGACAACCCCTTGTGAACACTGAGATATTCAAGGGTTCCTAGAGAGGCTTCCCTACCCCGGGGGAGCAGAAAGTGAGCTCTACATTCTAGGCTTAGGTCACCAACTTGCTGTGACTCTTTCTGTAAGTCACTCCACCTCTCTGATCCCTCATTTCCTCATTGTCAGTCCACTCCTGATTCAGAAAACTGCAAATTGTAAAGCTCCAGCAGGTAAACCAGGCCCTGGTCTTTGTTCCAGGGCCTGTTGTCTTTTTCTGCCTCAAAGAGAATATGGTTGTTCAAGAAGATTTGTGGCATCCTAGCCCAAATTACTTGGAGTAATTCAGAGATATTAACATAAATATTGGTGGTTCTAATTTCATGTAATCAATGACAAGATAGACATTCTGTTAATTTCATAGTAAATTCTTGCATCTTAAATCATGATGCAGTGTGAAAAAAATGTTATAGATAAATATTGCCAGAACTCACTCAAACTTGTGATATTATAGAAAAAGACTTCCTAAATTGTTAAACCCTGAGCTCCATGATTCATAGATTACCAAAGCCAGCCTTTCTGTAGTCTCCTTAATGCTCTGAGGTCATAAACTATAATCCCTTAGATGAAGACAATACTGGAGTATTTCATAAGACTAGACTCATTTACAAGACCCTGTCTCAAATGTCATCTCATTTGATTAGCACAGAAGTCCTGGTGATGAACTCAACTTGGAGCAGCAACCTCCTGAATTCCTTCCCCATCCAGCCACGTTGGGGTGCAGAGACCAAAAAAGACCCCCATCTGCTCTCTGCTTTTAGGAAGGCGAGTGTTTATTTTCAGGATATTCAAACAACATAACATAAGCATCAAAAATACTAGTTCTCCCTTTTCAGTTCTAGTGTGAGCCTTTGGGAAGCTGTTTCCTGGAGCAAGGAAAGTAAGGACAGCAGTCCCAGGCAGGGCTGGAGGCGGGGGCCTGATTTCAGCTGTCTGCACTTCATGGCCACTTTATCCCACCACCATCTCTCCACTGAAAAGAGATTAGAAACTCCATGAGGGCAGGAATCTTACACTCTTATTTTCTTAGGTTCTTTCTAAGGGTCCCATCACATCATGGCAAATAGATGGGAAAACAGTGTCAGACTTTATTTTGGGGGCTCCAAAATCACTGCAGATGGTGACTGGGGCCATGAATTAAAAGACGCTTACTCCTTGGAAGGAAAGTTATGAGCAGCCTAGACAGCATATTAAAAGCAGAGACATTACTTTGTCAACAAAGGTCTGTCTTGTCAAAGCTGTGGTTTTTCCAGTGGTCATGTATGAATGTGAGAGTTGGACTATAGAGAAAGCTGAGCACAGAAGAATTGATGCTTTTGAACTGTGGTGTTGGAGAAGACTCTTGAGAGCCCCTTGAACTGCAAGGAGATCCAACCAATCCATCCTAAAGGAGGTCAGTCCTGAGTGTTCATTGGAAGGACTGATGTTGAAGCTGAAATTCCAATACTTTGGCCACTTGATGTGGAGAACTGACTCATTTGAAAAGACCCTGATGCTGGGGAAGATTGAAGGTGGGAGGAGAAGTGGACAACAGAGGATAAGATGGTTGGGTGGCATCACCCACTCAATGGACATGGGTTTGGGTAAACTCTGGGAGTTGGTGATGGACAGGGAGGCCTGGCGTGCTGCAGTCCATGGGGCTGCAAAGAGTCAGACACGACTGAGTGATTGAACTGAACTGAACTGAGGGCCTCCTAATGCATCTTAAAATGATTAGAGTGAGTTTCTTAGTAAAATATATTTTCACCAATTTCATTTCAAAGGTGTGTTGAGCCACTTCCAAAGGAAGTTTTGTGACTCAAGGCTGAACCCAGTCACTGCACATTGTCCCCATAACTGTGTAATCCTAAAAAAGAAGAGACTCATTCATGGTGTTTACACGATGATTTGACATCTTTGAACAGCAAATTTAATTCTTCCGGCACCTGCAAGGCAGGTGGTGTAAACTCTGGATGCGACAACAGAAGCTCTTAGCTCACGTGGCTTGCCCAGGGTGCTACAGTAACCGTGAGCTTCTGAATCTACATTCAGGCCACATCTCCTCAGCCACAGCTGCTAAGTAGCTTCAGTCGTGTCCGACTGTGTGCAACCCCAGAGACGGTAGCCCACCAGGCTCCCCGTCCCTAGGATTCTCCAGGCAAGAACACTGGAGTGGGTTGCCATAGAGTGGAGCATAAATAACTCAGTGCAAGAACAGGGTGTTATCCAGAGGCTCATGGGTTCGTGTGCTCACTGTTGTGGCCTCGACAGTCAGGAGAGCCGGGACAGGAAGAAGCCAGGGTGTGGGAGCCGAGTGTGTTCAGGGAGGCGTTCGGCTGGGGACCCAGCATCATGCCTTTTACCTCCTCACCCTATGAGGGTTACTGACAGGCTGCAGCAGGGGCAGCCTGAGGGCACCCTGCAGAGCCTGAACACATCTTTCTTGCTCTAAGAGGTGCCGCTGAGCTGCTTGGGGTCATGGGAAAGTCCACCTAGAGAAGGAACACAGCCCAGCAGCGAGAGCAGAGGGGAGGAAGCCTAGGTTTGCACCCAGCAGGGACGGGCCCAGCCTAGAGCAGCAAGAATCACGGTGGCCAGGCCAGCGCACTTGAGTACAAGTCTTAGGCTCATGCTTTGGGGCATTTATTTGGAAAAAAAAAAAGAAAAGGTGGAGTCAAGGCTGGTTCTAGAACCTGAACGTCACTTGAGCTGGGCCAAAGCCCACAAGCAGTACAGGCTTTTGAGCCAAGTAGTCACTGCAGGGTGGGGCTATTGGGGAGTGGTTAGTGCAACACAGGGAGGGATTTAGTGACTTTGGTTATAGCATCTTTCCATCACAGGGGATCAAGAGGGTGGTCCGCCCTTTAGAATCTTTTTTAACAACCATTCTATAATGAAAACACATATACCCACCAGAGGTGTGGGCCTGAAGTCTCAAGCTGGGGGCGAGAGCTGAATCTGGCCATCAGAAGAGCTTGTATTCAGCTAGAAGAATGGTGCTTTTGTTTACTTTAGAAATGTGAATCAACATGAAAAAAATGAAGGAATTCTCTGAAACAGTCCAGATTCCATAAAAAGGTTTGGACTATCGGGCCATAGGGAGCAGCTCATCTGCAGGCCACGTCGGTTTGAGCAGAGGTGCAGCTGCTTCTGCAGAGGCAGAGTGTTTCAAGTTACCCACAGTCTGCGCCCCTCTCTGGGATCCCTTGCAGGAGGCCGGTCACCGTTAATATTGTGCTTACACTGTTATTTTTCTGACAGGAAATGAAGAACTCTCTGTTTCCGTGTCTTTGCCCAAAGGGGGAAATGGGAAACTGGTCTTTTCTCATACCCTACCTTCTTCCCCACTGTGTGACCTCTCTTGGCTCAATGACCATTTGTATCCAAGAACATTGGGATACACAGACAGACTTCCCTAGATGAAAGGATGGGGTGAAGAGATGCTTCTGTGGTGTGATGTCTCCAGGTGTGTGTTCACAAAACCCCTGGGGGCAGGTTTGAGGGCATTCAGCAGATGCACGCTGAGGAGGGCCTGGGTTAAGTCGAGTAGAGCTTATTAAGGTGCAGCGGGTGGAGGGCAGCTGGGGTTTCACCAGGACCCAGAGCCAACTGCTCAGGATCTAAGAGTTTGTTAGGTGAGGCTCAATTTACAAATCTTAAAAAGACATTTTTTCGCTTGGCAATGTCTCGTCTTAATAAGTTGGTTACGAATGCAGGGTTAAATGAGGCAGGCACTCAGCTTGTGAGTGTGTGTGCTGGTGTGTGTGAAACACCATGTGTGGTTTCTTGGAGTCAGGAAAAATCTGTCAGCCTTTCTAATACTGAGTTAGTTTTGACAACAGAATAAGATGTTATTTTGAACACATGTCCGTCCTGCCTTTTCCAAGCTGGGGGTAGCTAATGAGAGCAGGGGGCCCAGAGGAAAGAAGGAGGGTGCTGGGTTTCTTTGTGGGATGTTTGCTCATTGGATTTCTTCTGGGGACAAAGGCTTGGGGCATCTGGGTGCCTCCCGAATGCTGATGGCTCCTTGGGCTAGTCCTGAGGGTCAGAGAGGGCAGAGGACCTCTCCAGTCGAGATGTATCTTGGACACTGAGCTTTCTTGTGAAAGGTGATTGCCAAGCCAAATTTCCACCCCTGCCCTGCCCTCAACTAAGACAGAGTTCTGCAATGTGAAATGGGAAGCAGTTTGGTCAGACAGAGTAGCCTATGGAACAGAATACATCCTTTAAACCAATTGTAGAAAAATGCAAATTTAAAGCTAGCAATTAGAAACAGATAGAAATTAGAGATTTGGATTTTGCCGAGCAAGCTTTCTGCAGCCACTGTCAGATCTCTGTGCAATTTATCTGGATTGCATCAGTGGTGGGCAGACTGGATTTTGATAAAGAGCTGCAAAATCTGTCCCTTTCCAGCTCCTGAGACTTGCCACACACTCCATTCAAGCTGAAGCAGCCGCACAGTCCCTTGCATAATTTGGAGTTAATCATTTGTACTTCACAGCCTCCGAGAGGCCTTAGACTTGGGAGGTGGGGACAGATTTGGCTTTTTAATCGCCTTGTATATTGTGCGGCTCGAGATAAATGACACCGACTGTCTGAAATCTACATTCTTGCTTCTGATGCAAAACTGTAATTAATTTTGTGCAGTGTTTCAGAATTGATCGTGGTCACTTGAATTTCTAATTTTTCATTCACTTCAAAGACCCTGATTTTTTTCTTTCCCCTTTCCTTAAAGGAATGTGCTCCAGCTCCGGAACATTCTGTGATGCTGGGCTACTAAATGACTCTCTTATGCCTCTTTTTCGATAAGGTGAAACAGAGGTCAAGGCCTGTGGCTCATGCTTATCTTCCAGCTTGTATTCAGATGTATTTTTGACTTACAGGAAACACCATCAAAACTTATCAAATTATAACTAAAGAGTTTGGCGGCACTTAACGTATTGTAAAAGCTCAAAAGGCTTCATTCACACATCCTATTCAGTATAAGACAATTAAGCACAATTTAGGCAATAATTACCCTAATTAACTACACTCTAATGTTTGTATTCAAGATTATGGCAACGTTGTATCACTTCACTATTTAAATAATAACAAGGTTTCCTAATTTCTCTGTATTGATAGTTGTTGTATGTGATTCTTTGTTTGGTATATTTCACTGTAAAAATATTTGTCAGTGAAAGATTGAACAATATGAATGAATTTGATTATGCCATTGTCAAAAGCCCCATGCATCACAATTCCTTGTTTTTAATCACTACTGTAAACCTTGCAGCCGGAGGGCATAGTTTTAATTTGGGTGTCTTACTAATGAAAAGAAAAAAATAATTGTTTTGCCAGGATTTAATAATAAGCAATAAAATCAGCCAACCAGATTTTACCTCTGCATTCAATCTCTTTTTATTATAAAACATTTTTGTCCTTTTTTTAGATTACAGGCGTAGATACTGAACATTTTACTAATAAATATTTCAGTTTGCTTATGGAGGCTAATGCTGTCATCTGAATATGGAATTATATTTCTTTCATGCTTCATTATCATTTCATGGTAGTAATGACAGTGAGGCGATGGAATATTTACAGGCTTTTCAGAAGACATTTATCCAATACATTCCCTGAAGGGCACCTAGGCTTAAAGATACATTATCCTTTTGTAAAGCTCTGCCCAGAATCCCAATTCCTGAATCAGCCAATCAGAACTTTTTTTCCTTCAACATTTAACACATTGATGAAGCCTCGCTCCCCTCTGTCCTCAGTGTTGGGCCACTCATCCTGGAATTTAAGAGGAATGCAGTTTGGGGAAATAGGACCGTGACCTTAATTGCCACAATCTGTGAAATGGGCATGTAAGGCATGCTTTCACTGTTGCCTTGGGCCCTGGGAATGACAGTTCTTGTTTTGGCCAAAGTGATTCTTCTTTAGTTTAAATTATTTTCTAGATGGTTTCCAAGACTCTGGAGTTGTTTGTTTTATTAACTGATGCTGCTGTTTGATTATAGATTATAGATGGTAAGTCTCAGGCTTTGGAGGATCTAAAGGGGAGTGAACCTATGGCTACAAGAGGGAAAGTGTCTGGGTGATGGTTCTTCTGAGAGGTGGGAGGACCACAAAGGAGGCCAGTGGTTGTCCATGTTCTGTTGTGTTCCTCAGGCTCAGGGGCAGGACCTCCATGGTGCCCCCTCTGAAGGACATTTGATAACTGTGGAGAACTGGCAAATGTGTACCCCATCAAAGAGGGCCACTATTCCCTGGCTCCTGCCAGTTAGACAGATCCAGACCCAATATTGTCAGAAATTCTGATTTTTCAAGGGAAACCTGAAATCAGGATTTTTCCTGCAAAATATCACAATTTTTAAATGTTGGAAATTAATTCAAACTTTTATGAACTACTGTGCAAACTAAACAAGCCCGTGGCCTGCATTGAGGACTGTGAGCTGGGAAGTTTTGGTGTCTAGTTGAGGGATGCCGAGAGGACATCCGTCCTGGGTTCTGGGAATGCAGTGGAGACAGAGGAGGGTTATCCCGGAGTCCTCCTGCCAGGCTGGACGGTGAAGCCTTGGAATCCGGGCTGCTGGCCTGGCTCTCAGGTCTCATTATTCTTACTGCTTAATTTGACCACTGTGCTTTTAAAGAAAAAGAATATGTTTTTGGCAGTGCCAGGTCTTAGTTGTGACACGTGGATCTTCAATCTTTGTTGCGGGTACAGGATCTTTAGTTGCAGCGTGTGAACTCTTGCATCATATGGCATCTAGTTCCCTGAGCAGGGATCGAACCCAGGCTCCCTGCATTGGGAGCATGGAGTCTTAGCTATGGACCACCAGGGAAATAATGATCACTGTGCTTTGGAGATGCCCTTAGCAGCTACTCTGATAGGATGTTGATTTCTTCTGAAATTTTTCCCTGGACAAACCAATGTTTGTTGGGACTCTTCACAGCAGTCTCATTTGTAGCTGTGTTTTCCAAAAGAGCTGTATTTGCTACTGTGCCCTAGCCTGTGGAACCTTTAAAGGAGCCTAAAGAATTTTCCTGAAGGGTATTGAACTATTTCTCAAAAAGGGAAATTTCTCATCTTGTGTGCTTTTCCCCAGAATCGAGTGAAGTGAATTGAACTCAGATGCATAATGTAGGGCTTGCTAGGTGGCGCTAGTGGTAAAGACCCCACTTGCCAGCACAGGTTAGGAAGATCCCCTGGAAGAGGGCATGGCAACCCACTCCAGTATTCTTGCCTGGAGAGTCCTATGGACAGAGGAGCCTGGTGGGCTACAGTCCACAGGGTCGCAAAGAGAGGGACACACCTGAAGTGACTTAGCATGCATGCAGAATGTGGGAAAGCCTGCAGATGCAGGGCTCCTGCTGCCTCCTGGGTGCTGGCTATAGTGATTCCTAAGCAGCTGGGCACTCGGTGAGATTATGCTGCAGGAAACTTCTCCAGAGCCTGCAGCCCAGGGCTGGTACTCCAGGGTAGATGGCAGTGAGTGTTCCTTTGGCCAAGACGTTCTGCTGTGATGCAGCAAGTGCTGACGTCCTTGTCACTGTGCCACTATCATGGCGGGATGGAACTTGAGATTTATCCAGAGGGAGTAAGTGGGGGTGCATGGAACCCTTGCACAGCAGCCGACCAGGAGCCAGGTCCGAGTTACCTCTGTGACTCTGACAGGCCCCTGCCCCACCCCCTCCAATAGGATCAATGCCAAGGACACTGTCCCAAACCCACTGACCCTGGGTTATCTGGCAGCCCAGAACTCTCAGTTTAGGGGAAAATCATGAGGATCGAGCTTTCCCTGTGAGAACCAGGACACCGGTTTTCTCAGGCTTGTCCTTCTGCAGACATATTTCTATTTAGGTTTCCATGTGATGAAGAAGCAACAAGATGCGAGACTCTCTGGTCTGTGAGAGAAGATGAGTCAGTCTGGCCATAACTGACTTGAAACAGGAGGCAGAGTTGACTTTTCTCCTCTTTTCCTGCCCCCCGCCCCACCCGCCCCAAGTGCATTATGTTGTTCTGTTCTGGGATGGCTGCCAGGCCAGGTGGAGACTGGGACCTCCAAACTTCCACCATCTTCCAGAAGCAGCCCCAGCCAGGTTGTGGTGAGGGACTGATGTTCTGGGAGTGGGGAGGGATTTGTCCAGAAATTCTCTGGGCCATGATCTCTTGTGCTGCTGCTTTGATGTATCAGCCTGAGATCCACCTCCCCAAACCCTCATATCCCTCACATAGGCTCTTATATAGCGTTCCCCAGAATCCAGACACAGTGTCGCTCATCTGCTCAGGACCTGGGGTCCAAGTCTTCCTCCAGTGATATGGGCTCAGGATCCTGGGAGTTTGAGGAGGGGCTGGAGGGAGGGGGTGGAGGGGGCTCCTATGTATGGTACCCTGTTTTTGCTTTATTTTCCCTTGTCCCACTCAGGTTCTGCCCTGAGTACTTTCACAGAGATTTCACAGGATTGCCAGATAAAAGACAGGATGTCTGGTTAAATTTGAATTTCAGATAACTAATCTTTTTTTTTCTCCCCAAAAAGTCTGTGCTAGCATTTATTGAGTACAAAGATTCACTTTACATGGATTATCTCATTTAATTCCCACAAAACCCCCATGAGATAGATGCTATTATCTTTTAACTTTTTATTTTATATTGGGAGTATCGCTGATGAACAGTTGTGTTAGTTTCAGGTATATAGCAAAGTGATTAAGTTATACATATGCATACATCTGTTCTTTTTCAACCCAATTTAGGTTGTTATATATATTGTATAGAGTTCCTTGTACTATATAATAGGTCCCTGTTGGTTATTCATTTTATTCATTTTTTATTTTTTGGCTACACTTCATGTGGAATCCCAGTTCCCTGACTAGGAATTGAACTTGTGTCCCTACGTTAGAAGCATGGAGTCTCAACTGCTGGACCACCAGGAAGTCTCTGTTTATCCATTTAAAATATAGCAGTGTGTATATATCAATCCCAAACTCCCTAACTGATCTTTTTTAGCATACATATGTCTCTAATATAATACTAATACACATATTAAAAGTGAAATCAAGCTTGCTGGGAGAAATATCAATAACCTCAGATATTCAGATAACACTACCCTTATGGCAGAAAGCAAAGAGGAACTAAACAGCCTTTTGATGAAAGTGAACTTTCATGAAGTGAACTGTTGATAAAGTGAACTTTCATGAAGGGAACTGTTGATGAAGTGAACATAAAACTCAGCATTTAAAAACTAAGACCATGGTATCCGGTCCCATTAATTCATGGCAATTAGATGGGAAAACAATGAAACCAGTGACAGACTTCATTTTTGGGGGCTCCAAAATCACTGCAGATGGTGGCTGTAGCCATGAAATTAAAAGATGCTTGCTCCTTGGATGAAAAGCTATGACAAACCCAGACAGTGTATTAAAAAGCAGAGAGATTACTTTGTCAGCAAAGGTCTGTATAGTTAAAACTATGTTTTTTCCAGTAGTCATGTATGGATATGAGAGTTGGACCATAAAGAAAGCTGAGTGCAGCGGAATTGATGCTTTTGAACTGTGGTGTTGGAGAACTCTTGAGAGTCCCTTGGACTGCAAGGAGATTAAACCAGTCAATCATAAAGGAAATCAGTCCTGAATATTCATTGGAAGGACTGATGCTAAAGCTGAAGCTTCAATACTTTGGCTACCTGATGAGAAGAACTGACTAAGAAAAGACCCTGATGCTGGGAAAGATTGAAGGTGGGAGGAGAAGGGGACGACAGAGGATGAGATGGTTTGATGGCATCACCGACTCGATGGACATGAGTTTGAGAAAGCTCTGGAAGTTGGTGATGGACAGGGAATCCTGGCATGCTGCGGTCCCTGGGGTTGCAAAGTGTTGGACATGACTGAGCATCTGAACTGAACTGATACTATAGACATGTGTGAAAGTATTAGTCGCTTAGTCGTGTCCGACTCTTTGTAGCCCCATGGACTGTAGCCTGCCAGGCTCCTCTGTGCATGGGATGCTCCAGGCAAGAATACTTGAGTGGGTAGCTATTCCCTTCTCCACGGTATCTTCCTGACCCAGGGTTTGAACCCCGGTCTCCTACATTGCAGGCAGATTCTTTACCGCTGAGCCACCAGGAAGACATAGTAACAATTGTTTTCTTAGTGTATTATTTTAGTAGTTGGTATATAGCGAAACTTTTAAAGCATAAGTATGTCTCATGCATATTTGAGACACCGATACGAAAAATTTATTTGTTGTTTATCTGAAATTCAAATTTCACCAGCTTCCTGAGTTTTTATTTGTGAAACCTGGCAATGCTAACCCAAGACTCTGGGTGCTTGAGACACCAATTGCCTACTCCTCAAGGCTACTTGGTTAGGGAAGGAGTCTTGACCCTGTTTGCATAGCTTGGGGCTGTCTGTTTAGAGGCAGATAGGAGGTTATGTTGAAAGTCTTCAGAAGTGCTTCAGCTAGTCCATGTTGCTAATCAAAGCTCTCATTGGGTTTTTGTGAGCTGGGTGGATTTCTGCTTCATTCACTCCTATTTCTGTAGGATAAAGGAAGGTGTCTTGCAGAATGCCCCCTGTCTCTCCTTCCCCCTGCATCCACAGAGATTCCAAGACATTGCATGTGTGCATCTGGTACCCAGAGAGAGCTCTGTCCAGTTTTTGTTTTTTATTAATTTAATTTTATTTTTTTTGCTGTCCTGGGTCTTTGTTCTGGTACACCTAGGCTTCTCTAGTTGGCAATCACACTGTCTCCTTTAAAAAAAATGTTTATTTACTTATTTTTGGCTGTGTGGGGTTTTAGTTGAGGCATACGGGATCTTTCATTGTATTGTGAGGGCTCAGTGGTGATGGCGCTCAGGCTCAGCTGCCCCGAGGCTTGTGGGATCTTAGTTCCTTGATCAGGGACTGAACCTGTGTCCCCGGTACTGGAAGGCAGATTCTTAACCACTGGACCACCAGGGAAGTCCCTGTCCAGGTTTTTCGGTGTCTGCTCTGTTTCCCATAGTGCTTGCCCGGCAGGGGAAGATGGTGGCAAGGCTCTTAGCAGGTAGCAGATTAGCAGGTAAGCGGTCTTCCTCTGTAGTCCCTCCACCTCTTCCATTCCCAGCACCATGGCCCGACTTCCCTCCTTTCAGCACAGGCTGAGGTGTGGGGAAAAGTCCTGAGGTGTTCACTCCAGCCCTTTTAGCCATGATTGTCCCTTGCAATTGGGATTGAGAAGCATCTACTTTTTTGAATTTGTTTTCTTCCATATTGTTTGAATTTGTTGCAAAAAGTATGTGTTTTTAGAACATAAGCACAGATGATGATCAAGAGGAAATAAAATGTGCTGGGCTCTAGAAACTCTTTCACCCAGTGGCTAAGGAGGACACCAAGTGGACACGCTCCAGAGACTCCAAATACATCTTTAAACTTTTGCCCACTCCTGGTCAGGGAGATGGTGCAACCACGGCATAAAACCCAAATCAGGCTGATAAATGCACACAGAAGACCTGATTCCTCTTTTCGAGGATTTGAACTCCTCACACTGAGGTTGGAGAAAAACTGAGTCGACGCTGTTCACATCCAAAGTGAAATGCCTGGGGAGACTTAGGTGTGTGCTTCACTCTAGTGGCTTGGTGTCCCCCGGGGATGGGCAGTGGCATGTCCAGCAGGACCCTGACCTGAGGTATGACTGCAGGTTGTACCGCTGTGTCAATGAACAGCCCTTTCCCCTGGCGTCTGTGTGGGAAATGCTCGCTGCCCAGCCTACCACCGATGGTCCAGGGTGCAAGTTAGGTCAAGGTCTGAGGCCCCCGGTGCCCTCCAGCTTCTACCTGGAGGGCTTCTCTCAGGCTGGGAAGGGGAGGCTGTTTTGAGAGCACATATCATATTTTTGACGTAGGAGTCCAATCACAAAAAGCAGTGATGGCTACTGCAAATGTATCGATTTGTTTTTCTCCATAGACCCATGTGCTGTTTGTAGGTAGAGGGGGAGAGAGCCAGCGAACAGAGTGGAATCTACTTCTTAGAAGCCTGGGTTATCAAACTCATTAATCTACATGTCAAGAGGCTAGGAATGAATAATTGTGTGTAGAATTTATCTGCCAACATGATAGCTACTTTTCAGCTTTCTCCTAGGAGCTCCTCCATGGCGCCCCCTGATTATATGCTTTGTCTGCCGGACGGTGGGGGCGCTGGGGGTGCCCCAGAACCTCCGAGGACAGAGACAGGCTCTGACACACGCCACATCAGTCCTCCCGCTGCCCTGGCCCGTGCACAGGGACGTGGCCTCGTGGGTGCCTTGCAGTGGCCCTCACGGCAGAGTGGTGGCTGATTAGACACGAACGGCAGGTCTGTCTTGCAGGAGCCTCCTTGTCTGATGTAGTGGAAAGCTGTTGCCAGAGTAGAGCTGGGTGGTGGAGTGTTCTCAGCACCGTTACTGGCCTTTGCCCCTGTTAGAACCGAGTGGTTTGGGTCGGTGGGGGAGGGGCGGGGGGGCAAATGGGCTTCCTAGATTCCTGGGCTCTAGGATGGAGGCTCATCCTCCTCAATCCCATCAGGTAGGTAAATGGTCAGGGACGATAGCAGGGAGAACCAAGACACTCTGAGCTGAGTGGACAGGTGGCAACACAGCTGGCCTTAGGTTTTTTGCCTTTTTTTTTTCTTGCTTTCTGTTTTTTGCCTCCCCATGCGGCCTATGGTCTTAGTTCCTTGATCAAGCATTGAACTGGCGCCTCCTTCATTGGAGGGCTTCTTCCCCAGTGGTTCAGGTGGTAAAGAATCTGTCTGCAATGCAGGAGGTGGTTCAGTCTCTGGGCTGGGAAGATCCCCAGGAGAAGGGAAAAGCTACCCACTCTGTCCCATGGACAGGGGAGCCTGGTGGGCTACAAGTCCACGCGATTGCGGAGTTGGACATGACTGAGCGACTAACGCTTTCACTTTTGCTTTCTCCTGCATTGGAAGTGTAGTCTTGACCACTGAACTTGCAGGGAAGTACCCGTTTTTTTTTTTTTTTTTTTTTCCAAATTGAACAAGCTTCTGGTTACCAGAAAGGAAAGGGAGAGGAGGGAGGGACAAATTAGGAGTATGAGAATAACATACACAAACTACTGTACATAAAATAGATTAAGTAACAAGGACGTACTGTATGGCAGGGGCAATTCTACCCAATATGTGGTAACAACCTATAATGGAATATAATCTGCAAAAAACATCCACAAACAAACAGACAAAACAAACTGGCCTTAAGTTTCAAGCCAGTGTAGCTGATGCATCTGAAAGTTTGAGGGGCTGAAGCACACCGAGTATTGTCCCGTCTGGTGCCCCTGTCCAGCCAGCGGGCATCAAGGCACTTCAGAGGGACTTCGTAGAGAAGTGTCTTTGCCCTGCCCTGTGGTGAGGGGCCTCAAGTCACTACTTTCCACACTGACTTCTTTGCCAGGAGCCTCTCCAGGCAACCTCTGCCTTGTCAGCTACATTTACGATGTGCACATAATTAAATGTCCACGAAGCTCGCGCATGCTGACCACAGAGGGGCCATAAGCAGTAAGATAAATGAGACCGGGAGATGTAATATTGCTTCACGTGTGGACTTCAGCTGATGTTAAAGATTGTCAGTGATAATTATTAATATGTGACCTGCTTGAATCTTTACCTGAACAATCACGATTTTAATAAAGCAGTAAACCCCGTGGTCACCGTGTCCGCATATCCTTCACCTGACACCCTCACTTTTCACGTGTGAATTTTAGAAGAGCTGTCCTTCCCTTTGTTTTGCAGGTGATAATGGAATGCTATTATCCTCGAGGGGATCGTCCGGACCCAGGGGATGAACGCACGTCTCTTGCATCTCCTGCGCTGAAAGGCGGGTGGATCGTCTGGACCAGGGGATGAACCCACATCTCTTGCATCTCCTGCATTGAAAGGCAGGTGGATCGTCTGGACCAGGGGATGAACACACATCTCTTGTATCTCCTGCATTGAAAGGCGGGTGGATCGTCCGGACCCAGGGGATGAACCCACGTCTCTTACGTCTCCTGTGTTGAAAGGCGGGTGGATTGTCTGGACCAGGGGATGAACGCACGTCTCTTGCATCTCTTGCATTGAAAGGCGGGTTCTTTACCACCAGCCCCACCTGGGAAGCCCACCCATTAATGGAAGCTTCTGCCCAAATGCAGCTGATGCAGCCTGGCAATGATGGTAAGTCCAGGTGCGGCCTTTCCAATGTCTCCACTTGGATGGGAGGGGGTGAAAGACAGGGAAGACCAGGTGAGGAGGGCGGGGTGAGGGTCACCAACAGAAAGTACACTGGCTCACTCCTCCCAGGAGCCACTGCTCCCACCTGCTGTTTGCACTTGGCTATGGGTGTAGCCAACAGCATTGGTGCGATGTCCAGACCCCTCTTGTCTCTTTAGCAGCTTCTGTGTGTTTTGGTTTTAGTTGCCTCTTTTCACTATCTAGTTTTTAGCACTGAAGCCCCCTAGCCTGTAAGGGGAGATGGGACTGCCTGGGAATTCTGTTATTCCCCAGGACCCTGTGTGGCGCCTGGCCAAGGACTTTCGGTGTAGGAGGAAAAAGGTCCAGGTCTTTGCCTGGAAGAGGTAGGACAAACTTTAAGGCATAATTTATGCCTTAAGAAATACTGGTCTAAATAACTGAGACATTCTTTAAAAATTAAATTTAAATGTAAAAAACTATATGTCCTTTAACAGATGAATGGATAAAGAAGATGTCACAGACACACACACACACACCACACACACACACACACACACACACACTGGAATATTACTCAGCTATAAAAATAATAAATGTCATTTGTGACAACATAGATGGAGCTAGGGGGTATCATGCTTAGCGAAGTAAATCAGACAGAGAAAGACAAGTACTGTTTTCACTTTTATGTGGAATCTGAAAAATAAATGAACAAACATAACAAACAGAAAAAGACTAACAGAGAGAACAGACAGATGGTTGCCAGAGAGGACAGAGATGGGAAGGGTGAAATAGGTGAGGGGGTTCAAAGGCACAAACTACAAAATATAAAAGGGCTTCCCTGATAGCTTAGTTGGTAAAGAATTTGCCTGTAATGGATGCAGGAGATGCCGGTTTGATTCCAGGGTTGGGAAGATCCCTGGAGAAGGGATAGTCTATCCACTCCAGTATTCTTTTGCTTCCCCTGTGGCTCAGTTGATAAAGAATCTGCCTGCAATGTGGGAGACCTGAGTTAGATCCCTGGGTTGGGAAGATCCCCTGGAGAAGGGAAAGGCTACCCAGTCCAGTATTCTGGCCTGGAGAATTCCAAGTTACAAGGATCTAATATACAGCACATGCAATATAGACAATGTTTTATACTGACTTTTATGTGGAGTATAAGCTATAAAAATATTGAATTACTGTGTTGTATACCTGAAGCGAATAAAATATTATTAATCAAGTATGTACGCGTGCATGCTAAGTCCTTTCAGTCATGTCAGATTCTTTGTGACCCAATGGACTGTAGCCCGCCAGGTTTCTCTGTCCATGGGAGTCTCCAGGCAAGAATACTGGAGTGGGTTGCCATGCCCTTCTCCAGGGGCTCTTCCCAAGCCTGGGATCAAACCTGCATCTCTCTTTACATCTCTGGCATTAGCAGGCAGGTTCTTTACCAATAGTACCACCTGGGAGGCCCAAGTCAAGTATACATCAACTAAAAACCAAAACATCTTTTCAAGTGAAGTCATATAAAAACCAAAACATCTTTTCAAGTGAAGTCATACTATGTAAAAAGTAATAACAATCCATATGTGTGATCCCAGTTTATCTAATAAGTTTCTAAGGACTAGCTAAACAAGAACAAGGACTAGGGGAGGAGAATAAAAATCCATGAATTATGAAATGTTGAATGTAGGAGTTAAATAATACTTTTGAAACACTTAAAGCCATTTAATAACTGAATTTTAACCTGGATCACTGTTTATTGCATGCAATCAGAAACAAAGTAGATTTCATAGGTCAAAAAAAAAAACCCATAAAAAAGAAAAACAAAGCAAAAACAAGATATGAAAGATAGATGAGGCAAAACAAACAAAATATGGGGACAGAATACTGGCATCAGAAAATTTGAATTGAGAGTAAAATTGTTAGTTGTAACAGATAAGCTATTTTTATTGATGAAGGACATGCACCTTTGTGTGTTTATTCAACAAATACTGGGCCTGAGAAAAGAGAAGTGAAAGGCAAAGGAGAGAAGTAAAGATATACCCATTTGAATGCAGAGTTCCAAAAAATAGCAAGGAGAGATAAGAAAGGCTTCCTCAGGGATCAATGCAAAGAAATAGAGGAAAACAATAGAATGGGAAAGTCTAGAGATCTCTTCAAGAAAATTAGAGATACCAAGGGAACATTTCATGCAAAGATGGGCTCAATAAAGGACAGAAATGGTATGGACTAACAGAAGCAGAAGATATTAAGAAGACGTGGCAAGAATACACAGAAGAACTCTACAAAAAGATCTTCATGACCCAGATAATCATGGTAGTGTGATTACTCACCTAGAGTCAGACATCCTGGAATGTGAAGTCAAGTGAGCCTTAGGAAGCATCACTATGAACAAAGCTAGTGGAGGTGATGGAATCCCAGTTGAGCTATTTCAAATCCTAAAAGATGATGCTGTGAAAGTGCTGCACTCAATATGCCAGCAAATTTGGAAAACTCAGCAGTGGCCACAGGACTGGAAAAGGTCAGTTTTCATTCCAATCCCAAAGAAAGGCAATGCCAAAGAATGCTCAAACTACCGCACAATTGCACTTATCTCACATGCTAGCAAAGTAATGGTCAAAATTCTCCAAGCCAGGCTTCAACAGTACGTGAACCGTGAACTTTCAGATGTTCAAGCTGGATTTAGAAAAGGTAGAGGAACCAGAGATCAAATTGCCAATATCGACTGGATCATCAAAAAAGCAAGAGAGTTCCAGAAAAACATCTATTTCTGTTTTATTGACTACGCCAAAGTCTCTGATTGTGTGGATCACAACAAACTGTGGAAAAATCTGAAAGAGATGGGGATACCAGACCACCTGACCTGCCTCCTGAGAAATCTGTGTGCAGGTCAAGAAATAACAGTTAGGACTGAACAAAGAACAACAAGACTGGCTTCAAATTGGGAAAGGAGTTCATCAAGGTTGCATATTGTCACCCTGTTTATTTTAACTTATATGCAGAGTACATCATGAGAAATGCTGGACTGGATGAAGCACAAGCTGGAATTAAGATTGCCAGGAGAAATATCAATAACCTCAGATACACAGATGATACCACTCATATGGCAGAAAGCAAAGAAGAACTAAAGAGCTTCTTGGTGAAAGTGAAAGAGGAGAGTAAAAAGATGGCTTAAAGCTAAACGTTCAGAAAACTAAGATCATGGCATCTGGTCACATCACTTCATGGCAAATAGATGGAGAAACAGTGGAAAAAGTGACAGACTTTATCTTCTTGGGCTCCAAAATCACTGCAGGTGGTGACTGCAGTCATGAAATTAAAAGATGCTTACTCCTTGGAAGAAAAGCTATGCCCAGCCTAGACAGCATATTAAAAAGCAGAGATATTACTTTGCCAACAAAGGTCTGTCTGGTCAAAGCTATGGTTTTTCCAGTAGTCATGTATGGATGTGAGAGCTGGACTATAAAGAGCTGAGTGCTGAAGAATTGCTGCTTTTTAACTGTGGTGCTGGAGAAGACTCTTGAGAGCCCCTTGGATGGCAAGGAGATCTAACCAGTCCATCCTAAAGGAAATCAGTCCTGAATTTTCACTGGAAGGACTGATGCTGAAGCTGAAACTCCAGTAATTTGGCCGCCTGATGTGAAGAGCTGACTCATTGGAAAAGACCCTAATGCTGGGATAGAGTGAAGGTGGGAGGAAAAGGGGATGACAGAGGATGAGTTGTTGGATGGCATCACCAGCCTAAACGGACATGAGTTTGAGTAAGCTCCAAGAGTTGGTGGTGGACCGGGAGGCCTGGCGTGCTGCAGTCCGTGGGGTTGCAAGGAGTCAGACACGACTGAGGGACTGAACTGAACTGAACTGAGACTTCCCTGGTGGTCCAGTGGTTAAGAATCTGCCTTCCAACGCAGGGGACTCAGGTTAGATCCCTGGTCGGGGAACTAAGGTTCCTCGTACAGCGGAGCAACTAAACCTGTGTGCCACGACTACTGAACATGCCAGCCACAACTGAGACCCTATGCAGCCAAAAGCAAATAAATGAATATTAAGAAAATAAAAATAAGTACTGGGCTGGGGCTGGTAATTCAGTGTTAAACAAGGCAGATGCGATTCCTATTTTCTCTGAGCTTACAGTCTAGTACAATGAGCTAGTAATGATCCTATTATACCAAATAACATTACAGTGAAATCCAGTAAGCAAATTGTTAGGAATACAATGAGAAGTGGAGAGAGTCACACCTGTATTAAAAAACAAACTTAAGTCCTCTCTTTTGGTAACTGGCAGACTTTGTAGGCAAAGATTCTAAAGCTTTAGATGATTTCAAATAACTAAGTTGTTTCTAAAATTGATTTTTTTCCTAAAATGAGACATTACATTCGTAGTCACATGAAGCAGTCACAAGATACACAGTTGATGCTGAGTGTAAAATAATGAAGATATACCCACAATCAAAAAGTATACAGATATCATATTTTACAAAAGGAACAAAAAAGTCATAAAATCTTAATTACCAGTTAAAAAATTATTAAAGCCTTTCTGAAATAACTCTTAGGCCAAAGAAGAAATCAAAGCTATACTTAAGGACCAATTAGAAAATAACAATGAGGATGCCATATATCAAAACTTACAATGTGTGGTCTAAGATGGACTCAGGGTAAAATACATACCAGCTTTAAAGACCAACATTATTAACCTAGAATAAATATAAATTGATTAAGCGTTAAAGTCAATACATTAGAAACACAGCAACAAAAGAAACCTACAGAGGGACTTCCCTGGTGCTCCAGTGGCTAAGACTCTGCACTGCCTAATGCGTGGGACCTCGGTTCAATCCCTGGTCAGGGAACTAGGTCTCACATGCCACAGCTAAGAGTTTGTATGCCACAACTAAAGATCTCACACATGGCGTGAGGTCCCACAGGTCACAGTGAAGGCTTGGCACAACCAAATAAATATTTAACAAAATCTAAGAAGATATTGATAAGGACAAAATATAAGTTAGGGAATCAGAAAACAGATAACAGACTGTCAAATATAAGACTGAGAACTGGGTAAAGACATTTGAGTAATTATTGAAGTAACACAGAGTGAGAAAGCACAGAAAACATTATTTTTATTTCAAAAAGAAGAGGTATTCACGTATTCTAAAAAGCTTGAAGCTTTGCTGAAATGATTTTCTAAGAGATTTTAAATTGCAGGGTTTTTTTCTATTTAAAAGCTATTTATTGGACAACATAGTTGATTTACAATGTCATGTTTGTTACAGGTATACAGCAAAGTGAATTAGTTATACATATACATAAAAGTGTTAGTTGCTCAGTCGTGTCTGACTCTTTGCAACCCCATGGACTGTAGCCCGCCAAGCTCCTCTGTCCATAGAATTCTCCAGCCAAGAATACTGGAGTGGGTAGCCATTTCCTTCTTCAGGAGATCTTTTGACCCAGGGACTGAACCTAGGTCTTCTGCATTGCAGGCAGATTCTTTGCCATCTGAGCCCCTAGGGAAGCTCACGTATAGATGTACCCACTCTTCATTAGGTTCTTTTCTCATATATGTCACTACAGAGTTTTGAGTAGAGTTCCCTGTGCTATACAGTAGAACCTTACTAGTTATCTCTTTTATATATAGGACTGTGTCTATGTCAATCCCAATCTCCCAATTTATCCTTTTTCCACTTAAATTATACATTTTAATTGTAGAATAGTTGAATAACAAAGGAAGAAAGGAAAAGAATGTTAAAACAGATGGTTGTGTAGGAAATCCACTTAAATCTTTTAAAAGACAGAGGATCATCATGCTAGTAATAATGGTTGGAAAACTTCCCAGTTCACCTTATAAATCAACAATAATCTTACACTGAGTCCAACAAAAATAGTAAACAAAGAAAACCCTATAGGTAAACCTTACATGTAAACATAAATGTAAAATAAAAAATGAGGACTACATCTATATCTCAACTTTACTGAGGTACAATCGATAGACAAAATTTTTGCACATTTAATATACATCAATACATGTTGATGAGATTTGTTGTTGTTCAGTTGCTAAGTCATATCTGACTCTTTGTGACCCCATGGACTATAGCACACTAGGCTCCTCTGTCCTCCACTGTCTCCCAGAATTTGCTCAGATTCATGTCCATTGAGTCAGTGATGCTGTCTAACCATCTCATCCTCTGCTGCTCCCTTCTCCTTTTGCCTTCAGTCTTTCCCAGCATCAGGGTCTTTTCCAAAGAGTTGGCTCTTCACATCAGGTGGCCAAAGTATTGGAGCTTCAGCATCAGAACTTCCAATGAAAATTTAGGGTTAATTTCCTTTACGACTGACTAGTTTGATGTCCTTGCAGCCTAAGGGACTCTCAAGAGTCTTCTGCACCACAATTCGAAAACATCAGGTCTTCAGTGCTCGGCTTTCTTTATGGTCCAACTCTCACATCTGTACATGACTACTGGAATAACCATAGCTTTGTCTATATGGACATTTGTGGGCAAAGTGATGTCTCTGCTTTTTAATATGCTGTCTCAGATTGTCACAGCTTTCCTTCCAAGGAGTAGGCGTCTTTTAATTTTATGGCTCTGAGATTAGACAGAGGCATATACCTATGATACCAACCTCCAAAATTTACTTGTGTTCTTGTGTGGTGTGTGTGTATGAGCACGTGTGTGTGCATGTGTGCATGTGTATGTTGGTAGAAAGAACATTTAATATGAAACCTGTCCTCCTAATGTATTTTAAAGTACACAATACAGTATTGTTAACTGTAGGTACTACTGATATATTGTATAACCAATCTCTAGGACTTATTCATCTAGAAAAACTGAAATTTTATCCCTATTGAACAAAAATTCCCTGTTTTCCCTGCCCCGCCCTCCAGCTCTGGCAAACATCATTCTATTTTCTGCTTCCATGCGTTTGACTATTTTAAATATCTCGTACAAGTAGAATCATACAGTGTTCGTCCTCCTGTGACTGGCACATTTCTCTTAGCATAATGTCATCTAGGTTCATCCATGTTGTCATAAACGGCAGGATTTCCCTTTTTAAGGCTAAATAACATTTTATTGCATGCATATACCACATTTTCTTTATCCATTCTTTTGTTCATGGACTTTTGGGCTGTTTTCTTATCTAGGCTATTGGCAATAATGCTACAATGACTGTAGGATTACAGATACCCTTTAAGATCTGAATTTCAATTCTTTTGGATATATAGCCAGAAGCAAGATGGCTGGATCATATGGTAGTTCTATTTTTAATTAAAAAAAAACTTTATAATGTTTTCTGTAGTGGCTGTATCATTCTACATTCTCACCAACAGTGTGTAAGTGTCCTAATTTCTCCATGTCCTCACCAACAGGTATCTTATGTTTTTGATTCCTAACAAGAGTGAGGTGCTAGCTTGCTGTGGTATGGATTTACCACAACAAATTATTGATTAGTGATATTGAGTATCTTTTTGTATACCTGGTTGCCATTTGCATATATTCTTTAATGAAGTATCAAGTTTTTTGCTGATGTTTTATTTGGGCTATTTTTGTTTTGCTGTTGAATTGTAGTAGATTCTTATATATTTTGGCTATTAACTTCATACTAGGTAGAGGGTTTGTAAAATTTTTAATGTTATTCTGGAGGCTACCTTTTCATTCTGCTGATCATTTCCTCTCAGTATAGGAGCTTTTAGTTCAATACAGTTCCACCTGTGTATTATTGATTTTGTTGCTTATGTTTTTTATGTCAAATCCAAAAAATAATTGTCAAGACCAATGTCAAGAGGGTTTTTCCTCCTTTCCTCAAGGGGTTTTTCAGCTTCAGGTCTTATGTTTGTCTTTAATCCATTTGGAGTTGATTTTGTGTGTAGTTGAAGAAAGCAGTCAAGTCTCATTCTTTTGCCTGTGAATATACAATTTTTGCAGCACCATTCTATTTAACATTAAAAAAAATTTTTTTTCTTTTGAACTTCTTATTTTGTGTTGAGGTATAGCCGATAAGCAATGTTGTGACAGTTCCAGGTGAACAGCAAAGGCAGCCACAGTATACCTGTATTCATTCTAAAATTTGTTTTTATTCACTTCTTTTTGGCTGTGCCGGGTCTTCATTTGGCGCATGGGCTCTTTGTTGCTGCGTGCGGGCTTTCTCTAGTTGCAGCAAGAAGGGGCTACTCTCTCGTTGCAGTGGGAAGGCTTCTCATTGCGATGGCTGCTTTTGTTGCAGAGCGTGGGCTCCGGAGTGTGCAGGCTTCAGCAGCTGTGGCATGCGGGCTCAGTCAGTTGTGGTGCATGGGCTTAGCTGCACTGCAGCATCTGGGATTTTAGTTCTTGGACAGGGATTGAACTCTGCATTGCCAGGTGGATTCTTAACCACTGGACCACCAGGGAAGTTCCAGCAGCACTATTTGTTAAATAGAAATAATTTCTTCATTCTGTGTTTTTGGTACATTTGTTAAAGATCGGTCAGCTGTATATGTGCGAGTTTATTTCAGAGTTCTCTATTCTGTTCCATTGGTCTATATATCATCTTTATGCTAGTATCATACTGCTTTAACTCCTATAGCTTTTATAATGTATTTTGAACCCAGAAAGTATGATGCCTCCAGAATTCTCAGGCCAATATCCATGGTGAACATAGATGTAAAATTCCTTAACAAAATTCCAACCAACACAATTTAACATCGCATTAAAGGGATTACACATCATGATCAAATGAGATTTATCCCTGGGATGCTGGATGGCTTCAGCCTGCATCCCATATGAAAACCAGTCAGTGAAAGAAGGGTAAAACGTGTATGATCATCTCAACAGATGCAGAAGAAGCATTTGCAAAAGCCAACACCTTTTCACAATAAAAAACCCTCAACACTTTAAGTATAGTAGGAGTGTACCTCAAAATAATAAAGGCCATATGGTGCAAACCCACTACTAATATCAGACTCAACAGTGAAAAAGCTGAAAGCTTTTCCTCTGAGCTCAGATACAGGACAAATATCTGATTCCCACTCATCACTTTGACTTTACATAATACTGAAAGTTATAGCTACAGCAATTAGGCAAGAAAAGGAAATGAAAGGCATCTAAATCAGAAAAGAAGAAGTAAAATTGTCCTTATTTGAAGATGACATGATCTTATATGTAGAAAACCCCTAAAGACTCCAAAAAAATCTATTAGAATTATTGAACAAATTTGGCAAAGTTGTAGGATAAAAAAATCAACATACAAAAATCAGTTGCATTTCTGATCCAATACAGTAAAAATGAACTATCTGAGAAGGAGATTAAGAAAATAATCACATTTACAATAGCACCAAAAAGGATAAAACATTTAGAAATAAATGTTAACCAAGGAGATGAAAGATGTATGCATTGTAAACTATAGAATATCAATGAAAAATATAAAGCAGACATAAATAAATGGAAAGGCATTCCATGTACATAGATTGGAAGCATTAATATTGTCTAAATGTCCATACTACCCAAAGTGATCTACAGATTCAGTGTGATCTCCTTAAAAGTTTGAATAGCATTATTTTTTTTTAAAGAAATAGACAATTCTAAAAAGTCACGTGAAACCACAGGACTCCAAATAGTTAAAACAATCTTCAGAAAGAATAACATTATGAAAATAATATACCTTGACCAGTAAGTCCTTATTTCTTCCAGTGTTGTAAGAATGGACCAAATTATTATAAATAAAAGTTTATCATATCCGTAAGCCATTGGAGAAAAATAAGTAATCATCTGCTGAGAAGATAATTGATGAAGTTCAGCATCCACTCTGTCCAAAGGTTATGATTAAAATAGTAATAGAAGGATAATTCATTACACTCATAGTTCTCAACCAGGGAAAATTTTGCCACCAAGGGGACATTCAACAATGTCTGGATACATTTTTAACTGTTGTGATTTGGTGGTGGTGCTACTGGTATCCATTTGGCACAGATCAGGATGCTATTAAGCATCCTACAATGCACAGGACAGCTTCCTTCCCCTCACCCATCTCCCAAAAGAATTATCCTGCTCAAAGTAAAAATAGTGCCGAGGTTGAGAAATCCTGGTTTGCATGATAAAGATGCTCTATCTGAAAATGACAGCCTGTACCATTCTCAAAATAGGAGACTGAAAGGAATTCTTGTTATAGTAACAAACAAAGATAGTTATGTGCGTGCTTGCCCAATCGCTCAGTTATGTTCGACTCTTTGCGACACTATGGACTGTAGCCCACCAGCCTCGTCTGTCCACGGGATTCTCCAGGCAAGAATACTGTGAGTTGCTGTTTCCTCCTCCAGGGGATCTTCCCTGACTCAGGGATCGAATCCGCACCTCCTGCATCCGCAGGAGATTCCTTACCACCGAGCTACCTGGGCCTGAGGATTATAGTCAAAGTAATAAAAATGGGGAATAAAGATTGGAATGGTCAAATTAATAGCAAAAATTATTGCTATTTTATAACAGTATTAAAACCCTTAAGATCATTGTCTGAAATATTCCAACAGTGTATTCAATATGTCCAATTATAAAACACATGCATAGAGATCAATAGATGTCCTATATAAAATAAAAACAATATTAACAGAGATAAAAGAGAAAGAAGAATATTCAATTCATATAAATGACACAAAATAGAAAATATTTGAAAAAGAAAATTATTAAGACATGGGCCAGAAACAAACAAAAGAAATAAAATTTTCCTGAGGCTTGTGTGGGGAGACCTAAGTACACTGAGATCCGCCCAAACTGATTTATACATAGTTCTATTCTAGAAAAATATTTTAAATTGGATTTTTGAGAATTTTACAAAATAACTGTAAGCTGATATGGACGAATGAATATGCTAGAGCAACCAATTATTTATCTAGCCAGTAAATTAATTTATAAAGTCACAATGAGCAAAAGGTGATAGTGCCCTCAAGTAAATTAAATCAATGGAGATAAACAGTCAGTCAAGAAAGAAGCCTAACTGTATTAAAATTTTTAAAATGTATTTTAGGTGCTAGTTTAGTTAAGTCAGAGGGAGCACATTACAGAGTAAGCATAGGGGTTCATATTGTTAAAAATAGTCTACCACGATGATGTAACAATTATGCACCTGTGCCCTTAAAAATGTAGCTTTGGAAAATATGAAACAAAAACAGATAGTAAAACAAATACTAACAAATTTGTAATCATCAGAGGACAAATTGCAGACTTTTAAAATAAATGGTCATTTTCAATAATAGAGTTTAAATGGCACAACGAACAACCTGGTACTAAGAAACTTCTAATATTCATCTTTTCAAACATATATAAAGAAATTGATGAAATCCTTGACAACACAGGAAATATCAGCAAATTATAAAAGCAGAGATCATATGAGGCTTATTCACGGACCAAATGAAGAAATAAAAACTCAAAGAGCAAGGAGATAAATCTCTCTGATCATAAATATAAAAATACTTCTAAAAATTCTTGTGTTAATAAGGAAATGAAAAGTGCACGTTACAAATTATTTAGAAATAAGCAACAGAGCATTAAATATTAAAACCTGTGAGATGTGGCCAAAGCAACAATCAGAGGAAAATTTATGGACTTAAATGCGCACATTAGAAAACAAGGGAAATTGAAATCAAATGGACCACGCATAATATTCAGGATACTAGAAAAAGAACAACAAAAAAATCAAATCTTCAGAAAGTAGGCTGACATTAATAGAACAAATAAGAAAAACAAAGCCATGAGAATTGATCATTAAAATCTTCAAATGTAATTAAGATGAGAGTATAAATAAACAGCATCATGAATAAGACAAGGGGCTATAACTGCAGATACAGAAGGAATTGAGTTTTATAAGGTGCTTCCTTTATACTAATAACTTTTGAAAAGTAGGTGAAATGCATGACTTTATTAAAAAACAAATTACCAAACTTAAGAAGTCATAGAAAATCTAAATATGCGAATTTCCATTGAAGAAATTAGAAAGCTAGTCAAAAGTATCTTCTAGAAACATCAAGGCCAGATGGCTGTTCTTTGCAGCCTTGTTAATGACAAAAGATTGTAAGCAATGAAAAGACATATATATACATGAGAGAAGGGTAAATAAACTATGGTTAAATTGTACTGTATAGCAGTTTAAAAATCATTGATTTATGTGAATTGATATGGAAAGACAACTCAGATATACTGACATTTGGAAAAAATAGATTGCAGCATATAATAGTATTTGTTTTGTTCGTTCAGTCATTCAGTCATGTCTGACTCTTTGTGTCCCCATGGACTGTAGCATGCCAGGCTTCCCTGTCCTCAGTATCTCCCAGAGTTTGCTGAAACTCATGTCCATTGAGTTGGTGATACTATCCAACAATCTCATCCTCTGTTGTCCCCTTCTCCTCACTCAGTCTTTTCCAGGATCAGGGTCTTTTACAGTGATTCGGCTCTTCACATCAGATGACCAAAGTATTGGAGCTTCAGCTTTAGCATCAGTCCTTCCAGTGAATTTTCAGGGTTGATTTCTTTTGGGTTGGCAGTTTGATCTCCTTGTTGTCCAAGGGACTCTTGAGAGTCTTCTCCAGCACTGCAACTTGAAAGCATCAGTTCTTTGGCGCTCAGCCTTCTTTATGGTCCAACACTCACATCCATACATGGCTACTGGAAAAACTGTGGCTTATAATATATAATATGTATTATATCACATCAAACCCCCAAGCTGTCTTTTAAAAATACTTTATTTATTTGTTTGGCTGGGCAGGTCTTAGCTGTGGTGTGGGGATCTAGTTCTCTGACCAGAAATCAAACTGGGGCCCCCTGTATTTGGAGTGTGGAATCTTAGCCATTGGCACAAAGTCTGTTTTTAAAAAGAAAGTAATGTGTGTATTTTTCACTTATATGCAGGTAAGTGTACTGTGAGACAGCAGGGCACTGGCTGGTGTTCTGGCTGATGCTGAAGCCTGATTCCCTGAGGTTCAGATTTTGATTCTGCCTCTGGGTGTCTCCAGGCAGGTTCTCAGGTCTCCCGCCCCCTCCAAGTACCTGTCTCAATTTCTTTCCTCTTTTGTAAAATGGTAAAATAGCAGTTGCATCTACTTTGTAGGCTTTGGGAAGATTATACAAGCTAATATATGTAAAGCCTGCCTGGCATGTGGTAAGCACTCATAAGTTAGTTATTTTTACTACCAAAAAAACCCCCAAAAATTCTGGGTTTTCACATATCAAACTGATAGCAACAGTTACTTCTGATGGGAGAATGCAATTGGAGGTTGAATAAGGTTTGGTCAAAGAGAATTGTTGTTTTTTTCTAAATTGTTCGATTCTCATAATAAGAATATATTCTAATATTTCTTTTGGAATTAATATAAATAGTATTTATTAAGAAATCAGTGGGGAAAGTAGAAATGATATTGAGACAACCATTTAATCATCTGGAAGATGTAAAGGTGGAGCCTTACCATAAAACTGGATAGTCCCAGATGTGTTAGAGACTAGACCACAAAAATGAAACCAAAATAGAGTAAAAATAAAGGTAATGTATGTGTGTGTGTGGTCAGTCATGTCCGACTCTTTGAGACCCCACTAACTGTAGCTCACCAGGCTCCTCTGTCCATGGGATTTTCCAGGCAAGAGTACTGGAGTGGGTTGCCATTTCCTACTCCAGGGGATCTTCTTGACCCAGGGATCGAACCTGCAACTCTTGTGTCTCCTGCATTGGCAGGCAAATTCTTTACCACTAGCACTACCTGGGAAGTGGTAAATGCTGGTAATATTGAGAACAGCCTTCTTAACATGACCTCAAAGGCAGAGACAGAAAGAAAAATAATGACACATTAGATGGCATGAAGATACAAATTGTTTTAAAAATAATATCATAATTGAAATTAAAGGATAAATATACATATCAAAGGGATATTGGCTTATTTATTAATAGATTTTATAGATTAATATGAAATAGAAAAATGATTGAAGGAAATAAATAGGCAATTACTAAAATTAGAAATATAAATGGGCAATAAGTACATGTAAAAGCTGCTTAACCTTATTACTTTAGTAATCACTAAAGATATGCAGCTTTGAACAGTCTTAACTTATTGTCAGATATTTAGAAAAAAATTATCAGCACTGAAGGAAGTTTGATGAAGATGATTTGACTCCATATTAACTGAGATATCCAATACTTTGGCCACCTGATGTGAAGAGCTGACTCTGGAAAAGACCATGATGCTGGGAAAGATTTGAAGGCAGGAGGAGAAGGGGGTGACAGAGGGTGACATGTTTGGATGGCATCATCAACTCAATGGACATGAGTCTGAGCAAACTCCAGGAGACAGTGAAGGACAGGGAAGCCTGGCATGCTGCAGTCCATGGGGTCACAAAGAGGCGGACATGACTGAATGACTGAATAAGAACTGAGATATATTAATATTTTGTTCAAGACAGTTTTGTAATAAGCAGTAAATGTCTTGAAATGCTTATATTCTGGTTGATTTTCTAGTTATTCAAGTGGAGTAATCACAGATGTGCACAGAGACTCATATATAATGGTGTCTATTGCGGTGTTATTTAAATTAGCACAAAATTGAAAACTACTCAAATATCCACTAACCAACTGCTGAGTATCTCTGCTTTATTTAGTAGTTCTTGTGGGTTTTTATCTTGTTTCCCACAGCCTAGCCAATCCCAGTCCTCTCCCTGGGACTGCCCTCTGAAACCTGAGCTTCAGCACCCAGTCCCCACCAAGAGGGGCAGAGTGTCTCAGGCTGGAAATTGCAGGATGGCAGTGCTGACCTTCTGTGCGGGGTACTCTCTGTTTTGCCTTCCACAAACCAGTTGCTGTGCTCTCCTCCTAGGTTCTGAAGCTTCTGCTCTGTCCAGTCTGGCCTGATCTCCCCACACTTGCTCAGCTGTGGGAACCTTTCCTCCTTCAGAGCTTCCCTCCCTAGGGTGCAGGCTCCACCCAGATTCTTTCTTTTTTCCCTGTTGTTCTACTTGGTTATGTGGAGGCTTTCTCGTCTTTCTGGAAGTCTGAGATCTTCTGCAGGCATTCAGTAGCTGGTTTGTGTGAACAATTCTGCTTTTAGGTGTATTTTTAATGTTTTTGTGGGAGAAGGCGAGCTCCATGTCTTACTCCTCTGCCATCTTGATCCAATAAATCATTAAATAAACCACAATGTGTAGAGTATGGAATATTATTCAGGCATTAAAAATAATTCTGTTGAAGACTATTTACTGGTATGGAAACACGAATCTGTGGAAGAACTGCAAAACACCAATAAATCGAAAGGTGTAATTTTATAAAAAGACAGGAAACCCCACTGTATGTGGATACATAAAAAGATATCTTTATCTCTATTTGCCTCTAAATATTTATATATATGCATAAATAAAACTAGATAGAAATGTACTATGGAGTTAAAATTTATTATCTCTGGGGCGATGATGATATTTATCATTCTTTCTGTGCTTTATATTTATTTACTTCATTTAGTTAAACATCACAAAAGCAGATGAATACATTCTTGTAAAATGAGCATGCTGCAGATAAAGCTGAAACCCCTGAGACCAGCCCCTCACTCACTTCCTGTATCTTCCCAACAGGGACTCATCCTCAACAGTGTGTGTCCCTCTAGAACTTTTGCCTCCACATTTATATACATATTTTCTCTTCAGTATTTTGGCAGTTAAAACACTACAAATTTTGTTTGTATTTACTCTGAAAATATTGATTAGGTTTTTCTTTTGGTGTCTAGAATCAATTGAGATCTTTACCCTATTATTTGCTTCTCTACCTCTTCTCCCCCATCCCCTGCCACCTCCTGTACTGTTATCCATCGGAATTCTTTTCCTCTTTATTTCAACTATTTAGATTCAACTGTCTGCTGTTGTTCAGTCATTCAGTCGTGTCCGACTCTTTATGACCCCATGGACTGCAGCATCCCAGGCTTCCCTGTCCCTCACCGTCTCCCAGAGCTTGCTCTCACACTCATGTCCATAGACTCAACTATAAATTTTACCAATTTCTTTGTGCACTATTGTTATCTTCCAATAGTCTTGGATCTTACTTTGTTTTATTTTGCTGCAGTGTGTCTTCTTGTAATTCTTCCAGGAAGGATTTGTGTGCGGTAAACTTTGCGTCATTGAATAATTTAAACAGTATCTTTTTTTTTTTTTGCTCTAATACTTGATTGATATTTCGGCTGGATATAGAAATGTAAATTCAATATAAGTATTATCTCTGAAATTTTGTGATGTTGCTCTTCAATATTCGGAGTTCCTGAAAAGAAATCAATTGCCACTGTGGTCTTTTTTTTTTTTTAATCCTTTTTCTTTTTCAGGTAACATTTTAAAAAGTATGTACTTATTTAATTGTTTTTGGCTATTGTGAGTCTTTGTTGCTGTGTGTGGGCTCTCTCCAGTTGTGGTGAGTGTGGGCTTCTCTTGTGGTGCCTGGGCTCCAGGCGCCAGGCTTCAGAAGTTGCAGATTGCAGTCTTTAGAACTTGGGCTCAGTAGTTGTGGAACACTGTCCTATTTGCCCTTCAAAATGTGGACTCTTCTTCCCCGACCAGGGATTGAATCCGTGTCCCTAACATTGGCAAGAAGATTCTTAACCACTGGACCATTAGGGAAGTCTTAACTTTTTTTTTTTTTAAAGCTCAACATTCAGGAAACCGAAGATCATGGCATCCGGTCCCATCACTTCATGGGAAATAGATGGGGAAACAGTGGAAACAGTGTCAGACCTTATTGATTGGCTTGATTTCCTCAAATGTTTGGTAGTTTTCAGCTGCATCATTATCCTCATAATTAGGATTCTCAGTTAATTTTTTTCAAACTTTTTAAAATTTACAGATTAACGGATTTTGGCAAACAGTGTGTGTGAATACCACCGTCATTCATGCATACATTACTTCTTTTAACCCCAAAATTCCTTGTGCTCCTTTTCAGTCATTCTGTTCTCCCTACCTTGACAACCACTGATTTATTCTCTATCCCTAGAGTCTTTCCTTTCCAGAATGCAACATAAATGGAATCATACAATATGTATCCTTTCTAATCTGGGTTCATTCACTTAGCACAAGGGTTTGGGGCTTCATCCATGTTGTTGCAATATGTCAATTGTTTCTTCCTTTGTATTGCTGAGTAGAATTACATTGTATGAGTGTGCTATTAGTTGAACAGTTGGGTTGTTTCTAAATGTTAATCAGGAAAAATTGAGTAGAAGTTTTTTTGTGGGCCTATGTCTTCATCTCTCTTGGATAAATACCTCCAAGTAGAATGTTGGGTCATATGTTGAACTTTACAAGAAACTATCAAAATGTTTTCCAAGTAGATACAACTTATAAGAATTTTGAGATGAATGTAGATTCATATGCAAGTGTAAGACATAAAAGAGATCACATGTACTTTTTACCTAGTTTTTCCAGTAGTAACATCTGGTAAAGCTATAGTGTAATATACCAACCTATGTATCGACTCTGAACTACTCAAAAGATACGTAACAATTCTATGCTATAAGGATCCCTCATCCTGATCTTCCACAAACACAAAGTGGCTGATTATAGCCCTAACAGTCACAATTCTGTTCTCCATTTCTATCAGTCACTTAGCTGTGTCTGACTCTTTGAGACCTCATGGGCTGCAGCATGCCAGGATTCCCTATGCATCACCAACTCCCAGAGCTTGCTCAACCTCATGTCCATTGAGTCAGTGATGCCATCCAACCATTTCATCCTCTGTCGTCCCCTTCTCCTCCTGCCTTTAGTCTTTCCCAGCATCAGGATCTTTTCCAATAAGTCTGTTCTTAGCATCAGGTGGCCAAAGTATCAGAGTTTCAGCCTCAGCATCAGTCCTTCCAATGAATATTCAGGACTGATCTCCTTTTGTAAGACCTAGCGGCCTTTTTTCGGGAACCGTCGCCCCAAAGACCACAGTGACTCGAATTTGATGTAATCAGCAAGAGGATTTATTAAGCCGGCGCGCGCCAGGGTTCAGTGGAGTGAACCCCCAGCGTCAGTAGTGAGGGTTTTTATATAAAAATTATAGACAGGTGGGGATGGAGTCGGGCTATGGGATACATTGAAGTGAAGTCACAGGTGCGGGGGATACGCTTGATTGGTGGGAAAGCTTACAGAAAGCAACTAAGTTGAACAGAGAAAGCTATTTTCCAGGAGGCCGCGGCCTTGCCTCCCGAGCTTAAATTTTTAATCTAAGTTCTTCACTTTAGGATGGACTGGTTGGATCTCCTTGTAGTCCAAGGGACTCTCAAGAGTGTTCTCCAACACTGCAGTTCAAAAGCATCAATTGTTTGGTGCTCCACCTTCTTTATTGTCCAACTCTCACATCCTTACATGACTACTGGAAAAACCATAGCTTTCATGAGACAGATATTTGTTGGCAAAGTAATGTCTCTGCTTTTTAATATGCTGTCTAGGTTGGTCATAGCTTTTCTTCTAAAGAGCAAGCATCTTTCATTTTCATGGCTGCAGTAACCATCTGCAGTGATTTTGGAGCCCAAGAAAATAAAGCCTGTCACTGTTTCCATTGTTTTTCTATCTATTTGCCATGATGTTTGTTTTTTTGAATCTTGAGTTTTAAGCCAGCTTTTTCACTCTTATCTTTCACTTTCATCAAGAAGATCTTTAGTTCTTCTTCACTTTCTGCCATAAAGGTGGTGTCATCTGCATATCTGAGGTTGTTGATATTTCTCCCAGCAATCTTGATTTCAGCTTGTGCTTCTTCCAGTCCAGCGTTTCTCATGATGTACTCTGCATATAAGTTAAATAAGCAGGGTGACAGCATACAGCCCTGACACACTCCTTTTCCTATTTGGAACCAGTCTGTTGTTCCATGTCCAGTTCTAACTGTTGCTTCCTGACCTGCATACAGATTTCTCAAGAGGCAGGTCTGGTGGTCTGGTATTCCCATCTCTTGAAGAATTTTCCACTTTTTATTGTGATCCACACAGTCAGAGGCTTTGGCATAGTCATTAAAGAAGAAGTAAATGCTTTCTGGAACTCTCTTGTTTTTCTATGATTCAACGGATGTTGGCAATTTGATCTCTGGTTCCTCTGCCTTTTCTAAATCCAACTTGAATGTCTGGAAGTTCACAGTTCATGTTCTGTTGAAACCTCACTTAGAGAATTTTGAGCATTACTTTGCTAGGGAGCCTCAGTGATCAATGCAAAGAAGTATAGGGAAACAATAGATTGGAAAGACTAGAGATCTCTTCAAGAAAATTAGAGATACCAAGGGAACATTTCATGCCAAGATAGGCTTGATAAAGGACAGAAATGTTATGGCCTTAACAGAAACAGAAGATATTAAGAAGAGGTGGCAAGAATGCACAGAAGAACCATACAAAAATGATTTTCATGACTCAGATAACCACAATGGTGTGATCACTCACCTAGAGCCAGACATCCTGGAATGTGAAGTCAAGTGGGCCTTAGGAAGCATCGCTATGAACAAAGCTAGTGGAGGTGATGGAATTCCAGTTGAGCTCTTTCAAATCCTAAAAGATGATGGTGTGGAAGTGCAGCACTCAATATGCCAGCAAATTTGGAAAACTTTGGCCATAGGACTGGAAAAGGTCAGTTTTCATTCCAATTCCAAAGAAAGGCAATGCCAAGGAATGTTTAAACTACTGCACAATTGCACTCATCTCACATGCTAGCAAACTAATGCTCCATTTCTATAATTTTGCTATTTAAGAATGGTATGTAAATGGAACTATATACCTAGTATATAATCTTTTGGAATTGATATTTTTCACACAGCTTATTCTTTAGAGATATATCAAAGATTTTGAATGTAATGAATTCCTTTTTATTATTAAGTAGTATTCTAGGGTAAGAATATACTATAATTTGCTTAACCATTTATTTGTTGAAGGGCATTCTGGGCTGTTTCCAATTTTGGCTATTTACAAATAAATCTGCTATAAATTTATGTACTGGTTTTTATGTGAATATAAGTTTTCTTTCTTTGGGATAAATTCACATGAGTACAATTGTTGTGTCATATGGTAGTTTCATCTTTAGTTCTTCAAGAAACCGTGAAAGAGTTTTTGGAGTGCCTTACCATTTTGTATTCCCAGCAACAATGTCTGAGTGACCCAGTTTCTTTACATCCTCACTTGGATTTGGTATTGCCACTATTTTTTATTTTGGCCATTCTGATAAATTTGTAGTGATGTCTCATGGTGATTTTAATTTACATTTCCCTGATGGCTAATCCTGGAACGTGAAGTCAAATGGGCCTTAGGAAGCATCACTATGAACAAAGCTAGTGGAGGTGATGGAATTCCAGTTGAGCTATTTCAAATCCTAAAAGATGATGCTGTGAAAGTGCTACACTCAATATGCCAGCAAATTTGAAAAACTCAGCAGTGGCCACAGGACTGGAAAAGGTCAGTTTTCATTCCAATCCCAAAGAAAGGCAATGCCAAAGAATGCTCAAACTACTGCACAATTGCACTCATCTCACACGCTAGTAAAGTAATGCTCAAAATTCTCCAAGCTAGGCTTCAACAATATGTGAACTGTGAACTTCCAGATGTTCAAGCTGGTTTTAGAAAAGGCAGAGGAACCAGAGATCAAATTGCCAACATCCATTGGATCATCGAAAAAGCAAGAGAGTTCCAGAAAAACATCTATTTCTGCTTTATTGACTATGCCAAAGCCTCTGACTGTGTGGATCACAATAAACTGTGGAAAAATCTGAAAGATATGGGAATACCAGACCACCTGACCTACCTCTTGAGAAATCTGTATGCAGGTCAGGAAGGAATAGTTGGAACTGGACATGGAACAACAGACTGGTTCCAAATAGGAAAAGGAGTGTGTCAAGGCTGTATATTGTCACCTTGCTTATTTAACTTATATGCAGAGTACATCATGAGAAATACTGGGCTGGAAGAAGCACAAGCTGGAATCAAGATTGCTGGGAGAAATATCAATAACCTCAGATATGCAGATTACACCACCCTTATGGCACAAAGTGAAGAACTAAAGAGCCTCTTGATGAAAGTGAAAGAGGAGACTGAAAAAGTTGGCTTAAAGATCAACATTCAGAAAACTAAGATCATGGCATCCAGTCCCATCACTTCATGGAAAATAGATGGGGAAACAGTGGAAACAGTGTCAGACTTTATTTTGGGGGCTCCAAAATCACTGCAGTTGGTAACTGCAACCATAAAATTAAAAGACGCTTACTCCTTGGAAGGAAAGTTATGACCAACCTAGACAGCATATTAAAAAGCAGAGACATTGCCAACAAATGTCCGTCTATTCAAGGTTATAGTTTTTTCAGTAGTCATGTATGAATGTGAGAGTTGGATTATAAAGAAAGCTGAGAGCCGAAGAATTGATGCTTTTGAACTGTGGTGTTGGAGAAGACTCTTGAGAGTCCTTTGGACTGCAAGGAGATCCAACCAGTCCACCCTAAAGGAAATCAACCCTGAATATTCATTGGAAGGTCTGACGCTGAAGGTGAAACTCCAATATTTTGACCACCTGACTTGAAGAGCTGAGTCATTTGAAAAGATCCTGATGCTGGGAAAGACTGAAGGTGGGAGGAGAAGGGGATTACAGGATGAGATTGTTGGATGGCATCACCGACTCAATGGACATGAGTTTGGGTAAACTCTGGGAGCTGGTGATGGACAGGGAGGCCTGGCGTGCTGCAGTCCATGGGGTGGCAAAGAGTCAGACATGGCTGAGTGACTGAACTGAACTGAACTGATGGCTGATGACGGTGACTATATTTTCATGTGCTTATTTGTCAGCTGTGTGTGCTCTCAGTGAAATGTTGCTATGTCTTTTGCTCATTTTCTAATTCAATTATTTGTATTTTTACTATTGAGTTTTAAGATTTCTTTCTCTATACTAGATGTTAGTACTTTGTTAGATAACTGGTTTGAAAATATTTTCTCCCCATCTATAGTGTATCTTTTCATCCTCTTCACGTGTTCTTCTGCAGAACAAAAGTTTAAACTTTTTCTGAAGTTCATTGTATCAATTTTTCCTTTTATGATCATGCTTTGGGTGTCAAGTCAAAGAATGTTTTGCCTAGCCCTAGATCCTCTAAATGTTCTCCTATTTTTTTTCCTAAAAGTTTATAGTTTAATCTTTTACATTTAAGTCCATAATCCATTTCGAATTTTTTTTTTAAGTGTGAAGGGCTTGGTTTTTTCCTATAGATTTTTACTTGCTCCAGCAGTACTGAATAGTGATGTTAAAAATCATTTGTGCATATTTGTGTGGGTTTATTTTTGGGTTCCCTACTATGTTCTTTCTGTGTGTCTATCCCCTCCACCAATATCACACTGTCTTGATTGCTGTTGCTATACAGTAAGCTTTGTTATCAGGTAGAGTAATTCCTTTTTATTCTTTACTTTTCCTTATTCTTTTCAAGGTTGTTTTAGTCCTTCTAAGCTTATACCTTTCCATGTAAATTTTAGAATTTATTTTTCCTGTATAAATTGATAGAAATTACATTAAAGCTAGAAATCATTTTGGAGAGAATTGACATCATTACTTTCTTGAGTCTCGTAATCTATGCACGTGGCACATCTTTGCATTATTTAGGTGTTCTTTGATTTTGTTATTAGTATTTTGGAATTTTCACTTTTGGATCGTGGATATATTTTGTTAAAATTTTACCTAAATGTATGATTTTCCTTGCTGTGATTGCATATGGTATTGTGTTTTAAATTTTTGTTTCTATATGGAACTGTTTATATATAGCAATGCAGCCATTTTTTGTGTGTGTTACGCTTTTATCCTGCAACCTTACCAAACTCATGTATTTGTTCTAAGAATGTTTTTGTAAAACTCTTTCTATATAGGTAAGAATATCATTTTCAAATAGGGATCATTTTATTTCTTACATTCCAATCTGCATGGTTTTTGTTTCTTTTTGTTTTCTTGTGCAGTGACTAGAACTCCCAGTAATATGTTGAATAAAGGTGGTGAGAGTTATTCTTGCCTTGTTCTTTATATTAGAGAGAAAGCCCTCAGTCTTTTGCCATTAAGTTTGATGTTAGCTATAGTGTTTTTGTAGATGGTATTTATCAAGTTGAGATAGTTCCCCTCTATTCCTAACTTGCTAAGAGTTTTTATACTGAACAGGTATTATATTTTGTCAAATACTTTTCTTTGGTTGATATGATCATACATTTTCTTTTGTAGCTTATTGATATGGTTGATCACATTGACTGATTTTTGAACGGTGAACCAGCTTTATGTATCTGGAATGAATTTCATTTTTTCATGGCATGTAATTATTTTTAATACATTGCCAGATTCAATTTTCAAACATTGAGCATTTTGTATCTAAGTTTATTAGTATGTAATTTTCTTTTTAATTAATTGATTTTTGTCTGTTTTGGGGATTAGGGTAATACTGGGCTTGGAAAATAAGTTTGGAAGTGTGTCCTCTTATTATTATTATTTTTCTGGAGTAGATGGCATGGAATTTGTGTTTTTATCTTTTCTCCTTCCTTCTTTTTTCATTTTCTGATTTATAGTTTGATTCTGACATAGTCAGAAAACACACTTTGTTTAACACAAATTATTATATTTTTTGAGGTTTGTTTTATGGCCTATTTATATAGTCTGTTTTGACTATATGAGCCCTTTGAGAAAAATGTATACACTGATGTTGTTGTGTGGAGTATTTTATATACAGTAAGTCCCTTATGTATTAATAGAAACCTCCAAGCTGTGAACTTCCAAAGATGTGAATGCATCTTGTAAGTTCGTGTGTCTGAAGTACATTGTCATGTGTGTGCCTCATCTACAAGTGGTTGTGCTTTTGTGTACTTTACAGTACAGTACTGTATAGAGCACAGTAGTGCAGTATCTTTATTTCAAGCCCAGGATATCCAGAGCAAGTGTAAAAGCAGTGGTGATGTAGCTGGTACTGCTAAGAAGGCCAAGTGACAAAGATGGAAACAAAAGTGAAAATAATTGAGAGTGTGTAGTGAGGTAAAAAGGCTCTTGATGAAAGTGAAAGAGGAGAGTGAAAAAGTTGGCTTAAAGCTCAACATTCAGGAAACTAAGATCATGGCATCTGGTCCCACCACTTCATGGGAAGTAGATGGAGAAACAGTGGAAACAGTGTCAGACTTTATTTTTTGGGGCTCCAAAATCACTGCAGATGGTGATTGCAGCCATGAAATTAAAAACGCTTACTCCTTGGAAGAAAAGTTATGACCAACCTAGATAGCATATTGAAAAGCAGAGACATTATTTTGCCAACAAAGGTCTGTCTAGTCAAGGCTATGGTTTTTCCAGTGGTCATGTATGGATGTCAGAGTTGGACTGTGAAGAAAGCTGAGCACCGAAGAATTGATGCTTTTGAACTGTGGTGTTGGAGAAGACTCTTGAGAGTCCCTTGGACTGCAAGGAGATCCAGCCAGTCCATTCTGAAGGAGATCAGCTGTGGGATTTCCTTGGAAGGAATGATTCTAAAGCTGAAACTCCAGTACTTTGGCCACCTCATGTGAAGAGTTGACTCATTGGAAAAGACTGTAATGCTAGGAGGGATTGGGGGCAGGAGGAGAAGTGGGCGACAGAGGATGAGATGGCTGGATGACATCACTGACTTGATGGATGTGAGTCTGAGTGAACTCCGGAAGCTGGTGATGGACAGGGAGGTCTGGTATGCTGTGATTCATGGGGTCGCAAAGAGTCAGACACGACAGAGCGACTGAACTGAACTGAACTGAGTGAGGTAAAAAGATGGTAGCCATCACTCATTCTTATAACATGAATCATTCAGCCATCAGCATGATTCTCAAGAACAAGGACAACATCATGGAATGTGTGAAGTCTGCTGTGCTGATAAGGTTGACAATAAGATCAAGAAGGATGTAAAAGTGATGGAGGAGATGAAGAGTCTTCTCAGTGTGCAGATGCAGGATTGGTGTCAGCATCAAGTCCCACTCAGCTTAATGCTGCTTCAAGAGAAAGCTAAAAGCCTTTATGAAGACTGGAAGAAGAAATATGGTGAAGAATCTGTGGGTGCATCTTTTTAATGCCAGCCATGACTGGTTTCATCAGTTCAAGGTTAGAGCCAGCCTTGACAATGTGAAAGTAAGGGATGGAGCAACAAGTACAGATACAGTAGTTTCCCAAGAATTTCCTGAAGTGCTTCAAGCAATTATTAATGAAGGCATGTATTTACCCAAGCAGGATTTTAATATGGATGAGACAGGACTGTACTAGAAGAGGATGCCAGACCAAGGTTACATCAGTAAAGAGGAAAATGCTATAAAGCAGCAAAGGATAGGCTAACTCTGTTGTTTGATGGCAGTGCTTCCAGCATTATGAAGCTGAACCTTCTGTCAGTTTATCATTTAGAGAACCCCAAAGCCCTTAAAGATGTAGCCAAGGGTTCTCTTCCTCTTGTGTAGAAGAATAACTCCAAAGCCTAGGTTATGCAGATTGTTTTCCAAAACTGGTTTTTCTACCAGTCTATCCCAGAGGTAGAGAAATATTGCTTGGAAAAGGCCATGCCCTTCAACATTCTTTTGCTACTCAGCAGTGCTCCGGGCTACCCCCTATTCATGGCCCACTTTCATCTCAAGGTCAAAATAGTGCTTCTGCCACTGAAAACTATGTCACTGATCCAAACTTTGGACCAGGGAGTTATAGAAACTTTCAAGAAATATTATTTATGTCACATTTTTTGTCAGGCTGTAAAGGCAAGTGATGAGTCAGGAACAACCTTGGGACAATTTTGGAAGGACTATGACATCTACAAGGCCATAAAAACATTGACATTGCTTGGCATGAAGTTGTGGCTATCACCATGAATGGGTTTGAAAAGAACTTTGTCCAGTTTGTTTATGGTTTTCATGGATTTGAGAAGGTGGATGAGGAGTCCAAAGAGGCCTTCATCAACTTAGTCACCCTCAGCAAGGAGCTGGAGCGGGATCTGCAGGAGAATGAGTTCATTGACCTCCTTGCTGTGCAATATGAGGTGCTTACTAATGAAGACATGATGGAATTGGAGGCCCAGAGAAAGGATAGAGAGACAAGAGGAAGAGGAAGTAACTGAGGAACCAGAGAGATTCATGATGCAGGAAATGGCAAGGGGATGTTCTTTATTTGTAGAGGCACTGTTGGTTTTTGATGCGCAGGATGTGAACGGTATGTGAAGATGGCAGCAGCTGTTCAGAGTGTAATCCGGTGCTACCGTGTCATCTATGATGAAAAAAAAGAGCTACTACCCAGACATCACTGGATCAGTTTTTCAAGAGGGTAGATGGAATTGAATCCAGCAAGGAATCAACATCAGGCGTGAGTGAAGTTGCAGCTTGCCCTCCATCTCCTATTGCTGATGACCCTTTGCTTCTACCATCTCCCACCTCCTCTTGCTCCTCCAGTCAATAACTCTTTTTGGCTCTTCACTTTGATGTCAGCCCCTGTATGTCAGCTGCTGACCGTACTATTGTACTTTTCACTGTACTGTAAGATTAAAAATGTTTATTTTTGTGTTTGCTCATTTTTATGTATAAATGCATATTATTTATTTGAAAAGTATTATAATCCTACTACAGTACTGTACTACTTAGCTAATTGTATTAGTTGGGTACCTAGGCTAACTTTGCTGGGCTTATGAACAAATTGGATTTGCAAATGTGCTCTGAGAACATAACTCATTTGTATAGAAGAGACTTATTGTATCTCAATTAAACTTGTTGGTTTATTTTCTTGTTCAAATATTTCCTATTCTTGTGAATTTTTTGTTTGATAGTTTATCAGTTGCTAAGGACATATGAAGTCCCCAGCTTTAACTGTATATTTATTTATTTCTCTTTTCTCTTAAGCACTATCAATTTTTGTTTCATGTATTTGAAATTTTGTTGTCTGTGCCCCCAAATTTGGGATTGTCATGCCCTCCTGGTGAACTGATCCTTTTATCATTGTGTAATATCCCTCTTTGTCTACAGTCTGAAGTCTGTATCACTGGATATTACTTAGCCACTCCCACTTTTTAGAAATTACTACTATCATGGTAGATCTTTCTCTATCCTTTTATTATTATTATTTTTTAATATTTATGCCTTTGAATTTGAAGTGACTTACAGCATATAGTTGGGTTGTTATTTTTATCCACTCTTCCAATCTCTGACTTTGTTATATATATGTCATTTACATTTAAGTAATTATTGCTATGTTAGGGCTTAAGTGCACCATTTTCTTTTATTTTGGTTTCTATTTGTTTCCTCTGCTTCTCAGTTCTTACCTGTCTATGGGTCACTTGAAGATTTTAAGAGATTTAATCTTGATTTATGTATAGTGTTTTTTAAAAATTTAAGTATAGTTGATTTACAGTGTGTGTTAGTTTCAGGTATACAGCAAAGTGATTCAGTTGCACACACCTATATATCTATTTTTCAGATTCTTTCCCCTTATTTGTTATTACAAAATATTGAGTATAGTTCCTTATGCTATACAGTAGGTCCTTGTTGGTTATCTACTTACAGTGCTTTTGAGTATATCATTTTGCATAGTTTTCTTAATTGTTGCTATGGTTATCACAGGGCTTCCTAAGTGCTCAGGGGTAAAGAATCTGCCTGCCAATGCAGGAAACACAGAAGATGTGGGTTCGATCCCTGGATTGGGAAGATCCTCTGGAGAAGGAAACCGCAATCCACTCCAGTATTCTTGCCTAAGAAATCCCATGGACAGAGGAGCTTGGCAGGCCACAGTCCATGGGGTCCCAAAGAGTCAGACTTGACTGATGATGCATGCAGCAGCAGAGATGGTTATCACAATATCAGTATTTGTCATGGTCTACTAATCTCAACATTTTACCGTTTTGAGTAATGTGTAGAAATTTTACTTATATTTTGTTCCTCCCTTTTGAAAAATATTCTCACTTTTAAATATCACCTTGAATAGCAGATGATGTTACAGTATTTGTTTCTTTTTTAAAAATATAAATTTATTTAATTGTAGGTTAATTACTTTACAATATTGTATTGGTTTTGCCATACATCAACATGAATCCACCACAGGCATACACGTTTCCCATCCTGAACCCCCTCCCTCCTCAATCATCACATGTGATAGAAAACTCATGAGGAGGAGAATAGTCTATTTGTCCACATTTCTACTCTTTCCATTATTTTTTTTTCTTCTAAATCTTTCAAGATATCTTCTTTTATTTTTCTCCATTTGAAGAACTTTATTTAGTCATTCTTTATGGGTTGGTCTGCTAGTGATAAATTTTTAGTTTCCTTTTGTTTGAGATTTTGTTCGTTTGTTTCTCTTCCTTACCATAGGATAGTTTTGGTGGATAGAATTCTCAGTTCTCCGGTTGAGAATTCTTTTCTTTCAGCTACTTCCTTCTGGACTCCATGGTTTTAGTTGAGAAATATGGTCATTTGATTTGGTATTCTCCATAGGTAATGTGCTGTTTTTCTCTTACTGCTTTTAAGATATTCCTTTGTCTTAAGTTATCAGAAATTTAATTACAATGTGTCTTAACATGGATTTTTTTGTGGGGAACTTTATCCTCTTTGAGGCTTCCCGGTAGCTCAGCTGGTAGAGAATTCTCCTGCAATGCAGGAGACTCCAGTTCGATCCTTGGGTTGGAAAGATCCCCCAGAGAAGGGAACAGCTACTCATTGCTGTATTCTGCCCAGGAAAATACTGTATAGTCCATGGGGTTGCAAAGAGTTGGACACAACTGAGCGACTTTCACTTTTCTTTCCCTTTATCCTCTTTTGAAGTTTCCTTACTTTTTGAAATCTGTGGATTTATATCTTTTGTGAAATCAGAGAAGTTTTCAGCCATATTTATTTGAATACCCTTTCAGCCCTACTGTCTTTATTCTCTTCTTCGACTCCAGTGATACAAATCTGGCGTTTTTAACTTTTCCACAGATAGTTGAATCTCTCTTCATTTTTTTTTTCAATCTACTTTCTGACTGTTGTTCAGATTTGGCAAGTTCTCTTTGTCTGTCCTTGAGTTTATTGATTTTATTCTCTGTCATTTCCATTCAATATTGAACCTCTCCAGGTAATTTTTAAATTCTTTATTATTGACTTTTTCAGTTTTATAATTTCCACTTAGTTCTTTTTAAATAAGTTATGTTTCTTTCCTGAGATTTTTTTTTCTAGTTTTTAATTGTTTCAAAAGAAGATATAATTGCTTACTGAATCATTTTTATGAAAGTTGCTTTAAGATTTTTGTTAACGCCAATATCTGAGTCATCTCAGTGTTGGCTGAGAATCTATGGATTCTCTTTTTTCATTCAAGTTGTTATTTTACTGGTTCTTAGTATGATGGATGTCTTTGGATTCCTGTACCCTGAACATTTTGGTCATTATGTTAGGAGACTTGAGGTCCTCCTTAAAATTTTCATTTTAGCAGGCAGTCACCTTGTTTAGGCTTGGGATGCATGCTCTGGCCAACTTTTGTGGGCTATGGTTTCAATGTCATTCTGATTTTCAGAGCCTGTATGCTGTTATTTTGCTCTGCTTGATTTATCTTCTCCCACAGGGGCCCCCACTAGCCTCTGCTGGTTCTCTTTGAAAGGGAAGACTCTTTCCTAGGCTGCATCACCTGGTAAATCTTACTGGGAGGGGATCTTCGCTAGAGACCAAGATCACTTCCAGAATGGGTGCCTGGGTGGCACGTTGCCCCTACCCGTGGGAGATGGAAAATGTGTCCTGTGCCATGTGATTGCTGTGGTGGGGTCCCTTTTGCCAGAGGCCCTCTGGCTTTATGGTATCTCTGCATGAGGTAGGGGACCCTCAGACCCTGTGCAGAAGATTTCCCGATGGTCTGGTACTGCTCTTACAGTGTGGTTCCCCTTGTCAGTGTTCCTGGCTGTGTCCTGTCTCTGGGTGAAGTTAAAGGTCTCAGGCCTGATGCTTCAGTTAATTTTGCATCTTTTTCTGTAGCTTGCCTCCATGTATTGTGTGTACGAGAAGAGGCTGGCCCCATGCCCCTGAGTGAAGGGTCTGTTTATTCTCTAGAGGATGTCCTCACTAACGCTGCCTCTCCTGAAGGCTAGTGTCCAGAGTGCTTCTTAACATATTGGCCATGGGAAAGAAGTGGTCAGGGGGACCCACTTGGCTTCTCCGAGTGTGGTTCTCCACCAATTTTCTGCAGGTGCTCCAGGGATGCTCCACACCCCAGACCCACTCCAGCCTCAAGCTTGGCATATCCCTGGTATCCTTGCACCATTTGCTATGGTTCTTTTCTGAGTATATGTTTTCCTTATCAGGTCACATCCTCCTTTTACATTTCAGGGAATTTTCATACCTTCTGATCTACCAAGAATATCCCTTCCTATATCCACTGAAGTTTAGAAGGGGATCCCATGCGTGGAGGAGCCTGGCAGGCTACAGTTTATAGAGTTGCGAAGAGTTGGACATGACTGAGCAACTTCACTTTGATTTTCATATATATCTATATCTGTATCTATATACATAAAATCTTTTCCCTAAGTATTTTGAGGGTAGAAGTTTAGCTCATCTTCATCTAAACTCTTTGTGATCTATATTTTTAAAATAAATTTGTGTTACTTTTATAATCAGTAAAACCATGATTAATATTTTTCTTCACAACTGGGTTGGACATTGTGCAGGGGTAAGTGCTCAGAGGCCTCCATTTGGGGTGATTATAGGGAGGTAAAAATTTGTGTTTCTTGGAGAAGGTCTTCTGGGTAGTGGAAAGCCTATCTGCCCTTCTGGGGGTGCTCAGCAGGGGCACCCCAGCTGCTGAGCTGGGTTTAGCTGCCATAAAGGTTGCTCCAAATTCTTGTAGGAGGAGCTGATCCTTCCCCTTCTTAAAATTGCCAGTGTGTGCAAAATGCTAACACCACACATTCAAGTGACGTATGGATCAGAACAGAATCATAGCTTGATAACATAAATTAAAGTAATTATATTCATTAGCATGATAAAAAATATGCAAACAAATGTTTATTAAATGCAACCATATATCAACTCCTAAGCCTTTGGCGTTGTTTATGTCCTTGTTCCTCCAGCATTTCGTCAAAGGTGGCCTGTCAGGCTGAACTTAATTGACATTAATAGCAGTGGAGGGAGGAGGAGCCAGCCCAGAATGTCACTTGGGTCTGTAAACACTGGAGGTTTGGGGATTTGCTACCCGGCCTCCCCGAGAAAGTCCTGGGGAAAAGGAAGTACAGGTCGTCTTGATGGATGTGCCCATAGAAGGGTCTGGAGGCAGTTTCTTCAACTGAGACAGGCTGGGACCTGGGACCCTTTCTGGCAGCGCTGCAATGCTTGCACCTGGACACACCTCTCCTTGGGCAACAAAATACAAAGAAACTATAAGATATGGACTAAAAATAACTGCATGTATGTTGGGGCAAATTCTGGACAAGAAGATATGAAAAGACCCAAAAACCTCAACCTCCACTTTGAAGAGCCAGGGACAAAAGCAATCATTGCATTCAACATTACTAAAGTGGGTAGACATCCTGGAATGCCAAGTCCAGTGGGCCTTAGGAAGCATCACTATGAACAAAGCTAGTGGAGGTGATGAAGTTCCAGTTGAGCTATTTCAAATCCTAAAAGATAATGCTGTGAAAGTGATGCACTCAACATGCCAGCAAATTTGGAAAAACTCAGCAGTGGCCACAGGACTGGAAAAGGTAAGTTTTCATTCCAATCCCAAAGAAAGGCAATGCAATTGAATGTTCAAACTACCACACAACTACACTCATCTCACACTCTAGCAAGCAATGCTCAAAATTCTCCAAGCCAGGCTTCAACAGTTCACGAACCATGAAATTCTAGATGTTCAAGCTGGTTTTAGAAAAGGCAGAGGTGTCAGAGATCAAATTGCCAAAATCTGCTGGATCATTGAAAAAGCAAGAGAGTTCCAGAAAAACATCTACTTCTGCTTTATTGACTACACCAAAGCTTTTGACTGTGTGAATCACAACAAACTGTGGAAAATTCTGAAACAGATAGGAATACCAGAGCAACTTACCTGCCTCCTGAGAAATCTGTGTGCAGGTCAAGAAGCAACAATTAGAACTGGACATGGAACAACAAGACTGGTTCCAGCTGGGAAAGGAATACATCAAGGCTGTATATTGTCACCCTGTTTATTTAACTTAAATGCAGAGTACATCATGAGAAATGTCAGGCTGGATGAAGCACAAGGTGGAATCAAATTTGCCAGGAGAAATATTAATAACCTCAGATATGCAGATGACACTACCTTATGGCAGAAGTGAAGAAGAACTAGAGTCTCTTGATCAAAGTGAAAGAGGACAGTGAAAAAGTTGGCTTAAAACTCAACATTCAGAAAACTAAGATCATGGCACCTGGTCCCATCACTTCATGGCAAATAGATGGGGAAACAATGGAAACAGTGACAGACTTCATTTTGGGGGTTCAAATATCACTGCAGATGGTGACTGTAGCTGTTAAATTAAAAGATGCTTGTTCCTTGGCAGAAAAGCTATGATGAGCCTAGACAGCATATTAAAAAGTAGAGACCTTACTTTGCCAACAAAAGTCTGCCTAGTCAAAGCTATGGTTTTTCAGTAGTCCTGTATGGATGTGAGAGTTGGACTACAAAGAAAGCTGAGCACTGAAGAATTGATGCTTTTGAACTGCAGTGTTGGAGAAGACTCTTGAAAGTCTCTTGGACTGCAAGGAGATCCAGCCAGTCAATACCAAAGGATATCAGTCCTGAATATTCATTGGAAGGACTGATGGTGAAGCTGAAACTCCAATACTTTGGCCACCTGATGCAAAGAACTGACTCATTGGAAAAGACCCTGATGCAGGGCAAGATTGAAGGTGGGAGGAGAAGGGGACCACAGAGGATAGTTGGATGGCATCACATACTTGATGGACATGAGTTTGAGTAAGCTCCGGAAATTGGTGATGGACAGGGAATCCTGGCATGCTGCAGTCCATGAGGTCGCAAGGAGTTGGACAGGACTGAGTGACTGAACTGAACTGAAACCACCTAAGCCACTCCTCCAGCCTGATAGCTGGACACACCCTCTACCCTAACCCTATATAAGGAACCAACTCAAACCCCTTGGGGAGCAAGTGAGCAAGGGAACTTGTTACTTGTTCTCATTCCCTCCTGCTGCATTAGGGGCCCCAGTAAAGCCTTGCCTGAATTTCTTGTCTGGTTTCTAATCAATGTCTGTTGGTTGGGAAAGGCCAAGAGCCCTGGTCAGTATCACAATCGGTGCCTGATACAATACCTGCCACTGAAAGGGAACCCTTGTCTGCAAGGTTGTATGTATCTTTCCAGCTGTGGGGGATGCTCTGGCAAACGTCAGCACTTGCCTATTTTGGAGCCCCCCAGAAGTGAGAAACAGGAACCTAATAGGAAGGCTGCTGTACATTTGTGTTGGGTTCTTTTTGGGGAACCTGGCAGGCTGCTATTCATCTCATTTTTTGCCAAAAAGCATGGGAATCCTACCCACAGTCAGAGAAAGAGCCAAGTTCCTTAGCTGTGATGCTCAGGCTCATGGGGACACTTGTTTGGGCCTTGAGGGCTGATGTATCACAGGTGTGCTTACGGGTGAGGCGCCCTGCTGGTTGTGTAGATGGCCAGCAATTATTAACCATTGTTTACTGTACCCAGAGTAGTTGTTTAGAAGGGTCTGGGTACAATTGAATAATCTGCCTGTCCATTCAGCATAAGATGAGTGTCATACCTGGAAGAGGGTGGGACCTGTCAGGTGTGATGGAGGAGGAGAAGGAGCAGGAGAGCTCATTCAGGGCTTTAGATTGGAGCCTGCAACTGCCTGCTCTCACACTGTTTTTTGGCCTTTGTTTCGTTTGTTTTTAACCTCTGCCTTATCCTTCAAGTTCTAGGTGAACCACCCCCTAGTCAGGAAGGTTTGGCATGGCTCTGGTTGTTGACAGGCTGGGCTGTCATTCAGCCTCATCCACTGTCTGTGATCCCAGTTTTGTGGACTGAAGGGAGCCCCTTTTGTCCCTGAGTGTTAGCCAGCTTCAGGGATCAGCTTGGCAGCAGTTCTGACTTCCCAGGGGTCACGAACACTCACTCGTCCGCCTGCCTTTTGAATGAGATGCTAAGAGAGTAGGGCTTCTTCTCTCAGGATCTACACCATCCCTCCCTTTCGTGAAGGAAGTAGAAAGCGGAGAGACTGGAGTTTCTGTGGTCAGTGCCAGTTCAGAGCAGTGCTCAGAGAAATGGTCTGGAGGCTGCGTGGCTGTGCACGGGTAGCAGGGAGAGCCCAGGGCACCTCAGACCAGCCCCTGCAAACCCCCATCTCTCCTCCCTGGAAAAAGGGAGCCTGTGTAATTTATTTCTGTGGGGTGGTTTGTGCTGGGAGGGAGAGAACAGATGTTAAGAAAACAAAGGAAGGCACACCACTTTTGTGTCTGAGCCAATGGTGATCAATTCCGTATACTTTACTGCCTTGTCCATGTTTTGGGGATGGATATTTCAAGCCATTTCAATCAAAAGTGGTGCCACTCTAGGCTCTAAACAAAGGCCTAGATTTATTTTTTTTCTGGCAGCACAATCCTCAAAGATTACACTTGCTGCAACATTTTTAGCCACGTCAACATTCCTTAGGAAATACAAATATGGGCATTATTTCATGGAGATGGCACTGGGTAATATAATAAAATGGATTTATTTCATCTTAATTTATTTAAAATGTGCATAGACAGAACTGGGATAAAATCCATGAGATGAAATATCTCGTTTGCATGAATATATTGAAAAATTCAGCCACCTTCTAAGCCAAAAAAGAGGCAAATTTTTTTCATCCTCAGAATAATAAGAAGAATAGGTGCTCTTTTAAAACAAGAAAATATAACCTTGACAGAGGGAAGTGATTCATGTCCCACGGTCCCTGTGAAGGTGTGAGGGATGAGAGATGATGGCAGAGAGAGCTCTGGTTGAGGAATTGGAAGAGAGATGAGACTGCGGTTTTGCATGAAGGGACTGGACTGGACTGAGACCAGGAGGGCAGGGTGGGTGGCCTAGCTTTCCTGATGCGCTGCTTGCCAGGGAGGCAGTGCCAGCCCAGATGTTCCCACCTCTGGACTCCAGGTCGCCAAAGTGCCTATTGGAGAACGCTGCAGGGTCTGAGACTGGCAGGAGTCCGCCCTGCCATGGCTGCATCAGAGCCTGTTCCTCACCGTGTGCCACCCCAGGGCTCCCGAGTCCCAGATGCCCTGCAGCTACTGCACTGGTCCATGAGATTAAAAGTCCAAGCGCCTGAGCTGCAGTGTGGGGCCCCGTGTAGCAGCACTGTGATCGGGAATAATCACGGACACCGTCTGGCCTTTGTTGTTGTTCTTTAGTCACTAAGGTGTGTCCAGCTCTTTGCAACCCCGTGGACTGCAGCACACCAGGTTTCCCTGTCCTTCACTACCTCTCGGAGCTTGCTCACACTCAGGTCCACTGAGTCAGTGATGCCACCCAAACGTTTCATCCTCTGTCACCCCCTTCTCCTCCTGCCCTCAATCTGATCTTTACCCGAGGCAGTAAAATGTAGAGGCTGAGTCAGATGGCTTGAGTTCAAATATGAACCCATGAGAGGTGTGATCTTGGGCAAGTTTCTTAACCTCTCTGGCTCCATTTGCAAAATGAACTTGATAGTAGAACCTCCCACAAATGACGTCATGAGGTTTACGTGAGAGGATCATGACGAACGCTTAGATGTCCGACATAATTAGCATCCAATGAATGTTAGTTAAAAGACTTCTTATCGATAGAATGGACATAATCTTTTAATCTCAAAGAGTAGATTACTAGCTATTATTATTTGATATTGATAGTGTAGTATTTATTGTTAATAACTATTTACAATTTATTTCTTGTCTATAAACTTGCTTTTTTAAAGATACTGTTTTTTATTTAATTAAATTAGGTAATTTATTTTTTGGCTGCAGAGGATCTTCGTTGCGGTGGATGAGCTGTTTAGTCGCTGCGCGTGCGGCCTTATCTGTGGCGAGCGGGGGCTTCTCTTTCATTGCAGTGCTCGGGCTTATCATTGCAGTGGCTTCTCCTGCTGCAGAGCATGGGCTCGAGGGCTCGAGGGCTTCAGCAGTTGTGGCACATGGGTTCTAGAGTGCAGGCTCTGTAATTGGTGCACACGCTTAGTTTCTCTCTGGCATGTGGGATTGTAGTTATCCGACCAGGGATTGAACCTATGTCCCCTGCATTGGCAGGTGGATTATTAACCACTGGACTACCAGGGAAGTCCCTGTGTCAGTAAACTTCTTGAGGGAAGATAGACAAATGTTTGCTGAAGGTGTTGGTTAATGACGGGGGGTGGTGGTGGCGATTTCTTTTAGGTTTTCAGTGGCTGGGCAGCTCCAGCAGGGGTAAGAGGAGGCCTGAGGACAGCTTCTTCCATTGCCCGGGACTGGCCAGTGCTGATGGCTGCTTGTTCCTGGAAATCTCAAGCCCGAGTTTGCTGCTTTTACCCTCCACCCTAAGCACTTACTAGTCCCTGAACTGAACTGCTGAGGTGTGGGGATCTGAAAAATTGTATGGTGAATCACAAGTCTCAAATTTTCTAAGATTTTTCCATTCCTCTTTTTCTCATTTTCCACCCTAGGCTGCAAAGAAATCTAAGAGCGACATCCTCAGTTTTTGAAAATTAAGTAAAAATCATAGATAGTGGGCCCCCTTTGGACCCACATGTGAGCCAAAGCATTTGGTAAACAAAAATCACTGAAGGGACTCCAGCGGATTTTGGTTGAGGGATGGTGGCAAGACTCAAGGAGTCCACAGTCCAGGGGCTCAGACAGCCTGGGCCTGAGGCTCTCCCTGGCACTCTCTCTGCTTGTGGGCAAAACCCACCATGCCTGGGGACTGACTTGCATCTTGCCTTCGAGAGTAGTGTTGGCACAGGTACCAAGCCACCAGAGCTGGTCCTGAGCACTGCAGACACAGGGATCCTCCGTCTCCAAACCATTCAGTGTTGGGGGTAAAGTCAGTGGGTCTCCTGGAGATCAGCCCTTCCCCATCGCCCATTGTTTAATGCTGCTCAGGGGGAGACAGCCGATGATCTTAGAGACCCTCACTGGTGAGCAGGAGGTCAGGACACACAGATATGCTAGGCATCTCGGCCGGGCCCACAATCTCCTCTCATAACATCAAAGTGTTGCAAGCCAGGGTTCTTGGCCTTCCCCAATAGGTAGAAATTGACTAGAGAACAGACAAGAAGTTCAAGCAAGGCTGTATGGGGGCCCCTGCTGCAGGAGAGGAGAGCGAGAACAAACAACAGGTTTCCTTGCTTGCTCACCCCCTAAGGAATGGGGTGGTGAGCTTGTTCCTTATACTCGGTGAGGGTAGGGGTGTGTCCAGGGGTCAGGCTAGGAGGTGGCTTAGGTAGTTTGCTACCCCTTATGTGGTGCTGTGTTCAGGCCATCTATGCAGTACACCACCTTCACAGTATCCCACTTTTGCTTCTGACACCCAGTTTTGCAGCAGGTGCTTCGAAAGTGGCAGTTGAGTTTTTCGGTCTCTTTATATCTTTTGGGTCCAGAATTTGCCCCAACTTCAGGTGGGCAGAGTTATTTTTAGCCCCACACAGTTTCTTTGTATTTTGTTGCTCAAGGGGAGTTGTGTCCAGGAGCAAGCAGCGCAGCAAAGGGGCCCAGGTCTCAGACCTGTTTCAAAGGTCACTTCTATCCTTGAGTTCTATCCTTGAGGTTTGATCCTTGAGTCCCTGGGGACTGCCTGCCAGTGAGTTGGCTCTTTCTGATCAAGGAGGGAGAGTTTGAGGACCTGGTCAAGGTTGCTAAGGAACCACAGAGAAAGCTACCACAATCTTTTCTCTCCTCCAAGCAGTGAAGCAAATGCAGATGAGATTCAACAAGCCATCTCCTGATGGGAACCTGGGGTCACTCTTCCCTGGACAGCAGCCCCCATTGGGCTTGCAGAGTCACTCCAGAGCACATCTATGGAGAAACTCAGGCCAGCACAGGATGCAGCCTTGCCCAAGGCTCATGGCCTTGCCTGCGGCCCTACAACCGCTGGATGGCAGAGCCTGCAGTCTGCTGGGGACGAAGAAGCCACACCAAGAACAAAGACTAGGTTTTGTTTTGTTTTTTTCATCATGGAAAGTTTCCTACAGTTTTAAGATCTATTATGCCATATAATATGATCTATCTTAGATCATTCTGTTTTCCCTGAATCAGGACTTATGCTTTTAAGGAGGGGAGTCAACTCTTGCTAGAGTGGAGTTGGGTCCCTCTGTGGCCCCTCCAGCCTCTAAGTCAAACTCAGAAAGGGACAGAAATCCCTTTGTCTGGCTCCCCCTTCCTCAACTGCCTTTGCCTCCACTGTCTCAGGAAAGAGACCATGGCCAAGAGGCAGAGAGAATAAGAAAAGCTTGACTGTTGACCTTGGCCTCTCTCAGGGCCCAGGTAATTTAGGGAAGTTCTAGGGGGAATTTCTGACAGTGAGTGATGTTTGCTTTTGGCTGGAGGAAGCACAGCCTCCAGGAGGGTGTACCTCGCTGTGGACTGTTGGTTCTGTCTGGTCCACTTGGGTGGGATTCAGGTCCTTCTGCTCACCCAGGAACACGAGGCTCCAATTCACTTCCCAGGGGCAGCTCTTGAAGGCTGGGCTTTGTGGCAAAGGCATGGTAAGCTCTGAGGGGTTGGAGCAAATCATGGGCCTTCGGGGTCCACGTTGGCTGAGAAGGGACCTCAAGGAGGGCACCTGAGCCACCTGGTGATGCCACATGCTGGAGGCTCCCATCCCAGGGGCCCTGACCTTGGCTGACCTGACACATCCCTCCTCTTATCGTTTCCCAGGTAAAGTGTCAGGTGTGTGTGAGTGTGTGTGTCTGTGTATGCACTCAGTCATGTCTGACTCTTTGTGACCCTGTGGACTGTAACCTGCCAGGCTCCTCTGTCCATGAAGTTTTCCAGGCAAGAATACTAGAGTGAAGTGGGTTTCCATTTCCTACTCCGGGGATCTTCCTGACCCAGGGATGAAACTTGCATCTCTTCCGTCTGCTGCATTGACAGGCGGATTCTTTACCACTGCGTCCCCGGGAAGCCCTGGTGTCATCACAGGTTTCAAAGTAGGCGACTGGCTCACTGCTTCTGTTCATCAGGTGTCATCACAGGTGTCAAAGTAGGCGACTGGCTCGCTGCTTCTGTTCATCAGGTGAACCTGCCTAACACAACAAGGCTCTGGTCACCTGTGTCAGAGCCTGCAGCAAACCTTCCATTAATATCTGAGATGATGTTTTCCTATTGTGGTGAGACCTGACAGGGGCTGGAGGCCAGATCAGGCCTCACATGTGGGGTGATTTATGGAACAGCAGGCCCAGCCAGCTCCTAGTGTCTGTGGTTCCAGATGTAAATTCCATGCAGGGGCACCTGGTTGCTTGGGGTGAGTCGCTGCTAATGGCAAGCCTGCTACTTTGACCTTGGGGTTGAGGGGGTGGGTTAAGGAGAGGAGGGTACTCCCTAAATACGAGAAATTACAGAATTTTATGTTCTAATCAGAGCAGTCTCGTGTGCTCTGAGCCAGTGTATAGACTGGGTGACCACATAATTTATTGTCCAAAGGAAGATGTGATAAGATTTTAAGAGTGGAAAGGGGGGGTACTGATTATTAAAAGGAGACTGTTCCTATCAAACTGGGACAAAAGGTTGCCTTGAAAATAGATTTTAATACAGATCGGTCTTTAATTTGATCACTCCTGCTGCCCAGCTCTTGGGAATTTTTAGATTTTAGTGCCAAATGGAGGGCCTTGAGGCATAGGTGGGTCTGCAGGGTATTCAGTAGTCTCTGACTTGACCAGCTGATGGCTTGTTCTGGGATCCAGCTGGGGATCCTGCCATGTTGGCTGTGTCCGCCTGGGTGGAAAGAGAGTCAGGGATATGTGCTGGTCCCCGGATGCGCTTCCCTTTGACTAGCTGCGCCCAGGGTGGGGTCTCCACATGAACCCTGCAGTGCATGGGTTGTGGGGTGAAGCTCCATGGGTTTTTAATCCTAGCTCTGCCACTTGCTAACTGTGACATGGATCAAGTTCCTTAACTTATCTGAGCCTCAGTTTTCCCAGCCATTAAAGGGGGATTCTAACAGATGCTGTAGGGATGTGGGAGGATTATTGTGGTGACTGTGACACGTGTGTTTGGCACATGACACACGTTGAGGTGTTATGTAGTGTACTGTCTTAAGTCTAGCAGAAGTGGCTCTATTTTGGTACTCAAAGAAAACATAAACTATTAGTATTTTATTTTATATTTAATTCATAAATGTTGAGTAGTTTAAAATATGCATGGCATATTACCCATGTTCAGTTCAGTTCAATTCAGTTGCTCAGTCATGTCCGACTCTTTGAGACCCCATGAACTTCAGCATGCCAGGCCTCCCTGTCCATCACCAATTCCCAGAGTTTACTCAAATTCATGTCCATTGAGTCGGTGATGCCATCCAACCATCTCATCCTCTGTCGTCCCCTTCTCCTTCTGCCTTCAATCTTTCCCAGCATGAGGGTCTTTTTAAATGAGTCAGTTCTTCACATCAGGTGGCCAAAGTATTGGAGTTTCAGCTTCAGCATCAGTCCTTCCAATGAGTATTCAGGACTGATTTCCTTTAGGATGGACTGGTTGGATATCCTTGCAGTCCAAGGGACTCTTAAGAGTCTTCTCCAATACCACAGTTCAAAAGCATCAATTCTTCGGTGCTCAGCCTTCTTCACAGTCCAACTCTCACATCCATACATGACTACTGGAAAAACCATAGCTTTGACTAGACAGACCTTTGTTGGCAAAGTAATGTCTCTGCTTTTTAATATACTGTCAAGGTTGGTCATAACTTTTCTTCCAAGGAGCAAGCATCTTTTAATTTCATGGCTACAGTCACCATCTGCAGTGATTTTGGAGCCCCCACCCTCACAAATAAAGTTTGTCACTGTTTCCACTGTTTCCCCATCTATTTGCCATGAAGTGATGGGACCAGATGCCATGATCTTAGTTTTCTAAATGTTGAATTTTAAGCCAACTTTTTCAATCTCCTCTTTCACTTTCATCAAGAGGCTCTTTAATTCTTATCCGCTTTCTGCCATAAGGGTGGTGTCATTTGCAAATCTGAGGTTATTGGTATTTCTCCCAGCAATCTTGATTCCAGCTTGTGCTTCATCCAGCCCAGCATTTCTCATGTTGTACTCTGCATTTAAGTTAAATAAGCAGGGTGACAATATACAGTGTTGATGTACTCCTTTCCTGATTCGAAAGAAGTCTGTTGTTCACGACCCAGATTACACGTGTAGTAACACACATAGAATTAACCAAAGATGTGAATAAATGGGGCTTTCCAGGTGGCTCAGAAAGTAAAGGATCCACTTGCCAATGCAGGAGATGCAAGAGAGGTGGGTTCAGTCCCTGGGTTGGGAAGATCCCCTGGAGGAGGGCAGAGCAATCCTCTCCAGAATTCTTGCCTGGAGTATTCCATGGATAGAGGAACCTGGTAGCCTACAGTCCACAGTGTTGCAAAGAGTCAGACATGGCTGAGGCAACTGAGCATCCACGCATGTGAATAATATCCATGTATTGGAGTGCATGACTAGATTTTTTTTAATGATAGGCCTGTATGATCAGTAAAAGTTTGGGTTCCTCTTTCACAACTAGGATATGACCATCCATTCAGATACAAAACCCCAAAGTAACAAAAGTGGAGATACTCATGATACATGAGAAAGCTGGTTTGTTTCATTCATTCATTCAATCACTCACTCACCAGATATTTAGGAGGCACTCACCATGTTCTAAGCACTTGGGATATACCAGAAAATGAGATCATACATTATACAATATACTGGAAGGTGTGAGTGCTATTTATAAGAAGCAAGGAGGGGGTGGGGCTGGGAGCTGGGGTGGGGTGTGGAGCAGTGCAGTTTTAAACTGGATGGTCAGCATGAGCCTGGGTGAAAAAAATATTTGACCAAAGACCTGAAGGAAGTGAAGGGCTGGTGTCTGACTCACCCCAGAGCTGTCTTATTTCTCTTTCCAGATTCAGATCTACATTTTCCCCTGAAATCCCTTTAACTTCTGTAAGTCAGAGCAGATGTTCATCAGCTCGTCAGTACTATCAGACTCCCAACGTGTGCTAGCAACACAGAAACAGGCTTTATCTCATTAGCATGGGATCTTTTTCTAGTTAAAGAACAAAACCCCATGATCTGGGGTGTTTTTCTCCCTCCACTCTTTCCAAATATCTTATATTGTTCTTTTTCCTCCCAGATATTTTTTAAAGTGCTAGATGGGGTCCTACCTATACAGTGAAATAACTAATGGGATCCACTGGGGCCCCCAGTTGAGGTTTTAAGGTGCCAAAACCGTGTAATTGGAAAGAGAAGGTTGCTTGTTGAATTTGGCATTGGGAGTCATGGGAGAAGAATTTTAAGAGCATCCTCAGCCAGGCTGTCATGGGCATGGCAATGAGCCCCTGTGCCATTACAAAGACCAGTCTGTACCACTGGAGACCAGTACTGCTCCTCACAGACTCAGATTTGCTTCCTGCCGGTCTCAATGCTGGACAGACTCTGACAGATCCTGTTCTCTAGGCTTTAGTTTCTATTTTGGCTTTGTTTGTTTGGTTTTGGTTGAGTTTTTTGGCTCTGTAGAGATCATCTCCTTTAGGGTAAGGCGATGGTAACTGATTTGGCTTTCTGAGCACTGGATTTGGACAGGGAGCAGAACTGTGAGTGTTGCTGATGGATGCTGGGTCCTGTGTTTGCAAATGGGTGGCATACAAGGTGGGGTCCTCCCTCACGTTGAGGTAGCTTGTTGGCAAAAAAGGGGGAGTGTTGACCTGAGTTTGAGTGAGCATTTTTGAGGAGTTCTGGTTTCCCTCCCATACATCTGACCCAGAGATGGTCAGATGGTGTATGTGGGGTGGTGTGCCCCTTAGGGAAGGGTTTCACTAGTTGTGATGCACAGACTTAGTTGACCCCCAGCATGTGGGATCTTAGTTCCCTGACCAGGGATTGAACCCACGTCCCCTGAATTGCAAGGTGAATTCTTAACCACTGAACCACCAGAGAAATCCCATGGGTGCACATTTATATTATCATTCTGAGGTCTTCAGTCTGTGAAATGGGCTTTTAATACCTGCTCCATCTGCTTTCTGAGGTTTCGGTGGAGATCACATATGATGGAGGGTTTATAAAATGAAAGCTGTCATCATTATCCAGCTGTTTCTCCAGCGGCTGTTCGCCTTTATACCTCACTTACTGTGATTTTTGTCCATTCTCCTCAAACTGCCTGGGCTGCGTGGGGCTTCCCTAGGAACTCGCTTCCTCTTCCATTGAGAAGACTGAAGCCATGGGTCACGAATGCCCTCAGCTCTTCACCCCCACCCCTCTACAAAACTACCTGCTTAGGTAGCCCCTTCTCTCCCTCTCCTCTTCCCTTTCCCTCTAAACTTCTTAAGGACTCTGCTTGTTCACATCCATGTAGCTCCTCTCTCCCACATTTCCTGCCTCTTCTTCTTGACTGGATGGTCCAAATTAGTTTCTAAATAGGCTGTAAAAATGTGGGATTGAATTAAAAATGATACAAGTATACTTATTTATAGAACAGACACAGACGCAGAAATTTCAGAAACAAATTTATAATTACCAAGGGGGAATCTTAGTGGGTAGGGATGGATTGGGAGCTTGGTATTAACATATACACTGTTATATATGGAATAGATAGCCCACAGTGACCTACTGTCCAGCATGGGAAACTCTACTCAATATTCTATAATAACCTATATGGATAAAGAATCTGAAAAAGAATGAATACATGTATATATATATAACTCACTTTGCCGTAACACCTGAAACTAACACGACATTGTAAATCAGCTGCATGTAAGTAGTTCATATGTAAGTCCCCTGCATAGGAACGTTTGAATTGCAACTTTCAAAGATGTGAACGTGTGTCTGGTTCCAGCAAGAAACCAGAACCTATGCCATCAACGTCAGCTATGAGTGAAGTTGCAGCTTGCCCTCCATCTCCTGTTGCTGACGATCCTTCGGCTCTACCATTTCCCACCTTCTCTCCCTCCTCCTGTCAGTAACACTTCCTGCCTGTTCATTTGATGCCAGCCACTGTGTGCCAGCTATTGTACTGTATTACTGTACTTTTCAAGGTACTGCACTATAAGATTAAAAATGTCTCTCTATTTTTATGTATGACTTGTGTGAAAAGTATTATAAACCTATTATAGTACAGTACTATATAGTTGATTGTGTTAGTTGGGTACCTGGGCTAACTTTGTTGGATTTATGGACAAATTGGACTTACAAATTCACTCTCAGAATGGAACTCATTTGTATGTTGGGGACTTACTATATACTCTGATAACAAAAAAATAGGCTTTAATATCTCCCCAGATTTGAAAGGGTCCTTCCTGATTTATGTCCCTCAGGCATTTCCTTTTTCCTTTGGTCCCCTCTAAAGCGGGTGAAAGTGAAAGTCCCTCAGTCGTGTCTGACTCTTTGCGACCCCATGGACTGTAGCCTGCCAGGCTCCTCTATCCATGGAATTCTCCAGGCAAGAATACTGGATTGGGTAGCTGTTCCCTTCCCCAGGGGATTTTCCCAACCCAGGAATCGAACCCAGGTCTCCCTCATGGCAGTCAGGTTCTTCACCATCTGAGTTACCAGGGAAGCCCAAGAATATGGAGTGGGTAGCCCATCCCTTTCTCCAGGTAAAAGGGGGTAAGCGCTTATAAAAACTTATAAAGAATTGTCTACACGTTATCTTTACTCCCCACTTTCTTTTTTTAACTCCTAGGAACTGGCTTCTGTTCCCGCTCCTCCTGGTGGCCGCCACGTTGCCACACTTGGGAACTTAGACGTGGCTTCTTTCTAGTCTCCTCTCTCTCTGTACCAACACAGCCGACCTCTCCCTTCCACTTGTCTCCCTGCAGGACACCTGTCTTCCCTCGTACTTTTCCAGCCTCCCATGCATCTTCTCTTTCCCACCCACTGAATGTTGGACTTCCTCAGGAACTTGATACTGGATCCTCTTCTCTTCTGTACTCTTGACCCCAGCTGATCTCATGTGTATCTGGTGAATCTTTTTACATACAAACCTATGTACCTTTAATAAAATTCTCTAGCTAAGATTTCCCATCTGAGCCCTAGACTCTCATCTCCAGATGTTTTCCTGGAAATGCCCTTTAGATTCACAGGCATCTCAGGGTAACATGTCCAATACTTAAATTCTCAATCTTTATCCCCAAATACTTTCCTCCAGTTTTCTCCTCCTCAGAAAGCAGTACCTATATCTACCCATTATAAATCCTTAAACCTAGTTGCTGTTTTTCTTTGTTTTTTTTTAAATTAACTTATTGAGGTGTAATTTACATAGCATAAAATTAACTATTTAAGACAATCTGGTGGAAATCAGTGCATTTATAGTGTTACACAACCACCACTTCTGTTTATATGAGGCTTCCAGACATTTCCATACTGCAAAACAAACCATTCCTCCCTACTCCCAGCAACTGCCAATCAGAGTTCTGTTCTTATGGATTTACCTATTCTGGATATTGGAGATAAATGGAATCACAACATGTGATTTATGTCTTGGTTCTTTCACTGCATGTAATGTTTTGAGGTTCATCCTCATAGTGTGGTTCAGCCTTCACTCTTTTTAAGGGCTGAATAATATTCTTTTGGTTGTATATGTCACAATTTATTTATCCATTTGTCTGTCATTGACGGACATGTGGACTATTTTTCACCTTTTGGCTACTAGTGACTAATGCTGCTATGACCATATGTGTCCACATGTTAATTTCAGTACTTTTTCAATTATTTTGGGTATATACTTAGGAGTGAAATTGCTGGGTCATAAGATAATTCTGTGTTTAAATATTTTATACAGTGGCTGCACCATTTTATATTCCTTGAAGTACAAGCATTTCAATTTCTTCACATCTTTATCAAAACCTGTTATTTTTTCAATTCATTTAAAAAATTGTAGCCATCTTCATGAGTATGAAGTTGTTACCGTATTATGGTTTTGATTTGCATTTCCCCTACTGGCCAGTAATGTTGAGCATCTATCCATGTACTTGTTGGTCATCTGTACATTTTCTTCCTTTTAATTTATTTTTCTAAATTAGAGTATGATGGCTTTACAGTGTGAGGTCTTCGTTGACGCATGTGGAATCTTCATTGCAATGCGTGGGCTTAGTTGCCCTCCCACCTGTGGGATCCTAGTTCCCTGACCAGAGATGGAACCTGAGTCCCCTGCATTGGAAAGCTGATTTTTGACCACTGGACCACAGGGAAAGTCCTGGTCATCTGTATATTTTCTTTGGAGAAATGTCTATTCAAGTCCTTTGCTTATTTTTTAATCTGGTCATTTGTCTTTTTATTGTTGAGTTGTAAGTGTTCTTATAGGTGTATGATTTGCAAGTCATGTTACTGAAGCAATCACTGGTTGTAATTCTTAATGCCTGCACTTTCTCAGACTCATACCTACCCAGCCTTCAGCGTCTGCCTTTAGGTTGTATCCTAATCCATCCACTTCTTTCCATCTTTACCCACATCTCACTCTACCCCATTCCCCAGGACATTTTATTTCTCCCTGGAATAATGTTATGGTTTCTAATTCATGTCTTCACCTCTACTCTTGTCCCTTTACAATCTATTCTCTATTCAATAGCTAGAAAAATTTCTTCTTTTTGGCTTTATTTTTTAGAGATGTTTTAGGTTTACAAAAAAATTGAGAGGGAGGTACAGAGGTTTCCCAGGTACTTTCTGTCTCCACACATGCATAGCCTCCAATATCAACATCACCCACTAGAATGTCCTTGTTTTAAACCAAGGATGAACCTATACTAACACATCATAATCACCCAAAGTTCATAGCTTACCTTAGGGTTCACTCCTGATGTTGCACATTCTGTGGATTTGGACAGACATACAGCTTCCCTGGTGGCTGAGTCAGTAAAAAGTCTGTCTGCAATGTGGGAGATCAGGGTTCAGTCGTTGGGTAAGGAAGATACCCTGGAGAAGGAAATGGCAACACACTTCAGTATTCTTGCCTAGAGAATTCCATGGACAGAGAAGCCTGGTGGGTTACAGCCCATGGGGTCACAGAGAGTTGGACACAACTGAGTGACTAACACTATCACTATAGTATCATGTATCCATCATCATAATATCACACTGAGTATTGACACCAAACATCTTCTGTTCTCTGCTTGTTCTTCCCCCAACATGTGCAACCACTCATGTTTTTACTGGCTCTATAGTTTTGTCTTTTCTGTGGGAATCACATGGCATATAGGCATTTCAGACTGGCTTTTTTTCACTTAGTAATATGCATTAAGGTTCCTTCATGTCTTTTCATGGCTTGATAACTCATTTCTTTTTAGAAGTGAATAATATTCTATTGTCTGAATGTAACACCGTTTATTTACCCATTTGCCTGCTATAGGACATCCTTATTCTCATCTTTTGGCAATTACAAAGAAAGAGGCTATAAACATTAGTGGGTAGGTTTTTTTGGACATGTTTTTAACTCCTTTGGTAAATACCAAAGGGATGATATTGTTGGTTTGTATGGTAAGAGTATTTTCATTTTTGTTAGAAACCTCCAAACTATTTTCCAAAATGGCTGTACTATTTTGTATGCCAGTAGCGAATGAGAGTTCCTGTTGCTCCACATCCTTACCAGCATTTGGTGTTGTCAGTGTTCCGGATTTTGGCCTTTCTAATAGATGTATAGAGGTAGCTCATGCTTGTTTTGACTTGCATTTGTCTGATGACATAGGATGTGGAGCGTCTTTTCATATGCTTATTTGTCATTGTATATCTACTTTGGTGTTGATGCCTGTTAAGACCTTTCAGTTCAGTTCAGTTACTCAGTCGTGTCTGACTCTTTGAGACCCCATGAACTGCAGCATGCCAGGCCTCCCTGTCCATCACCAACTCCCGGAGTTTACCCAAACTCATGTCCATTGAGTTGGTGATGCCATCCAACCATCTCATCTTCTGTCGTCCCTTTCTCTTCCTGCCCTCAATCTTTCCCAGCATCACCGTCTTTTCAAATGAGTCAGCTCTTTGCATCAGGTGGCCAAAGTACTGGAGTTTCAGCTTCAACATCAGTCCTTCCAATGAACACCCAGGACTGATCTCCCTTAGTATAGACTGGTTGGATCTGCTTGCAGTCCAAGGGACTCTCAAGAGTCTTCTCCAACACCACAGTTCAAAAGCATCAATTCTTCTGTGCTCAGCTTTCTTTATGGTCAAACTCTCACATCCATACATGACTACTGGAAAAACCACAGCCTTGACAAGACAGACCTTTGTTGACAAAGTAATGTCTTTGCTGTCTAGGCTGGTCATAACTTTTCTTCCAAGGAGTAAGCATCTTTTAATTTCATGGCTGCAATCACCATCTGCAGTGATTTTGGAGGCCCCCCCCAAAATAAAGTCAGCCACTGTTTCCACAGTTTCCCCATCTATTTGCCATGAAGTAATGGGACTGGATGCCTTGATCTTAGTTTTCTGAATGTTGATCTTTAAGCCAATTTTTCACTCTCCTCTTTTACTTTCATCAAGAGGCTCTTTAGTTCTTCTTCACTTAAGACTTTGGGGCCATTTTAAAATTGGGTTGTCTTTTTATTGTAGAGTTTTAAGAATACTTCACATATCTTGCTTAACAGTCCTTTATCAGATGTATCTTTTGCAAATATTTTCTCCTAGTTTGTGGCTTGTCTTCTCATTCTCTTGACAGCATCTCTCACAGAATAGAAAATTTTAATTTTAATGCAGCCCAGCTTAACAAGTCTGTCTTCCATGGATCATGTCTTTGGTGGTATATTTAAAAAGTCATTTCCATCCCAAGGCCACCTTGATTTTCTATTTATAGTGATCTTTTTCAAATATCAGTTTTTAAATAAATAAAGTTTTTGGGGGATGGGGAAGCTGTGTGACATCTGGGACCTTAGTTGCCTGCCCAGGGTTTGAACTCACATCCCCTGCATTGGAAGTGTGGCATCTTAACCACTGGATCCCCAGGGAAGCCACATCTGCTATAAATCATTTAGAGCCTTCCTGCTGCCTCCTTCACACACGTCCGCCTTCCTCTCCAGCCATACACCCTATTGTGTGTATCTTAACCACGATGCCCTTCCTTCAGTTCCTCCAGCATAAGGCTTTCTTGTCTTAGAGACTTGGAATGTCTCCTCCTTTGCCTGGGGAGCTTGTTCCTCAAATGTGCCTGGCAAGCCCCATCATCCTTCCGGTTTTGGCTTACCTGTCCCCATCTTAAAGGCAGCTTCCTCCCCTGCCCTCACCAACCTCCCTACCTCATAGGTTATCTCAGAATCTTAAGAGTTTCTTTCATGGTTTTAAGAAATCCTCTGGATGCTGACCACATACCAGGCACTCTGTGTGCACTGGTTTTTAACAGCTTGAAAGTGTTAGTTGCTCAGTCATATCTGACTCTTTGAGACCCCATGGACCATAGCTTGCCAGGCTCCTCTATCCATGGGATTCTCCAGGCAAGAATACTGGAGTGGGTAACCGTGCCCTTCTCCAGGGAATCTTCCCGACCCAGGGATCGAACTCCAGTCTCCTGCACTATAGGCAGACTCTACCATCTGAGCTATCAGGGAAACCCTTAGAAACTGATAACACTGATTCCTGTCCTCACCCTGTTGGCAATCTAGCTTGAGAGACAGCAAGTAAAAATAAGTGGACAAAACTCTAGTAAATGATGTGAAGGAAATAAACAGGTAAACAGTGTCATAAATAAATAAATAAACAGGGTAAACCGTGTCATATCATGGAAGGGAGTGAGGAAAGACAGTAAGTTTCTACGGTGGGCCCCAGAGGAGGTGATACCTGAGCTGAGTGCTGAAGTGTGAACAACCAACTGAACAGAGGATGAGAGAATGGGCCTTCCAGAAGGGAGGCCCAGCAAGCAGAAAGGTGCTGGGCTGTGTTCCAAAGGCAGCTGAAACCTGTGGCTGTGGCCCAGCGAAGGTGGATGAGGATGGAGAGGCAGCAGGGGCCAGCCTGGGGTCCAGAGTGGGTCTTGTGTTTTCCCGAGGACTTGTCTGGTTTTACATACGATGCTCACCTACTTTTTCCACTGCTGTGCACCCAGCAACTAGGGAGTGCCTGCCCTAGAGTAGGTGCCAGGTAAATGTTTATGAACACAGAGTAAATATTATTGTTATCAGTGAGATTAACTAGCGCTCCACCCCCTTTCCTTGTTTACATTTCCTGCGTCCTTTTGACTCAGCCCTGGCTGAATTACTGCAAAGTTGGGTTTGGAGCAGCCTGCATTCCATCAAGGAGTTGTTATACGTCTCCACTTCTCCCAGGGGATGGCTCGCTCTATAACAAAACCTTCCCCCTTTAGTGTTCATTAAGAGTCTCAGAATATTCTAGAAAGAAGCTCAATAACCACTTCCTACAAGAAGCCTGAACATTATGTCTGAATCAGAACAGCCAAGGCCCTTCTTTGTGCAAGAAGGTGGACACTTCCCCAGTTTTGTTGGTTTCCAGAGGCTGGGATGATGGTGAATACTATTCAGCACATTTCTGTGTGTCTAAGGAGAAAGCTGTGTGGTTTCTAGATGCAAGGGGATGTCTAGACAGCTCCATCTTTTCTGCATTTGATGTGGAATCTTTGTTAGGGGATCCAGGAGAAGCTCGAATCCAAAACAGTTTCAGCAGAGGAGACCCTTGCCAGGGAAGTCTGTTTCGTAATGAGATCTTTATGTCGGCAGGATCTTTATTAACTCAGGGCCAACCCGTCTTTTTATTTTTTTCTGCACATGAAATTAATTTATTGGCTGTAGTGCTCAGACGTCATTTGGCTCCTGCTACTGCTTGTGTGTGCCGGCTTCTTTTGGAAAAGACTTATGATTTTTAAGAACCAGGGTCTCATGATTCTTCCATGGCTTTTGACTCTATTGATTCCTTTGGTTTCCTTCGGGTGGGAGTGGTGGGCTCTTGTCTACCTTGGAGCATGTGTCTGTGTGTACTTGCGTACTGAGCAATGCCATGCAGGTATAAATCTGAACTTAAGAAAGCCTAGGAGGCTGGGTGTGTGGGAGGGTGGCCCATGAGGGAAGGCAAGTGAGTGGAAAAATATATCTCAGCATACATTCTACCCAGGTAGAATCACCCAGAACAGTCACTCAGCATGTAGTTAAGGGGGTGTGCTTGGAGCCAAATGCCTGTATTGGAACCCTAGCTCTGCCATTTACCCTGTGCCTCTGTGTACAGCTATATGTGACCCTGTGCATATTACTTCATCTCTCTGTGGCTTGATTTTCTCCCCTGCAAAACGGGCTTAGTAGAAGTGTCTCATAGAGTGGTGGGCAGACTAAATGAGTCAACACCTATCCAGCACTTGAAACAGAGCCTGGTATAGAGGGCTGTTGTTTTGTGTTCACTCGCTCAGTAGTGTCTGACTCTTGGCGGCCCTGTGGGCTGTAGCCTGTCAGGCTCCTCCATCCATGGAATTTTCCAGGCAAAAGTACTGGAACAGATTGCCATTTCCTACTCCGGGGGATCTTACTGACCTAGGGATTGAACCCGTGCCTCTTGTGTCTCCGGCATCGGCAGGCAGAGTCTTCACTACTGCATTGCCTGGGAAGCCCCAGTATAGAGTAGGCTCCCCGTGAAATCAGCTCATGTGGTCATTATGATCTCTCTTGTATATTTTGCTTTCTGATGGGCTATTTACAGTGTTTTGTGAGAAGCCTTTGCCACTCTCTTTTAGCATTTGATCTCACCAGGCTCAGTTTGGGTATTTATTTATGGTCCACCTGTTTCTCAAGTGCCACAGGGCCCTGTTCAGGCTCTGGCTGAGATCACCAGCTCATCTGACATCTCACCCCTACCCTCCTGGAATTGTTCTTATTTAGATGCAGTCACTCCTGCCTGCTGCCCCTCCTCCGTGAAAGCCCCCAGGTTCCAGCTAGGTGTTCTCTCACTCCTGCTTTGCTCCCGGGCTATTCCCCGAGGGTAGAAGTGACAGAGTCTTAAGTCCTCCTAGACCCTCCTGCCACGTGGGGGCTTTTCCCAGGTGCTGGGCCTGTGTCCCTTAAACCTGATGGAAAGGATCTCTTCTTAATGTTCACTGAATGGAAAAGAAGCTTCACTCCACCAGTTTCTTTAAATGCCCTTCTGAACAAATTTATTCACTTTTTAAACATTCTTATGGAAAATCCCATGGATGGAGGAGCCTGCTGGGCTGAGCTGCAGTCCATGGGGTGGCAAAGAATCGGACACAACTGAGCGACTTCACTTTCACTTTCACGTGCTAAATGAATTTGGTCAAAAGTGGTTATCATATAAACACCATTGCCAGGAGATACTGGATGGGGGTTCTGCCTTTCCCGAATGTCCTGTCGATGGAATTGCTCAAGTTGGGGCCTTCTGTGTCTGACTCTCATGTGGCAGGACACAGTTGGGATCCTCCCGTGGCCTTGCGCATCTCAGGAATGTGTTCCTTTTTATTCCTGAGTAGTGTTCCTTTGTTCAGTTTGTTTATCCACTCACTAGTTGAAGGTCATGGGGGGGTGTTTCCAAGTTTTTGGAGATTGTGAATAAATTCACTATAAACATTGGATTCAGGTTTTTGTGGGAATATCTTTCACTTCTTTAGGATTATAATTTATAAGAAATTGCCAAACTGTTTTCTAAAGTGGCTGAACCATTCTGAATCAGTGCTGCATAAGAATTCCATTTTTTCTGCATCTTTCTCCCTTAGCACTTCTCAGGTGGTGCTAGAGGTAAAGAACTCACTTTCCAATGCAGGAGATGTAAGAGACACAGGTTTGATACCTGGATGGGGAAGGTCCCCTGGAGAAGGAAATGGCAACCCACTGCAGTATTTTTGCCTGGAGAATGTTATGGACAGAAGAGTCTGGCAGGCTACAGTCCATGGGGTCCACAAAGCTAGACACGACTGAAGCAACTTAGTATGCATACTAGCACGAACACGGTCACTTTTTTTGGGGGAGGTTAGTATTTTAGCTAATCTACTAGATGTTCAGAGGTACAAAATTAGTTGGTAATCAAACTTTTATTTGATGTCATCACCCTGAAATGCAGTCACCTAGTAAGACATAAAGCAGGCATCTCTGGATATTATCAACCGAAAGAAAAAAAAACACAATTCAATCGCTATGGATCTCACTGTGGTTTTAATTTTCACTTTTCCTGATGGCTAATGGTGCTGAGGACTTCTGTGCGCTTATTTGCTATTTGTCTATCTTCGTTGGTTAAATGTTTGCTAAAAGTTTTGCCCATTTTTTATTGGGTTGCTTGTTTTCCTACTCTTGAGAGTTTTTAATATATTCTGGATTGGAGTCCTTTGTTGGCTATGTGATTCACAAATATTTTCTCCCAATCTGTGGCTTGCCTTTTCATTCACTTAACAATGTCTTCTGCAGAGCAGAAGTTTTTATTTTGATGAAGTCCAATTTATCATTCTTTTCTTTCATGGACTGTGCTTTTGGAGTCATCCCAGCAGCTCTTAATTGTCTGTTAATTCTCCTTAGACTTTGGACAGTGTCTGGGTGTGGCTTTCAGGCAGCGGCTGTGCGGGGCGTGTGATCCTGCCCTACTTCCTGCTCTGTCCCTCTCTGGCTTCCTCTTGGTCATTGCAGTCACCAGCTAGAACCCCTCTACGGAGAGGAACGCTGGCCCACCACAGATGCCATGCCCCAGAAACCCCAGTGAGAAGTGTCATTAGAGAGAGGTCACTGAGGCTGCCTCTCTGTGCTCCTGGGTGGGCCAGGTCCCCCGCCTGGACTTGTACTTTCTCCACTGCTGTATTTATTTTGGTTTCGCCGGGTCTTCACTGCTGCATGAGGGCTTTCTCTGATGGTGGAGAGCAAGGGCTACTCTTTGCTGCGAAGCACGGGCTCTAAGTGAGCGGGTTTCGGTAGTCTTGGCACATGGGCTTAGCTGTCCCATGGCCTGTGGATCTTTCTGGAACAGGGATTGAACCTGTGTTCCCTGCATTGGCAGGTGGATTCTTAACCACTGTACCACCAGGGAAGTCCCTCTACAGTGTCTTTTTCCAGAAGATTCATAGCTTTTCATAGCCCTGGTCTCAGCTGCTGTCACTACAGCCACCCATGGGTTTCTCTAACTTTGAGAGCAGGAAACACATTTGAGGTGCTCCAGACAGATTTGGGACTTTTATGCGAATGGCTCAGGGAGTGGTGCCCCAGATAGATCTGCAAAATCCCAGGATCCTGACCCTGCACTTAGCCCTACATCACCGGACAGAGAAGTGGGCTCCAGGTGCTTATGTCTCTACTCTCAGAAATGGGACTTCAAGGGTACAGTTCAGAGGCTCTCTCATTTAACCTCTGTCTGACTGTGAGCTGTTGTACTGCATCCCCCTCAAAAAAAAAAAAAAAAAGGTGCTTGGCTTAAGTGGGTCTTCGCAGTTTTGCTGGAGTGAACCTAGAAATCACATCGGAAGTCCAAGCAGGGCATTCAGGTATCAGTGCCCAGGGAGTCTGGCCTTAGGCAGAGCATGCTGGAGCCCTGGGCTAGGGAGCATGTTCCTTCCACCCAAGTGGTCTTGCTCACCGGTTTTGCTGGTACGGTAACAATCACGTTCAAACATCAGCTGGCTCTTTCAAGGCTGAACTGTGAGTCAGAACCCTGCACCAACACTGATGACTTGCCCGATGTGGCAGGAGCCAGACTCTGGAATTTCACCACAGTACTGCATACACAAAGAAGTCTCTTCCTTTGTGTGGTCTGCCCCCCGGGACTCTCTCACATGATTCTTGGGGAGAGGGGTTTGCTTCATACCTCGGAGCATCCTTATCTCATGTTGAGGCATTTTTTTTCCTGTCCAAGTCTCCCAAACAATACAGCGACTTGTAGTGGTTGGTGACCTTCTGCTGCAGTAATTCCCTCCTTTGGGCATTGAAATTGATTTTCTTCCTTGTGGCATGTAAAGATTTAAAGCGTGCCCCTTGCTCCCTGTCCCAGGAGGGTTCCTACCTCTGCAGCGGAGTCGGGCGGGGACTGGGCAAGCGTCTGTCACCCGTGTGGGGAGGGGACCGTTCCCCCTACCCCCGCCCCCACCCCCGAGCGTCTGCCGGCTGCTCAGCCCTGTCTGTCTGTCCTCGTGCGTGGGAGCTGGGGCGGTTCTTCAGGGTCGGAGCAAGGCAGCTTTTGCACAGGCTTCCTTGCCAAACTGGATTTTGATGAAGGAGAGCCAGTGGCCCCCTCATCTTTCAGTGGGGTTGCTTCTTGGAAATTCGGTATTTGTCTCAGCGCCCCACCCCCCCACCCCACCCCGGGAGAACTTCCTGTGCCCTTCCGCACCCAAAGCTCTCATGGGGTGAGGAGAGTGCAAAAGCACGCTGCCTCGGTGGAACCTCTAGCCTCCCATCCGTAACAGCATCGCGTTCCGGAAGCCTCTGCGTGAACCCTCCGGTTGCTCCGCCCCGGCTGCAACTGAGGCTCCTCCCCCCCCCCTCCTTCCCCGGCTCAGCCATCCCATTTTTTTATCCCTGTAGGACACACTTCAGGACCAGCGCAAATCCCCGCTGTTGCAGGACAGGGTGGAGGTAGTTTAGAGGCGGTGGGCTCACCTCAGCCCCTGTGCTTTTCCGGAGGATCCAAACAGGACAGCCCAGACCGGTTCCCTTTTCTTACTCCTGACCTCTGCCACTTTGCCTTTCTGCCCTCGCTGTGATATATCCCGAGGGCAAATCACATCGTGCCACTCCCTTGCTTAAAACAGCTCCTTCCTTTCCCTGAGCTTAAAGCAAACACCTGGAAGTCCCTTGTCAATCAGGCCTGACCATCTCAGGACCACCTTTGCGCCCGACAAACTCGTAACCACGTCTAAGTCCCTGGCGGAGTTGCCTCCCGGCTCCAGCCCTGACTTCTTCCCTCTTCCTTCTAGTTGAAGCTGCAGGGCCCCACTGGTGGTGGATTCCACCCTTCTCCTCGGCCCCTCCCGGGTCAGGTGCTGCTCCCCAGAGGTCAGCGATCAACCCCAGGCATCTCCTGCAGGCCTCTTACCTGCTGTGTTGAGGGAAATTGAACAGTACAGACCCTAACTCTGGGGTTCCCATGCTGGAGGCTGGACACGTAATGAACAAGCAACTGATAAACAGGACCGCGCAAGTGGGAAAGAGGTATCACCAGATATCGCTTACAGGTGAAATCTTAAAAAAAAAAAAAAAAAGACACTTATTTACAAGACAAATAGAGTCCTAGACATCGAGCATGAGCTTATGGTTACCAAAGGGGAAGATGCAGGAGAGGGGTAAATTAGGAATTTGAGAGTAACATACACATCCTGCTGCAATGGCAGTAGTTTATATGTGTACATGGATAACCAATAAGAACCTACTGCTAAAGCACGGGGACTATCCTCAATTTTTGTAATAACCTATAAGGTAAAAAAATCTGCAAAAGATACACACACACACACATAGAACCTGCCTACTAATACATGAGACATAAGAGGCACTGGTTTGATCCCTGGGTTGGGAAGATCCCTGGAGGAGGGCATGGCAACTCCAGTATTCTTGCCTGGAGAATCCCATGGACAGAGGAGCCTGGCGGGCTACAGTCCATGGGGTCGCAAAGAGTTGGACACGACTGAAGCGACATGACCACACACACATATATGTATCTGAGTCACTTTTCTGTATACCTGAAACTAATACAACATTGTAAATGAACTATACCTCAATTTCAAAAAAAAAAAAAAAAGACTGGGAGAGGTGTAGGGGAAGCAATAGAAAGTGAGGCCCTCTGAGAAGTGACAGCACCCCCTGCCCCCCCCCCTGCACTGAAAGATACAGAAGGCTTGTGCTCTAGGCAGGGAAAAGGATAGGTTCAGAGGCTCAGTGTTGGTCAAAGACTTGATGTGTTGGAAGGCAGCCAGAAGCAGAAGTGAGCCTGGTGCTTTGGACACAGAGGGGCTTGTTTTCAACACCCTGTATGTTCTGAATACCAAAATGATTTTCGGCAATAATTCAGAACTGAAACAATAATAACAATGACCAGGAAATAAATGTAGACAGTGAAGGCATTTTCTTTCACTGAACTTTGTATATATAATCATGCCAGAAAAAAATTACAGTACAAAAAGAAAAATATATAATAGACTAATACTATTAAATTACACTAATGTGGAAAAACATTCCTACATATTGGTCTGTTGCAGCAGTGAATAATAACATTATGGTTTCTCATTTTGAGCCCTGACTCCTGCAAATTTGCCAATGGCTTTGCCAACTTTTTCATATATTCATATTCAGGATTCACTGCAGCCAGACTTGTCAGTCTGTCTTCACCCATACTTGGTTGAAGAAGACTTCCTTATTAATTTTAAAGAGTTTTTTTTTTTTCACATGAAGCAATAAATATACAAATAGTTATGAAAATCTTAAACATGAGGATACTCTTGGCATAGATTTATAGAAATTCCCTAGTTAAAAATCAGTAAAATGTCATCACTGGAAAATTTGTCACAAATTTCTATTCTATTCAGTGGAAACTTTCGAAGTTTTTCTTCTTTTACAAAATTGGAAAGATGGTTGAATATGAGTGACAGGCCATTGTTAGATCCACTACCTTAGAGCTGAGTGTCCAGCTCTTGGTGTGGAAGGATCAAGGCTTTCAAACTTTATTCTTTCAAAACTTTCTGGCACTTTCAGAGCAGTGTCTTTTGTTAGTTTTCCTGGCACTCTTTAAAATTTGATTCTTTTTCTATTTAATTATACATTTCCTTGCATTTGTTTGCTGCGGTTAATGTGCTTCTATACAGTCTCTGGGCATGGATCTTTAAGAAACAGTTTTTAAAATTGAAGTATAGTTGATTAACAATGTTACATTAGTTTCAGGTGTACAGCAAGTGATTCAATTATACATATATATTCTTTTTCATTCATATGTATACATATATATTCTTTTCCATTATAGGTCATTATAAGATACTGAACATAGTTCTCTGTGCTATACGGTAGGTCCCTGTTGTTTATGTATTTTATATATGTATGCATCTATTAATTTCAAACTCCTAATTTGTGGGGCCCCCAACCTCCTGCTTCAAGGAACAGTTTTGAAGTTTGATGTTTCCGTATACATTTTTAAAGGCAGGTTTTGGCTGGTGGAAGGTATTTTTGTGACCCATTAACCTCATCTATAACTTCACGTTAAGATAAAAACTTCTAGATTGAACCATCGTTGTAAGATTTTATTTTCTTGATTCTCTTTTGGTTTAAAAAACAATAAACAATGAAAAATCCTGAAGGTCAACCTTAAAGACATTCTTTAATTTCAATAAATGATGCATGAATTAAAATGTGCATTCATGAAGCAAGGTAACACCAAATAGTTAACACTCTGTTTTAAGCTTTAAACACAAATGAATTTGTGAATGATCATTTAAGATGACAGCATTGAAGTCATGTAAGTTTTGTTTCTTTGTTGCAATCACAGGGGTGTCACTATTTATTTTGAATCTATCCTTTAAATTCAGGGATGTGTATGTAATTCCACAGGGATTAGACAGAGAGGGCCTGTGCCCAGAGTGAACTTAAACAATTCTGAACTGTTAGTCACTTACTCTTAAATGCATATAGTTGAGTTCATGTATCTTAGGGGTTTCTATATAACTGGGAGTTATTTAAGTTAATTTTCATATAGAAATCGATGTGCATTTAAAATGTTAAAATGATAGATATGTATTAATTTGAAGTAATGGTAAAACTCACAGTAATAGTAGCAGTTGTTTAGAACCTAGACCAGCAAAAGATTTTTAGGGTAAGAAGTATTTTTATCACCAACGTGTTTAGAGTTGCTGGCACATGATGAGAAAATGCTCGTAGACAATGCACTCTGTTTCTGCTTGCATCTGAGGGTGGCTGGTTTTTCACAGGCAGGATGGCAGCTTGGAGAGCAGTGAGTGAGAGAGGGTAGGGAGAAATGGGGTTCAAGGGACTGGGAGGAGCCAAGTACAGAGGGGTCTTGCAGGCCATGGTGATGGAGTGTGGCTTTCATCTTAAGTGTAATGCACTCTCACAGTACCAGATAGAGATCCTTACCATAGAGCAAGAACAAGTAACCAGGAAATTACAGAATAGTGCGATGTCTTTTTCATCAGACCATAATCTCCTTCAGAACAATTTATTTCATGTATCTTTTCAACCCCTGCATGTTTTCTCAGTGCTCATGATAAACTGAATATGCGGATACGTCAGGCCAGGGATGAAAACTGAACTCTCACCTACCATCTGCAACATCCATCCCAGGAAACAAACCCATTATCCATAGTAACCGGTCAAGGAGGTCACACTGCTGTCCTTAGAAACCAGTTCAGGAAGCCAAACCATGACCCTTCTAACCTGTGTCTCCAAATGCTTCAGACTTGATTAATAACTGACAGTGTACTTAATTTTTGCCCCAGCTTTCAATCTAGGACCAGTTGTAAAAAGCAAAATATGCCCCACCCCCAGCCAATGACCAAGGATGCCCTCTTTCTACGTAGCCTGCCTCCAGCTTCCCTGTGCCTACGGATGGACCTGAAGGCTTCCTTTTTCCACTAGAAAGTTTTCCTCTCCTCTGTTTGCCTTTGAGTCTTTGACTCCCTTGCTGGAGCAAGCTCTGAATAAGCTCTAAACAGCTCTTTTCTTGTTCTGGTTTGGGTGGTCTTCATTTATTTCCACACTTGAACATGTTAGTTGTTCAATCATGTCTGACTCTTTGTGACCCCCTGGACTGTAGCCCGCCAAGCTCCTCTGTCCATGGAACTCCCCAGGCAAGAATACTGGAGTTGGTAGCCATTCCCTTCTCCAAGGAAGCTTCCTGACCCGCTGATTGAACCTGTGTCTCTTGTGTCTCCGGCATTGGCAGGCAGATTCTTTACCACGGCATCACCTGAGAAGCCCAAAGAATGGGCTAAACATCCTTTAAATATAGTCATTGATCACTTTATTTCTTTTTAGATAAACTTCTTGTTCAGATCTGTCTTTTCTGGGTCATAGCTGACTTTTTATGGGTTAATTTTACACTTTTGGGCTTCCCTCGTGGCTCAGACAGTAAAGTGTCTACCTGCAATGTGGGAGACATGGGTTCGATCCCTGGGTTGGGACGATCCCCCGGAGAAGGAAATGGCAACCCACTCCAGTACTGTTGCCTGGAAAATCCCATAGACAGAGGAGCCTGGTAGGCTACAGTCTATGGAGTCACAAAGAGTCAGACATGACTGAGCAACTTCAGTTTCTTTCTTCAAAACTTTTAGGGACACACTACTTTTATGAAGATTTTGATTGAAATCATATTGTATTTATAAGTAATTATAATTTATAAATATATATATTTTTATTTAGGCCATACTGTGACATGACACTTTCAAGATCTTACTTCTCCAACTAGGGATTGAACCTGGGACACAGCAGTGAACTTGCAGAGTCCTAACCACTGGATTGGCAGGGAACTCCCCATATTTATTGTTTAGTTTATTTCTGTGTGTTCAAATTTTATATTGCTATTGTGGATGATGTTGTTTTGTATCATTAATTATAGTTAGTTTTCATTGATCATATAGATAAATAGAAAAGTGTATTTTTAAAATTCTGTATTTACCCTGTAACTGGCCACCAGATTGAACTCTCTTAGTTGTTGTAATTTTTATTTTCAATTGATTCTCCTGGGTTTTCCAGGTCAACAAACATAATAAAGACCAAAAAGTGCCTTTACCTTTCCAATAGTCATGCACCGTGTATCTTGTCTTTTTCTTGTTGAATTGCTTAGAACAGGCAGACACTGTCGATGGTGATAAGGAGCATTTTTGTCCTACTACTAACCTGAGTGGCAGTGCTGCTGGTTTTTCACTGTCGTGTGTGACACCGTCTGTGATTTGAAGTAGATATTTTTGTATCATTTTAAGATGCTTCTTTTCCAAATTTATTGAGCTTTCAGGAAGATATTTGGATTCATACCATGTCTTTCACGTTCCATCAAGATGATTACTTGGTTTTTCCTCTTTGACTTTCCAGTGAAAAGTTGAAAAAGTTGAGTTGAATTATAGTTAATACATGATTCTAATGTTGAGGCATTTTTGCATTTTGGCAAGAAAACCTTGATCTTGTTGGATTTGAATTGCAGTATTTTAGTTAGGGGTTTGCATCTGTATTCAATAAATGAGTTTGGTTCATAAATTTCTCTTAGGACTTTTTGATGTGGACCTTTTTTAAAGGCTTTATTGAATTTGTTACAATATTGCTTCTGTTTTATTATTTATTTATTTATTTATATTTTTTAGGCCCCGAGGCATGTGGGATCTTAGCTTCCTGACCAGGGATCGAACCTGCACCCTCTGCATTAGAAAACAAAGAAATCTTAACCATTGGACTTTCTGGGAAGTCGTTGGTTCATAGAGTTTTTATTTTTGTTTCATCTTTGGCAAGTTTTGGTGTCAAGATTATACTTGCTTTGAACTATGAACTGGGAAAATTCCTCAGTTTCTCTTTCCTCTGAAGCAACTTAAATGACAGGGGACTGTCTTTGCCTTCTTGTTTGAAATTGCCCTTAAAACGTAATTCTTTGCGTGCCCATGTGCTTAGTCACTCAGCTGTGTCCAGCTCTTAGTGATGCCATGGACGGTAGCCTGCCAGACTCCTCTGCTCATGGGATTTCCCAGGCAAGAATACTGGATGGGTTGCCATTTCTTCCTCCAGGGGATTTTCCTGACCCAGGGATTGAACCTGCATCTCCTGTGTTGGTAGGCAGGTTCTTTACCACTGAGCCGCCGGCTTTTTGCACTCAGTTCTTTGACAATTTTTCCAGCTCTTCTAAGTTTATCCCTTCTCCCTTATTCTTTTAAGTTTCCAATACTTCTTTCATTGAAAGTTTTGGTAATATATTTTCAAGAAATCTATACATCTTACTGAGATTTTGAATACTTAAATTTGAGGGATATTCTAAAAATACCTAGCTAGAATGCCTCAAGGTCATGACAAAGGAGGAAAGACTGAGAGTTGTCAAAGGCCAGAGGGACCAAAGAGAAGTGAGGGCTGCTGCCCTGTGCTCCCTTGAGTGGGATTCTAGTACAGAGAAAGGACTTGACCGGAAAAATGGGTGAAATCCAAGTCAAGTCTGGATTTTATTAAAAAATTATTGGTATGGAGTTGTCATAGCATCACCCTTATAGTAGTGATTACTTTCCTTTTCTACTCTTAGACTTCCCTGGTGGCTCAGATGGTAAAGCGTCTGCCCACAATGTGGGAGACCCAGGTTCGATCCCTGGGTTGGGAAGATCCTTTGGAGAAGGAAATGGCAACCCCCTCTAGTACTCTTGCCTGGAAAATCCCATGGATGGAGGAACCTGGGAGGCTACAGTCCATGGGGTTGCAAAGAGTTGGACACGACTGAGCGACTGAAACTGCTCTTAATAATTGTTTGTTATTTTAAAATGTTTTTCTTCATCAAATTTGACAGGGATTTTTTTGTTTTCAGGAACTCATTCTTGAATTTATTTAGTAGCTTAAATTAAAAAGTTACATTGTCAATATTTTTAATTTTTGCTAAGCTTTTGTTATTACTTTCTAGCTTACATAAGAGTTACAGACATAGTTTCAGGGATTCTAACATAATTATTATTAATTGTTTAAGTCTGTCCCATTTACTTTCTCTCTCACTTTTACACATATCAATTAGTATACATACACTAATATTTAGTGTATATGTGAATTTTTAATAATATTTTTCTAAGTCATTTGAGAATAGATTGGAAACATTCTTTTTATCCCCAAATACTTCAGTTTTATTCCTAAGAATGAGGGATTTTCAGAAATATAACCACAGTGCAGAAAAATCAGGAAATTTAACACTGTTACGGTACTATTATCTAACCCACAATCAATACTCAAATTTAATTAGCCTCCAATTAAAATAAATTTAAAAAAATACTCAAATTTTGTCAGTTGTCCCAATACTTTCTTTTATGGTTGTTGCTTTTCCCCTCTGCAGGATCGAGATGAATCAGGATCAAGTATTATATTTTTGCTGTCAAGTCTTTAATCTTCTTCAGTCTGGAACTCAGCCTTTTGTTGTGCTTCTTGATCTTGACGTTTTAAAAGAGCACAGGCCGGTTACTTCACAGAATGTCTCTCTTTGGGGTTTGTCTTGTGGTTCCTCTCTTTCGGCAGGTGTGTCACACAAGTGATGGTGTGTCCTTCTCAGTGTGTCTTTTTGTGAGGCACATGCTGTTGGTTGTTCCAGTACTGGTGATGTTAACTTTGATCCGTTGATTAGGTGGTACCTATCTGGTTTCTCCTTTGTAAAGTTGCCATTTCTCCCTTTATAACAGACCACCTTACCTATCTCCTGTGAAAGTGGTGTGCAGGTCAAGCAGGAACAGTTAGAACTGGACACGAAACAATGGACTGTTTCAAAACTGGGAAAGGAGTATGTCAAGGCTCTATATTGTCCACTGCTTCTTTAACTTATATGTAGAGTACATCATGAGAAATGCCAGGCTGGATGAATCACAAACTGGGATCAAGATTGCCAAGAGAAAAATATCAATGACCTCAGATATGCAGATGATACTACTCTAACAGCAGGAAGGATAAAGGAACTAAAGAGCCTCTTGATAATGGTGAAAGAGGAGAGTGAAAAAGCTGGCTTAAAACTCAACATTTAAAAAAACTAAGATCATGGCATTTGGTCCCATCACTTCATGGAAAATAGAAGGGGAAACAGTGTAAACAGTGGCAAATTTTCTTTTCTTTGACTCCAGAATCACTACAGACTGGTGACTACAGCAATGAAATTAAAAGATGCTTGCTCCTTGGAAAAAAAGCTATTAAAAAGAGAGCCATCACTTTGCTGACAAAGGTCTGTATAGTCAAAACTGTGTTTCTTCCAGTAGTCATGTATGGATATGCGAGTTGGACAATAAAAGGGCTGACCTTATGAACTGTGGTCCTGGAGAAGACTCTTGAAATATCTTGGACAGCAAGATCAAACCAGTCAACCCTAAAGGAAATTAACCCTGAATATTCATTGGAAGGACTAATGCTGAAGTGGAAACTCTAATACTTTGGCCACCTGATGTGAAGAACTGACTCATTTGGAAAGACCCTGATGCTGGGAAAGATTGAAGGCAGGAGGAAAAGGAGGCAACAAAGGATGAGATGGTTAGATAGCATCACTGACTCAATGGACATGAGTTTGAGCAAGCTCTGGGAGATGGTGAAGGACAGGGAAAGCCTGGATGCTGCAGTCCATGGGGTCGCAAAGAGTCGGACATGACTTAACAACTGAACACCACCACCACCAACTAGTAAGTCATTTGTGGGGAGATATTTTTATACTATGCAAACATTTACTTCCTCATCAAATTTCTCCGACTTGTTTTGGTACACACTGATGATTTTCTAACTTCATTATTTAGTCTATAGCGTCTGAATTATGGTGTTGTCCTATGCTGCTGCTGCTGCTGCTGCTAAGTCGCTTCAGTCGTGTTTGACTCTGTGCAACTCCATAGACGGCAGCCCACCAGACTCCTCCATCCCTGGGATTCCTCAGGCAAGAACACTGGAGTGGGTTGCCACTTCCTTCTCCAGCTGTACTATGAGGAAGAGTTTTTTTTTTTTCTCTCTCTCCACCTTCTTAATTTACTTATTTATTTATATCATATGGAACATGGACTTAATTTATTCAGTGCATTATAATCCAGTGCTGTCGTTATGTAAAAATATATTTTGATGTTCAGATTGCCCCGGATTTAGCAGTAGGGAGTCCCTTCAATCTGGTTCTTGTCCTCATGACTCTTTGAGTGCTTCTTTACTTTCTGACACAGATGTTTCAGGTATATCCTGTGCTCTCTGTGCCCTGGCTCTGAACTCAGTTTTTTTTCCCAAGGAGACTTATCTAAAACAAACAAACAAACTGTAAGCAAATGCTGATCACTAGTTGGTAGGCTCCTAGTTGGTTTCCTTTCTGTGATGGCAATGAGTTAGAATTTTGAACCTTCCTTCTGTGAGTATTCAGTTCAGTCGCTCAGTCGTGTCTGACTCTTTGCGATCCCATGAATCACAGCACGCCAGGCCTCTCTGTCCATCACCAACTCCTGGAGTTCACCCAGACTCATGTGCATTGAATTGGTGATGCCATCCAGCCATCTTATCCTCTGTCATCCCCTTCTCCTCCTGCCCACAATTCCTCCCAGCATCAGGGTCTTTTCCAATGAGTTCTAGGGTTGAGCAAATGAATACCTATACTGAGGACAATGGGTACCAAGTTTCTCATTCTTGGGGAGATATGAAAAGGAAGAGATTAGAAATGTACTCTGTTGTGCTGGATTGAGATGGAAGGTAGAAGATGAACTCATTTGTTTTAATATCTATCTATCCATCTATAGATCTATGGATACAGAAATAAATAGTAATGCCTAGGTAATGTGTGTGTGTGTGTGTGTGTGTGTGTGTGTGTGTGTCAACCCCAGCTCTGTCTGCTGAGAGGAACTGCATGCATTGACACACCAGTAACAATAAGCATATCTAGTACTAAGATCTTGATTTTTAATTTTTAATCTCAATTAAATTTTTAAAAAGTATCTCCTTCTTTTGTGCATGTTATATTATAGGGGCATTTTGTAAATGCTATGTAGAATTTTAAAAACTGCATTCTGTATAGCAGCACTGTCCAGTGTAGAACCTTTCCTTTTCAGTTGTTGACTTGCCTTTAATAACATTATTTTTAAAGAAGAGTATGTGATTGAAAAAAATCATTGCCAATACATTTTTATTTTCCTAGAAGCTGGCCAAAAATATCATATAGTAAACAATGCTTTGGGTTTGCAATTGGACTTTATTTCCCTTCTGTGAAAATATTTTTTCTATATCTAAATATAAGTTTCAGAAAATTGAACATCCAGCTAAAGTAATCCAGAATGACTTTTTGCAGTGAAAGAAATGATATATATCTGCACTATTTAATATCAGATCTACTAAATAAAGGGCTTCCCTGGTAGCTCAGCTGGAAAAGAATCCACCTGCGATGCAGGAGACCCTAGTTTGACTCCTGGGTCGGGAAGATCCCCTGGAGAAGGAATAAGTTACCCACTCCAGTATTCTTGGACTTTCCTGGTGGCTCAGATGGTAAAGAATCTGCCTGCAATGCAGGAGACCTGGGTTAGGAAGATCCCCTGGAGGAGAGCGTGGCAACCCACTCCAGTATTCTTGCCTGGAGAATCTCACGGACAGAGGAGCCTGGAGGGCTACAGTCCATTGGGTCACAAAGAGTTGGACACAACTGAGCGACTAAGGACAGCGCAGTACCACTAGATGCCTGTGATCCACTAGATCCACGAGACGGACGGCCAGCCGCAGGGGAGGCTGGGGAGCCTGCAGCTCCTGGGCGTCCTCCAACTTCGGGCTCCAGCCTTCCCCAGAACCCCTTCCTAGCGACTCCAGCAGGGCCTTTGCCTTGGACCCCTGTCCAGAGACTCCAGCAGGGCCTTTGCCTTGGACCCCTGTCCAGCGACTCCAGCAGGGCCTTTGCCCCAGCTCCCAGGTGGCACATTGACTGGCACTCAGTGCCCAGTGAAGGTTTGCATGCTCAACAAGGACCAGGAGTGGGACATCCAGGATGCTGGGCATGCTGTCCAGCTATCTGGAGCAACAGAAAGATATGTCCCTGCTAGTCACGGCCTGATAAGACATGGACCACAGGAGAAGAGAAAGGCAAACCACTTCAGTATTCTTGCCTTGAGAACCCCATGAATACAATGAAAAGGCAAAAGATATGACACTGGAAGATGAACCCTTCAGGTTGGTAAGTGTGGGAGAAACAGCTTCAGAAAGAATGAAGAGGCTGGGCTAAAGCGGAAATTGTGGGTGTGTTATGGGTATGTCTGGTCGTGAAAGTAAAGTCAGATGCTGTAAAGAACAACAGTGCATAGGAACCCAAAATGTTAGGTCCATGAATCAAGGTATATTGGACATGGTCAAGCAGCAGACGGCAAGAGTGAACACTGACATTCTAGGAATCAGTGAACTAAAATGGACAGGAATGGGTGAATTTCATTCAGATGACCATTATATCTACTACTGTGGGCAAGAATCCTTTAAAGGAAATGGAGTAGCCCTCATAGTCAACAGAAGAGTCCAAAATGCAGTACTTGAGTGCAATCTCAAAAATGACAGAATGATCTCTGTTCATTTCCAAGGTAAACCATTCAATATCACAGTAATCCAAGTCTATGCCCCAACCAGTAATGCCAAAGAAGCTGAAGTTGAACGGTTCTATGAAGACCTACAAGAGCTTCTAGTACTAACACCAAAAAAAAAAAATAAAAAAAAAATCCTTTTCATCATAGGGGATTGGATGCAAAAGTAGGAAGTCAACAGATATTTGGAGTAACTGGCAAGTTTGGCCTTGGAGTACAAAATGAAGCAGAGCGAGGCTAACAGAGTTTTGTCAAGAGAACACACTGGTCATAGCAAACATCCTCTTCCAGCAACACAAGACACATGGACATCACCAGATGGTCAATACTGAAATCAGGCTGACTATATTTTTGCAGCTGAAGATGGAGAAACTCTATACAGTCAGCAAAAATAAGAGCTGAAGCTATCTGTGGCTCAGATCATGAGCTCCTTACTGCAAAATTCAGGCTCAAATTGAAGAAAGTAGGGAAAACCACTGGGTTATTCAGGTATGACCTAAATCAAATCGCTTACAATTATACAGTGGAGGTGATGAATAGATTCAACAGATTAGATTAGGTAGACAGAGTCCCTGAAGAACTATGGAGGGAATTTTGTAACACTGTACAGAAGGTGGTAACCAAAACCATCCCCAAGAAAAGCAAATGCGAAAAGGCAAAATGGTTGTCTGAGGAGGCCTTACAAATACCTGAGAAAAGAAGAGAAGCAAAAGGCAAAGGAGAAAAGGAAAGATATACCCAACTGCATGCAGAATTCCAAAGAATAGCAAGGAGAGATAAGAAAGCCTTCTTAAGTGAACAGTGCAAAGAAATAGAGGAAAGCATTAGAATGGGAAAGACTGGAGATCTCTTCAAGAAAATCGAAGATACCAAGGGAAAATTTCATTCAAAGATGGGCACAATAAAGGACACAAAGGGTATGTACCTAGCAGAAGCATAAGAGATTGAGAAGAGGTGACAAGATTATACAGAAGAACTGTACAAAACAGGTCTTAATGATCCAGATACCCACAATGGTGTGATCACCCACCTAGAGCCAGAGTGTGAAGTCAAGTGGGCCTTAGAAAGCACTACTATGAACAAAGCTACTGGAGGTGATAGGAGTTCCATCTGAGCTATTCCAGATCCTAAAAATGATGCTGTTGAAGTGCTACACTCAACATGCCAGCAAATTTGGAAAACCTAGCAGTGGCCACAGGGCTGGAAAAGGTCAGTTTTCATTCCAATCCAAAAGAAAGGCAATGCCAAATACTATTCAAACTATTGTACAATTGCACTCATTTCACATGCTAGAAATAGTATGCTTGAAATCCTTCAAACTAGGCTTCAGCAGTACACAAACCGAGAACTTCTAGATGTACAAGCTGGATTTAGAAAGGGCAGGGGAACCAGAGATCAAATTGCCAATGTCTGTTGGATCATAGAAAAATTAAGGGAATTCAAAAAGGACATCTACTTCTGCTTCACTGACTATGCTAAAGCCTTTGACTGTGTGAGTGAGTGAGTGAAGTTGCTCAGTCATGTCCGACTCTTTGCGACCCCATGGACTGTAGCTTACAGGCTTCTCTGTCCATGGGATTCTCCAGGCAAGAATACTGGAGTGGGTTACCAGTTCCTTCTCCAGGGGGTCTTCCCAACCCAGGGACTGAACCTGGGTCTCCCACATTGGAGGCAGACGCTTTAACCTCTGAGCCACCAGGGAAGCTGTGTGGATCACAACAAACTGGAAAATTCTTAAAGAGATGGGGAATACCAGACCACCTTACCTGTCTCCTGAGAAACCTGTATGCAGGACCAGAAGCAACAATTAGAACTGCATATGGAACAGTGGACTGTTCAAAATTGGGAAAGGAGTACATCAAAGATGTATATTGTCACCTTGCTTATTTAACTTATATGTAGAGTACATAATCTGAAATACCAGGCTGGATAAAGCACAAGCTGGAATCAAGATTTCTGGGAAAAATATCAGCAACCTCAGATAAGCACCCAATATCACTTTAATGACAGAAATCAAAGAGGAACTGAAGAGTTGCTTGATGAAGGTGAAAGAGGAGAGTGAAAAAGTTGGCTTAAAACTCAACATTCAAAAAACTAAGATCATGGCATCTAGTCCTATCACTTCATGCCAAATAGATGGGGAAAAAGTGGAAATAGTGGCAAATTTTCTTTCTTGGGTTCCAAAATCACTATGGTTGGTTACTGTAGCGACGAAATTAAAGTGCTTGCTCCTTGGAAGAAAAGCTATGACAAACTTAGCGTATTAAAAAGCAGAGACATCACTTTGCCGACAAAGGTCCATATAGTCAAAGCTATGGTTTCTCTAGTAATCACTTATAGAAGTGAGAGTTGGACCATAAAGAAGGCTAAGTGCCAAATAATTGATGCTTTGGAAGTCTGGTGTTGGAGAAGACTCTTGAGAGTTCCATGGTCAGCAAGGAGATCAAACCAGTCAATCCTAAAGGAAATCAACCCTGAATATTCATTGAAAGGACTGATGCTGAAGCTGTTACTCCAGTACTTTGCCCACCTCATGTGAAGAGTAGAATCATTAGAAAAGACCCTGACACTGGGAAAGATTGAAGGCAGGAGGAGAAGGGGATGACAGAGGATGGATGGTTGGATGACATCACCAACTCAATGGACATGAGTCTGAGCAAGCTCAGGGAGATAGTGAAGGACAGGGAAGCCTGGCGTGCTGCAGTGCATGGGGTCGCAAAGAATTGGAAACGACTTAGCAACTGAACAGCAAAATGCACAAAAGGAGGTTAGTAAGACTGAAGAACTGACTTTTCATTTTATTCAATTTTAATTAGTTTAAATTTAAATAGCCGCTTGTGTTTTGTGGCTACCATATTACACCATATCTGGGTGTAAGATTTGACAGATGTGTGTGTATGTGTGTATCTTATTAGAAATATATATAGGTATATGCACATATTCAAGTTTACTAATATTATTAAAACCTATTTTGTCCAAATATCATATTAGACCTTTGGATATATTATTAATTATGACATATTCAAGTTTATTAATAATATCGGTCAAATCTTCTTCTTTCTTGCATATCTGGCAAAGATAGAAAAATGTTTACACTGACCATTTGCTTCAATCTCTACCTTGTTAAATATTAATATTATCATCCATCCCTGATTTATTTTTGTTTGTGTTTGCATGGTAAGTCTATGCCCATCACTTTATTTGGCATGTAGGAAGAGCTCAATATTTATTTGTTCAATGAATAAATGTTTAAATGAATTTTTAAAACTTTCTGGGACATTTTATTATAGGTGTGTCCCTTTATAATAGCACAAACTGGATATTGGTTTTGACCCATATTAAGTCTTTAAATAGAGAAATTTAACTCATTTACATTTTATGCTTAATTCCTGTCAGGGCTTTTTTTCTCCTTATGTGAAATTAAAGCATTTCCTATGTAATTCTTTCTTGGTGAGGATCTTGTGGCCCTTTCACCTTGAAGACCTTCCATATTCATGGAGCCTAAAGAAGACATTTTCTTTTAAAGTTTTACTTCTCCATTCTTATTTCCCTTTGAACTACTTTTATATCTAGTTTAAGTGCCTTCTTTTTCTTCTTTATTTGTCATTCATTAACTTTGAGTTCTGGTAATATTTCCTGAGCTGGTCTTTTAATTCTCCATTTGAAAATGAGTCAATCATATTTCTCACCCAAGAAGCAGTCTTTTCAGATTTTTCCATCTTAATACTCCCATACTTTTCATAGTTGAAAGTTTCTCTTGGAAGAATATCTAGAGAATCTTTTACTTTTTCTCCTGTTTCTTCCACTAGCCATGTAATGTGATGTTTCCTCTAATTGCTCAGATGATGTCTGTATCTCGAATGGCTAAATGTTTCCACATGACTTGTGATTTCTCTGTTTTCTCTCTGATACAGGGGAGTAAAGTTACTGAGCTTCAGTCTCCTCTCTCATATGTGGAGACAAGCATTTCAGCCTCATTGGTTGAGATGATTCACTGATATAACATCATCAAGCTTCTTGCTGCACAATGAATGGCACATGCTGGGTTTTTGATTCATAAATGCAAACTCATTCATAAATACACACAATGGGCAGAGCAACAAAGCAGTCAGGATCACAAGTACTGGAGTCCAGCTGCCTGGTGTAAAAATTCTGATTTTCTCTTCACTGACTATATATCCTGAGCAACTTACTTGGCTTCTTTGAGTCTTAGATTTCTCACTTATAAAATGGTAAGAGTAGTAAATGAGATTGTTTTTGCAAAACACCTAGCATACTGCCTGACCCATAGCAACAATTCAATAAAAGGTAGACATATTTAATTAAAAAAAAAAAACACCTCTAAGTACTTCCACTTCTTGGTATATATCCCAGAGAAACAATAACATAAAAATGCACAAGGATGTTGATTGCAGAATAGTGTGTGATACAGTATGAGACACTGAAAACAATGAAATGTCCATCAACAGGGCGGTGATGGTGTAGAGCACTAAGCAGCAGCTTAAAAGGATGAGGCAGTTCTATATGCACGAATATGGACAGAGCTCCGGGATCTGTGAGTGAATGCAAAGTAGTGGACTGACGCATTCAGAAGAATGGTCTTCCCATACAGATGGCTAACAAACACATGAAAAGATGCTCAACATCACTCATTATCAGAGAAATGCAAATCAAAACCACAATGAGGTACCATCTCACGCCGGTCAGAATGGCTGCAATCCAAAAGTCTACAAGCAATAAATGCTGGAGAGGGTGTGGAAAAAAGGGAACCCTCTTACACTGTTGGTAGGAATGCAAACTAGTACAGCTACTATGGAGAACAGTGTGGAGATTCCTTAAAAAACTGGAACTAGAATTATGACACAGCAATCCCACTGCTGGGCATACACACCGAGGAAACCAGAATGGAAAGAGACACGTATACCCCAATGTTCATCGCAGCACTGTTTACAATAGCCAGGACATGGAAGCAACCTAGATGTCCATCAGCAGATGAATGGATAAGAAAGCTGTGGTACATATACGCAAAGGAGTATTACTCAGCCATTAAAAAGAATACATTTGAAACAGTTCTAATGAGGTTGATGAAACTGGAGCCGATTATACAGAGTGAAGTAAGTCAGAAAGAAAAACACCAATACAGTATACTAACGCATATATATAGAGTTTAGAAAGATGGTAATGATAACCCTGTATGCGAGACAGCAAAAGAGACACAGATGTATAGAACAGTCTTTTGGACTCTGTGGGAGAGGAAGACGGTGAGATGATTTGGGAGAATGGCACTGAAACATATATACTATCATACATGAAACAAATCGCCAGTCCAGGTTCAAAGCAGGATATTGGATGCTTGGGGCTGGTGCACTGGGATGACCCAGAGGGATGGTATGGGGAGGGATGTGGGAGGGGGGTTCAGGATGGAGAACACATGTACACCTGTGGCGGATTCATGTTGATGTATGGCAAAACCAATACAATATTGTAAAGTAATTAGCCTCCAATTAAAATAAATAAATTTCTATTAAAAAAAGAAGAATGGTCTTCCATAAATAACCTCCAAAATAGAGATCTACATGCAGAGCTGGTTTCACAGGCACGTGGTCAAATTCTGGGCATGCCAATGCCATGCTGAAGCACTCTTAATAATTTTCAAAATTTTAAAAAGTCCTAATAATTTATTCTTGGAACTGCGTTTTGTAAATGAAGACTGATGGAACGATGGAGCATGTACCTGAGCAGGGAAGTGATACTGGGTAGCAGCGTGGTCTGGTGCTTGGACTCAGATCAGCACTGGTGCCCACAGCAGGATAGAAGCAGCAGCACCTGGGCGCAGGGACAGGACATGTGGGAGAAGAACAGCTTCCCTCCTTGTCACCGTGACGTCTGCACGGATATTAACTCTTAGACCCAAGTGCCAGAAGAGGAACTGCCGATACCCAAGCAGCATACTTTGTTAGTAAATTACTACAGAGTCTAAGCACATACGTTGGTACTTTGGACATTGCAATAAAGCACAGCAGAGATTTATCAATTGCTACCACATTGAAAAGCAAATATTCACAGGCTTAAATGTCCCATTTGATGGGATGTTTTCTTTTTAAAAAAATTTTATTTTATACTGGAGTGTTGTTGATTGACAATGCTGTGTTAGTTTCAGCTATACAGCAAAGTTAACTTAACTATACATATACATAGAAGAAACAATCCTACAATCTGTGTGAAACCACAGAAGACTTCAAGTAGCCAAAGCAATCTTGAGAAGAAAGATCAAAGTTCTAGGTATCATGTTCCCTAACTTCAAACTATACTACAAAGCCATAGCAATAAAAACTGCATGGTACTGGCACAAAAGTAGACTGATCAACAAATAGAACAGAATAGAAAGCCCAGAATAAAATTTTGGCATATAGAGTCAACTAATACCTGACATGCTGCAGTCCATGGGGTTGCAAAGGGTTGGACACAAATAATCGATTGAACTAAACTGAGTATTTGGCAAGGGAGACAATACCCAAAAAGGAAAGGACAGTCTCTTCAACAAGTGTTGCTGGGAAATGTAGATATTCATATATAGAACAGTGAAATTCGATCTTTATGTCACACCATGCCCCCCAGTTAACTTGAAATGAATGCAAGATTCAAACCTAAGAGCTGATAGAGTATAAAACTGTAAGAAGAAAATGTTGGGAAGAAGCTCATTGAAACTGGTTTTGGCAATGATTTTTTTTGGACATGATACCAAAAGCATAAACAATAAAAGCAAAAGTCAACAAATGAGACTACATTAAACTCAAATCTTCTTCACAGCAAGAATCAAGTAATAAAATGAAAAGACAGTCTATATAAGGGAGAAAATGAATCAAACTGCTTTTTAAGTGAAAAATTATTACCATGATATTTGTTTAATTTGTTGTTGTTCAGTCGCTCAGTCATGTCTGACTCTTTGTGACCTCATGGACCGCAGCATGCCAAGCTTCCCTGTCCTTCACCGTCTCCTGGAGCTTGCTCATATTTGTCCATTGAGTTGGTGATGCCATCCAACCATTTTGTCCTCTGCCATCCCCTTCTCCTCCTGCCTTCAGTCTTTCCCAGCATCTGGGTCTTTTCTGATGAGTCGGCTCTTTCCATCAGGTGGCCAAAGTACTGGAGTTTCAGCTTCAGCATTAGTCCTTTCAATGTATGTTCAGGTTTGATTTCCTTTAGGATTCATTGGTTTGATCTCCCTGCAGTCCAATGGACTCTCAAGAGCCTTCTCCAACAAGACACTTCCAAAGCATCAATTCTTTGGCACTCAGCCTTCTTTATGGTCCATCTCCCACATCTATACATGACTACTGAAAAAACCATAACTTTGACTAGACAGACATTTATTGGCAAAGTAATGTCTCTGCTTTTAATACACTGTCTAGATTTGTCATAGCTTTTCTTCCAAAGAGCAAGTATCTTTTAATTTCATCGCTGCAGTCACCATCTGCAGTGATTTTGGAGCCCAAGAAAATAAAGTCAGCCACTGCTTCCACTGTTTCCCATATATTTGCCATGAAGTGATGGGGCCAGATGCCATGATCTTCTTTTTTGAATGTTGAATTTTAAGACAGCTTTTTCACTCTCCTCTGTCACTTTCATCAAGAGGCTCCTTAGTTCTCCTTTGCTTTCTGCCATAGGTGGTGTCATCTGCATATCTGAAATTATTGATATTTCTCCCAGCAATTTTGATTTCAGCTTGTGCTTCATCTAGACTGTCATTTCACATGATGTACTCTGCATATAAATTAAATAAGCAGGGTGGCAATATTCAGTTTTGAGGTACTCCTTTCTCAATTTGGAAACAGTCTGTTGTTCTTTGTGCAGTTCTAACTATTGTTTCTTGACCTGCATACAGATTTCTCAGGAGACAGGTAAGGTGGTCTGGTATTCCCACCTATTTAAGAATTTTCCACAGTTTGTTGGGATCCACACAGTCAAATGATTTAGCATAGTCAAATGAAGAAGAAGTAGATGTCTTTTTGGAATTCCTTTGCTTTTCCTATGATCCTGTGGAGGTTTGCAATTTGGTCCTTGGTTCCTCTGCCTTTTCTAAGTCCAGCTTGAACATCTGGAAGTTCTTGGTTCACGTATTGTTGAAGCCTGGCTTGGAGAATTTTTAGCATCACTTTGTTAGCATATGAAATGAGTGAGGTAGTTTGAATAGTCTTTGGCATTGCCCTTCTTTGGGATTGGAATAAAAACTGACCTTTCCCAGCCCTGTGGCCACCTCTTGGTTTTCCAAATTTGCTGGCATATCGAGTGCAGCACTCTACCAGCATCATCTTTTAGGATTTGAAATAGTTCAGCGGGAATTCCATCACCTCCACTAGTTTTGTTCATGGTAGTGCTTCCTAATGCCCACTTTACTTTGCACTTCAAAATGTCTGGCCTTAAGTGAGTGATCACACCATCGTGGTTATCTAGGTCATTAAGATCTTTTTTTCTGTAGAGTTGTTTTGTGTGTTCTTGCCACCTCTACTTAATCTCTTATGCTTCTGTTAGGTACTTGCTGTTTCTGTCCTTTATCGTGCCCATCTTTGCGTGAAAATTTCCCTTGGTATCTCTAATTTTCTTGAAGACATCTCTAGTCTTTTGCATTCTGTTGTCTCCTTTATTCCTTTGCACTGTTCGCTTAGGAAGGTTTCCTTTTCTCTCCTTACTATTCTTTGAAACTGTGCCATTCAGATGGGTATAGCTTTCATTCTCTCCTTTGCCTTTTGCTTCTCTTCTTTGCTCAGGTATTTGTAAGTCCCTCTCAGACGACTATTTTACTTTTTGCATTTCTTTTTCTTGGGGATAATGTTGATCACTGCCTCCTGTACAATGTTATGAACCTCTGTCCATATTTTTTCTGGCACTCTGTCCATCAGATCTAATCTGTTGAATCTATTTGTCACTTCCACTGTATAATTGTAAGGGATTTGATTTAGGCCATACCTGAATGGCCTAGTGGTTTTCCTTATTTTCTTCTGTTTAAGTCTGAATTTTCCCAGAAGGAGTTCATGATCTGAGCCAGTCAGTTCCTGGTCTTGCTTTTGCTGACTGTATAGAGCTTCCCCATCTTGTTTGTTTAATGGTGACTCTCTATTTCCATTATTCTGTCTATACTTTTGAATGAAAATTCTATAGTAAGGAAGAGCTGTCCTCTTCCCTCATTTGTTTATTTATTCAATTATTTACAGATATCAACATGGATTTATGGATATATGGTTTATTCTAAGGGTTATATTATGTTAGTATTATTTATTTTCTTGCTTTATTTGTCCTGCTTTTACATGGATGGACCTAGAGATTGTTATAGACTGAAGTAACTCAGAGAAGGAAAAGTATCATATGACAGCCTGTATATGTGGAATCTAAAAAGAAATGATATAAATGAACTTACTTAAAAACAGACAGACTTAGAGAAGGACTTATGGTTGCCTGCTCTCTCTGCTATATTTAAAGTGGATAACCAAAAAGGACCTGCTGTCTAGCAGGTGGAACTCTGCTCAATGTTATGTGGCAGCCTGGATGGGAGGGAGTTTGGGGGAGAATGGATACATGTGTATATATGGCTGAGTCCCTCCCCTGCTCACCTGAAACTATCACAGCATTGTCTGTAAACTGGCTATACCCCAATATAAAATACAAAGTTAAAAAAATCGCCTTGCTTCTCTTTCCTTGCATCTTCAGGGTGAATTCAGAGAACTCTTTAAAACTCAAGAGCCAGAAGATTAAGCAGGCATGTGTCTCATGATGTGTCTGTACGTGCCGTGTGGTCATCCCGTGACTGTGATGATCTGGGAAGGGGCTCCTGGCCACCAGAATCCCAGGGTGTCCTTATGGAAGTGGATGTTCTTCTTCTTGACCCTGACACCATGATTGGCAAACCACTGCCCAGAGCGTCTTCTTTCCAGTGTGAAAGAAATGGAGGGCTTCCCTGGGATGACGTGGGTCTGGGAGGTCTGGCTGGAAGGAGCAGGGACCAGGCGCTGCTTCTGTCTTTCAGTCTTTTACTGACTCTACCATGAACACCAAAGTGTGTCCAGTCCTAGGGTATCTCTGGTTTTGGTCCAGCCAGCCCACCTCCTACCATGATTGTAAGCAGAGCTCTAACTGCTCACACATGATGTGGTGCCAGTTTCATTTTCTGGAGAAATAAATCTGTTATTCCAAGAAAGAAATTTACTTCTCTAAGCCTAGTCCTTGATTAAGGATAAAATGTAAATATCCCAAATTTTTAAAAATTAAAATTAAAGAATTAAAATAAAAAATTTAAAAATTCTTTATTCCTAAAGTAGGAAAAGGCAAAATGATAGGATACTGAAAGAGGAACTCCCCAAGTCAACAGATGCCCAGTAAGCTACTGGAGGTCAGTGGAGAAATAATTCCAGAAAGAATGAAGGGATGGAGCCAAAGCAAAAACAATACTCAGCTGTGGATGTGACTGGTGATAGAAGCAAGGTCCGATGCTGTAAAGAGCAATATTGCATAGGAACCTGGAATGTCAGGTCCATGAATCAAGGCAAATTGGAAGTGATCAAACAGGAGATGGCAAGAGTGAATGTCGACATTCTAGGAATCAGTGAACTAAAATAGACTGGAATGGGTGAATTTAACTCAGATGACCATTATATCTACTACTGCAGGCAGGAATCCCTCAGAAGAAATGGAGTAGCCATCATGGTTAACAGAAGAGTTCGAAATGCAGTACTTGGATGCAATCTCAAAAATGACAGAATGATCTCTGTTTGTTTCCAAGGCAAACCATTCAATATCACAGTAATCCAAGTCTATGTCCCTACCAGTAATGCTGAAGAAGCTGAAGCTGAATGGTTCTATGAAGATCTATAAGACCTTTTAGAACTAACACCCAAAAAGATGTCCTTTTCATTATAGGACCCTGGAATGCAAAAGTAGGAAGTCAAGAAACACCTGGAGTAACAGGCAAATTTGGCCTTGGAATACGGAATGAAGCAGGGCAAAGACTAATAGAGTTTTGCCAAGAAAATGCACTGGTCATAGCAAACACTGTCTTCCAACAACACAAGAGAAGACTCTACACATGGACATCACCAGATGGTCAACACCGAAATCAGATTGCTTATATTTTTTGCAGCCAAAGATGGAGAAGTTCTATACAGTCAACAAAAACAAGACCAGGAGCTGACTGTGGCTCAGATCATGAACTCCTTATTACCAAATTCAGACTGAAACTGAAGAAAGTAGGGAAAACTGCTAGACCATTCAGGTATGACCTAAATCAAATCCCTTATGATTATACAGTCGAAGTGAGAAATAGATTTAAGGGCCTAGATCTGAGAGATAGAGTGTCTGATGAACTATGGAATGAGGTTCATGACACTGTACAGGAGACAGGGATCAAGACCATCCCCATGGAAAAGAAATGCAAAAAGCAAAATGGCTGTCTGGGGAGGCCTTACAAATAGCTGTGAAAAGAAGAGAAGCGAAAAGCCAAGGAGAAAAGGAAAGATATAAGCATCTGAATGCAGAGTTCCAAAGAATAGCAAGAAGAGATAAGAAAGCCTTCAGCGATCAATGCAAAGAAACAGAGAACAACAGAATGGGAAAGACTAGAGATCTCTTCAAGAAAATAAGAGATACCAAGGGAACATTTCATGCAAAGCTGGGCTCGATAAAGGACAGAAATGGTCTGGACCTAACAGAAGCAGCAGATATGAAGAAGAGATGGCAAGAATACACAGAAGAACTCTACAAAAAGTATCTTCATGACCCAGATAATCACGATGGTGTGATCACTCATCTAGAGCCAGACATCCTGGAATGTGAAGTCAAGTGGGCCTTAGAAAGCATCACTACAAACAAAGCTAGTGGAGGTGATAGAATTCCAGTTGAGCTATTTCAAATCCTGAAAGATGATGCTGTGAAAGTGCTGCACTCAATATGCCAGCAAGTTTGGAAAACTCAGCAGTGGCCACAGGACTGGAAAAGGTCAGTTTTCATTCCAATCCCAAAGAAAGGCAATGCCAAAGAATGCTCAGACTACCACACAGTTGCTGTCGTCTCACACGCTAGTAAAGTAATGCTCAAAAGTCTCCAAGCCAGGCTTCAGCATACCATGAACCGTGAACTTCCTGATGTTCAAGCTGGTTTTAGAAAAGGCAGAGGAACCAGAGATCAAATGGCCAACATCCGCTGGATCATGAAAAAAGCAAGAGAATTCTAGAAAAACATCTATTTCTGCTTTATTGACTATGCCAAAGCCTTTGACTGTGTGGATCACAATAAACTGTGGAAAATTCTTCAAGAGATGGGAATACCAGACCACCTGACCTGCCTCTTGAGAAATCTGTATGCAGGTCAGGAAGCAGCAGTTAGAACTGGACATGGAACAACAGACTGGTTCCAAATAGGAAAAGGAGTACGTCAAGGTGGTATACTGTCACCCTGCTTATGTAACTTATATGCAGAGTACATCATGAGAAACTCTGGATTGGAAGAAGAACAAGCTGGAATCAAGACTGCCGGGAGAAATATCAATAACCTCACACATGCAGATGACACGACCCTTATGGCAGAAACTGAAGAAGAACTAAAAAGCCTCTTGATGAAAGTAAAAGAGGAGAGTGAAAAAGTTGGCCTAAAACTCAACATTCAGAAAACGAAGATCATGGCATCTGGTCCCATCACTCCATGGGAAATAGATGGAGAAACAGTGGAAATAGTGTCAGACTTTATTTTTGGGGGCTCCAAAATCACTGCAGATGGTGACTGCAGCCATGAAATTAAAAGACGCTTACTCCTTGGAAGAAAAGTTATGACCAACCTAGACAGTATATTCAAAAGCAGAGACATTACTTTGCCGATAAGGTCCGTCTAGTCAAGGCTATGGTTTTTCCTGTGGTCATGTATGGATGTGAGAGTTGGACTGTGAAGAAAGCTGAGCACCGAAGAATTGACGCTTTTGAACTGTGGTGTTGGAGAAGACTCTTGAGAGTCTCTTAGACTGCAAGGAGATCCAACCAGTCCATTCTGAAGGAGATCAACTCTGGGATTTCTTTGGAAGGAATGATGCTAAAGCTGAAACTCCAGTGCTTTGGCCACCTCATGAGAAGAGTTGACTCATTGGGAAAAACTCTGATGCTGGGAGGGATTGGGGGCAGGAGGAGAAGGGGACGACCGAGGATGAGATGGCTGGATGGCATCATGGACTTGATGGATGTGAGTCTGAGTGAACTCTGGGAGATGGTGATGAACGTCTGGTGTGCTGCGATTCATGGGGTCGCAGAGAGTCGGACACAACTGAGCGACTGAACTGACTGACTGAAAGGAACTATACTTTGCTGCCTGATAAGATCTCTAGCCTCTTCTAGATTTCAAGAAGCGCACTGAAAAGCTTGGTTTCCTTCGAAGAAAAGTAAAGTACGTGATTATACTTTTAATACACAGAGACTTCCATTGGGTTGAGAAGACGCAGAGAGAAAATGAGGGGAACGCCTCTCCTTACCCCTGTGCACAACACTGGCTGAATAAACATTTGCTGAGGAGAATCAGTTTCAAGGAGGACAAGGTCTGAGTGATGAGAGTGTCTGCTTCCCGTGATGGTTGTTAATCTCCTTCGTTAAAGGAATGCACACTTGCATTTACACTTGCATATTGGTTGATGTTTTCAAAGTTTGTTTTCCAAATTTTGGATACTCATTCATTCACTGAACAAATAAGTATGGATTCCTTGCTGTTCAAAGGGGAGAATGGGTGTCATGGAGAGCAGGACCAGGTATCAAGATCTGGGTACCCGAATCCATGTTCTAGGATAGATTTGCGTGTACCCAAGGGAAGAGGGAGGGACCCAGCTGATTCTTGGCACATCAAACAGATGACGTCTCTTTGCTGTACCTGCATCCTCAAGTGTAGCTCTGCCCAGGAAGTCAAAGAGACCTGGGCTGAGGAATTAGAGGCTTTTTGTGCTAAAAGTCTGTCTTTTATCGTTTAAATTACAACACTGAATAATTTTGTATGTGTAAAAACTGTCAAAAGTATCCTTAAATTGTACCTTTGCGGTGTGCTAAAATCACTCTTCATTATGACCCATTTGTACATCATGTGAACCAAATATCTCAGCCAGGAAATGTAAATGGGTTTTTGTTTTGCTCCGCAGGTTAGGTCAGCAGACGTCAGCAACAAATATGATTGCCAGGGTGAAGGTGACATGATTTACTTAAATCAGGCAATTTCTCCATTAAAGCATCGAAGCTTCAACTCATAAAGGCACTCTTTAGCAGATGAACTATAATGTCACCCAGCATTTGTCATATTAGGTGATTTGAAAGGAAAGAACAATTATAAAAATGAATGTAATTCTCTTTTGAAGAAAAAAAATATTTAGTTTTTGCAGCAGGGGGTGGTTAATTTTCCATAGATAAAAACAGGTTTCACAACAATTCGCGGCCGTAACATTACACAATTAAAACACAAGAAGGATCCAGCGCCAAAGCAGACAGTTGTAGGAATTAGTTGTTCAGGGCTGAGGAAGCAGGTTTTCCCTCCAGCATCAAAGGTTATTTTGCACCCTGTAGGAACAGCTCTGATACCATCAACTGTGGTAGAGTGTCCCCAACCCCCAACCTTACCCCTGTTTCTGAGCTGCTTTCAATTAGCAGGGATTATTAAACTGGAAACATTTTAAACTGCTGCCGAGGCTGCTTCCCTGCGTTATGAGCTGAGCTGGAGGCATCACAATAAAAGCTGATTGATTAGCAAAGAATGTACTTACAGCAACTGATGCCCAGTGTCATTTTCTATGCTTTTTCATAAGCTCCCCTGCCCCCTGAATTTTGCGTTTTCCTTCAGAGCTTAACCTTGGTTTCTCTCTCTGGCACTTTCTACATCCTGGAGGCTCTCAGCTTCCAAATCAATGACCTGCCCTGGACCCGCTGGCTCTTCACACTCCTCTCTCACCTGGACTCCAAGGAGGGTGACCCATGGGTGAAGGTGGGTGGATCCCTGAGGGAAGACTATTAGGTTCTTGCTTTGGTGTTTAATTGTCTGCAATGCAGGAGAGCCCGGTTCAGTCACTGTGTTGGGAAGATCCCCTGGAGAAGGAAATGGCAACTCACTCCAGTATTCTTGCCTGGAGAATTCCATGGACAGAGAGGCTTGGTGGGCTACAGTCTATAGGGTCACAAAAGACACGACTGAGCAACTAACAGTTTCTTACTTTCTTTAACTGTCAGAACCCTACAATAACAGCCACAAACAACACATCTCTAAAGAAAACAGGCCACAGAGTACTGAGGGGGTGGAAGTAGGTATCTGTGTCCTGTGGGAGGTTTCAAAAACTGAAGGCATGAGCCTTGAAGCATCATCCGGTGCTCGACGATCTTTTGTCTTCTATTGATCTTAAATCGTTTTGTGTGAATCTTTTGTTTCTCCAATTACACTAATTTAACTTATTTGATGAGATGGCTGGATAGCATCACTGACTCGATGGATGTGAGTCTGAGTGAACTCTGGGAGTTGGTGATGAACAGGGAGGTCTGGCGTGCTGCGATTCATGGGTTCGCAAAGAGTCGGACATGACTGAGCGACTGAACTGAACTTATTTGATAACATATCTGCTGTGCTGTGCTAAGTCACTTCAGTCATGTCTGACTCTTTGTGACCCTATGGACTGTAGCCTGCCACCCGTCATGCTCCTCTGTCCATGGGATTCTCCAGGCAAGAATAGTAGAGTGTGTTGCCATGCTCTCCTCCAGGGGTTTTCCTGACCCAGGGATCGGGCCCATGTCTCTTTAAGTCTCCTGTGTTGGCAAGTGGGTTCTTTACCCCTAGCACCACCTGGGAAGCCCTTTATATACACATCTATGTATATAAACATTTATGATAATTTATTGTATATTCATGCGTTATGTATCATTTAATATATTTTTATATATCATTTAATTCTAACAATAATACTCTGAGTTAGGTATAGTTAACACCCCCATTTTTACAGATAAGTAAACTGAGGCTTGAAAGTGGTTGAAGCTGACTTCAAAATGAGACAGAATGCTTAACCATAGTTGTTGCTTCTTTATCCTTCAGATTCCTCATTTGTCTTTATTCCTTTCCGGATTGTTCGCTTAAAAAAAAATGGTTTTTTCAACACATGCTTGTTTTGTGTTTGCTTTGTACCTGGCTCGTTTCAGGCTCTGGGAATAGACGTCAACTAGTCAGACCAGCTTCGTCCTGTTGTGGGGACTGGGCTTGCGCCCTAGCTCTGATGTTTCTGACCCATTTCCAAGGTCAGACCCAACCTGCCTTTGATTCTTCATTGGGTTCATGGGCTCCGCCTGGGAGCACCTTTGGCTGCTGTTGGGTCTGTTAAGAAAGTGTGGGCTCTTGGTCATTCTTATTTGCTGCTTGAGAGAGGATAAAGGGAGGTAATGCGTGCCCAAGCTGGGGGCCACAGAGGGCATCTGGCAGACCAGAGTAAACGTGCATGCCTGCATTGCCACTCACCACGAGCAAGGAGTCAGCCTTCTCGGCTTTGCAGTTTTGCTTGAGTCCTACCCAATAGCCACAGCCCATGTTGAGCGGACTAGAAGCAAGGGGCTGGGTGTCCTTTTGGTTCCACAAGGCGCTGCCTTCAGCCCCTTGCCAGTCCCTTGTGGGGCAGACGCGGGGCTGGAGTTAAGGCTGGGGTAGGGTGGGGATTAAGCTGGTTCCCCTGGAGGCGGAGCCGGGGGTGGGGGAGGCCCACCACAGCGATTTCTGGATTACGATTCCAATCGCCCAAGAAGAAGCATTTATTACCTCCAAAGTGGTGCCGGCTCTGTAGTCCTGAATGGAGAGGTGAGGTATTGCTGCTGTTATCTTCTGAACTAACTGCTATTGCGTGTCCCGTGACCAGCCGTGGCAGGGTTTTTGTTCCCATGAATGAATGGGCCATAAATCTGTCGGAGCTGACGCTAGCAGCCGTCCTAGAGGGTGTAAAGAGAAAATGTGCTGAAGAATCTTGTGGTCTCTGCTTGCCTGGAAAATGAGTTCAATAAAATGGAGGTGATCAGTGCTTATTTATAGGGTAAACGGATACATCCTGCATCGCCGTCAGGAGCGAAGTCAGTGTTTTCTCATTTACACTCATTCCGCGCCGCGCGTCCTGCATGGGGCGGCGCGCAGGGCGCAGAAGGAGACGAGCCGCCTGCCTGCAGACCGGGAGCGTTTCGCTCTGTTTCTAAGGCTGGCGGATCCTTCGTGGGAACTGGCTGGAGGGGCTTAAGGTTTTGAGGTTTGTAAGGAGCCGGAAAACCCAGGGCCCTGAACGGTTCTTTATTTACATTTCCGTTTGGAGGGTGAATGACAGCCAATGGGACAAAATTCATTGCCATTTTTCAGGCCTCTGCAACAATAAATTGCAGCAACCATAAATTTGGAGCTGGGTTAAGTACTGAAAACAATTTATTGCTAATTTTTCCCTTAATTGCATTCCCAAGAAGAAGGTTTGGTGCTCACTGGTGGAATTATTATATAAAAATTATTCGTTAGAAAGCACAACGAACTGTAAATCAGAAGCTTACCTGGAACAGGGTCAAGGTTCCTCACAATTCTTCCTGCCCCCACCACCCAGCAGACTGTCTCGTGAGGATCTCGGAAAATAGAAGGATCAGGGATAATGCACCCACCGTCCCTACCCCCTCCTCCAAGACAAGGCACGGAGATTAAGTGTTGATTCAATAAGATGCCTCACCTCCTAAAAGTGATTGTGTGAGTCACTCATGGAAGGGAGCAGAGGGGCCATAATGGAATGTTCGCCGCATGGCCTCCTTGCCTCATTTAATTTGTTTTGAGGCTCCCAGTGTGTCAGGCTAACTTTGGTGGAGGCCAGGGGACAGGGCTGACCCTGTTGGTGGAGAAAGTTGAAAGGCAGCAGCATCTTGTCATAAATTGCTGGGATGGAGTGAAACCCTGTTGCTGTCTCACCTTGGGTGCCAATAACCCTGTCCCAGGTGAGCTTCCTCTGAAAGCTCGGTGAGACAGACATTCCCATGAGTGATCACAACCCATCGGAAGTGATCTGTTATCTCCTGTTTCTTAGGTCAGAAGTCTTGGGCTTCCCTGGTAGCTCAGATGGTACAAAATCTGCCTGCAATGCACAAGACCCAGGTTTGATCCCTGGGTTGGGAAGATCCCCTGGAGAAGGAAAAATGGCAACCCACTCCAGTATTCTTGCCTACAGAATTTCATTCATGGGGTTGCAAAAAGTCAGACACAACTGAGTGACTAACATTTTCCTTAACACTTGGCTCCTTGGGGAGAACAGAGCAGTCCTGTACCTGCCATCCATGCTCCTTTAGGACTGGAGGAGGCCATTAACTGGAACTCACCTGCATGGACCAGGTCTCCTTGACATTTTGTGGGTGAGAATGGGTGATAGATTTGCCTCTACAAACCGGCGGGAGAGAGCCTGGCCCGAACCTGTGCCCCTCAGGAAACCGCCCGGGGCTAAAATTGGCATTTTCAAAGCTGTTTGGGGAGGAGCCTCTGGCTGCTGAGTGTTTATTATGTAACAAGCACATTCATCAGAGGGTGGAAAGGTCATCCATTTCTCTCCCTTCTACGGTGGCCCCTCCCATCTCTGGCCAGTTATGGCTCTGGTGGCAGGACCCTGCTATGCTTGGTGCAGGGCTGGCTGCCATCGTGAACAACTGGTGTCCCACTGCTGATAACAGGACGGGGAGGGAGGGTGTGAGGAAGGGGCATGGTATCCAGGGCTCTGAGAGTCTTTCCAGAGGCCAGGCAGGTTGGGGAAGTGGATACTTGAGGACAGAACGATATGGCCCATCCTCACGGTACTAGGGAGGCAGGGTTGAAAGTCAATGTGCTATGCAAAGTAAAATTAGAAAAAAGCTACAATTTCCTTGCTAGCCTGCTGGGAAGGCACTGCATTAGAGAATGACCTGGAGTCCAGCATAGCCTGTTTGACTCTAGTGATGGGATAGATTGCTATATCTCTGCTCATCTCTAGAATCATAATCATTTGGTGGCACAATGAGGCCACGAGGGCCTCAGAAGGTTTGAGACCCTGACTAAGGGACCAGTAGATTCTCCTGTCCATTTCCAGGCTACCCAGGATAGAGTCTCACTGATGGGAGAGCACGTAGCAGCAGCATCCCCACTCTATGTTATGACAAGTGCATATTGGGAAACTCCCAGGATGAAGCCTGTGCATATCCTGAGTGCACAGCAGCCAATTTTCCAGCAGGACCAAGGAGAGTTTCTCGGACCTCCTACTTGCATCTGTCCACTATCTCTACCTGTTTCCTTCCAGTTCCCACTCCTTCCATGAGCAGATCACCTGGAAGGCCCTTCTGATGGGAGTTCCAACCTTGAGTTCATGGTTCACGGTTAGATGTGGTTGAACATTGGGCTCATGGCTAAATATGACTGAGAGTGCGACAAACCGAAGGGTCCCTGTCAAAGCCATGGCTGCCTCCTTTGACTCTGGGTGGACAAGACCACTGTGGTCCATGGGACACCACACAGGACAGCCAGGACCGCCCAGCTGAGGCTGACTTTTTTTTCTTGTGGACAGTGTGTGTGGGTGTTGGGTGCCTGCCCCAGGAAAGCAAGGCAGCTTGTCTGGGATTTTTTGGCACAGGCTAAGTGGTCAGATTGGAGGTAAACAACAGCAATAAGGAACTGAGCCCATAGACCTTGGGTCAAGAGCAAGGGAGGAGGAGGACGGAATCCTCCTGGGGGAGACCCAGTCTGGAGGAGAAGTCAGAGCGAGTTCCCCCAGAAGAGAGGTCACAACGGGCAATTTTCTGTCAGTCTCTCCAACAGCAAGTGCTATAGGGAGTTCAGTGAATGTTAAGAGCAAAAGCAAATCATTGCTTTCTGAATAGAGGAGGAATGTACATTTATTTGTGAACATATGAAAATACAGAGAAGTTTCCAGAAGTAAATAAAAATTGCCTGTAATCCCCACTACCCAGAGATGAACATGGTTAAAATTTTTATGGATTTCTTCACAGGCCCATGAGCGTTTGGGTGTATTTTTTTTCCAAACTGAGTTTCTACTATATTATACCGTTTTTATGTCTCACTTTTCCCCCTTAACATATTGTATACATTTCCCGTATACTTAATGGTGTTCACAAACTTTTTTTAATTTTAGGAACCTTAGAAAAATGGTATAGATGAACGTATTTGTAGGGCAGGAATAGAGAGGCAGGTGCAGGGAGCAGACATGTGGCCATGGGAGGGGAAGAGGGTAGAGGAATGAATTAGGAGATTGGAATTGACAATATACACTATCATGTGTAAATGGCTAAGAGGGAGCTGCTGTATAGCACAAGGGGCTCAGCTTGGTGCTCAGTGATGACCTAGAAGGGTGGGATGGGGGTGGGGCTGGGAGGCAGGCTCAAGAGAGAGGGGATATACGTATACTTACAACCGGTTCACCTAGTTGTACAGCAGAAACTAACACAATATTGTAAAGCAACTAGCAACTATACTCCAAGTAAAAAGAATTAACAGAATTGCATTTTATGGTTGTACCATTTTATTAACCATTTCCCTTTTGGGAAACAGTCCCTGGTGGCTCAATTGGTAAAGAATCTACCTGCCAATGCAGGAGATGCCAAAGACACAAGTTCCATTCCTGGGTCTGGAAGATCCCCTGGAGAAGGAAATGGCAACCTGCCCCAGTAGTTTGGTCTGAAAAATTCCATGGACAGAGGAGTCTGGCAGGCTACAGTCCATGGGGTTGCAAAGAGTCAGACGTGCACATACATGCGTGCACACACACACACACACACACACACACACACAGAGTTGTTTTTAACTTTTTGCCCTTACCAGTGCAGTTGTGACAAAAATATTTGAACATAAACCATGGGGTGCATCTCTGCTTTTACCTTATGGTGAATTCCTCTATGGTGAAGAAGTCCTCTATGGTGAGGCCCCTTTAATTTGAAGATTTTATCTCCAGGGAAGATTTGTCCTCTGAACCACGCGGAAGAGTGGCAGGCTTGTTTTCCAAACAGGAGATGATCTTTACAAAGCTGCCTGTTTGATAGATGAAACTACTTGGAATTGGAATTTCTTTTATAATTGGGATAAAATGCATTTTATCTGTCTACTGAATATGTATATCTTTTCTACTGAGAATTGTGTGGTCATTTGCACGAGTCCTCTTTTTTTCCCTTGAGCACTGGGCTCTCCTCAAGAACTCTTTCAAAGAAAAGGACTCTTTATAGTATAGAGTTCAACAGCTAACCTTCTCTGTTCTCATGGGGCTGAGGAAGGTTGGGGTTTGAGATGGGACTTGAAGAACTGAAGGATTTTGATAGTTGGATACCTGGTTGAATGAGTCAAGGGAAATACACTTTGGAAAATCACAATCTCACTTCATGGGCTTAAAGAAATAAGTTGAGTGAATAAGGGCAAACTATTTTTGGTTTTGGTCTCCGTTGCAAATAACATGTGAAAGACTCTATGAGCACTTACTTATCTAAGAAAGAGGGCATGCTGATAAACCTTCAATAAGACAACTCAGCTTCACTTTGATTTTCTTCCTTGTACTACCATCTCAGTCAAGGACTCAGAGAATTTTGGGACTAGGGGTGGGTGAGTGAAATGACCAGGCGTGCGGGGCTTCCAGTTTTCCACTCTTCTGCCCATGTGTGTGCCTGGGTATGCATGTGTGAGTGTTGGATCCCAGAGCCCAACCAGCCGGACATATTGTGGAGTGTTGCCCACCCCCAGTTGTATGGGGGCAGGTCTGTTTTTAAGTATCCCAGAGCCCCCTTTTCTATGGTGACTGTCTTGTATTTTTCGTGTTTGCAGACAGTGGAATTGGGAATGACTTCACTGTTTGGTTCGGAATTTGGGCCAACTCTGACTCTGCAGTAGACGGCTAGCGATCACTGTGGCATTTCTGAGGGTGTTGGCAAGGCGATAATGCAATTAGCATCTCCTTCTGTGATGGAGAGTGAGGTGAAGACAAGCTGACTTCTTTGGAACTTGATGATACCTGATAATTAGGGGAAACCCTTAAAGGGAATTTATTGGGTTGTTTTAATAATTGCACCCAAATGCATATGTAGTGAGACTCCCCCAAAACAATGGGCAAGGCCGCCAACATACATGCCCACCAGTCCCATCCCTTCGGGGTTGGAATGGGCATGACTACTCTGTGCTTTATTTTTAGCAAATATGTATAGCTCGGGTGGCTAGAGCCATTGGTGTTGTTTCAGGAAATTTATTTAAAATTCAATTTGTACATCGTGACTTCCAGCACTACTTTTGGGAAGTGTGTTCTGCATTAGCCATAGCAGTTCAGGATTATGGACTCCAAGGGAATATGTATAATTTTTATGCACTATGTTTATTGGCACATTTGTGTTAATAGCCAATAAGATGATATTGCCATCTTAATACGTTGCGAGTCTCTGTGACTCTGAGTGGGGGCCTCTGAGTATCTGATTGAGGGGGAGAAGTGGGCATGAGGGGCTCGAGGGTATGGGGAATGGTGTTGGAAACCCAAATCCTGCCTTGGCAGGTAGTGTCTCTGCAAACCAAAGAGGAACCTATAATTCAGAGTGGGGAGCTGGGCTAAATCAGGGGACAGACCACCAAGGAGGCATTGACACGCTTGTACAGCAAAGTGCCCTTCCTTAGGAGAGAGCAATCCCAAAGATATTTAGCTCTCAGTTAAATAAAGCCGCTTCCTCCTGACTTTCTTTCAGCGACACTTCTCCTCCTGGGAGCCAGGAGCTTGCTTTTTGTAGTGAACTAACAGTGGCTTCTGGACAGATAACAAGAAGTCACATGGCTGACTCTTCAACTTTGGTCTGGCTGCTTGCTGGATTTCCTGTGATGATGTTCTGAGGCGTTTACCACTCATATGGCACCAAGAAACAGTGTAAAGCTATATATAGAGATATTCAGTGCAAACATCACATACTACAAACCATGCTCATTGGAAAATTTAAAAAAAAGGAAAAAGAAAAACCAAAACAGGGCATGAGCATTTTCTGCTCTTTGGACTGTGGATTGGCAATGAAGTCTCTGTATCTCTGCAGGCAGCCAATAGAAATTTGGGGCTTGAAAACTGGTGTGGAAGTTACCACCTTTTTTGAAGCACCAGAACCAAACCACGGCAGTTATGCAGGTTATGAGTAATTTTACCTACACTGCCCAGGGCCTGTTGTGATTCCCTTTTATACCAAGTTAGGTGATCTGATTGCATTAAATGTGGAGAAGTAATTGGCAGCTTCTGTGAAGTCTGGTGAAAGAGAGAGGCTGTCGGGTAGAGCGACTTCAGAGGCTTTGCAGGTGGCGCTGGTGGTAAAGAACCCGCCTGCAGTGCAGGAGACATGAGAGATGCGGGTTTGATCCCTGGGTCAGGAAGATCCCCTGGAAGAGGACATGGCAACCCACTCCAGTTTTCTTGCCTGGAGATTCCCATGGGCAGAGGAGCCTGGTGGGATGTAGTCCGTGGGGTCATAAAGAGTTGGATACGATTGAGGCATCTTAGCACAGCACAGCACAGCCCAGCACAGAGGCTCCCGTCCCTGGAAAGGCATGGAGTTCTGAGTCCATAACTTATGGGGTTGGATGACCTTCCGTCAGTGTCTTGCCTGCACTGAACCCTGTGTAGATAACATATCTATGTTGTTAATGACTATTTCATTACCTACAGCACAGGGCAAGGCACAGAGTAGGATCTCAGCAAAGATTTGTAGAATCTGGGTGAGGACTGTAGAGAAACACCCTCCGCAACCCTGAAATCACATGGGCTGCCCTCCCACCTCAGGACTCCAAGGATAACCTCTGCTCTGCCCCGGCTCCCACCCCTCACCCGAATCAAGACATATTTGCCCAGAAGCCTGTCCCTTCTCCTGTGTGCTGCTGGGCTGGAAAGAAAGCCAATAAGCTACTTCTGCAGAATGTGATCCCTCTTCTCAGGGAGAATCTGCATCTTTTTAATTTTTAAAAATGATTTAATTAATTAATTTTTGACTGTGTTGGGTCATTGTTGCTACACAGGCTTTCTCTCGTTGCAGACGAGGTGAGGCTACTCTCTAGTTGCTGTGTGTGGGCTTCTCCTGTTGCAGAGCAGGAGCTCTAGGGTGCACAGGCTTCTGTCGTTGCAGTTGCTGGCTCTAGAGTGCAGGCTCAATAGTTGTGGTGCAGGAGGCCAGTTACTCCACAGCATGTGGGGTCTTCCTAGATCAGGGGTCGAACCCGCATCTCCTGCACGGGCAGGTGGAGTCTTCACCTCTGAGCCACCAGGGAAGCCTAAATCTGCGTCTTAATATAAGAGGCTTGAAGACCAAGCTCCTTTCAGCCAAGAACAGGTGATGGTGATGATCTGGGTAGTAGGTCTAGCTCTTTCTGGTGCTATTTTGTAAATCCCACCTTGTCACTATAAAAATGATCATCTAATTTTCATCTGGAATTTTATGGTTTTATCTTGCCACATTTAAATCTTGAATCCGCCTAGGATTATTTTTTTTTTCATGATGGTGTTGAGTATGGTAAGAGATGCATTTTATTTTTTCCAAATAGCCCATCTATGGTGATGTTATTGTTGGGTCTGTTGTATTGTGAAGTTCGCAGCTCCCACCCCCGCTGGTCACCTCTCTCCCCACTGCACAGAGAAGCTGAGGTAGCAAAAAAACTGTCCCAGTTAAGAGAATGAGCTCTGAAGCCTGTGAGATCTGGGTTTGAATTCAAACCCCATAACCAACCCCCTGTGCAGTGGGATGACTTACCTACCTTTTCTGAGCTGGGGCCTCCTGGTCAGGAAGCGGGGTTGGCACTGTGCCACCTGACTGGGATGAGGCCAAGATGCTGGATGCACGGTGGGCACCTCGTACTGGCTGGACCCAGATCCTCAGTGAATGTGGATTCCTGCTACTAGTGATCCCTTTGTATTTTCACTGATTCCCTTGAAAAACCGACTGTGGAACGTCCATGGCCATTATCCTCCATTTTGTCTCCTATCTACCTGACCTTATCACCTCCCCCAAACTGGCTCTTCTTCCCCAAATTTATACCAACCACCCAGCCATCCAAGGAAGAAAAATAAACCATCTTGTCTCTTCCTTCTGGTTCCTCCTGCCATTTCCAGTCCATCATGGCAGCTGTGGGAGTGACCAGAAGCATGGCTTTAGAATCAGTCTCTCCCCACTGCTAAACCAGCCTTTCTCTGCCCAGCTTCTAGGATGGGCTCTGGTTGCTCCAGACAAACACACTCCCCACCTGCACAAAACATCTTCGTCGACCTGCTCATTTTGCCAGAAGGTCTTCACCTCGTGTGTCTGTTTAATCCCAGGTCTCATGACGCTGCCTCTTAGACAGGATTCCCTCATTTTCCTCCTTTACCTCTGACCCTTAGTTTATGCTTCTGCTCCTGATCGCCTGCACCCGCTGCAGGTGGGGTCCCCTGCAGGTGGGGCTGGACACGCCACACACCTTAGCATGGTACCTGGAACAGGTGTATTGGCTGTAATAGCCATAAGGATAACTTCCATGTTCGAGGTCCTGAGGATGTAGCAGAATCAAGGTTCCGATCTGGGATGGACTCGTTCAGACCCTGAGTACCACTGATTTCCATGGGTGTGGGCTCCCATCATGCTGGTCAGAGTGTGGAAGACAAGGAATAATCCTGATGCTAATAACTATCCACTGAACACCGAGTACGTGTCTAGGCCCTGTGCTTAGTATATGCTACGGAAGAGTCACTTTTGTACCCATTGTCCGTATAGGATATGCAGGTTGCAGGGCCAGAGGTAGTGGACGAGTAGGAGGGAAGTGTGTGGAGGTGGAGATGGAAGAGCTGAAAAAGTGATTGTCACACCTCCCTGCAAATCCCCCTTCTCACTGAGCAACTGCGCGCGGATGGCTCTGTGTCTGCCACTTGCCTTTCCCATGATCTCCTTGTCCTGTTTGGCTGTGACAGGCGGAGCTCAGAGTCCAGAGCTCGGACAGCCAGAAAGAAAGGCTGGAGGTGAGATATCACGGCTACTCTCCCCATCGCCACTGGCAGCTATAATCTTGGAGATGCTCCAAATTTCTCCCTTTAAAAAAAATTACCAATTTCATAACTCTCCTTAGGTGTTTTTTTTTTTTTTAAGACCCCATAGTGTTTGCAACAACCGTTATGGCTCTATTATGATAATACAGGAAAGTCACATTATGAAATAAATGCATTTTAAGGTTTTTCCCTGGCAACATAATGTAAGGATCATTCTGCATGTTGGTACTAAAGAATCAAAAACAGTTTAGTCAGTGCATGTGAACACTGTTTCTTGTCATCTATTTAATGGATCTGCTGTACTATTTGTGTTCCTTCCAGCCCTGCTGCCGTACATCAATGAAAAATTATATTTTTTTCCTCCGTGCTACAACACCCGTCATCTTTATAGGCAACGCATTCCCCTTCAAGTCGTGGAGTGTAAAATGCCTACCATTTCTCTGCCCCTTTCCGTCCCCGTCATTTACCTGGTTCTCGGAAATCGAGGGTCAGTGCCTTCTCTTATTAATGTTCTGTGTAATAGAAATCAGTGCACCCGTGTTACTCACGTGGAACCTGGGCAAACAGTGGCTGTTAGTGTGCAAAGGGCAGACAGGAAGCCCGGCTTTATTTTTTTAACCTTCTTTGTTTACTGGATCTCGGCAGTCAATCACAAGCTCTCCCTGCATTTAAAGCAGGCCTGCCTGCCTCCAGAAAGAGCTACCAGCTGAGGACCCACTTGACGTTAATACTCCAGGAGCCAGGATGCCAGCCTCATTTCAGAAGAACTCATAAAGTCCTGGCCTTGCCTCTCTGAAAAAAATTTACTCCCCAACCAGCAAAGTTTGGGTCCAGGATAATCTGGCCAGGCCCAGAAGGACCTCATTGGAAAAAGAACTGTCTCTCCAAGGTCACATTCTTTTAGAGTGATGCAACAGTGGGGATCACTATGGCCAACTTCGTCCTCCTCACTGTGCTGAGATCTATGGCCAACACCTGCCCCAGTACAGCAAACCAGACACTTGCCAGGGCCAGGCGGGAGGCTGACACCCGTGGAATGGGCTGGAAGAGCCAGCGTTACTCCAGTCCATGTTGCCAGGTGGGAATGTGACCCAGGATCCTCAGGTGTTCCATAGTTTACATAGAAGTGATGGCCCAGATGTTACAAAAGTCACAACCTTCTGAATTTTAAGTGTTGGGTAAAGTGAAAAAAATAACTGGTGTCAAATCATGCTGGACCACGGACTTGTGGCTTTCCACTCTCTGAGGTCTCCCACATCTGGTACTTGCTGTGCTACCCCAGTCTTGGTTTCACAGCAGGGTATGGGGATAATATTGTCTGGACAGCGTCTCATCTAACCTGCCTTGAATGGGTTTCTGTAGCTCTGGAGCAGTCTGGGGTTGAGCAGTAGAAAATATCCGAGTTGCCAGGGTTGGGGGGATTCCCATGACAGCAGGGTCACAACGAGGGATGAGCAGGTCCACCTGGGCACCTCCCTGGCCTCCAGCTGCAGAGTTTAGTTCTGTGTCAACATCCTGCCAAGTAGTGGCTTCCCAGACCCAGGCTTGGCGGTGGGGGTGGGGAACGATCAGAGCTTGGGTGAGCCCTGGGTGAGAGATATTTGGAAATTCAGAGAGGGGAGATTTGGGGGCATCTCACCTGACACTCTGTGTATCCCTGGAATCTCTGATGGGATGCTGCTGGGACTGGGTCTGTGGCAAGGGTTCTTGTCCTTGTCTGACCATGTGAGCCTGTGGCTCTCTCCCCCAACTATATCCTAGATACTTAAGGGCAGGAGCCAGAGCTTTGAAAATTTTTCTTTCTTGTTCAGTGGCTCACCATAGGCTCTATATCAGTATAAGCAGCTACTTTCCTGGGAAGGCACGTGCTGATGCGCTGCTGGCGAGGAAAGAGAGGGGAGGGTGAGAGAGATTGGCCCTTCCAGGGTGGGTGCGTGGAACAAGGGTCAGCTCATTTCCAAGGTGAAGGTGATGTCTGCCTGTGGAGAGGCGGGCGGGTGGCATTCAAGGTCTTGAGAAGATCCCACCAAGCAGTATCCCGCTTGGTTCACCGGACTGCAGGCAGCAAATAGAACCCATCTGAAAAGCAATATCCTGTTACAGAGAGAGACAGCTGTAATCTGCGGGCACAGAGGCTCCAGGCTCACCCAGCCAGCCTCGGGGCCACCAGCGCCGCCTCTCGGGTGCCACCAAGTCCGACTCTGCTGCTCTGTCAGCTTTTTTGAAGTTGACCTGGAGCGAGAAGGCGGCTGGACCGAGGCCCAGCGTGTCCGGGTGGCAGGTTCTGGGGACAGCAGCTCTCGTCCTAGGGATCCATGCGGGCGCCGGGAGGGGCTGGCCCTGCGCGTGCGGGCAGTGGAGGTGGCAGAGCTATCAGCTGGGCCGATGGGTAGGAGAGTCTGATGCTGAGCCTGCAGGGTCCGGGTGGAGTCCCAGAGCACGGTGGCCTCTCCCGTCTCCATGGTCCCTGCTTCCACAGCTGACGTAAGTGGCTGCGTGGCCAGGATATGCTGATGGTAGTGGCCCTCAGCCGCTGATGACAGCATGGGGCCTGGCCCACTGTCTTTCTCCGGAACACTGAGCAGCTCTGCTGGCTGCAGGCTTTCCCCTTGCCAGCTCCCAGTGCGTTAGAGGTGGACTCAGAGAGGGTCCTGGCAGCAAGAGCCCTGATGCTCTGAGACACGGGATATATCCCCCAAGTCTGGACCTCGTGCCACGGCCCTTCCCATGCATGCATCCTTGGAGTGTTGTGGGACTCCTTGGAAATGGTCATCTTTTCCCCAAACACCTTTTTCCGTTTCTATCCGCATGTGGCATCCTCTCTTGTGAGGCCCCTGCTCTGCCTTCTGATCCTCCTTCACGAGATATTTAGAAGTTTAGGAAAGAGGGGTTTGGGGAATCTTACCTAGCATTCTGACATCCCTGGAATTCCAGAAGAAAAGATGCTTCTGAGCGTGGACCTGCGGTTCATCTTCTGGCTTTGCTTGACTGTGCCATCTCACGGCTCTCCTTCCCTGCTCTATTCTGGGGTCCCTAAGGACAGGAAACAGGGCTTGCTTTGTTTTCCTGTCACTCTCTGATTCCCTCCCCTTTCTGATCTCTTCCCCTCCAAGTGCTCGGCCAGCCTCATCATCCACACTTGTCTTCCTTAGCTGGAAGCAGGGGCTGTCGCTGCCCTTCCCTCCCTGCTCTGCAGACATGTGACGTGGCCCTTGAGGAGGGTCCCGTGTCCAGGTGATGCCGTAGGGAGTCTCAGGGCAGGGGTGAAGGGCCCCCACACCTGCATCGACCTTCCTGTGCCCTGCCTGGGTGGAGACTTGCTGTCTGTCCTCGGAGACTTGCATGTCACATGCCTGGCTGGCCTGGCCGGACCCCTTGGTTGGAGCTTTTCCAGACTGAAACTGTCTCTCACCACCCCCAGAGGCTCTGTTCAGCTGAGCGAGGCCTTGGTCAGCAGCACATAGTGTTTCAGCTTCATCTTCTGAATCCGGGGTGAACTGCCGTTCCTGATGAGCCTGGAGCTGAGCAGAAGCCTCGCTTCTTGGTGGTTTTTCTGGTGAGGCTTCTTTAAGAGCATGAAGCCTCTGAAGAGGGAAGGCAGCCAGGTTTGCTGCCTGAGGGACACACAGACAGCTCCCCAAACCCTGCCACCCTGGAAGTCAAACCAGCCCTGTAGGAGCCCTTCGAGGGGAACAGGAATGTGGTGTGCTCAGGTGTAACAGTTGCTGGCTTAGCTGGTCTGGGGTGGTGGCTGGGTTCCAGCTTGGCCTTGGAGACTTCCTGACTGGGGAGTCAGAAAGGATTCAGTTCAGTTCAGTCGCTCAGTCGTGTCCAACTCTTTGCGACCTCATGAATCGCAGCACGCCAGGCCTCCCTGTCCATCACCAACTCCTGGAGTTCACTCAGACTCACATCCATTGAGTCAGTGATGCCATCCAGCCATCTCATCCTCGGTCGTCCCCTTCTCCTCCTGCCCGCAATCCCTGCCAGCATCAGAGTCTTTTCCAATGAGTCAACTCTTCGCATGAGGTAGCCAGAGTACTGGAGTTTCAGCTTTAACATCATTCCTTCCAAAGAAATCCCAGGGTTGATCTCCTTCAGAATGGACTGGTTGGATCTCCTCGCAGAGAGGATTAGGAGTATGCTATTGACAAGTGAGCAAGTTTATTTCCTTTCAGGAGATCTGCTGTCTGAAACCTGACTCTGTGTGATCCAAGGTGAATTACTCATCCTCTCTGAGCCTCAGTCTCTTTGCTCCATCAGGGCAAGAAAGCTCCCAGGCTCTATGGGTAGAGTGTGAGCAGATACTTTGAGAAAAATAGTGAAATCCACAGTGCTGGTCATCACCAGGGTGCCATCACTCTGGGCTCTTGCCAAGGGACTGGTACACTGGAGTTCTTGTCTTACTTGGCTCAGATGCATCCATCCATCTACCCATCACTCATCCATCCACCCATCAACCTGACCATCCATCAGTCTGTCCGCCCATTCATCCATCCCTCAGTCACTCCATCCATCAGTCCATTCATCCATCCATCTATCTTTCCATCCAATTGTTGATAATGTTAGGCACTACACAGGGCTGCAAAGATGACTGCATCGGTGTCCCAGCCTTCAGAAGGCAGGACTCACAGTGATGTGCTTGTTTCGCCTGGCTCCCTGCTCCTTCTGAATTTGTCAGATGGGTGAGACACAAAGTTTACTATTTGTACAGCTCGAGGAAAGCATGATGAATGCTGAGCAGAGGGAGAGATCAGGTCTGACTGGAGGGATTGGGGAAGGCTTCAGGAGGTGTCATTTAAGCTGAGCCTTGAAGGCTGCTCCAGTGTGGATGCAGTGATGGTGAGGCAGGAGAGCCTCTGTGTGTTGACAGGACAGAGATGAGGCTTGATGGGCATCTCTCTTAAAGGTCTTCCCTTAGTGAAGGGGCTGAATTTTGACCTCTTTTCCCACCTTGGTGCCCAGCCTTTCCTGTGGGTGTTGTCCCCAGTTTGAGTCTTTGCTCCTGGAAGGCATACATTCTCCATGATGGACAGGGCAGCTTGAACACAACCACAAAGGACAGTCAGAGAAAGGCCATCTCTGCCCAGACCCTAGAGAGCTGCTTCTGTACCCACGTGGGATTCTCATGCCATTAGCATGACCACTTCCATAGATTTCAAAGAGTTGGGAGCATCAACACCCGATGGCTACATGGCTGATGGAAAGAAGAGGAAGTCAGCTGGGGAGTCCATGGGCAGAAGATCAAAGGGCTGGCCTCCTGGGACCACCGTTCCCCAAGCAAGCTTTTGGGAAACTTGGCCCAACTTAATGAGCGCAGCAAACAAAGTTGTGGGGCTGAGTGATTGGTATGCATTGTTTTGTTTCTTTCATTAATTCCTGCTGCCATTCGGGATGCAGGGATGAACAATAGCACGGGCCTGTTCAGATCAATACCAGATTGCTGATAGTGCCTATCTGTTCTTGGAGCAGATTATTTGATAAATGGCGTGGTCCATACATTGTGACAGGTGTTCGCCGTACAGCCCAGATCAAGCTGGTTTAGTGGAGCCCCTTTACGGGAAGCCAGGAAAGCAGTGAGAGTATTTCCTTTTTTGGTACAAATCCACATAGAAATTGTTGCTTTTAAGCTATAGATAATGAACTTCTAGCAAGAGAGGGTTAGGAGGGGGGACAGAAAGGATCTGGACTTTACTCCCCCACACCAAAGAATTATTTCCCCCTACAGCATGGGGTTTAGCTGGGCCCTGGCTTGGATTGTGGCTCTAATAGGGGAGAATGTGAAGGGTTTTATTTTGAAGGCAGGGCAGCCACTGATGGAGTAACTGGTTTCCAGGTGGAAGAAGCTACTGTCCCCTGAGCTGTGGATGGGCCCTTGGGGGAACACTGATGGCTGGAGGTGGGGCTACAGAGAGTGAGTGGTGCCAGTCTTGGTGGGGCAGGAGCTGGGCAGGGGGCTGGGCCGGGGGCTAAGATTTCACAGACAAGTTCGGGCAGACAGGGCACTGTGTAAGGTCAGAGGTCCTGGACCAAGGAAACTGTGCTGCTGGACGGTTGTCATGTCCGGTGGCTCTGCACCAGCCTAGCACTGGTACTCTCGTGTCGATTCCTTTGCGGCTTTCCACTCCTGGGTGTTATGCTCTGCAGTTCAGTCTCAAGGGCTAAGTTTCCAGGCTTGAGAGGTTCGAGTTGCCCCCACCTTACTTATTCATTTTGTTTAGGGCCGGCCGCACTCCCAGAGTGTTCCCAATGTCTGGGAGTGAAAAGCGGAGGTAACAAAGGGACCTGAATCAATGACTGATGGATAGACAGAGGGAGGCGGGCAGGTGACACCTGCAGGGCCACATCTGCCTGCACCTCCACCCCCACTTGTGGGTCCCGGGGAAGCAACTGGAGCTCAGAGCATCCTTGGAGACAGAAGGACATGGTGTGTTGGGGGCGGGGGTGGTCACAGAGAACAAAGTGCTTCCACGGTGTTACCATGTTTGCACTCCCAGCATTCCTGCAACACGGGCTTGGCACGCCCCCTGCCCTGCTGACGCTGACTGCCCAGTGGCTGCCACCTGCGAAGAGGTCCCCTGGGCTTGTCTGCCTGCTCGGCCTCCCAGGTGAATGGTGGCGCATGGACAGCCGCTGGGGAACCAGGGATGGACTTTGCCTTCTTAGCTCTGAAATCCATGCGCATGTACTAAGTTGCTTCAGTGGTGTCCAACTCTGCTACACCGTGGACTGTAGCCCTCCAGGCTCCTCTGTCCGTGGGATTCTCCAGGCAAGAATACTGGAGTGCATTGCCATGCCCTCCTCCAGGGGGCCTTCCCCACCCAGGGGTTGAACCCGTGTCTCTTACATCTCTTGCACTGACAGGCAGGTTCTTTATCCCTAGCGCCACCTGGGAAGCCCCTGAAATCCATACTCCCCCTCAAAAGAGGGGCAACCTGGAGGCCCTGAGGAGCCATCCTTCTTAGGATGCAGAATCCTTTTCCAAGGACTTATTGCTGAATGAAAGGCAATTACACAGAGGATGGTGACCCTCGTCTCCCAGAGTATGTTGAGGAGGGTTGGGGCCGTGATCTATGGAATGTCAGGCGTTAGATTTTAGACTTTGTTTTTAAAAATCTCTAACAACCTCCTAAGGAATGATTTGACATCCTTAAGTTCAACACTGGCACACACACACAAAAAAAAGCTTATGGCAAAATTAACATAAATCATTAGCATTAATCATGCAGGGTTATTGATAGCCGTACGCAGGCATGTATCACAGTCCTGGCCAGGGACTCGGGTCGGGCGATATTTCTTCCAGCTGTCCCGGCCACATATGGTGGTGAAGCTGGCTTTCTTTTCTAATTTTCCTCCTCAGCTTGAGCTGTCAGAGCCACCCCTTGTTCCCATTCCCTTCCCCTCATGCTGGGCACTAACTTCGTTGTCTCCTCTGCCTTTCCTCTCTCTCTTCTTTAGAAACCAGATTTCTAGTCTGGGTCAGAATCCATCAATGTCCGTGGCTGTCACCCACCAGGTGACTAGTGGCAGCAAAATAGCTGGGTGACAATTAACAATGGGTGGCCTACATAGATCAGGTTCAATTTGGTAGCCTTTACTTTTACTTACACATTCATCTCAGAAGCTGAGAAAAGACTCCCCTGCCCCCGCTGCCGGGATGCTGGTGTGCCCCTTACCTTGCCACGCACTCCCTCACCAGCCCGAGATGCTGGGGATGGTGGATGGTATAAAAGCAGAATAGAGCAAGGAATGGGGTTTTATAGTCACTGGCAGCACTTTGACATATAATAGCAGGACGCATGTTACCTTCATTGAAAAATGAGGAAGGGAATTCTGTTGGTCTGACCTTGCTGTATGTCTCTCCAACCACACTGCATTTGTGGTTGTATTAACAGGAGTATAGTATAAAGAACATGGGAGGTGCTGAGAAGGAGCTCTGTCCTACTGTGCTGATCAGATCACACTGGAAATTATTGTAGTCAGTAAAGATTGGGACAGGTTTAGATACATAGGACCAGGGTTATGTGAGGAGGGAACAGGAAATATTCAGCTCAGAATATACACACACTGGGAACCATAAGTTCTGGCTTTCTGTGTTTGAAGAGCTTCCAGGGGAAGAGGAGGCCGTGAGTGCTGAGCAGCTCAGAGGACTGAGAACTTCAGACAGGTGGCAATGTACCCAGAACAGGGTGCATCAACCCTAAATGGTATTGCCTCTAGAGGACTTGGGGAGTGAGTTCTCATCACCAGAGGTGTTCAGCACAGGCTCTGTGACCATGTGGAGGAAAGCTTGGGAAGGGGTCAGAGTAAATGCCATTTAAGGTCCTTTCTATACAGGCGGAACTTGAAATTCCGTGTTTGTATCCTGATCTGAGTGCTGGAATCAGAGAACAACAGTGCAGTTTGCCTTTGCCTCTCTTTTCCACCTCCAGGCTGAGGACATGGGCTTCTTGAACACATCTTTCTCCTCCCTCGTTTTGCAAGTCTAGCTTCACGCAAGACTGTAGTGGCCTTATAGCCTGTGACCACATTCAGAGAGAGCTATGCAATCCCTTAATAAAAAACTTGAGTAGGGGCATTTAAACATGTTTCTTCCTCATATACTTCCAGCAGAATTTCAGAGAAGCTAATCAACTTGGTTGGTAGAGGCTTTAATCAGCAATGGATTTGGACAGTTCAAGGCAATACCATTTCCAAATGTTATAGCCTGGGATGGCCTGAGATTTGATGAACAAGAATAGAGGTCAACCACAAAGAATTAGGGGTGAATGGTTGGTCCTGAATGGCTATTGGTCCTCACCATCAGCTCTTGGGAAAACCATGGGCTCCCTGTCCTGTCCTAGCACAGCTGCCTTTCTTTGGTGGTGGTGTCAGCTCTTGTGGAATGCTTGCTTGGTGTCCAATTATGCTTAGGTGTTAAAGGGAGGGGTCCGAAAGTCTCTCTACACTCTAGGGCACAGGATTCTAGAAACAAACTTTCACATTATGGGAATATGGCTTGTCAAGAAAACCACCCACTTTATGATAGATTAAACAAAAAGGAAAATGTTTTGGTTTTTGTAAACAAAAAATTCCAAGTCAGTTCTGCTTCAGGTAAGATTTAGGATAGATTATAGGATTGCACCAAGGGGCCTCTTGGCATTGGCTCTCTCATCTGTACAATAATACTCTCCCTCCCAATAGCTCTAAACACTTCCTTTCATGAATGCAAATGTTTCTGACATCAAAAGCTTTGTATCTATGCATAATCACCAACTACATAGCCAAAACTAGGTCATTAATTCCTGTGGTCAGGGTAAAGTCATATGTTGATGGACTTAGGGCACTTAGTGTCCAAATTTGGTGCTGCATTTAGGGTAAATCCCACCCAAGCTTTGTGACCAAGAATGGAAAGGAGTCCTTCATCAAAAGAAGTTTGGAGTATTATTTTACCAAAAAATTGAAAATGGCTGCAGGGTGCAAAAATGAAAACATACCCACTTAAGCCTGAAAGGGTCTGGTCCTGGAAAGATAGTTCCTCACCATAACTTTTCTCATCTCAGGTTTCCTGGTGGACCTTATCATCTTTTATCTTTTCTCTGCCATCTTTTACCAAAATTTTTGCAGAGTTTGGATGTTGAGGCATCTTAATTTTCTTAGAGAAAATTAGAGGAGATTAATGCACAGCTTGTGGGGGCCACCATTTTGGAAGAACCACAGGAGCCAGTGTTCCCTCTCCAATGAGTGATAAAAATTTACAAGATGCTCTTTGGAATGCGGCTTGCCTTGCACAGACCAACCATGTCTTCATTAGATATGTCTGAGGCTTGCAGAACCTGGGCAAACAGGTCAGCGAGATTTCTTTAATTTGATCACAGGAGAGTTTCTACAGAAGTTGGTCCACGTCTTGTAGAACTGTCCACCATTCCCCAGTGTCCAGGGGCAGCCTTGCAGAGATCATAATCACTGAGAGTGGCACTGTCGACAGGCAAGAATAGATCCCTTAATTTCATGGTTTAAAAATACGTTAGTTGACCTTAGTATAATTCCAATATTTCAGTCATTTACATGTCATGACTCAGTACTCATTCATTAAATATAGTGCTTTTCGAATGGAGAATGGAGATGAAAATTTTTCTTAATGATGACAAGTGATATAATTTACTTTTATTTCTGTCATATCATGGTGCCCATGAGCCTGGCCACGGCTGAGGGTCTGCCTGTGGCGCCATGGTGAGCTCCTTTTAGTAAAAGGCTCCACTGGACACATCATTTGAGCCAATACTGGTCATGTGTGTCTGAGTCATCCCCCACTTGGATCCTCGGCCCTGTTTGGTTTGAGCTCTTTGGCTCCATCAAAGGACCTTCCCAATAAAATTATACCTTCTAGAAGTAGGAAATGTGGCTGGGGTGGGGGGACGGAAGGTGATAGGGGAGGGGATGGATGCTGTTGAAAATCTTCGGTTTTGTGGCCTGGAAGGAACTGGACATAGGACTGGAGTGAGCGGGAGGATGGTCAAGATCCTATTTTCCTCAGTAGCACCACCTCCTGGCCTGGCTGCAGTGATTGCTATTCACGGATGAAGTTCATAGCTCTTCAGAGTTTGGGATGTGATAACTGGTGCTGTGCTTCCAAAGGGAGCTCTCTGAATTTAGAAAACCTCCTTGGTGGAGTTGGTATTTTGTAATTCCCCTGACAGATGAAAGTCTCATTTTGAAAACTGAAAAACAACTCCTTCCCAAATAGTGCTTCCAGAGCCTGGGGCTCAGGAACGTTCTGTAATAAGCAGAGGTCCTACCCTCAGGATTCACTTGGCCAAGCCCCGTCATCCCCTTTGGTCGGTTTCTTTTGTGGTGGTTCAATGAGATCTCACAGGGATTGCTTTATTCTATGTTAATCTGTAAGGATACTAAGACCATTACGATTAATTGGTACCGAGCTTGTAGAAAGTGGGAGAAGCTGAAATCTACACATTAGGCTCTAAGCTTCTTAGGATGTTTTAGCTTTTTTTTTTTTTTTTTTTGAATAAGCATACTTATTTATTTTTGGCTGCACTGAGTCTTCTTTGCAGCTCGCAGGCTCTCTGTGGGGTTGCCTGGCCTTCTCTCTAGTTGTGGCACACAGGGTTCAGTAGTTCTGAGTCTTCTTTGCAGCTCGCAGGCTCTCTGTGGGGTTGCCTGGCCTTCTCTCTAGCTGTGGCACACGGGTTCAGTAGTTCTGAGTCTTCTTGCAGCTCGCAGGCTCTCTGTGGGGTTGCCTGGCCTTCTCTCTAGCTGTGGCACACAGGGTCAGTAGTTCTGGGGCACTGGTTGAGTTGCCTCTCAGCAGGTGGGATCTTAGTTGCCCGTCCAAGGATCAAACCTGTGTCCCCTACATTTCAAGGTGAATTCTGAACCAGTGGACTGCTAGGGAAGTCCCTGTTTTCAGTTTCAACGGACACTTTTTAAAGAGAACCACCATTTACATTGGGCTTCCCTCATGGCTCAGATGGTGAAAAATCCGCCTGCAATGCAGGAGACCTGGGTTCAGTCCCTGGGTCAGGAAAATCCCCTGGAGAAGGGCATGATGACCCTCTCCAATATTATTTCCTGGAGAACCCCATGGACAGAGGAGCTTGGCGGGCTACAGTCCATAGGGTTGCAAGGAGTCGGACACAACTGAGTAACTAAGCACAGCACCATTTACATTTCCCCCTCTTCCAATGCAATCACATGGTGCGCAGCCCTGGGCCTGCAGCTGGCCCTGCCTTATACCTCTTAAAGCAACAGTGGCAGCAAACATCGATTATCCCTCCACTCAAAGAAAGCCCAGCGCCACTAGGCGTCTAGTGCTAAAGAGAGCTTTCCCCAAACTCTCCGAGGCCAGATGGCATTGTTCCTCCTTGGGCTGGGTCCAAGCACGGTTCTGGGGCAATTTAGAGATGGAAATGGATATAGCCAGACTGCGGTGAGTAACGGCCCAGGGAGCCCTGGGTTGGGGGTTGGACCTTTTGTCTTTGTATCCAGACTTTTGTCTGAGCCCTTTCCTCCAGCTATGTCAGTTTTTTTCCGTCTGTAAAATCTGTACCGTCTGGGGCTGCAGCCCATGGCCTGGGATGCTGAGCCAGCCGCTGCTTTGCCTCGCGTCCGCTGTCAGCTGCAGGAGGATGAAGCTGCTGCTGTGCATTGTGCTGCTTGCCTACATGTCCTCTGTTTGGGACCACTTGGTTAACATGAGGTCCATTCAGGAAAATGGGGAGCTCGGAATTGAGAGTAGGCTTGACGAGATCATTGAACCACTAAGGGAGAAAATCAGAGATTGGGGAAAGAGCTTCACCCAGAAATACTTGCCAGTAAAATTTTTATCAGAAAAGAACTGTAAAAGAATTTTGGTAACTGGGGGCATGGGCTTTGTGGGTTCCCAGCTCATGGACAAGCTCATGATGGACAGTCACGAAGTGACCGTGGTGGACAACTTCTTCATGGGCAGGAAGAGGAACATGGAGCACTGGATCAGCCACGTGAACTTTGAGCTGATCAACCATGACATGTTGGAGCAGCTGTACGTTGAAGTGGACCAGATCTACCACCTGGCCTCTCCTGCCTCCCCTCCCAATTACATGAACAACCCCATCAAGACACTAAAGACCAACCCTATCGGGACAGTGAACATGCTGGGGCCCGTCTATTCCTGGCCTCCACCTCAGAGGTGTACGGAGACCCTGACGTCCACCCACAAACCGAGGATTACAGGGGCCACGTTAATCCCATAGGACCCGGAGCCTACTACAAGGAAGGGAGCGGGTCGCGGAGATCACGTGCTATGCTTCCATGAAGCAGGAGGGCGTGGAGGTGCGTGTGGCCAGGATCTTCAGCACCTTCGGGCCCTGAATGCACATGAACGATGGCTGGGTGGTCAGCAACTTCATCGTGCAGGTGCTGCAGGGGGAACCGCTCACAGTGTACAGATCCGGATCACAGACGAGGGCCTTCCAGTACGTCAGTGACCTGGTGAACGGCCTCGTGGCGCTCATGAACAGCAACGTCAGCAGCCCCCTCAACCTGGGGAACCCGGAAGAACACACTATCATAGAATTTGCTCAGCTCATCAAAGCCCTGTTGGCAGTGGGAGTAAAATTCAGTTTCTTTCTGAAACCCAGGATGACCCCCAGAGAAGGAAACCAGACTTCAAGGAAGCGAGGCTGATGCTAGGGTGGAAGCCAGCGGTCCCGCTGGAGGCAGGGTTAAACAAAGCCATCCTCTACTTCCGTAAAGAACTCGAGTGCCATGCGGATAACCAGTACGCCCCCAAACCAAAGCCAGCAAGGATGAAAACAGGACAGGCAAGCCATAACTGAAAATCTCACTTTCGGGACTGTAGATGCCCTATTTCACACTTGACAGGAATTCTCTCTCTCTCTCTCTCTTTTTTTTTTTTTTAAGAAAGACTAAAACAGGTGTTATGAAGAAAAACTGGAATTCATACTGAAGCTTGCTTTAAGAAAAGGATGTGCCTAAAACTCCCTAAAAAAACTGCAGATTTTGCCTTGCACTTTCGAAGATCTTTTTATGTAAAAGAGCGTCGATGCATCTCTGCACTTTTTCAAGTTTTTTATCTTTCTGTGAGAGCCTAGGTCGTGACTGTCGTCGACAGTTTTATTTACTGGTTTCTTTGTGAAGCTGAAAAGAACAATTGAATGAGGTGAAAATGCCGATTTATTTATAAAGTGGGTACTTATAAATGAGATGCTACTCTATGCATAGAGGAGAAAAAGCAGACCAGGAGTAATATCAGGTGGGTGGCATACCACATTAATTCTCAGGCAGAGAAAAGAATTCTGCCCGAGAGCTTTGTGATGTTTCTTCTAATGCAGAATTTTTCCAAGGTCTAGTTTTTAGTTGCAAACTTGACTTTGAAATGTTTTTATTGGTTATCACGATTAAGGATATTTGAAATCACTGCTATGTCGTGCTGCATATGGGGGGTGGGGTGGATGGGATGAACTTAATATTCTTGGTTAACAGTGGTTAAATATACCATTTGAATAAAACACTGGGGAAAAGTCTGTACCATCTGTATAATGGTGCAGATGGTCTCTGATGGCTGTTATTGTCCCACTAGTCTGTAATTTTTTAAAAAAGTTTTAATATATAATTTTATTATTTTCTTTTAATTTGGACTGTGCTGGGTCCTCATTGCTGTCCGTGCTTGTCTCCAGCTGCGGTGAGCGGGGGCTACTCTCTAGTGGCGGTGCAAGGGTTTCTCGTTGCGGTGGCTCCTCTTGTTGCGGAGCGCGGGCTCTAGGCACGTGGGCTTCAGTAGCTGAGGCTCATGGGCTCTAGAACACAGGCTCAGTAGTTGTGGCACATGAGCTTAGTTCCTCTGTGGCATATAGGATCTGATCAGGGACCGAACCTGTGTCTCCTGCATTGGCAGACGGACTCTTGACCACCGAGCCACCAGGGAAGCTGGCGAGTTTCTTTGTTTTGACTGTCATTTGGAATGTCTGGAAAGTGAGCTGTGTCCAGGCCTGCAGGCATTAGGAGGCAGGTGGGTATATGTGAGACTATGAAGGTTTTGTTCTCTTCATGGCGGCACGAGGCATCTTAGCAAGTCTGAGTGGACTCAGCGAGGACTCCCTTGCCCAGCTCCATGTAGGCAAAGGAATTTGATCTGGGCCCTTCATGGTGCTAGAAACTAATAGACATGTATTTTATGTTTACCTGAAGATGGATGTGATTGGCACCAGAGGGTGATGGGGAGGGGAGCAAAGACACAAAGAAAACAGCCCATTCCTGCCCCTGTCCGGGGGACCCCAGTCTCTCAGGACATTGCTATCTTTGTAAGCTCCAGGGCAGAGCCTTCCCCTCTGTGTTGTGGGGAGGGGTCTGTCTGCAGGGGAGTAAGAGAGAGGCCTCTTCCCTTCTAAATGCAATGCCCTCTGGCCATCCTGGGTCCAGAATGACCAGGCCACACTCAGTTGAACTTGGGACTTGGAGGTTCTGAAAGGTCCGCTGGTTTCCTGGCAGGTAGGCTTCTAGGAAGAGCTTGCTGGCGAATTGCTCCCCCAGATCTGGGGTTTAGGGTCTCCCTTTATCCTCTGCACATAGTATTGACTTTCTTCCTGGACCACAGAGCTTACAGCAGAGCTGAGAGGAGGTGCTGGGACTGTCCTGGGCTGTTATCTAAGTAGCCAGGACTCTGGCTGTGTCCGTGGGCTCCCAGGGTCTGTGCTGGTGGCCGTGACAGGGCTCCTCTGGCCCCTATCATCCAGCAGGAAGCTGGAAGCCCAGTCAAAAGGCTTAGAGAGCTGGGACCTTCCTGGTCTTCATTTTAGCCTCAAAAGTGAAAAATGTACAGATGATTTTGTTTTCTTCCTGTCAACACTCTTGTTTTCTAGGGCCCAGAACCTACGCAATTCTCCGGAGTGCCTAGAGTACAGACTTGGGAGTTTGGGGCCCAGCAGGAGACAGATGGCACACTCACAGGGTGCAAATTAGAGGAGTTTAACGAGAGGACAATTTGTAAAGGAGCAGGTGGGACTTAGGAGTCTGTGGGTGTGGGAGTGGGGAAGTCCAGACCTGAGTGTTGGGGGACAGAGCATCCTGGAGCCTGCAAACAGAGAGGAGCAGAGAGGAGGTCACCAGTAAGGGGCACCCTGCAGGAGAGAGCTGGGAGAATGAGTGGCCCCACTTTTCCTATCCCTCCTGCTCTCTTCGGGGGGCTTCCATTGGCTGAATTGACCAGAAGCCCATGACTTGGTCCATATAAGGACAGCCTCCCTGTGTGCGGAGAGGACCCTCAAGTTTATTTATAGAAACTCCAAGCCTACAGCTGACTTGGACAAAACACTTCCCTTCCATGTGTCTCAGTTTCCTTATTTGTAAAACAGGGGAAAATAGTGGCTCCTATCTCATAGTTGTGAAAAGTAAACGAGAGATTCATCGATAACATTTTCCTAGATTCCACAGATGAACCTGTTTTCAGGATGGGGATAGGGAGGCAGACGTGTAGAACTGACATTCAGACAAGGAGTGGGGTGGGGTAAGGGGAGGGTGGGATGAAACAGGAGATTGGGATTGGCATATATACACCATCATGTGTAAAATGCAGAGCTAGGGGAAGGTGCTGTGCAGCACAGGCAGCTCAGCTCGGTGCCCTGTGATGACCTAGAGGGCTGGGATGGGGGAGCTGAGAGGGAGGTGCAAGAGGGGGCGTATGTGTGTACACATGTAGCTCATTCACTTTGTGGTGCAGCAGAAACTAACTGTTGTAAAGCAATTATATTCCAACAGCAACAGCAAAGTAAATGAGAGAATGTTGGCAAATTGCTGAACTATCGTTACAAGGTGTTTAGGAGGACCAAGTTCGGTGCCGTATGCTGCGTTAATAGAGCCCTTGCGTTACGTGGAGACAGCTAGTGAGGGTCGTGGTCTGTGTTTGAGTCAGGCAGCTTGAAACCTGAGGGCTTCTCTTGCCTCCTGCCCTTCTCCATCTGGCCCGGGAAGTGGCTGTGAAGGTGACTGTGATGATGGTGACTTGTTACGGAGGAGTGAGTCATGTGTGCAATTCAGGGGCCCCATCTGAAGACCTGTTTGTGTCACGGGCAGTTGAGGGGCAGTGGCTCCTATAGGTCTGTGTTAGGTGAGCAACGGATGCAGAAACCACTCAGCTGTTGGGAACAAGAGGCCTTCTGAACCCTCATGAGTGGCTTTCAGCTCTTTCTGCTTCTTATGTGTGAGAGCGGAGCAGTTTGCAGGACAAGCCCCGGCTCTCATACTGGCCCCAGGGAGCAGAGCCATCCAAGGTCTGGCCACTTGGACTCAGAGTCCAGTCCTTTCTTCAGAAAGAAATTACCACCATGTATGGGAGGCAGAGTCTCTCTCAGCTGGGTAGGCATGTGTCTACCTTAGGAACCGGGAGCTAGGGACTCCCAAAGCCAGCGGGAGATGAGCTGGCTGGGTTTGTCTGGGTACCAACTGCATCCCTTATTTATGTTTCCCTGAAAAACAACCAGTGTGTTTTGATGATTTCTAAAGAGTTTCAAAACAATATACTTAATTGCTCTGAGTAATTTCAGAGCTCATTAATGTAATAAATCTCTGGAGAGAAATATTCTTAGTTAACGATCAGCATAAAATCAGAGTCTCTCAGGGTAGACGTTCCATCATTCCGCAGAGGAGACACAATGGTGGACATAGCTGATGGAGGAGGCCTGTCTCTCCAAAGCTGGCTCATCAGCAGGCTTTGTGGTCTTGAAGTTTTGGAATTCCAGCTTGGTGGCTTTTGTTTAAAAATGACAGAATTGCCCGTTAGCATTGGGCCACTCCCATGAGCCCTTACTGAGTGCTTTAGGGAACTTACGGCACCCTTAGTGTTAGTCTGGTTGCTCAGTTGTGTCCGACTCTTTGTGACTTTATGAACTGTAGCCCGCCAAGCTCCTCTGTCTGTGGAATTCTCCAGGCAAGAATACCAGAGTGGGTTGCCATTCCCTTTTCCAGAGGATCTTCCTGACCCAGGGATCGAACCCGGGCCTCCTGCAACGCAGACAGATTCTTTATCATCTGAGCCACCAGCTGCCATACATACTCCTAAGCCAAAACAGGATTCCTGAAACTCCCAGTGCATTCTTCTCTCGGTCTGCTGCAAGGCAGTAAAGGTAGCTCCAGCGGCTCAGTTACGCCAGCCCATGGCTACCCCTGGCAGATCAATTGCAGAAGTGGCCTTCGTCCTCATCCTTTGCTGTCTATCTTCAGGGTGCTGCTGTTTCTATCTGCTCCCACCAAAGGGTGTCAATAAATAAGACAGAAGCAGAGGCATGAAGATGTTTCTCGACAGGACTCGTCCACACTTCTGCCTTGGCCTTCCTCATTAGGCCATGCCTGGGCTAGGCTGCTGGAGGAGGAGAGCCAGCTGGCCTGCTTGCCCAGCCAATAGCTAACCAACCTCCAGATGTCAGAGTGAGCAAGACCAGAAGAACCGTCCTGCCAAGCTCAGCCTAAATCGCTCAGTTCTGATTTGTCAACTAATTAAATGCTTACTGTCTGAAGCCCCTGCGTTTAGGGGTTTCATACAGCATCACCGTGGCAGACTGCAGTGCCATGCTTGACTCTTCTCTCCTCTGCAAAGCCCTCACCGCCTGCCCCTACTCTCCAAGCTCATCCCTATCATGCCCATGTCTCTCCACCTCCCCTGGTACCTGAGCACCAGTCACCCTGCATCTACTCTTTCTCACTCAGAGTCTTTTTGCTTATTGGGGCCTAGGTGGTCTTTTTGACAACAGAGCATACTTCCTACCTGCTTAAACCCTTATAGTGACAAAATTTTGATTCATTTAAAAGAAAACATCTCCCCTTGACCATGCCCTGCAAGTTCTCATGTGATGGACAACTGTCTCTATTCCAGCTACAGGGTCGTCCTTCTGTACTTTGAACAAACTCTTGGCCCTGCCCCAAGGCCCTTATACCTGTTCATGTCCCTGCCTGGAGGTGGCTGACTGCCTTGTCCTTATGTTTGATGTCTCTGTCCAACTTTGTCCCCCGAGAGGCCTGGGTGGGCTGCTCCTTTCACCAGCACATTCGGTTCTGAGCTCACCCTTCTGATCAAAGCCATGAGCTCAGACTGGCAGACAGTCCAGGAGGATCCTCTGATTAACTGGGATAAAAATCCATCTCACAGCCCCGCATGGAGAGAAAAGCCATGAATGGCATTCTGGGCTGGGAGCAGAGTGTTCTCTGGGAGAACCAGGGCAGTTGGCCCACCCTGGGCACCTGGCTGGTCGAGTGTGGGGTGAGGGGGCTGCTCCCACAACCTTGTGAAAGATTTGGGGCTGAAGTCTTGGCCAGGGTTTGGATTTTTTTTTTCACAGATGAGTCTGAAATTCCCCTCTGCTCTAGACTGAATACTGTGAGTCTCAGGTCCACCTTCCTGGCGTCCCTCTGGGACCCAGGCCACGCAGCACAAGGAGGGTCCGATGGACTCTGCTCTGATGAGCTCCCCCTCTGGGCCTGACGACTGGGCTGTGTGGCAGAAGGTGCCTTCACCACCTCGTGGGTGGGGAACGGGAGTCCACAGCAGCAGCAGAATGGCATTGCATCCTAAAGTTGTTACCACCTAAACCCTGTCATCCTGGCGTGCTGCGTGAAACTGTGTGACCCAGCTTTAAAGACAGCAGATGGGTTATCAACGCCTTTGTCTCATTCCTTCACTGCTCGTAGGAAGGCTAGCTTTCTTCAGAGGAAAACTCTCTTTCTGTGGTGGGGGGCGGAGTTATGGGCTCTGAGTGGCGTCAGGGTGGTTGGTGGAGTCTGGGATGCCCCCGGCAGGAGTAGAGTTGGGGGAGGTGCCTGGAGGCTGAGCCCTGCCCTCGCCCTTCCCCCAGGGCATTGGGGGAAGGATAAGAGCTTCTAGACCATCTGGGTTCTAGTCTTGACTGCTTTTGTGAACACTAGCAAGTTCAGAGCGGTGGTTCTCAAATGGTGTCATTTGGCAGCCCCCACCGGAACCTCACCCCCAAGGGACATTTGACATTGTCTGGAGATGGTTTTGATTGTCACAGCTAGGAGGTGAACGCCTCCGGCATTGGGAGGGCAGAGGCTAAGGATGCTGCTTAAGTAGCTACAATGCTCCACACAGCAAAGAATTACCTGAGCCAGAGTCCATGGGACCAACGTCGACAAAACCTGCTTTAAACTTTCCCAGGCGCATTTTCATCATGAGCTTGTGACATGCATGTAGCTACAACTTATGCACAACTTACGTCTGGCTCTAAATATACAGACCACAGAAACACCCCTTTTAAAACCAACCAACTGGGACTTCCCTGGTGGTTCAGTGGCTAAGACTCAGAGCTCCCAAAGCAGGGGGCACAGGTTCAGTTCTGGGTCAGGGAACCAAATCCCACATGCCACAACTAAACAGGCTGTAACTAAGACCTGGTGCAGCCAAATAAATAAATATTTTAAAAGAGATAGCATTTGCAGCCTCTTCAGTTTTAAAGAACAACAACAAACCCCCTCAAAACAAAGCAAAAAGAAAGAAAAATAAGAAATCAAATGTGGGAAGGATCTAACGGTTCCACTCTGCACCCGCTTGGGAGAGTCATCCCAGAATGAGCTTCCTGGGGATGATAGAGGAAAAGCTTTATTGAAAGTCCAGGGTCTTGTTTAACTCGTCCAAGAAGAATTTGGATGAGGAACACAAAGAAGAAGAAGAAGAAGAAGAATAAGAAGAAGAAGAAGAAGAAGAAGAAGAACCCACTGAGGCTGAGGCACAAAGAGAAAAATGAAGCAGTTTATTGAGACAACAGTGAGGGTGAGGTCCTCAGGAGCAAGTGTGTGTTTTTTCATCTATTTTTATCATATTTTTAGCCCTTTGAATGGGTGGGGCCTTTTTGATTAGGGGTGGAATGTTCATAGAGAGGAGGGAGAGGTGTGGCGTGGTTGGAATATTCACTGGAAAGAGAGGAGAGGTGTGGCCTGGATGGAACCGGTCGCCTGTCTCCTGGTCCTCTGCTCCCCTTCTCCTGAAGCTGCTGCACATGCGCTGCTCTCAGAGCTGTTCCCCCTCAAAATCTCCTTTACTAGTGGAGCCCCACACATGGAAGGTGGTGCAGGATCATCAGCAACCTGTGCCTTCTCCATGGTTTTCATGGTCAGAGTTTCTTTTTTTTTTTTTAATTTATTTTTAATTGAAGGATGATTGCTTTATAATATTGTGTCAAACTTCAACATGAATCAGGCAGAATCACACATCAGCCACATGACACATAGATATGTCCCCTCCCTTTTGAACCTCCCTCCCCATCCCCCCGCCTCCAGGATGTCTCAGAGCCTGGGTGTGAGTTCCCTGAGTCATACAGCAAATTCCCGCTGGCTGTCTGTTTTACGTATGGTAATGTAGGTTTCCATGTTACTGTCTCCACACGGTGCACGCTCCTTGCCTCCCCCCTCTGCTCTGTCCATAAGTGTGTTCTCTTTGTGTCTCAAGGTCAGTTTCTGGTTCAGCTGCTACCATGGCTCTGTTTTAGATACCATTCTTCCGCTCCTCAGGGCCTCATTAAGTGCAAGACAAGGAGGCAGCTTTGCCATCTGCCTAATGCCTACCCCCTGAGGAGGTTATCTTGGGCCCCGCCCCGTCTTTCCCTGCCTCAGGAGGCGGAGGTCTGAATGTGCAGCGCCCTGGCTGGGTCTTGGGTGGCCCCGCACATTCCCCACCGCCATCCCTCTTAGAGCCGGCCCTGGGCACACGTGGTGAGGAGGGGGCCGCCCTGGGCACACGTGGTGAGGCCCTGGGCACACGTGGTGAGGCCCTGGGCACGCGTGGTGAGGCCCTAGTGGTTAGTTAGAAGCATTCATAGTCCTCATAATATAGTCCCTGTAGTCATATCAACTGCATCACTGGGCGCTCCAGAAAAGAGAAAGAGATTCATCCAGAGGCTGGAGGGACACCCACCTGGGGGCTCTGATTGAGAGGTGGGGGCTGCTCTGCATCCCAGCGAATCCCCAGGGGCTTCCAGTTCAACAATGACCCCGTCAGGGACTTCAGAGTTGCAGCCCATCCACTTGAACCCATTTTAGGGACTGGTCCACCAGCCAAGGGCGGATGGGCCTGGGAAGGCTTGGGTAAGAATGGGGCCCAGGGACTTGGGTGTGGCCCAAGAGGGAGATTGCTGGTGCTCACCTGGGGAGGACTGCGTTGTCCTCAAGGGCATGCAAGCTTGGTCCTGCCTCAAGGATTTCAGTTTCTCATGCATCAGCAGTAGCAGCTGTTTTGCTAGTAGAGGAGTGCTCCCAGACTCCTGCCCACCTGTGCCCCAGCACCTTCAGGGTGTTCGTGAGCTCAGAGGCACTGGACCCAACTCAGTCACCTCTCTTTGCTTCTTCTCTGTTCCTGGTGTCCCTAGGCACTGCTGTATGGCTGCTGGAGTGGATGCTCTGTCTCCCTGTGAGACAAGTTACACTTGTGCATGGAAGGCGGGGGGGGTGGAGACATGTGAGCATCCTCACCCTCCCCAGCTCCTGGAGCAGGAGGGGTGTCTGACCTCAGCACGGAACCCAAGAGAACAGAGAACGGGATTGCCACCCGTCTCGTCTCCCTCTCCCCGGAGCTGTTCTCACCTACAGAATGACGTCAAGAAGCATGGGGTGGAGGCAGGCCTGGGCCCTGGGCCCCTTTCTGCATACAGTGCTGCAACGCTCGCACCTGGACATAGCTCTCCTCTAGCTGCAAAATACAAAGAGACTGTATGGGGCTAAAAACTGTGTGCATGTGTGGCTGGGGCAAATTCTAGACCCCCAGATACAAAGAGACCAAAAAACCCCAAGTGCCACTTTTGAAGAGCTGGGAGCGAAAACAGAGCATAATAGCTACAGCCACCGCTCTGACTTGGGCCCTGGACACACACCTACCCTCACCCTGTGTAAGGAACCAGTTTGCCCTTCCGCGGGAGTCGTTGGTTCTCACTCCTGCTTTTGCAGCAGGGGCCCCAATAAAGCCTTGCCTGAACTTCTTATCTGGCCTCTAAGCAATTTCTGTTGTTGGGGAAGGCCAAGAACCCTGATCCGTAACAGGGTGAAGCAGACAAGGTTCTAGTGAGGCCTTCCAGCAAAATTCCCACAAGACTCCTTTGTGTATAGTTTAGTGCTGTGTAAGAAGGAAAGACTTCCATCAGTGCCTGGAAGGAATGGAAGGCACTGGAATGGAAAAGGAGGAGGGGATGGCGTGGAGTAAGCGTTAAGCTCAGGGTTACGTGGAATTAAGCTCAGGGTTACATGGAATATTCCATCCAGATTTGCCCCAGATCCCGGTCCACAATAACCACAGTGGATGCTGAGACAGTTTTTTTTTTTTTTTTTTTTTTTTAACAAACAGCTTGCAGTCGTGTTGATGCGGGTGGTGTAATGAAAGTTGGAAAAACCATAGTGATTTGAAAGCGTGTTTGTATTTTATTTGGTTTTCTGCTTGGAGCCAGTGAATGCTCTCTCCCTGACAGGACTGGTCAGCTCCCTCCAAGGCAGAGAGCGGGGTGGGGGCGGGGGACGCCTGTCCTGGCAGCCTGTGAGTGATCCGTGCAACTGGGAAGTGTGTTTCTTGACTTTATTTGCTGCAAACTTACTCTCTTCCCTTGCAAGTCTAGAGAAAACACCCTAACCTCTCAGACGATGACATTACTGTCACCTGCTTAAAATAGTATGACGTTCTTCAAGTCTCAGAATACTCCCCAGGGCTCTCTCTTTTCCATGCAAGCGTTTATTTCAGTCAAAATACTTCATGTTTTTCTGCACTCCGACACTTCGCCAAAAAGGAGTTGCGAGAGAATATAGCAACTCAAAAACCATCATCTCATTTTTAAAGGAATGATTTCCCTGCTTTGTGTCCTCGGGTCTAGGCAGTCGGCAGGTGTGGCCTTGAGCTCCCACGTGGCTGCAGGCATGTCTGGGGGCTGGAGCGTGCCCGGGAGGGGCTCCAAGAGTGAGTGGGGTCAGTACCACCTCCCTCCACTGCACCCCCTCACCGCACTGCCCTGTTACATCTGAGCTGTTCTTCACCCTGGATCGAGGACAGGGCCGGTGCTCCTTCCTGACCCCCCTCCCTCCCGCCTTGCCTGGCACACACCTCATCGTGGAAGGCTGGGAGGGGCCGCCTTCATCACTCGCATGATGAAACTTTTGAATATGCGGACGCGGGCTCCTGGCTGGAGGTGTCATGTCTTCCCCTCTGTTGCTGGTCCGGAGACAACACAGACTCCCTGGTTTACCTGTGTAGTCCCAGGGCGTCTCAGGTGCCAGGAGCCGCTGCGGTGATCGCCTCGTCTCCTGTCAGATGTGGTTGGAGAGAGACGAGGACAGCATGACCACTGGGCACCGCACACTACAGAGGTCAGCTTGCAAGGACAGCGGGACGGCGGTGATGTGGCCGTGACTAGTTGTCAAGTGAGTGTAGAAAAAAATTGGGAAGCGGGGGGGACGTGGCAGGCAGGGTGATGGAGGGGGTGGGGGTGGGGGACCAGGAAGAGAAAAGTCCTGTCATCCCTGATGAAATATTCAGTGTTGTCGGTGATGTTCCTTAGGCTGTTTTCCCCCAAGGGGGCGGATTTCTGGATCATTCTTCAGGCCCCTTGCCGGCGATTGGAGCACTTTGCTTAATAGATTGGTGGTGCTCATCAGAGGCGTCTGTAACGCGTTACCAGCAGTTTAATATTGGGGGCAGGGGACGCTGCAAGGTTCAAGAGGATTTTACTGTGTGTCAGCATCACACACATGTATGCACGTGTACAAGCCGGTCCCCGCAGCCGGGACACACGTTGTCCCGGCCCCAAATGACTTCCGCCTCCAGCACGCCACCTTTTAAGCCTATAGAACTCCGAAACTGCTGTATAGTAACAAGTTTGTGAGATTTTGGAAAGGAAACCACAGTAATGATGCCAGTTCTTAGGATCATAAATAATCATAATTAACAGGACTGCTGTATATTTATGTTGGTTTGTTTTCAGACACTTTTCATTTTATTTTGAATTTTTTCATATTGTGTTGACTTGAAACACTTCTGTCTAGAGCGTGGCGCGCTCTGCACAACACTAAAGAGCGGCATACTTTATTTGTCCTCAGCAACAGACCACAATATCGTGGTAACTTCTATCTGCTGGCAGGTTCACAGGATGGCAATATTAGTCTCGTGGAAACCGCTGCGTATTAAAAGCCAACGGCTTCAAGTTTCCTCTTGGACCAGTAACGTTTTTCCTGCCTTTCTCCCATGTATCTATAGAGTGCTGCCACAGGAAGGCACATGTACATATTTCTCCGTTTAAATTCTTGATAAGCTTGGGTAGGATAACTTGACTATGAATAATTGCTGTGTGTCTGAAAATGTACGATGACTCATGGTTAGAAGCCTGGGAAGGAGAACAATAGCTCTTATTCTGACATTGAACGAGAGGCTATGGTCTGGGTCCTTTGTGATCAATAATCTATAACCCATACATTGATTCTGGGGGAAGGGGAGCACTCAGAGAGCATAATGTTGTATGAAAGTGCTGAAGTGCTCCTAGGGTTAGCAGTGAGACCTCACTGACATCCATCGGTCTGATATGAGGGAGACACATTCACTGTAAATTTCCAGTTGTGAACTGATGGCTGGGTCTCTCTCCCTCTAAATTCCTCCCTCTGCACCTCCAAGGAGGGATTTCCACCTCAACACTCCATCTGTGACAGTCACCCCCTGGGAACCCCAGCTCAGAGGGAAAAAAAGGGCTCTGGCCAGGAGACTGAGGACAGTTTCAGAAAGGGGTGATCTTTCCAGCTGGAAGCAATGAAACGAAAGTTTGTTTTTCCTTCATGCTAGCGTTGGCTTTCCCTGGGTTGTGATTTTCAACTTTTAATATGTGCATACTGGTGAAGCATTGTCCCTACTTAAATTATTTGCCTCCCTGTATGGCAGTTTTGTTGGGAAATGAGCTATTCGTGGAGTTTTTAGCATCACTGTGGGTTTAAATTTAAGCCTTAAGCCAGGTCTACACAAACAAAGACCACAGATGATTACGATTATGGCTTTAAGATCTCCTTTCCTGTGATTATCCGGATATTTCATCCAGAAACAATAGCAATTTTATTTTATTTTTCTTTAATTTTTAAATTTCATGTCTTGTGGCCAGGGGGGCTCCTAACCATGGCCTCAGTAGAGGTTGGGATGCCTTACTCTGCTGCTGCTGCTGCTGCTAAGTCGCTTCAGTCGTGTCCAACTCTGTGTGACCCCATAGACGGCAGCTCACCAGGCTCTGCCGTCCCTGGGATTCTCCAGGCAAGAACTCTGGAGTGGGTTGCCATTTCCTTCTCCAATGCATGAAAGTGAAAAGTGAAAGTGAAGTCGCTCAGTCGTGTCTGACTCCTAGGACCCCATGGACTGCAGCCCACCAAGCTCCTCTGTCCATGGGATTTGCCAGGCAAGAGTACTGGAGTGGGTTGCTATTGCCTTCTCCATGCCTTACTCTATGATTCATCAATCCCAGGTAGCTGGGCATAGATCCCAAAGTGTACCGATAGTGGAGGACTCAGAGGGGAGCCCTTTGAGGTGGGGTGGGGGGAGGAACCAAAGGACAGGAGGGGTGGAGGAAGACCTTGAAAGTTACTGAAGATGAGGAATGACAGGGAGACACCAAAGGACCTGGGTGAGAGGGAAAGGCTAGTCTCCTCCCTTCTTCAGCACTATCTTGAGTACTGGTCTAGCACCCCCTGGAGGTCTGGAGAGGTAGCACCAGGCAGTTACTATGGAAACAGAGGGGCAGGGGCCTTGAAGAGGGTAGAGCATGGCAGTGCAGGATGGTGATCACAGTAGGTAGATGAAGCAATCTGTGTTTCAAAAGTCCCTTTGAAGACTCCCAGGAATAAAGGAGGCGCTTGGCAGAGGGCAGAAGGAGAGGGCCAGGATCCAGAGTCAAGGTGGTGAGGACTACAAGTCTCGAAGTTTTGGTATTTACAGCCAACGTGTGTATACATGTTAATCCCAAACTCTCAGTCTATCCCTTCCCACCCCCCACCATGGTAACCATAAGTTTGTTCTCTAAGTCTGTGAGTCTGTTATATTTAAGATAGATAGCTAACAACAATCTACTGTATAGCACAGGGAACTTCTGCTCAATATTCTGTAATAACCTAACTGGGAAAAGGATTTGAAAAAGAATAGATATGGATATATGTATATGTATAGCTGAATCACTTTGCTGTACATCTGAGACTAACACAATGTTTTTAATCAACTATACTCCAATATGAAAATAAAATAAAATGACAAAAAGTCAATGTTACACCTTTTCAGCCTCCTGGATGCTAGTGACACATGGACAGGCCAGTTTCCCAGGCGGGTCAGTGGCTGGAGCAACCTGTCATACTCCTCTCTCCATCCTGCCCCCACAGGCCTGGGTTCCACATCCTCAGGGCAGTACCAGCATGCACTTTCACTTTTCATGAGAGGATGGAAAGAGCTTTGCTTTCCGCTGATTCACTGAGTTCTTGAATCATGTTGGGTCCCATGCCTGGGATGTTCGGTTTGGCTGAGGAAATGCTCATCATTAATGTTGGTATTCCGATGAACAGGCAAAACTGGGCATTTTTTCTTATTGCTCATTATGTACTAAGCGCTTTATATGATCCATCTCATCCTTTTAATGATTCGCTAAAGTGGGTATATGTATTTCATACCCATTTTACAGAGGAAACAAGTGAGGCCTAAAAAGAGATGAAATATCTTTCTCAAACTCACTCGGCCAAATGGAGCTTGAACTCAAGCAGTTAAATTTGAGACCCTGTACTCTTGTTCTCTTTATATCCTAACAGAGACCCCATCCTCGGATATTTTCACATGGACTTCACTCATTGAGGGGTGGAGATGGGGAGATAAGGAATGCAGGGACTAGGCACCAGGGAAGCTTGGATTCTTTCGTCCCTGACTTGCTCTGTGGTCTTGAGCAGGTCACATCTGCTCTTTGCCTCTCCATTTCCTTATCTGCCAAACAGAAGCTGGGATTGGATTGACCCTCTGAGATCCACCCAGTTACTACATCATGATATTCTCCTATGATGAAATTCCAGGATATGACCGGGGCGTTTACGGAGGACTTTCAGGACAAAAACAAGCATTCAAGTGCACCCTGGTTGCTTATGGTGCTGTAAAACCTGCTCCAGATGTCATATTTCTCCTCTGACAGTGAAATGTCAGAGACCAGGTGAGTATGCACACTGCAAAACGGCGCCAGATGTCCTATTTCTCCATTGACACTGCAGTGTCGGAGACTAAGCAGGTACAGGGTGCTGGCTGCAGCCGGTGACTGACCCGTGGGCAAGCTCCCTCCCTCGCCTGCAGCTCTCCTAGCTCCCCCTCCTGCAGCCCCTGCCAGCCTCTGATAGTGTGTGCATGTGTGTATGTGTGTGTGAGTGAAGGGGATGGGGCCTGCTGCTTAATGAGCCCTGGGAGGGATCCGCTTTGAAGGTGAAGAACCTGTCTTGATTCTATGCTAAATTTTGCCTTCTTGGGTATTGAACTTTCTTAAGGCAGAGTCGATTCAGATGAGAACTACATGTCCCTTTCGACTCAGCATCAAGGAGGGTCTTTGTTAGTTGAGGGGGGCTGAATTCTGAGGCATTTAAAAAATCCTTTGCAGCGAAGTGCCATAGCTTTTATACCTGGGTTTGAATGGAGATTTGGACTGTGCGTAAGCCCCTTTGGTGGTTATGACCCCCACCCCATCCATTTCCAGCCTTCCCTACCCTTCCCTCTGCCCCTGGAGGTTGGTCATGTGGGTGGTCCATGCTGGCTGGTTCCAACTGGACTTGGCCATTGTGAGCCACAGAGGAAACCAGAGGCAGGGGGAGAATGAGGTGGGCATGCTGTCTCAGTCGCCTGGCTTTGGGGAGCCCCGATTTAAGCTCTTGTTAGGGGGTCCTTCTTCTGAAGTTCCAGTGCATACTGGGCTCTGGGGATACCCCGGTCCCTCTGGGGAGCCCACTGCTCCAGTTCCCTCCATTCACTGAGCCCACGCTCTTCTCTGTGGCCCCATGTGTGGTGACAGGTTTCCTGATGCTCGCTCCCTGCTTCCTGCAGCCTCTCACCTCGTAGGGCACCTGCTGATGCTCCTGATACCACCACGAGGTGGGCAGGCCAGGTAAGGGTGTTCCCAATTCATTGAGGACACGGAACACCAGGGAGATGCTAATAGCCAGAGTTACAGAACAGCTTCGTGCACGAGCTGGGACTCAAACCAGAGTCTCCTGATTCCAAGTATGGTATCGGCTCCACACTTCTCACTATATTGTTAAGAACTTTCGAGTGGTCACAAAATATTCTTAAATATTCTATCTTAGATATTTAGCTTGGAAAAATAGGAGCAAACTAGGCATATAATTCACAAAATTTTCAATTGCGTCCTCTGCCAGAGGCAATAGCCTTCATTCAATCTTAAAGGAGAATCTATAAAATTTAAAGAATATTAGTGATATTGACGGAGAAGGCAATGGCACCCCCACTCCAGTACTCTTGCCCAGAAAATCCCATGGATGGAGGAGTCCATGGGGTCGCTGAGGGTTGGACATGACTGAGCGACTTCACTTTCACTTTTCCTTTCATGCATTGGAGAAGGAAATGGCAACCCACTCCAGTGTTCTTGCCTGGAGAATCCCAGGGACTGGAGAGCCTGGTGGGCTGCCGTCTATGGGGTTGCGCAGAGTCAGACACGACTGAAGTGACTTAGCAGCAGCAGTGATACTGAGATACATACATAGGAAGGTGGTTATTATTTCCTCTGCGGACCAACAGGAGAACAGAAAGTAAATAATCAGCGGAAGACAAGTGGGATGTCTATTTACATGCTGTGGTACATAACAGAGGTACAGTGAGTGGGGCAAGTGCATTTTTCATCTGAGCATATGTATCACTTGTGAATGTGAAGGCTGACGGTGCTGTCTTGACCCTGCCATTGCAGGGGTGGTTCTCGGTGAAGCTCACACCCCTGTGCTGTTTCCAGCATGGCAGCTGCTTCTTTACCGGAGCGGGCACTGGGATGGGTTTCTGGAAGGAGACTTGATGGACTAAGAGGGGATCAGCTGTCTTCCCATGTATCCTTGTCCCCAGTGGCCCACCCAGGTCTATGCATAATTGCCACTTCCACCACAACCCATACCCTTGCCCGTGACTTCTCTGGCATCCGAGACCATAATTCAATTCCTCCTCATTGGACATCAGAGGGGACAGCCCACCAGGAGACAGCTGTAAGGTGTGGCAAATCTGTCCACTGAGGTTTTCAATCACTGGCCTGAAGGAGATGCCACTGGAGTCCTGGGCTGTGGGTCAGTCCTCTACTATTGGAGTGGCAGTGAATTCTAATTATAGGTTTAACTTGCACCCAAAGGCAGTTCCAAACTTTAGCTGGAGCTCACAGTTCCTCTTATCAGCTGGTGCAGACACCTGACTCTTGGGGAATGCCATCGTGGCAGGACTCGGTGAGGAAGCGGTGGAGGAGGGCAAGGTGAGTTATGCCCTCGGTGGAAGTTTTCCTCCATCTCTAGATGCTCAGAATTGCAGTGGGTTGTCCCTCCTTTTACACTTCCCTGATAGATAAGAAGGACCTGAGGGCTTCCAAGCTCTAGTCAGTGGTTTTCACTGCACAACAGAACCACGATGTGGGCAGTGCCCACGGGGCAGGCCTGGCCAGTTAGGTTAGAGTATCTGGGGTAAGGTCTAGCTGACTCCACTCAGTAGCAAAGGTTAAGAATCATTTGCTTTAGCTTGCATGCTTTCTCCTTTCCAGGATGAGTTTTTCTAGGGCCTGGTATGGAGCAGGGAGGGAGACCATTAACCACAGGTAGCTGCTGCAGAGTAGCCTTTGTTAGCTAGCAATCTATCACAGCTTGAGTTTGATACTCAACTTCACAATCCAGGAATTGGAGTTTATTCAGATTCTGAAAGTGGCTCTGTCTAATATATAGACTCACATTAGTCAAAGTTGTCAAACTGATGCATAAACCCAGTTCAATGTGTAACTTAACAGTGAGAAAGATCAGTTCAGTTCAGTCACTCAGTCATGTCCGACTCTTTGCGACCCCATGAATCCCAGCATGCCAGGCCTCCCTGTTCATCACCAACTCCTGGAGTTCACTCAGACTCACGTCCATCAAGTCCGTGATGCCATCCAGCCATCTCATCCTCGGCCATCCCCTTCTCCTCCTGCCCCCAATCCCTCCCAGCATCAGAGTCTTTTCCAATGGGTCAACTCTTCACATGAGGTGGCCAAAGTACTGGAGTTTCAGCTTTAGCATCATTCCTTCCAAAGAAATCCCAGAGTTGATCTCCTTCAGAATGGACTGGTTGGATCTCCTTGCAGTCCAAGGGACTCTCAAGAGTCTTCTCCAACACCACAGTTCAAAAGCATCCATTCTTCGGCGCTCAGCCTTCTTCACAGTCCAACTCTCACATCCATACATGACCACTGGAAAAACCATAGCCTTGACTAGATGGACCTTAGTTGGCAAAGTAATGTCTCTGCTTTTGAATATGCTATCTAGGTTGGTCATAACTTTTCTTCCAAGGAGTAAGTGTCTTCTGATTTCATGGCTACAGTCACCATCTGCAGTGATTTTGGAGCCCCAAAAACGAAAGTCTGACACTCTTTCCACTGTTTCCCCATCTATTTCCCATGAAGTGATGGGGCCAGATGCCATGATCTTCATTTTCTGAATGTTGAGCTTTAAGCCAACTTTTTCACTCTCCTCTTTCGCTTGCATCAAGAGGCTTTTTAGCTCCTCTTCACTTTCTGCCATAAGGGTGGTATCATTTGCATATCTGAGGTTATTGATATTTCTCCCGGCAGTCTTGATTCCAGATTGTGTTTCTTCCAGGCCAGCATTTCTCATGATGTACTCTGCATAGAAGTTAAATAAGCAGGGTGACAATATACCGCCTTGACGTACTCCTTTTCCTATTTGGAACCAGTCTGTTGTTCCATGTCCAGTTCTAACTGTTGCTTCCTGACCTGCATACAGATTTCTCAAGAGGCAGGTCAGGTGGTCTGGTATTCCCATCTCTTGAAGAATTTTCCATAGTTTATTGTGATCCACACAGTCAAAGGCTTTGGCATAGTCAGTAAAGCAGAAATAGATGATTTTCTGAAACTCTCATGCTTTTTCCATGATCCAGTGGATGTTGGCCATTTGATCTCTGGTTCCTCTGCCTTTTCTAAAACCAGCTTGAACATCAGGGAGTTCACGGTTCATGTATTGCTGAAGCCTGGCTTGGAGAATTTTGAGCATTACTTTACTAACATGTGAAATGAGTGCAACTGTGTGGTAGTTTGAGCATTCTTTGGCATTGCCTTTCTTTGGGATTGGAATGAAAACTGACCTTTTCCAATCCTGGGGCCACCGCTGAGTTTTCCAAATTTGCTGGCATATTGAGTGCAGCACTTTCACAGCATCATCTTTCAGGATTTGAAACAGCTCAACTGGAATTCCATCACCTCCACTAGCTTTGTTCGTAGTGATGCTTTCTAAGGCCCACTTGACTTCACATTCCAAGATGTCTGGCTCTAGATTAGTGATCACAGCATCATGATTATCTGGGTCATGAAGATCTTTTTTGTATAGTTCTTCTGTGTATTCTTGCCATCTCTTCTTAATATCTTCTGCTTCTGTTAGGTCCATACCATTTCTGCCCTTTATTGAGCCCATCTTTGCATGAAATGTTCCCTTGGTATCTCTAATTTTCTTGAAGAGATCTCTAGTCTTTCCCATTCTGTTCTTTTCCTCTATTTCTTTGCACTGATCGCTGAAGAAGGCTTTCTTATCTCTTCTTGCTATTCTTTGGAACTCTGCATTCAGATGCTTATATCTTTCCTCTTCTCCTTTGCTTTTCACCTCTCTTCTTTTCACAGCTATCTGTAAGGCCTCCCCAGACAGCCATTTTGCTTTTTTGCATTTCTTTTCCATGGGGATGGTCTTGATCCCTGTCTCTTGAACAATGTCACAAACCTCATTCCATAGTTCATCAGGCACTCTATTTATCAGATCTAGGGCCTTAAATCTATTTCTCACTTAATCATAAGGGATTTGGTTTAGGTCATACCTGAATGGTCTAGCGGTTTTCCCTGCTTTCTTCAATTTCAGTCTGAGTTTGGTAATAAGGAGTTCATGATCTGAGCCACAGTCAGCTCCTGGTCTTGTTTTTGTTGACTGTATAGAGCTTCTCCATCTTTGGCTGCATAGAATATAATCAGTCTGATTTTGGTGTTGACCACTTGGTGATGTTCATGTGTAGAGTCTTCTCTTGTGTTGTTGGAAGAGGGTGTTTGCTATGACCAGTGCATTTTCTTGGCAAAACTCTGTTAGTCTTTGCCCTGCTTCATTCCATATTCCAAGGCCAAATTTGCCTGTTACTCCAGGTGTTTCTTGACTTCCTATTTTAGCATTCCAGTCCCCTATAATGAAAAGAACATCTTTTTGGGGTGTTAGTTCTAAAAGGTCTTGTACGTCTTCATAAAAGCATTCAGCTTCAGCTTCTTCAGCGTTACTGGTTGGGGCATAGACTTGGATAACTGTGATATTGGATGGTTTGTCTTGGAGATGAACAGAGATCATTCTGCCGTTTTGAGATTGCATCCAAGTACTGCATTCAGATTCTTTTGTTGACCATGATGGCTACTCCATTTCTTCTGAGGGATTCCTGCCTGCAGTAGTAGATATAATGGTCATCTGAGTTAAATTCACCCATTCCAGTCCATTTTAGTTCGCTGATTCCTAGAATGTCGATGTTCACCCTTGCCATCTCTTGTTTGACCACTTCCAATTTGCCTTGATTCATGGACCTGACATTTCAGGTTCCTATGCGATATTGCTCTTTACAGCATCAGATCTTGCTTCTATTACCAGTCACATCCACAACTGGGTATTGTTTTTGCTTTGGCTCCATCCCTTCCTTCTTTCTGGAGTTATTTCTCCACTGATCTCCAGAAGCATATTGGGCACCTAATGACCTGGGGAGTTCCTCTTTTGGTATCCTATCATTTTGCCTTTTCATACTGTTCATGGGGTTCTCAAGGCAAGAATATTGAAGTGGCTTGCCATTCCTTTCTCCAGTGGACCACGTTCTGTCAGCCCTCTCCACCATGACCCGCCTGTCTTGGGTTGCCCCACAGGCATGGCTTGGTTTCATTGAGTTAAACAAGGCTGTGGTCCTAGTGTGATTAGATTGACTAGTTTTCTGTGAGTATGGTTTCAGTGTGTCTGCCCTCTGATGCCCTCTTGCAACACCTACCATCTTACTTGGGTTTCTCTTACCCTGGGTGTGGGGTATCTCTTCACAGCTGTTCCAGCAAAGCACAGCTACTGCTCCTACCTTGGACGAGGGGTATCTCCTTACTGCTCCGGTTCCTGACCGTCAACGTGGGATAGCTCCTCTAGGCCCTCCTGTGCCTGTGCAGCCAGGTTGCTTCTCTGGGCTGCTGGCCCTGGCCTCTGGCGTGGGTGGCTCCTAAAACTGGGCTTCCTGCATTAACATAAGCTGGCCTTTCTTGGAGCCAAGATATTTTCTTGCAACAGTGTTTTCCACCTTTCCCAGTAGGCAGGTAGTTCCATCAGTAAGTGCAATGGGCCAGCCCACTTTTCTTAAATGATAGATCCATTCAGGCAGGGTCTCTCCTAAATAACTTAATTTTTACTGTTTGGCTCCGATTTCCTACAAGTCTGATAAACTAAACTTTGCTCGAGGAGAACCAGTGTTACTGGTTTCTTTGGCTTTCCTGGATGCTAGGAGACCTGACACCCCATGGATACTTCTTTGCACAGGAAAGAGTTGGGAAGGTGAAGTGAGAAGAGGATAGTTTCTTGGTTTCTCTGGCTCTTTTTCCAGGCAGTGCTTGCTCTCAGTGTGGGAGACCACTCTTGAAGCTGAATGCATCAAGGAAGCTGGAAGGTGAATGGGTCCTTGGGAGGTCATGGAGGGTGGAGTCACAAGAAAGCTGGAGCTCAGAAGCAGCAGAAACTAGGAGGCAAAGAAAGCACAGGGATACTCAGAGCAATGAAGAAGAGAGAGGGCATCTTGTGAGGATGGAGATGATGCACGGAGTGGCGGGTGGAGTTTGTTCAATGGCGGACATGACACGGTCACACCAGAGCATGGGTCTCTGGGACAAGGGGCCTAGGCCACTTCGCAGGCTTCAGCTAGGGTCCTCCCTTACAGAGAGGGTGCTGCTTCCCCAGAGCGTGTATTCTCCTCTCTGGGTTCTGCAGAAACTGTCAGTGTTTTCAGCACTGGACCTAGGCATGTGGGGACCAGGCCAGGCCAGGCTTGTCTGGTTTGCCCAGGTCCAGACTGCTTCCTGGAGGATTTCTGTTTGAGATGCCCACAGAGTCGTGCTGTATGAATGGGGTATGTTGGCTGGTTTAGAAAACAAATGGGAAAACTACTTTTTTGCATTGTCTACACCAATCGTACTCCATAATAGCTATTACTAGGAGAACAAATGAAAACTGCCTTTCTTTCACACTGCCATCTCTCACGGTGATCTGCATCTTGAGCTGATTTGCAAATGTGCGGTTCTAAGTGGCGCGTGGTCAGAAGCAGTTAGCTCCTAATGTTATGCTGCCTCATGGGCAGCAGCCGAACCTATTAATGAACTAATCTCAGACTCTCCAGTGGATGCCGTCTGGGCTCCTCTGTGCTGCACTTTGCATTTCAGCTAAAATCAACAACGTTAAAAAAGAAGATTTTAAATGGATTAGACTACTTATCTCTGAAATCAGTGTGCCCAGCAACTCTGAATGAGGGGCAGGAGTGTAAGAACCTTTCTGAATTCGGGGAAGAGGATGAAAACTGCTGGCCGTGAGCCAGGCATCCTGCCCCAGCACATATCGGCTGTGGGATCAGGGGCTCTGACTCTGGAGTTGGATCTCTAGGTCCTATCCCAAACTAGTGGTATGACCCTAGACAAATGACTTAAACTTCTCTGTGCCTCAGTTTCCTCATCTGTGAAATGGGTTAGTGATAAAACTTACATATGAGAGCTACTCTGAGGGAGAAAGAGTTATTATTTTTTAAAAGAGCTTAGCGGTGCCTGGCCCTTAGAACATGCTAAATAGAAGAGTGTGTTAGTTCATTTATTTCACAAGTATTTATTAAATATCTGTCATGCACCAGGCAAAATTCCTTGTGCTTGGGATTTAGCTTGAGCAAGATAAGTTCTTGCCTGTATGGAGTTTACATTCTAGTAGTTGGGAAGGAGTTCCAGATGATGGTAGGCGCTAGGAAGGCATTGTTAGCTTGAGCAGACTTGTCACAGAGCAGGGCGCATTTGAGAGGAAACCTGGTTGATGAGAAAGCATCAGTTTGCCCACGCTCCCCCTGAACCTTCCCAGGTGGCTGATGTGAGAGGCAAGCAGCTGTCACGGCACCAACAAGCTGGACAAGCACGGGGGGGCCAGAAGCCATAGTGAGGTGCGTGTGGGATGGATCTCTGTCATCTCCCTTCGTGTCCATCTTAGAGTAGAAGCATCCTCTGCAAACAGACACTTTGGAGCTCAGCACAGGTCTCACTAGGTCTTCCCTGCTGGCTCAGATGGTGAAGAATCTGCCTGCAATGCAAGAGACCCAAGTTCAGTCCCTGGATCAGGATGATCTCCTGGAGAAGGGAATGGCTACCCATTCCAGTATTCTTGCTGAGAGTATTCCATGGACAGAGGAGCCTGGCGGGCTACAGTCCATGGGGTCACAAAGAGTCGAACACGACTGCGTGATACTACTGCTGCTGCTGCTGCTGCTAAGTCGCTTCAGTTGTGTCCCACTCTGTGCGACCCCATAGACGGCACCCCACCAGGCTCCCCCATCCCTGGGATTCTCCAGGCAAGAACACTGGAGTGGGCTGCCATTTCCTTCTCCAATGCAGGAAAATGAAAAGTGAGAGTGAAGTCGCTCAGTCGTGTCCAACTCTTAGCGACCCAATGGACTGCAGACCACCAGGCTCCTCTGTCCATGGGATTTTCCAGGCAAGAGTACTGGAGTGGGGTGCCAATGCCTTCTCCGACTGAGTGATACAGTCAGACCTATACACACGTACAGGTCTGACTGTGTCTCAGGTATAGGGAACAACCTGGGAAAATGGCCTTTTCAGACTGTTGTGGGTGTTTACTGAGCAACATTTCAGGAGCTGACCTGCCTGGGTTCCACTTCAATGTCCATTCCCCTGGAGGGGACCCACCAGAGAAACTTCTCTTAGCCCTCAGCTGCAGAAGAGCCTTTTCAGTTTTCTGGACAGAGTTCTTCACGCTCTTGTTTCCCTGTTTGCTCTCTGCCTCCAGGGAAGCTGTTTTTCCATGTCCCTCTCTGCAATGCATGTTCACATGACTCCGTGTTAAGCTTATTTCTGGCTCTATACTAACGTTTCTGCTCTTGCCTTACCCAGATCCCTCCATCTCTTCATTTCATCCTTCTGTTTGATGGGCATCCTTTGGAGAAGCAGTGGGGAGGGAGTGAAGGGAGCAAAGTCTAGTTTAGGCCCAGCTGAGGATGCGGTCAGGACTAAATGCTCCTGACTTGAAGGGACAGCAGGTGGGGATGCTCATCCTCCAGGGAAACCACCTGGAGAGGGGCAGTGACAAGGTGCTTCTGCCTGTGCTGACCCTGTCAAGGTGGCAAGCCTTGGCAATGAGTACTGGGGCCCCTGAGTGGTGCCTCTCAGAGCTGGAATATCTTGCTGTGCTTGATGAGTTTTTATGTATTTGTAGATAACACACTCCAAAAATATAGCATGGCCCCCAAAGCGAGCCAACCACCTCATCTGGTATTCGACAGAAGAAGGAATAACTGACCAAAGATGGAGAGAGTGAATGTGCTGCACTTACCAGGAGAGGGATGTTGGTGTCCAATGCTATGCTGTCTTAAGGGCCTTCCGAGGCCCACACAGATGTCCCTGTATGTGCTGACTTGGGAACCTCACTCCATGCAAGTTCTGATTCCACTGCCTGTGTAGACAGCAGGGAGGGTGGCAGGATGATGGAAGGAACTGCCGAGTGTGACATAGTCCTCGGGGATTTATGTCCCATCCACAGAGTTGCCCCTGGTGCTCCCCTGGGAGAACAGTGGCTGACACTTGCCAATCTGGCTCTGACCCCCATAGGTTTCCTCGGCAGAGAGAGGGCATCTCAAGCTACTTCGCAAGCCAGTTTGGGTCAACAGGGCATCACAGATCACCTGTCGGAGAGAGCTGGAGGCTGGGATCCAGCTGGAAGTTGCGAATCTGGTATGGCTCCATCTTACAGAGGATTTGTGTTGGTGAAGATTGGGAGTTATTCTATTCTTTCGTTACGGGTCATTTCAGCAGCACCCCTCATGATGCCCTTACTTGGACTCACCAGATGTCGTTGTAGAAATAAATGGCTTATAGTGGAACCCTCCCATTACTGGAGGCACGCTCTTTCTTCCCAAATGAAGGAGAAGTCACCCCTTTGGGTCTTGAAACCAGTGGATGCAGCTGAGACCTGGATGCTAAGGACATATCCAGATGAAGCCTGAATGTCTGAAGATGAGTCCATCAGCCTTAATTTGCACTGCATCACATTTGCAAGTTGCAAAATGGAATTTGCAATTGCTTTTCGGCAATGTTCAAATTAGCACTTCTTAGCATATTAATGAACTACTTTTTTTTTTCATTATGTGGCCAATTTTAATGTAAATAGCAGTCTCCATGCAAAGATTAGGTCAGTGTTTCCTGAGAATAAAGTTCTGAAGCTTCTTATGGAGGCTGAGAATCCTTTGGAGGGGGGAATGGCTTCAGCCCAAAGCAAAGTCCAGAATGTGTGGACTTTTCAGACCCCTGGTTTGGCAGGCTAAGGTCCTGGGTCTGGGATGAGATATCTGGCTACTGGCTCAAGAGATTGGACAACCACAAGGGAGGCTGCAGGCCCTTGCCTAACAAAGCTGCTGACTCAGCCAGGCGGGCAGGAGTGTCTGTTTATTTCCACATCTGAAAAGGAAATCAAAGTGTAGGCCACACACGTCACATGGTGGTCACACAAAGGGAGCACCTTTCTCCAAAATGGGTCAAAGTCAGCTGTAAAGCGGTGTTATGTGAGTTCCTTTTCCTAAGATATTTTCCTGCTTCTCTGGTATATGCTTCAAGTAGCTGGTCCTATCTTAAAAGCATCATTACCCAAGCAGTTTTTGGAGCCATGTCAGGAAAAATTGGAAGGACCCCTCCCCATAAGGACCTTGCAGATCCTGGTCATGAGCAGGTTGGTGAGGGAACCTGATGCACAGAGAAGAAACCAGTAAATGGGGCTTTTAAATGTGTCCGGAGACCACAGAGCCATGCACCATTTGTCCTGCAGAGCTGCTGAAATGAGAACCTCGTACGGCCTCCCAGAGACCTGGAGTTGGATGAAAACGCAGAGTCCAAGAAGTCGGCCTGGGTGGTCTTCAGCCAGCCACCCTGCTGGATGAGGACCATGGCCTGGGGCCTCTGGAAGGGATGGTGACCTTCTGCATCAGAGTGACACAGCTGTACCAGGCTTTCCAGGAGAAGCATGGACCCCAAGTTTTCTAAATGGCAGTGCTTTCTTAGTTCATTATTCAAAATGAACTGATTATTCATCCCCAGCTTGAATTACCAGCTAAATAGTATTTTCCTGCTGAGTATACATTTGTAATGCTATCCATTTCATCCTGTGTAATGACATTATGTTCTAGGACCTTCGGCTACCTGTTCCTTACTATCTATAGATGGGTGCGTGGGTGTGCTGATTGCATTTTAAAAACAAGAGTTTGTATATCTGATGGATCTGGAAATAATCAGTAACTACGGTAGCAGTGTGGGAAAAAAAAAACACACCTAGCTCTTGATGAGTAATTTTAAAACTGTGAATACTTCACAGCGTGATAGATTCCCAGGGAAGGAGTCCTTCAGTCACAATGTCTCCCCAAAATGCAACTGGGCCAGCAGGTGCTTTTTTTTTTGAAGTCCCTGGGAACCTGGTAGGCATTTTTTCCCTGGGAGTGGAGAGCCTTCAGCCTCTCATCATTCCTGTGATTTCATAGGAAATGTTATATATCCATTAGTCCATCAATGAATAACAACCTTAGTCAGGATTCTTTCAGAAGAGCTCCAAGTCACATGAGCTTGTCAAACCATAGATTATTTTAGCTCATGTGACTGAAAAGTCAAGCTTCAGGTGTGGTTGGATCCAGGGGCAAGAACACTGTTGGCAGGGTTCAGCTTTGATTTCTTCTGCCTTGATTCCATTTTCAGGCAGTTTGGACTCTCTTTATAGTGGTGAGAATGGCTTCCAGCAATCTATCCTCTCAGGAATTGTAGGGAAAAGATTCTCTTTGCATAAACACCTGTTACTGAGTCAGTCTGGTCCTGATTATGTCCTACACCCACCTCTGAGCCAGTCACGGTGGCCAGTGGGTTGTGATGTCCTCGTTGTCTCAGTCTGGGTCACCTGTCTATCCCTGGAGCTGCGGGTGGGTTCAACTCCACCCAAGACCACATGGATCGAGCATGGGGGAGGAGTGATTCCTCAAGGAAAATCAGGATGCTATTTCCAGTAAAAGGAGGAAAGAGGCTGGGCAGGCAAAAACAACAGATGTCCACCCCAACAGCTTTTCAGTTAACTATTCACAGAAGTCCAGGAGCAAGTTATATCTAGAGAACAGAAAAAGGAGGCTGATTCTACCCATTTAACTATTTATATTTTCTCAGTGAGTGGTTGGCTCACAGTCTGTGGGTTTCCATTTATACAGAGGCTAGTAACTTTCACCCCTTATTTGCAAGCTTGTAGCATCTGCTAGGCTCACCTAGGGAAGCTCTGAGCCTTCCTAGTGGGGGTCAGATTGGACAGGAAAGCTTGTTCTGCCCTAGGTGGAGGGGTGGGGTGGTCCTGGTGCCTTCACGGGCTCTTTCTGCTCTAGCTTTCTGAGTATGGAATGGTCACAAACAGGATCTGGGAAGAGTCCTCACAGATGGTCACCAGTCTTTCAAGCATTTTTCTCTACCCTTCCCCACCTTCCTGTCCCCAGATGTTGACTCCTGGGATGTTTCCTGGAACATGTGGCTCATTGGGTGGTGGTGGTAGAGTCAGTCTTTTCTCCTTTAACTCTGGCAGATTCAGCTGTTTGAGCCCAGCAATGCTGGAGAAAATCCCACCTCGTGTCTCTTGACTCAAGGAAGGAGGAGGCTCAGCTGGGAGACTGTCTCTCTGTTTTAGGCTTCTTCCCCCTCTTCCCCAATCCTTCCTTCTCTCCTAAGCCCCTCCCTCTGAAAAGTCCTGGAAGGAACTTCTTAGCCCCTTAGTTGATGCCACTCTTCCATTTTCTGTGGGTGCCATAGGCTAGGATGGGGCAAAGGGCGAGAAGGAAGAGCTGGCAGAAGCATTGGTGGCCGCCCTCCCCTTCCCGGCATGCCGGCCACCCTGGATCCCCCGGAAGGTTTAGGGGACAGACTGGCTGCTGCTTCAGGTCTGAAAATGACCTCCGTGGCTCGCCCTTCACTCCAGGTGTTCAATCTCTCCTCTCACACCCATTAGAAGTTTGCCGTCCCTCTGAGGCTGGGTCCAATCCCATGAGGGCAATTCAGGGGCAGGGGGCCGTGGATACCTCCTTCCCGCTTATTAGGGGAGAATCGCTCTGACGAGCGGCAACGGCCCGCCAGAGCCTCATTATTTTGGGCTTCATTGAAATGCGCCGCAGAGCCATCCCTAGTACTTTATGTACTAAACTTAACTACAATAATGTATTCAAATCATTCTGAATTTATCTAGACTGAGCATCCTTTCCTCCTCCTCCTCCTCCTCCACATTTTTTTTTTTAAAGATAGCAAATGTGCTTTTGGAGACAACTTAGGGCCCCCTGTTCTGCTAGGGAGGCACAGGTGATCCCTTCATGCCCCCTTCTCTGCAGTGACAGCCTGGGGCTCGCTGGATGACAATGGCATTTGGGGAACTATGGCACTTTTCTCTGGCTCCGTGTCCCACCTCTTCCACTCCCCCACCCACCCACGTCTCTGCCCTTGATGGGAAATGTGCTCTAGCATGGGAAGGATGGTGGTGTCCAGATAGCAAACTGGGGGCTTAGGAGACTGCCTGAGAGGGGAGAGGGTGCATAAGAAACTGTTCTCACCCCAGTGTGGACACCAACTTTCGGGGGACTTTGGGACACTTGCTCCTCTTCTCTGGAACCTCAGTTTCCCTTGATATGAAAACTCATGTTGATGAGAGAGTTGCCTTTGAGCCATTTCAGGGGCTCTTAGCCTGGGGTCCATGCATGAGCTTTGGGATGGTCCATGGATCTCCTGAAATTGCATGCAATATTCCAGCTCCTCTCCCCCTCCCGCCCCCGGGGAGAAAGTTCATTGCTCCCATTGGGTTTTCAAAGAGCTCTTCTCTAGCAGCGACTGAGATCTCAAATGTCTACAGGCACTCAGGACTCCAGCCACCTTCCTGTGCATTTGCGCAATGCCCTGGCTTTACAGATGGTACCACGGAGGCTGGGGGGAGGGGACTGGCCGGGAGGCTGGGCAAGGTTTTGGTGGGGACCACTGGAGACTGACTCTGGCAGGACTCCAAGTGGAGCGGTGCTGGGAAGAACCAGCTAAGCCCCTCGGAACCCCCCTCCTAGAATCTTCCAGAGGGAATCCCAGTGGAGAGGAGGGGTGTAAATAGGAGCCATGTGTGAAACACATACAAACCAAAGCTTTGGGTCAAGGTGACCAGGAGGGTGTGGACCACTGACCGATGTGGTTGGTGACCACTGTCCGATGTGAGTTTCTGCCTTTACATCTGCCTCCTGGCTACAGGAAGGCGCTGCGCTCCACCTGGTGTCTTGAACACAGCTCAGGCCATATGGTTCCCTCAGGGCTATTCTGCCGTAGGCTGGACCCTCCATTGTTGCAATCTGCATCTTCCTCGTTTTCTTCAGCATCCCTGGCCCTATTCAGGGTTCCGGGTCCCAGGGTCACGTGAGTCAGCGAGCTTCCTTGAGTTCATGGAGGCAAAGTCGCCCTGCTCTTCCCTCCTGGGTGGAATCATCTGCCCTTCCTTCCTTTATTCCTGAATCCGTCTCCTGTTCTCTGTTTAACTGGGCTCTGGAGGTGGACCTCTGGGGGCCACGATCTCTGCCATCACATGGCTTCTGGTGTGACATGGCTGAGCCCCCCATCCATCTTGCCTGAGCCTCACCTCATCAGAGCTGTAGGTGGCGCTGCTGTAAATCTCCCGTGGGAGTCTGTACAGCTACAGGTCCTGTTGGGTCCCAACAAGAAGCCCTGGACATCCCTCAAGCGGTTCAGCATCCCTGCTTGTCTGCAAAGCGTGCTTCTCTGTAGCCTTTTCCAACCAGAGATGCCTTTGAGGCAACTTTGCTTAGTATTTATCCCCCACACTTAACGCTTTCACCCTCCAGTTGTGAGGAAATATTAATAAAGAGTTGTTTTTTTAATAATTTGGTTAAAAGATATAATTCTACTGTCTTTGAAAAGGCTAAGGCAAGCTTGCTATCTGGTTATGAAAGTGTCATCATGGACAGCCGAGCCAGAAGTTCCGTGTGCTCACCATTAAATAAAATTTTATAATGAAAATTTTGTCTTATGAAGGTGAAACTTTGAGAACATATTAGAATTCTCATTTTTCTATGCATAGCAATCAAATGACCTTCCCATACTGCCACATAAAGTATAGATTTAAAGTTAAATGATCCAGTCAGTCATTTACCATTTTCTTAAAGAGTAATTTCTTCTGTAACTATGGATGTTTACGTATGGTTTTCTTTTGGTATTTACCTTTTTAAGAACTGAAGAAAAACTGACATTCTTTTTGGGAACTGTTTTTTAATAGCCTTTGTTTATTTTTAATATGTGGCGTTCCAGGCCCTTGCTCTAATGATTTTTTTCACACTGCATTGATAATTAAATTCATTCATTTTCCCAGCTGCACAATTCCTTTAAATAAAAAGTTATGGGTAATAACACCTCTTATGCTCAGAGTACAGAGGAGGAAAGGGCATACCAGGAGCTCTCCGTCGGGGAAATCATTCAGATTGTGTAGGTCACAGGTTAAGGTGAAAATCTGTGTACAGGTCCTCAGGTATTCAGACCCTCTTAATTCATAGACTATGACCTATGGGGTGTGATTTTCTGAAACTGAAACACACCAGTGTTGTTTTTTTTTTTTTTATGTTCATAAAGATATGATTTATCTCCATCTATCCTATTTAAATTTTTAGTTCATAATGTGTAGTCATCGTGTCATCAAAAGCACTAAAAGTGTTGGTTTCTCTTAAATGATTGGAGAGTGTTTGCATGCTGTTACCAACTAGCATATATAGAAAGAGGGCAGTAACAGTGAGGTGAGATATTTAGTGACATAAAAAGAACCATGTAGATTTGTGAAAATGTAAAACTGTGATCATGGAAGAGATTCTTGAAGTAATGAGAGAAATGCTTCGTCTCTGGGCTAGTGATTCACTTGTAGCTTCTGTAATTTCATGGATGCTATAAGGATTTGGTTTTTACACATTTTAATTTAGTCCAGAGATGTTCCTATTTTAATTATCCATACACAAGGGCACAGTATCTTTCTACGGTTATTGCTATATGTTACATTTATATATAGCAATAGCAATTTGAAAAAAAAAAAACCAACAAAATGCTTTCACCTAGATGACCAAAGGGTTATACTCATTTGTTTTAATGACACTGTATGGACCTTTGCATTCTTAAATAGATTTTTAAATACACGAGATGCAAACACTCAAGGATATGCACTCACACGGTTACACACAAGAGAAGAGAAAAAAAGATCTGTTCGATGTCCCCTTTGTGAAGATTCAGTAGATTCTTCAGTGGCAGCCCCTGAGTGGGGACACCTGGAGCCCCTGCTTTCCTTGTTGAAATCAGAGGGCCCAGAATCGGGGAACTTGAGAACAAATTGATTCCCACTGAGCCTCAGCTATCGTATTTCAATACAGAAAAACCCATTTGTTGAAATGTGATATTTTCACTTTTGCATTGGGCTCAATCTGTAGCAAGGAAAGAGACAAAATATATGTGTGTATATATATATATATATATATATATATACACACACAATAAGTACATTTCTAAATTATGTATATTTGTAAATATACATAAATATATAATATATAAAAAGAATAAAATCTGATAGAAACAACTGCTGACAAAAGCTAAAATTTAAGTCACCCAGCTCACACATTATCTGTGAAGAGGTGATTCGCTTACAACCATGGAGTAAGTCTGCCTCCTTCCATGGGGAAGCAGCAAGTAGAAACTGGTCTCATTTAAATGAACCCTCCTGCAAAGCCTGCTCCCCAGAGAGGTTGTGGAACGTGGTGTTGAATATCCGGCCACTCTGTAGGGGGTGTCTTGGGGCTCCTCCCAGAAGAAAGTCCCTGATATCACACGTTGAGAACAAAGCCTTTGAACTCTGCCAAACGACCAAGTTCCACTGATGAGTCCTGGGCCCAGTGGGTCAGCGTAGACTGTCACCCATTTAATGGGGAGACACCTGATTCAGAGGAAGGAGAGGAAGTAAAGGGGTCGTGTGAGCTCCCAGGAGCCTTGGAGGACGGTCTTAGGCCAGGGCCACAAAATTGGGCATCTTGGCGTCATGAGCCACCCATAGATGTGTTCTGCTTCCTTCTCAGATTATTAAAAAGAAATACGAATTTATTGCCAATGTTTCATAATCCAAGATTTCACATATTCATCTGGATTTCTGGCTTCATTTGAATGCTTGAAAGGGCTGGAAAATTCAAGTCCCACATCTACAGAGAACAGCCCATCAGGGCTGACTCCCTGCCCCTTTAGATGGCACCGACCCCTCCCAGGTCCCCACTGTCCGTGTTCCCTGCGTCTCGCACCGGCAGGCTTCCCCACCCCGGTGATCTGACTGGCTCTCCTGCTGCTGCAGGTATTTACACAACACTGGTGTGTGCTTGGGGACACATCGGCCACTGCCTTGGACAGCCCTGCCCCCCTTGCTGTGCGGCCAGCTGGGGTTTGTTACAAGTGACAACCGGGCTAAGGAGTGTCAGCCGCATGGCTCAGAGGTGGGATCTTTCATACTCTCCTCTGGGACTATGTTCTTTTAGCCCAGACACAACCACGCTTTTGAGAGCAGCTCCTCCCAGCCTTGGGAAGGACCACAGAGGCTGATTAGAGGTTTCCTGCGCAGCCCCCTTGCAATCTGCAAAGCCAGGGTGGAAGGCCAGCTCTGCATACCTGCCTCAGATAGGAGTGCATTTCTGCTGCATTTAAAGATGCTGTTGCCTCTGAAATTGGTGCCTGCTGAAGTTTGGGGTCTCACAACACAGTTGTTCTCAGTGGTTAATTTTTCTTTCCCTCCCGGTGGTGGTGAGATATGTGTAGATACACTCAAGGATGTGTGTGTACGCTTGCCCAGATGGGGTCTCCATCAGCTCTGTTCTGGCCTGGCACAGGGGAGATACAGCGAGAGTGCGGATATTTATGTGCAAGGCATCCCTGCCACTGGGACACAGCTCAGAGATCCTGCCTCTTGCTTCTGGTCAGTGTCTCCTGCTGGACCAGGAGCTCTTGGAGGATAGGGCTGGTGTCATGCTCATCTTTGTATCTCCAGCACATGTAACTCACTGGGTTCCTGGATGGATAGATGGATGGGAAAGGAGCTCTGTCTTCTTTTCAAGTCTGGAATGAGAAGTTGCTAACTTAGCTCAGTGGTTGTGGTCCAGCAGGCTCCTGAGATCGTGGGAGGAGAAGCGTGTGGAGAGATCCCATGCGCCCAGGTCCTAGGCTGGCCTCTGCCTCTTCTCAGCCATTTCCTTTCTTAAAGAAGGAAAGCTGGGTCGTATTTTTAAGATTACTTTTCCTGTGGAACCCCTTCATTCCCCTCTCCTCTCCCCACTGCCTGTGTTGTCTGCCTATTACAACTGTCAGGCTCAGCCCTGGAGCACAGTTTTCTTATGGACCTCCAAGATCTTAGGCCAACCTGAGCTAGAGGGGGAGTAGGTGCTTCAGAAGACTTCATTATCAAGGAGAACTCGCTGTCCTGAAATTGGGCACTTATCCTTCTTTTCCTTTTCTCCAAGAGGCATTCTCCCTGCACCCCTTTACAGCTATTGTTGCTGTGAAGGCCTGGCTCCCTGGCCAAGGTGAGTGGACTTCAAGGCACCGTTCATCATGCCAGTTCACAGCTAAAGATGTTTGCTGAGATGGTAGCCACCTGAGAGGAGCATCTGGCTCAAGCTGGGCTCCCCTTTCTGGGACTCTTTGTTTAAAATCTTTGGTCTTAAAAACAAAATCAAAATAAAACCTTGGTCTTAGTTCCTTGTGTTTAAGGGGAAGTGAAGATGAATTCAGCATTTGAGAGTCCAGTAAGGACAGAAGCTGTCTCACACCATGCTCAAAAAGGATCCCTTTTCAGGCTACAAAAGAAGAGGATTTGGAGTAGAATTTGAGGGGACACACACGGCAGAGGGACAAAACCCCATGTCCAAGGAGTTTTCACTGGAGGAAGTGTAGACTCCCAAACTATGTTGATGACACAGGCTTTCTGAGCCAAAGGAATTGAAAAAGGGAAATTACCAGCACACATAGGATGAACAAAATGATTCTCAGCTAAAGATCTTGGAGGAAAAGAACTCTTTTTATCATGTTGAGAATAAAGGCTTCCTGAAAAAGTGCCAGAATGGAAGGTGGAGGGGGGGCGGTGGTTATCTCCATCAAGGATTACAGATGCAGGTGCCTGCCCAGGCCAGAGCCAGGGTTGGTGGGGGATGAGTCCACCCCGGGCCACCCTTCTTGTCTCTGCTTGGCTGAACCATGCCAGAACAGTTGGAGGGGAATTAATTGCAGGAGGCAAGAGTGGGCCCAGGTTGGTCTGCATGTGTCCTTGGAGACTTATATGTATACATCTCTCTGCCATACAGGCCCCCGCTTCCCCTCCCTCCAAAGACTTTACTGTTTGTGTTCCCGTGTCCCCATCTTCCAAGAGCTGTGGGTCAACCTAACAGAGAGTGGAGCCATCTAGGCAGCTGGGTTTCCCCCCTTTTCTTTCTTTCTTTTCTTTTAACAGCATTTAAAAGTAGTTCAGTTCAGTTGTTCAGTCATATCTGAGTATTTGTGATCCCATGGACTGTAGCATGCCAGACTTCCCTGTCCATCACCAACTCCCAGAGCTTGCTCAAAAACTAGTTTATTAGATTTTTTTTTTTTTTTCTTTTTAGGCTGTGCCATGCAGTATTGAGGATCTTAGTTCCCCAACCAGGGATGGATCCTGTGCCCCTTGCTCAGTCTTAACCACTGGACCGCCAGGGATGTCCCGACATCAGGGTTTTCTTTACTTGCCCTGTCAAGAATTTATGCATATTTTACACCCATACTTCCTCGTTTCTCACTCCCTATGCATCCCCTCACACCCATTACCATATTGTAACATCTCCCAGGGCAAGGATAACTATCACTATTCCTCTCGGTACCCAGGACTGGGCAGTACAGCCAGGGCTCATGTGTCTCTCTTGTTGGTGGACTGTTGAGGTCAATGCATGTTTGACCTCAGACGTTTTGCAGGCCTGGGATTCTCATTGTGAAGGTCACCCAAGACAAACTAGAAATTGTTTTAAACATATTGCCCCGAATGTGAAGCAGACACATGGGGTCTGAATAGTCAAGAGGCAGCTGGAGCTCTAGGCTTTCCAGATCTGGCTAAATTAGAGAGTTAAATGATGTACTGAAACACAAGAATATTCTGCTTTTACTGTTCAGAGCTCCCCGTCCCCTGTTATTTGTTTTACACATTTTCCCCATTAGAAAATGAAGCATAGCAATTAGAAGACAACTCGGATGTTCTGTATTCAGGGGTTTTCGCATATCTATTTGGTAATTTTGTATTGCAGCAGCTTGGGCAGAGCATCCTTAAAGAGCCCTGTTTGGATTTGTCTGGATAATGTTTCCCAGTTCAGAGTAACTGCTAGAGCAGTAAGAAAATGCTTGACAGAACTCAGCTCCATTAGCTTTGCTGTTCACACCTGCGGTGCTTCTCCACCCAGGCGCAAGGTTAACATAAGCACCTGATATTTGCAAGGACGCGTTAGGAAAAAAAGAGAAGGAAAAAAAAACCAAGATGCCTAATCAGAAATTACCTTACTCGTAGTAAAACCTAAATTCATGAGAATTTATAAAAATAGATTTCTTTTAAATGCCGGAGAAGAGATTTAGAAGCAGTTTGGCAGATTGGGATGCATGGGACCGACCTGCGCCAGGTTCTTCTTAGGTTAATAAATATTCATTTTGTTTTTTTGGGGGGATTCCAAGTACAAGACAGAGGGTCCTTGTTGTAGGAGTCAGATCTATTTCTACAGCAAGCATTTCAGATTCTTCAGTATCAGGTATTCTTTCCTAAAAATGTAACTCTTTCCTAACAAGTCAAACCTCCAGTAGGACACGCTCTAGGAGATGGATTCAGCCACCGCCTTTCCTTCCTGCGTGCAGCTAAGCAAAGCCAGGTCTGAGCACCATGCTTTCCGTGCTCTCTCTCCTCTTAGTAACCTTTTTTTTGGACACACAGAAAAAAGCTTCATTCAACATTGATAGTGTTTCAATACGTTAAAATCAACAGCATTTCAAGAATCTTATATAAAATGTGTACAGATGGCATATTTTTTCCGGTTTCACCTTTTTTGGCCAGAAAAGTCCATTTTTAAAGGGATTTCTCCTCCCTTGAAACCTGTAGTCTGTGTAGTTCTCACAGAATGCAGGTCCAATTTGTACTGAAATGGTTCCTCCTCAGATGCCTGTGAAGGTGTTATTATTAGTAGTACCATCTATTTTCTGTGAGTGCTCAATTTAGCAAATTTGGGATCTTGAAAAAAAAAACACCTTAAAATAATTTTTCTTCATCTGCGAAACGAGAGAGTAACATTGTCCGCAAGAGGTAAAAATAGATGCCTTGTCATTCTAACAAATATTTTAAAGTAAACCAGAAGATATATTCCAAATATGTTTCACTGAAATTTATTTGAAAGACAAAGAGAGAAAGAGAGAGAGGAAAAAGAGAATGAGAGAGACTCAGTTTTAGTTGCAGCTGTTCCCAAAGAGTTTGGGAACAAGTATTCTTTCTTTCCTTTGCATGATTTTGATAAAATTAGGTCAAAGAAATGTTCATTTGAAAACAGTGCTTTGTCATATTATCTACAACACATGTCTAGCAAATTTATGAATCCAGCATTCATCGGCGTGAAGTTCCCAATCCTAATGAATGGTTTAGACAGCATTGTCATCAATTTTCCGCAGGTGCAGCTGAGGCAATCAGTCACTTCAATCAAAAGCCTCCGTCAACTTGCGTGGCGCTGTCATTTTTTACACTCGGATTGCTGAAATTAACAAAAACGATCACTCCCAGAATGGCTTGACACCCCTCCCGCCTGTGGGTGGTGCTTTTGAGCAGCGCTTTGCTGCTAGCCTAGCAGCAGATTTTGAAAGCATTTTTTTTTTAAACTTTATACTAACGTAATATTTCTTTGTGATATTATGGAGATAAAATTGCACTGTGTGTTTTAACATACAACAACCTCTTAAGGCAAAAAAGTAAATTCATGTAAATGAGTTGGAGAAAGTGATAAGACTGGTTGGTGGGTGAGTCGCAAAGGTGGGACATGGACGCTCCATAGAAAGGCCCTGATGGCCACCAGGGAGGTCGTCAGGTTCCAAACTTCCTTGTCCCTTCCCCTATGAGGCCACAGAGCAGATGGCAGTTTGGGCTCTGAACTTTGGGAGCTGTTGCTTTAAGAGTTAAGATTGAAAAACCAGGCCACCTGGTTTCTTTCACCGTGTATTTCCTCTGAGTGTACCGTTCACTTGCTTCCAAGTCTCTGGAAATCTTCTCCGGGGAAGGCTTTATCGATATCAGGAGAGGTACGTCTTATCACTATATGGGTGATGAGAATTATATTCTTACCTTTGCAGCGAGTGAGCTGCTTCTCCTCCAAGGGGTAAAGGCACTTTCACATCCTCTCACTTACCTTAAAAGACTTCACAAAAGATCCGAAGAAGGAAAAGCTTTGGCTTTTTATATCACTGAAAAATAACCTTGTTTCCAGAATTCTATAGTCCAAAAGGGATTTCAATAGTTCTAGCGATACAAAGAGAAAGCTGCGAGAACTCTGCATATGCCAAAGATGAACACGGCTGTCTTTATCCTGAGAACACGACCAGGTGCCTTCTAAATCTTTAAAATATATGGACAGACAGAAAGCACTTAGCATCCTTCTTCCGTGATGAATAGAGTTAACCTTTGTAGTTTGCCAAAAGTCAGTAAGTTTTTCTTTCCCATTTGTTTCAGCAGAATCAGGAATAGAAATGCAGGTGGGACCTGATAAACTCACATTGTCTTGGCCTCTTTTGCTTACCTGTAGCAGCTAGACTGCTTATAGCAGCCGGTAAGAAAGATGTGCTAATATTAACTCATTTAAATGAGTGGGTTACTTTTATTGACAGAAGTGCTTGAATGTATTAAACTGGCTGGAAAAATACTGAGGTGTCTTTCCCTTGTAGGTACTAGGAACGGTCAGTTACCCCAACGTTTCTGTGGTCGCATTTCAAAATCCACTGGGTTTCTGAGGAATGCAAATTGTAAGACTAGAATAAAAATGTGCTTTTTCATAACTAGTTGTGTCACTTTGCAAACAGCTTTGATTCCTGCCTGCATCTTTGTCATCCATACTTGCGTTTGCGATCCCTTCCCTCAGAGAGCAATTAGGAACCGGAGTTCCAGCTAATATTTGAAACTGCATGTGTGTCTGCAGCCAAAGGGGAAAAAGGCTCTGTGATCATCTGTACCTAGAGAGAAGCATTCTAACAGCGCCCACCTTCTAGACACTCGGTAAGAAATGCAGCTGGGGGAGCCTAAAGAGTCTTGAGGGGGTGGCTTTTCTGCTGAGGAATGAAGATGGCCAGCCAGTAGCCAGCCGGGCTTGCTGGAGGAAATCTACGTTGTGGTTCGCTTCCGTGGAGTTTGAAGTTAAATGGTCCTGTCTGCTGCTTCTCTTGTTTGCGCCACTTGCTCAAGATCACTTGAAATACACCATTACAGTTTCCCTTTAGTTTATTTCAACAGAACTAAACCAGTCAGTGTGCATTTCGGCCTCCCCTAATTTCCTAGGAGTGCCTATGGACGTGATCTTTTCTTTTGCTTTTATTACCAAAATATAAAAACATTTGACTTGCCATCACTCTTCGTGTAACTGTAGATGTTGGAATAAGAGGGAAGTTGAAATAGAGTGTCCATAAATCAAACAAATGGATGCAGGGAAAGAATGAACAGATATATAGTCAAAAATATGTATCGTCTTAAAGGAGATGCTTTCTGTTGCCCATGCGTTTTAATATCATGCTCTCCACTGGGCTGTTCTCTGTTTTACAGAGAAGGCAAATATTTCCATTTTTGATTCTTTTTCTTTCTCTTCCAATCCAAATGAGAATTTCTTTGTTGTTGTTGTTATTTTCCCGCTAAAAGGAAGGGAACTAACATGGTTTTTCCCCCATAAATATATGTGGTGGAAAAAAAAATGCAGCGTGTTTTGACTAAGCATGCCAAATGTCTTATTAATCAGAGCACCAGAGGAGAAATGAAAACACTACGTCTTTAAAAGTGCCTGGGTGTCCAGGTACGCGGGAGATCCGTAAAACCGTTGACCAAGCACAATATACGTAGACAAATGTCTTCTCATTGTGTGATGCGTGAAGGCCATGATAGATGGCTTCTAACAACAAAGCGTGGCCACCGAGACAAAATTAGTGTTGTTTTAATTACCAGTGTCTGTAATGTTATCTATCCATAACTGCCTGAAATAGACCGTCACCGAGGGTCAATGGGTGACCTGAGCTGGTACTTCCAACACATGGCTCCTATCGGCTCCCCGGTCACAGCACCATGCTTAAAAAAAAAAAAAAGTTTAATGCTTCCATCGCAACATTTACTTATAGCGAAAAATTGTTTCTTGTTTAAGGGAAGTGCCTTTATCTTTTTCTTTCAAAGCGAGGAAAACAAGCAGATCTTATTAAATGCTATTTGGAGGTCAGAGTAATGGGCAGAAAATGGAACTGGCCTTGACATTCTTCAACGAAAGTTTACACTCTCGGAGCGGTGTTTTTGTCAGTCACAAATAGCATTATGACACTAATAGGAAGGAAGAGTCTTTATTTTTGAAACCTCCTTGAGCTGAGATGGGCCACTCTTCAGACGTTAGTAAGTGTGTATATTGTGAAGATGAAGTATCCCTTACTTTCTGAGCTTGCGGGAGATGAAAGATAGGCCAGCTTTTGAAAATGGCCTGCGTGGCACATGCTATAAATGAGCAGGGAAAGCAATCGAGCTAATAGATTACAGTAATTATCCAATCTTTGGCTAGTTTGTATTGGCAAACTATAAATACAGTACACATTAGAACAAGGTGCTTACAGAATGTACATGAAAGGTCATTGTAATTTGCAAGTCGCTAGTCATTAGAATATGCTAAAAACCATTGCTTCAGGGCTCAGATTTTAATGATGAATACATTGATTATTAAGTAGCAGAGGAAAAATGTACAAGAGCTGCTGTGGTGTAATGATAGGTCGCTTTATTTTGGGAAGGAAATCAACTCAGCTTCAGAATGCATGCATTGAGGAGTATAATTTTAGCGAGGAAAATTCCTCCGAGGAGCTGGGCACATATTAAAAGCAAAAACTTGAGACATGTTTGTGATAAGATTACTAATAAATCTCTGGTAAGTCTTAGACTCCTGACAATAATACAGCAACAGAGTACTTCATCTTCTCCAAGCTTTAGAATTTAAGATCAGTCACAAACAATCTAAATTACGACTGATGCTAGGCAGATGCAGTACTGGACGATGCTGCTCGTCATAAATCTCTCGTTCCTTATATGCAAATTAAACTCCATTTTAAAAGATAATTTTTCACATGGTGATCGCCTTTATTTGCGAAATGCTGGTGATTTTTAATGGGGAGAGGAAAAGGCCAGGCTCCAGATCTGGGAAGGATCTTGTGCGAGAGGGGCGTCTAGACGCCTTCTGCCGCCGACTTTGGAGAGAAGTTAGGAACCACGTGTCCAGTCAGGGTTCCCTGGTCCCATCTATGCTGCGAGGCTCTCTGACCTTTTCCAGCAGAGCCAGGTGCCCATTCCTGCTCTTTCTGGAATGGGAAGATGTTCTGTGATGGTCTCCCCCCCCCCCCGCCCCGTGCCAGCTCCCCCAGCCCTGTGCCAGCTCCCCCTCACAGAGTGCCGGGTGCTGACCGCCCCGACGACTCTTTGGGGTTTCTTTGTTTGCATTTTAGAGGTAAAGCAGCTTACATCTGTGTCCTGAGGGCGAAGAGCTTGTTTCTCCTCATCCCTGCCTGTCCCCTTGAAATGTTTGTCTCTCAAGCACTGAATTTTTATTGCGGGGCTGTTGTGAGAAACTTGGAAAGGATGAAGAGTTTTAAAAGAGTAGCACAGGCTTGCTTGCTTTTTCTGAAATCTGTCATTCTTCTGCTGTGTCAGCCATCAGTGCCCGGGGCCTCTGGGAAATACTTGGCTTTGGGTGGAACCATGGGGCAGGGAGAGCTGGGTCCCGCCTGGGTACATGGATGTTGGCTGCCACCGATCTGCCAAAAAAACCAAGCCAGGGGATTCTCACAGCCCACAGGCCTCCCCGGGGGCAGCCTGGCAGTGGGTTGCCTGGGACGTTTTCACTCTTCATGGGCCTCTAAGGAAACATCAGGACCGAGGCCCAGTGTGGCAGTGGGTTCCCTTCTGTGGGCAGCAGCACCAAATTGGAAATCTGAGTTCCATCAGAGGCTTGGCGAGTGCCTGCTTTTCCCTGGCGCTCAGGGCCTGAGGCTCTTACTTATTTGGGGATGGTTTCTTGATTCTGTAGTGTAATGGCAGGTCTCAAAGAAGTGTGAAGTCTATTTGTGCTTCTCTTTGTCTGTCATTCCACCCCCATAGCCTCCACAAACACACACATGTGCGCACGTGCACACACACACACTTCAAGTTAATGGACTTAAAACCCAAGTGCTTGTTGATCAGTGCCAGTAAAATCCTTTCCAGGGGGAAGGGACCTGCAGTTCCTCAGGGTTGATGCCATGAGAATTAGGTGGTGCCGCACTTCCCGTTGGGTCCTGTATAGCCAGTGATTTCATCAGCCTGAGCATTAAGCGGCAACGCTGCACAAGGGTAAGAATATAAATATGCTTTACAATGCTCAGCTTCCTATCGTAAGAATACTTCCTGAGTGGATGTAAATTTACAACAGGTGCTTATCAAATGTGAAAATGCTTGCAAATCAGAAACAAACTTTAGGGTTGTGAACATATTTCAGTGATGGCTCTGGTAAGGGCTGTGTTCCACACCAAGCGATAATGTTGTTCCTCTTTAGTTGCTACATGAAGTGTCTTTCCATGGTTTACCACAGGGGAAATGATGGTGGCTGAGCCTCAGGTTCTGGTGTTAAGATGCAGATTTATTTAATAAAATCCATATTTACCACTAGGGCACACATACAGCCAGTATGCCCTAAATTCACAAGAGAGATCTTTTCCTTTCAGAAGAACTAATATTTTCCTTAATTGCATGTTTCTACCAGAAGGCAGGCATCTTCTACCCATCTTTGCGGAGTCATGATAGAAACATTTTTAAGTGTCTCTTTCTTGATGACTGAAATGTGCTGTATCCAGAAAGCAAGGGGAGAGGATCATTTCTTTGGCTGGTTGGCCTGCTCTAAACACTAAATTCCTCAGAATAATTGGGTCTGGTGTTTTTCTTGGAATTGCACTTTTTCTTGCAGCTTTAAAATAGTCCCCACCCCTTTGCCCCCAAATCTTTAAGGTTTGCTCACAAGATGTACTTGTTGTGCAGGCAGTAATTAGCCTGTTACAGAGATATTAATTAACATGTTGGAAATGTTTTCTTTATTAATGAGAAATTCACACATTCTATTTAAATTAATTTGTATAGTTTAAAATTAATTTATCGAGGCCTTTGATGACCTCAAATCTACTAAGACAAAACTGGAGTATTGTACTAACTGTTAAACCATTCATTAAACATTTTATGCAAATAGTGTTTGTTTATAAACAAATTAACTGCAAGGATTTTCAAAACAGGTGCTGTGTTGTGAATGCGTACTAAATGATGTGGTACTGAAAGAATTAATTAGACCTTCAGATGTAATTAGTTGCAATAATTTGCGTGATTAGCGGCTTGGTTAAGAAGTAAGACACACACATTGTAATGCATGGGAGAGTCACTGCAGTGGTTTTGTCTTTCATAGGGTGAGGATAAGCCTTCTCCATGTTTAGGAAATTTTTCAAAAAAATTGCTGACATAGCTGGAGTTAATTGCCAAGTGTCCTGTGGGGGAGAATGTGGTGGTGGTTGTTTTTCCTCCCCTCTTTCTCCCTTGGCTTCTTCCCGTGTGTAGCCATCGGCTGCGCTGCTGTTTGTCTGCACCTTTATGAATTTTTAAAAGAGAAAGTTGTTAACCCCAGATCTTTGCATCCCCAGAGGAAATGACGACACTTAACACTTTGAGGGTTAAAAGACAGAACGGAATTATTATAAGGCAAAGGAAACATGTCCCGCGTTTCAAGATGGGCTGTTATCGCTCAGGGAATAGCTGCAGTCGTTTTTTGACGTCGCAGTGGAAGCGTCTTGCCTCTTCTTGGCAGAAGATGGGCGGCCACGGTGAGCAGCTTCGTCTGATGGGCTGCGGAAACCGGGACTCGCCACTGCCGATGCTTTGTTTGCATGATGCTGGCATTCTAGGGGCAAGGGCACCGAGATGCCTGGACCACAGTATTCAGCTGAGTTTACTCTCTAGGGCCATGTTGCTGGGACATGGTTCTCCAAGTCTTGGGACCCGCAGACCCCCTGCCTTTTCTGCTGGCGGGGTTTTGTATGTCATGATCTGGCTTTGGAAAATCCTGGTGAAAAACAGATTGTAATTATTTCATTCATTCATTCAGAGATATCCTTTGAGTATTCTGGAGACACAGTAGTGATTGATACAGATAAGGTTATTTTCTGATGGTGCTTGGTGTAGGGCAGAGACAAAAGGATGATGTTTCAGTTAATTTCAGTGATGAGGAAATATGAAGAAAATAAAACACAATAATCCAATGGAAAGTGACCCAGGGGAGTGAAGAGGGACAAAGTCTATACATGTTTTCAGAGTTTTTAAGTGGGTCCCAGTTCCTTCAATTTCTTTCCAATCTATTTTAATATGAAACTGCTTTGATTGTAATACATGTTAATTTCTTTGTGTGGCTGTATTAAATGACACAATATACCCACAGGTAACTACTGTTGGACCTCCTGGCAAAGTAGGTGCTCACTAAATGACTTCTGAATGTGAATCTGAATCTTGCTTGATCAGATGCCTGTGGACTCGGTTGGGATTTTGATAAGCTCTAGAGAAGAGCTGGGATGGTGCTCCTCACTCAAGCTTGCGGTTCCTTTTGCAGCCCCTCTGAGCAGCTGTTACTCTGTGTCCTTCCGTAGGCAACGGTGGCCTCCCAAGCTGAAGAGACAGGGTCAAGGTAGCAGGTGATTGGTGCAGGGGCGCCTGAGGTCTACATAAGCCTGTTAGTTAAACGTGTGTGTGTCTGTGTGTGCGACATGCCTTCCTCTTCCTGAAGCCTGGTAAATGACAGCAAGACTTGAAAGGCTTGGGTTTCACAATTTGCTAAAGGCTCCTTTACCACGGGTTTGTTAGCTCCCCCACGGCCACGCTGAATGACCTCTGGAAGGGCTGGAATGATGTCTGAGTTCCCTTATGACTCAAGAGATCAGTGATTCTACTCGACCTGGGAGAGATGGAGGATTTAAAGATGAAAACTTGTGAGTTTCCAGAGGACCAGCACTTTCTCTCCTCTGAGTTTCTTGGTGGTGTTTGATTCTGTTCATCCTCATTTTCAGCTGGTGTTTGCCAAGCAGTCTTTAAAATAGGCCTTTTTGGACGATGTTTGAACTTGAGCAAAATTAACATTTGCGTGTCATCGGTAGCTGCAGTGCATCATTCTGGGCAGTGAAGGATGAAAAGTCAAAGAATGTGGGCCGCTTGATTAAAATGAACAATCAGGGCAAGTTCTGAAAGATGGATACGGAGAGCCGGCCTGTTAATTTATGTGGACTCGATTCCAATGGCAAAGGGACATTTTTTCCCCTTTGAAACTTTTAAGAAATTAGGTTTTAAAGCTGAACCGGTGCACCACTCAACTTAAAATAGAAGAGAATTTGATTTTATGCGGTGCCTTTCCCATCCTGGCACTCTCTAATATTGCATATCAAGAGCTCCTGACTGTAGAGTGGCGGGGAGGCGGTGCTGGTTTGAATGACTTCTGAGAAGGTGATGAACAACACAGCCCTTTGGCTCAGCACTTGGAGAAGCACTTCCTGTGGGGTTCTAAAGCACCTCTTCTCTGGACTTGTGTACGTCTGTCCCTTCCGTGAACTATGATCACAATACCATCCCATCCTACAAGATTCAACTTGAATGTGGTCTCCCCAGCCCCTGGCCAGATATCATTAGTAGTTTATCCCTCTGGAATAACCTCTATGGTAGCATTTCTATATAAACTGTGATCTGCTTGTGTGTGTCCTTGTGAAAGTAGTTGGCCTTTATAGTAGAGCGCCTGTACTGTACCTGCGCAATGGAATCACTCACAAGATTATTTATGATCAAAAGAGAGAACATAAACCAAATGCCGGCACGGCAGGCTTCTGACAAAAGTCAGTGTTGCTCCCTTACTCTTTCTGCTTCTGCGTCGGGGGAGGGTGGATTGGCAGACCGCAGATGGATGAAATCCATCAGTCTCTCACAGATTTGCCTTTAAGTCTTTCTCTCCCAGGCTGGAGGAGGGCTTGGTGACTCATGGATGATTCTATAAGTCACATATTCTTGACATCACCTCTAAGTGCAATAGTTATTGACTTTTGAGAACACACTCAATATTTTAAAAAATCCTTTTTATTGGAATATAGTTGATTAACAGTGTTGTGATAGTTTCAGGTGAACAGTGAAGGGACTCAGCCATACATATACAGGTATCCATTCTCCCCCAAACTCCCCTCCCATCTAGGCTGCCACGTAACGTTGAGCAGAGTTCCCTGTGCTATACTGTAGGGCCTTGTTGGTTATCCATTTTAAATATAGCAGGGTAAGGACACACTCCTTGCAAGTGTGTGTGGATATGCAAGGAGATCCAACCAGTCCATTCTGAAGGAGATCAGCCCTGGGATTTCTTTGGATGGAATGATGCTAAAGCTGAAACTCCAGTACCTTGGCCACCTCATGCGAAGAGTTGACTCACTGGAAAAGACTCTGATGCTGGGAGGGATTGGGGACAGGAGGAGAAGGGGACGACCGAGGATGAGATGGCTGGATGGCATCACGGACTCGATGGATGTGAGTCTGAATGAACTCCGGGAGTTGGTGATGGACAGGGAGGCCTGGCATGCTGCGATTCATGGGGTCGCAAAGAGTCGGACATGACTGAGCGACTGAACTGAACTGAAGTGAAGGACACACTGATTGTTCCCATGCTACCTGGGAAGACCCAAATTACCACATAACTGTTCTCCTTACTGGTTTATTATGTCTCTTTTCTGAACCTCAGTTTCTCCCACTGCAGAACAGTTCTCGTATGTTGAGTTTCTTCCCACTCAGATGCTTTCAGAGCCTATATTTGGTCTTGAAGCAATTATAGAACCAGGGGATAAATTAGCCTAAGGTATTTCCTTTGCCCTTCTTACGTCCTCTTTAATTTTGGGTTGTGCATTCATTTTTGGATCTTTTTCTTTCTCTCTTTTCAGTGTGATGTATGGAAAAACAGTGTTTAAAAGAGACCTTGTAAAATTATACTTGGATTTAAGCAGAATTCTATGAAATGTGTGCTTAAGCATTTTGGGGGTAAAAAGAATTGAAAACGGGATATTCTCTTAGACTGAAGTAGCTGGAACTGGAAATAAGTTGCAAGGAAGAAGGAAGTAAGTATCCAGAGAATTCCAGTGCCTCCTTTAGGGTCTGGCTCCCTAGGACCCAGAAATGGTGCCTTTTGGTGAGAGGGCTTGGGTGATGTTAAAAACGAGGAAATGATCTGAACAACTACAGTGATTAATACTAACACTCCTCTTCAAAGAGCCATGAGCTCTTTAGTATCTATGAAATATATGAGGCTTCAGTTGAAGTTTTTATCTGAGAGATGTATCTGGGGCTCTATTTCATTTTCACTCAGCTGAAGGCAACCTTGAGGGCTGCATGGAAGGAGGGGGAGATGGGTGGAGACAATTCTGAGGATAGAGAAGCGATATTCTTGCGGAGGTGTCTTGGAAAGCTTGGTGTCCTGTGTTGGCTCATGGAAAAATTCAGCAAGTGAGACCACCATCTTGAATGGTGTCAGACCTGGGTGTTACTTCCACCTAGACCCCTTAATTGACCGACCAACCTCTCTGGGTCTTAATTTGCATATAGATCACGTAAGAAAGACAAACTCTACCTTTCAGAGTTGTTATAAGGAATAGAATCTATAGCACATGCACTCAACAAGTGTTTTGTTATTCACTGCATAGATGCCATCACTCTGGTTTCCAGATGTCCATTCTAGTTGAGGTCTGTCTTCTCTCTGCTTCTCCCCACACTCTTTTGAAGAGCTAGCTGCTTTTTAAAGGAGCTACTGATAGACTGTGTCTCAGGTCTTTTATAGGGTTCAGCCTGAACATCTCCCATATGAACATTTTGGAAACACAAAGAGAAACAATTGGAGGTGTGAGAAGGCTGGCATTGAAAGACAGCCCAAAGAAGCCAAGCCATTTCATCAATGTAGAAGTTCACTGATCTTGGCTCAAAGATGGGGTTATGGTCAACATTCATTATTTGGTCAGTGTCCCTGGTTGAAAGGGGGTGAATCTGTCCTGATCAGTGCCCTCACCAACTGATTTATTTCTACTTGGAAATTCCTTTCCATATCTAAGGTGCCATAATGACTTACCTGCCCATTGCCTTTCATCTAATTTCCTTTGGGCAACTCTATCTAGAGCCCATGCTTGGCATTTCCTGCTATTGGCAGGATGAAAAGGATGCTGGAGAACATGTTTCTCTGGTTCGTGAGCATCAGCAAGTTCAAGTACACATCCAAAGGTAATTTTATTAGGCAACATGCTAGTTCTTCTGTGATGGTCATTATGAACCCCAATGATAAAGTGTGTATGTTCCGATGATTATAGGAATTTTATTTTCATCTGGTTTTTATATTGCTATAAATATTTTGCATTTACCAAATAAAGTGGTTGCTACATAGAGATCATAACTTCTGGGACCTAAATTTGCTTCAGATGATAGGCAAATTATAGACTACAATATGTGATCAAACAGCAGTATGGGGAACTTAAATAAAGTGAGCCCTGAGGACGGAGGCCGCTCAAAACTGTGGGGGATGGACTAAATGGTAGTTTTAGCAAAGCTATCGCTGATTCCAGCAGATAAATTATGCTCTGCCTTTTGTATCTCTTTGGGACTGTACTACATAAATTATGACCAAATATAATTTAGGCTATCAGCCTATATTTCTGAACATCCATCTTGTACATTTTAAGTACAAAATTACCATTTTGCAGAAGTATAAAATTGAGACAAATTTTTTCCATCTGTGCATTTAACTTCTGCATACTTTATAGCAGCTAAAGGGTTCGAGAGGACCTCATTACCATCCAAAGGGGACGTTAGCCCTGCGACTATATAACTGTATTAAGATCTACATAAACGGGAATAAAGTTCGAGGGACAGTAGAATGTGGAATTATATATTTTTCTTAAATGGAGATGTAACTTTTACATAAAACTGCTCATCTCTGCTTTCCTGAATAAGAGTAACTGTTTATAAATTCACACTTGCTGATGAAGGAGTCTGTGTATGTGAAAAGCCCTTTGAAACATGCAGAAAAGGGCAGGCTGTCAGTGACCAAGGGGGTACCCATGGGGGCTTTCAGAGACCTCTAGGTTCTTTTTCTGGACTTGAACTCTGGGGTGGCCCACAGAAATGGCAGGGGACCTTTGGAGCCCTGTCTAATTGTCTCCCAGCCTACCTCAGCTTTCTTTAAAAAAAAAAAAAAAAAAATTATTTGGCTGCTCTGGGTCTTAGTTGCAGCATGCAGGACTTTGAGTTGTGGCAATATGGGATCTAGTTCCCTGACCAGGGATTGAACCTGGGACTTGTGCATTGGGAATACAGAGTCTTAACCACTGGACCACCAGGGAAGTCCCTACCTCAGCTTTCTGAGTGATATCAAGTGAGGACCTCAGACATCTCCTGTGCCCACCCATTAGGGGTAAGGCTTGTGCTCAGTTGCTCAGTCATGTCTGAACTGACTCTTTGCAGCCCCATAACTGTAGCCTGCCAGGTTCCTCTGTCCATGGGATTTTCCAGGCAAGAATACTGGAGTGAAAATGTATGGCAAAACCCACCACAATATTGTAAAGTAATTAGCCTGCAATTAAAGTAAATAAATAAATAAAAGTTACAAAAAGAATACGGGAGTGGGTTGCTATTTCCTACTCTAGGCGATCTTCCCCACCCAGGGATCCAACCCACCTCTCTTGCGCCTCCTCCATTGGCAGTCAGGTTTCATTACCACTAGCGCCACCTGGGAAGCCCCAGGGGTAAGGCATGCATGCGTGCACATGGGCTCTTTATTGTGACTTCAGGTAGCTGGCTTTCCGAGAGGCCAAGGTGGAGCTGGACTAGGAAGCAATAAGGACAGCAGAAGGATTGGAAGGCAGTTTCCTTCCATCTGCCTGGCGCAGGGAAGTCTGCCAAGGGCATTTGGTAAACCTCCATTGAGGGACCAGAGCTGCCTCCAGCCTGGATTTCCTCAGGACTTGGGGTGACACTGCTCTGATGATCATCATTGCATCTGAGGGTGATTTTTCTAGGGTTGGACTGCTGGTTGTTCCTGGAAATTGCTGGAATGGAGCTGCTTATGGTTTACAGCATGGAGAGATAGCAGAGAGGGATGATAAGACTAGACTGTTCAGGCCAAGAGGACAGCTCTGCTTAACCTTCAACTCATAGCCCCTCGCTCCTGCACATACCATGAATAGTTTCTGTAATTTTGAAAGATCTTAATGAATTTTTACCCTTAATCTTTCTTTGTTTCTACATGACTCTTCCCCTCTCCAAAACTACTCTTTCATTTTTTCCCCCATGCCATTTCTTTCTTCCTGGTGTATCTATATATCAACCAAACAGGATGGCTTGTTGGTCTACCCGCACTCTCTATGAGTGAGCTCTATTTATGGTGCTCTTTAGTGAACTCTTATTTACATAAGTTGGGGGAGGTGTCCCAACTTAGCCCTCAGGGGGCTGTAGCCCAGGTGGAGAGAAAGGATGAACAGGGCCCCTGAGGACAGACAGTCAAGGTTTGGGTATAATTGCTGTGGAACCACCAGACACAATGCTGATGACCCTGGTAGGATTTGTTGCACATACAAATTAATGTGTTAGATCTCGTTTACTTACAAGTGTGAAGTGAAGTGAAAGTCACTCAGTCGTGTCCAACTCTTGGTGACCCCATGGACTATACAGTCCATGGAGTTCTCCAGGCCAGAATACTAGAGTGGGAGCCTTTCCCTTCTCCAGGGTATCTTCCCAACCCAGGGATTGAACCCAGGTCTCCTGCGTTGCAGGCAGATTCTTTACCAGCTGAGCCACAAGGGAAGCCCCTCAATTTTGGGGCGAATCACATGAGATCAAAGGGAAGAAGGATTTTGAGAGAGGAGGGGTGCCTGGGCCTCCTCTGGAGTGGCTTTGGGAGGATAAAAGTCCCCACTCCACTGCCCATGAGCACTCTGTTCTCAGAAGGTGTCAACAGACACTTCTTGCATGGGGAAGGTCTGATCCTATCTAATGTGGAATAGTTCTCATTTTCTCTAGGGGGCATAGCGCACAGGAGTGCCTGGGGGATCGGATCCAAGACGGCCTCTTCTGAAAGGGTGCAGGGTGACTGTGGGACCCATCCCTGTCTTAGGGACCCTGAATCCAAAGTGGGGATACATACATCAGAGGACTCTCAGCTATTATATCACTGATGACATCTTTGGAGGAGAAGAACCACTGAAATATAAGAACTGGGACTTTGAAAGCCCTGAGGCCACCCCACCCTAGGGTTCAGTTCAGTTCAGTTGCTCAGTCGTGTCCGGCTCTTTGTGACCCCATGAATTGCAGCATGCTAGGTCAAATCACCTGTTTTTCATTACTCCATTTGCTAATCAGTGACTCTTTATTGAGGACCTACTATGAGCCAGGCACATTCTACCTCAGACTAAGATCTAGAACTTCTAGACCACCAGGGAATTAAGAAATACAACAAATAAATAAAATTTTAAAATGCCATTCATGTCTTCTTCAGAAAATCAAACAGAGCCTTCAGTTAGAAAGTGACAAGATTTGGTGCTATGTTATCATGAGTGGCAGGAAGTCCTCTCCAGGGAGGTAACTGCTGAACCTGGAAGGTGAGAAGGAGCCAGCTGGGGACAGGGAGCCAGCAGAAGGACACACAGGAGGAGGGCCCAGGAAGACACTACTTCTACCCCTGGCTATAACCTCTGCCTTTGGTTTAGGGCAGAAGCCTTAGGCTTGAATCAACCCAGTTTCCCAAAGTCATCAGCATGTGAATGACGCAGGGGGAAGCTGAATGCAGGCCTCCTGCCTCAAATTTCCTCCCCAAAACCCTGTGTTTTCAGACTTGGATGGAGCTTCTAAGAGGCTTCCCAGGTCGTGCTAGAGGAAGAACCCACCTGCCAATGCAGGAGACATAAGAGATGTGGGTTTAATCTCTGGGCAGGGAAGATCCCCTGGAGGAGGGCATGGCAACCTACTCCAGTATTCTTGCCTGGATCATCTCATGGACAGAGGAGCCTGGAGGGCTATAGTCCACAGGGTCTCCAAGAGTCAGACATGACTTAGTACACAGGCATAGAGGTTCTAAGATTTGGGATAGAGAGAAGAAATGGCTATCCATCACCTGCTTCACCTTCAGGTCCTTGTACATCAGAGGCAGCAATTTTGAGGTCAGAGCAATGTCAAACCTGTTTAAAGAGGGTGCTTCTTCCTGTGACCACCTCCCAACCCTCTCCTAGAGTCATGGTATCACACAGCTACAGGGGGCCACCCTATCCCAGGGGAGTGCACTTGAATGGGGCCTGCCCTATGCACCAAGGGTAGAGCCATACCGTGGCCCACCTGTGCCCGGGAAGCACTGGGCCCAGAAGAGCTGGAGGCTGGCTCTATCCATCATCAACACGTGACTCCTCTCTAAAGCATAGACTCGGGTTCCGAAAGGGTGCAAGTGGAGATCAGCTTAGAACAAGGACAGATGGACATGGCTGTGCAGTATTATGAGAGAAGAAGGTGGCTGACTCTTGATTCCTCTTCAAAAGCTCAAGGTCTAACCCTTGGTAGGGTCTGGTTATTAGAGCTGAGACCAGCTCTCACCTCTTTCACATGCTGGGGAAACTAACTGTTAATTCAACATGAAGAAGAGAATGACCTTGAGCTGGCAATTCACCTCTGGTTGTCATCAGCACACTTTATCCCCATGGCCAGTCACCCCAGGAAGCCACCTGGAATCCCAGCTTACCAATTAACCATGAAAAAAAATCGACACTGGGTACTTAGCATGAACACATCTTTTTTTTGTTGAAGGCAATGGTCCAGCCAGATATAACCTATGTCTGAAGTCTATAGGGAATAGGTTGAATGGAGCCTGGGGTGGGAATTAAAGGTGTAAGGATCATTAGTGGAAGCCTGAAGAACACCAACATCAAGGAGCAGGTTGGGAATGCAGAAGCCACGGATGGAACCGAGCCTGCGTGGTCAGGGAGATAGAAGGAATAGCAGTGGGCAAGGTGGTAGACAGTTTCAAGACAGCAGATGTGCTCACCAGTGGCACATGCAGCGGAGTGTCCACCAGTGTAAGGTTTGAGAAGTGCCCATTAGATCTGGCTGCAGGAAAGTCAGGGATGACTTGAGCAGGTAAGGGGAGCAAGTGAGGATCGAGGGTGGTTTGTTTAGGTGGGAGGAGCCTTGAGCCAGTGATGATGGAGAGACTGGAGGAGAGGAGAGAGAAGGTTTTGGCTTCAGCAGAAGGATGGTTCGCTGAGACAGATGGGAAGGAGGTATGGCCACAAAAGTTTCTAAGTCTGTAGGTGGCAGACCTCACACTGCATGGTGAATACGGAAAAGGATGGAGCAGGGTTTGAACTTGGTTGGTGGTGGGGAAAAGATGGGTCAGGTGAGGACACTGAGTCTGTGGCTGAGAGCAGTCACTTTGACGAACCTATGAGGGTTCTGGGCTGAGGGGAGAGGAGCAGCCAGGACATGGCTGATACAGGAGGGGAAAGTGGCGGTCCATTTCCCAGAGGTCTCCAGGAAGTCAAACCGCTGGAGTGTCTGGAGACTGAGAGATGAGGTAGCTGTGTTCAGAGACATGGACGTGGGGATGCTGAGAATCCTGGGGACAGACCCATCTACCCTGGGACAACCCTGGTGGGTGGCTGTATCGAGAAACAGGCTCGGCTCCTGGCTCTCCTATGTGAGCTTGAGCAAGATATACATCCTCTCTGGGTTTCCTCTGCAATGGTGGTGCTTCTTCCACGATGGGGTTGGAGTCTCTATAATGCAAAGTAGAACGGTGTTGGGGACTGAGTGAAATGATCTATGTGATGGCCTTAGGCCAGGGCCTGGCGTATGCAATGCTTGATACCTGATGGCTGCTGTCATTGGCATCACCATTATCACCATCATGTCATGGAAACAGGCTTCTAGAAAGCTCTGTGGCAGGTCCTAGGAGGGAAATCAAAGACCAGTGTGGATGTACAGGGCAGTAAGGGAATGGGAGCAGGAGCTGTTGAGCCTGGATGGACATATACCTGAGCATGTCTTGAGGCAAGTGTGTGGCGACAGGTTTTTATGAACCCAAGTGTTTTTCCTTGCCTTGCCTCGTGCCTCAGTTTCCCTGTATTGGGGATTAAAGAATTGGAGAAGTGGACTTTTAGTTCCTTCAAGTACTGTCATGGAGAAGGCAATGGCAGCCCACTCCAGTACTCTTGCCTGGAAAATCCCATGGATGGAGGAGCCTGGTGGGCTGCAGTCCATGGGGTCACTAGGAGTTGGATACAACTGAGCGACTTCACTTTCACTTTTCACTTTCATGCACTGGAGAAGGAAATGGCAATCCACTCCAGTATTCTTGCCTTGAGAATCCCAGGGATGAGGGAGCCTGGTGGGCTAGCGTCTATGGGGTCGCACAGAGTCAGACACGGCTGAAGCGACTTAGCAGCAGCAGCAGCACTGTCATCCTAACTCTGTCACCCTGTCCTGGGGTTTTGTTGAAATGTCACCCACACACTCTTCCTGCAGGGCCAGAAACTCCTGGTGACAAAGTCACGTGGTTCCAGAGCAGCAGATGGTTCCCTGGATGGGAGGACAGTGTATGTGGCCAACCAGTAGCCAACTATTTGTACAGATCAAGGCTGCTCAGATGCAAAGTAGAAACGTGGCAGGGGAAAACAGGCCCTGTCTCTGGAAGAGAGATGGCTCCATGATGAGCAGACCCACAGGACAGTGGGGAGTGCTAGTAGGGTGTCTGAGGTCTCCGTATCTGTCTGCTGGTATTCTCACCTGCATAAAAAAGGGATGAGTAACAGGGGGTGTGGGGCTGGAGACTGACAGAGGGCCAACTCTGTCTGAGGTGCCTGAGACCCTGGCTTCTGCTTTGGACAGCAAACTTGACCTTGCATGTGGTTATCAAGTGTGGTATTGTCCTTCCCAGTAGGTTAGGGAGCACTAGGGAGCATGTTTTCCATCAAATGACCCCTTTGTGGGGTTGTGGAAGGCTGTGATGCCTGACCTCAGGATCATTCAGAGCAAACAGGGCCCTTCCAGCCACCAGCCCTCCAACACACACACACACACACACACACACACACACACACACACACACACACACACACACACACACACAGAGACTGCTGAAGACTTGAACTTGGAGAGGTCAAGAGGTCAGTCCTGACCCCCTGGGCAAGGAACAGAGACATGAAACAAATTGACAATACCAATCGTCAGGGCCAAGTTCTTCAAGGGCAGCATAGCCTGTGTTTGCAGGTCCTGCCTCAGCCTTGAACAAAGGTGCTGGGATGTGCCTGAGGCCAGGAAAAAAAAAAAAAGCCTTCAGGGTGAGACCTCTTCTGGAGCCACAGGGCTCCCTGATTTCAAGCCTGTGTTCTGGCGTAGGAGTCAGGGTGCCTCTGGAGAGGAGCGGGGTCTGGCGGAGGAATGCAATCTTGCGCTTGTTTGCCCAGCACCCTGTTTGTTTCCCCACACAGAACAATGACCTCTGGTGAGCCTGCGCTTTCCAGCCTCACCGAGGGTTACTGTGCAGCCCTGATTCCTCCCCTGATTATCTTGAAGCCTGTCAAGCTCTAAGGTTCTCCCTCCGCTCTCTGCTCTTTCTTCCTAATAGACATGAAACAGTCCAGTCAATAATATTTTACTTGTCTTCCCACTGCGTGTCTCTTCTTCTGATCAGTTTAGGCGGGTTTGACTGCAGAAAGTCAGAAGGGAGGTTAAGATCTGAAAAGTTCAGCCAAATGTTATCAGCCTCAGAGATGTTGCTAAGGGAGAGGCCCCCAGCCCTTGGCGACCGGAGCCAATAATAGCTGCGATGCACTGATAGCGTCAACGCCTGTCAGAGATCCAGGCGTTTGCGGTTCGTCTGTAAACGCAAACACCTGTATCCAGTCAAGCTATGATGGTTATCCTCTCTTTGCCTGTCATTCCCTTCGGTTCCTTGAAGGGGCTGCCAGGATGTTCTAAGCTGTGAGTTGATTTATAAAGTGAAGGATCTCTCCGAAACTTTGGCATGGACGGGGAAATTGACTAAAGCGCGCCTCTCCTCCAGGGGGTGACGCGGCCTTTGACAATGGTGAGTGAAATCGACGGTCTCCTTTTAATTACATTTTTGAACCCATGGCACCAACGGCTGAGCTCTGGGAATTGAGGGCTTAGGCAGACTTTTATTGTCTCAACATGTATTCACCCCCGCCCCTTGAAAGGACTCTCGGTACTTGTTTGAGATTTTTCTGTGTGATGAATTAGATCAAAGTGACTAATAAACAGTGTCTGTGGAAGCTCTTCAGAACACAGTATATACATATTTGAGATATTTCCAAGATGAACAGGCAAGGTCCAAACTGTGAAATAAACTTAGGGCGTAAGGAGAAGACAGCTTACGTGTTGACCCCCAGCAGGGGCGAGATTTGTGGTGGGCACCGGGCTTTCCTCAGTGAAGCATTGGGCAGGGACGTCGATGTTTGGGTCATCAGCCCTGGTGGCCTAAGGCAGGGAGAGGCGTGGAGATCACATTGTGTCCTTCCCAGGCATCGCCTCATGGGACAAGTGGCCTCCCGAGGGGCCCTGCCTGTTCCTTCCAGAAGAGTCCACGTGCGCTTAGGGTCCATGAACTCGAGCTTCCTGCCACAGCTGGGTGAAGGCGCAGCTGTCCAGGCAGGGCGGTCAGTCCACTCTGTGCCCCATCCATGTGGCAGCCTGCATGTGACCATTTATTGGGCAACACCTGGTCACTCTACACCTGGTCAGTCCTGTTTGCTCACCCTTCATCATCAGAAGTTCACAGATTGGGGAGGGCCAGGGAGAGGATCAAAGGGTTGGGGAATCGGGTCAAAGATGGGCTCTTAAGGGTCATGGGTGAGAGTACAGTGTCTGGAATTAGACCTGGGACAAGCTGGGATCGCCCATGGACTAGAACTGCATCCTCGCACCTCAGTGTTCTCATACGAAAAGGGGGTAAAATCAATGCACTTATTGTGAGGCTTCTAGGAGACAATGTATTAGGATGAATGATATAAAAACTGGACCCACAAAAATGGCAGCTTCCTACAGCTGTAGAATGAGAAGCGCTCAGTAACAGAAGGAAGCACGCACAGGTGTCTCCTCTGCCTTCCTGTCTCTAATATTATCCTCTGTCTTCCAGCCTCCCCCTTTTAAGAAGTGACACGTCTGACTTGGATCTGGGATTTGTGGAAGAATTCAGGTATCCGTCCAGCTAATAATAATATAGCGCATAAAGAAAAAAAATCCAACAATGGTTTTAGCCAAGGACTTTAGAGTCGAACTTACACACGTAATGCCCCCTGGAGGAGTCCCAGGTTGCCCTCAAATCCCAGGTGAGCAGGTGGGAATGTGTTTCAATATTATGGCCGGTTTCCGTGCTGCAACCCACTGGTCAGTGTGATGGTGCTTTTGATACTCTGGGGTTTAAAAGACTGAAAAGTGTCAGGAGTCTCACAGCTATTTAGATAACAAAATCCAAATGGAATTTTCTTTTTTGCCTGTAATTGACCAGCTATACTGGTTCTATACTTTTTTACTTTATATTGAAGTGTAGATGAACAATGTTGTGTTAGTTTCAGATGAACTGCAAAGCGATTCAGCTGTACACATTCATGTGTTCAGGCTTCCCTGGTGGCTCGGTTGCTCAATTGGTAAAAATCCGCTTGTAGTGCAGGAGACTGCCTGCCAAATGCAGGAAACCTGGGTTTAATCCCTGGGTTGGGAAGATCCCCTGGAGAAGGGAATGGCAACCCACTCTAGTATTCTTGCCTGGAGAATCTCATGGACAGAGGAGCCTGGCGGGCTACAGCCCATGAGGTCACAAGAGTCAGACGTGACTTAGTGACTAAGCCAATCCCACTGGCATTCTTTTCCAAATTCTTTTCCCATTTAGGTTATTACAGAATATGGAGCAGAATTCCCTGTGCTCTACAGTAGGTCCTTGTTGGTTATCTATTTTAAATATAGCAGTGTGCACATGTCCATCCTGAACTCCCAATCTAGCCCTCCCCTCTTCTCCCCATAACCATAAATTCATTCTCTAAGTCTGTGAGTCTGTTTCATGTTTTGTAAGTTTATTTACATCATTTTTTTTTAAGATTCCACATATAAGTGATATTGTATGATATTTGTCTTCCTCTACTGCTAGTTGTTCCTATATATTTTGATTAAAAATAGCAAGTCTGTGATGGGACAGTCCTTGGGCAACATATGCTGGGGAGAGGATGTTTTTTCATGTGGGAAGCTCAGGGGAACTGTTTCTGTTGGGGGCTGTGCTAACTGGTGAAAATTGTGTGAATTGCTGGTTTGGAGCCATTCGCAAGAGCTCTGTGGGGGACTCTGTGCTCCGCTATTGGTTGTTTTCAATTCTTCTCCCTCAAGCCCTCATCATGTCCAGCTTTAGAGTCAGTGCACGCATTCTCAGTCACTTCAGTCGTGTCCGACTTTTTGCGACTCTATGGACTGAGCCCACCAGGCTCCGCTGTCCATGGGATTCTCCAGGCAAGAATACTGGAGTGGGTTGCCATGCCCTCCTCCAGGGATCTTTTCAACCCAACGATCAAACCCACGTCTCTTAAGTCTCTTGCGTTGGCAGGTGGGTTCTTTACTGCTAGTGCTACCTGGGAAGCTTCTAAGAGTCAGCAGCAGCAGCGAAAACCTCAATTTTCTCATTCCGGTATAAGGTGGCTTACTTCTCAACAGCGACTGACTTCCCTCAGATTCCCAAGTAGGAGCCATTTTCCACAGCCTGGTGGAGGTCTGCTATATCTGCCGCTACAAAGCCATGCAACTGTGTTTAATTTGTCGTGTATTGGGAGGCTTACACCAGAGCAGGAATATCCCATGGAGGGAGGAGCCTGGTAGGCTACCGTCTATGGGGTCACAAAGAGTCGGACACGACTGAGCGACTTCACTTCACTTCACACCAGAACAGAATGCTTTGTGTAATAGAGACAAGCGACTCAACTGTAGGCCTGGGACTTTTCCCTGGTTATAGCCCTGAAAGTCCCACACTCTGGAAACCCTTCATCTCAGGTAAACCAGGAAGGTTGGCCACCCCAGATTAAAGAAAAAAAGCATCTCGTTCTACATTTCCAAAGAAAAGAATAGCAGAAGATAAGAGAATGAGATAACAACATCGCCAGGTGCCAAGAATTCAATAGCATTAGATGCAATGGGTTATTTTGGGACAATTTACAGAGCATGTGGGTTGCTCTGGAGAGAATCAGAGGGAAGTTTCTTTCTGATTGTGAAATTGTGATAGCGGAAATTCTGTTCCATCCCTTCCCCACCAACCCCTTTAACACACACCATTTTATTTCACTTCTAGAAAAATTTAATTCCTTTGGAAAAACATCACTTGAGAGGAAAGAACCAGGACCTTTTTCAGCTGTGAACTTGCTCCCCACAGGCGGGACATACTTGGGTAGCAGCTCTGAGAATCAGGCTCTTAGAAATGAAAGGAGGGGGCTTTTGACCCAGGCTGGAGCCCCGACTGGCACATCCCAAGTGAGGCAGCTTTTGAGGAGGGGCTACATCTGGGTGGGCAGGTACCCCAGTCACAAGCTAGAGACAAACCTATCCTTACGTGCACGCGTGCCAAGTCGCTATAGTTGGGTCTGACTCTTTGAGACCCTATGGACTATAGCCAGCCAGGCTCCTCTGTCCATGGGATTCTCCAGGCAAGAATACTGGAGTGGGTTGCCATGCCCTCCTCCAGGGGATCTTTCTGACCCAGGGCTCAAACCCACATCTCTTATGTCTTCTGCATTGGGAGATGAGCTCTTTACCATAAGTGCTACTAGGGGTTAGCTAATAAAATGAAGCCATATTATAGAGGGAAGCAACCCAGTTCATGTCTAGAAGTATATTTTTCAAATCATTCAAATAATATCAGCTTCTAAAGTGAACATGATCTACTCTGTTGTTAATAAAGAATTCTCTTTTTGTTTTTTTTTTTGTTTGTTTGTTTTCAGAGCTGACTGAGAAATCCCGAGACCAGCCCATGAAGATTTGCAATGCAGGTAAGGGATCATACCAGGGTGGGCACCTCGATTCTTAGGTCCACGGGTACCACTGTTGCCTGCTCCTGGGGGCTCAGCTGAGGATGTAATTGTTCCCATCAAAGTGGAATCACAGGTGCTGCACACCAGCCCCTGATACTGAGAGCGAAACTCCAGTCACCTGGGCGGGAGGGGGCGGGGGGAGCGGCGCAGGGTACATCCACAGCTGCAGAAAGCAATCGACAACTCTCCCTAGAACCAGGCTCCTTAAGAATTGACCTTTGAGACTGTGTGCTCAGTAGTGTCGCCAGCTTTGCTTGGTTAAACATGGAAAAATGTTCCTCTGGATAGAACCAGCTCCCCATTTATTTCAGAGCATCCTGTCTGTGACGTCATGCCGCCTGGTTTATGGCCTTGTTGCTTGGCGTTTTGAGTTGAGTAATGCCTGCTGGTGCACCAGGCACCGCCTCCGTAACCACGAGGAAGGGGCAGCGTCAGGCGAGTCTCCCAGGCATTTGCTGGGAAATCGCTTCCTTTGTGCCAGAAGGATGAATGTTTTCCGTATTTCTCACAAAAGGAAAAGGGTTGCATGACGAAGGTTAACATAACAATCTTCTCTTATTACCGTGATTTATGTGTGCATAACTTCGGCAGCGGAATGTCAGCCAGGCGGTCTTTAATTGGCAGACTTCAGGGACCACAGAGGGAGATGACAGAGCGAGCTCTGGAGAAATGAGTGTCTGCTGCCATTCCCGGTTCATCGTTGTGGAGGAGGTCTAAATAAATCTCCGGGGGAAGGCAGTCAACTTTTAAACTTTTTATTAACCTGATCTCTGCTAATGAAATACAAAGAGGAGGAGATGATCTTCAGCTTCACATGATTTGGGTCTCGTGATGCAGCAAATGACTGCCTAGTGTTCTTGAGACAACGGAGCTTGAGTCCTCTGGTGATTCTCATTCAAGGACAACAATGCAGTCAGTTTGCAGTGATTATGACTTCAGTGAGTCACTTGGTCTTGTCTTGCCACATAGGATATGATCGTGCATTTTTAGGAATGTCAAAAATGTATTTTCTTTTGTGAATATATGCTAAGCCTTCAGAGGAAGGGATTTGTTTTGAAATGGAAACGCTAATGCCTTCCACACTGTGATGCGTTTCTGAGAAGGGTTCTACCCTTTTGGGAAGTGGCTAGCTCCCTGGAGGTGGGCTTGCACAGGACTGGAGAGGGACTTCTTGGATAGCCTAGTCAGTCCTAATGTGGGAGTCATTTTTAAGGATGTTGCAGTCTTTCTAAAATCATGATCAATGTCTATGGAAACATCTGTGTTTACAAGGCCTCAGAGATCACGGGGACCTTTTTAGGCATCAAACTCCAGCACTGTGGGCATGTATCTGGAAAAGGTGAAAACTAGTTCAAAGAGATACATGCAGCCCAAAGTTCATAGCTCATTATTTACAATAGCTAATACAGGGGTTTCCCTGGTGGCTCAGATGGTAAAGAATCTGCCTGCAATGTGGGAGACCTGGGTTCAACCCCTGGTTTGGGAAGATCTCCTGGAGGAAGGCATGGCAACCCACTCTTGTATTCTTGCCTAGAGAATCCCCAAGGACAGAAGAGCGGGCTACCATCCATAGGGTTGCAAAGAGTTGGTCATGACTGAGTGACTAAGCACAGCACTCAGCAGAGCACAAGACATGGAAGCTACCCAGGTGTTCATCAACAGATGAACAGGTCAAGAAGATGTAGTATATATTAACTCAGCCATAGAAAAGAATGAAATAATGCCACCTGAACAACCTGGATGGACCAAGAGATGATTATGCTAAGTAAGTCAGACAGTTTTCATATGATGCCATTCATATGTGGGCTCTCAAAAAAATGGTACAGATGAACTTATTTATAAAGCAGAAACAACCATAGAAAAGGAACTTATGATTACAGAAAGGAAGGTGAGGGTAGGGATATATTAGGAGTTTCAAATTAAGAGATACACACTAGTATACATAAAATAAACGAACAACAAATTTCTCCTGTATAGTATAGGGAACTATATTCAGTGTCTTGTAATAACTGACAATGGAAAAGAATATATATATATGTGTGTGTGTGTATCTGAATATATATATTGGATTGGCCAAAAAGTTTGTTTGGGATTTTTGCAACATTTTATATATAACTGGATCACTTTGCTGTACATCAGAAACAATACAACATTGTAAGTCAGCTGTACTTCAATAAAAAAACTCCCCAAACCAACCAAACAAACAAAAAACCCCTCTAGCATCTGTGATGCAGTGGTTCCCAAACTGTGGGCTGAGCTTTTTCACGGGCCACTGGGGTTTTGAAAGAGGAGTGAAAATGTATAAACTTGCATTTATTTTCTAAGCTGTAGTTTGCCAAAGGCACAATGTCTTTAAATTGGGTTTCCTCAGAAACAGATCCCATTTCAAGAACTGGAGTGCAAGCCGTTTATCTGAGTGGTGATCTTAGGACACACTGGAAAGAAGGGGTGAGCGAGGGAGATGGAAGTGGTTGGTTAGCTGCTCTGTCATGTCCGGCTCTTGTGACCACATAGACTATCACTCTGCCCATGGGGTTTCCCAGACAAGAATACTGGAGTGGGTTGCCATTTCCTGAGGGAGGTATGATGGTTAATTCTGTGTATCCACTTGGGTGGGCCATGGTGCCCAGATATCTTGGTCAAACATTATTCTGGATGTTTATATGAGAGTGGTCCTGGAGGAGGTTAACATTTAAATGGGTGGATTTTCAATAAAGCAGGTAATGGGTGTGAGGCCACATCTGGAATGTGGGTGGGCCTCATCTAATCAGCTGAAGGCCAGAATAGAATAAAGACTGACTTCCTCCCTTGCAGAGGTAATTCCACCAGCAAATGGCCTTTGAACTTGAACTGTAACATTGGCTCTTTCCTGTGTCTCCAGTCTGCCAGCCCACCCTGCAGATTTTGAGTTGGCATAGTGTGAACCAATTCCTTACATGTCTGTACACACACACACACACACACACACACACCCACACACACACCCACACACACCCACACACACACCCACACACACCCACACACACACACACACACACACCCTATTGCTTCTATTTCTCCTCCTCCTGACACATGGAGGAAATCTCGAGGTCCTGATCCCATCTGGCCTGGGGAAGAAGTGAGGGAAGACAATTCAGGGTGTGTCAAAACAGGTTTCTGGCCTGGGCAGTTGAGGCTCTATCAGTTGGGAACTCTGAGAGAGTGTTAAAACAAGCCTCCGAGATGTTCCAGGTGAGCGGAGAGGTGGTTGGGGTGTTAACTCACCAATTGCTGTCTGCCACTGTCGTTAACTCCCTGGCACATGCTTGCAGCAGAACATCCTTGGTGCATGTACTAGAATATAAGTGCCAAGGGAGTACGGCAGGGCACTGACTGCTCTATACAAAGACCACTATGTTGGGGTCTATAAAGCTTTATGCTTCAAAAACTTTATCCTTCAAAAATGATAGGAATGCACATTTAATGTGATGAAGTTTCTGCAATGCAGGACTGCAAAGAATATATTACAGGCTATAACTTTACAATAGGAGTTATTCCATGTGCAGCTTAGTGGTTTCCAGTTTGCCTTGGTTTGGCATGATCCACCACAAGTAGGGTGGCCTGCACATCCTTGCTGCAACCAAGCTGGGTGGAGAGACTGATAGATTCTGCTGAGGGCTCCTTTACATACTGACATGCATGTGGATCTAGAGAAGAGTTAAACCCAGTTCTGGCTATACCTGATGGTACCAGGGTGTATGTCTTGGAGGACAGACAATCATTGGTTGAGGTGTGTAATTTCTTCTTTGCAGGCAAACTCTTTATCTTCATGTTAATGTCTAAGTGCCTGGTGAACTAAGCCAGCTATAATATTTCAAGCTGACTATTCCCTAATCATGTGTTTCTAGCAGACGCTTTTGTAGCCTTCCTTTCACCAAGCTAGAACCAAGTGGCCAGCTCTGATTCTTCCCTACCACTCCCCTAGCCACGCAGCCATGACATCTCATTCTTTTTCTTTCGAAGACTTTCTCCATCCTTAGAGCTTTGGCTGTTGCTATTATTTAAGGGAAGTTAGATGGGGAAACAGTGTCAGGATTTATTTTTGGGGGCTCCAAAATCACTGCAGATGGTGACTGCAGCCATGAAATTAGAAGACGCTTACTCCTTGGAAGAAAAGTCATGACCAACCTAGATGGCATATTCAAAAGCAGAGACATTACTTTGCCGACTAAGGTCCGTCTAGCCAAGGCTATGGTTTTTCCTGTGGTCATGTATGGATGTGAGAGTTGGACTGTGAAGAAGGCTGAGCGCCAAAGAATGGATGCTTTTGAACTGTGGTGTTGGAGAAGACTCTTGAGAGTCCCTTAGACTACAAGGAGATCCAACCAGTCCATTCTGAAGGAGATCAGCCCTGGGATTTCTTTGGAAGGAATGATGCTGAAGCTGAAACTCCAGTACTTTGGCCACCTCATGCGAAGAGTTGAGTCATTGGAAAAGACTCTGATGCTGGGAGAGATTGGGGGCAGGAGGAGAAGGGGACGACAGAGGATGAGATGGCTGGATGGCATCACGGACTTGATGGACGTGAGTCTGAGTAAACTCCGAGAGATGGTAATGAACAGGGAGGCCTGGCGTGCTGTGATTCATGGGGTCGCAAAGAGTTGGACACGACTGAGCGACTGAACTGAACTGAGCTTTCTAGACCATATTTTATATTAAAAAACTCCTTTGCTTATAGCTTAGATGTTTTAAGTGTCTACCATGCAGAACGTAGGCTATTTGCCTGCCTACATCTCTGGCTGTTCTTGTTCAATCATTAAGTCATGTCCGATTGTTTGTGACCTCATGGGCTGCAGGACCTCCTCTGTCCTTCACTATCTCCCAGAGTTTGCTCAAATTCATGTCCTTTGAGTTGGGTAATGGCTTTACCCTAGTTACCTGTGAAACACTTGAACTAGCTCATACGTAATAGGTGGTAAAATGCACCCAGAGTAATAATTTCATATATTTAACAACCAGTGTGCAAAAAGGACTGCCATTCTCTGCCTCCTGAAACTCCAAAGGGTGCCATGTTTTTATAGTCTTGTGGGCTGGGGGAACAAATCCTTTAAAACTCAAAGTGGTTTGGGTGTTCTAATGGCCCTTGCTTTCCTTTTGTAACAATCCGTGTGTCTGTGGGGCTCACGTGCCACTACTCACAAGGCGACAGCAGTGATCAGAAACATAATTTTCAATATTTATGATTGAAAATGTAATTTAGAAATGAAAGAAAGGGCACTTGTTCCTCCTTAGCTTGAACTGAAATCATTGTTTTGAGACATGTTCTTTATACAGTTAATCTGGCCAGTGTAATTTACCACACTGTGGCTGAATTGTAAGTCTGACGCTCTATTCATCAAGTAAGAATTATTTGTGCAAAATGCATATGAATTAGTAGGTGTTGTGTGGTGCCATGGTGATTTGATTTAAAAAGTCTGGATAGGGTTTCATGGGCAGGAGTTCAGTGAGTTAAATCTATAGCAGGTGTCACCTCCAGGGAACAGATTTGGGATCGGGAAGTCAATAGCTGAGTTGGCTATAAGCAGGTCTCATATCAATCTGTGGGTCCTCATCCCACCTGGACTGGGAGTCATGGCTGCCACTAATCTTGTTTGGACTTGGTCAAGGGATGTCAACACACTTAAGGGAGTGAACCAGTGGCTGCTTGAGGTATGCAGTTTGGCCTGTGTGTGTTTAATGTTTTGCTTTGAAGTAATTTGCAGCCATGATTCTGCAGCCATGAAATTAAAGGACACTTGCTCCTTGGAAGAAAAGCTATGACAAACCTAGATAGTGTATTAAAAAGCAGAGACATCACTTTGCTGACAAAGATCTGTATAATCAAAGTTACAGTTTTTCCAGCAGTCATGTATAGATGAGAGAGTTGGACCATAAAGAAGGCTGAGTGCCAAAGAATTGATGCTTTTGAACTGTGTGTTGGAGAAGACTCTTGAGAGTCCCTTGGACCTCAAAGAGATCAAACCAGTCAATTCTAAAGGAAATCAACCCTGAATATTCATTGGAAGGACTGAAGGTGAAATCCAATACTCTGGCCACCTGATGTGAAGAGCTGAATCATTGGAAAAGACTTTGATGCTGGGAAAGATTGAGGGCATGAGGAGAAGGGGTGACAGAGAATGAGATGGTTGGATGGCATCAGTGACTCAAAGGACATGAGTTTGAGCAAACTCTGGGAGATGGTGAAGGACAGGGAAGCTTGGTGTGCCGCAGTGCATGGAGTTGCGAAGAGTTAGACATGACTTAGCAACTGAGCAACAGCAACCATTTGATTCACAAAAAAAAACTGTAAAAATACTATGTGGAGTCTCTCTGTGTTTTTCCCAGCTTCTCTCAATGACAATATCTTATGTAACCACAATACATTACCAAACCAGGAACTGAGGTTGGTACAATACTATTAACTAAACTATAGACTTCATTTGCATGGTGTATGTAGGTTTGGGGCTTCCCCTGTGGCTCAACGGTAAAGAATCTGCATGCAGTGCAGGAGCCTTAGGAGATGTGGGTTCAGTCCCTGGGTTGGGAAGATCCCCTGAAGGTGGGCATGGCAACCCACTCTAGTATTCTTGCTGGGAGAATCCCATGGACAGAGGAGCCTGCCTGGCTACAATCCATAGGGTTGCAAAGAGTTGGGCATGACTGAAGTGACTTAGCTTGCATGCACACATATGTAGGTTTTGAAAGTTGAATTTGTTGCCAGCCTCACACGTTCAGATGTTCTCTGGCAGAAGTAAGATTTGTTCAGACTGACTCTGTGTTCCTCAGGGAATTAGCTGGCAAGAACTCACAAGGGAGTATGTGCTTGCTATTTGGGGGTGGGCCTCGCCCCTCTGTATTGACATACACTCTACTTGCTTTGGTCATGGACTTTATCAGCTGCTTCACTGTAGGCCTGTGAGTTGGAGACCCCTGTAATAATTGCTGTGAGCCCCCCAGAGGTCTGCTGGAGGTGAGAAGCAGAACCACTTCTCAGCAGTTCAAGAGATGGCTGCCTTTGAGGCCTTTGCTCAGTAGAGGGGGCTTCCCAGGTGGCACTAGTGATAAAGAATCTGCCTGCCAATGCAGGGATGCAGGTTTGATCCCTGGGTTGGGAAGATCCCCCGAGGAGGAAATGGCAACCCACTCCAGTATTCTTGCCTGGAGAATCCCATGGACAGGGGAGCCTGGCGGGCTACAGTCCATAGGGTCACAGAGTTGGACAAGACTGAAGCGACTTAGCATGCACGCACACTCTGCGGAGGAATTTTGTTTGGAGCAGGGCGTGATTTCTCTCTACAATATACAGATGTGTTGTTTATTGTGTATTGTGAACAGTGGGACCATTCATTGCTAATGGGGAGGTGATCGAGAGACACTGCATGTGCTTGCAGGCCAGACTACAGAAGCATGGTATTTTTATTAAAAGCTTCTGGTATTGCTGGGGGAAAGCACCAGCTTCCCTCCTGGTTCTCACTAGCTCTCTAGCTGAGCTGTGTGGTGTTTTGTGGCGCATGGTTACTATTTTCCAAAACAGTGGGATAGATCTGGAGGCAGACACATCCTTTCCCATTTCTCCTGTGATGGTGTTTAATTCATGATCAAGATAGCCATAAGATCTTGGTTTCAAGGAAAGACTCTCCTGTCTTTCCATGAGCAGAGAAGATGGAAAATCTGATGGAGGTACCAGCTGAACCAAAGCTTCTGAGATGGTGTCCTTGGAGAGATGTCAACACAGAGGAGGACTTTGTAAACAAAGAATCCCTGGGGAGCAGGTGTGCACCATTATCTGTCCAAATGAAATCTGGCAGACACCTATGGATGCCCACTACATGCCAGGCACAGCACCGGCACTGGGGTTGTGACCGATGGATAAGTCACAGCCCCTGTCTTTGAGGAGCTCTAGGTGCTCTTGGAAAGCACCCTAATGAGACTAACAACAGGGCACAATGGGTGCTCTTTGACCAGAGAAGCAGGGAGATGGACGTGATGCATACTGCCCAACATCAGAGGCTAGGTTTCGCACACACAGTTTGTACCATAAAGAAGAGGGACGAGAGCAGCAGGTATTTTCTAGAAGGCTGCAGGGGAAAGTGGATGCGTAATCGGGGGTGGTGGAAGTGGAGAAGGAAACGAAATGAACATCTGGAAAGAATGACAAACAGAATCTCCTTAAGAGCGCCTCTTTCTCTGCAGGGCTGCTGTTCTTCCCCGGCCTCGCTGTATTAGAGGATCAGTTCTGGATTCTCTTAGTAATTAATAGCATTTAAGTTCCAGGGCAGTCAGTTTTGATTAAGCAAACATTAAATTAATCCAATCTGCAAACACTTACTCTCTAAGCACTACTGAGTTGAGGGGGAGGGAGAGGGGAGAGGCGGCTGGATGGACAGAGGGATGCGTCCTCATTGGAGTGCCGGCCACCTCCGAGTAGTTACAGCTGGATCAATACGGTTCCTAGAGCTATAATAAAATGGCTTCGACATGCTCATCTGTGGCTGAGAACACAGTATACACATTGATTTCCTGGCCTGATATAACCCATTTACCTATTCAGCTACTCCGTTCAGGAAGGTGGAGGGGTCCCAAGGCCCTAGGGAGCAATGATGCCTGTAAGTAGGTTAGCAGATGCTTGGGAAATGTCTTAATCGGCTGCACAGCTCCTTCTCCAGGAGGATGTATTTCTTTGTGAAGAAAAGGCCTCCTTAGAAACTCATTGGCTTCATCAGGGGGAAACAATGGGAGCTGGGAGTGTCACCTTTTCTGATCATCAGGATTTGCCCTTCTCATCATCGAGCACTTTGATGGTGAATGATTGTCTGAGCTTCCTGGAGTGTAAGGGGCTCACTTAGACAATCATTCCAGGCACATCTTCAACTCTGACTTAGGTGAATTTGGGGGAATCTTATAGAGAATTGGCCAAGATTGCTCACACAGAAAGTATATCTTCCTGCATCTATTTTTGCTGTCCCATATCTTTTAAAAAGAAATAGAGGCTGTTTTTTTTTTTTTTTTTCTTTCATTCATTTATTTATTTTCGGCTGCTCTGGGTCTTTGTTGGCAGTTGCAGCGAGTGGAGGGTTCTCTTGAGTTGAATGCGTGGGCTTCCCATTGCAGTGGCTTCTCTTGTTGTGGAGCGTGGGTTCTAAAGCCTTCAGGCTTCAGCAGCTGAGGCATGTGGACTCAGTCGTTACGGTTCCTGGGCTTTAAAGCGCAGGCTCTACAACTGTGGCTCACGGACTTAGCTGCTGCTTGGCATGTGGGATCCTTTTAGACCAGGGACAGAACCCATGCCTCCTGCATTGGCTGGTGGATTCTTTACCACCGAGCCACCACGGAAGCCCTAGAGGCTGTTTTGATAGAAGTTAATGAGAGACATGATGTATTATGTTTAGGGCTCAGTGCAGTTTTGTTCAATAAGGAGACTGACCCTTTAAAACCAGCCAGTTTGCCCCTGTAAAATGGTCATCTTATCTATGTATTAATAAAACAAGTAAGGAGGCTATTATGGTTACAAAGCATTTGAAAATTTGTTTATTGAAGTATAATTGATTTACAGTGTTGTGTTCGTTTCAGGTGTAACAAAGCATTTTTAGACCATTAGGAATATGCCTGCTTTTATGTGCAAGCCTTGGACAAGAGTGATTTCATGCTTTGAAAGTGTTTGAATGGGGTTTTCAGAATGGCTAGCGATTATTCTGAGTCTTGTGTGGTGGTCAAGTTGAGTTTGATCACTATTGGTAAGAGATTATTTCCTGGAGGAAGTGAAGCAGAGGGCTTGGGGGATGGTCAGTGTTTTCCTTTTGTCTGTCTCAGAACCTGTCAAGTGTTAAAGGATTCCTACACATGGCAAACTGAAAGAGGTTTAAGATCTGAGAGTGGAGGAGGAGGGTCAGTCAGTGTACCAAAGACCCAGCCACTGGGGTTTCCACTGAGGGTTTTGTGGGGGGTTCCCAAGTGTCAGGAATGAGCATGAGGATTCCGCCTAGGAAATGATGCTTAGTTGGAAAATCCACAGCTTTAGGAAAAAACTCATCACTGGCTACCATTTCCTTCAAAATCATGCTCCCCTTAAGAGGGCAAAATAAATGTCAAGTTTTGATCATGTCCATTCCTCACTTGACATCCTTACCAGTTTATGGAGGTACTTTTCTTCTGCTGAAGCTTCCGTTTTGAGCCTATTTTTTTCATCTAAGCAGAACGCTGCACTTTGTTACTCTTTCTTCAGAGTTTGGAGGTGACTTCAGGGTTATCCTGGATAACTTCCTGGTTCTGTTTCAGCCTCATGCTAAAGCTCTTGACAAAAGTCTATCCCTAACAGCATCTTGAATGTGCTGGAGTTCGCCATTCACAAAATCCCGATCAGTTGTGAGATATTCACAAATTTCCTTTACCTGTTAAAAGACTTGGAGAAGTAGAAACCAGGTCAACTTTGTTTATCTCCCTCAACTGACCAGGTAATTTTTTATTTATCCCATGGAGCACCTATTAATATTTTAATTGATCCACGGAATTTACTTTGGGAAATGATTTAAGTTCACTATGAATTTATTCTTTGCTTTAAAAATGAGGATTAACACTTCTTGATCATTTACTTTTTTAAGAGACAATGTGCTAATTTGCATGGACCAGCTACTTTAACGCTTATAAAAATCCTGGGATTCAGGGACTGGTATTGAGTCCCTGTCTCAATAAGGAAAGCAGGACTTGGAGAGTAACTTGCCCGAGGTCATATGGCAAGGGTACCATACAGCCAGGGTTTGGTCCAGAAAGGTCTGCTGCGGAGCCCAAGCACAGTGCCGCCACATCCTTCTGAGTCCGAATGTGCAGTTCCAGCTCATTTTCACATTGACCTGAAACTCAAAGTTCTGCTTAACAGGCTTGGGACACACGGTGGAATGGCTGAATTATATTATGAAATATATCATAGCACGGCCCTGACAGTATGTTCCTCCCCTGCTTCTAGAGGCCACTCAGAACATACTGAGTGTCTTTCATCACTGCATGCATTTGTTGGTATTTTCAGAAGTAGCTAGGGCAAGTGATGATAAATGCATGCTGCAGTATGGATGTCGCATCTCTGTGGGCACTGAAGTCCTGCCATCTTTTCATGGCTGTTCAGCATCACCTTCATGGCTATGCGTAGAGAGTAGAGACTGTTTGGTGGCCTTAACCTTACACTAGTGTCTTTAATCTCTTAAATGATTATAGTATACATTAGACTTTCCTTTTGGCTTTTGATGTGTCGTCCTTTTTATCAGGCTATGTAGAATACAACTTTTAGTATCAATGTGTGTCTTACACACATGTTCAGAAAACACATTATGTTATCGGGTGCTGGAAAGAAAAAGAAGCTGCTAGTGATCTTAACGACATCCAAGTGTCTTTATGAGATGCAGTCAACCATGTATTAATTCCCTCTATCCATCATTAGTTGAGTGTCAAAAATATATGCAAAAGAAAATGGAACCTGGGTAGGAAGGTAGTGAAGAGGTTTTTACAAATTAGATTATTTGAGTAAATGATTCCTCAGACAGAAGGATATTGTCCAAAGGGCCCTTTAATTATTATTCACTTTCTTTGGCACACAAAAGAATATTGTCAGGGCAGCAAGAGCACTTCACTAAGTTGAATTAAAAGGATGGCTGTCAGGCTTAGGACCTGGTCCACATCTGATGCAAAGGACTGCCAGGGTGGCATCTCTAGGCCTCAGTCGGAGTCCATGCCCATCAGTGGCTGGGTGATTGATCTAAACCTTCTCCCTCTGGAGGGGGCTGAGCAACCCCTGAGTCCCAACCCCCTTTTCTTTAATGACATGTGCTCTGGCCAAGATACACACGCATCTCTGTCTGACAATTAGCTAGAAAAGCCCAACCATCCAAGACTATTTTCTATTTTCTAAAAAACTGTGTACTCTAAGTCTGGAACGAAAGGAAAGCAGTAACAAACAAGAGCAACTTGATTCCCAGCCCCTGGGATTCCTCCAGCAGGTGACTTGCTGCTTGCGTTTCCTTGAAAGGCAAAGGTCTGATGGACAGTCATGCAGCGAGGTCTGGACTCCTTCACCTAGAAGCTTTCAGGAGTCAGCCCAACTCTTTCCCATGAGTTTCCAGAATGGTGCTACTCATCTGGTTGTGAAGAAAAGCATAACCTAGAGGTTTTCTCAAAGGGGCAATAGGAAAAAAACCCATCCTAATATCATGAATGGGCAAAGGGCCAAGACACCACAAAGCAGAGTATTAAAGAGGAAAAGCAATGTGATAACTTCCAAAATCAGAATGGACCTTATGGGGAAAACAATCTGTACTTTTTCTTGAACTTAATGTATGTTTGCTATTTAGAGTTATAATTAGGTATTGTGGGGGTGGGGAGTCAGAAAGCCCTATTATGCTTTCCCTGATGGTTCCAGTGCTTGGCTTTTTCTGGCATGAACCTGACTCTAGAAGAGGCTGGCAGGCACCCTGCCCTCGTGCTAGCCTCTGGGACACCTCCCCACACTGCCCACACCACCCCGCCCTGCCCCGCCCCGCCCAGCTTCTGTCTGCAAGGTGTGTCTGGGCACAGTTGGACAGCTCCTACTGCCTATCAGAAAAGAGAGACTGAAAAATTTGCTGAGAAGTGGTTATTAGATGCTGCAGCCTTAACTCACTTTATGCACATGATAATTGCTAAAAGGTGCCCCTCCCCGGAGCATGTTGGAGAACTGGAATTAAGCGGAAGCCTGTATTAACCCTGCCCGAGATGGTCTGATGGGTGAGCACAGCTGTCTTTGTCCCCATCTGGGAGGTATGCCAACGTGTTGGCGGCTTTGGCTGTGTCCTTCCCACCTCTTAGGTGGCTCAGACAGCAGTCTCTGTTGACATCCTGGTGTTCCTCATGACAGAATTAAAGTAAAAAATAATCTGATCGGTGGTCGAAAAGTAACATTAACAAAGTTTTCTAGAGATTTTACCTATTTTCAGTGAGGGGCCTTCACGACTGAGGGAATGAGCACTGCATGCATGCCTTCACGTTTACTTTCAATATTCTGGGTTTTTACATGCTACCTGTATGGATCCCAGCCTAGGCATGAGCATATTTTCATAGGAAATGTTCACCTCCCTCTCCGCTGGCTTTCTGCCATACGGGCTGGTGGGCTCCTTCCGAGGTTTTCACATTTACTGCTTGCCTGAGCATTGAGATTTGGACAGAGTCATCTTGCTGCTGTAGATTAGGTGTTGATCTAAAATGAAATAAAGAAATCCCTGCTGACATGGGGTAAACGGGGTGGTGGATGAGGGTGGACCTTCCCTGCCCTGCCGTGTCCCACAGCTTCGCTGTAACAATGCTTCATACTTCTTGGATTCTCATTTAAAAACATCTTTTTTAAAAAATATATTCATCACTAATACACGCTCACTGTGAAAAATTTAGAATGCACATCTAAAGAAGTATCAAATTAAAATCATCTTAACCTCAGCACTCAGAGACAGGAACTCAGATTTTTGAACCATTTCGTCCCATTGTTTCTCGTGCAGAGGCATAGGTACACATCCATATATTTTTGTTGTTGTTCAGTTGTGTCCGACTCTTTGCCACTCCACGGACTGCACCATGTCAGGCTTCCTTGTCCTTCACTAGTTCCCTGAATTTGCTCAAACTCATGTCCATTGAGTCAGTAATGCCATCCAACTATCTCATCCTCCATGTCCCCTTCTCCTCCTGCCCTCAGTCTTTCCCAGCATCAAGGTCTTTTCCAATGAGTCGGCTCTTCGCATCAGGTGGCCAAAGTATTGGAGCTTCAGCTTCAGCATCAGTCTTCCCAAAGAATATTCAGGGTTGATTTCCTTTAGGATTGACTGTTTTGATCGCCACAGAGATTTCTTTTTTAAAATGGATCATGATTTATATTCAGTTTTATGACATGGATTTTTCATTGAATATATAAAGGGCTTTCCCTCCCAATATTCAAATAGTTTTATATTATTTATATTGTTCACTTACTATGTCGTGGCTATGATTTTGTATCAAAATATTATTTAAAATGCTATTTTAAATGATTAATAGCTGCCTATTACAAGAAAATTCTTTTATTGTTGGATGTGTCTACTATATAATTTAACTTTACTGGATTTCTGAGATTGACTGTTAAAAACTGTTTATTAGACATCTGTACTTCTAGTTTTTGAATTTTCTGTTTTTCTATATGATAATCGTTTGCCCATTTGATTTATAAAAGCTGATTATATAATAAAGACATACAATTTTCAGTGTATTGAATGCAATATATTTTTCTTTAAGGCTATTAAAGCTTTTTTTAAAATGAAATATAACACACGTAGAAAAAGCACAGAACAGAAACAGGCGGTCCCATGATAATCCCTTGTGAGCATCCATGGCCTGCAGCCTCCCTGTGTGCCTTTCCAATCGTCACCCATTTGCTATTAATTTCTAAGAAGTCATCGATTTTTGATTTTTCTGTTCCTTCTGTACGGTTTTCCTTTGTATTTAACAAGCATTTTTAGTATGCCATTTTTATTTCTCTAGTTTATATATATATTTTCATAGTCACTGCTCTATGGGTTTAAAATACACAGCTTGAGGTATCACTATTTCAGGTTAACACTCACCTAATTCAAGTAAAATTTAGCCAGTCTGCTACAGTATAGCCCCATTTACTCTCCCCTCTTTGATGGTATTATTGTCATCTATAGGCATTATAGTGGCTTCCCGGTGGTGCAGAGGTTAAAGCGTCTGCCTGCAATGTGGGAGACCTGGGTTTGATCCCTGGGTCGGGAAGATCCCCTGGAGAAGGAAATGGCAACCCACTCCAGTACTCTTGCCTGGAGAACCCCATGGATGGAGGAGCTTGGTGGGCTACTGTCCACGGGTCGCAAAGAGTCAGACACGACTGAGTGACTTCCCTTTTACTTTCACTTTCATAGACATTATAAGCCCAACAATGAAATTCTGGAATTACTCGTTTCAATCTTAGGCTTTTAGAAGAAATTGAGATAAGAAAAAAAAAAAAAATTTTAATTCATATAAATTTTACGTTGACCTATATATTTACTATTTCTGGGCTCTGTATTTCTTCCTATGGATTTGAGTTGGTGTCTTTTCCTTTCCTCCTGAAGAACTTGCTGTGGTATTTCTTATAAGGCAGGTCAACTAACAACAAAGTTTCTTAGCATTTTTCTTGGAATATGTTTTGTCTTCATTTTTTAAGGATTGTTTTGCTGACTTTATAGAATTCTTGGTTGACAGCTCTAAGTTATTTCCCTAGCACTTTGAATATGTCGCTCCACTGCCTTTTGGGCTTCTCTGTTTCTGATACAAAAGTCAGCTGTTAGTCATGTTGTTATCCCTCTACATGCTGAGTCATTTTATACTTGCTGCTTTTATGATTGTTTGCTTGTCTTTGGCTCTCATCAGGCTGAATGCAATGTATTTATCCTATATTATGTTTTGTTTGAGCTTCTTGCATCTGTAGATTACACTTTTTCATCAAATTTGAGAACTTTTGGCTATTATTTCTTTGAATACTATTTTTTCCTGCATTTTCCTCTCTCTTTTCAAGAAATTCCACTATATGTGTATTCAGTTCAGTTCAGTTCAGTCGCTCAGTCGTGTCTGACTCTTTGCGACCCCATGAATCACAGCACGCCAGGTCTCCCTGTCCATCACCAACTCCTGGAGTTCACTCAGACTCACGTCCATCGAGTCAGTGATGCCATCCAGCCATCTCATCCTCTGTTGTCCCCTTCTCCTCCTGCCTCTAATACCTCCCAGCATCAGAGTCTTTTCCAATGAGTCAGCTCTTTGCATGAGGTGGTCAAAGTACTGGAGTTTCAGCTTTAGCATCATTCCTTCCAAAGAAATCCCAGGGCTGATCTCCTTCAGAATGGACTGGTTGGATCTCCTTGCAGTCCAGGGACTCCCAAGAGTCTTCTCCAACACCACAGTTCAAAAGCATCAATTCTTTGGCACTCACCCTTCTTCACAGTCCAACTCTCACATCCATACATGACCACAGGAAAAACCATAGCCTTGACTAGACGGACCTTCGTCGGCAAAGTAATGTCTCTGCTTTTGAATATGCTATCTAGGTTGTTCATAACTTTTCTTCCAAGGAGTAAGGGTCTTTTAATTTCATGGCTGCAGTCCCCATCTGCAGTGATTTTGGAGCTCCTCAAAATAAAGTCTGACACTGTTTCCACTGTTTCCCCATCTATTACCCATGAAGTGATGGGACCAGATGCCATGATCTTCATTTTCTGAATGTTGAGCTTTAAGCCAACTTTTTCGCTCTCCTCTTTCACTTTCATCAAGAGGCTCTTTAGTTCCTCTTCACTTTCTGCCATAAGGGTGGTGTCATCTGCATATCTGAGGTTATTGGTATTTCTCCCTGCAATCTTGATTCCAGCTTGTATTTCTTCCAGTCCAGCATTTCTCATGATGTACTCTGCATATAAGTTAAATAAACAGGGTGACAATATACAGCCTTGACGTATTCCTTTTCCTATTTGGAACCAGTCTGTTGTTCCATGTCCAGTTCTAACTGTTGCTTCCTGACCTGCATACAGATTTCTCAAGAGGCAGGTCAGGTGGTCTGGTATTCCCATCTCTTGAAGAATTTTCCACAGTTTCTTGTGATCCACACAGTCAAAGGCTTTGGCATAGTCAATAAAGCAGAAATAGATGTTTTTTCTGGAACTCTCTTTCTTTTTCCATGATCCAGCAGATGTTAGCCATTTGATCTCTGGTTCCTCTGCCTTTTCTAAAACCAGCTTGAATATCAGGGAGTTCACGGTTCATGTATTGCTGAAGCCTGGCTTGGAGAATTTTGAGCATTACTTTACTAGCGTGTGAGATGACAGCAATTGTGCGGTAGTTTGAGCATTCTTTGGCATTGCCTTTCTTTGGGATTGGGCATACTTGATAATTTCCACAAGTCTATCTCCGTTTATTAAAAATTTTCCCCGTTATTCGTGTTGGATAAGTTTTATTTGCCTACTGTTGTTCTATTCTGCCATCTTAGGTATTGAGCTTATCTAGTGAATATTCATTTTGATTACTGTATTTTTCACTCTAGAATTTTCATTTTTCATTTAGGTCTATTTTTTTTAAGCTTATACTTCTCTATTTTTGTTCTTGGTTTGAATAAATGACATTCTATATTCCTTTATTTGGGCTACCCAGGTGGCGTTAGTTGTAAAGAATCTTCGTCCCAGTGCAAGAGACACAAGCGATACGGGTTCATTCCCTGGGTCAGGAAGATCCCCTGGAGTAGGAAAGGGTACCGCATTCTGGTATTCTCGCTTGAAAAATTCTATGGGCAGGAGAACCTGGTGGGCCACAGTCTGTGCGACTGCAAAGAGTCAGCCATGGCTGAGCGACTTAGAGTGCAAGATAAATCGCTTCAGTCCTGTCTGACTTTTTGCAACTGACCCTATGGACTGTAGCCCACCAGGCTCCTCTGTCCATGGGATTCTCCAGGCAGGAATACTGGAGTAGGTTGTTATGCCCTCAACCAGGGGACCTTCCTGGCCCAGGGACCGAACCCACATCTCTTACATTTGCTGATGGGTTCTTTACCCACTAGTGCCTCTGAGCACATTCCTTTAATTTTTTTTTTTTTTTTTTTACTGAGGTGAAATTCACATGCATAAATTTAACTGAAGTGTATAAATCAGTGGTATTCAGTAAACTCACTATGTTGTTCTAAAATATTTCTGTCACTCCAGAAAGAAATCTTGTACCTGTTAAAGTGTTGCTTCCCATTCACTTTTCTTGCACTTGCCTACACTTAGTCTGTACAATATGTTTTCTAAGGGTGTGCGGCTGCTGATACATCTGCTTCATTTTTGAAACTTCTGGCTTCCTAAGCGTTGCTTCCTAAGAGTTGAGGCAACTTTGCCTCAAGATTTAGTTTTCTTTTCTTCTCTTGAGTCTCACCTGCATATGCCAGAGGTTCTCCGGGCAGCCAAAGGGATGTGGATAGCTTACTTAGCTCTTCCAGGATCTCCCCATTACCTTTCTGGCTATTCGATCACTCACCCTCAGTGGGACTGCAATTTCACACTAGCCTAACTATGGGTTCCCCTACACTGATTTTTTTCTGAGTTTGCAGCTTTTACTGACAGCACCATCAGGTGAAGATTTTTCCCCATTCCAAGACAGGTCAGCCCCTTTGGCAGTAACATGCTGTTTTTCACAGCCAGTTTTGCCCTGCCATAACTACCTCGCCAGCTGAGTTGAGGAAGTAAATTGGGGCAGCCCTAGCGAGAAAGCCACAGGTTCTCAAACTTATACCAGTTTTTTATGAATAAACACTTCCAGTTTGCTGTTTGCTGTTGGTCAATTTCTAGAGCCCTAAAATATTTGCTTTTGACATTGTATTCCAGTTCTATAGTTGTTTCTGGGGAGAAAGATTGCTGATCTCTTTTCTCCATTATGGCTGGAAGTTTTTCTACCACAGTAATTGTTTTTAAGTTTGACCTTTTCATTTTCACATGGTTGAATATATCAATGTTTTCTGTAGTGTCATACTTAGATATCTTCATTTCAAGATTCCCTTCTAATTAAGAGAAATTTTGTTCTATGATACTATGGTTCATTCCATTCAAAAGAACTGACTACATTCCAAATTCGCTTATTTCATTGTCATGAACTCAGACGCTACTTATCTTTTCTCCTTGTTGTTAGTTAGTTGTCCCAGACCAAGTTTTTGAATAATCTTTTCCTGCTTATTTGAAAAGCAACTGTTTAAATATTTGAATGATGGGTTTGCTTATTTGTTTGACCTTTGATTCTATTCCATTGATTTGTTCCTGTATTAACTCTTCATTGGAAATGCTACTGTTTTAAATATTGTATCTTTTAGAATGGCTTCTTCTATGAAGTGTGACAAAGATCCTCCCTTTGTCCTGCTTACATTTCAAATCATACAACAAACTTATGTATTTTTACGCCACAGAGTTGGCATGAGTCCACAGAGTTAGTTTTTCATTCATTCTTCCATACTACAGAAGGGTTTTGAGCTTGTATTGTGTGCCAGGCAACATGATGACTAGGGAGGTGATGGTGGCAGGACCAGTGACATGATCCTCTCGTGTCAGAGTCCAACAAGACCCTGCCTTGCTAGAATTTGAATTATAGCATGGAGACAAGAAAAAAAAAGAGAAGGTTAATAAAAATAATTGAAAGCTATGGCATGTGATATGAAGCAAATAATTAACATGGTGTGATGGAGAATAGCAGAGGATGTTTGTTTTAGTTGGGGTGGTTGGGAGAGTTCCAGTCGAGAAATGGGTGGTTAAGTCCAATCCTACGTGGTAGGTAGGAGCTTCACAGGAGCTAAACATTGTTTTTCTTATTTCCAAACAGTTGTCTATTTGTCCCATCACCATTTACTTTAAGATTTATCTTTCAATCCATGGATAGGAGGGCATGGAGAGAATAGCACACGCCTGCATACCCTGCTGTAGAAAGAACCTGAAGAGCTGAAAGGAAACCCTGAGGCTAGATTCTGGAATGTGGGCGGGCTTGATTGAGAAGGATGCAGCATGAGAGAGGTAAGTAGTTGTCAAGTCTTGCCTGGCCTTGTGGACCACAGAGGGAAGTCTGCATTGCATCCTTAGTACAATGAGAAGCCCCTAAAGGGATGTCTCCAAGGCAGTGATACACCCTGTTTTCAGAAGACCATTCCTGTTGTGACGTGGATGAGGAACTGAAGGAGAGAGAGGACAATGTGGGAACATGGTTTAGTGCTTGGATGGCCGGGGACAGGTGATGGTGGTGGTCCAGCCTGGAGGTCCAGTGTGGCTGCACAGGATGGGCAACATGTCCTGCTGATGAGCCAGACTTGGGGCAGATGGAAAGTCGGGTAAAATGTGTAGGGGCAGTTTTACCCACCTGTGGAATCTGGAAACAGACCTCTCGTAATGTGCAGGCGAGGAATTGCTGCTTGGGCAAGCTACGTTTTTCAGGCAGCGTCTATCCTGAGATGGGAGCATACGCTGGGAGTGCTTTGGGAGATAATTGATGTGGGGATGTAGCACAATTTACTGGAAATCAGTGGTGTGGGCAGTGAGGAGAAGTGACTCTGAACCTCTTGGTAAGCATCACACACCAGGATTGGGAAGGGCCAAGAATTCAACAGAAAAGGCGATCAGTGTGAGAAGGAGATATAAACAATTGACAGAATGTTACGGCTTTACAGAAATGTCAGGGTATTAAAGTGGGTGTCTGAGGAAACAGAAAGTTGCAATCTGAAATGATGAATAAGCCACTGCCAGTTGTCACACAGAATGTGTGAGGAGCATGTGTGAGCAGAGAGAGGCTGAGCTGTATTCCCGGGTGGCAGGCAGTGGTGGCCAGGCACACAGCAAGTCCTCCCTGCAGCCACGATGCCCTCCCACGGCACCCTGTCCCCTGCTCACCACCTCCGCTGTCACTGGTCCAGGCTTGCCCTCCTGGCTAGGATGGAATTCCATCAGGACAGTGTGGTGGGTGGCTGGGATTCCCGCCGGTGTGCACAGCCTGTATCCCTCCCTCCCCTTGAATGTGAGACCTGTGATTAGGACATGGTGTGTGACAAAGAGAAGGGAGTCTCCAGATATAATGAAGGTCCCAAATCAGTTAATTTTGAGTTAATCAAAAGGGAGAGTGCCTGGGTGGGCCTGACCTAATCAGATGAACCCTTTAAAAGAAGGTCTAGAAGTCAGACCTGAAACAGCAGAGACATTCTCTTGTTGGTCTTGAAGATGCATACTGGTGCCTGGTAGGGAAGGCCATGTGGCAGGGATCTGTGGAGGCCCCTGTTTTCTGAGAGCCGCAATCTTACCATGGCAGGAAACAAGGCTCTGCAACACCCGGTGAGCCTGGAAGAGGACTCTAAGCCCCAGGAAAGAGTGGAGCTCTGGCCAACACTTTAACAGTGGTTGGTGAGACCCTGAGAAGGGGAGACAGTCGAGCCATGCCTCTGCTCCACAGAAACTGTGAGATAATAAACAGATGGAGTTTTATTCTGCTTTGTTTGTGGTAATTGTTACATAGCAGTAGGTGGTTTTAATACACTGTCTGGGGCTGTCATAGCTTTTCTTCCAAGGAGCAAGTGTCTTTTAATTTCATGGCCTAGACAGCAAATTAAAAAGCAGAGACATCATTTTGCTGACAAAGGTCCATCTAGTCAAAGCTATGGTTTTTCCAGTAGTCATGCACGGATGTTAAGAGGTGGCCCAGAAAGAAGGCTGCTGCTGCTGCTGCTAAGTCGCTTCAGTCACGTCTGACTCTGTGTGACCCCATAGATGACAGCCCACTAGGCTCCTCTGTCCCTGGGATTCTCCAGGCAAGAATACTGGAGTGGGTTGCCCTTTCCTTCACCAATGCATGAAAGTGAAAAGTGAAAGTGAAGTCGCTCAGTCGTGCCTGACGCTTAGCGACCCCATGGATTTCAGCCTACCATGCTCCTCTGTCCATAGGATTTTCCAGGCAAGAGTATTGGACTGGATTGCCATTGCCTTCTCCGGAAAGAAGGCTTAGAGCCAAATAATTGTTGCTTTCAATCTGTGATACTGGAAAAGACTCTTGAGAGTCCCTTGGACTGCAAGGAGATCCTACCAGTCAATCCTAAAGGAAGTCAATCCCCTGAATATTCATTGGAAGGACTGATGATGAAGCTGAAGCTCCAATACTTTGGTCATCTGATGCGAAGAGCCAGCTCATTGGAAAAGACTCTGATGCTGAGAAAGATTGAAGGCAGGAGGAGCAGTGGGTGACAGAGATGATTGGATGGCATCACTGACTGGATGGACATGAGTTTGAGCAAACTCTAGGAGATGGTGAAGGACAGGGAAGTCTGGCATGCTGCAGTCCATGGGGTCGCAAATAGCTGGACATGACTGAGCGACTGAAGAATAACAACAGGAGGTGTGTAGCGACTCTAGGAGCCAAGGTGTTGCTGTTGTAGCAGCTGGGTCTGGCAGCATGGGGCAAGATCGCCTTGGGGGCCCAGCGTGACAGTCTGACTCAAGAAGGGAATCACCTGAGTAACTGCAGCAATAAACCAAACTTAATCAAGGGCCCTTTCCTTCCTGCCTGCCTTTCTTTCTGTCTCTTTTCTTTCCAGCAAGGGGAAAAAATCCTTTTTCAACCTCAACTGATAGGGTTTCAGCCACACAGAGAACTGGGTTTTAAATTGCTCCTCACACTTCATATAGCAGCTGGTTAGGAAATAAAACATCTTCCATTTAGACAAATAAGCAAAAAAAAAAAAGGCAGAAAATTAATAACCAGAAAGATACACTCATTTTATGACCCTATTTCTGAAACAAAACAAAGCACAGGGCTCTTTGAAAGGCAGGACTGTGTGGTGGAGATGTGTGGTGGAGGGGGGACCTGGGCTGGGGCAGGCATGGCAGATGGCTGGGGTGGAGTAATGGACCCCCACTTCACCCACCCCTCATCCTGGACTTTGCTCTCAGCTGGCCATGATGAGGCTCAGGTCTGTGAAGGCCTGGGCTGGGCCTGCCCTGAAGAGCTAGCCCCAGGGATCACTGTGACCTAACCTCACCCCCAGGACTATTTTCCCAGGAATGTGGCCTTTATGAGGTCACTCTTGCACAGAAGGTTCTGGAAACTCTCCTCTGCCTCATGTCCAGCCACGTGTGCCCACGGCATATTTCTGGCACCATTTCCCAGGCTCATTTCCTGCACGGGGTGCATCACTGATACTCAGGACTGGTTTCTCTGTACCAGGGTCTGTGAGCAGCAGCTGATACATATTAGCTCATTTAAACCTCATGGCAACTCTGCTAGGTGGGTGCTGGATTTATTATGCCCATTTCACAGATGAGGACAATGAGGCACAGAGGGTGCACAGCGTCCACAGGTGAAGGCACAGCTGAGCTCTAAACCCAAGCATTGGGATCTGGCTAGAGGTGGCCAGCTACAAGGGCGGGGGGGTGGAGGCCCCAAACAAATTTGAATAAAAATAATAGTAAAAAATTTTAAATAAAGGTATTTCAAAATTAAAAGCACTGAGTTTCTATTTGAGATGATTGTCTTTAAAAATATCGACACTTTCAAACACAGAATCCCTCTGCATGGTAATGGTGCTGGTCACAGGACAATAAAGGAATTTAGGAGTAACGTGACTCCGTGGTGCCCTTTCTCCCTGGGATGTGGTCCCTGGATGCTCCCGAGGTAGTGGTTGCTAGATGACTGCCTTGCTTCCAGGGCTCTCTGTGTGCTGCCGTGACTATACTTTCTCCCCAGGATGTAGCAGGGAAGCCAGTGCCGCCCTGGCGCCCAGCTTGTCCTAAGCTGCAGTCACTCAGGACCTGCCTTTGCAACCGAGCACACCTCGGCCTTTCCCTGCCCTCACCGCTCTCCGGGTGTGGATCTGTCTCCCTCCCCTTTGCCCACCTCCCCTCCCACTCCTCCGGTGACCGTCAGTGTCCTCCCAAGTCCCGATGGTGTTCTAGCCCCTTCCTGACTGTCTCAGGGCATCACCCTCAGGTAATGTTTGCCTTCAGTAACCTGTCCTGGGACCTGGAGATGACCCCTCTGGCAGAGTTGTCATCTCCTGAAGGTCAGAGAGCTGATCTAACATGTCCATGCTCCCTGCAGAGCTCAGCAAAGCACCCCCACCTGCTCTCCACCACACACACACATGTGCTGACTGAACTTCAGCCCTAGGAAGGGTCCAGCGGGACCTTGCCATTCAGCAAAAATCCTCAGAGTTGAGAGCCTGTGCTCCGTCCTGGGTGGGTGCTCTGGGGAGATATAAATGGGGGCCTGCCCTCAGAAGGGAGGTAAGAAACTTGCTCCAGCACCTCTGATAGAGGTATTGGCTCTGCTGCACAGAAGCTGGGGCACCCTGATGTCTGTTCTCTGACAGCAGCGCCCCAGGGTGGGGCACGCAGAGTGACAGGTGTTCTGTGGAGGACATCTCGCACCTTCTTGACACTGACTTCAGGGAAAGCTGCAAGGCACACCTATCCGGGCTGAGTGCCCAGGTGCCCTGCTTAGGGTCCTTCGTCCTCATCTCAGGAGGCGTGGTGGGCGCCGTCTGCCCTGGAGCTGTCCCCTTCTCTTGCTCTCAGTTCACCAAGGTCCAATCAGATTTTGAGGGTCCCCACAGTTTCCCACAGGAACCCCAAGTCCTGTGTGTGGACCAGGTTATCCAGGAGACAGGCAGGTATGTGCCCCAGGAGACAGTATATACACACCCGCTGAAGGAGGTACTGGGGAGGGGTGTCCCGAGGTCAGAAGGCTCTGGGCTCCAAGCAGCAAACCGATAAGTGAGGTGGACCACATATAGGAAGTGATATCGGACTGGCTGTTAGCATTTGCTTTGTATATTTATGTGCTTCTATGCTGCTGCTGCTGCTGCTGCTAAGCTGCTTCAGTTGTGTCCGACTCTGTGCGACCCCATAGACGACAGGGGCCCCACCAGGCTCCGCTGTCCCTGGGATGTTCCAGGCAAGAACACTGGAGTGGGTGGCCATTTCCTTCTCCAATGCATGAAAGTGAAAAGTCAAAGTGAAGTCACTCAGTCGTGTCCGACTCTTCGCGACCCCATGGACTGCAGCCCACCAGGCTCCTCCGTCCATGGGATTTTCCAGGCAAGAGTACTGGAGTGGGTTGCCATTGCCATAAATAATTACAATTACTGTATCTTCTTGGCTTGATAGCTGAGTCACTTCACTGTACAGCAGAAATGAACAACATTGTAGAGCAACTATATCCCATTTTTTAAAAAGAGAATTAAAAGGAAAAAAAAAGTGGTCTTAAAGAGTTTTGTTCTCCATTTGACTTATTTCTTAGGGAAATTTAAACATTTTGAATAGTTTTTGATTTACAGAAAAGTTGCAGAGGCAATACAGGATGTCCCCATGCCCCCTCACCTAGCTTCCCTTTGACATTAGTAGCTGAAATCCCCTAGAGACAGCGGTCACAACAAAGACACCCAGCTTTGCTCGGTTACTATTGCTGAACTTAAGATTTTGTGTGGATTTCACCAATTGCCCCTTAAATGCACCCCCGCCCTGGCTTTTTCTGGACTGTAGATCCAGTCCAGGATTCCACACTGAATTTAGTCATCATGTCGCTTTCATTTCCTCTGGTCTGTGACAATGTCTTGTGTTTATAGTGATTTTGTCTTGGTGGGTACTGCCCATAGATGCAGAATGTCTTCCTGCCTTTGATAGAAACAGGAGGTAGGCCTAGAAAAATCCTGATTTTTTTTTTTTCTTGAAAGATGGTACGTTTTCATGTGGAATTTCCTAATTTTTTTCACTTAAAAATTGTATTGATGTATAACTGGTTTGTAACATGTTATTTCTGCTGTACAGCAAAATGATTCAGTTGCACACACACATATATATATATATTCTTTTCCATTATGGTTTGTCACAGGATATTGAATATAGTTTCTTGTGCTAAATTCCAAGTAAGACCTTGTTGTTTGAATTTCCCAATTTTTAGCATTGCTAGTTTATAAATGCTATTACTACTAAGCAGCACCTCCAACTCTGGGAGTTAGGTAGGGTTGGCATAAAGTCCCTGGGAATGCTGCCTTCTGGGCTGGGGCATGGAAGGTGTCAGAGGAGGCACTGAAATGATACCTATACATATCAAAACCAGCACGTCTGCAAGTCCCACCCAGCCACTTGAGCTCTGACCATGTGGCTCAAAGATGAAGGGTGTTTGTTGGCTGCCCAGAAGAATGAATTTGGAAAGAGGCAACGTCTGGTTTTTGTGTTTTCCTCTCGCTCTTGCCTACTGTTTAATCCCATTAATTGATCTGTAACCAGTTTTCTTGTGAAGTTCCTGAACTCTGTCTGACCCAGGGGACCTTGATCTGGGACCATGGTGTGGAGATGCTTTTCCTCAGACACGGGTTGAGCAGATGAGTTATCTGCTGGGTTTATAATGAACTTCAGTTCCACAGGGTTGGAGTCTATTTGGAAAACAGTCCTGTCTAGGACTGGCCTAAGAGAGACTTGTGTGTGTTCTAAATCTCTTCTGTTGTGTCTGACTCTGCAACCCTATAGACTGCGGCCTGCCAGATTCCTTTGTCCATGGGATTTCCCAGGCAAGAATATTGGAATGGGTTGCCATGCCCTCCTCCAGGGGATCTTCCAGACCCAGGGATCCATCCCCACATCTGGGGCTCCTGCATTGTAGATGGATTCTTTACCGCTGAGTCAGCAGGAGAGCCCTAAGAGAGACTTACTTTTGGAAAATGTCACCAAGCGTGTTTCTGAGGAGTCAGTCTGCTAGGCTGAGTCTACTCTCCCTGGTGAGAGGTGGAGTCCAGATTCCTCACACAGCAACCACTGCCAGCCCCGGTAACCAGGGCATTAGGTACGGTTCTTGGAAGATCCTCACTTCAGCTCCTGCCATCCTCTTCCCTTACAGATGAAACACAGGGAGAGGCAGTCGCTGGCCTGAGATCACGTAGTTGCTTAGCCCTCGATAGGAGATTTGTTTCCAGCTGGCTAGTTAGGACCCAAACCCGTCGCCTCTGTGCTGTGCCCAAGATCTTGGCTGTTGTAATGGGAGAAAGGCAAGTCTGCTTCGGGGAGCATGTCTATGAGGTCTGGAAGGAGGTGGCGTTGGAGTGAACACTGGGGAAGGGTTAACAGGATTTGCAGGTGATGTCTCAATGTGTACCCAGGTTTAATTGCATGGGACCCATTCCTCAGAAGGGTATGTAGAGCTCGGGAGCTTAGAGTCCCACCTCTGGGGTCACTGGTACCAGTCAATGTGCAGAGAAAACGGCACAACTCAATGTTTGTGGAAAAAGTCAGCTTCTAAAAGGCCTCTCTGTTGCTAAGTTTCTGGTCCCCTCTGCAGCTTCTTAGGGCATGCTGGGGAGGAAAGGACTTTATGTGCTTGTAGAGTTGGCACATCCCAGCGGGGCTCTGGGGCAGTTTGAAAACCCTCAGCTGCTTCTGAAGAGGAAAACGAGCCCTGAGTGACCTGGTCAGAAGCCTGAAGATATGGCTTTGCGGTCATTCAGCGCTCCACATGGCCGGGGGATAGTTTGCTGTGGCAGCCTCATTCCAGGCCTCATGGCATGCTGCAGTGATGCTTCAGTTGTTTTCTCCCTTATCTACATAAACAACATAACTTTGTCAGAAAATTGAAAATCTGCACTTTCTCCCATCAGCTAAAATGGGCTGTCAGATAAGGCTTTTCTTCCCCCCTTCTTCCTCTCTTGCATCCGATGAATGATGTAAATGGTTTTTGGCTTTGGAGTTTTTTTGCCAGGCACTAGAGTAAATGATCAGAGTAGTAACATTTTTAACCTTATCTATCATACTGAAACATTTTTTCTGCCTCCAATAAAACATGTCAGAGTCGATTAAGGACATTTTTCAATGAGGTATAATTCACAGATTTTAGTAGCGAATCCAAGAGCACTGAAGTATTAAAGAGGCTGTGAATACTTAATTACGGGTATGTTACCATCCTACCTTTTGCCTGAATTCCCTGAACGCTCTGGAGCTGTGCTCTGAAAATGCGCGGGGTCGGAAGAGCGGCAGGTACGATGGCCGGGGCTGTGTCGCATCGTATCTGGTGACAGGGCCGTGAAAGATACGGCAGCTCAGTACGTCTGGCGGCGCTTATCTGGTACATGAGTGCACATTACTTCCCAAAGACCGGGATCACTTTGGACAGTATCATTAAATGCCACGTCATTACCTGTTATGGAGCAGTGCTTTAGCTTCAAGGGCCTCTTGGGACACGTGCAACAGTCAGAAGAATGATGGGTAAAGATGGAGCCGGCATTAAATTTTCAATGGAAGCAGTATTGGCTTTGACTTTTCAGAAGCCGTATCTGTTAGATGGTGTTTGTCACTGGGCCGCAGAGCTGTGGATGTTCGTCAGTTGAAAGTTGCAGGCAGTTGAACGATATGGACAGGTGAAGGCTCCGTGGGGACCGGCCCGGCTCGCGGAGAGCTGGAGGGGGTAAATTGAAGGTTTATTTATCCCATTCGCTGTCAAGGTCAGCTTGCTAGAGAGCTGTCCTATGGATGCTTACAAATGCCAAAATCCTGGCAAATTGTCGGAAAGAGCCTCCAAATCACTGACCTTTGCACAGCTCCCATCAACGTGCCTGTGTCTCTGAGCGGGGTCCTTAGAGGGAGTTAAATGGTTGGTAAAATGGGGCTTATGCTGTTGCTGTGATGTCAGCCGAGCTGCTATGTATTTTTATTTTTGTGTTTTCAGCAATGAGGTTGAAGTTAAAGACAGCAGTGATGAAGGAGGGGTGGGAAGGGCTATGCACAATAATTAGGTTGGCATGGGTTTTGCGAAATGAGCCAAGTCTGGATTTCTGCATTTGAGAGTATTTCGAGCTTCAAGTCAGAGGCAGGCATTTCAGTGTCTCCATTGTTCTGGTCTTTGTTGGATGGGGGTGAATCAACATTCTTTTGTCCTTCCTTCATAGCCACAGCCTCTGATGTAGTGTAGGGTCTCATGGCTGTGCTGAGCAATGGACTCTTTTGCTGTGGACTTTGGGGTCTAACTTTGCCAGGGCAGCTAATCTAGGGAGCCAAGACACAGCTAATCATGTTGCCTTCCTTTGGTTGAGGATGGGGATTTGCTGAGCAATGCCACAGTGACATAGTAATCAAATGTAGAAATAATTGCTGGCAACTGAGAAAGAGCCACACTGTGGAACATTATATATCCATTAAAAAGGAGTCACTAGGCAAATACCTGTTGAATCGGAGAGCGATGATCCGTGGATCTAAGAGAAAAGACTGCGTGAATCCTATGATCAGATTTACAAAAGAAGAAAACTACCTTCCTCCTAAGGGTGCCGGATAAAATACAGAATGCTTAATACATTTGAATATCAGACTACTGAGAAATAATTTTAAAATAGTTGAGAAAGTGTTTGTTGTTTATTTGAAATTAAAATTTAACTGGATGTCTTATATTTTCATTTGCTAACTCTGGCAACTATCTCCCCTTCCCCCAGATGTGACATTTGAATGTACATGATGCATGCATGTGTGTATTTAAATGTGTAAGGATGTATGTTTGTAGATCCCTGGGTTGGGAACATCCCCTGCAGGAAGGCATGGCCACTTTAGTATCCTTGCCTGGAGAATGCTAAGGACAGAAGAGCCTGGAGGGCTAGAGTCCATGGGTTTGCACAGAGTTGGACATGACTGAAGTGACCGATTCAAAACATCAATATATTGGCTTGGAGTAAATCAAGAAGCAAACATTCTAGATAATTAACAAGGGTTTTCTGGAAAAGGCTGCATAGGGGTTGATAGGAGAGTGTGTGGTGGAGGAGGCAAGTCAAGCCGGGAGGCAGAGGGTGAGGGGAAAAGGCAAAGCCCGCAGGTGTTGAGTCATGCCTTCACTTGTTCACTTTACAAACGATTGTTCAGATTTTCTGTGTCAGGGCCTGGGGCGGACACCTCGGATGCCAAGAGGATGTGGCCAGGGACCGCCCCCGCCAGGAACCCACCCCCTTGTGGTGGGGAAGGTGGATGGGGAATGGGCACGCATCATCCGGGGAGAGGGCTGCCAGGGACCCGGTGGGGCTCACAGGAGGGGGCTCAGCTTGGGGCTGGACGGTGAGCAACTCCTCTTCCGCTGATGGTATGGAGTAGAAAATAGACCATGGCATCTCAAGGGGCCTGCTTTTGGGTCTTATCTTTCTCCTCACACCCCGCATGAGCTCAAGGACATAGACAGCCTCGCGGTGTACCTGGGGACCTGAGGGTGCTGAGCGGGACCGCCGTTGGGGGCCGCTGCGTTCCAGCTCTGTTCAGCGTGCACGGGCAGTCGCTGTGGGGCTGCGCATCCGCTCTTTACAAGACCGTTGAAAACTCTCCTTCTTATTTCCAAATTCAATTAAAGAGCCGTTAATACGTCCCAGGTTTGTTGTAATGAGCCCGTAACTGAAACTGACATCATTATCAATTCAAACAAAACACAAACGCTTCATCTTCCGCCTCCTCAGGGAAACTCCCAACTTCCTGAGCCCAGCTTCTCGCTGGCCCGAGAGTTTTTCTCTTTTAAACACAGAGTTCCAGGAGGGTCCCTCCTACTTCCCCTCCCTCTGGTCAACTGAGACTTGGATAATCATGACTCCGGAATGTTCTTTCTATGGCCAATGTTTGAGTTCCTTTTTAGGGGAGAGGCAACTGCCCAGAGACTGGTGAGCAGGAGATTCCTGTGTTCTCGTGTAGCCTAAAGCTCTGCAGCTCTGCGTATCAGCTTCTCACTGTGTAAACTTTTTAAGGCTCCCTGACAAACCTAGACAGCATATTAAAAAGCAGAGACATCACTTTGCTGACAAAGGTACATTTAGTTTAAGCCTTGGTTTTTCCGGTAGTCATGTATGGATGTGAGAGTTGGACCATAAAGAAGACTGAGTGCCAAAGAATTGATGTTTTCAAACTGTGGTGCTGGAGAAGGCCCTTGAGAGTCCCTTGCACAGGCAGCAAGGAGATAAAACCAGTCAGTCCTAAAGGAAATCAGTCCTGAATATTCATTGGAAGGACTGATGCTGAAGTTGAAACTCCAATACTTTGGCCACCTGATGCGAAGAGTCCACTCATTGGAAAATACCCTGATGCTGGGAAAGATTGAAGGCAGGAGAAGGGGGGCGACAGAGGATGAGATGGTTGGATGGCATCACCGACTCAATGAATATGAGTTTGAGCAAACTCTGAGAGATAGTGAAGGACAGGGGAGCCTGGCATGCTGCAGTCCATGGGGCTGCAAAGACTCTGACACAACTGAGTGACGGAATAGCAACTGAATAGTTGTCTCTGCAACAAGCAATGTAGAGAGAGAAGGAGCATGGGGTAATGGTGGTGAGAAGGGAGCGGGGCAGAGGGCAGAGTGGGGTGACCTGGGGATCCCCCACCTTCAGCCAGGCTGGGATGAGTCCAGCTGGACTCACCCATCAGATCCAAGGACTCACTGGGTCTTGTGGCCAGGGCACTGCAGGAGAAGCCGCAATGTGAACAGCAGTGAGTGCCAACCCAGGGCAGGGGATGGTACAGGGATCTGAGCCAAGTGCACACTGACCATGCTTAAATCTCTAACAACCCTCAGACACAGGTGGTGCCAGCCTCAGTATTTTCAGCTCAGGATGGTAGGTTACTAAGAGAGGTCGGATTATTTGCCCAGTCTTGAAAAACAGCTAATGAGTGGCTGAGCTTCAGCTCAAAGTTCTTGTATTGAAAAATTTCTCAGGGCAGCAGAGAGATGTGATGATTTGCAGAATTTTTACCCAACAGGTGTTCTTGTGAGCTGTGAACTCCTCCACAGGTGACCCCAGATCCCCTGTTCATGCACAAGCTGTGATTTCCCTTGCATGTTCCCTTGTATGTCCTTCGCTGCATCCTGAACAGCTTGCCTTCTTTCGGGCCTCATGTTCCAGAGTCTCTTACCCCCAAATTAAAAAATACCAAATGTATGACAGCACAGTTATGTGTGAGCATGGGCTGATTAGTCAGCCCATGGGGTTCCTGGGGTCCCTTGGTGCTCACCCTGATGTCCAGGTGTGTGCCAGTACTGATGAGGCTGTGAGTCTGAGCCTGGCCACGCTGAGAGCTTGTCTAAGCCTAATTTCCTACCTGCCCTGGAGTCCATGCAGTGGCCAGGCAGCACCTCTTGGCCGTGGCCCTGAAGCCAGTGCATGGCCTCTTTCTGAAGCCTGTTTTCCAAAAGGACTGGGTGCTTGGAGGCCTGGCTGCAAGACCCCATCAGCAATGCCTGGTCAGACCATTCAGCAGAGCTTGTGATAGAGTAAGTGCACATTTCCTCCATCAGCTGCCTAGCCCCAGCATTTCAGCTATCCCCGCCTGTACGTCTGGAGGTCTCTATTGCCCTGATCATCCTGAAGTGGAGAGTGACCTGTGCAGTCTGCACAGAGCCCATCAGCTTTGCCCTGGCTTGCTCCCAGCTGCCTGGGCTACATTTCTCACACTACTTCACAAACTCCTAAAAAGGTTGGCCAGCCCCAGATTGGTGATGTGTGATCCGTGGCCAGATGACAAAGAGGTCAGTGTCCGCTAATAGGTAAAGAAGTACCTGTGCCCTTCCCTAGCTCACTCCCCAGGTGAATCTTTACCTATTAGCAGACATTGTCCCTGCCTCTGAAGATAGTGGATGAAACAGACAAGATGCCTGCATTCACAGCGGTCATAGGCTTAAGGGGAGCCGATGGTGAACAAGTAAACAAATAAGATACCTTCAGACTAATCATGAAGAAAATACCTCAGTGAATTTGGTGGTCAGCTCTGTTCAGGCCTTGAGATCTGAAAGTCCAAGGGAGGCAACCAAGAGATCCCAAAAGAACAGTGCTGATTCAGACAAGGTCATGTGCAAAGGTCCTGGGGTAAGAGGATCTGGTGTGATGGAAGCTTAGGCAACACAGAGGCATGTGGTTGGAGATGAGCTGGGGAGGTGGGAAGAACTGGGTCATATAGGTCTTGTCCCTGAAACTAATGGGTGGGCTTTCTTCTCTGTCCGACTCTTCTCAGAAGCCCAAGGAGTGCATATGCCCATTGTCCCCACAGCTCTGCTTGGGCTGCTCCCTTCCTGGGAAGACCTTCCCTGCTCTACCTACTGAAATCTTGCCCACCTGAAATGCCCCCTCACCCACACAGGACCTGTTTCTCTTTCTCCTGTGCCCCCACTGGACCCAGCACCTCCTGGGCAGCAGTGCCATGGCTTTGCTGACTTGTCTCTGAGCCCTGGGCCAGGTTACGTTCCTCTGTGTGCCCCACCGTACCTGAAGCACACTATGCAAGCAGGAACCTTGTTCAGAAATGAGTCTCTGCCCTGGGAGATGAGGCCAGAGCTAGGCTTCCCGTATCACCTTGCTTTGGAGGGGCCCTAGGCTAGGGACCTGAGGGAGCAGTTAGGCATCTGCGTCAGTTATTTTTAGCTTTGAGTGGGCTGCTGCGTAAGTGATGGCTCAGGTTGACCAGCAAAGGGAGAAGGCTGTGGGTACCAGTAGCATCCCAAGCTGTGCGCACAGTATCTTTGAGGACTGCCCATTAGAGCTGCAGACCCAGACTGTCCCTGGAACAGCCAATGGTGAAGTACATCTTTCTCACCATGGGCAATAAAAATTCATTAAACCTTGAACAGGAGCTGCTAATGGAGGCAGCTTCTTGTAGGTTAATGTCGCATGGAGGCCTCCGTGTCTGCGGATAGGCCCGGACCCATGTGCAGGCCTCTGGCCTGAGGTGGTGGTGTTTCTGCAGAGTAGGGTTTCTGTTTGAATGATGGCTGACCTGGGCCATCTCTCAGCTGGGAGACATCCTGCAGAGGGGCCTCATGGTGTGGTGCTTCCGTGAGTTGTTATCCTTGTTTAGTCACTAAGTCGTGTCTAATTCTTTGCCAACCCATGGACTGCAGCATGCCAAGCCTCCCTGTACTTCACTGTCTCCTGGAGCTTGCTCAAACTCATGTCCATTGAGTCAGTGATGCCATCCAACCATCTCATCCTCTGTCATCCCCTTCTCCTCCTACCTTCAGTCTTTTCCATAATCAGGGTCTTTTCAAATGAGTCAGCTCTTTGCATCAGGTGGACAAAATATTGGAGCTTCAGCTTCAGCATCCATCCTTCCAATGACTATGCAGGCCCATGTGGTATGGTGCTTCCATGAGAGCCACTCCCATTTGCCTGGTGCCTTTCCTGAGGCTAAGTCTTCCTGTGTGACCCCTCCCCATCCCATTGCCCTCTCTTTGGACAAGGTCAGTTTCAGCCCATAGAGAGGTGGTCCATGGGTTCACCAGGAGGCTTTATTCTGCCACAGCTTCCTGAGCACACAGCCTGCTCTGACTGCCTGGGCCTCATGGAAACTGGGAGGCAGCATACTCAGCCCCCCTCTGAAGTCTGAGAACCTTACATCCGCCTGGTCCCACCTGTCTCCATTCAGTTCCAGGGGCAGCCTTCTCCTTTGCCCACTCCCACCCATTGGCTCAGTATCCTCTGGGTAGAATGCAGGGACCAATTGGGACCCCCCCCCCCTCTGCCAGCTCTAACCTCTTCTCTACTGCCCACAGCTCTTTCCTCCCTGGAGAGACAAGAGACAAGGAGATCCTTCTTCTCAAGTGGCCTCCATCTCCTGCTCCTAATTTTGGTGGCAAATGCCATGAAATCAAATGATAAAGAACACATTATGGCTGTAACTATAAGCCCATGGACAGCAAGGAGATCCAACCAGTCCATCCTAAAGGAAATCAACCCTGATTATTCATTGGAAGGACTGACGCTGAAGCTGAAGCTCCAATACTTTGGCCACCTGATGTGAACAACTGACTCACTGGAAAAGACCCTGACACTGGGCAAGATTGAAGGCAGGAGGAGAAGGGGATGGCAGAGGATGAGATGGTTGGACGGCACCACTGACTTGATGGACATGAATTTGGGTAAACTTCGGGAGGTGGTGATGGATAGGGAGGCCTGGCGTGCTGCAGTCCTTGGGGTTGCAAAGAGTTGGACACGACTGAGTGACTGAACTGAACTGATCAGCCCTTCACTTGTATTGGAAGAACAGTTACCAAACTGCCCTCACTCATGATGGGTGCCCATCAGCCTATGGCTAGGGCACCTGTCTCAGCTCCGGGAATGGTTATGTACATCTTCTCTGTCCTAGGAAACGACTCCTCCTGATGGCTGACCATCAGGACTGGGGTCTGATGTTCTCTAGCCAGCTCTGAAACCCCAAGCCCAGCAGACAGCCTGACACTGGGTTGTTCCTGAAAGAACACATGATCCGGAGGCCCACGAGCGGAGATATTCTGCACAGCTGAGTTTTCTTCGGGAGGTGGAATCGTGACCGTGACCTTGAGGCAGTGCTGTTGCCGTCAGAGCTCCAAGATCGTGCCTGGGGCCGACTCCCTCTGCCACACAAAACTGCGAAAAGTCCCGGGAATATTTACAGTTGGTCTTTAAACAGTAGTGGATTTGAGTAAAAGAGCAATATCTCACATCATTAGTCTATAAATATGCAGTTTAGTTTTATTTGTCAAATAAAATAACCTGAGATTGAACTGCCTGATTGAAAGACACAGGCAGACATATACCCATCTCCTTGTCCCTCCCCTTCTGCTGTTCTGTCTGCAGTCCTTCAGGAATGTTCTTTCCCTAGGCACATTTTCTCCTCCCTCCCTTTCTAGATTTCCTGGGAAGAATCATTCAGATAGGTTTCCTTCCCCTCCCTCTTGAGGAAGCCAGCTGAGTGCCCAGCTGCCTCTGAGGCCACGAGCTCATGCTCCCCAGAGAAGGGATAGTCGGAAACCCCTCTCTCTTTTCCCTGCTTAAGGGAGCTTTATTTTCATTCTGTTAGAGGTGTGGAGCCTGCTGTGCTGGGCTGGGAGTCGGCTCTGCTGGACAAGGGGTCAGTGCTCTGCTGCCTTGTGGGAACAGAGTGGGAGAGGTCAGTGGTTTTCCAGCCGGATGGTCAAGCTGTCCTTCTTAGTCCGGATGGCTGTGTGTAAACAGGTGCAAGCCTGGAATGGGAGCAGGAATGCAGGAGTGTAGTTCTCCGGGGATGTGGGACTTCAGACGGGGGCAGAGAGTATGCCAGCCTGTTTCCTTCTGTTTCCGTCTGGCTCTGGGTATGAAAGCCCCGGAGATTCTGCTGTACACTGTGTGTTGCCAGTGGAGAGGGCCCCTTGTCCAGAGTTGTCTGCCACCATGGAGTGAGTAGGGTGGGCTGGGTGGGACCCAGATCTCCCGATTAGCCGGCATGGCTGGAGTGACACAGCCCTGCCTCTCCACAACACTGCCTGCAAGTCAGGAGTCTCTGAAGAGGAGACTTGAACTTTATCTAACTTGGGTACCGTTCAGGCAGAGCAAAACATGTTCCAGTCTGAACTTGAACAGTTGTTGGTAATTTTTAAAGCAGAAATATTAAAGACAGCTTATCCTGTCAACATATAGTATCGCCAAGACTCAGTATATTAAGTCTGAACTTTATCTCAGAATGTCAGTTCTTTTGCAAAAAGGACTTTGACTTTCAAATTAGTGTTCACTTTGTAGGCTCAGAGGCTGAGCTCCACCAGGAAGCTCCATCAGGGGTGAAGGATGGTGAAGGGGGACCCAGTGACTATAATGCTCACGGGCTCCGGTTCCAGGAGCTGCTGCATCACGTGCTGGAGATGCTGCTTTTGCTCTGAATTTCCTTAGGTGTAGTATTTGCTTTTCTTTGTATTTTTGTGGTGACTATGGTGAATGGCTCAGCTGGTAAAGAATCTGCCTGCAATGCAGGAGGCCTGGGTTTAATCCTTGGGTTGGGAAGATCCCCTGGAGATGGGAAAGGTTACCCACTCCAGTATTCTGGCATGGAGAATTCCATGGACTGTATAGTCCATGGGGTAGCAAAGAATCAGACAAGACTGAGTGACTTTCACATACATACTATGTGAAATAGTCATATCTAGATTTTAGGCTGGTGCTTACTGGCACCCTCTAAAATGCAGGACCCCAATACATAATTAAGCCATCAAGTTCAGATTTTTTTCTCATTGTGCCTCTTCAAAACATGTATGCACATAGACGTCATATTAATATTTGCTTAAACTAACCTATGGTATATTTTTAAGAAGGAAGTTGGTCATGCAACGAAATTTAAAGCCATTGTATTTTTTTCTTTCCTTTCAAAATGCTGTCTTAAAGGTACTTCAGATGCATAAGGCTTTTGCACTACAAGTTGATACAAGTGATAGGCTGAACTGAGAATTCAGTCTTCTCAGGGATCCAGAAGCAAAATGGAATTGAAAAAAATATAAAAAGTGGAAAAAGAACCAAGGCTGTACCTGGTCTGGCCCTGCCAATCAGTTAGCTGTGGCCTCAGCACATGAAGTGTGTGGAATGGTTAAACATCGACTCTGGGTGGAGGTGTTGGCTCAGATGGGGGTCATTTGATGAGAGCAGGCCAGTTCTGACATGCTTTGTTGGGATGGTTTTTGGGACATGGGAGGGGCTGGCTTTCTAGTGCATATCTCCCATGAAATCTTACCCTTTTGGCGTCCTTGTGAGTTTCATCTTTTTAAGTGATGGTCATTTTCTTGGTGCCAAGATACTGTTTTTGTGCTCAAGCACTTGTCAGAAATTGTGACATAAGACAGAAACTTACACTACTTGCCATGAACAAAAAAGAATGTGTCTTGTTAGCGGCACAGGCAGGATACACAGCCCAGGCTGGTAGTTTTTATTGCTTTTGTAGAGGAGAGGAAAATCTCCAGTTCCATGATGCTCCATCCTCGATGAATGGGGTAGGGTTCAACATGAGGCACCAGGGCAAAGGGTTTCTGATGGCCCAGTCCCGCCGAGGCCCCCACGTTGCCTTGTTGAGGAGTGTGCTCAGACTCGGGGGTGAAATGAACAGCCCACGGCACTGTGGTGCACCAGGTGTTCAATCCAGGGCCAAGAGTCTTCCCCAGGTGCCTCCCCAGTGTAGCCGGCTCAGCAAAGTCACTTTCAAGGTCAGGTCAAACCCCATGAGTTCTTTCCTCTTGGCTGAAATGGGTCGTGTACACCTCAGGCATTCACAGAAGGGGCTGCCATTGTCAGGCATGCAGACTAGTTGAAATAGAATGATCTGGTGTTCGTGTCATTGTTTCTTGTAGAGCCAGCTGAGAAAGATTTTCCTCAAAGGCTTAGCCGCAGCTCAGCCGTAGCACAGCCAGTTTGTCTAACGTGAAAACAGCTAAACAGAAGTCCCGTGAAAAGTATTTTCAAAGGCAGTTGTTGACAATAAGTAAAAGTGCAATAAAAGGTTTAAACCATAGAAGACCTTCAGTCTGGGCTTCCCTAGGGGCTCAGATGGTAAAGTTTTTGCCTGCAATGTGGGAGACCTGGGTTCAATTCCTGGGTTGAGAAGATCCCTTGAAGAAGGGAATGGCAACCTACTCCAGTGTTCTTGTCTGGAAAATTCCATGGACAGAGGAACCTGGAGGGCTACAGTCCATGGTGTTACAAAGAAACAGACATGAATGAGTGACTAATACACACGCGCACGCGTGCGCGCACACACACACACACACACACACACACACACACACACACAGTGCCTTTGAGGCAAGTTGGCCCATGTCTCTGATCCCCACTGACAGTGAGCCCATTTCTGAGCACAGGAGTGAGGGGGGTGCAGCCAATTCTGTGTCACCCATGGGCTGAAGAACAGGCCTAATGTCCACAGAGAGAACAGAAGAGTCAACTGCCCAGAGGAGAGAGCAGGCTTTGCCTTTGAAAGGTGTATTTAAGACATTTATAAAACATCTTTCAACTAACTTCTTCCAGGAACAAAAGTTTTAAATGAGGGAAAGAGCCCCAGATATTTCGAGGTCTTGGGTTCATTATCCTTCTGGCCATTGTGAACAGCTGTGCAGAGCCTGAATCTCCCTCCAGAAATGGGGGAAGATCGATTTAACAAGTACACAAAGAACCCCCTCTGGGGAACAGCTTTAAAGAAAGGATCCCCTACCTCCCACCCCCCACACGCCCCCTCCCTGGCTCCTGCTTCATATGGGAAGGCCAGGTAGGTAGGATTGTGCTGGTCTTAGTGGATTTCTCAGTGTTCTGAAGAGCAAGTCACTGGCATGGCAGTCAGATGCGGGTCAGTTAGAAAAGAGACCAGGGACTGCCCTGGTGGTCCAGTGGTTAAGAGTCTGCCTGTTAATGCAGGGGACATGAGTTCAATCCCTGGTCCAGGAAGATTCCACATGTCAGGAAACAACTAAGCCTATGAAGCTTATGCTCTAAAGCCTATGCTCTGCAACAAGAGAAGCCACTACAATGAGAAGCCCATGCCAGGCACTTGGAGAGTAGCCCCTGCTTGCTGCAACTAGAGAAAGCAGTCAAAAGTAAGGAAGAAAGTAAATAAGAGACCAGATGAAAACACGGGGTCTCGAATCTTTGTCAGCTTTGCTCTCCATCTTCATGTGCTCCTTTTTAGCTTCTTGTACTTCCTGAAGGACCACACAGTTGATGTCTGTTGATCATTCTGAGAGTGTCTTGAGGTTCGGACAATCCGTTATGTTTGCATCGCCAGCCCATAGTCAGGGTTTAGCAATAAAAGTTCATCAGTAGATGTTGATTGACTATTTATTGCTGCTGCTGCTGCTGCTAAGTTGCTTCAGATGCGTCTGACTCTGTGTGACCCCATAGACAGCAGCCCACCAGGCTCCCCCATCCCTGGGATTCTCCAGGCAAGAACACTGGATTGGGTTGCCATTTCCTTCTCCAATGCATGAAAATGACTATTTGAGTCACATTTAATTGCCAACCTCTCTTCTCAAAGGCAATGCAAAGGGATGATAGTAAATACTGTGAATGCCAGGTTTAAAGAACACAAAGTATAGTCAGGAGAACACGAGCGCTTTTTCTTTATGATTTCTGAACAAGCTTCCCACGATGACTGTGCTAATGCAGTCATGATGCCTTAATCCAGAATCTGAATTTAGTGACCATCTGCTCTGGGAAGTCCTCTCTGCATCCCGCAGGGCAGACATGTACCCCGCAGTACATGCCAGCTTCAGGGCGTCATTTCGGGGAAAGGAGACTGGGTTGGGGGGCAGGCCTGAAAAGAGGGGTGTGGACCATGAGGGAAAGAGTCAAGGGTTGGGGCAGCTTCTGTCTGCGGCAGAGACGGAAGGGGATGCTTCATTTTGGAAAGATGCATGATGTGAGGTCGAGGAAAGAAGAATGACAGGGAAAATCTATTTGATGACTGAATTCCAGGATGACAGCCCCAGTCTTCCATGACAGGGGGCGACCAAGGCTGTGGACTTACGCTCAGCAGTCAATTAAATGAGGAGGAAAGCTTCAAAAGAAAGGCATTCCAATAAAAATTTAACAAGCTCAGGGCTGCCTTTGAGGACGTGTGTGTGATCACAACAAAACAGTTCCTTTTTTTTTTCTTCTTGCTGAGCTAAATGCTTGCAGTTCTTGGCGGATGAGTGTTTAGACATGGGACCTTTACCCCGACCCCTAAAAATGAAGTATGGAGACACAGAGAGCAAGCCTCAAATGAATCAGGATGGGCGGGCCGAAGGGAGAGGCCAGGAGAAAGGGCCTTGATGGGGAGGCTGCGGCTGGTTGTGAGGGTGGGGGTGGTCATGAAACACCCAGTGTCCCCCTTCTCTGTGACAGAGGATGTCATTACGAGCACACAGTGTAGGACAGAGAGCATTAGAAACCTCTCAGCCACCAAGCACTGTTATGTCTCAGGGAAACTTAGCAGGCTCTGATTGAACAAAGTAATCACAGCAAAAAAATCAAAGAACAACAACAACAACAGTAATAATAATACGAGAGGAATGACCAGCGCCCTGACCAGACTCCCAGCGCATATCTCCTGGCGCAGAGAACACAGCCGTGCTGTCTCAGTTGTCCCCTTTTTGTTCCAGAGACAGATCCAAAGGGGGAAAAAAAATCACGAACTGCCTATCCCTTGATAACACAAACACAACTGCAAATAAACATATTAGTGTCTCCACACAATGCACATTTATGCAGAATCCATACCCTCACTTACCAGGTACATGTCCTTTGGAGCCTAAAGAGATGACGTTGTTAATTCAGTCTTGGAGTTTCGGGTAAAATTTGAATGTCGGTGAATAAAAGGTGAAGCTAATTAAGTGGCACTCATCCGGGATTTGGAAAAGAAGAGGCTTCTTGCGGGAAGGTAATTATATCTTCATTGACTCTCCACGGTCCCCCCCACCCTGGCGTCGGGGGCGCTCTGCCGGGCGGCGTGACATCTCCTTCCAAGAGGAACTGCCATCACCTTGCCAAGGCTCCCTCTCCCTGGATGCATTTTCTAATCAGTTCACATGATTGAGCTTCCAGCAAGTGATGTTTTACTTAATTCCTTTCCGCCTGTAGGGTGTGAGGCTTGGAGGGCCTCTCGTCAAAACTTTGGAGGGCTCTGTCAGTTTGAAAAGAACATGACCTTTAAATTGTATCAGTATGTTTGCTGGTGCATAAGGGAACGGAAAAGATTCATCCTGATGGAAAACCACTCCGAGACCAAGGAGTAATTCAGAGGGAACGGGGCCCAGGAAGTTAATTTGTTTATACATAATTTGCTAAGTGGGGCGAGAATGGGGTCCAGGCACCTGTTGGCTGGAAAGGTTCGGCTGGCAGGTCTGGGGCCGTCTAGCCTGTTTCAGGGTATTTTTCTTTCCCTCGTCTCTCCCGTCTGAGTCACACATGTTGCCGTGATGTTTGTAGAAGATGGAAAGATCAGTGTCCTCATGTTACCACAGTTGAGGCACAGATCTAAGAATTTTCTTCTCCACACTGTCAGCTCTGGAGTTGAACTCTACCAGAAGGATTAGTGAGGGCCGTCTTGCCACTGTGTGACCGAGGTGGAAGCTGAGGGCTGGTCTTAAACACTGCCTTTTCCTGATCAAGGCCTGTATTCTAATTTTCTTTTGAAAATTTTAGTAGGATAGATGAACTTAGGAAGCCCATCTGTCCTATGCACACATGTGCATACTCATACTTCTTGTCTATTGTGTATAGCTTTCACCGTGTGTCTAGTGTTTTTTTTGGTGAAGCTGTTTGAAATTAGAACACTTTTAACCATAACCCTTTATATTAGGGTTCATTACTACTCACCTCTTTTGGGTTCCAGTCAAAATCTTTTGATTCATAGTGCATTAAAAAAAAAAAAGAGATAATGGACATTTCTTGGTTGAAGGAGGTGACCAAAAATAACACTTCGAGCTTGAAGCGGACATATATTTATTTAAAATTTTAAAAATTTATAACGTGTTTACCTTTCAGAATTAAGCAAGCTGCCCACCATTGTCATTCCTCTCTCTCTCTGCCCTAGAGTGACAGCTCACTGATCAACCCCCGGGAGGGCTTGAGTGTGTCTGAGGATGGGGAGTCAGTAAACGCTCATGTCTAGTTGACTTGTCTCTGACACTAGGACAGAGAACTTTTTTTTCCCCTTGTGTGTGGTTGGGTTATTCCTGGATATTAATAATTTTGCGGAAAAAAAAAGTGGCTCCTTCCAAAGGCACTTGTGTGAGAGCAATGTGCATGGTGGTCGTCTTTCTATAAACAAGCTGTGACTTGACAACATAGTTGCTCTTTGCAGAAGAGGAGAGCGGGGAGCAGTTTCCCCCTCTGAGCCCGTTTATCCCCATGCTGTGAAGCCTCAGCATTTGTCAGCTTAGGTGAAGCCCCGTGCCCGACCATAGCATTTTTGCTGTGAGGTATTGACTGAGTCTGGGTTCCTAATGCAAAAGGCAGAATGAGAATTGAAACTTACTTGATGGAATTAAAACATTAGTATTGGCTTTCAGCTCTTGGTTCTCTGGCTCCTGTAATAAATGCAGGGTGACTTAAGAATAAAAGCCAACAAACCAAGAGAAAACAGTCAGACGCCTTTGCTAGACAGAGAAGGCTCAAGACCTCGCCACGAGATTCGTGAATTGATTTTCTCCAGTGTGGTGTCGGCCACTGTTTCATTGCTAACTTTGACGTATACTTTTCATTTATTTTAAGCAGAATTCTTTTATTGTTTACTATGGGTATCTGAAGATGCTGTGACATCTTAGATAAACAAATTAATCCTGATGATTACATTAAGCCATATATAGGGAATCTTTAAAAGAAAGAGTCATTGAAAAAGAACGCATGTATACTTCCTATCATCTCAGTGTCTGTAAGCAGGGAGCACCGCAGGATTTGGGGTTTGTCCCTTCCAAGGCAGTCCATGGAGAATTTAATATGAAATAGCCTCCTATGGTCCATGGATCTGGGTGTGGTCCCTAGGAACCCTGTCCTTTATCAATTAAAGTTAAATATTCATCAGGAATGGCAGGAACCAACTCATATGGTGGTTCCTCTCTGTCCCTGGAGTATATTTACATCCATATTTAATCCTAAATCTTGGGACTCTGTGTAACTGTGATGGGCTGTCCCTTTATGCCCCAATTAATCCATCTAAAGTTCTGTTCAGTTCAGTTGCTCAGTCGTGTCCGATGCATTGCGACCCCATGAATCGCAGCACGCCAGGCTTCCCTGTCCATCACCAACTCCCGGAGTCCACTCAAACTCACGTCCATCGAGTCCGTGATGCCATCCAACCATCTCATCCTCTGTCGTCCCCTTTTCCTCCTGCCCCCAATTCCTCCCAGCATCAGAGTCTTTTCTGATGAGCCAACTCTTCACATGAGGTGGCCAGAGTACTGGAGTTTCAGCTTTAGCATCATTCCTTCCAAAGAACACCCATTCCTTTAGAATGGACTGGTTGGATCTCCTTGCAGTCCGTATCAGCCATAAAGAATCTGCCTGCAATGCAGGAGACCGGGGCGAGGGGGTGGGGGTTGGATCCCTGGGTTGGGAAGATCTTCTGGAGAAGGAAATGGAAACCCACTCCAGTATTCTTGCCTGGAGAATCCCGTGGACAGAGGAGCCTGGTGGGCTAGAGTCCATGGGGTCACAAAGAATCAGACATGACTGAAGCAACTGAGCACACATGCCCAGTTTATTAAGTCTGTTTCCTCTAGGTTCTGGGAAACTTGAGTCTGGGTTGCCACCCTGATGCTCACCAATGGGTGGCATGCTTGGGCTAGGGGAAGCCAAATGGCCCAACGGGCCACGTCCTGGTTCTGGACGTTCAATTACGCTTATGCAGTTTCCAGCTATCACAACTGAAAGCAAAGCGAGCCATGCTAATGTTTTCTAAGTGACTTCCTTCTCCTTTTCATTTCAGAGCATGGCATTTCTGACCTGTGTCTGATCTGCAGTTACTGAGCCTTTGTCCCAGATGCTCTGGTCCAGTGGATCCTTAGCACTGGAAGCTGAGAGGGGAGGGTTGGGGGACTGCCCTCAGCCTATCCACTCAGCAAGGAAGCCTCTGGGAGAGCCCACCATTCACTCAGTCTCTACCTCTTCTGGGTCTCAAGCTGGCTTGGGAATGGCTTGTCCTGCTGTAACCCAAAGGTTTCTGGACCTGCATTGGTAGGCAGCCCCTCTGAGATGCCAAAGGACCATGCAGCTAGATCTGCTCTTTTGAACCAATAAGATTTCCTCGGCCTCAGAGTCTCATTTCTTCCAGGCTCTGAGTTTTCAGGACTGTATCTGGCTCTCCAGCCATCTCTCTCTAGATTTTATTTCAATATTTTATTTTTTTTATATTTTATTTATTGCAGGGTGAAGCATGCAAGGCCCTTTGACTTTGGCCTGTGGTTCCTCTGGTTGAAAGAGCTCAGGATAACTTCTGGTGACTCCCACAAAGGATGGGGGTGGTATGGTTCCCTGGTTGGTACCTGGGGCAGGCACATCCTGCTTTGGGGCGACAGGACAGCTAGCAGCTTGGCCTGTTGAGCAGAGAGTATCGTCCTGGGGTCTGAACCTTTCCTGAGACTTAGGCCCATCCAGGCGAGGTAAATTGATGACTCTCCAGACATATTTTGGGTGAATTGGTTTCAGCTTTCACAAAATGCTAATGTTGATATTGTTTACGTCTGGTCGCATTGTTTTTCACTTTAAAATTACAGCTTTAGTACATTAAGCTAATTTCATAATACTGTATTAACTTAATATTCCATAAATCACACATGTCAGATTGCATTGTTACGGATGCACAGAATCTGAATTTACTACTCAAGCTCTCCCAACACATGTATTCATAATTTGCTCCAGTGAGCCCTGTGCCACCATATAGGGTTAAGGAATTACACATTCCAATGCCAGGCACAGATCACGCTGCTCTCTCTCTCTCTGCAATTGTTCTCCATACAAATTGAAACAATATATTTCCAGTCATTTTCATAGTTGTAATTACTAGCAAAAATCGTAATACCACGAACATATTTTAAACACCTGCACTTTGGGTCCAACTCATTTTTTTTTTTTAGCTGAGTGTTTCTATTTGAATAAGGCTGAGAAAACTCACTGGTGGTAGCAATTGCTGGGTATCTTTTTTTTTCTTTTTCTGGAGGAAAGATGATAACTTTTAACTTGGAAGAAAGAGGCAAAAAGACGGGTGGAAGGAGCTCAGCTTGCCCCTTCTGTGTCCATTCCCTGCTTCTCTCTCTCTCTTTTCACCTTGGCAAAGGGATTTCATCGGAGCCGATTGCCTATGACATGTAGCCTGGCTCTTTTGCAAGGGTGCAAAGTTCTGTGCTTCAGCCCAGCTTGCTGGTTCTGGGAACAAAGGGATGCTCTCCGTGGGGGACATGGCGGTGGGCTGGGGCTGTTGAGAAGCCTCTGTAGGTTTTTAAGCACACACTGTCTAATCGGGCTCTGACAAGTCCATTGTAAATCAAAGGTCTGTTAAGTGGGGATGCCAGAAATGTTTGATCTCCTTCCAAGCCTTGAAACAACTTGCTTATTTTTTCTGCAGTTTGGCTCCTCACTAAAATAAAACATTGCGAGATGAATGTTCTGACGGGTCATTGTGTGTCAAGCTGTCACTCTGTAATGGTTACATATTTCAGCTGGATTGAGGTGGTGCCGGTTGGGGGAGGTCTGGGAGAAAGAGAGAGGCAGAGAGAGAGAGAGGGGTAGGGAAGGAGACAAAGAGGAACAAGATTTCTGCTTTCTCCTTGTGGCTGATCTTCATTTAAACCAAACACTTGTCATGTTCAGGGGAAGTTTTATAAATTTTTAATGATATTGGGTACAACTGGTGCTTTGAAATTTGCTGTACTTTAATTTTTTCTTCGTTAGCAAAGGTTCACTAATGCATTGAAGTGCTAAGAGCGTATCCTAGGGATTCCACGATAATTGTGTTGTTAATAATATTGTGGCACTAGTAATGTTCTCCTGGTAATCAAGGCATGAGATTTTTTTTTAATATATTCAGTTATTACACTGCATCTCGTACAAATCATGTCAATTACAATTGCCAGCCTGTGACAGTTAAAATAATTGTATACGTTTTCTAGAATTTTCCATTGGCTTGGCTAATCAAGCTAAAAAAAAATCAACACATTATTTGCATTAATTTTGTTTCTAGTCTATTTCCACTCCTAAATCATTTGTCCATCTACTTCAAAAGGCAGAACAGTAAGTATTTTAATAATAAATATACAAACACATGCACATCAGCCTAATTTAGGAATCCTTCTATAGGTCTGGCAAGACGGAGTCATCTGGTAGGAAGGTTTGCGGGACTGAGTTTATGACTTTCACTGGCGTGCATGCGTGCTGCTATTGAGTTCACACTGTCTACACTTGGGATGTGTGGATTCTATGTTTATGTAGCCAAGCCTTGTAAGAACACTCACTTTAGCATTTTCTATTTCTGTATTCCATCCATAGTTCTGTCTAGGTCAGGAAAATTGCATGATTTTGGTCTTTCCTGTTCAGCGTCCCTGAAATAGCTCAATATTCCTCGGCACCAGGAAATGATGTATGTAATACTTTGCAGAACGGCCCTGCAAATTTGCAGCTCCAACACTAGTCTTCCACTTCAACGAGCTCTACCCCCTGACCGGCACCGACACTTTCTTTATTTGGAACTAAAATAGCTAAATCCTCAAAAAGGACTGAACATGTGAGGCCAGCGGCACACGGAATCCCCTGCACTATCTCAGCACATTTCCCCAAAGCCCGGCCTCTCCATCACCCAGAGTCGCTCCTTGTCACAGCTGAGAATGGGAAGGGATTTCGGTGACCTAGTGGCATTTTTGAATGAAGACCCCAGGGTGCCTGGGAGCTTGGGAGGAGGTACTGGGAGGCCAGCAGGGGAGGCCTGTGCTGCGGGGCTGTCAGCAGCCCCGTGACAGTCAGGGACAGTGGCTCAGGGTCAGGATGAGGTGTCCACCTGAGAAGGACTCTCAGGCAGACCCCAAAGAGAGTCAGCCTGGCCTCTTTACCTGCAGAAAAGAGGATCAGAAAGCGGGCAGGAGCATAGCAATTTCACGAGGTGCCCTCCAACAAGAAGAAACAGTGGCCTCTGCAAAATAACCGTGGCAGAGGGATCTGAGGAATGACAGGTAGACTGACAGGATTATTTGAGCAATTTTCGGCCAGCTCGACGATATTATTTGGAGAATAATAAATAAGCTCCCCAATTCTTGAGGTCCTCCACCCCCCGCCCTGCTTTCCACTCCCTTCTCAGCCATGTCTGTGATGCCAGGATTTTGCAGGAGGGTCAATGGATGTGGGTTCTGGGACTCAGGGAAACAAAATATTCCCCCCCTTTTCATGCAGTCATATTCTGTTAAACATGGCTTGAACAAATCATCTCTCAGAAACGTAGAATTTATTCCTCAACTTTGCCTGGAGGTACGGCAGAGAGAACAGATTTTTCCCTCTCTCTGGCCCTTCGAGTCCTGACCATGCAGAATGGATGGCTTTAGAACTGTACACGGACAGGAAAATCAATGCGTCATACCAGGAGGCTTCAGGGGTTAGGCTCCCATGTCCATGTCAACAAGGCTATTGGTTTTTTTTTAATGCTCCAAAGTTATCACTTCCCGCCTGCGAGAGCGACCACTGTGACTTGTGTGGTCAGACCTTAACAAAAGAATTTCCCTTTGTCCACCGCTCGGTGGCATGGAATTTAATTACTGTGCAGGGAGAATTTTTCCAAGTATGACAACTGGAAACAAACAGGCAGGCCCCCAACATCGGATGCTCCTAAAGGCAGCTGATTGGTGCATTATGGAGGGGCTCATGATCTTGCTGAGGGCCAGGACCCCACGTACATATCAGAGCTGAGGTCTGTGATGGGATGGTGGGTGACCTTGAGATCTCTGCTCCCTCTGGATGGTCTGGAATGCAGCTAACTGGGGAAAGAGGACATCTAGCCTTCTTCCGGAAGGTCACCTTGCTATCTGTAGGAATTTGGGCTGTAGAGAGAGAGCTGGGACTCTGCTCATGTCTCTGGCTTTAAAACACCACTGCTCTATTAGAGAAGCTTCGATCGGTCTATAGAATTATGCACCATCAGGTGAAGACCACGTTACTTCAAATAATACTTGTCATTAGATTTTAAACTGAGTATCCGAAAATGAAGCTGTGGCTAAATCTTTGTCAGTTTCACCAGTCCAACGCAGCATTTGGTTTACTGAGATGGGAGGAGTCCCCATGTTGCAACAGCAACCCTGTCTGTAGCCTAGAATTCCTTAGGTTCACCTAGATCACAGCCACGCTGGGTCCAAGCCCCTCCCAGAGGCAGACGCCAGCCAGGCAGACCCCCGTGCCCTCCTAAAACAGCCCTTTGATCCTGCTTGCCTCCTGGCCACCCCCTCCCCCACCTCCTTTTCCTCGGGCCGTCCTGTCGGTGGTGACACAGTGCTAACGCCAGGGTGCTGGAGGCCACGGTGAGCATTGCTCACTCACAGCGGGTGGATGAAAAGGCAGTGCAGATGTAATTTGTTTTCAATGGCTGTTTCAAAAGAATAATTGTGGTGACATTGCGGGATCAATATTATAGATTTTTGTTTTCAAGTACACTGTATGTGTGGTGCTAAGGGGAGGCAGGAAATACAACACTGCAGCCTGAATACAATAAAAATGGATTGAGGTCTGCGGGTATTTGTCGGCTGCTAGCCATCACGGGTTTGGAACATCATTGGTGGGATTACCGAGTTTGTCCTTTGGGTGGGTATTTCATGGTGAATGTGTGCACATTTCCTGTAGCTTTCCACCTTGGCTTCTTTGGGGACCTGTTTCTTGAATCTGTGTAAAGTAACTGGGGATGAAGGTCTGTAACCTGGGGCTGGGCTTTGCTAGCTACCAAACGGAGGTGGCTGGGGCTGGCACGTCCTTGTGTGCTGGGTGGGAGGAGGCGTGTTAAGATCTGTGGAAGGAGCTGGACGCTTCCACATGAAAACCACAGCTGCCAACCCAGAGCAGATGTAAGACCACTCTGGCAACAGTTGTATATGCCCTTAGCTTTTCCTGCAGGGCTTTTAATGGCCAACCCCCCTTACAGTGTTTTTGGGTCTCACATGGAATCAGGGATTTCTGTGCTTGCAGGAGCACCTCCCGAGCTCCCCTTCTGCAGCCTCAACCTCGGGCAGGATGCTGTTAGAGAAGCACTCTACTCAGGAAGCTGTTCTGGAAGGTAAGACTGTCACCTTGCATGCATGCTAAGTCGCTTCAGGCGTGTTCAACTCTTTGTGACCCCATGGACTGTAGCCCACAAGGCTCCTCTGCCCATGGGATTCTCCAGACAAGAAAACTGGAGTGTGTTGCATGTCCTCCTCCAGGGAATCTTCCTGACCCAGGGACTGAACCCACGTCTCTTGCCTCTTGCCTCTCCTGCATTGGCCAGTGGATTCTTAACCACTAGCACCACCTGGGAAGCCATCAAGGCTTCTGGAGTTCAGGCGGGTTCCCTGGCTTGGGGCAACTAGACAGACACACAAATCCCAAGGTGAGAACTGTATGAACAAAGAATTAGTAATAAAATGAAATAAATGTAATGAGAGGTGAAAGAGAGCCTGGTGCCTGTTTTGCCCCCAGTCTTTTGAAAGAAATTGAAATTCTGCCAAAAATATCTTTCTGCTTGCTGGCTTCAAATTGTAACTGAAAATGGTGTGGGGATGAGAGAATTGCAAGGTAAACAGCAGGGTTCAGAAGGACACCTGGGATAGGAGAATTGGAACATCTGGCCTAATGGACACATTTGAGAGATGGGGAAACTGAGGTACAGACATTCCTGGGGCCCTGATGGTTTTTCTGGTGAGTTTGGAGAGGTTTTGCTAGCTTATTTCCAACCTAAAGCCAACTAAAGCCCATGAACTTGGCTCTTGAGTGGGCATATCCCAATGCCTTTAAAAAAAAATTATTATTTTCTTTTTCTTTCTTTCTTTCTTAACTGAAGACAGCTATAGGATTGGGAAGGGTCGGTACAAATCCAGGCTTGGATTCTTTTATAAAATCAGGATGTCCAGCAACATTGAACCCATATCCTACAGGTAGGTGTCTGGGACTAACACACCAGGGACACGACTCCACCCATTCATCTCAGCCCAGGAAGCATTTGGAGTCTGTCAGTTCTGATCCAGGGCAAATGACAGTGTCCGTAGGACCTGAGAGCTTTCTGAAACTTTTAATTTGTCGAGTGGTGAACCCCAGGGGCACATTTCCTTCAGACTCCGGCTTTCTAAGCATGGAAACAGGAAGAGTAAAAATGAACTGATCAGCAGTCTCTGACCTCTCACACCCTATGTTAGCAGTGTGTGAGTCTGTGTGATACAAACTGTCTGGAAGAAATAAAAACCGAAGCATCTCCACATTTCAAAATAGCCAGATGTTTACATTCACACTTCCTGAGGATTTAATTCAATAAACATTCGCCAAGCTCTTCGCTTGAAGTTCAGACAAGAGGGAACTCCTTCTCTCAAGGAGCTCACAGTCTACCAGGGGAAAAAAAAAAAAAACAACACTAATTTACACGTAGTAACAATCTAAGATATAAATGCAGGTATTGTGTAGGGAGCACTTTCTGTGTAGTAGGTCCTGTGACTACCTCATAAGTCACTGGAAAAGGAAAATATCCACCAAAAAAACACACTATAGGGAAAAAGACTTCTCAATAGAGGGCTTTGAATCTAGTGTAAGGAGGAATTAGCATCGTAATTTAACAAATATCTATTGTCAGCTACAAGTTAGGTGCTGGGGTAGGTGCTGTAGCTGTCATGGTGAGCCAAATAGACATTAATTAAGCAATGACACAAATATAGATCACTTGAACTCTGAAGTGTTAAAAAGAAAGAGTGCATAGTGTGACGATCACACACAACAGAACAATCTGATTGAGTCTGGGAAGATCAAGGGCTTCTTTGAAGAAGACATTGGTGTGGAGGCTGGAGGCTGAATAGAACAGAAGACCTTTCTGTGCAGAGGAATCAGCACGTGCAAAGGCTCTGGGGCAAGAGAAGACGCATTCATACCTAAGGAATGTGAGGAAGATCAGCGAGGCTGGAACAGAGAGAGAGAAAGGGGAGACGTGTGTGCAGAGGATCTGCAGAAATTGATTGACAGGTGCCAGGTCAGACAGGATCTCATCGGCCAGGGTAAGACATCTATCTGGCCTTTATCTTCAGAGAACATGAAGGAAGAAGAGTTTGGGCATGTGTGTGTACATATGGTAACACAAAGAGATGTATCTTGTTTATTTATTTATAACTGTGCTGGCTATTTGTTGCTGCACAAGCTTTCTCTAGTTGCAGCGGATGGGCTTCTCATTGCCGTGGCTTCTCCTGGGGAGCAAGAGCTCTAGGGCACGTGAGCTTCTGCAGTTGTTGCACTCTGGCTCAATACTTGCGGTGCACTGGCCTAGCTGCCCCGTGGAAGATGGAATCTTGCTGGGCCAGAGGTGGAACCCAGGTCCCCCTGCACTGGCAGGTGGATTCTTAACCCCTGGACCACCAGGGAAATCCCCAGATCTGTCTTTTAAAGAAGCATTTATCATAAGCCAGGTTTCCCAGGAAAGAGATTCTCAGAGCTTTGTGTGCAGAATGAACACTGGAGGGGGGATGCTCCGAAGGGTAGCACCCTAAAAGAGTAAGGAGCTCAAGATTTGGTAGGAAAAGAAGTTGAACTGTGTGAAGTTGCATCAGTGGCCTCAGCAAATGCTATGGAGCTTTCTGGAGCTGGGGTGGCTCTGCAGAAATATCACATGTTGAGGCCTTCTGCCTCTCCCCTCCATCTCCTTCACCAGTCATTGGATTGGGCTTTCCCCAAGGAGGTATTATGATCTTGGATAAGGCTGCTCATTCCATCCAAGGACACTTTGGTTTTGTGTGATGCTCAGTTGTGTCTGACTCTGTGTAACCCCATGGACTATAGCCTGCCAGTCTGCTCTGTCCATGGGATTCTTCAGGCAATACTGGAGTGGGTTGCCATGCCCTCCTCCAGGGGATCTTCTCAACCCAAGGACTGAACGCATGTCGCTTGCATCTCCTGCATTGGCAGGCAGATTCTTTACCACTAGCGCCACCTGGGAAGCCCTGGGAGCTGGGGTGAGGGGGTGCACGTAGCTCAGGGCACTCCAGCCCTCGCACAGCACAGATCTACTTGTTTCATATAATAAGCTTTGTGAACAGCTCTTGTAGGGTCCTGGTCACTCTTCTTTCCAGGAGGAACATAAGAGGAGAGTTAGTGGTACAAACTATAGTCCCCACCACTGAAGCTGGTCTTCGGAGACATCTGTCAGTCACCCTCTCTGTCATCTGCTAGCCATTATTCTTATCTTTGCTTAGCATTTCTCTTGGTCTGAGTGACTCAGCTGGTGCAAGGATCAAATCCTCATCTCTAAAAGGAATCATGCCCCTTTCCAGCCACAGCTGCTGCTTTCATCCATGTTTTCAAAGTTAGTACAGTAGTGACAGGAGATCTGTCAGTAAATCAGCTGGCTGCCTCTGCTGCATAACAGCAGCTCTATCTCCTCCTTTATTTTTATGTGAGGCTCTTTGTCATAGGAACCCTAGATGAACAGGTGATATCTGTAGGTAAAATTGTAATGGGACTCTTGTCAAGTCTCCTGGTAGAAGAGTTCCTGGAATGGGAATTAGGACCTATGGATTCATAAGAATAGCCAGCACAAACTCCTCAAACGGATCCCTGAGAAGGATGCTAAGTGGTTCCACATCTGGTTCCTGACCCTATGTCACCCACTCATTGGGGGACAATCATGTAATTTTCATTGCTTTGGAATGTATACTGAATCCTGAAGAAGATATCCTGATTTTTCAGAATATCATCTGTAAGTTGGTGTCTGGACTCTATCTTCAAAGGATCATTCTATTGCTCTGTCAAGCTGGGAGCTTCCTAGGGAGTGATAAAAGAGGGACCTTCATGGTCACACTCCCACGGGCACACCTTCTGTGTTATAACGTGGGTTCCTTGTTGCAATACAGCATTATGTGAAATCCAGCTTGCGTGTAAACCCTTGGACCGTACTGCTGCTGCTGCTGCTGCTGCTAAGTTGCTTCTGTCGTGTCCGACTCTGTGTGACCCCATAGACGGCAGCCCACCAGGCTCCCCCGTCCCTGGGATTCTCCAGGCAAGAACACTGGAGTGGGTTGCCATTTCCTTCTCCAGTGCATGAAAGTGAAAGGTGAAAGTGAAGTCGCTCAGTCGTGTCCAACTCAGCGACGCCATGGACTGCAGCCCACCAGGCTCCTCCATCCATGGGATTTTCCAGGCAAGAGTACTGGAGTGGAGTGCCATTGCCTTCTCCGCACCGTAGTGCTAACTAAAATCAAACTCAGGCAGGAAAGGCAAACTCATGTCAAGAATCTACATCAATTCCTTTTGAGCTGAATCATTACCTTTCCCCAGGTGGAGGGAGTTCAGTGTAATCAAGTTGTTCCCAAGTGGATGACTACTCTTCTTGGGATACGAAGTCATGCTAGGGACTCAGTGCCAGTCTCTGTTGCTGGCATATTGGACAGTTGGCAGTCACAGTAGCTAGATTAATGTCTTAGAGGAATAGGATCCCATGATATTGGATCCTTGTATAATCTTTGTGCTACCATGTCTGTGACTCCATCCATGAGGCCATTGTCCCAGCCAATGACAGTTTCTGCTGAGTATGTGGCTGAATCACTCGTTCTACTTGCTTAGTGCTTCTTCCGTGTTTCCTGGTGGACGTTGTCAGGTGATACAAAGATCATCATACTTTGTGTCCTCCAGTAGCTTCATCTATATGCTTCTTTCCCAGAATTCTGTCTCTAGTATTCCAATTATTCTCCTTCCAGGCGAAAAACTAGCCAAGCCATTTCCACTGCCCAGCATTTGATACATATTCTTATGTTGTTGTTTAGTTGCTAAATTGTATCCGACTCTTTTTGCAACCCCATGGGCTGTAGCCTGCCAGGCTCCTCTGTCCATGGGATTCTCTAGGCAAGAAGACAGGAGTGGGTTGCCATTTCCTTCTCCAGGGAATCTTCCCAGGCCAGGAATTGAACTCAGGTGTCCTGAATTAGCAGGCAGATTCTTCACCACTGAGCCTTTCTTTTTATTATCAGGTTTACTGCCTGAAGATCAGGCCATTGGGAAGATTTTCCCCTCCTTCTTGTCTTTCAAGGGTATCCCTGCGTGGGGTCCTCGTGCGGTGGTCATCTCTTTCTCTCTCTTTTTTTTAGTTGCACTGTGAGGTATGTGGGATCTTAGTTCCCTGGCCAGAGACAAAACCCATGCTCCTTGCATTGGAAGTGCATTGTCTTAACCACTGGACCACCGAAGTGTCCAGTGGTGGTCTCTTTGAAGTTTATTTTCACATACTGATCTGAGAACTGAGCTCAACCTTTGTCCTTCTCTATCAGCTGGTCATAAGGGCACCTACGATCCTACAAGTGTTAGCTGAGGGAAAGGTACAGGTGCAGTACTGGTGGATGACACAGATTCTGGACTACCAACCCACGCAGCTTACCTGGGCCCTCCAGCTCTTCTTATGTCAACCTTGCATGAGATTCGTCCGTCTTACAGTGTATTGCTCCTGATCTTATGACTAGGCCTAACAAAACCCAATTTATGATGGGTAGCTCTGACTGCATGATGATTTGATATTCTGTAGGCAGCGCTCTGTACCACCAGGGCCCAGCAGTATCCCAGGAGTTGTCCTTTTTGCTGGTAGTGGTGGTTTTCATGTGCTGTGTGATTCCTTACTGCTTAAACCCTGCATAGTCTCTCCCCACCTCATCTGCCTCTAAGAATGCTCCATGAATCCTGAACTTACTGCAGAGCCCTTTCCTGATCTGCACTCCTCTCAGAGTTGGAAGACTTTCTTGTTGCTCAGCAAATGGATTGGAGTAATATTCTGAAACATGGAATAACTGCCTCTAGAATCCTGAAGGTGAAAGTGTTCATCACTCAGTCATACTAGAACCCTGGGATGGGGGTAAACTTCCAGAGCACTTACTGTTTATTTGCAAGAAACGTGAGCTGCAATAATCTATCCTTTAATTTGGATGGGATATTTTGGTGTGCCTTTGGTCACTGGACCCTTAAAATCTTCACTGATTTGGTGTGTGTCTCTGTGCTCAGTTGATCAGTCATGTCCGACTCTTTGCAACCCAATAGACTGTAGTGCAGCAGGCTCCTCTGCCCATGGAAGTTTCCAGGCAAGAATATTGGAATGAGCTGACATTTCCTTCTCCAGGGGATCTTCCTGACCCAGGGATCAAACCTGGGTCTCCTGCATTTCAGGTAGATTTTTTTTTTTTTACCACTGAGCTACCTGGGAGGCCCTATGGATCTCTGAATTTTCCTAGGGTTTATCTCTTACCCTCTGGAGTGCATGTCCCTTACCAAGATTGGCCATTGTTATCCTTCAGAATCTGATTCTTATGGCATTCAGTCTGGTGAAGCAAATGAGATATGACAGAGGCCACCACCCTTTTATCATAGACATATCAGCTCTGTTGACTGACGCAGGAGCAGTTTTAGGGACTTCAATTCGGTCTTCAGCACTGTAATGGTTCTCACTCGAAGGCCCCAGGAACCAACTTAGAGATTTACCAACGACCAAAAATGTTCGTTTCACTTGTACATTTTGGGCACTTGGAAATTCATCAAGTGGACCTGGGTCAAGATGTTATTTTCTACCTGGCTCCCGGATGCCAGGTCACTTTGCTTGGAAGCAGGGAGGGTGAACTACACCGAAGTTGGAAATGTGGACGAGAAGGAGGGGAGAATGGAGTCTGATTTGTGTCTCAGTTTGGGGAGGCTGCAGAGTTTAATGAAGTAGCCTAGCATTTCCCAGTGTGTGGGGCCTATGAATGGTATTAAATAGAATAAGGACATGGGCTTCCACAGTGGCTCAGTGGGAAAGAATTCGCCTGCAATGCGGGAAACACAGGAGACACAGTTTTTAGTCCCTGGGTGGGGAAGATCCCCTGGAGGAGGGCATGGCAACCCACTCTAGTATTCCTGTCTGGAGAATCCCATGGACAGAGGAGCCTGGAGGGCTACAGTTCATGGGGTCTCAAAGAGTCAGACACGACTGAAATGACTGAGCATCATCCAATTGATGGTATTCAGTTAGAATGAATCACAGGGTAACTAAGTTATTCCTTTTTCAGTTTAACATATTTGACTATTTGCTGTGGTTTCAAAATGGACAGGTTGAAGCTTCTTGGGTGGGAGTTGAGATAACAATACATCTCACATATAATTGTGGCCTGGAAATTGGCTAATTTTTCTAATACTGTCTTCCCCTGAAGTAAGGCCTTATCCTGAGACAAAACACTAGGATCACTTCCTGAAGAGGATCTAATGAGCTTCTTTCTCCAGCTGAGTCCCTTGGATATGATGCTTCCAACTTCTGGTTCTAATGGCATGTGTGATTGTGTGAGATGTGAAATCAGAAAGTGAAAGTTGCTCAGTTGTGTGACCCCATGGACTGTAGCCCGCTGTAGCCCACCAGGCTCCTTTGTCCATGGAATTCTCCAGGCAAGAATACTAAATTGGGTAGCCATTCCCTTCTCCAGGGAAATCTGGATCTCTGACCCAGAGATTGGATCTGTGTCTCTTGCATTGTGGGTGGATTCTTTACCGTCTGAAAATCAGAGGAGTCACTCAAACCTCTCCAATCTAAACAGGAGAAAAATGGCTCATCTGGTGGTTCTGAAAGTTGTAATTTAAGAACAACAGAAAATACCTTCTAGGATTTAAATGGACTAATTCCTGAAATCTCTTGGGTCAGAATGTCCCTTCTAAACTTGAATTGTTCTTTCAGGTATCTTGCTTCTTTGTTAGCTTAGAGTAGGGATCCACTTCATTGCAACTATGTATTTTATGCTGGAGATCAAAACGGGAGTAACCTTAGAATTCAAGACTTTCTGATCAACCATTTTGCTTTTATTTGTGCAATCAATCATAGACTATGTATTAATTTTTTATTACTGCTATACCAAATTACCCCAAACTCAGTGGCTTACACAACACAAATTTATTATCTTGCAATTCCATTGGTCAAAAGTCTAAAACAGTTCTCACTGGACTGGAGTCCAGGCATTCCTTTTGGAGGTTTTAGGAAAAAATTCACTTCCTTGCATTTTTCTCATTTCTGGAGTCTGCCCTCATGCCTTCACTCCTGGCCCTCATCTTCAAGGACAGCAGAGTTGTACCTCTCTGATATTTCTTTGGTCTTCATGTCTTTCTCTCATCAAAATCAGGGAAGAATCTTTTCTCCCCCAAGAAATCAAGTGGTTAGTTTGGGCATACCTGGGTAATCCAGGATAATTCCCCATCTCCAGGATGCATATCCTCATCCTTAACTGCAAAATCCTTTTTACCATGTAAGGTAGTGTCTTCACAGGTTCTGGGCTTCTGCTGTGGACATTTTTGGAGGCCATTATTCTGTCTGCCGCAGACCGTAACATTGGAAAGTCATGAGGAATCTTAGATTCTAATCTCTGAGCTCCCACTCATTTTGGAATTCCTTCTGAAGCATCCCTGATAGAGTGCACCCGCCTCTGATTAAACATCTGGTCAAACTGAGCTCACTGCTGCTCTGGGGTTTTCACTCCATTCCCTATTCCCTTCAACATCTCTTTAGACTGGTTTGGTTTTCAAATCAGGTTTGACTCTGGAATCTGATCGACTGAATACAGTGAAAAGCTGCCTCCACAGGACGTTGGCTTGGCTACACATGGCCATGTCACAAACAAGGCTGTGTTTGCAAGTAAGTTCTGAGTTTGGATTCTTTCCACCAGACCTAGGATTGCAGGGGGCATCCTTTGGTGACAAGCAGCTTTGAGTAACCTCTGTGCCTTGTGAGAGCCTAGGAGTTGACAGTTTCCTGTTCACAAGGTCCATTCCTTCACTTATTGAGTCATAGGTATTATTAGAAACACTGCTAGGTGGTTGTTCCAAGTATGGGCTTCCCAAGTGGTGCAGTGGTAAAGAATCCTCCTGCCAAAGCAGGAGACACAAGAGGTGTGGGTTTGATCCCTGGGTTGAGAAGATTCACTGGAGGTGGGAATGGAAACCCACTCCAGTATTCTTGCCTGGAGAAGTCCATGGAGAGAGAAGCCTGGCGGACTATAGTTCATGGAGTCTCAAAGAGTTGGACATGACTGAGCAACTGAGCTCGCATGTACACACTGAGAGCTGGCAGTGAATGACCAAAGCCTTTCTCTCACTGAGCTTCCATTCCAATGCTTGGGGTGGGGCAAAAAATAATAAACAAGTCCATGCTGTAATATCTCAGAGAAACAGATGTTGAGATGAAAAATACAGCAGAGTAAAGGGAAGGCTAGAGATCAGTGGGGCTGTTCTCCTTCAGATGATCAGATGAAACCCCCTCTGGGGAAGAGGCGTTGAATCAAGTTGTGAATGGAGCCAGTGGGCTCCCATCCAGAGTAAAGGAGAATTGTGGGATGAAATTCTGTGGCTTTAACCAAATTTATTTCCACCTTTCCTTTCTTTACCCTTGGCTCCTGCCAGCCCTTCCTCAAGCTAAGGCATCCCATCACCCTGATTCCAAAGAGCTTGCCAGCACAAAACCAAAAGACGAAAAAGCAATGCTTTCTAAAACTTCAAAACAGGTTCTAGAGCTCACAGCAATAGGTTTTGCTTGACTAGAGCCATGCTTCGGGGAAGACCAAGTCCTGAAGAGCTGAGGGTCTGCAGTGTATATCAAGCTATAGATCTAGAAGGGCAGGCAAGCAGATCTCCTGGGTCCCGGATGAACATTCCCGGCTGTGCAGAAGAGTAGGGAGAGGCTGGAGAGGGTTGGAGTATGCCTCCTGCAGTCCATGGCAGTGATGTGCTACAGGTATTGTTACCGGTAAGTCTGGAGAGTGCTGAGAAGGTGATGTAGCTGACATATCAGGTCAGAGCCTGGTGCTTTCTGCTCCTTGTCCGAGTCTATGATCCCAGGCCCCAGGGCTTCTTAGTCGTCCCTTACCTTCTTCACTGAGCCTCTGCAGGAAGTTTGGTTCTCAAATCTGGAGTCCTCATGACCCCCACCTGTTCCAAGTGCCCTAATAGAGTCATCAAAGTTGAGTTAAGCCAATGGGATCTGCCAAACAAATAGGATAAATTGGTCTCATTAGTTACCCTATTACTTAGAAAATTCTTCTGGGACATTACTTTTGGGCTGGTTAACAATTTCACTCCTGGGCATATATCCATAGAAAACCATAATTCAGAAAGATATATGCACCCCAGTGTTCACTGCAGCACTATGTACAACAGCCAAGTCATGGAAGTAACCTAAGTGTCCGTTGACAGAGGAACGGATAAAGGAGATGTGGAATATTATTCAGCAGTAAGAAGCAAAAAATAATGCCACTTGCAGCAACATGGATAGACTTCAGAGATCATCGCACTAAGTGAAGTAAGCCAGAGAAAGACAAATATCATCCAGTTCAGTTCAATTCAGTCGCTCAGTCATGTCTGACTCTTCGCGACCCCATGAATCGCAGCACGCCAGGCCTCCCTGTCCATCACCAACTCTTGGAGTTCACTCAGACTCACGTCCATTGAGTCCGTGATGCCATCCAGCCATCTCATCCTCGGTCGTCCCCTTCTCCTCCTGCCCCCAATCCCTCCCAGCATCAGAGTCTTTTCCAATGAGTCAACTTCGCATGAGGTGGCCAAAGTACTGGAGTTTCAGCTTTACCATCATTCCTTCCAAAGAAACCCCAGGGCTGATCTCCTTCAGAATGGACTGGTTGGATCTCCTTGCAGTCCAAGGGACTCTCAAGAGTCTTCTCCAACACCACAGTTCAAAAGCATCAGTTCTTCGGTGCTCAGCCTTCTTCACAGTCCAAATCTCACATCCATACATGACCACAGGAAAAATCATAGCCTTGACTAGACGGACCTTAGTTGGCAAAGTAATGTCTCTGCTTTTGAATATGTTATTTAGGTTGGTCATAACTTTTCTTCCAAGGAGTAAGTGTCTTTTAATTTCATGGCTGCAGTCACTATCTGCAGTGATTTTGGAGCACCCCAAAATAAAGTCTGACACTGTTTCCACTGTTTCCCTATCTATTTGCCATGAAGTGATGGTACCGGATGCTATGATCTTCGTTTTCTGAATGTTGAGCTTTAAGCCAACTTTTTATGTGGAATTAAAAAAATGATACAAGTGAATTTTTAAAAAATAAAACAAACAGACTCATAGATCTTGAAATCAAACTTATGGCTACCAAAGGGGAAATGTGGGGGAAGTGATAAGAGATCTGGATTTATATATATACATGACTACATATAAAATAGATAATGAACAAGGACCTTGGGTAGGAAACGGCAACGCACTCCAGTATTCTTGCCTGAAAAATTCCATGGACAGAAGAGCCTGGTGGGCTACAGTCCATGGGGTCACAAAGAGTCAGACATGACTGAGTGACTGAACACACACACATACACACACACACACACACACACACACACACAGACAGACCTACTGTATAACACAGGGAACTCGATATGCTGTAATAAGCTATATGGGAAAAGAATCTGAAAAAGAATAGAGATAGGTATTTCTGAATCACTTTCTTGTACACCTGAAGCTAATGCAACCTTGTAAATCCACTGTAACCAAATAAAAATTAAAAAACCCCCAACAGCCAAGGAGCTCATTGAATAGGAAATACCTGAATACTTCCCATTTGGCACGGTCCCCGCTGACTAGCCCAGGAACTCTCTGGCTGAGCCCCCCAGAGTTCCCCTCCTCATTCATTTCTCTCTCTTCCAATGTGTGAGGAGACCCTACCCAGAGCAGGGTGAGTCAACCCCAGGTTGAGAGGTAATCTGTTAGCCTACTGGTCAGGGCCAGGCAAGACTTTGCTTCACAAGATGATTTCTAATATAATGGGGAGACCTGGGAAAGGCTGTTGCAGCCCTGACAGATAAGGGTCGAATCCCAGCATGGCTGTCAAACAGCTGGAAAAGTTGTAACCTCTATTAAATGAGGAATTGGGCAAATGTCTTGACACAGAACAACTGCGTGTGTACCCTGGTAGAAATGATACTTTTATAGTTATTTTTACATCCAAACATTACTCTTTGAGTGCCGTCATATTTTATGAAAACTTTTATTAACATTTCCAAAATGACCTTACCCTCATGGTGGGGCTATCAGTCCCGGGAGCCATAACCTATTTAAAACATTTTCCTCTTTACAAACACAATAAAGTCAGCTATCTTCAACATAGATTTGTAGATCTCATTAGAGATAGTTTTGCAAAAGATAGTGCGTCTCTGGAGAACAGAATGACAGGTTGTAATCTTTGCATGTAAAGTTTTCAAACAAGGACTCTTTGTGCCGATGGATTGTTGCAGGTTTGGAGCATGGTTGTCACTGGATCTGCTTTGTAATCAGTCTGGTATTCATTGAGGATTGTTAGGGCTCTGGCTGCCCCAACAGGGCAAAATAACACAGAGTGGGATGGAGCAGGTGGTACCCACGCTGTAATTCCCGACTTGGCATCAGAGGTGTGGTGAGATCACAGACTGGGGACTCCAGGGGTGCAGGAAACTCACAGAAACCAAAGAAAAACAAGGCCTTTTCTCTGCTGAAAGCCTGCTCTTCTAGGTTGTAAATGAGGCTTCTCCCTTGGGTAGTGACTGGTTTAGGTGGCAGTTGAGGGGGTAATTTTTCAGAAATGCTGCCTCCAGCAGGCCAGTGTTCTAAAGGCTGCCCTGCTTAAATGGTCTTTTTATGCAGTGGGATAATGGCAGCTTGCGTGTTGCTACATGAGGCCTATTTTCTGAGGAATGGTTGCATTCAGGGCACTTCTAATTTGTCAGAAGAAATGCAGACCATCTCTCCAGGAGTCTGCCGAACAGAACATCATTTCTCTGCAAGCTCTGCCTTGGGTCAGTGTGTAGCTCAGCTAGCCCACCGTCCCCTGTTGCTTCCACCTCCCAGGGCCACTCTGATTTATTAGGATTCAACAAGCCACGTCCTCTTCCAGACTTAGCCCTTCCTCTCTGTCCCTTGCTCCCTTGCCCCTTCCCTCCGGAGCCAAAGACAAGGGAGGGGCCACTTGGCAAATACTCCCTGTGTCTTGCAGGAAGTGGAGGCGAGGAGGTTCCACTTTGCTGGGGCCAGTGATGGCGTTCGAGGGCCACAGCTGGTCCATGAGGAGGGCCTGCCTGCTGGGCAGCGGACTCTGGTGGTGCCTGTCCTGCTGTTTTTCTAACTGTGAGATGACAGCGTGATCACAGGGCTGTTGAATATTGGAGAAGAGGGGCTGAAGCCTTGGTCATTGACTGCAATGACTTTCCCCAGTGTCCGACTGGGGGCTGAAGTCCAGCGAACTACACTGTCAAACGCCCCCGATGTTTACCTTATAACCACTTGAACTGCGCTTGCGTTTGAGCCTTCCTCTCCGTGAAGCTCGGTCTTCCCAGGTGGCGCTAGTGGTAAAGAACCTGCCTGCAAGTGCAGGAGACATAAGAGACTCGGGTTCAATCCCCTGGGTGGGGAAAAGTCCCTGGAGGAGGGCAGGGCCACTCCAGTATACTGCCCGGAGAATCCCATGGATGAAGGAGCCTGGTGGGTTAAAGTCCATGGGGTCGCGGAGAGTCGGACACAACTGAAGCGACTTAGCAGGCACACACTTCATGAAACTCACTAATGAGGCACTGCTCAGGTTAGGCGTCCATTTTTAAGCTTGTTGATGGGCGTGGATTTATTTTATCATCATCATCACTGTTCTATACACACTATACAAGTGGTTCGATTTGCATCTTGGGTCTACCCTCTGTCCTCTTATCTCCTGGTAATGGTCTTCATCCCTGGGCACCCAGACACCCTCTTCAGTGACAGAGGACTAACTAGGAAGTTAGCGTGGCGTGGACTTCCTGCCAACTGCTCTCAGCTCTGAGATTCTCGCCAAACTATTATACTTTACTCCCTTATGGGATAAAAGTGGAGCCCCGCTTCACAGGGTGATGGTGAAGCTTAAACTGAGTTCACACATACACAACAACAAGGCTGGTGTCTGGCACGTGGTGAACGGTCCATAAGCAGGAGTTCTATTGTTGCTTGGTTCTCAGGGGCTCTCCAGCCCCATCAAATTTTCTGTGCTGGTGGCCCTGCATTGTTCCTCTTCCTCCAGCAGTCTTCCCTCTGCAGAGACTCAGGAAATTTCTCTACCACCCAGGCTCCTGCACGGTGGTCCCTGTGTGTAAAGAACCTGGCCACAGAGTTAATCAGGGGAGGACTACAGAGGGGATTTAGGGTGGAGGAGTCTTGGCATCCTGAGTTAGGCCTGGACCTATCAAGCCTGCTCTCTTACTGGCTCCATCTGGCTGGTGAATACATGTGGACTTGTTCTGTCAAGGGATCGGGAGCCTTTGTCCTCTAGGCAGATTAGGGTCTGGCTGCCTCTGACCTCTGACCCAGTCCTTAGTGCCAAGCAGCCCAGCATTCTGATGGGTGGGCCGGCCAGCTTGCAGCCTGGCATGTTTGGAGCATCAGTTTCTCCTCGGTCTCTCCATTTGAAGGATATTGCTTTACCTCTTCTGAAGTCTGTGGACAACTGAACTGTCTTCCCCTCCCTTTCACCCATGTATCATTAACTTATCCAACCTACAAACACATTTTGAGGGCCCACTTTGAGTACAAAGACTTGGGATGCATTATATAATACATTTTTCCCCCATTTAATTAGGGGAAAGCTGGCAAAGAATATGGATTTATTCATTTAAATATCTCTTCCTCTGACTTTATGATTTTTGGCTAAATAATGAATTTGGCCGAAGCGCAATCTTCTTAGGAAAGGTTGGTCCAGCTAGAGAACAAGGGCATGAGGCCCAATTCCTAGAAATATTAGATATTTCTTTCTTTCTTTCCTTCCTTCTTTCTTTTCCCATCCTACCCTCTCCCTCTTTCCCCTTTATCCCTCCCTTGTTTTCTTCCTTCTTCTCTCCTTCCCTCTTCTCTCTTTCTACTTCACACAGCTTTTCCAACAGAGAAGCTCAATTGAAAACTTTCGGACTTAGTTTTCTAATCCAGCAGCTGGAAACCATTGCCCTTCCCGACCCAGATTTATTTTCAGCACCTGCATCCTGGCTTCTGCTCTGGTGCATCAGCCTAATGCTACATAGACATAGGGTGGTCAGGGCTGGAGACAAGAAAAGTGCGTCTTTGTGCCCAGTTGTGTGAGCATGGAAACAGTGACCAGGGCAGAGAAGGCAAGAGGCTGTCAGCGTTTACACTGCAAAGACCAGAGACATCTTTTCCAGGAAGAGAGCTGACAAACCTTCCGTGGTGAGGGTGAAACAGCCTTGGGAGGCCGCTGGATGCAAGGCACAAGCTTTCACTGATCATAACCTTATGATGCGCCCAGAATTGGGCTAAGAAACCATTTAGACTGGTGAGAAGACAATATAGCATTTGACAACAGTTGTTTTAAGACCCATGCGGTAAAAATACATCTGAAAACCAGGGCACAAAGACTCCAAATAATATTATTAAATTTCTTGTTGAAGAAGGTCCTGTGGGACAGCTAGCTCTGCTCTTAAACTAAAAGCTTGCAGAACTCGACTTGTTGCACAAACAGCGCATCTTCATTTCTTTTTCTTCTCTCTCTCTCTCTCTTTTTTTTTTTTTTGCGTTTTCCACTTTCCTATTTTTCCTGAGGAGACAAACAAATCTCCGAAGGACTATTAAGTTGCAAATATACCGGAGCCAAAAATAGAAGATGGAGCCTTATAAACATTTTGCATATTTTGGTGTAATTTGTTGAAAATAGTACAAAATATGCTCACAGTTGGCATCTAGAATGCAAATATTAGGAATCCAGTCCCCTGATACATTATGGTTTTTCAGCAGTATAGTGTGGGCTCGTCCAATAGCTATTGTGTGACTTGGTAGTTTGTTGGAGTGTGAATAATCTCGGTGACTTGTTTGTACAGTATATTAGGGAGATACACGTCGCCAAGTGCTATTAGCTCCTCTGGAGGTTGCAAGGGACAAAAGCCGAGAGTGGGACTCGGGGGAAAACAGAGGCGTGTATTTTTAACATCGCTGATGGTATTTGCTTCCCTGAGCTGTTTTCTTAGAGTTAAAAAAAAAAAGGGCAAAAAAACAAGAGTGGGGATCAAAGTGTGCAGGGGGCTTGCGGTTGCTTGAGCCTCTCTTTTCACGTTCCAGAACACGGGGTTAAGTGGAGAGGCTGTAAGTGAGAAAACCTGCAGCTCGTGTGTGAGCTGGTGCAGGTCTCTCCCACCCTGAGCTTAAGTGATGCTGACTGGTTTTACGGCTGATGGTAAATCCATCTTCCCTCTCCTCTGACAGGTGAGCAGCCATCCTCCCGTGCATGGGGGCTCTCACCGTACATCTGGCACCCACCTCACAGGTGAACCTTCCCGCTCCTAAATGATGACTGGTAAGAAAAACAAGATGTCTTTCTCGGTTATAAATTTAACTCTTCTATGATTAGTCTGGGCAATTAGGACACCCCTGGGGTTGAGTCTATGGCGGAGGCACAGGCTGGAAGTCTGATTAGCTCAAGTCTCTTGATGCTTGTTCCTGGTAGTAAATGCCTGGCACATATAGTATTGATTTCCATTTAGATATCTTAATGTTTCCAGACGGTCCCCGCAGATGTGGGCTGAACTCAGATCTGCGGGAGCGCCGGTCTGCAATCTGCAAACATTTTTCTTGCCACTTTGTTTCATTTTTCCTAAACTTAACTGATTTGGAATCGGGAGATATAAATGAAAAATGCCGAGCTGGTCTATCAATCACAGCATGCACAAACATCGCCACTGCCCTTTCCTAACATCCTATTACCACCGGGTAGTTGGCTAGTCAAACAGGAATAAAAATTACACTGCAAACATCATAAGTTAGGCTTGATTTGTTGAGCAAGTAGCCTGACAATTCGGTAAGAGTTATATACCTCAGCTTCGCTGAAAATCAGGCTTGTTATGGCTCTGGTACGTCTATAAAGATTGTTCATTTCATATAAAACAGCTACCTGCACTGAACGCCCTGGAAGGAAGAATGATGCTGGTTATAAATATAGAGGAAAATCTATTTGTCTGCCCCTTCATGCTGTTAGCAAGTCACATGGAGGGGCCCTTCGGTGCTTCTTGGCAGCAGGGGGAGATCTCGGCGGCCACCTTCCCCTGGCCGGGCTGGCCTGGATTGAGGCGCATCGTCCCTCTTTGTCATCTGAGATAAAGCAGTGAAGTGTGACCAGTGCCACCGCCTTGCTCTCTGCCCACCAGGGGGACGCTAATGATATTGAAAAACTAGACGGCGTCGCGTTTAAACCAAATGCGAGGGGAAGGCTGTCTGTTGGCCGGCTGGGCTGGATAACAGTTAACGTCAGAAAAGATAAATAGAAATTATTAGAATGGGTTTGGAAGGGATTTTTTATAGGGCAGGGTTGTATTCATTTAAAGATACATTATTGGACTGTTATATCTGATTTCAAGCTGCTGGGTAATTAAAATGATTAACATCTCTTACTCATAGAGTTCAATTCATTAAAGTTTTAAGCACCCTTTGTGCTCAGAAACGGAAGGATGGAACATCCACGTTGACTCACGCCAGGGATCAGTCATTTTGGCCTTATGTTTCTCGTCCTTGGTCTTTCAAGCCACTGCGTCCATTTCTAAATGGTGGGAGCACTTTGGGCAGAAAGCGTCGACCATAAACACTCAACCTGTAGAAGCCCTGGTTCAGAGAGAAGAAGGGAGAGGAAACAGAAAATCCTGCTAAGAATTCTCACCCAGGTTCTTTCCGTAGGCACTGGTTCTTTCCAGCTGCTGATGCTTGGGGATGCGTTCCCTTTAGGGGCTCAGAGGTTGTGACCCAGACACTTGACCAGCCCTCAGGTACAGTGTGTCAGCAGAGCGTCTGAGCAGGGTGCTTGAATCTTGCAAACCTGCCGATATATGCAGTGGAAACATTTCTCCTTATTATCCCAATTTAAATGTGCCCCAACTATTGATTCCTATGCGATATCTCTTATTTTTACAAGTAGCCAGTGGTGTCTTGGTGACTAAATGGGACATTTGTAAGAGCCCAGCCCACTCATGTCATGGCAGAATTCAAATACTTTTGTCTTTGGGGTACGCTCATTTTTGCCACCTTGTTCCCTAGTGTTTGGAGAGAGAGAGAATGACATAATCCTATTTACTAGCCATTAGTAAACTTGATCGTTAGTAATAGTGATTTGAAAGACTGCTTAAAACACAAATTTATTTTTAAGGCAAAGATATGGCTTAGGATTTATCACCTTTTGGCAGATTCTGTGGGAAGTCAACACCAGCTCTGAGGCCAGCTGTGTGACCTTGAGCAAGACAGTTAAACTTTCTGAGCCTCAGTGTTCTCATCTGTAAGAAAGAGATAAATATGTCTTTTTAAAAATATTGTAAGGATTGGAGACTGTTATAAGTGTTACAAATGCCTAGTATAATGCTTGTCCAGAAAGGTGTTTAATGCATGATAGCCAGTACTCTTAGCATCTGTTATGATGTGAATAATAGTATTACTGTTCTATCCATATCTGAACATTGGAAATGCTTAGAATCAAAAGGAAATATGCAAAATGGGGCCAGACATTCCTAGCTGGGGGTCTCAGGAGTGTGGCCCATATAGTGAGCTGTCATTTTCTTAGCTGGTTAAGAATTCCCCAGCCATCTCTTTGCTCATACCATTAGTTGACACAGAAACTTCAAGGTACAGTCTGTACTCCATGTGTTATTGTTAAAAAGTGCCTGTGAGAGAGAGACAGACACAGACACAGAGAAATGGAGATCATAGATGCTGCTGTATAAGTGGGTTCCGGGTCACCCTGTAGGGAAACTTTAGGAAGAGAAGAATGTCAGGAGTCTGAAGAGAGTACCTCCCTTGCACTGGGACTCCAGACCCAGGCTCCATGACTTTGCAATTACTCTGCTGACTGTGGAGTGGGAGTTCTGGAGGCTACCACCAGCCCACCCGTGACTAATGCAATACCTCACTGCCCTTTTTCCTGCATAGCGACCCTCAGAAGTCCCTCCCTATGAAGAGGTCTCCGTCATATTGGCACTTCCACTTTTCTTCAGATAGGAAGGCCACACAGCCCAACTGGTCTGGGACAGTCAAGGCTAATGCTTGTTTTCCTGATTAAATAATGCCCCTTTCAATCTTCAAAGGATCCAGTGAGTGTGACAAGTTATGCAACCACTCCAAGTCACAGGGGGTTTAGGATGGCAGGCATTTTAGGTGTTGCCCCAGGAAACATGGAAGACCTCTTGAAATTACAGACCTGGAGTAGTAAGATTAAGGGGTCAATTCCAAGGTTTATCTGTGCAAAGCCAAGGTCACGATCAAAGGGCAGAGACACTATTGCATTCATTCCCAGGTGTGAAATCCATGCTCCTCAGGAAAAAAGGAATGCTAGAGAAAATGTCATTTTGAGTGTTTGTGACAAGTGTTTACTTCTGGGGCAAAGCTCATTTTCACTCTTGAGACCAACTTATTGGTAATTTTTTTTTTTTTTAAGTCAAGGCTCACATTCATTTTATGACTTGTTGTTACTCAAATGGTTTTGCTCTGAAATTCATCACAATGGCTTTGGTGAGTTCAGATCAAAGTCTACAGTTATTATACCAGAATAACTTTTCATTTTGACTTGGCAGTAATCGAGAAGAATATCAGAAGTTAAGAAGAATGGCGCCTAAGTAAACAATGATTTTCTTTCGCCCTTTGTTGAGAGGAGATTTTTGGTTTTGAGAAAGAGTGTGGCTGTCCCATAGTGATGTCATTCTGATCACAATCACAAAGTCTCACACGTTGTGTTTTCAAAATCAGGTTTCCCACTCAGGACACAGCTGAGCCAAACCTGCATGGGTGGATTTATCTCCAGCAGTGTGGAGAATATTTTCCCATCATGTGTTCTCTCTACCTTCCTTTAGACACTTTTCTTCCCGTGTTGTCTTAGAGTCAGTAGTGATGAGTACGGTCCTTCCACGTATTGTGATATCTGGTTCCTGGTTTCCTGACCATCAGTGGGTATAAACTGGTGCCCTTGAGAGAGACAATCAGAAAACAAACAAGTTGATAAATGACATTTAAAGACTTCAGATTAAAAGAGTGCATATATGTATACTTATAACTGGATCACTTTGCTGCATACCTGATACTAACACGAAACTGTAAATCAGCAATACCTCCATATAAAATAAAAAGTGTTAAAGACTTCAGATCAAGCTGGAAATCTGTCTTTTTGTGACAATAAAAAAGAAAGGAAGAGGAAGATAAAGCAGTACTGAGTGTGCATTCCTGCAGAGAGTGGAGCCTCCTTCTTTAAAGGGGCACTGCTCTCTCATTCTTTAAACAGGAACTGCTGCTTTTTCTTACCTTCTCTTCCTGGGCCCTCCAGGCACATAGGTTTGAACCCCTAGCTGTTCAGAATAGGTGCTTAGCGGATGCTCACCAAATGAATGAATGCAGGAGTCAACAAATGAACAAGAGAATAACCCAAGTCAGTTGCTGGGCACTGGTGTTCCCCAGTGTGAGGTAAGGATGATGAAGTCCAGATTGGCTAGCCTGCTCACAAGGCAGAGCAGATGACCTGAGCCTCAGAACCAGCACATGTGTTGAAAAGCAGCTGTGGCCCACTGGAATCCCTCCATCAAGCTATTGGTGATTAAGTGGGGATTGAAGATGACCTAGGCCAACCTTTGCCATTTCTATGAAAACAAAACTCAATGGATAGGTTGTGTCACTATTTCTCTCTCACTCACATGAGTTCACTGAGCCTGGACTGCACCCTAGCTGCCATTAGACCCGGGTACAGAGATACAGAGTGACGGTGCCCAGCCCCGTGCGCTGGTGAGTAAGGAGAGACTGGATACTGGGAGTCAGAGAGCCTGCTGCCAATTCTCCATGCGCCCATCCACCTTCCCTCTCCCCCTCTGCTCTAGTCTCAGCCTTAGGAGGTGGACATATATACATCACATCCAGTGGTCCTGGGTCGTTTGGATTCTGTTTGGGTTCTGACAAGGGGACCCCTGGCAGGAGACTGGAGGGGAATCTGAGGTCAGAGTATTTAATCTGCTGAGTCCCTCCCTCTGTGGTCTCTCCCTTGCCTGAAGGTCTCTGCTCTTCTCAAGACAATGGGAGATTCTCTTTCCAGGCCCTGGAACTTCTCCTTCTCTCCTTCCTTTGGGTCCAGACCCTGGTTCCTATACCATTCCTTGGGGTTCTCCTACAGGTACTTCCCAGCTTGTAATGCACCCCTTTGTAGATTGATCCTCCCAGAGAATCCTCAGTGGAATGCGCCATCTGCTTGCTGCTGTGGGACCCTGCTTGAGAGAAGGTCATGGGGGAGGTGAAGAGGCAAAATGACCATCTGGCATCTGTGGAAGACCCAAGGATGGGTTGAGAGAGAGGATGGTGATGCTGTATGGTCCCTAGAGGAAAGGCCAGGCCAGGGACTGTGTAAATCTGGGTTGATGTCTTCCCACAATGAAGAGGATCAAAGTCAGGCGGGGCTTGTTTGTAGAGAAACTGTTTTCTAAGTTAAGGGGTTTCATGTTATTCACTATGAATGGGGTAGTCCCAGAAGGCTTTTGGTCAGGGTGATTAAATAACTGGAGTTTGCATTTTGACAGGGAAGATAGCAAACAAACAAAACTCTTCAAATGCGCATTTAGTATGAGGTTTCCTTTGAAATAGCCAAAGGGGTGTAAATATAGTAAAAATCTGTGTTCACATTGGAAACTGGGAAAGGCAATCTGTGGTAATACAACATTTTGAGAAAATTTCTATGAAATATAGAGCAAAGAGCATCAGACCCAGGGGAAGACCTGTCCATGGATGGCTGTATGCAAGTGTGCAACTTATCTGGAAGCAGTTGGTAGGGTCTGGCTTCCCTGGTGGCTCAGCTGGTAAAGAATCCACCTGCAATGCGGGAGATCTGGGTTTGATCCCTGGGTTGGGAATATCCCCTGGAGAAGGTAACGGGTAGGCTACCCACCCCAGTATTCTGGCCTGGAGAATTCCACGGGCTGTATAGTCCATAGGGTTGCAAAGAGTCGGACACCACTGAGTGACTTTCATGTTCACTTTTCACTGGGGGAGGGGATGCCAAGAGGCTGAAAGGGGGGAATATCAGGGTTCATTCAGGTTCCTAGCAGTCCAGACAGCCCTCACACGGAGATTGGAACTGGATTCCAGTCTGACTGCTGATAATCCATGTACTGGGGCAAGTTGTTTGTACTTGGTGTCTCAGTTTTATCATCTGAGAAATGGAGTAAATCATGATCCAACCTAAGAGTTTTGAGTAAAGATCCACTGAGGTCTTCCTTGTAAGGTGTGTAAAACAGACCTTCACCAAGGGGAAGAGCTCAGTGTGTGCTAGGTCGACTTGATAAAGCCTGGTGCTTCTGGTAGTGTGCTAAGACTGAAAATCTCATCCTAGAGTTTATTCCCAAGTCTAAGAGTAATAAAAGTTTCCTATGCAAGGAATAGAGAGCTGAAAATGATCTGAGAGGACCATAAAGAGACAAGTTTAGGAGTTAAGTTCAGGAGAGTCAAATAACATATGCTAGCAATTCCAGCAGGAAATGGCATACACACACACACACACACACACACACACACACACAGAAAGGAAGGAAGCAAGAAAGAGAGAGAGAAAGAAAGAAAAGGAAAAGTCTTTGAGCTCAAAAAAAAAAAAAAAACTACCTTTTAGATGAAAGCATTCACTGAATATGGTCATAATTTACTGAATAGAGTTCCAAGGAGAGAGAACCTCATGACATTTTTAAACTTCAAGATTAGACAAAATAAGTTAGGAAACAGTAGAAATGCAGGTAGGGAAACACATTGCTATCTGAATTTCTTCTGTAACACTAAAGAAACTCAGCAGATATACTTACAGAAATTTGGAGGAAGGTAATGCCTTGATAATGATACCTAAAGAAATGAGCAGACACATCCATAAGGTATGGCGTTTGTCCCAATCCATTCAACCACCTACCCTTATGAAAAGCAGCCTCTTCTACACAGTTGCTGTTGTTCAGATGCTAAGTCATGTTTGACTCTTTGTGACCCCATGGATTGCAGCACGTCAGGCACCTCTCTCCTCTACTATCTCCCGGAATTTGCTCAAATTCATGTCCATTGAGTCAGTGATACTATCTAACCACCTCATTCCAGATTAGAAATAATTTAACAGAATAACCATTTGGATTGCATCTAGTTTGGGCAATCTATTATAAAGGACAATTAGGGAACTTGAGTACAGTTTGGGCACTAGATGACATAATAATGTAATGCTATGAAAATGGGAAAAGGCAATGGCACCCCACTCCGATACTCTTGCCTGGAAAATCCCATGGATGGAGGAGCCTGGCAGGCTGCAGTTCGTGGGGTCATGGAGAGTCGGACACTTACTGAGAGACTTCACTTTCTCTTTTCACTTTCATGCTTTAGAGAAGGAAATGGCAGCCCACTCCAGTGTTCTTGCCTGGAGAATCCCAGGAATGGTGGAGCTTGGTGGGCTGCCGTCTATGGGGTCGCACAGAGTTGGACACGACTGAAGCTACTTAGCAGCAGCAGCTATGAAAATGTGGATATTCCTTCATGGAATAAAAGCATGTTACAAAACAATGTGGGAAGGATGATTTTATTGATACTTTGATAAACAAACCTATACATGTATCTGTATAGCAAACATTCTGGGAAGACATAGTCTGAGTGAAAAGAGTGATGATTTCATTTTATTTTACTTACCTATATTTTCTAATTTTCTACACTGTACATATACTGCCTTTGTAATAATGAAAAATATTTTGAATTGAAAACACAATTCTGCATTCTCTCAGCATATCATTCCTGAGGCAATCTTGTGGATTTTGAAATATGAAAGTACTTAGAAAGTATACCACCCATGTACACTTCATTTAAAAAATACTCCAGCTGACTGATTTGTGGATGTTAGTGTCCTTGCATCCCCAGGAGTAAATTCCACTTGATCATGGTGCTGCTGCTGCTGCTGCTAAGTTGCTTCAGTCGTGTCTGACGCTGTGCAACCCCATAGACGGCAGCCCACCAGCCTCCCCCGCCCCTGGGATTCTCCAGGCAAGAACACTGGAGTGGGTTGCCATTTCGTTCTCCAATGCAAGAAAGTGAAAGTGAAGTCACTCAGTTGTGTCTGACTCTTAGCAACCCCATGGACTGCAGCCCACCAGGCTCCTCCGTCCATGGGATTTTCCAGGCAAGAGTACTGGAGTGGGGTGCCATTGCCTTCTCCTGATCATGGGGCATGGTCCTTTAATGTGTTGTTGAGTTTGGCTTGCCAAAAATTTGTTGAGGATTGTTTTGCATACATGTTTGTCAGGGATATTGGATGGTTTCTTTTATTTCTAGATCCTTGCCTTTCTTTCTTCTTTTTTTAATCAAGATAATGGGGCTTCACTGGTGGCTCAGCTCAAAGGTAAAGAATCTGCCTGCAATGCAGGAGGCTTGTAGGAGACATGGATTTGATCCCTGTGTTGGGAAGATCCCCTGGAGAAGGAAATGGCAACCTGCTCCAATATTCTTGCCTGGAAATCCCCATGGAAAGAGGAGCCTGGCGGGTTCAAGGAGTTGAACACAACTGAGTGACTAAACAGCAACAATGCTAGCCTCATAAACTGAGTTTGGAAGAGTTCCCGCTCCTATTTTTTTGGAAGGATTTAAGAACTCATTAGTGAAGCGATTTGGTCCTAGACTTTTGTTTACTATGAGGTTTTTTTTTTTATCATTTTTTGATTATTATTTCAATCTCCTTTCTAGTAATCATTTTGGTTCCATTTTCTATTTCACTGTGATTCAGTCTTGGTTGGGTCTCTGTTTCTAGGAATTCACACATGTCTTCTAGGTTGTTCAGTCTGTTGGTATGCAGTTATTCATAGTAGCTTCTTATGATCCTTTGTATGTCTGTGGTATCAGTCGTAACATCTCCTCTTTCATTTCTGATTTTACTTATTGAGTTGTCTCTTTTCTTCTTGGTGAGTTCTAACTAAAGACTTGTCACTTTTGTTTCTTTTTAAAGAAGCAATGCTTCATTTCAATGATTGTTTCTATTATCTTTTTAGTCTCTATTTCATTTATTTCTAATTAAGTCTATATAATTATCATAAATTATAGCTGTAACTATAAAACAATATGCAAATAATTCTTAAAATATAATAATTTAACAATTGCTAAAAACTACAATAGTTTGGGCTTAAATATTTCTAATTGTATTAATAAAATGAGAAAGAGTTCAGGGAAATAATATTAATAATCTCATTTAACAAAGAAAAGCACTGACAATTATAAAAATAGAAGTGGGTAAGTTGTCTTTGTAGCTGTTTGTTTAACTTCATTGAAGAAAACAGACATGCAAAAAAGTGCTGTATGCTCAGCTTAGTGAACTTTCACAAGCTAAAAATTTGGTGTAACAACCAGCAAGATCAATCTGAAGACCATGACTAGACCCCAGAGGCTACCTCCTGCCCTCTTCCTGTGACTGTCACACCCCAAAGGTGATCCCTGTCTGCACTTTCACTTACATAAACTGAATCATAAGTATACATTCTTTCTTCTTACTTCTCTCAAAATTATTTTCCTGAGATTTCTTTTTTCAGAAAGCATGGTTGTGGATCATCCATTTTCTTTACTACATAGCATTCCAGTATGTGATTGCATCACAATTATCAATTTTACCATTGATGGCATTTAAGAAGTTTCCAATTTTTGATTAACATAAATGGTACTTCTATGGATATTGTAACACATGGATTTTGCTAAAAAAATATTTAAGCATTTTGGATGAGTTTGGACTTAGGAATGGAAATCTGTGTTAAAGAAATACATGTTTAGTTGAGTAGATACTGACAGTTTTTCAAATAGTTTGTACACCACCAAGAGAAGTGCATGAGAGTTCCAGCTGTTTGATATCTATTGGTATTTTCTATCTTTTTCATTTTAGCCATTATTAATTGTTACTATATTGAACTGTAGTTTTATATTTCCTTGATAACTAGCTTGACACATTTTCATGTGTTTATTGGCCATTTTGAGATTCTATTTTGTGAAGTATCTGTTCATATCTTTGACCTATTTTGTTATTTAAAATTTTTTCTTATTAATTAGGAATTCTATACACATATTTTAGTAAGATAATTTTTCTGGAGATTGTGCATATGTGTGTGTATATTTTTGTTCTACCATGCTGTTGGACTTTTACTCTCTTTATGGTGTCCTATTTAAGAATCTTTGTATATTTCATACATCTACAAGATGTTTTCCTCTTAAAAGTTTTATTGTTTAACATTTTACGTTTAGGGCTGCAATGCATTGGGAATTGGTATTTGTGTGTGATGTGAGACAGCAGTCAAGAAAAACTTCTCCTGGATATTCAGGAGTGACTGAATATTCTCAGTCACTTAGTTGTGACCCCATGGGCTGCAGACAGCTAGGCTCCTCTGTCCTTGGGATTTCTCAGGCAAGACTATCGGAGTGGGTTTGCTGTATCCTACTTCAGGGGTGTGTGTGTTGGTCTATAAAGAAAGGTGAGTGCCGAAGAATTGATGCTTTTGAACTGTGGTATTGGAGAAGACACTTGAGAGTCTCTTGGACTGCAAGGAGATCCAACTAGTCAATCCTAAAGGAAACCAGTCCTGAATATTCATTGGAAGGACTGATGCTGAAGCTGAAACTCCAATAATTTGACCACCTGATGTAAAGAACTGACTCACTGGAAAAGACCCTGGTGCTGGGAAAGATTGAAGGCAGGAGGAGAAGGGGACGACAGAGGATGAGATGGTTGGATGGCATCGCCAACTTGATGGACATGAGTTTTAGTAAGCTCTGGGAGCTTACTGGTGATGGAGTGCTGCAGTCCATGGAGTTGCAAAGAGTTAGACACGACTGAGCAACTGAACTGAACTGAACTCCAGGGGATCTTTCCAACTCAGGGATTGAACCCAAGTCTCTTGCATCTTCTTCATTGGCAGGCGGATTCTTTACCACTAGCATCAGGAAGTCCATTCAGTCCACCCAACATCATTTATTGAAAACACTACACTACAGAGTCAGCTTTTCACAAATTAAATGACTAAATGTTGTGTGATTTCTAGACTCTTTATCCTATCCCATTTAGTTTTTTGAGTTTTCCTTGCATCAAGATCACACAATCTTATTGATTATAGCTTTATAGTAAGTCTTCATAGCTGGTAGTCTCAACTTTTCAGCTTTATTTTTCTTTCCAATTGCTTTGGGTATTTGAATGTTCATAAGAATTAAAGAATCAGATTGTAAAATTATATACACACAAAACCAGGATACTTGGATTTTGGTTAGTATTATAACAAATTTATATAACAATTTGGGAAGATTTGTGATTTTACAAATTAAATCTTCCATTTATTTAGACTTTCATTAGGGCTTCCCTTGTGGCTCAGAGGTTAAAGCATCTGCCCGCAATGCAGGAGACCTAGGTTCAATCCCTGGATCAGGAAGATCCCCTGGAGAAGGAAATGGCAACCCACTCCAGTATTCTTTCCTGGAGAATCCCATGGATGGAGGAACCTGGTGGACTATAGTCCACAGGGTTGTAAAGAGTCGGACACGACTGAGCGACTTCACTTTCACCTTTCACTTTATTTTCTCTCAGTAACATTTTGTAGTTTTCAGTGGTGAGGTCTTGTACATTTTCTGTTAGATTTATTTCTATATATCTGTTGCTCTTTGATGCTAACATAAATGTAAATGATTTTTAAATTTTTATTTTCTACATGTTCTAATTTTTGTCTGTTTCCTGGTCTCCGGCACTTTCGCTAAATGCTCTAGTTTGTTGTAGTCCCATTTGTTTATTTTTGCTTTTGTTGCTTTTGCTTTTGGTGTCACATTAAACAAATGTTGCCAAACCAGTTTCAAGATTTTCCTTGATGTTTTATTCTATTAGTTTTCCAATTTTAGGTATTATATTTAAGTCTTTAATTCATTTATGTAAGTGGTATAAGATAGGGGTTGAGTTTCACTCTTTTGCATGTAGTTATCCTGTTTTCTCAATACCGTTTATTGAAGAGACTATCTTTTCCTATTGTTGGCTCCTTTATCAAATATTAGTTGACTGTATAAGCATGAGTTTATTTCTGGTCTCTTGAGCCTATACCATTAGTCTACATGTCTTTTTTTTTTGCCAGTACCATACTGTTTTGGTTACTATAGTTTTGTAATAAAGTTTGAAATCAGAAATTGTGATGCCTCTAGCTTTGTTCTTTATTAGGATTGCTTTGTTATTTGGGATCTTTTGTGGTTCCATAAAAATATTGCAATTTAAAAAATATTTCCTTGAAAAATGCCATTTGAACTTTAATAGGGATTGCATTGAATCTATAGATGGCTTTCAGTAGCATATGTACTAAAGTTAACAATATTAACAGTATTATTAACACTATTAACAATATTGTCAATGATATTAACAATATTAACTCTTACAACTGAAGAAAACAGGGTATCTTTCCATTTATTTGCATCTTCCATTTATTTCATGAATATCTTGTAATTTTCAGTGTACAGATCTTTCACCTCATTGTTTAAATTTGTTCCTAAATATTTTAAGTTTTTGATGCTATTGTAATTGATATTTTTCTTTATTTATTTTTCAAATAGTGCATAAGAAATGCAACTCATTTTTTTAGATTGACTTTATATCCCACAACTTTTTTGAATTTATTGATTAGTTATTCCAACAACACAAGAGAAGACTCTACACATGGACATCATCAGATGGTCAACACCAAAATCAGATTGATTATATTCTATGCAGCCAAAGATGGAGAATCTCTATACAGTCAACAAAAACAAGACCAGGAGCTGACTGTGGCTTAGATCATGAACTTCTTATTGCCAAATTCAGACTTAAACTGAAGAAAATAGTGAAAACCGCTAGACCATTCAGGTATGACCTAAATCAAATCCCTTATGATTATACAGTGGAAGTGAGAAATAGACTTAAGGGCCTAGATCTGATAGGTAAGAGTGCTTGATGAACTATAGAATGAAGTTCATGACATTGTACGGGAGACAGGGATCAAGACCATCCCCATGGAAAAGAAATGCAAAAAAGCAAAATGGCTGTATGGGGAGGCCTTACAAATAGCTGTGAAAAGAAGAGAGGTGAAAAGCAAAGGAGAAAGGGAAAGATATAAGCATCTGAATGCAGAGTTCCAAAGAATAGCAAGAAGAGAGAAGAAAGCCTTCTTCAGCAATCAGTGCAAAGAAATAGAGGAAAACAACTGAATAGGAAAGACTAGAGATCTCTTTAAGAAAATCAGAGATATCAAGGGAACATTTCATGCAAAGATGGGCTCGATAAACGACAGAAATTGTCTGGACCTAACAGAAGCAGCAGATATGAAGAAGAGGTGGCAAGAATACACGGAAGAACTGTACAAAAAAGATCTTCAAGACCCAGATAATCATGATGATGTGATCACTTATCTAGAGCCAGACATTCTGGAATGTGAAGTCAAGTGGGCCTTAGAAAACATCATTACGAACAAAGCTAGTGGAGGTGATGGAATTCCAGTGGAGCTGTTTCAAATCCTGAAAGATGATGCTGTGAAAGTGCTACACTCAATATGCCAGCAAATTTGGAAAACTCAGCAGCGGCCACAGGATTGGAAAAGGTCAGTGTTCATTCCAATTCCAAAGAAAGGCAATGCCAAAGAATGCTCAAACTACCACACAATTGCACTCATCTCACATGCTAGTAAAGTGATGCTCAAAATTCTCCAAGCCAGGTTCAGCAATACGTGAACTGTGATCTTCCAGATGTTCAAGCTGGTTTTAGAAAAGGCAGAGGAACCAGAGATCAAATTGCAAACATCCGCTAGATCATGGAAAAAGCAGGAGAGTTCCAGAAAAACATCTGTTTCTGCTTTATTGACTATGCCAAAGCCTTTGACTGTGTGGATCACAATAAACTGGAAAATTCTTCGAGATGGGAATACTAGACCACCTAACCTGCCTCTTGAGAAATCTGTAAGCAGGTCAGGAAGCAACAGTTAGAATTGGACATGGAACAACAGACTGGTTCCAAATAGGAAAAGGAGTACATCAAGGCTGTATATTGTCACCCTGTTTATTTAACTTATATGCAGAGTACATCATGAGAAATGCTGGTCTTGAAGAAACACAAGCTGGAATCAAAATTGCCGGGAGAAATATCAATAACCTCAGATATGCAGATGACACCATCCTTATGGCAGAAAGTGAAGAGGAACTAAAAAGCCTCTTGATGAAAGTGAAAGAGGAGAGTGAAAAAGTTGGCTTAAAGCTCAACATTCAGAAAATGAAGATCATGGTATCTGGTCCCATCACTTCATGGGAAGTAGATGGGGAAACAGTGGAAACAGTGTCAGACTTTATTTTTGGGGGCTCCAAAATCACTGCAGATGGTGACTGCAGCCATGAAATTAAAAGACACTTACTCCTTGGAAGAAAAGTTATGACCAACCTAGATAGTATATTCAAAAGCAGAGACATTACCTTGCCGACTAAGGTCCATCTAATCAAGGCTGTGGTTTTTCCTGTGGTCACATGTATGGATGTGAGAGTTGGAGAGTTGGACTGTGAAGAAGGCTGAGCACAGAAGAATTGATGCTTTGAACTGTGGTGTTGGAGAAGACTCTTGAGAGTCCCTTGGACTGCAAGGAGATCCAACCAGTCCATTGTGAAGGAGATCAACCCTGGGTGTTCTTTGGAAGGAATGATGGTAAAGCTGAAACTCTAGTACTTTGGCCACCTCATGTGAAGAGTTGACTCACTGGAAAAGACTGTGACCCTGGGAGGGATTGGGGGCAGGAGGAGAAGGGGACGACCGAGGATGAGATGGCTGGATGGCATTACAGACTCGATGGACGTGAGTCTGAGTGAACTCCGAGAGATGGTAATGAACAGGGAGACCTGGCTTGCTGCAGTTCATGGGGTCGCAAAGAGTCGGACATGACTGAGCAACTGAACTGAACTGAACTGATTAATAGAATGGCTTTTTTGGAGTCTAGAAGTTTCTATATATAAGATCATATCATCGGAAAATAGAAACAATTTTATTTTTTCTTTATGATTTGAATGTCTTTGATTTATTTTTCTTGCCTAATTGCTATGATTAGGACCTCCAGTACTATGCTGAATGAGTGTAGTGAAAGTGAACACATTTGTGTTATTCCTGATCTTAAAGGAGAAACTTAGAGGGGAACTCCTTCATGGATCAAGAAATAAATTGAAATGAAAGATTTTCTATCTTTGGAGAAACACTAAAGTAAATTTTTAGAGAATATATATAAGAATAAAGGTATTAGCGAGGATGTGTTAAGAATATATAAACCAGTGCACTGGGTTTGAGTGCTGGTTCATGCATCGAACTTGGACCAGTGATCTGTTTCACATATGGTAATATAAGTGTTTCAGTGCTATTCTCTCAAATTATCCCACCCTCACTTTTTCCCCACATAGTCCTAAAGAGGGATGGGATGGAGAGGGAGATGGGAGGAGTGTTCAGGATGGGGGACACATGTACACCTGCGGCTGATTCATGTCAGTGTATGGCAAAAACCACTACAATACTGTGAAGTAATTAGCCTCCAATTAAAATAAATAAATAAATTCTAAAAAGAATATATATACCAAAAGAAAGCTGCCATCGACAGGACTGTAGTTCAGTTGCTAAGTTGTGTCCAACTCTTTGCAACCCCATGGACTGCAGTATGCCAAGCCCCCTGTCCTTCACTAACTCCTGGAGTTTGTTCAAACTCATACTCATTGAGTCAGTGATGCCATCCAACCATCTTATCCTCTGTTACCGACTTTTCCTCCTGCCTTCAATCTTTTCCAGCATTAGGGTCTTTTCCAAAGTATTGGAGCCCTTTGCATCAGGTGACCAAAGTATTGGAGCTTCAGCTTAAGCATCAGTCTTTCCAATGAATATTCAGAATTTATTTCCTTTAGCATTGACCACAATTCAAAAGCATGAATTCTTTGGCACTCAGTCTTCTTTATGCTTCAGCTCTCACATCCATACATGACTACTGGAAAAACCATAGCTTTGACTAGGACCTTTGTTGGCAAAGTGATGTCTCTGCTTTTTAATACACTGTCTAGGTTTGTCATAGCTTTTCTTCTAAGGAACAGATATCTATTAATTTCATGACTGCAATCACCATCCACAGTGATTTGAAACCCCAGAAAATAAAGCCTGTCACTGTTTTCACTTTCCCTCCATCTATTTGCCATGATTTGATGGGACTGGATGCCATGACCTTTGTTTTTGAATGCTGAGTTTTAAACCAGCTTTTACATTCTCCTCTTTCACTTTCATCAAGAGGCTCTTTAGTTCCTCTTCACTTTCTGCCATTAGGGTGGTGTCATCTGCATATCTGAGGTTGTTGATATTTCTCCCAGCAGTCTTGATTCCAGCTCATAATTCATTCTGCCTGGCATTTCGCATGATGTGTTCTGTATATATGTTAAATAAACAGGGCGACCGTATATGGCCTTGCCATACTCCTCTTTCAATTTTGAACCAGTCTGTTGTTCCACGTCTGGTTCTAGCTGTTGCTTTTGTCTTGCATACAGGTTTCTTAGGAGACAGGTAAGGTGGTCTGGTATTCCCATTTCTTTAAGAATTTTCCAGTTTGTTGTGATCCACACAGTCAAAGGCTTTAGCATAGTCAATGAAGCAGATTTTTTTCCTGGAATTTTCTTGCTTATTCTGTGATCCAGAGAATGCTGGCAATTTGATCTCTGGTTCCTCTACCTTTTCTAAATCCAGCTTGTGTATCTAGATGTTTCAGGTTCATGTACTGTTGAAGCCTAGCTTGACAGATTTCGAGAATGACCTTGCTAGTATGTGAAATGAGTACAATTGTGCAGTACTTTGGACATTCTTTGGCATTGCCTTTCTTTGGTATTGAAATGAAAACTGACATTTTCCAGTCTTGTGGCTGCTGCTGAGTTTTCCAAATTTGCTGGCATATTGAGTGCAGCACTTTAATAGCATTATCTTTTAGGATTTGAAGTAGCTCAACTGAAATTTCATCACCTCCACTAGCTTTGTTTGCAGTGATGCTTCCTAATGCCCACTTGACATCACACTCCAGGATGTCTGGCTCTACGTAAGTGACCACATCAGTGTGGTTATCCTGGTCATCTCTTTGGCTTTTGTTCCATCCTTGCTGTTTCTGTCCCTCATCATGCCCATCTTTGCATGAAATCTTCCCTTGCTAGCTCCAATTTTCTTGAAGGCATCCTATCCTTCTTGTATATGAATAGACAACCAAGGATACCCATGTGTGTGTATATGTGTATGTGTGTGTATGTGTATGTGTGTGTAGTGGATAAAACAAGAAGGCCAAGATAAAAGCGGGACAAAAATATACTATAAAAGCACAACTGAGCAACATTCAAGATGTTACATTCAAAGAACAAGAACATAGCTTAGGGAAAAGGATCACTCAGAAAACAATAAATATGTTGAAGATTAAAAACACGATTGTAAAATGAAAGAAGCAATAAAAATTCTGGAAAGAGAAGAAAGTATGAAACAAGAGATAGGAGAAATAAAGGATCAATCCTCAAGAGAGCTAATCCCTGTTATTGAAAGTACTAGTAGCAAAGAATAGAAGATGCTGAGAGAAAAAAATGGACAGGAAACAACAGAAGAAACTTCCCCAAAGGATAGTAGTTTTTATATTGAAACAGTTCTCTGAGTGCTCAAGACAGTAATGAAAAAGACATTGCAACTGGATTTATCACTGAGAAATTCCAAGGCACTGGGAATATTGTATGTAGAGCAGGACTTGGAACAGTGTAATCTCTCCGTCAGGGTTTATTAATATCATTATCATAAAATTTAAAGAAAGAGGAAACCATCACCTCATAGGGTAAGCATCATTGGATTCTAAAAGAGAATGCTTTCAGTGTTTTCAGGAGAAAAAAAAACAAGTTGACCTGAAATTCCATATTCAGTTGAACCATCGCTTGAAAGCAGAGGTTGGTTTAAGGGCTTAAGCAAGTTTGTCAGCTAGGCAGCTTTCTAAAAAATTAGAAGGTAAATTTACATACAACCCAAACTTAAATACATATCACTAAGTGAGAGAGGCCAATTTGAAAAGGCTACAGTACTGCATTATTCTAAGTACATGACATTCTAGAAAAGGCAACCTGGGGAGAGGAAGAAGACCAGCGACTGCCAGAGGTTGGGGAGGAGAGGGATAAGAGGAGGAGCACAGAAGATTCTCAGGGCAATGACAATATTCTGTGTGATACCAAAATAACAGGTACCTGTGTTTATGCATTTGTCTAACCCATTAACTGTACAACAAAGTGAACCATAATGTAAGCTATGGCGTTTGGATGAGTTTTATGTATCAGTGTAGATTTTTCAACTGTAACAAATGTCTTGCTTTGGTGGGGGATGTTAAAAATGCATGTGGGGGATAGAAAGCATACTGGAAATCTCTGTGTATTCCCCCAATTTTGGTGCCAACGTAAAACTCCTCTAAAACAATAGTCAATTAAAAAAGGTTTAGAATTTAAAACAATAATACTTGTCTTCTGAAACAAAGCAAAACAAAAGGAGTCCCAGAGTGATGTAAGTCACAGTTCAAAACAATGAGTAACTGTCTTGGACGGTTATGCACAAAATTACGAAGTACTAAATTGCACAAAGAAATAGGGGGTAATGGACAAAAGCACAGTTGTAATGATAGAGCCTAATGAAGGCACATTCTCAAAGTCCTTGACCTGCCAAGCAACCCAAAGAGGTGTTTAGTCTGAACTTTGAAATCTACACCAGTGTCTTGACCTCTGAGGGGAGACCATTTTCTTCTCATTGAACACAAATTAGGCCATCAAAATATCAGTAGATTTTTAAAAGTAGATATATTGCAGGTTACATTCTTTGACCATTTGAAAAATAATATCAGATAACAATAAAAAAAAGTGCCCTCTCTACCTAACTATTGTTTAGGATTTAAAACAATAATATGCATCTTCAGAACAAAGCAAAACAAACCCTTGGGCTAAACACAAAATCAAAACTGCAATTACAAAATATCTCCCTTTCAGTCCTGCACTGAGAAAAGAATTCATATTTTTCACCTTTTGAGAATCAAGCAAAACAAAAAGGAAAATAAGTTAATTTAAGGATTCAACTTGCAAAGTTGATAAAAAGCAACAGATTCATCCAAAGCAAAATAGAAAGTAACAGTAAAAAAAAAAAAAAAAAAAAAAGCTGAAATTTGATGAATTAGGGACCAGAAAAACAGCTGACTGAAAGTTGGAGTAAAATATGGGAAAATAGCTAAATTTCTAGAAAACTCGAATAAGAAAAAAAAAAAGTACTAAAGCACAACAAGGAGAGAGGTAAAGACCCGCAAACGAGACTTGAAAGGCTAAGAAGGGACCACTTTGTAAAACTGATATAAAAACTTGATGACAACATGGATGAAATTGATAATTTTACAAGGAAATATGAGGATTGACCTTGATAAGAAAAGCTGAATAAATAAGTAATTGTGATATGAATTGAAAACTTTGGTAAAGAAATACCTCAAGGAGCTGTAGGCCCAGGCATTTCTCTTTCTTTTCAACCTTTAAGGAACATCTATGGAATAAAGAATATTCTTATTAACACAGTGAAAATAAATATACATGTTTCAAAAACAATAGCTGACATTTTGCTTCATGGCAAAATGATCAAAACATTTACAACAAAATGTGCATTAAGATAAGGGTTGCTTCTATCACTACTATTACCTAACATTGAAAAAAATTAAAGGGCTTCTCCGGAATTTTCTCAGTAAAATAGGTAAAGAAGCATATTTTTCCTTAACGTGATTAACAAATATGCCTATTTCAAATGGCAGATAGTACCAGGTGAGATACTAAAAAGCTTTCTAAAATCAGTAGCATGATAGGGATGTGTTCAATTGTTGCTGCTATTTAGTATAATTATGAACTTGTTAGGTAGTATAATTAGATAGGAAAATGACATGAGCTAAAATTCAAAAAGAGGTGTATTCATCACTATTTGCAGTTGATATGTTTATATTCTTGAAAAACCTGAGAATCAACTCAATAACTGTGAGCACGAAGCACCCAATTAAGAAATATTTGTTGAAGGATTTCCCTGGTAGTCCAGTGGTTAAGAATCCACTTCCAATGCAGGGGACTCTAGGATGATCCCTGGTCAGGGAACTAAGATCCCACATGCCATGGAGAAACTAAAAGCCGGGTGAGCACTACTGAGTCCACAAGACACAATTAGACAATCCATGCTTCACAAGGAAAGATCCTGCATGACACAGCAAAGATCTCAAGTGCCACAGCTGAAACCTGATGCAGCCAAACAAATGAATAAATATGTAAATATTAAAGAAATATGTGTGGAGTATACATTTCATGGGTGGCACTAAAATTACAGTGATGACCAGGAGGGAGTCCCTGCCTTCACGGAGTATATATTTCAGTTGGAGAGATGGACAGTAGCATATAAAAACCAACAATTGTATCATCGAATGTCATGTTTTGATAGAGACCACAAAGAAAACCATGGGAAGAACATGAAAGATGGAGATGCCCACATTAAGTAAGGAGAGGGAAGTCTGCTCCGCTAAAGAACTTTCAACATTAAAACAATGCCAGGCAAGACTTTGATGTAATTCCTTTCTTCTCCATCTCTCCTCTCCTTACTTCCTCTTTGAAACTGACAAGATAATTTAATGTGTAGTTGGAAAAATAAATGTGAAAGGATAAAACAAAAATTTTGAATAAAGACAAATGGGGGTCAATGGGGAGCAAAGTAAATGTATTACATTGGCATATTTTCTTAATATTATTAATCAATGAATATCAAAGTGGCATGGTACTATTTCCATAAATACAAAGTGAGACAATGAAATTGAATATGAGGTCCAAGTTTATAAATGAACTGAGTATATAAAAGTCTTGGTACATCAGCTCCAGTTCATATTCTGTCAATCAGCAGACTTAAAAATGTTAACATATATTAACACATTTTATTTCTCCATATATTTCACTTTAAGTACAATTAATAATTTCATATTTCTCAGGTACTGCACTGAATGACTACAGTGATCATATGCTTGAAGAAAACAATCTAGAAGTCTTTGAATTTAAATACCAGTTCTAGGAGGCATGAACAGATTTTTAAGAAGTCTGTCCTCAGAAATACATGCAATTCTCATGAACACTACTATGTATTATTTTAAGGTAAAAACTGGTGACATATGCTTAATAATAAATGCTGCAGAAATTTCAAAGTTGATTTTTAGAATTCTAAGTAAAAATATGCAGAGAAATTGTCATGATTCTTACAAAAGTTTGTACGTTATGCCATGTTAATCCTATGTGCATTAATAAATTTTTAAGAAGCCACTGGAGTTATAGAGTTTCTTTGGCTAACACAATTAAATAAAAAACTATTCTTAGAGCTAAACTTTGGGGCAGAAGTCCATAAGTTTTTGCTATGGATAAGACTGATTTGATTACCTACATTTTTATAAATATACAGCAAATTTTATTTAAAATAAAGCACAAATAACATATCAAGAAAAATTCTTAATATGCAATAATGCTTTAATCAAATTACTATATAAGTATTTTTAATCAATAAGAAAAAGATGGCACCAGTACAAAACTAGGTGAAAAGCCTAAGCAGTTTGCACTGAATCATCTCAGTCCCTCCTTTCTTTGGTTTGCTTTGGTTAATTAAATGTTTCAAAGCAGAGGATTGGGTTTTTTGAAGATACATACCCAGCAGTGGAATTGCTGGGTCATATGGTAGTGCTATTCTTAGTTTTTTTGAGAAAGCTCCATACCGTTTTCCACAGGGACTGCCCCAATTTACATTGCCACCAACAGTGTACCAATGTTCCCTTTCCTCCACATCCTTACCAACATTCGTTATTTGTATTATTTTTGATGATAGTTATCCTGACAGATGTGAGGTAATAGCTCATTGTAGCTTTGATTTTCATTTCCTTGATGAAATGCGATGTTGAACACCTTTTCGTGTGTCTATTGGCCATCTGTATTTTCTCTTTGGAATAATGTCTATTCAGGACTTCTGCCCATTTTTCAATCAAGTGGTTCGGCTTTTTGTGATATTAAGTTGTATGAACTGAGCGCATATTTTGGATATTAACCCCTTATCAGACATATTTATAAAAATTGTCCTCTGTTTAGTTGGTTGCTTGTCTTCTTGCTTTGTTGATGGTTTCTTTTGCAGTACAAAAGCTTTTAAGTTTAATTAGGTCTCATCTATTTAGCTTTGCTTTTATTTCCTTTGCCTTAGGAAAGAGATCCAAAAAAATATTGCTACTATTCATGTCAAAGAGTGTTCTGCCTGTGTTATTGTTTAGTTCCACTTTAGGTCTTTAGTCCATTATGAGTTTATTTTTGTGTATGGTGTTAGATAATTTACATTCTTTTACATGCAGCTGTCCAATTTTCCCAGAAAAACTTTTAGAGACTATATTTCTTCAATTGTATACTCTTGCCTCCTTTGCCATAGGTTAATTGACCATAAGTATGTGAGTTAGTTTCTGGATTCTATTCTGTTCCATTGATCTTTGTGTCTATTTTTGTATAAGTACCATACAATTTTGATTACTGTGGCTTTGTAGTACAGTCTGATCTCAGATAGTACGAGTCCTCCAACTCTATTCTTTCTCCAGATTATTTTGGCTATTTGGAATCTTTCATATTTCCATACATAATTTGAAATGATTTGTTCTAGTTCTGTGAAAAATGCCATTGATATTTTGATAGGGATTGTATTAAATCTGAAGACTGCCTTGGATAGTATAGTTATTTTATTTGAAATGATATGTGCATCTCAATGTTCATAGCAGGATTATTTACAATGTCCAAAATGTGGATGCAACCACAGTGTCCATCAACAGATGAATGGATAAAGAAGATGTGATTTTATATATATATATATATATATATATATATATATATATTCCATTAGAAAAAGTGAGGCCACTCAGTCGTGTCTGACTCTTGAGACTCCATGGACTGTAGCCTACCAGGCTCCTCCCTCCATGGGATTTTCCAGGCAAGAGTACTGGAGTGGGATGGAATACTATTCAGCCATGAAAACAAATGGAATTTTGCCACTTGGGGGCATTATGCTAAGTGAAATAAGAGAGAGAGGGAAAGGCAAATACTGTAATGATATTGCTTACATATGAATCTAAAAATGCAACAAACTAGTGAGTATAATAAAAAGAGAAATAAACTCATAGAGAACAAACCAGTGGTTACCAGAGGGGAGAGAGAAAGGAAGTGGGGAAATATAGGGGTAGGTGACTAAGAGGTACTATTATATATAAAATAAGTTACAAGGACACATTGTACAACACAGAGAATATAGAGAATATGAGAGTAACCAAATCTTTTAAAATATTATTTTTACAATAAATAAGTTAGTGAATGTATATATGAATTGTTTTTAAGAAAAACTTTATTATACAAAATCAGCCTAAGACTACAGAACTCTTGCATAAATAAATAAAATAGAAATGCTTAATATTATCAAAACTTTATTTCCAGTAGAGAGCAAACACAAAATGCTTTATCAAAAGTGTATTTTTACACAGATAGTTTTAGAACATAGTAACACCTATAAACACTGCTCAGTTTATTTTAAGAAGCTATGGTAACTTTAATACCATAGATGGGCAAAGATAATTCAGAAAAGACAGTTCACTTTTGAGCGTAATATGAAAATATTAAATGATATAAATGTGAAAAATTTAGCAAGAGAATAATATTCTTTGATTAAAGAAGTTTTTTCCATTAAGAGATTGGAGCTTAAATATTTACACATATTAATATAGCAAAAGAGAAAATTTACATACATATCCTATTGAAATGATTTATAATAACACCCTTTTCCAACAAGAGAAGACTCTACACATGGACATCACCAGATGGTCAACACTGAAATCAGATTGATTATATTCTTTGCAGCCAAAGATGGAGAAGCTCTATACAGTCAGCAAAAACAAGACTGGGAGCTGACTGTGGCTCAGATCATGAACTCTTTATTGCCAAATTCAGACTTAAAGAAAGTAGGGAAAACCACTAGACCATTCAAGTGAAGTGAAGTAAAGTGAAGTCGCTCAGTCGTGTCCAGCTCTTTGCAACCCCATGGACTGTAACCTACCAGGCTCCTCCCTCCATGGGATTCTCCAGGCAAGAGTACTGGAGTGGGTTGCTATTTCCTTCTCCAGTGGATCTTCCTGACCCAGGGATCGAACCTGGGTCTCCCGCATTCCAGGCAGATGCTTTAACCTCTGAGCCACCAGGGAAGCCCCTAGACGATTCAGGTATGACCTAAACCAATTTCTTATGATTATACAGTGGAAGTGAAAAATAGATTTAAGGGACTAGATCTGATATAGATAGAGTGCCTGATGAACTATGGACAGAGGTTCATGACATTGTACAGGAGACAGGGATCAAGACCAGTCCCATGGAAAAAAAAAATGCACAAAGGCAAAATGGCTGTCTGGGGAGGCCTTCCAAATAGCTGTGGAAACAAGAGAAGTAAAAAGCAAAGGAAAAAGGAAAGATATAAGCATCTGAATGCAGAGTTCCAAAGAATAGCAAGGAGACATAAGAAAGCCTTCCTCAGCAATCAATGCAAAGAAATAGAGGAAAACAACTGAAAAGGAAAGACTAGAGATCTCTTCAAGAAAATTAGAGATATCAAGGGAACATTTCACACAAAGATGGGCTCAATAAAGGACAGAAATGGTATGGACCTAACAGAAGCAGCAGATATGAAGAAGAGGTAGCAAGAATACACGGAAGAACTGTACAAAAAATATCTTCATGACCCAGATAATCACGATCGTGTGAACACTCACCTAGAGCCAGACATCCTGGAATGTGAAGTCAAGTGGGCCTTAGAAAGCATCACTATGAACAAAGCAAGTGGAGGTGATGGAATTCCAGTTGAGCTGTTTCAAATACTGAAAGATGATGCTGTGAAAGTGCTGCACTCAATATGCCAGCAAATTTGGAAAACTCAGCAGTGGCCACAGGACTGGAAAAGGTCAGTTTTCATTCCAATCCAAAAGAAAGGCAATGCCAAAGAATGCTCAAACTACCGCACAATTGCACTCATCTCACATGCTAGTAAAGTAATGCTCAAAATTCTCCAAGCCAGGCTTCAGCAATACGTGAACTGTGAACTCCCTGATGTTCAAGCTGGTTTTAGAAAAGGCAGAGGAACCAGAGATCAAATGGCCAACATCTGCTGGATCATGGAAAAAGCAGGAGAGTTCAGAGAAACATCTATTTCTGCTTTATTGACTATGCCAAAGCCTTTGACTGTGTGGATCACAAGAAACTGTGGAAAATTCTTCAAGAGATGGGAATACCAGACCACCTGACCTGCCTCTTAAAAGACCTATATACAGGTCAGGAAGCAACAGTTAGAACTGGACATGGAACAACAGACTGGTTCCAAATAGGAAAAGGAGTACGTCAAGGCTGTATATTGTCACCCTGCTGATTTAACTTATATGCAGAGTACATCATGAGAAACACTGGGCTGGAAGAAGCACAAGCTGAAATCAAGATTGCCGGGAGAAATATCAATAACCTCAGATATGCAGATGATACCATCCTTATGGCAGAAAGTGAAGAGGAACTAAAAAGCCTCTTGATGAAAGTGAAAGAGGAGAGTGAAAAAGTTGGCTTAAAGCTCAACATTCATAAAATGAAGATCATGGCATCCGGTCCCATCACTTCATGGGAAATAGATGGGGAAACAGTGGAAACAGTGTCAGACTTTATTTTTGGAGCTCCAAAATCACTGCAGATGGTGACTGCAGCCATGAAATTAAAAGACACTTACTCCTTGGAAGGAAAGTTATGACCCACCTAGACAGCATATTCAAAAGCAGAAATATTACTTTTCTAACAAAGATCTGTCTAGTCAAGGCTGTGGTTTTTCCAGTGGTCATGTATGAATGTGAAAGTTAGACTGTGAAGAAAGCTGAGCACTGAAGAATGGATGCTTTTGAACTGTGGTGTTGGAGAAGACTCTTGAGAGTCCCTTGGACTGCAAGGAGATCCAACCAGTCCATTCTGAAGGAGATCAGCCGTAGGATTTCTTTGGAAGGAATGATGCTATAGCTGAAGCTCAGTACTTTGGCCACCTCATGCAAAGGATTGACTCATTGGAAAAGGCTCTGATGCTGGGAGGGATTGGGGGCAGGAGGAGAAGGGGACGACCGAGGATGAGATGGTTGGATGGCATCACTGACTCAATGGATATGAGTTTGGGCGAACTCTGGGAGTTGGTGATGGACAGGGAGGCCTGGCATGCTGCGATTCATGGGGTTGCAAAGAGTCGGACACGACTGGGCGACTGAACTGAACTTAACACACATTCTAAGCAACAAGATCCAAAACTTTATGAGTATAATAGAAATTAAACTTTCTTTATCAAGAAAGATAATTTTGCTTCCAAAATAAGAGCTGAATCACATTTAAGGATGAAAAGCTAAAAACATTTTTTACCCAATAAAGATTTCTTACAATCCTTGCCATATATAATATGGTTCTTTAAATCATGACCAATGGAATAGAACAAGAATAAAAAATAAGAGGGGTGACTATTTGAAAGGAAATGACACAGTTATTGTCATTTATGTGTCGCAGAATTATGTCCCTGGAGAAGCCAAGGGAATACACTGAAAAACTACTACACTGTTTGGTGAATCCAGAAATAATGTCTGGTCAAAGTAAACACACAAATAAAAGTTATAATATTTCTACATACCAGTGATATAATGATCTTAACAAATACCGTTCACAATAGTAACACAAATGTAAATGTCTAGGATAAAGTTCACGAGGAAGTGTAGTAACTGTGATGAAAAAGAATAAGGGCCTCAAATGGAAAATTGTGCCATGTTATTGAATTAAGATTAAAAAGGTGATGGAAGTTATCAACCATTTTTCTAATATCTAAAAGTTTAATGAAATCTAATGGCAACCCACTCCAGTATTCTTGCCTGGAGAATTCCATGGACAGAGGAACCTGGTGGGCTACAGTCCATGGGGTCACCAAGAGTTGGACACAACTAAGTGACTAACTTTCACTTTTTCAAAATACTTGCAGGACTTTGGAGGGGGAAGTACTTTGTAAAATTACTATGAAACTCATCTGGAGCTTCAGAATTGCCAAGAACACTTTGAAAAAGAAAATCGACAGATAAGGAGGGACTTGTAAGACTGAGTAAACAAATTCAATATCATACTTGTAACTTTGTATATGGTGGTCCCCACTTACTTGTGAGAATATGTTCCAGGACTCCCAGCAGATACCTGAAATTCACAGATAGTCCAAATCATAAAGAGATTATGTTTTTTCCTATACATAGATATAGATGATGAAGTTTAATTCATAAATTAGGTATAGGCGCAGTAGGAGTTTCCTAACCAACAAGATAGAGCCATTATAACAATATGCTATAATAAGAGTTACATGAATAGGGTCTCTTTCTCAAAATATTTTGGACAAATCTAAATGCCTTTTTCATCTTAACTAAGCAATTATCATGTACTGTGACAATACATTTTGCAGGTTGATGTGTGGCAGCAAAACCAGCCTGGGTTTCTTTTTCCTCCTTCACAATTTCAAATTGATAAAATATTTAAATATGAAATCTGAAACCACAGAAAGATTTTAAGAAAATACATGAACATTTATTTAAAGTCGTAATGTACAAGTACTTTCTAAGAGTATATATAAAGGCATGCTGCTGCTGCTGCTAAGTTGTTTCAGTCATCTCTGACTCTCTGCGACCCCAGAGATGGCAGCCCACCAGGCTCCCCTGTCCCTGGGATTCTTCAGGCAAGGACAGTGGAGTGAGTTGCCATTTCCTTCTCCAATGCAAGAAAGCGAAAAGTGAAAATAAAGTCGCTCAGTTGTGTCCAACTCCTAGTGACCCCATGGACTGCAGCCTACCAGGCTCCTCCATCCATGGGATTTTCCAGGCAAGAGTACTGGAGTAGGGTGCCATGAAAGACCGATGGATTTTACTACTACAACGTGAAAAAAATTCTTTATGTTGAAATAATTATCAACAAAACAAAAAAATTAGACCACAAGCTGAGGGAAAATTTTTGCAACAAAAGTATTTAATATCATTATTATACTATAGTGCTTACAAATCAATAATCAAAGGACAAACATGTAACATAAAATGTGCAAAGAAAATTAATAGGAAATTTTAAAATGAAGGATCACCGTGGCTGATGAATGTAAGAAAAAAAGTTCAAACTTTACTAAGTTAAAGAGTCTATAAAAGAGGAAATGATAAATACAGTGCATTTAGCTCAGTGCCAGGAACATCGAAAGTTCTAGATAAGTCTTAATTTATTGCAGTATCGTGATGGTGATGATGATGACGATGGTCGTGGAGATGACTATGGTGGAGATGACAATATTTCTTTCAAATGATAGTACTGACTATTAACATATCAAGCAGTGGTATAGGGTTTATTCTGTTGGTGAAATAGTAATATAAGGCACTTCCGAAGTGTGATTTTGCAATATATAACCAAAGTGTTGAAAAAGAGAACTTCTTTCAATGAGTTATTCTCATTCATATGTTTATACTAATGAAATCAGTATTGATTATAATAGTTACAATAGAATTGGGTGCAATAGAAGCTTGGTTAAAGTATAAGACATCTACCTGGTAGAAAATTATGTGGTGGCTTATAGTGACATTGAGGAAAATAATGCACTGGCAGGACCTTAGTCCCAGTGTGTTAGGTGAAATGGATATTAAAGTTCAAGTATGTATATACGTGCTCAGATGAAACCTGCATATGCATTTAAATGTTATCAGTGCTAATGTCCAGATGGAGGGATCGTGAGCCATTTTGATTTTCTTCTGTGAGTCTCTGTGTTTCCACATTTTCTATAATGAGCAGGTAGTAATTTTGTAAGCAGAAAGATAGAAAACCTACTGGTAAAAATATTATCTTTCAATTTTCAGAAGAAACCTCCTAGGGAATTTGGGAGCTGAGATTTGGGGCAAGTATTTAGAACTGGCTATATAATCTCCCCACCTGGTGGTCCTTAATTAACAGAGGTGAGGCTCATTGGGCAGAATGGCTGGAGCCCTGCAGCTGCTAGGGGCTGAAGAGGGTCAGGAAGCTTAATCAGTCTGAGATACATGACATTCTTCGAGGTGGAGCAGCCCAATGTGTCTTTCCTTATTGGCATTGTGTCAATAGGAGGAGTGGCATTTAGCTGTATAAACACAGGGCTTGAGTGACAGCACCCTAAATGCTTAGCCAATAGATCAGGAATTAAATGCAGACCCACAGGCCAGAGTTAGCAAGCTCTCTGGCAATCATTTGGTCAGGCTCCCCAAATCCGCAGGAGGCCTCACTGTGTTCATGCTCCCCTCCGTGACTGGCAGACCTAACTTCTCTGCCATCCCAGTGGTCTGCTCCTGGATGGGAGGTATGACAAATCCCTTTCTGCCTGGACTGTTGCTACTGCAGAGGCCAAGGAAGGTGCAAGTGGATATTTGTAGAAAATGGATTCTCTCTGAAAGCTGTCCAGAGAGTTGGCACTCAAGGTAGGTGACTGTAGGACGGATTGAGCATGGGTGCTTTGGGTAATAGGGTGAGGAAAGCCCTGGAAGGCCCACCAGTGCACTGCCCATTCTGCTTCTATCTCCCTTAGTTTAGGTCAACATACAGAGCAACTGCTGTGCTCCAGGCCTTGTGCTAAACCTGGGCCCACTGAGGTCCTGTTTCTGGACTCTAGTCCTGCTTTCTTCATTCTCCAACTTGAATCCTTCAAGTGACTTCCTGTTGCCCCTATGATAAAAATCCTTCAAAGCCCCTCACTATTCTCCCAGATCCTCTGATTCTTCCTCTACCATATTCTCCTCCCCTTAGACAATTATTAACTCACTTAACACCTACTCACACTTCCTTCAGGAAGCCTTCCTTGATTTCTTAAGACTTGATAGTCTCCTTTCCATTCGTTATGGCACATCCTCTAAACCCAAGGTTTTGCTTATTATTTCTCATTTAGTTGTGTCTTTGTCTGAGGCCACTCAGTCCCAGGATGGTGTGTCTGTCTTGGCTGGTACCTAGTATGCTTCACAGCTTATTGTAGGTACTCAGTTTTGTACAAAAAACTGAATAAATGATTGAACTTAAATGAGGAAGAGTCAGTCTCTTTTGGATAAGAGGCTTAGAGGGGAGAGAGACATAGTGCATGCTAGGGATGGCCTCAGATAGACATGCAATCAAGGGAAGGCTGCAGGAGAGGAGAGACGATTGATTCATTTGGTCTGAGAGCAGATGATTCTGGGTCTTTTTCATAGAAGAGGAGCCTAGCTATCAGGTCCCTGGAGGGATGACTTGAGCATGTTCTGGGAGCACGGGCCCAGCAAGGAGGGCCCGGGAATCGGAGCACACCCGGCAAGAGAGAGTCCTGGAGCACATCACTGCCATTTCAGGACTGAGCTGGCAATTGTACCGTGAAGTCTTGATGGGGTCCAGCCTCCTTCCCCTGTGCCTGCACCAACAGTACTCGGCTGATCTCTTTCCTGGCCTCTTGACAGTCAGGCCTGAGGATGTAGGCTGGATTTGGGCAGCTGGGGAGGGAGGGGTGGGCCAGCCTTGCTCAACGGCAGCACCATATGTCCACGCTTTGGCCTATTCCAGTCATGTCCCTGGGCTGCCCAGCTGTCACTATCATAATTACCGCAGCCACGGCTGGGGGAAGTGTGTGGATGTGGGGACCCTTTGGTTTCCTTAGAACTTTACTACTGTTGTTATAGCTTATCCGGACACAGCCTGCCTTCTGTTAGTCTCTTGAAAATGGCTGTAATTCCCATCCATCATGGGGGTAAGCCAGCTGCTGCAGGGGCAGCTGTCAGGGAGAGGGTTCTGTGTGTTGCTGACATGCTGGCCCTGACCTTGGGGAGGTGGCTGCTCTAAGCCAAGAGCCTTTCTTGGGACAACGTTTGGACCATTCTGTTTTTCTTAACCTGGGGGCTTGATCTCTTTGTACTTTATGCCCATGGCCTGCTTGCTCATTGCCTTGTTCTGCCCTGGACTGTGAACTACAAGTCAGTGGGCACTAGACATAGGTCACAATCTTCTGCTATGAGAGGCTTTATCTTACATCTTAAAGTATCATTCTTTCCTACATTATGAAAGGAATATCTAATGGTAATTTCAATAAAATAGATAATATTTATTAACTTTTTACTATGTTCCAGACATTATACTTATAAGGTATAAACAAGGTGTAAATAAGGTGTGTGTGTGTGTTAGTCTCTCAGTTGTATCTGACTCTTTGTGAACCCATGGACTGTAGCCCGCCAGGCTCCTCTGCCCATGGAATTCTCCAGGCAAGAATACTGGAGTGGGTTGCCCTTTTCTCCTCCAGGGGATCTTTCTGATCCAAGGGTCCAACCCAGGTCTCCTGCATTGCGGGTGGATTCTTTACTGTCTGAGCCACCAGGGAAGCACTACACTTATAACTTTAAAAGATCTTTTAGCTTATTACCTTGAACTACACCATGAGATAGGCAAATGTTTCCATTTTTCACATAAGGAACTCTGTCCAGTGAGGTGACACAATTAGTCCAGTGTCACACAGCTAATGAGTCGGAGGCTGGGATTCAAGACTGGAGAATTCTCCTTTTCAGGTCCATGCCTGTGGCTTAAGAAAGGAAATTTGGAAAAAAAAAAATTGGAAAAATCACCAATAATTTCACTTTCCTAATACAGCTCATTATAATCTTGTTTTATTTTCTTTTATAAATTTTTCTATCCCTATTAATCCATAATTGTGAGTATATTGTATAACCAATTTTGTCTTATTCTTTTAAGTTTTCTCCATGGAAGAAAAAATATGACAAACCCAAACAGCATATTAAAAAGCGGAGACATTATTTTGCCAACAAAGATCCGTATAGCCAAAGCTATGGTTTTTCCAGTAGCCATGTATGGATGAGAGGGTTGGACCATAAAGAAGGCTGAGCACTGCAGAACTGATGCTTTTGAACTGTGGTGGTAGAGAATACTCTTGATGGTCCCTTGGACTGCAAGGAGATCAAACCAGTCAGTCCTAAAGGAAATCAACCCTGAATATTCATTGGAAGGACTGAATGAGCTCAAGCGGAAGCTCCAATACTTTGGCCACCTGATGCAAAGAGCCGACTCATTAGAAAAGACCCTGATGCTGGGAAAGATTGAAGGCAGGAGGAGAAGGGGATGACAGAGAAGGGCATGGTTGGATGGTATCACCGACTCAATGGACATGAATTTGAGCAAGCTCTGAGAGCTGGTGATGGACTGGGAAGCCTGGCGTGCTGCAGTCCATGGGGTTGCAGTGAGTTGGACATGACTGAGCGACTAAACAACAGCAACAACAATTATCACATAAGCATTTTCTCATGTTGGTATCATCTCCATTTTGTGGGGCTTACTATCCTTTATTGTTCCTTTTTGGTTGCTCGTTTGGTTATGTCTATTGTTTCCCTAGTGTAATGAAGAAAGTAACATTAGTGCGTAAGTGTGGGTATGTATGTGGCTCACCGATGTGTGCTGCTTACTGCATACTCACTTTCTTGTTAAAGTTTTTACATACAGTATATAATTTATTCTTGAGTAACTCTCTGAGGCGAGGAAATATTAGCTTCCCCATCATACAGATTAAGAAACAAAGGTTTAGACAGCTAAATAAGCCACCCAAGGTTAAACAGCTGGCAAGGGGTAATGCCAGAATTGAAATGGATGTCAGCTTGACAAAAGCCATGCTTTGGGCCATTAGTCCATATTTTGACTATAAATCTTTCCCCTATATTCTGTTTTGCCTTTTATTCTTGGATATACTCTCATAAGTGGAATGATTGAGTTGAGAGGAATAACTATTTTTTTAATGCATTAGAGGAATTTACATTCTGTTTCTGTTGTATCTTTCCCTTGACAGCCTTAAGTATGATCATTGAGCCCATTGGTAGGCTTATTAACCAGCCCAATCCTTAACAATTTGTGACAGCCTAAGCTTACTCCTTGCTTATGCTCATGTCCACCCTGTGACAGCTGGGCTCTGCTCCAGGGGTCCTCACATTGGGACGACTGAGCATTTGCTGTTAAGAATGTGGCTTGGTCACCGTTACAGATGGAGAGAGAGCTCTGGGCATCTCCCTCTCAGTGAGCTGGCTCATAAGCAACTAATATCCCTTTTGCTCATAGCTTATTGACCCAAACCAGTAACAGGGCTCCACCCACAGGGAGCCAGGAAATATAGATTTTCAACTGTCCTTGAGGGAGAGGGGGCTGGAAATATCTGATGAAGGCTGTAATGATGAACAAGTCATACAAGTGACTTATTGGATAGCTGACAATGAGACAGGCTATGATCTGGGACCTGGGACCCTGAACCATTTGCTGAAGTGCTTGCACCTGGACAAACGTCTCCTTGAACAACAAAATACAAAGAAACTGTAAGGGACTTAAAAAACTGCATGCACAGTTAGGGCAAATTATGGACAACGAGGTACAAAAAGACCAAAAACCCCAATTGACACTTCAGAAGAACTTGGAGCAAAAGCAAAATACTGCACATGCCCCTGTACACAATGCCACCTAGGGGTTGGCAAACCACCTAAGCCACCCCTCCACCCCTCCCTGTCTGAGGAATGAGCTTGCCCCCCTCAGCAGGGGAGAGAGCAAGGGAAACTGTTACTTATTCTGGTTTCCCTCTGCTGCAGCAGGGACCCAATAAAGCCTTGCCTGAATTTTTTGTCCAGCCTTTACCAATCTCTATTGATTGGGGAAGGCTAAGAACCCTCATTGGTATCAACAACAGTAACACGTTGCATAGTCTGACATTATTTTCCTTGGTAAGTCTTAGTATTTCTTCATATATTCTTGGCTGATTGCTGCTGTTGCTGCTGCTGCTAAGTTGCTTCAGTCGTGTCTGACTCTGTGCGACCCCACAGACGGCAGCCCATTGGGCTCCGCCATCCCTGGGATTCTCCAGGCAAGAACACTGGAGTGGGCTGCCATTTCCTTCTCCAATGCATGAAAGTGAAAAGTGAAAGTGAAGTCGCTCAGTCGTGTCTGACTCAGCGACCCCAGGGACTGCAGCCTACCAGGCTCCTTCGTCCATGGGATTTTCCAGGCAAGAGTACTGGAGTGGGATGCCATTACCTTCTCAGTCTTGGCTGATTGGACCTTTTTTGTAGCTTGCTTGTCCTATTCATATCTTAGTGCATTTCATAAATGGTTTCCTGATGGGACAATGCCCTTAAATGAGTGAGTGAAAGCAACTGGAGTGTCGAAAGCCGATTTCCCTCAGATATTTTTAACCTTTATATATGAATTATCCTATTCATTTTCCTATTTTTTTCAAAGAAGTGGCCCAGAATTTACATTAAGTTTAGGTTGAATTAATTTATGTTAAGTTCATCTTTTTAGTTAATCCATGAAAATGGAGGGAGTTTTCTGAGTTTCTAACAGCTTTAGCATCTAGATTTAAAACTCTGATCTACTCTTAGACCCCCTTCTTTTCCCTGGTCCCGCTCATCCTACCTGACACCTGGCTCTGAGTATCCATCTCCAACCATGTTGGTCTTTGAGTCCAGCTTCTCCCTGGCATTCCCACTTCTCTGTCCCTAGGTTAGGGGAAACAAAACAATGGAAATAACTTCCTAGCTGTATTTTAGAGGCCATTCTAACTATACCATCCTTCTCCACAAAACCCTTCACAGTGACTTCCCTTTCCAGTGGGCCTATTTACCATAGTCATACACACAGATTTTTAGATGGGACACAAATGAATAGTTTTATAGTTATAAATAAATCTTCACATGTATTAGAAAGGTAATTACCTAGCTGAATCAACTTGTGCATTGGCACTTACTATTGCTTATGATAAGGCTATGAGTTAGGCAAAACATTCTCTGATGTACCTTGTACCAGTGTTTTCTTAGGTCAGTCTCCCAAGGCAATAGAAATAAACAAATGGGACCTAATCAAATTTAGAAGTGTTTGCACAGCAAAGAAAACCATAAACAAAATGAAAAAAACAATATCGCAAACAGTGCAATTGACAAGGGCTTAATTTCCAAAATATATAAACAGCTCATATAATTCAATAACAAAAAACAACCCAAATTGAAAAATGGGGAGAAGACATAAAGAGACATTTCTTCAAAGACATGCAGATGGCCAACAGGCACATGAAAAGATGCTCAACATCGCTCATTATAGGAGAAGTGCAAATCAAAACTACAATGAGGTAACACTTCACACTGGTCAGAATGTCCACCATTAAAAAATCTACAAATAACAAGTGCTGGAGAAGGTGTAGAGAGATGGGAACCCTTCTACACTGTTGGTGGGAATGTAAATTGGTGCGGCCACTATGGAAAACAATTTGGAGTTTCCTCAAAAAGCTGGAAATAGAGTTACTATTTGATCCAGCAATCCCACCCCAGGCTTATGTCCAGAGAAAACTATAATTCAGAAAGACAAGGCTATAAGTAAAAGTGAGTAAAATGTCAACATTTGAAGGAAAGTATCTAGTTGGTGGTATTATAGGGAGCATGCAGATTTGGCAAAGATAATGGAACGGCATGTAAATGACTGAAGTTTGGGAAAGATTGTTCAAAATCTAACATCCAAACTTTATAGTTTGGATAGAACTATATAGAACCAGTCCCAACCTAACGCCTGCCCTTCTCCCAACATTACGTGCTATTCCTAGAATTTATAAATGCTGATCATTCCTCATGGCTGGCAAAGGTAAAATTCTTTGCCCTTTTTGGGTCCTCACTTATTTTTTTAACCTGTATTTTCCATAATTGTTTAATGTCTTATTTTCCCTTCTAGATATTTATTCAAAAACACAGCCTGGGCTTTCTTTGAGTGGCCAGCATTAGCCTATAGAAAATGTTTTACAACTTGGAAAGCTTCTGGATAGCTATGTTCTAAAGGCTTCTCACAATAGCCTCTTGAGATTGTTCATCTCCACTGCACAGAGGAATTCCTCAAGGCTCAGATAGTGTCACGTGCCCCCCAGCTCACTGTTGCCAGGATTCAGACTCAGGAAAACAACTTGTTAACTATGCTTTCCCCACCCTATCACACTGTGCTTCTGCTCCTCACCGAGTCTAGCACAGTGTCTGCATACAGTTGGTGCTCAATAAAGGTTTGTGGTGTGAAGGAACTACTGGTACATTCTTATTTCTATGACTTTCATTCACTTTATACATGACATTTCCTACCTTCCTTCTCTCCTCAGCACAATACTTCTTTCTTCCCATCTAAGTACTTGAGTGGTATTCTGGGGACAAGGGCATCTCCTTCAAAGTAAGGATGCCTTGATTGAAAATCCAAGTGGCAGCACAATAAAGCTGGAAAAACAACACTCTGAAATATGGTTTGAGAACTCCTTGAATAGGGTCAGCTATATTCTCTGAGGTGCCCAGAAGCACCTTTTGTGGAAGACAGTATGTTGAAGAATTAACGTGTATTTTAAAATGTGAATACTATTACGCTGAATGCGTTTTAGACCAGCAGAGCCATGCCAAATACTTAGAATCAATGAATCAGGGCATAGTCATTGCGGGCAGCAATGATGTCCTACAGACAGCAGGAGATGCAGATGAGCCGGGTACTGCTCTGGTCTTTGCTACTCACTCCTATGAGCACTGGTGTAAGTGACCCAGGTGGGATGTACTTGGCTTGATAAAGGAAGGAAGAGGAACCGTATATCCACAGCCTAGGCAACAGATACAGGAGGGGTTGGAGGAGCATGATGTGGCTTGGATTCTGAGGGAGATTCAGGGGGCTAGATTAATAGGCTTGATAAAGAAAAGTTCTTTCAATATTGGACCACTCTCTCAGGCATGCCAAAATGCCTCTCCTTGACAAAGACCCTAGGAGATGGAATAAATACGGTTGAGAGGCCAGACTTTTCACAGGAAGTTGTGACGCATGCATGCTCAGTCACTTCAGTCATGCTCAACTCTTTGTGACCCCATAGACTGTAACCCTCCAGGCTCCTCTGTCCGTGGGATTTTCCTGGCAAGAATACTGGAGTGAGTTGCCATTTCCTACTCCAGGGGATCTTCCTGACCCAGGGATCAAACCCACATCTCCGACAGCTCCTGCATTGCAGGTGGATTCTTTACCACTGAGCCACCTGGGAAGCCCAGGAAGTTGTGACAGAAAAGATTAAAAGATTCATATGGCTTTGCTTTATTTTTTAATTTGTTAATGTGGTGTATTACACTGATTTGTGGATATTGAAGAATCCTTGATCCGTGGGATAAAGCCCACCTGGTCATGGTGTATGATCTTTTTAATGTGTTGTTGGATTCTGATTGTCAGAATTTTGTTAAGGATTTTTGCATCTATATTCATCAGTGATATTGGCCTGTAGTTTTATTTTTTGTGGCATCTTTGTCAGCTTTCGGTATTAGGGTGATGGTGGCCTCATAGAATTAGTTTGGAAGTTCACCTTCCTCTGCAATTTCCTGAAAGAGTTTGAGTTCTAAATTTTTGGTAGAATTCAGCTGTGCAGCCATCTGGACCTGGGCTTTTGTTTGCTGGAAGATTTCTGATTACAGTTTCAGTTTCTGTGCTTGTGATGGGTCTGTTAAGATTTTCTATTTCTTCTTAGGTCAGTTTTGGAAAGTTGTACTTTTCTAAGAATTTGTCCATTTCTTCCATGTTGTCCATTATATTGGCATATAATTGCTGATAGTAGTCTCTTATGATTCTTTGTATTTCTGTGTTGTCTGTTGTGATCTCTCCATTTTCATTTCTAATTTTATTGATTTGATTTTTCTCCCTTTGTTTCTTGATGAGTCTGGCTAATGGCATGTCAATTTTATTTATCCTTTCAAAGACCCAGCTTTTGGCTTTGTTGATTTTTGCTATGGTCACTTTTGTTTCTTTTGCATTTATTTCTGCCCTAATTTTTAAGATTTCTTTCCTTCTACTAACCCTGGGGTTCTTCATTTCTTCCTTTTCTAGTTGCTTTAGGTGTAGAGTTAGGTTATTTATTTGACTTTTTCTTGTTTCTTGAGGTATGCCTGTATTGATTATCTCAATAGATGCAGCGAAAGCCTTTGACAAAATTCAACACCTATTTATGATAAAAACTCTCCAGAAATCAGGAATAGAAGGAACATACCTGAACATAATAAAAGCTATATATGCAAAACCCACAGCAAACATTATCCTCAATGGTGAAAAATTGAAAGCATTTCCCCTAAAGTCAGGAACAATACAAGGGCGCCCACTTTCACCACTACTATTCAACATAGTTTTGGGAGTTTTGGCCACAGCAATCAGAGCAGAAAAAGAAATAAAAGTAATCCAAATTGGAAAAGAAGTAAAACTCTCACTGTTTGCAGATGACATGATTCTCTACATAGAAAACCCTAAAGACTCCACCAGAAAATTACTAGAGCTAATCAATGAATATAGTAAAATTGCAGGTTATAAAATCAATACACAGAAATCCCTTGCATTCCTATACACTAACAATGATAAAATAGAAAGAGAAATTAAGGAAACAATTCCATCCACCATTGCAACGAAAAGAATAAAATACTTAGGAATATATCTACCTAAAGAAACTAAAGATCTATACACAGAAAACTGTAAAACACTGGTGAAAGAAATCAAAGAGGTTGCTAATAGATGGAGAAATGTACCATGTTCATGGATCGGAAGAATCAATATAGTGAAAAAGAGTATACTACCCAAAGCAATCTATAGATTCAATGCAATCCCTATCAAGCTACCAATGGTATTTTTCACAGAGCTAGAACAAATAATTTCACAATTTGTATGGAAATACAAAAAACCTCAAATAGCCAAAGCAATCTTGAGAAAGAAGAATGGAACTGGAGGAATCAACCTACCTGACTTCAGACTCTACTACAAAGCCACAGTCATCAAGAAAGTATGGTACTGGCACAAAGACAGAAATATAGATCAATGGAACAAAATAGAAAGCCCAGAGATAAATCCATGCACCTATGGACACCTTATCTTTGACAAAGGAGTCAAGAATATACAATGGATTAAAGACAATCTCTAACAAGTGGTGCTGGGAAAACTGGTCAACCACTTATAAAAGAATAAAACTAGAATACTTTCTAATACCATACACAGAAATAAACTCAGAATGGATTATAGATCTAAATGTAAGACCAGAAACTATAAAACTCCTAGAGGAGAACATAGGCAAAACACTCTCTGACATAAATCACAGCAGGATCCTCTATGACCCACCTCCCAGAATATTGGAAATAAAAGCAAAAATAAGCAAATGGGACATAATTAAATTTAAAAGCTTCTGCACAACAAAGGAAACTATAAGCAAGGTGAAAAGACAGCCTTCAGAATGGGAGAAAATAATAGCAAATGAAGCAACTGACAAACAACTAATCTCAAAAATATACAAGCAATTCCTGCAGCTCAATTCCAGGAAAATAAATGACCCAATCAAAAAATGGGCCAAAGAACTAAATAGACATTTCTCCAAAGAAGACATACAGATGGCTAACAAACACATGAAAAGATGCTCAACATCACTCATTATCAGAGAAATGCAAATCAAAACCATAGTGAGATACAATTTCACACCAGTCAGAATGGCTGCAATCCAAAAGTCTACAAGCAATAAATGCTGGAGAGGGTGTGGAGAAAAGGGAACGCTCTTACACTGTTGGTGGGAATGCAAACTAGTACAGCCACTGTGGAGAACAGTGTGGAGATTCCTTAAAAAACTGGAAATAGAACTGCCTTATGACCCAGCAGTCCCACTGCTAGGCATGCACACTGAGGAAACCAGAATTGAAAGAGACACGTGTACCCTAATGTTCATCGCAGCACCGTTTATAATAGCCAGGACATGGAAGCAACCTAGATGTCCATCAGCAGATGAATGGGTAAGAAAGCTGTGGTACATATACACAATAGAGTATTACTCAGCCATTAAAAAGAATACATTTGAATCAGTTCTAATGAGGTGGATGAAACTGGAGCCTATTATACAGAGTGAAGTAAGTCAGAAAGAAAAACACCAATACAGTATATTAACGGAAACACATGTAATTTAGAAAGATGGTAACAATGACCCTATATGCGAGACAGTGAAAGAGACACAGATTTAAAGAACAGACTTTTGGACTCTGTGGGAGAAGGCAAGGGTGGGATGATTCGAGAGAATAGCATTGAAACCTGTATATTACCATATGTGAAATAGAATGCCAGTCCAGGTTTGATGCATGAGACAGGGTGCTCAGGGCTGGTGCACTGGGATGACCCTGAAGGATGGGATGGGGAGGAAGGTGGGAGGGGGGTTCAGGATGGGGAGCACATGTACACCCATGGCTGATTCATGTGAATGTATGGCAAAACCAATACAATATTGTAAAGTAATTAACCTCCAATTAAAATAAATAAGTTTATATTAAAAAATAAATAAAAAATTCAGAGAAGTAGGTATGCCGAATGCATGGACCACGAAAGACTGATAAACCCTCCAGGAGATTATGTTCTGCAGGAAGACAGAGAAGGCACTTAGGTTTCTGAAGCCATCAGGAGGGTGCTGGTGGGAAAGGGCATGTCTCTGTTGGCCAGAGCTGACCTTAGGAGAGCCGTTACAGAAGCAGGCTCATAATGGCAATGGGGATGACAAGATCCCTCAAGACAACAGAGGCCAGATGGTCCTGTTTAACCCCCAGAAGTCAGGGAGATGGGATTATGTTAGTGAGTAGCCATGATGATGAGGGCAGTCGTGTTGGCCTGCTCCACAGAGAGAGAGAGTGATGGATAGTACAGAGCTGCTTCTAGGAGCAGCCAGCATGGGCACTACTCAGCAGTGCTACGCAGTTTTTCCCAACTTCAGAAGGAATCAGGAATGATTGATCGAGGGCCTAGAAGGGATTACCTCAATAAAATGACAGAACACCATGCTCAGGTTTTGAACCTGAGCTGCTTTTTGAACCTAGAAACCTTGGACCGAAGAGAATTCAATCCATTGCTGTTCACCAGAAGCTATTCCATTGGGGGCATTATGGCAACTGGACAGAGTCATGAGTCCCCAGTCCTTCCCCAGAGAGAACTGGAGTCATATCCTTGGGTAGTTGTGTCCTGGGTAAAGGAAAATAGTCAAACATTTCAAAGAATGTTGTGGATGAAGGGTCTGACGTCTTGTTTGGAGTGTTATCATGGTCCTTCTAAATGAGTACAAGGTAGGTTATCAATGGAATCCTGGTCATGGGCCACACACTCAGGGCTTATTTACCTGATACATGCATGCATAATCCAGGATAGACATACTTGGTATTTGGCACAACTCCCGTGGACTAGACCATGAACTGTTATAGTGGGGAAGACAGTATTATTCTGGGGAGAAGATGGTAAAATTAGTTCTACTCTTAAAAATCTAAATACTGTTGCAAAGGTGGTGTTTGAGTCATGTCTCCATCTGGGTCACCAGTATAGCCCCCTTAAGACCAAATGACAATGACAACCACAAACTCAGCCATGACCTTGACCACAGTGACCGTGCCAGATGCAGCCTTTTTGCTATGATGCAGGTTACCATAGCCTCAAGTTCATAGTAGACAGCGTTGATTTGGTAAAGGTGTTCTTTTTTAAACCCCTATTGGAAATGATCAGAAATAGTTTGTGTTCACACATAATAGACAACAATATAATTTGTAGTTTTACTCCAGTGAGATGTTAATTTTTTTGCCCTGTGTCACATGGTCCAAGAAATGTTTTCCATGTGGGGCAGAATATCACATTGATTTATCATATTGAGAATAAGCTAATCAGACCAAGTAAGCAAGATATATCTAGCATGTTTGTGGCCTTGGTAAGAGGTATGTATTCCAGAGGTTGGAAGAAAAACACTTTGAGGGTTTGGGAGACGGCCACATCAGTAAAAATAATGTCACAACAGTCTGTCGAAATAAAGGAGAAATTACCGCATTTTACATCTTCCATGATGAAAACAGAAGCACAACGTCTGGTAGGCTTTTTGGGTTCAGTAAAACTTTTCAGTTCACAGAAAAATCTGTGTCTAGGAATACTGCTCAGACCCATATGCCAGGTGGCATTAAAGGCTGTCAGATTTAAATGGAATATAGAACAAGAAAGGACTCTATAGCAGGTCCTGACTCCATTGCAAACAACCCCACCCTTTGGGCTGTAAAATCTAGCAGCCCCAATGGTATTAGAGATATATTACAGTGCTTAGGAAGCATGCCAGACTTAGGAAGCCTCAGACTTCCCTGGTGGCTCAGATGGTAAAGCGTCTGCCTACAATGTGGGAGACCCGGGTTCAATCCCTGGGTCAGGAAGATCCTCTGGAGAAGGAAATGGCAACCCACTCCAGTACTCTTGCCTGGAAAATCCCATGAATGGAGGAGGCTGGTAAGCTACAGCCCATGGGGTCGCAAAGAGTCGGACACGACAGCGACTAAACTAAACTTAGGAAGCATGCCATGGGAAGTTTATGAAAAGCTCCAGTGTGAGAATCACAAGTGCCCCATAGGGTTCTGGGCCACAGCCATGCCACCTGCCTAGGAGAATTACATGCCACTTGAAAAGCTACTTTTGACTGTGCTATGGGCCTAGGTAGAGAGGAAGCATCTCATCATGGAGCATCGGATGGCCAAGTGGCCAGAGCTGCCCATCACGAGCTCATCTGTCAGACTTACCATATCATAAAGCTAAGCAGACCCAGAAAGAAATCATCATAAAATGGAAATGGTACCCTGGGATCAAGTCTAAACAGGACCAGAGGACACAAGTAATTAGCATGAGCAGATAGTCCAGACTCACGAGGCATCCTCCACTGTTTTCTTCTTCCCTTTTGAACTTCTTATTTTGTATTGGGGTATAGCCAATTAACAATGTTGTGATAGTTTTAGGTGAATAGTTAAGGGACTGTACTATACACATATATGTATCCATTCTCTCTCGAACTCCACTGTTGGAGAGAGAATGGATACATAGAGAATACCTCTCTCTAACACCTCAGTACCTCTCAATACACCTCAATACCTCTCCCTCACTTTGGTCTACTGATTGTATAGGGATCCCATGTGGCCAGCTGATGAAGGATAAAGAACCTGAGATTGACTCATTGACAGGTTGGCTCTGCGTGAGGATGCAGGCTGAAAATAGATGGTGGCCACACTATAGTCCCTCTCACAAATGGCCTTGAAGGACAGTGATGAGGAAACAGCTTTCCCAAAGGTAGAGCTTCAGGCAATGCTGGTCACCCACTTTGTGTGGAAAGAGGTTGGAATATACATGGTCTCACAAGCCAAATGGTGAATGTCTTGGCTAGCTGGTCAGGGCCTAGAAGTAGTAAGAGTGTATGACTGGGAATGGGAGGTCCAGGGTAGAGTCAAGTGGATGGGCATATTGGAGTGGCACAGAGTGGGAAGACCTTTGTACTGTATGTTGATAATCAAGGTAAAGCTTTCATCACAGTGGAGGCATTTCATGATCATATAGAAAAACCAACTCAGGAGACACCAGCCACTCTCTGTCATCAACCACCCCAGTGCTGGCATGACAGAATGTGAGCAGAGTCACCTTGGTAAGCAAAGACGGTGGCCATGCATGTGCCCAACAGCAAGGACTCCGACTTCTTCTTATTGATGCTGCTGCTGCTAAGTCGCTTCTGTCGTGTCTGACTCTGTGCGACCCCGTAGGCAGCAGCCCACCAGGCTCCCCCACCCCTGGGATTCTCCAGACAAGAACACTGGAATGGGTTGCCATGTCCTTCCCCAATGCATGAAAGTGAAGAGTGAAAGTGGAGTCGCTCAGTCGTGTCTGACTCTAAGCGACGCCATGGACTGCAGCCCACCAGGCTCCTCCACCCATGGGATTTTCCAGGCAAGGGTACTGGAGTGGGTCGCCATTGCCTTCTCCAGTTACTGATGCTACCGTCATCTAACTTGCAGCAACATGATCAATGATGAGTTGCTGATATGACATTGTCTCTCAAGAAGATCACCTGGATACTTGTTGCCAGGTTGATTACATTGGGGCCCTTCCCCCTCTGAAGGACCAGTGATTCATTCGGCAGGAATAGACTCAGATTCCAAATATGGCTTTGCCCTTACTACCCACCGAGCCTCAGCCCCAGCCTCAGCCACTGTCTGAGGGCTTACAGGATGCTTGCATTTGTTGTTGTTCAGTTGCTAAGATGTCTCTGACTCTTTGCAACACCTTGAACTGCAGCACGCCAAGCTCTTCTGTCCTTCACATCTCCCAAAGTTTGCTCAAATTCATGTCCATTGAGTTGATGATGCTATCTAACTATCTGCAAGAATCCATGTAATATCACCCTGGACCAGAAGACCCACCATCCAGCAGAAGAAGTGTGGGTTTGGGCCCATGCTGATGGGATCCACTGGTCATTGTCATATATGGTCCCATCCAAACAGAGTGTTAGAAAAGCTCATAAAGGGGCACAGCTAAGGCACTAGCTCAGAGGTGAGAATTTGTGAGGGTGGAGCCCCAGTCATTCTCAAAGGTAAGAAATATGTTTTGACTTAATGATGTTTATTGGATGTTTTTCCCTCACATATTATATTTATTCCACAGATACAAAATCCATATACCCAGGGATCAGGGTGGTGGCATGAGTGTCCAGCTACCACCACTCCCTTGATTCACTTAGGGAATCTGTGCTTCCTGTCTGCACAGCTCTGGGTTCTGAAGGTTTAGACATCTTGGTTCCCAGAGAGAACACAGCTGAGTTCTTCATCAGAGAAAGGTAGAAAAGAGAAGATGGAGAGAGACAAGGAAAGGGCCTTCCAAAGAGGCACAGAGGCAGCTTGGGCAGTGGCTGCAAGGGGACCATCTTGGAAAATGTCCCCACAGTTTCTGTGTGACCTTCCAGCCAATCATGGGTGAGATCAGGTCCTTCATGGAGTGGGAGAGGGGGCCAGGATTCTCTCGTTATTGCTGGGGGGCGGTCACCCACGCTTCTGTCCCCAGCACCTTGTAAAGTGTAGTTTTTGTAGTGAACCAGCTTGACTGTGCCCAGACTATACTTATGGACGTTCTGGAGGTTCTGAGTTTGAATAATTGATTACGCTTTGCAGAGCAACACTGCGGCTTTGGCCTATAAGAAATCCACACAAGACTGTATCCGTCTAACGCAGCTCAGCATTCACCCACCTCAGGAAAATCTGCTCTTTTAATTAGCCTTGTGCATGAATAGATCTGGTGTGGGGATGCAGTTAATAACAGAGCCGGTTCAGACTACCAGGCGAGACTTCCATAAGGGGCTTAAAATATGGAACGCTGCTGCTAAAGACCTTCCCAGATCTTGGCTGTGTGAGGATGGAGATTGGGCTGTGTTCACAATGTGTGGTGATGCATAAATATTAGCCTTAAATAACTGTGAATACCTTGTTTCCTAAAAAGATTAGTGGCTCTTCCCTGTGTGATAAATTGTGTGAGTTACAGTGCAGACCTGTCTTCCCACTGTATTATCCCAGAGCCCTTTAAATAACCAAGTCCAAATTATGCTCAGCAGACTGTGGGGAATGCTCGGGCAAGCTGTAGGCAGAAAAGTATAATTTGGGTTCATTCTTCTTCTGTTTTCCACCTCTTTCTCTCACCCCTTCATTTCACTCTCACCTTGGTCTTTTTCTCCAATTCAATTTCTTTAAATCTCTTACTCCTCCTTTCCCTTCATCTCTGCCTGAAGCTCTGACTTCCTTATCCTCTTTTTCATAGAGTAAAAATAGTTAGCTTTTAAGAGTTGTAGCAGATAATTATCAAGTTAGTCAAGTTCTAAGGCCTTTAGTTCCACCATCCTGTTTACTTCTAACAACAGCCTTGAGGGGCAGGCCCTTTGACTGTACTCGTGATGGAGCTGAGCTAACTGGGGCACAGAGAAGTTAAGGAACGTGCTCAAGGTCACATCGCCAGTAAGAAAGAGGAGCAGGGCCTGCAGCCAGGCCTGTCTAGCCTTCGGCTGGGGCTCTTTGCCACCGCGTGCCCTGCTGCTGCTCTGTAGGAAGATGTTAGGGCTCCAGACAGTGGGGGTGCCTAGCTTCTTCCTCTGCAGCATTTCTAAAGCAGCCTTTGCGGGAGGGAGTTCTGAAGGTGCACTTCCGGGATGCACTGGGATATCCAGGCTCCCTGGATGATGTGACAGGGTCACAGGTGCCACACCCTCCCCCTCCCCCATGGGCACTGGAAGGGGAGGAACCAGCGCTGAGGGAGGGGCCACACCTTGTGGTCAGCCCGGGTCCGCGATCTCGCCTCTCTACTTGCATTAACCGGTTTTCTTGGGGCTTGAGGAACAGACAGACATAGACCTGACTGTGTGATGGCCTGGGTGCACCCAAGGGAGAGTGGACCACATGCTTGGTCTCTCTCTCCTTTTCAAATATTTTATTGAATTTGTTACAGTATTGCTTCTGAGAGTGTCATAGGGGCTGAAGCAAGTCAGAAAGAGAAAAAGAATATCATACATTAACACATGCATGGGGCTTCTCTGGTGGCTTAGAGTCTAGTGGGCTATAGTCTGTGGGGTCACAAAAGAGTGGGACACAGTTTAGCAACTAAGCAACCACAGCAACACACATATATGGAGTCTGGAAAGATGGTGCTGATGAGCCCATCTGCAAGCAGAAATAGATGCAGACGTGCAGAATGGGCTCATGAACAGGGGACAGGAAGGAGAGGGCGGGACGAACTGAGAGAGAAGCGCTGATGTATACACACGACTATGTATGAAACAGACAGCCCGTAGCATGCTGCTGCAGAACAGCAGAAGCTTGGCTCAGCTCTCTGCGATGACCTAGAGTGGGAGGACGGGGGCACGGGAGAGAAGCTGTGAGGAGGGGACGCATGTGACACAGAACGGATTCGCGTCATGCAGCAGACACACACGGCATTGTAAAGCAACTACACTCCAATAAAGCAAGAAAACGAAAAAGACAGTACCTTGGGCCTGCCCTTTTCCAACTGAGCATAATTGAAAGTGAGGGAAACTTTGTTGTAACTGTTTTTCTTTGTACAGTCAGTTTTGTTTAAGCACATTTATAGACAATAAAGTGTACAGATTTCAAGTGGACAGTTGGATGAGTCTTGAGCAATGTGCACATTTAAGGAGCCACGTTCTTTCCGGAGCTGGACCGTTTCTGCCCCGCTAGGACGTTCTCGCCCACCCTGTCATAAGTCAGCCTCCACGCTCATTCCTGTCTAATCTTCAAGCTGGTGTTCTTTGCTTCCATATGTCCCGCTGCTCCATAGGAAGATGTCAGGGCAACCTGGACACGGCCTCTAACACCACAGCTTTCTTTTGTCAGCGATAGGACTTCCTATTAAAAAAAAATACACATTAATATTTTTGAAATTCTTTTATGTTGTTGCATATAGCCATAGTTTTTTAAAAAAATTATTTCTGAATAATAGCTTATCACTGTAAAGCTACATGTTTATCAAACCCTTAGTTGGTGGACATTAGGTTTTTCCAGTTTGGGGCTGTGATGGGAATTGTGCTGCCATGAACATCTGGATTCCAGTCTTTTTGTAAACAATTTTTAAAAATAGTTAATTCTTAAAAATATTTTTAATTAAAATATTAAAGCCCAGTATGTATTTTGTGGGTTTCCCAGGTGGCACTAGCCGTAAAGAACTGGCCAGCCAATGCAGGAGACATAAGAGACATCTTTATTTATTTATTAGCTCTGTTTTTTATTTTAAAACTGGTTTTCAAAGACTTCGTGTAACAAAAATAATGTAAGTGCCTCATTAATAATATTTTATATTGATATGTGTGGAAAGCAAACTTTGGATATACTAGGTTAAATATATTATTAAAATTAATTTCACCTGAAAAAAAATAGCCAGGAGTGAAATTTTCTGGGTCAAATTGTAACTGTTAGTTTAATCTTAAAGCCTTTTTCCCAAGTGTTGCATTTCCTCCCCCATCCAGCAGCATGTGAGACCTCTTTTGGCTCTTCATCCTCGTCCGCACGTGGGGTCTTTTCAATTTTAGCCAAGATGCTAGGTATGAGATAACATCTCATTGTGGTTTTAATTTGCATTTCACTGTTGAGTATCTTTTCATGTGCATATCATCTCTTCCTGCATCTTTGTAGTGAAGTATCCATTCAAGACTTTTGTCCATTGTGTATCTTGGGTTGGCTTCATTATTATTATTGATTTGTAGGCATTCTTTACTTATTCTGGAATCAAGCCCTTTGTCACCTGTATGTACCGTGCAGACTTTCTCTGAGGCTTTGGCTCTCCTTTCTGTTTCCTTTAGGGTGGCTTTTTTTGTGTGTGTGTGGGAGGGAGACTTTGAGAGCTGTTCCCACAGCATGAATATTGAGAACTTTAGTGACTGGGATGAATGGCTGGAGTGACTTCCATTTACTGGAATTGGGACTCAGATCTGAGTGGATTCAAAGTGACTTTGGTCAGCAGTGGCAGGCTGATGATTCTTAAGGAAAGGGAAGCTAGCCTTTTAGAGAATCACACATATATTTGAGAGACTGGGCAGAGAACGGGCTTCTCAGGTGGTACTAATAGTAATGAAACCACTTGCCAATGCAGGTAGATGTAAAAGAAACAGGTTCCATTCCTGAATTGGAAAGATCCCCTGGAGGCAGGGATGGCAATCCACTCCAGTATTCTTGCCTGGAGAATCCCATAGGCAGAGGAATCGGGTGGGCCAGTCCACGGGGTCACAGTCGGACACAACTGAAGTGACTGAGCGTGCACACACCGGCAGGGAATGGTTCAACTTTTACAAGAAACTTGAGTTGCAGCATGTGCTGGTGAAAAATGAACAGGCAAGTTATTCCACCAGTAATGTGACCTCACCATTTCCTACAAGTATAAGGCTTGGAGGACATTCGTTTTCCTAAATCTCTCTCTTTAACAGTCAGCAGTTAGGTACCTTGCAGACTTTTCACTAAGTCCTCTCAACAAGGGTTGAGCACAGTCATGGCAGAATGGAGTATTTGCCCATGACCCACAAAGTAGTTCAGAGAAGGCGATGGCACCCCACTCCAGTACTCTTGCCTGGAAAATCCCATGGACAGAGGAGCCTGATGGACTGCAGTTCATGGGATCGCTAAGAGTCGGACACGACTGAGCGACTTCACTTTCACTTTTCACTTTTATGCATTGGAGAAGGAAATGGCAACCCACTCCAGTGTTCTTGCCTGGAGAATCCCGGGGACAGGGGAGCCTGGTGGGTTGCCGTCTATGGGGTCACACAGGGTCGGACACAACTGAAGCGACTTAACTTAGCAGCACAAAGTAGTTGGTGGTGGGCTGAAATTGAGTCCACAGATGTTTTGCTCTAAGATCCAACTCTTTCAACCATGTGCCCTGCCTTCTCACTTTTGCGCCCTAAGTATGCTCTCTGCAGTTCTACGGATCAATTTAAATCCCCCCATCCTACCTTTCAAAGAATTGTCACAATTCCATTCAGTCTTTTTTCCTTCCATGCTCAACATTATTGATCCTTTAAACCAAGCCTTGGAAGATTCACTTTCCAGAGTCCTTGTTCTTGTTCACTTGGCTCTTGTCCAGCTCATCTGTCCACAAAGTGCCCAGAGGTGACTGAAATATGCCAGGATGCTGTTTCTGCATATGGCAACACGGGAGTGGCTGCAGGACTATTGTGAAGCCCAGGGAGGAGGCACAGGCCACACCATATTCTGAGTTGGAAGCCAAGTCACTTTGTCAGCTTATCCACTGAGAATCCACTCTTGGCAAATGAAAGGCTAGAGGCAGCAGATTGGGCAGTAGGTGTGACAGAGAGCATCTCTGTCCTTCCTACCTTCCAGCTTCTCTTAGTGGATCACACAGATGACATGAAATAAACAACTGCACATAACTGAAATGAACACAAGTTGCGTATGTTTCTCTCAAGTAAGTAAGTAGAAGAATATAATACAGAGAAAGGAGGGTGGTAACCTCCATAAAACAGTGATCAGAGAAAGTGACACTTGATTTGTGACCCAATGCCTGAGAGTTGTGTAGGGTGGGAATAGAGGAGCTCCACTGGGACCCAGTGGGCTAGAAACGACCCTCAGTCATCAAGAGTAGGTGTCACTGAAGCTACAAGCTGTACACACTGGGAAGGTCCAGGCTGGGGGTTTCAATTTAAGAGTCCTCAGTCCAGAGCTGATGCTGAGTATCCTGGGACACTGAAGAGGTTGTCATGGCATTGCCAAGGCAGCAAGTGATATACCTAGCCCAGTGCCAAGGGCTCAGAAAAAGAATGCTGTCCTGGTGTGCTCATGCCTGCAGTCCAGGAGAAGGGCTTGTTTCTTTTTTCTTCAGCACTCTCCTTGGGCCAGTCCTGCACTTGCATTCCAACCCACCTCTCCCTCCATCCATGCAGACCTTCCACAGTTGCACAATCCACTCTTGGTCAAACCTCTTCTGAGGGATGGGAGTTGGAATTTCTGAGTGTTTGTTTTCAGCCTCAGAGTAAGAGGCAGCCAATGTCTCATCCTCTCAGTGGTAATTTGTCTGAGCCGGATGCTTGAGGGTGCACAGAATTATGTATCTGGAGAACCCAAGGGAATGCACTGAGAAACTACTACACTGGTGAATCCAGAAATAATGCACGTCTCCTTTGCTTCGCCAAAGCACCTCACCCCTCACCCACCCCCTCTTCCCCTCTTCTCTCCAAGTGCATCTTGATGACAAGCTTTCTTGCTAAGAGCCCAGTGTCAGATTCTCATGATCTGAAAACTTCTCTCCCTGTTTTCACACTTAGGAGTTTCTGAGCTTCCATTACATACGAAATCTGTCCACTGATTTCATTAATAAGATGTGAGAGGTTTTCATCAGCAGGTAGAGAGAGCTAAACATGAAGTGTGCAAATCAGTCCTATTGTCCCCGACATCATAAGGAGATCTGCACAACAGGTGGGAGTTGAGCTGATGCCCCAAATGATGAAGAGAGGCCACACAGTAACTGTGGGCAGAACCCCGTAGACCCCTTCACACCCCAAACCTAGTCAGGACCTGCAGAAGAGGAGTCTCCAGGTAACTTTGTCTCTCCACCTGGATCCTGGCTATTTGGACTTAGAAACGAGTGCTTTAACCTTGAAAAAACTAAAATATTTTCATGCAATCAGTAAATTGTTATTAAATGTGAGAGAGGCTAAATTAAATGATAAGAATAACTTGTATTTTGAAATTCTGAACATCTTCTAATTAGACCAGCCTTTAAAAAATATTCCAAGTTAAGGCACATTAGAATGTATTCCACAACATGGAGACAGCCTGACAAAGAAACATTATTCTTAGATTTACAATTAATTACCCTTATGTCTATACCTTGCATTCAATTTGCATATCTTAAAAGTGCTGTAAATTTTACAGGGCTCCCTGTTATTTAAGATCAGACTGCTGAGAAAAAGTTTCTTCAGGGATAACTTTCTCTTGATTATGTAGTTCTGAGGTTGGTAAATCTGGCTCTCCAACGTTATGATTTTTCTTTTGTGTGTGTATGTGTTTTTCATTATTTGGCTTCTTGTTCCTTTCTGGCCTCTCATTTATTATTCCCCAAAGAACCACCAGATAGAGAAGCCGGCTGGAAGACTAAGTGAGTGGTCAGAGTCGGAGATGTTATCTTTCCCCCACTCGCATCGGGACCGGGTGTCTGACATGTTCTATACATCTTTCCAGTGCCAACCTCATTAAACAAATACAACTTGATGTATAGCTCTCAAGAAATGAAATTTCATGCAACAGATTTTTTCCTGCCCCGATGGGTGTGCTCTGCCCCACCTCACCCCCATCTCTCTCTTCCTCTCAGAGCCCCTCACCCCCAAAGCAAGCTGGTGCCTTGTGATTTCTTGTTGTGATTTCGGATGGTCACCACTAATCTCATAACCTTTCATTTGACTGAGTTTTTATGCTCACTGTGAATGTTAGATTTCTAAAGACACTGCATGGGATTTCCTAAATTATTCATAAGGAGCCATTAGCACTATATAACATATTCTATATTTTGTAGAAGGCCATGAAATATGTTTACCTTGAGCTGACACGCACACACCACAGGCTTTAATCCACATCTACCTGCTGTCACGTGTCACGATTTCAAAGGTGACCCCGTATAAAAGCACTTTATGAGAGACTGTTCCAGCCTCCGAGGAAAGGGACATGGAACACTTTTTTTGCAGAATTGTAAATATCAACTGGAGGCTGTTAACGAATAATTTAAAGAGATCTGAAAGAGAAATAAACATTTCAACAAAAAGCAACCAGTCCTTGAGTAGGACCATTTCCCCCTCCTTTTGTTTTTTTAGAAAAAGTCACAGACACAATTAGAACCGCTCTGAACACTGGGGGAAATTTTGAGTTGCTGTTTTTGTTGTTCTGTTTTGTTTCCCCATGGATTTGTTGCAATCATTTACCAAACTTAGGATAACATTCCACTTTGAGTAAAATGTGTCGCAGATGAGTGGGTGGTGCCCAGCAAGTATAGATTTTGGTATCAGGGGGTTTGGCTAGAAAATTGCAACACACAGTATGTCTCAGCCCATCCTGTGCCTTTGGAGAAGGGAGGAGGAAAAAGGCCCCCCTTTAATTTTATTTTAAGCACAGCCAGGTAATTTTCTGTGGCTTTTCCTCACTTATTAATTGGCAGTTTATTAAAGCAATTTTTAAAAAGTTAATACCATTATCATTTCTCCATTATAGCTACCAGAGAGCCCAGTGGTAGGGAATGTGAGAGAAGGAAAAAGGAACTGGCCAGGCAGTGGAGGTCCTGGCAAACAGAGCAGGCTCTGAGGGTGGCAAGGACACCCAGCATTTCTCCCCTCTCTGTGCCCCCTTACCACCCCCTCCCAACCCCCCAGGAGAGTGTGACATTGGCAGAGAAACAGGAGCCTTGCCTTGTGTCTCAGAAAGTCTTCCCCTCCCTCCTTCTTTCCCTGCCCTTGTACCCAGGTATCTTCTTCCTCCTTCCGGGAGGTGGGTGAATGGAAGACGTTTTTACAAATGTATTAATTTCTGACAGTGACATTCTTCCTGACAATTCAATATGTAAGTGAGTCCCCGTGATTTCAGAAAGCCCATTTATCCTGGCTTTTGATGGGCTGAATGCAAGTGAATGTGAAAGTGGCTCTCTCCTCGTTGATTATAATAAAATATTTCTATTAAAATCATTTTTAAAAGCCTTCAGAAAATTTGAATAACACTTTTGCAAAGAATCTAAAGCTACCCCTCAGATTAGCTGTCCTAGAATACCTTGGCAAAAGTATCCAAGTAGCAAGAGTTTTCCTAGTCTTATGTCCTATATACATCTGTTAAATTACTCTGAGATCTCATTAAATAAAGCTAATGTACTTGTAAAACAGTAGGGAGAGACAGTTTATCATTGTAACTGTTAGAGAGAGCCATTCGGGTAGGGAGGGAGCCAAGAAGGCTAGGTGTATGCTGGTCAGTGTAGATGTTTCTAAGTCATAAATCTTGACTCTTTCCCGCCTAGTTATTGTGTATTTCTTTAGGTGAGAGATTGATTGTAGCAGCCGAAGATGAATTTGCTCATAGTCCCTTTCTTCTTCTTCTCCTTCTTCTTTTTTTTTTTTTAATACTCCTGATGCTTCGCCAAGGTGATAATGCTTTTTCTCCCCCTGAAATCATTTATTTCAGATTAAAAGCATGAAATGGCACAAGAAACATGGGGAGAGTGGTCTCTGTAGCTGGGCAAACATGAGGGCATGAAGATGTATAATGTCCCAGGTGGGTGGAAGTCCTCACTGGGCCCCTCAGGATTTATAACAGGCTCACCTGAAGGAGAAACAGGGGCACTTACACCATCAGATACCTGGAAAAGCACTGTCATTTCTTCGCCGAGGAGTTTTCAGGCAGATGGTAAAAGGGGTTTAATTTGAAAACACTGAGACATTGTGTACGCTCCAAACCATGACAATTGCAGTTTTATTGTCTCCACTCAGGGAAATGTGTGTCTGGATCATCTTGTGGCCCGAATGGGGAGAAAAGGTACTTTTCATGAATATATATAGATGCTGAATTTATAAGGATCAATATAGTCGCCAAATGTTGTACAACATGTCAGGATATCATAAAAAGCAGGCAGTTCTACATAAAATACCAGCTTAATCTTGGAGATTTTAAAGCCTCATTAAAATGTGGATAAAGTCCATATATGGAAAGGCAGCCTTCAAAAGGTTGAAGTTGTATATCTGGAGGGCAGGGACTGTAACCGCCACTCCTGAGTGTCAGTGGCCTTGCGGGTGGCAGTGGGTGGGGGTCAGAAGCTTCGGCCTGGGGCGTGTCATGGTCCGGTGGTGACACTGTGGAGCATGCTGGGGGGGACCAAGTGCCTGTCCGTGCTTTGGGATTCTCCACCTTCCTCTTTAGGGAGACAGATGTAGTTGGAGACGCCACAAGGGGTAGGTCAAGTCTTGCCGTCTTTGGCAAACTGGCTCTTTTGTGCAATTAATTATTTGTGAAGTTGGGAGTCGGCCCCCTCTGTGGCAGAGCGGAGGCCAAGAAGGCTACTTCAAGTCCTGGGTGGTGTGGACCGGGCGACTGCACGATCGTCTGCAGGTAGGGGGAGACCTGACTCCCTCAGGGCCCCTTCTGGAGCCCAGGGGTGAAGTTACTCTCTGGGAGGGAACTCTTCCTATAAAGAGAGCAAGGCTCCTGCTATCTGATGTCTGGTGTTCTGCCTTCATTTAACCCACAGCGTCTGATTGCCACTGCTCTCTTATGTAGGACAGACCCAGCCAGCCCTCCTGTAACAAAGCTGGAGTCTGTACACTTGTTGGGAGTCTCAGTGATTTTGGCTCATTGGCTTGTTTTTCTGGGAAAATTCTGAAAGTCAAGTGAATACTTTTCTCCTGCCCTTTCTGTAACACTGGGCCATCCTCACCGCTTGTCAGCAGCACCAGTCAGCCAAGAGTGATCTGTCACTGCCAGTCATCGTTCCTTTGCCATTCCCATCAGCCCTGGTCCCTGAGATCAGTAGTGAGTGGAGCCTGGCATCGGAAGGATCATTAAGCTTGAGCCTCCCAGGTAGCACAGGTAGTCCAGGTGCCTGCTGTTATTTATAATAAAGGCAAGCACAACAGAAGCAGCTGACGGTGGCCCGGGAGGCAGGCAGAGGAGGCCTGATCAGTGTCATCTCTGAAGGACAGTTAAAAGTGGACTCTCCCCCTTCACTGTAAGCAAAGAGGATTTATTGAACATCTGTTCTGTACATGGCTGGGAAGATTGATTAATTTAATTGCTCACACTTTGCTTAAGTAACATTTGAATACTTAATGTCAAGTTTGAAGGATATTCCAACGTTTGCCTGCACACTTTCTCCTTACGGTTTCCAAGGGAGCTTTGGAAAGGGGGTGGGAAAATGTGGCTGTCTGGAGCCCCTTCGAAATTCTTCTGCGAGACCCTGCAGGAGTTGCCAGTGGGAAAAGCTGCCTCTTTTCATAAAAGCAACTAGTTACTTTTCACATTTTCCCATTGTGATAAATCATTAATGTAATGAGGTTGGATCTTCTTTACTGAGTGGTGGTAATTTTCCCTCTGGTATCAGCTGTAGAGACAGTTGAGCATATTATATATTTCTGTACCCTTTAACATAATACCATAATCGTATGAAAGTACCAGGTGAGTTAAAGCTGTAATAATTTATTGCAGGTTATAGTCAGGTACCATATTTAGAAGGAACTCCTGAAAGTTCTACAAGGAACCAGACTTGAAAATGGTTCTTAGCTCATCAACACTTGCCCTTTCCATTATTGGGAGGTTTCTCCAGGTGTCAGTCTTATCTAGTTGAGCAGAAGAGGTGCTTTGGAAATGTGAGAAGTGTCTTTAATGAAACTATGTTTTGGGAGGGCCAGGGAAACTGCATCCCCTGCACTGAAATTGTAACATCTAAACCTCATGTTGAAAAGCAATCTGAACTACAAACACCCAGGCCAGAGCCTGGAAGTTGATGCTGCAGGTGTATTCCACAAAGACTTTCTTTCCTCCCTGCCAAGGTTTTTAAACATCTAAAGTTGGGTTCCATTTGCAAAGAAAAAATAATTATGCCCAGTTTGCTGACTGAATTCTAGAACAATGAATAGCATCTGAATTTAGCTTGAAAGGTGACTAGGAAGGATTTATGTATAAAAACAATCCCACTTATTCATTCATCCATTCATTTATCCTTGCAGGCATTCATATATTCATTTATCCAGTCAACAACCATTTGTTGGGCTCTCTACTCCTTCTAAGGGAGAAGGCAATGGCACCCCACTCCAGTACTCTTGCCTCGAAAATCCCATGGATGGAGGAGCCTGGTGGGCTGCAGTCCATGGGGTCGGTGAGAGTTGGACATGACTCAGTGAGTTCACTTTCACTTTTCACTTTCATGCATTGGAGAAGGAAATGGCACCCCACTCTAGTACTCTTGCCTGGAGAATCCCAGGGACGGGGGAGGCTGGTGGGCTGCCATCTATGGGGTCACACAGAGTCGGACACGACTGAAGTGACTTAGCAACAGCAGCAGCTACTTCTTCTAAAGCAGAGAGCTTTGCTATTTTGTTTGAGATTTCTTTCAAAAGAAAGTTGATTTTTAAGGGAGGCTTTCTAGTTTATATTTTTAAAATAAACAATGAGTTTTTTTTTTAAGATGAGGTAGAGGAGGGTTATGAGAAGGTGGGAGGTGAATATTCAACTCCAACTGGAGAATGGGACCAGCCTTGTATTTTCTACGGTCAGCAATGCTGTGTATAACATGCTCACAAAAACACTTACATCTGGGAGGGCTGGGACCAAGGAGGCTGCTCCTCCTAATTTACTGCCGGAACCAGAGAAAGGAGGAGAATCACAGAGCTGAGAGCTGAGATGGACTCCACCAACCGACTGAGCTCTGGGTCCTAGGAAGGGTCCTGAACAGGAGCCTGGGTGAGATGTGAGGGACTCTACCAGCAAAGACGATGCTTCGCCAAGGGTGATCTTCGGTCACATCTAATTGAAGGCCGGTGTGGCATGGGCTGATTCTTTGAGAGATGCCCATCTGTCCCCTGCTCTGACCGCACACAATACATCCTCTGCTGGGCCTCAGACTGTCAAGGCCGGAGCCAGGTGCCTGGGCTATGCGTATCCTTCTCCATCAGTCATACTGCAGGGAGCAGACAATTAATTCTGGAGCAAAATTGAAAGTCAGAGGCAGAGTCTGAAAGAACAGAATGACAATAATAAAGTGCCCCAGCCTCGCATTAATCTCCCTCACTTCAGGCCTGTCACAGCCGGCCTGGCTGTGACTAATGCCAAGCTTTGCATACAGTGGTCACAGACACGAGCAGCATGCTCCCTTTACAGCGCCCGCGATGCGCTTTGTTGGGTTTTGACTCCTGTGGAATCGCTGGAAAAACATCACCGCTGGTCATAGGTAAAGGGGCAGAGATCGTCCACCCTGCACCTGATGATGGATGGTTAGATCTGGGACCCACTGCGGAAGCCACGGCAAAGTGCTTCCTCCATCCCTCCTTCCCTCCCCTCCCTCTCCCTTGAATATATATTTCCGTCCTTCTCTTTTCTCTACTTTTTATCTCATCTCTCACCCCTAAACTCGTGGTTAGGTCACTTCTCACCACCTAATTTGGGTTTTCCCACATCTTCCTGTTGGTCTTGGGGTTCTGTCTTTGCTTTCCCAATGAGCCTCTCTCATCTAATGACACGTGGGGAAGGCAGGTGGGAGAGGTGGGTTCACAGGTGGCTGACTGCAGTTGGTGGAGGGACGTGTTCACAGAAGAGTCTGTGATGAGTCCTCGGGATCAGCTCATGCTTACCTGGGAGCTTTGAAGATATTCGAGTGGAAAATGGTGGCATTTTGGCCCAGAGGAACAGCAGGTCCCCGTGTGGCCAAGGGACTGGGGGACTGCAATGATTTTCCAGGGCCCAACAAGTTTCACGGTCTGACTGGTGAGCTGGGAGAAGACAGCAGCGGGTGTTCAGGAGTGAACACCTGAACAAATCTACCTAGCGAGGAAAGGGGAAACGATTTCTCTAACAGACGATTATGCCTCCCTGGTTCAGTTGAGTTTTTCTGAGTGAAAAAGAAGGGAATCGAGGGGGCATGCATCGTGACAGGCTGTGTGATGTTTCCCTCCAAAATTGCTAAAACCCTCGCATCAGGAAACTTTTGCATTCAGATATTTCTTTGGGGAGGGAAAAACAAAAGGTAGGGTTCAACAGTTATTTCTTAGGTGTAGAATGACATGTCTCTGGAGAGTGTCCCACTGAGTTTATGGGAAGAGCTGCAGGAAACCCCCACAAACTGATGTGAGTGGGCTTTGAGGGGTGAAATGGTGAGAGGGCCAGGGCCCCAGCTCGTTCTCATGACATAGCTGCAAGAGGAAACAAATCACTGGCCTGGAAGCCAAAGGGAGAGCATACTGTCACCTCAGCAAGACCTCAGGTATGTCCCTCTTCCAAGGGCCTGGCCTCTGGATAGGAATTCAGTACCTGAAGAGGTTGCGTTTCCTTAGCACAGAGCCTGCTGCAGAACGGCCACTCCATGCAGTCCCGGTGGCCACTGTGGCCATGCCCGGGACAGTGCAGGCCCCTACATGTACAGACAGGCCCCATGGTTGGTCCTGAGTGGGCAGCTCAGAATGGCCAGAGCACCAGTGCAAAGGCAGGACTTGTCCCTTCCACATGGCCTTTTGTGTCTCATTCTCTGCTTTCTGATGTCCCTTGATACCCTGTCAGTCAGAAGCGATCTTACATTGGGGGGTGGGGGCAGACTTGGGGGCTGCTCTGCCATAGCTATTTTTTGTATCTCTTCAGACATCTGCTCTGTGCCCCTCTCCTGGTTTCCATCCCACCTAGCCTGCCCCCCTACCATCATCCCCACTGCACGCTGGGGCAAGAGAGCCCCGGCTGCCCTGGGCCTATGCTGTGGCTCCAAAGACACACTGCAGTCTGTTTGCATCACTCTTCTCATCCCTTGCCATCACCTGCCTCTGTTCCATTAAGCCTTTCCCACCCCATCCCTGCCTCTCTGCAGCCACCGACAGCCCTGTGTGCCACTGGGAATAGGCTGAAGGCAGTGTGCCGCAGTAAATTCTCCTCCCGATACTCTGCACCTCTCCTTCCATCCAAGTGCCTGGCTTGGAGACATTCTAGAAATGTTGAGTGAGCGAAGTGAACATGATGATTTTGGTGAGACTTCTCAGAACCTTTGATTTGCCAGCATACGCTGACTGCCCAGAATGGAACTTTTCATGCAGTTTTCCCCAAACTTCTCTGAGCGTCCAAGCCTTGCTGGCTCGTGTATCATTCACATGATTAGGAGCACAGAAGAACCTGTCCTCCCAACTGAAGGCATCCCTTTGCTCTAGACGCGCCTGTGCTCTAAGAGAGAATGCCACAAGGGGAGAATGCACCCCCACCAAAACAACAACAAAAAAGTTCCAATCCAAGAGCAGAGTGGTGACTAGGATTTTAGACCAGAAACTAGAAGATATGACTCTGGGTCTGGTTTCGTGGGTGGACCACTCTTCCTCTTTGGAACAGTGTCCTTGACTTGAGATAATGGGGTTGGACCCATCAGTCCTTCTAAGTGCTGGCCAGCTCACAGGATTTGTGATTTCATGTACTTATCAATCAACTCTCACCCTCCTCCCTTGCCTTCCACCCATTCACTCACTCCAGGGATGGAGCCAACTTTTCAGAATGAATGAATTTGGCAGATGAGAGTTCGTGGGCTGATAAGAGGTAGAATGTTCCCTCGCTGGAGTCAAGCGTCCACTCAGGCCAGCATGAGATCACACCTCTTAGACTCACTGATCCATTAACATTGCAAAAGATGGGCTCTGGAGAATTGTGCAACATTGATTTTGTTGTCATCTTTTTGCACAAGCAGTAAATAGGCTAACATTTTAGGTACCGAGTAATTATTCCCGAAAAGCAAGACATCACAGTAAAGTTTATAGTTGGCGGCTTGACATTTTGACAGCAGTTGTGTGGAAGTCCCAGCCATGTCTCTGAGCTTCAGAAAAGGTTAAAGGTTGGTGTGCTGCACAGGCAGAAGGGAGGTACAAAGGTAGGGCTGGGTGGGGTATGTGCTGGGGGCAGAGATCCCTGGCCGGCTACCATGCAGCCTGACATGGGAGGGGTTGTATGCAGAGGTAACTTCATGTCCACCCTTGAGCTTGTTCCCTCTGTGAATGCTACTGGACTTCTAAGGACAGTCTATGGCACAAACACACCTATTGTTGCTCCCACCTTCCACCAGGAAGCAGAATGCTCACGTACAGGAAGTGGAGCCACCTCACCCAGAAAGTGGGGTTGTTGGGTAGGGGAGGGTGTTGGTAGCTTCCAAGAGCCAGCAGGGAATTGAAAGTCCCATACCTCGGGCTTTAGGGCATGCTCTTTTTGGGCATCTGAATTCAACCATATCCTAAGAGACCATTTGTTGTTGTTCAGTCACTAAGTCATGTCAAACTCTTTGTGACCCCATGGACTATAGCAAGCCATGTCTTGCCTTCCTTCACTATCTCCCGGAATTTGCTCAAATTCATGTCCATTGAATTGGTGATGTTATCTAACTGTCTCATCTTCTGCCACCCTCTTCTCCTTTTGCCTTCATTCTTTCCCAGCAGCAGGGTCTTTTCTAATGAGGCAGCTCCTCGTATCAGGTGGCCAAAATATTGGAGCTTCAGCTTCAGTATCAGTCCTTCCAGTGAATGTTCAGGGTTGATTTCCTTTAGGATTGATTGGTTTGATCTTTGTGCAGTCCAAAAGACTCAAGGATCTTCTCCAGTACCATAATTCGAAAGCATCAGTTCTTCAGCACTCAGCCTTCTTCATGGTCCAACTCTCACATCCATACATGGCTACTGCAAGAGAGATCATTTAAGCTTTGATGAAAGGACACAATGGTTTTGCCTTCTTGGATGCTATCCTTGCCAGTATGGCCATGTTTTGGAGGATTGTTGGTCCTGTGCTACGCCAACTAGGAGACATTTATGGTCTTCCCAGGTGGCCCTAGCACCAAAGAATCTGCCTGCAATGCAGGACATATGGATATGATCCCTGGGTTGGGAAGATCCCCCTGGAGGAGGGCATGGCAACCCACTCCAGTATTCCCGCCTGGAGAATCCCATAGACAGAGGAGCCTGGAAGGCTACAGTCCATAGGGTTGCAAAGAACTAGACACAACTGAAATAACTTAGCACACACACATGCACATATATTTACCCCACAGATGGAGAGAGGGGGTGCCTGCAGCCTGGGCAAGACCACTGGTTCTTGCCTCTGAACACCTCTTGACCTGATCACCCTCCCTGATGACCTCGATGAGTCCAAGTTTCCTGCCTGTTCTTCTGAATCATGAAATCCTGCTAGCACTGGCTATCCTAGTGTGTTTGGATGTCATGAGGGATGTTGAGAGCTTACTTAAGTGGACTTCAATACAGTCTCTAAGGCAGTTCTTTGGCCTGGATGTCCTTCTCCCTCCCAGAGATGGGTGTTTGGGGACTGTTGGCTTTTCCTGGGCTCCTTCTGGTTTTCTTCCCAGTGCCCTTGTGTTATTCGCAGATCTATGGAGTGTTTGGCTTCCTTGGAGTCCAAATGTAGACAAATATGCATTCATACCATAGCTCGTCGCATCCTTTCTATCTGATTCTCAGCATGGGGCAAAGACTCATCTGATGTCTTACTAAGTGAAAGAGTCATTCCAAGAGGACATGTGAAGAAAGCTCCTGCTTCCTGTGTCTGAATCAGCTCACCATCTTCCTTCTCTTTGCCCAATTCCTTCGAGGAGCTCAGTGCACAGACAGTAAATTTGTTTTCCAGGAAGAATGGAAAAGAACTTTTTCTGCAGGCATCCTGAGAGTCTGCTTTTTGGAAGAGGCTTTGTATAAATGGCAGCTGGAAGCCCTAAGAACTCTGGGCTCACTCACGGCCCTGGAAAAGTCCAATCATACACTCATCCTAGGTTCTTTGTTCCTGCTCCTGTGTCTGCCTGGATGCATCCTCTTATCTCTGCCCCTTCTTCTTCATGTTTCCACGCAGGTATCTTTTCCTCCAGGAAGCCTTCTCTGACACCTTCACCATTCTGTCCTCACCAGGCACTCACCTCATTGCCTGGTATAGCCATGTTCCTTATGTCTCTCATCATTTTACTCTGTTGTAGCTTGGGTTCCTGTGGTCCCATCCCAGCACCTATCACAGGTCATGGCACCAGATTTGCTAAACAACAGTCAGTCTTACACATCTAACCACTTTCCTATTGTTTTTCAGTCACTAAGTTGTGTCTGACTCTTTGTAACCCCATGGTCTGCAGTACTCCAGGCCTCCCTGTCCTTCACTATCTCCAAGAGTCTGCTCAAATTCATGTCCATTGACTCAGTGATGCTGTATAACAGTCTCATCCTCTACCAGCCTCTTCTCCTTTAGCCTTTAATCTTTCCCAGCATCAGGGTTTTTTCCAATGAGTGAGTTCTTCACATCCAGTGGCCAAAGTATTGGAGTTTCAGCTTCAGCATCAGTCTTTCCAGTGACTATTCAGGGTTGATTTCCTTTAGGATTGACTGGTTTGATCTCCTTGCTGTCCAAGGGACTCTCAAGAGTCTTCTCCAACAGCATAGTTCAAAAGCATCAATTCTTCAGCACTCAGTCTTCTTTATGGTCCAACTCTCACATATGTGTATGGCTACTGGAAAAACCATAGTTTTACCTTTGTTGGCAAAGTGATGTGTCTGCTTTTTAACATGATGTTCAGGTTTACCACAGCTTTCTTTCCAAGGAGAAAGCTTTTTAAAACTCCATGGCTGTAGTCACCATCTGCAGTGATTTTGGGGCCCAAGAAAATATTTGAGCCCAAGGAAAATTATTTGAGCCCAAGGAAAAATTCCTTATCTTTGCCATGAAGTGATGAGACCAGATATCATGATCTTAGCTTTTTGAATGTTGAGTTTTAAGCTAGATTTTTTCACTCTCCTCTTTCACCCCCATCAAGAGGCTTTTTAGTTTTTCTTCACTTTCTGCCATTAGAATGGTATCATCTGCATATTTGAGGTTGCTGATATTTCTCCCAGCAATCTTGATTCCAGCTTGTGGTTGATCCAGCTTGACATTTCGCATGATGCACTCTGTGTATAAGATAAGTAAGCAGGGTGACAGAATACATCCTTGACATACCCCTTTCCCAATTTTCAGTCAATCAGTTATTTCATGTAAGGTTCTAACTGTTGCTTCTTGATCTGCATACAGGTTTCTCAGGAGATAGGTAGGGTGGTCTGAGATTCCCATCTCTTTAAGAATTTCCAATTTGCTGTGATCCACATATTCAAAAGCTTTAACATTGTCAATGAAGCAGAAGTAGATGTTTTTGTGGAATTCTCTTTCTTTCTCTATGATCCAGTGAACGCTGACAATTTGACCTCTGGTTCCTCTGCCTTTCCGAAACCCAGATTATACATCTGGAAATTCTCAGTTCACATACTGCTAAAGCCTAGCTTGAAAGATTTTGAACATAACCTTACTAGCATGGGAAATGAACACAATTGTTTGGTAGTTTGAACATTCTTTGGCATTCTCCTTATTTGGGATTGGAACCAAAACTGACATTTTCCAGTGCTGTGGCCACTGCTGAGTTACCTAACCATTTACTTTTTTTTTTAATTAAAAAATTTTAAATAATTACTTATATATATATATACACACACACACTTGTATATATATACACACACATATGTATACACACACACACTCTTACATACATATACATACGTATATCCTCTTGCTCTTGAGCCTCCCTCTCGCACACCTAATCCTAACTCTCTGGGTCATCACAGATGGCTGGGATGGGCTCCCTGTGTTATACAGTAGCTTCCCACTAGCTACTGAATTTGAGTCATTTGAACTGAGGTGGGTGAACCTAGGGCCTGTTATATAGAATGAAGTAAGTCAGAAAGAGAAAAATGAATATCATTTCTTAATGTACATATATGGAATCTAGAAAAATGGTGCTGATGAAACTATTTGTAAGGTAAGAATAGAGACACAGACACAGAGAATGGACTTGACATGGCAGGGCAAGGAGAGGGTGGGACAAACTGAGAAAGTAGCATTGACATATATGTGTGTGTTAATTGCTAAGTTGTGTCCAACTCTTTGTGACCCCATGGACTGTAGCCCGCCAGGCTCCTCTGTCCGTGGGATTCTCCAGGCAGACTTACTGGAGTGGGTTGCTGTTCCCTTCTCCAGGGGATCTTCCCAACCCAGGGATTGAACCCAGGTCTCCCACATTGCAGACAGATTCTTTACCCGCTGAGCCACCAGGCAAGCCCATTGCCATGTGTATACACTAACCAATTATTCTTGACTGCATTGTGGAGATTGTGAGTGCAGAGAGAGCACTGTTTTGTCCATTATCTAGGGATCTTTGTGATTTCTCTAGCTCCTTCTTTGAGGATCCTCTGACGACCTTTTATCTCTACTGCTTGGAAATTCCAAGGAGAAGCTATAAGAGCAGAAGCTTTGACTGTTTATTGTAAGAATAATGACTATATTAATTACAATAATAACTCATTATTATTATTTAAAATGTTAGCCTACAGGCTTTTTTCCCCAGCTTTATTGAGATACAGTTGACCTATTATATTGGGTAAGTTTAAGGTGTAAAATGGGTTAATTTGACACATTTATACATTGAAAAATGATTTTCACTACAGCATGAGCTAACACCATCACATCACATAATTATCATTTTTTGATTAAGAATATTTAAGATATACTTTGTTATTAATAATAACTTGAGTATATAATACAGTACTCTCAGTTATAATAATCATCATGCTGTGCATCACATCCACAGAACCTGTTAATCTTATAACTGGAAGTTTGTATACTTTTGCCAACATCCCCCATTCCCCCACCTACCCAGCCCTTGGTAATCACCACTCTCCTATCTGTTTCTATGCATTTAGCTTTTTTGGATCCCATATCTAAGTGAGATCATACAGGACTTGTCTTTCACTGTCTGGCTTATTTTACATAGTATAATGCCCTCAAGATTCATCCAAGTTGTTGCAAAGGACAGGATTTCCATCTTTCTCATGGCTTGGTAATATTCTACTCTGTGTGTGTGTATGTGTGTATGTGTGCACACACACACACACACACACACGCACAATAGAATAAACATTTCATATTTTCTTTATTCATTCATCTGCTGATGAATGCTTAGGCTATTTTCCTCTCTTAGTTATTATGAAAAATGCTGCAATGCACATGGCGGTCCAGGTATCTCTTTGAGATACCTTTGAATATATTCCCAGGTATTTCATCTCCTTTGAATATATTCCCAGAAGTGGGCTTGCTGGATGCATGGTGGTTCGATTTTTAATTTTTTGAGAAACCTCCACACGGTTTAGTGTGTAGTTTATTTCAAAGCAAGGCAGTTCTTCAGGGATGCTACAGGGAGCTGGAGGGACGTACCAAGATAACCTAGTGTCACTGAGCCACTTGTGAGGTTAAGGGGTTTCAACCTGTGGAGCATTTTCAGCGAGGCCCATTCCAGGCTGAGGAGGTCCCAGCTCCCGTGCCTGTGCGCAGTGTCGGAGCGGCAGCTTCCCTGTGCTTGACTTCTGCTCTCCTCCACCCTGAAAGCAAGGGCGAGGGGTCTCCCATCTCACTGTCACTTTTGACTCTGCTTGGAGTCCATAGGAGTTGTCCCTCCTGCCAGTGAGATTGTCCCACTTCTCCATTCTAGTTGGACCACCAGAGCTGGCTTTTGAGACCATGAAGAGCTGGTGACAGTCAGGCCTGGGTCCTCACCCTGTACATAGGGCATGTTGCAAATCAAAATGTCCAACCTCTAGAGAGATATTTTGTCTCTGCAAAGCCAAAGTATCAAGTGAAAGGCAATTATTAGATGCAGTTTCCTTTTTATTTCCTTACTTTTAAATTCAATTTCATTTGGTAGTTTTTAGCATCATTATTATTCCTACTACCTATTTTTGCTATTAAAAGTTTCAACTAGGTTATGAAATGTCACTGCTCTGCCACTTGTTCCACATATGATGTTTATACGCTTGGCCTTAGTTTCATCATTTGTAAAGATGGAACACGTTGACCTTGACTTCACTGGGTGGCTGCTAGCATTAAATGGGCTGATGCTGCAAAATACTGGGGTGAGGCTGCAACCCTTAGCAGGACTAATGGAGGCATGGGCTTGAGAGAACTCAGGCTCTTCTTTCCTATTTCTGGCACTCAATTACTGGGCTTCTGGCCCTTTTATGTGTCTCAAATTTCTCAAAGAGTCTGGGAGAAAGGCCTGGACCAGCATTCTGTTTGAGCATGAGCACCATCCTAACCATCATCCCAGGCCATGGTAAATCAAAGCCAGGACATTCAAAATGAAACACCCCATGGTTATTCTTCCTCTGAAAAAAAAAGAAGAAGAAGAAAAAAATCACATCGCTCTCCTTTTGTGCCACTGCAAACATTACGACGTTTTTTGGCGGGAAGGGGAAGTTATTTTGTGTATGTGTGAACTAGAATTTTGATAGACAGGATAAGTTGCAATCCAATTCTAAACTATAGATTTTCAAGCAGATTGATGCAACAAATTGTTAGCAAATAGCAGTTTGCAATTTGATGCTAATTAGACATAAGGCAAATATGTGCCATGACAAATTAGCAGCGAACCATACTGAAGAGGATTAGCAAGAGCTGGCACAGCTCGCGCCCGGCTTCGCACACCTCCCTGTCGCCGTCATCGGCGTCACCGTCGGCGTCTGAGCCAGCCTCGCCTCTCTCTGAGCAGGAAGCTGGGGAGGGGACCAGGAGCATCCCAGGCCAACGCTGGCAGTGATGTTCTGCCTCTTCCTTTTCCACCCGTGCCTACCTGCTGGTCAGCGTGTTCTTTCCTGAGAGCTGCAGAAGCTTCTGGGACCCTCACATGATACATGTCTATTTAGGTTATAAATATAAAAATAATCCTGGAAACATTAGAAAATATATGCCAGCAAAAAAGAAAAGTAAAACAAAAAAAAAAAAAAAAGAAGAGAGAAAGAGAAAATAAAATAAATAAATCTAAAGATAACCACTATTATCATGATAGGAATTTAGTATTCATCCATTAAAGTAGTGGCTTCCATGAATAAAATTATATATAAAATGTGAAATGCATTATATTTGTAATTATTATTTAAAACAAAAAGGGCTCATACACATGTTGTTTGCAACCTTTTTTCTCACCCAATTTTATTTTATGTATGTTTTCTCAAGTCCATGAACACAGATTCACATAAAAAAAAAAAAAAGTTACACAGTGTTTTATTAATTCACCTAGTAGTTTAGTCAGCCAATCTTTTGCCTTTGGTGTTGGACACCTGGACTGCTTGTAACTTTCAGCTACTAAACACTGTAGCATTAGCAGGCTTGGAACTTTGTTTCTGCATTTATGTGTAATGATTCCTGAGGATGAACTCCCGGAGGAGGGGTGATGGAGAAAGTATGAAAACATTTTTTCCCTTCAGACTAGCCATTTCCTAAGCTCCAACACTGGTTATTATTTCAGTCTTTGCTAAATGAGGCCTACTCCCCAAAGTTACCCTGTTGAAATTTGCTTGCCTTTGTCTCAGGTCCTCACACTCCCGGCAAATAATCACTGGAAATTGAATTCACGCTCAAAATTGCTTTGCTAAATTTCTCTATACTATAGATTTCCATGAAGTTTTAAAACCACGGATTCTGTGGAGATGATGCTAATAGTGTGACTATCAAGCTTGAAGGAAGTGTTGAGTGTTTCTCAAACTTGCACCATCGGCAGTACCTTGAAAGTCTTTAGAATCCATGTTCACCTTCTTGCTTTCAAATTTCTGGTTCACTGGGCCTTTGGAGGAGTACGGATGCTTCCCAGTTAATCCTCAGAACATCTTTGGTAAAAGGTGCACAACATGTGTAGCACAGTCCCTCTCTTCAGCATAGTGCTTGGAGGTGAGGGGCCCAGATCCCAGAGCCAGGAGGTATGAGGGAGACTTTCCAGGCTGGCTTTACTGTGGGAAAAAAGGAAGGAGCTTCACTTCTGAGTACTGAGCATCATGACATGCAATCTAGAGACCTGAGCTCAAAGCCCCAGATCTGGAAACTATTATTTTTATGACTTAGAAACACACCTTACCTTTTCAGAGACTTTGTGTCCTTGTCTGCAGAATGGGACAAGAGAGGCATGAATAGTGCACTACCACCATAAAAATTAGGAGTTCTCTGTGTACTTTCCATTCAAATGAGCATGGCACCATGTGTGGACATGTCTGATGAAAATGTTAAGAAGTTGTAAAGTGACCTAAAATTCCATCAGGTACTGCCAGGATTTGTATGGAGGTTGAAGATCTCATTATTTTCAGTAATAAGTTTGAAAGTTGTATTATTTTGGTTCATGTATTTATGTGTCTATATCTGTGTTTCTTCACAGATATATTTAAGGTTTATATAGGGGTTTGCATAATCCCATGTGAGAAGGAGCAGTCATCTCTTTAGAGGTATGACAATTTCTTTAATTTTAAAACTTATTAAGGTATAGTTAGTATATCACAAACCCACGCTTGCAAAGTATATGATTCATTAACTTTTAATCTCATGTCCAACTTAAAGCTGTTAAGTTTAACTTTTCAATGATTATTCTCATCAGAATGGGCTTCTTATTGTAAAACTATTTGTAAATCTCCTTGACTGTTTATTACAATACTAAATTTAAAAATCATTATAATGGTTTGAATAAATAATTAGAAAAAATATCATGTTATGAATATTTTTATAACCTGAGGATATGGGAGTGATATATCTACATGTATATATGTGATATATATATATATAAAAATATATGTAGACATATCTATATCATATCATCATATATAATATTATCATATATATTCATATCATGTTTGTACTGGAAAATTATTTTGACTCTAACTAACCTTGTCATTTTTGGTATATTATTGGTTATATTTTCTTTTTTTAAAAATTGAAGTGTAGTTGATTTATTTTATTTTTGTGTGTGTAGTTGATTTATAATGTTTCAGTTATATAATGTTTTCTAAATGATCATTGCTTTACTTCAGGAAGGAGATTAATTTTTTAATGTTTACTCTTTGGCCACCTCTCTAAAATCTATTATTAACTAAAATATATAGTCTTACTTTTTAGGTAAGCATCAATAAAATATGTAAATAATGACTCTTTTCTTTTCCTAAATTTATATTTTTAATAGCTTTTTTCTTTTCTTTGTTTGCTTTAAAAAAATTATTATTATTTTTTACTTTACAATATTGTATTGGTTTTGCCATACATCAACCTGAATTCACCACAGGTGTACACATGTTTCCCATCCTGGACCCTCCTCCTACCTCCCTCCTCGTACCATTCCTCTGGGTCATCCCAGTGCACCAGCCCTGAGCATCCTGTATCCTGCATCAAACCTGGCAATTCATTTCTTATATGATATTATACATGTTTCAATGCCATTCTCCCAAATCATCCCACCCTCACCCTCTCCCACAGAGTCCAAAAGACTATTCTATACATCGATGTCTCTTTTGCTCTCTCGCAGACAGGGTTATCATTACCATCTTTCTAAATTTCATATATATGCATTAGTATACTATATTGGTGTTTTTCTTTCTGGCTTATTTCATTCTGTATAATAGGCTCCAGTTTCATCCACCTCATTAGAACTGATTCAAATGTATTCTTTTTAATGGCTGAGTAATACTCCATTGTGTATATGTACCACAGCTTTCTTATCCATTCATCTGCTGATGGGCGTCTAGGTTGCTTCCATGTCCTGGCTGTTATAAACAGTGCTGTGATGAACATTGGGGGATATGTGTCTCTTTCAATTCTGGTTTCCTCAGTGTGTATGCCGAGGAAACCAATTTTTTTCTTATCTTATTGCTTTGGATAGAACCTCTAGAAAAATGTTAAATAATGGTAGTGGTAATAGGCATCATTGTAAAGATTTCCCCCTTAGAATAATGATTCAAATGTTTTATTGCTAGGTATAATATATGATGATTGGTCTGAAAAGGGTTTTTCTTTTCTGAGTCATGTAAAGGAGTTAGTATTTTACTTTTAGTATTCTATGCATTAAAAAAGTTAGAAATGACTTTAATTTTATCAAATGTCTTTTCTTTAACTATGAATAATTTTATGTTTCCTTGGTCATATTTGATATTCTAAATTAATATTTTATTTTTTATTGTTGAACCATCCTTACTTTCCTTGAATAAAACAAACTTGATAATGGATCATTTGCTGTTTTAAATATACTGCCAGACATGATCAGTTGAAGCACTTTAGGAAGAAGAACTAGAAAGTCAAAACTATGATTATAGGAAAGCATCTGGTATGTTGACTTAACTGAGTATGTTAACTGGTTTGAAACACACAGTATGTGAGAGGAGAGTGGGAAATAAAACTGTCAAAAGAAACTGAGATTTAAGTATATAACACCTTGAATCCTGTGTTCAAGATCTAAATTCTAGATATATAGATTGATGATGACATTTTGAACCATGAGAGGAGGTGAGGGGTCAGGAGAGTGTTTGGAATGAGACAAGAAAACTCTAATTAGAACTTGGAGAAATGTTAAACCCTCAGAACTCTTGAAAATGGTAACAAGGACCTATAAGGTCAGAGAAATAGGAAGAGAACCAGACAAGAGCAACAGTAGGAAAAATGAAAGGGGGAGAGCTTTAAAGAAGAGATAGTGGTCAATGGTATTGAAGTGAGATGAGAAATGAGACAAGATTTGCACTTGTTTATTAGATTTTGATGGAGCAGGTCTAGGTTAGATTAAAAGAAATTAAAGAGTTAAGAGAGATTGGCAAAGAGACAGTAAGCATACTTTCTTATCATGATGATTATTATTATAACATTATCATAGTTATTCACACCCAAATTGTTGACATATGATCCAGAAGTTGTATGAAATAATTCAGCAATATTAAAACATTATGTGGCTATAGGAACACACATAATTATGGGAGCAAAACCAATGAAGTGGAAAAACAGCAGGAAACAACTCAGGAAAACAATGTTTAATTTCTTTCTTAAGCCCTCTGGGGAATTCTCCAGACAGTTTTGAAAATGATCAATAATGAATGTTGCTGTAAATTTATTTTCCTTGCAAATCTTTATTTAAACAGTATGTAATAGGCTGTAGCCTGTCAGTACTCTGGGCTGCCTAGGCTGGTGGGAAGCCCTGGGGCTTGGGGAGTTGGTTAGGACCAGGGAATATCTTTCTTTGCATAATAACTGGGCTTGTCTCTGGCTTCTGTGAGCTTGTAATGATGGTAGCATTATCACTAGCGTATCATTGCTGTCTGAGTTTTGAGAGTCATTGACTACTAGTGAGAATCAAATAGGTTTGTGAGTGACTTACTTAAAAGATATCAAAGAGATTTGTATTTATCCGTATCGTGATATTGTTCTAACTTTTTGAGTTCATTTATTTTCTAGGTAGGTGAGAAAAGGGCAGGTATTACAACTAGAAACTAAGAAATCAGACAGAACCCCCAAAAGAACCTACAGATAGTTTTATGGGAATGTATCATCATAGTGTTTGAAGAGGATGCTAGTCTTTTACTTCTTTGGGAGATGCACATGGGATATCCATGGGAAGGTGCCACCTTTTCACCTTAACCTTTAATATACATGTCACACAAAGAAAAAGCTGTGTTCCTTACGTCAGTTGCCCCTTACAAAGTGCCTGGCAAATTATTTCTAGAAAGTACAGATTGAGACTCCTCACATAGGTTAGTGAAGCATGGTGCACAACCTCCTTTTTTTTTTTTTTTATTTGGTTAGTCGTAAAGCTTGGAGACTAGCTGATGCTACTCTAAGACACTAAACCTTGGACTTTACTTTGTATCACTCAGCTGAAACGTCTTCAAAAAGGCAAACTCCCAACATGTTCTCCTCCCATACTGACCATGAAATTCTGAAATGCTGTGATTGGGGTAAGGCCTGGGATCTAAACTATTGACCGGTTCCCTGTGGATTAAGATCTGGTTGGTTTTCAGTTTACTTTTTAAATTTCAGTAGGGTCTGTAGTGATGCCCCCTCTTATTCCTGATACAGATGATATATATTCCTCTCTCTGTCTCTCTATGTCTTTGTCTCTCTTCTATTTCATAGTACATCTGGTGAGAGATTTAATGTGGTTTTACTGATATTTTCAAAGATCCATATTTGGTTCCTTTAGTTTTCTCTTATTGTCCTACTTTTAATTTCATTGATTTCTGCAATTATTATTCCTTTTATTTTTCCTAGGTTTTATTTGTTCTTCTTTTTCTAGTTCCTTAGTTGTTATTCAGCCACTCAGTCATGTCCAACGCCTTGTGGCCCCATGGACTGAAGCATGCTAGGCTTCCCTGCCCTTTACTATCTCCCTGAGTTTGCTTAGACTTAAGTCTATTGAGTCGGTGATGCCATCCAACCATCTAGTTCTCTGCCATCCCCTTCTCCTCCTGCCTTCAATCTTTCCCAGCATCAGGGTCTTTTCCAATGAGTTGGCTCTTTGCATCAGGTGGCCAAAGTATTGGAATTTCAGCTTCAGCATCAGTCCTTCCAATGAATATTCAGGGTTGATTTCCTTTAGGACTAACTGGTTTGATCTCTTCGCAGACCGAGGGACTCTCAAGAGTCTTATCCACCACCACAGTTCAAAAGCATCAATCGTTCAGCGCTCAGACTTCTTTATAGTCCAACTCTCACATCTGTTCATGACAACCGGAAAAACCATAGCTTTGAAGATACGAACTTTTATGGCAACATAATGTCTCTGCTTTTTAATATGCTGTCTAGGTTTGTCATAGCTTCTCTTCTAAGGAGCAAGCATCTTTTAATTTCATGGCTGCAGACACCATCTTCAGTGATTTTGGAGCCCCCAAAATAAAGTTTGTCACTGTTCCCATTGTTTCCCCATCTATTTTCCATGAAGTGATGGGACTGGATGACACTGAGTTTTAAGTGAGTTTTTCACTTTCCTCTTTCACCTTCATCAAGAGGCTCTTTAGTTCCCCTTCACTTTCTGCCATTAAAGTGGTATCATTAGCATATCTGAGGTTGTTGATATTTCTCCCAGCAATCTTGATTCCAGCTTGTGCTTCATTCAACAGGACATTTCACATGGTGTACTCTGCATATGAATTAAATGAATTCTTTAGAGGCTTATGTTATTAATTTCAAACATTTCTTTTTCTTTTCTGTACAACATTTAATGATATAAATTTCCCTCTAAGCACTGTTTTAGTTATATCTCATAAGTTTCAATATGTTCTATTTTTCACTTTTTTTTTTCACTCCAAAATAGTTTCTAATTTCCCTTGGTTTAAGTTTTAACTGATCTGTGTCTTTGAATTTAGGGTAAGATTCTTTGAGACAGAATAGTTGGAGAGTTGGATAATATTTTATTTTTAAAATCCTCTGTGACAGTCCTTTGCCCTCTATTGTGGTGCTTAGACAATTTATGATTAATATGATTGTTAATGCAGTTATGTTTAAATTTACCATATTGATAATTGCTTTCTATTAGTCCAACCTGTCTTTTTCTACTTATCCTTCCTTAATTTAGAGTAATCAGATGATGTATTATGATTCCATTTCATCCCCCTTCTTGGCACATTAACTATTACTCTGTTTTATTTTAGTGGCTGCTTTAGGGTTTATAGTATGTATTTGTTATTTATCACAGTCTGTCTTCAGTGACATAGTATCATTTTTTCATATGATAAAGAACCTAGCAACCACTTTCATTTTCACTTCTCCTGGCTTTTTTTGCTATTGTCACAATATATTTGACTTCTACATATGTTACATATACACAATATATTCTGATTTCCCTCCTTCTAGGATTCCAGCATTAGTCCACTGAAACTTTTCCTACAGGAAGGAACATGAAGGTGTTAGTTGCTCAGTCATGTTTGATTCTTTGTGACCCCATGGACTGTCACTTGCCTGACTCCTCTGTCCGTGGGATTCTTCAGGCAGGAATACTGGAATGGGTATCCATTCCTTTCTCCAGTGGGGATCTTCCTGATCCAGGGATTGAACCGGAGTCTCCTGTATTGCAGGCAGATTCTTTACCATCTGAGCCACCAGGAAGCCCTTTCCTACATAACAATGTTTATTTTTTCAGCCTTTTTTTTTCTATGTTTCATTTTGAATAGTGCACTTATTTCTTTTATTTAGTCTAAGAAATGGCACCCCACTCCAGTACTCTTGCCTGGAATATCCCATGGACAGAGGAGCCTGGTGGGCTGAAGTCCACGGGGTCACTAGTAGTCAGACATGACTGAGTGACTTCACTTTCACTTTTCACTTTCATGCATTGGAGAAGGCAATGGCAACCCACTCCAGTGTTTTTGCCTGGAGAATCCCAGGGACGGCAGAGCCTGGTGGGCTGCCATCTCTGGGGTCGCACAGAGTCGGACACGACTGAAGCGACTTAACAGCAGCAAGCTGCTATTAATCACACCCTGTGTATTTTTCATCTCACGCATTGTATCTTTCATTTCTAAATATTCAGTATGTGCCCTTAATAAAATATCTTAAATGTTTCTCCTTATCATACTCATTTATTCTTTTACTTTATTGATTGTATGGGATACATTTATAATAGCTGTCTTAATATCTTTGCACTTACACTTTATTTGTATGAGGCTGATGTTGTTGCAATATTGAGGCAATGCTCTTCAAGTACTCAGCATGTCCTGTGTGTTATGAAGCTTCTCTACTCTGGCTGTTGTGATGTAAATTCTTTTTAGCCTTATTGACCTTTGACAATTTTTGCAAAATTCTGGTGGTTTTCGAGTAGCTTGGATAAATTTCCTCACACAAATGTGCTGATCAATATTGAAATGAAGAATTGAGGGGACCCCCTCTTCAGATCTCAAGAGCAGAAGTCTTTCCTCCTGATTTCTGATCTGTGAATTCTGGCTTCCTTGACTTTCTAAGACTCAACATTTTGTCTTCTTAACTCAGGAGGCTCACTGTGCTGTTTGAGTTCTCCTTCCTTATTGCAGAGTCGTTTGGGAACTTTCCAGGAAGTAACCACAAGCTGTTGTAGGGGGTCACCTCATTTGTTTTTATTCACTTTGGGGTTACCCTCTTATGTTGTATGAAATCCATAGTTTCATACAGTTTTCCTAGTTTATTTGTAACTTTTAAGGCAGAAAAGTAAATTCAGTTCCTGTTACTCCATCCTGGCCATAAATGAAACCTACTTTCACCTTTAAAGGTATTTGCGTTGTTATATAATCCTAGGTCGATAATTATTTCCTGACACTTCCATTTTCTTCTGGTGATCATCATTTTCCTATGTAGTTAGCTGTCAGTCCTATTCTTGCTCCTTTTAAGGTACTATTTTCTTCTCTAGATGCTTTGTTGTCATCAGTTGAACCCTGATGTGCTAAGGTGCATTTTTTTTAAATTTATTATGTCTACGATTTGTATCACTTCGTGAATCTTGCTTGAATATCTTGAGAGTTATTGAGGTTATCTTGGCAGTTTATTTCCTCCAATTATTCTTGACCATTTTCTCTTCAAATATTGCTCTTGTTCCTTACCTTCTCTTCTCCTTTCATTGCATTCAACTATTGGCGTATTAAACTTTTTCACTATCCCTTACATTTCATCCTGTAGTTTCGAAACATTTTTCTCTATGTGCTTCTTTTTGCTGACTATCGACAGTTCTCCTTTCCAGTTAACCTGTTCTCTTTTTAGTAGTTTCAGTTCGTTACTAAATACTTCTTTTGAGTCCTAAATGTTAGTTATTGCATATTTTGAATCTAAAATTTACATTTTTCTTTAAAATACATTTAAATAATTTTGAACTTATAGTTCTTATAAAATAATGTTATATGAATTTTAATAAGAAGTTTATAATTCTCATAAAATATTTTAAAGTTCTCTCAGGAGAACCTCATCTTCTATTTCCCTATTTCCATAGCACATGCTAATCATAGTTATTTTAAAACAGATGTCTGATAACTCTAAGTCTATGAGAATGTTCCTGTTTAAATCTCTTTTTCCTCCTATTGGTCTTATTTATATTTTGTACTTGATTAGTTTTTGTTGTATGACAGAAATAATACAGATTCTTTGTGGGATATTTACCAGTATCTTGCCTCACTGGACCACTTTAAACTTTAATTTTCATATTTTCAGTATGGTAAGATTACTGAAACCTCAGCTTTTTCCACTTTCTGCTTGGCCTCAGGGACTAGCTTCACAGGGCTTTGGAATCAGCAAGTATCTCAAGGAGACAACTGTTGCAGAGTGCCAGAGTGCCAGACAGTCACTGTCAGGGAATTTGGCCATTTATGTGTAGCTACAGGGTAGTTCTAAATTTCGTTATTTTTGGTCACATTAGTCCTGTGAAATTAGAAGAAATTAAGTTCTACCTTTTAGGTCTTTTGTCCTTTGTAACCTAGAATTAGTAAATGCTTCAAGGGGAAAATCAGTAAGTGAAATTTTGGGATTACTTTTATGGCTATCCCTTTTCTCCAGGATCATGGTCTTTCAATCCTGATTGCTTCAGGTGCTGTCTGATTATGGAGGTATTTCTAATTGCATTTTATCTGGATTTCATAGTTCAGTGGGAAATTGATATGCTATATACTACCACATCTGAGTCCAAAGGGGATATCTTCTTGAAACTCCATGGTACACTTTGGTACACAGTTGAAACAATGAATGTGATATCATTTTGTAAACTCTTAGGGGCTGGACCTATATGTGAAGAAAGGTCACTAAACCAATTTCATTTATCTGTATAAGAAGCATTTGTGTCCACCATCTATTTGAGATTGAATTTTAGGCAACTTAAAGCTATAAGAAAGAATAGGTGGCAGATATTAGGCAGCTACCTCTCTCTTCCATTATTGTACCTAGATTGTCTTCTGAAACTTTTAGTACAGTTTTGTCAAATAAACTGATTTATTATTTCTCAGAAGCCTATTTATGATTGCCTAAAAGGCAATTTTTATTTCTTTTTTCTTTCACAATTTTATAAATATTGCTTCATTGTCTTCTGGGATTGAATAATACATTAACAATATTTGGGGACAACTTAATTCCCTTTGGGCTTCCCCGGTGGTGCAGAGGTTAAAGCGTCTGCCTGCAACGTGAGAGAACTGGGTTTGATCCCTGGGCCGGGACGATCCCCTGAAGAAGGAAATGGCAACCTATTCCAGTATTCTTGTCTGGAGAATCCCATGGATGGAGGAGCTGGGTGGGCTACAGTCCAGGGGTTGCAAAGAGTTGGACATGACTGAGCGACTTCACTTTCACTTTACTAATTCCCTTTGTGCCAGCAGCAGCCATAAATATCCCTTTTCATGATGACTAATAACTATGAATGGTTTTATCCCCAAATAAATCATTATGCATTAATATTCCCTGCAACATATGAGCCCTTATGAAAAACAGCTTTGGTTCTTACTTCCTTATCTGAAATAAGACTTCTAAGCTGGTGTTTTCTGACCTGGGACTCTTGAATCCATTTGTTGTTCAGTCACCCAATCATGTCTAACTGTTTGTGAACCCATGAACTATAGCACACCAGGCTTCCCTATCCTTCACTATCTCCTGGAATTTGCTCAGAATCGAGTCCATTGAGTTAATGATGCCATCCAACTATCTCATCCTTTGTCAGCCTCTTCTCCACCTGCTCTCAACCTTTCCCAGCATCAGGGTCTTTTCTAATGAGGCAGCTCCTCGTATCAGGTGGCCAAAGTATTGGAGCTTCAGCTTCAATATCAGTCCTTCCAATGAATATTCAGGATTGATTTCCTTAGGACTAACTGGTTTGATCTTTTTGCAGTCCAAAGGACTCTCAAGAGTCTTCTCTAGTATCAGTTCTTCAGTGCTCAGCCTTATTTATGGTCCAACTCTCACATCCATGCATGACTCCTGGAAAAACCATAGCTTTGATTACATGGACCTTTGCCAGCAAAAATGATGTCTCTGCTTTTTAATACTCTGTCTAGGTTTGTCATAGCTTTTCTTTCAAGGAGCAAATATCTTTTAATTTCATGTCTGCAGTCACCATCTGCAGTGATTTTGGAGTCCAAGAAAATAAAGTCTGTCACTGTTTCCGTTTTTCCTCATCTGTTTGCCATGAAGTGATGGAACCGGATGCCATGAACTTAATCTTCTGAATGTTGAGTTTTACTCCAGCTTTCATTCTCCTCTTTCGCCATCATCAAGAGGCTCTTTTAGTTCCTCTTCATTTTCTATCATTAGGGTTGTATCATCTGCATATCTGAGGTTATTGATATTTCTCCCGACAATCTTGGTTCCAGCTTGTGCTTCATCCAGCCTCATGTTTTGCATGAGGTACTCTGCATATAAGTTAAATAAGCAGGGTAACACTATACAGCATTGGCATACTCCTTTTCCATTTGGTACCAGTCCATTGTTTCATGTCCAATTCTTATTCCTGCTTCTTGACCTGCATACAGGTTTCTCAAGAGACAAGTAAGGTGGTCTGGTATTCCCATCTCTATAAGAATTTTCCACAGCTTGTTGTGATGCACAGTCAAAGGCTTTAGCATAGAAAATGAAGAAGTAGATGTTTTTCTGTTATTCTCTTGCTTTCTCTATGATACAATGGATGTTGGCAATTTGATCTCTGGTTCCTCTGCCTGTTCTAAATCCAGATCATACACCTGGAGGTTCTTGGTTCATGTACTATTGAAACTTAGCTTGGAGAATTTTGAGCATTGCCTTACTAGCATGTGAAATGAGTGCAATTGTGCAGTAGTTTGGACTACCATAGAGATTGTTGAATCCATCAGTTCAGTTCAGCCATTCAGTTGTATCTGACTCTTTGTGACCCTGTGGACTACAGCACACCAGGCTTCCCTGTCCATCACCAACTCCCAGAGCTTGCTCAAACTCATGTCCATTGACCTGGTGATGACATTCAACCACTGCACCCTCTGTTGTCCCCTCCCCTTCTTCTCCTGCATTCAGTCTTTCCAAGCATCAGGGTCTTTTCCGATGAGTCCATTCTTTGCATCAGTTGGCCAAAGTATTGGAACTGCAGCTTCAACATCAGTCTTTCCAATGAATATTCAGGACTGATTTCCTTTGGTATTGACTGGTTGGATCTCCTTGCAGTCCAATGGACTCTCAAGAGTCTTCTCCAACACCACAGCTCAAAAACATCAATTCTTCAGTGCTCAGCTTTCTTTATAGTCCATCTCTCACATCCATACATGACGACTGGAAAAACCATAGCTTTGACTATATGGACCTTTGTTGGCAAAATAATGTCTCTGCTTTTTAATATGCTGTCTAGGTTGGTCATAGCTTTTCTTCCAAAGAGCAAGTGTCTTTTAACTTCATGGCTATAGTCACCATCTGCAGTGATTTTGGAGCCCAAGAAAATAAAGCCTGTCACCATTTCTATTGTTCTCCCACCTATTTGCCATGAAGTGATGGGACCAGATGCCATGGTCTTAGTTTTTTGAATGTTGAGTTTTAATCCAGCTTTTGTATTCTCCTCGCTCACTTTCATCAAGAGGCTCTTTAGTTCCTCTTCACTTTCTGCCATAAGGGTGGTGTCATCTGCGTATCTGAGATTATTGATATTGCTCCTGACAATCTTGATTCCAGCTTGAATCCATAGAGGTCTTTAAAAATAGGAATGGATATTTTCCCACTATTTCAAAATCTTTAATGGAAAACAATAAATTTTTTAAAGAGGTATCTGAAAGGTAAAGAAACAATTAAGTATCTAGTCCCTGTCCTGAAGTGTATCACTTCAGCTAATGGTGGTCATCTGGGAATGACCTACATGTTTGATTGGCAACCATATACCTTTGACTATAAAGAAAGTGAGAAATGCATTAATTGTTATGTTGCTTTGTGCCATAGGCAAAGTATTTCAAAGCTTGCTGTTCATTGAAAAAAATAAAAATAATTAAGAGGTGTTGATCATGTAAAGTTTGGTATCCACAGCTTCTTCCAAGGGGAATGGTCAGTTATCTTATTCTGAAATATATCCATTGACAGGTGTTATCCTGAATCCACAGTTATATAAGGAAATTCTCCATTCTTCCCATAATATTGATGTTCTAATTGAAATGTATCACTTGGCTACATGGTTCTACTTTGGGATTAACAGATTAACTTTGCAATGCTCCTTGGTCTCTGAGGGTAAAAGATGATAATGAAACAGATTTTATTTATTAATTGCTCATCACACCTGCACTGGCATCAAGTAATTCTCTGTATGAAGCAGTCTCCCTTTGTTTTGGACATGGTGGCACAATAAGACATGTAGGACACAGGCATTAAACAAAGGTTACCTAGGCCTTAGTTTCAAATTCATTTTGCATTTGTTTATGCCAGAATATCTTGTTCAATAACCATGGTGTTTCTCCATGTTCAGAAAACAGTAAATAGCATGTAAAATAGTGTGTTTTCTTAATCTATTTGCCTCCTTCAGAGTTAGAATGATTTCTGGATGGTGCTGATGTAGTGTCAGATGTTTTGGCACACAGGAGTGAGGTTTGAAGTACAAAAGGCATAATCGATCAGGATTCTAGTCTGGACCATTGTTGTGTAAAACTTTCTTTTGGGTTTGATTGTCTATATTGCAAGAAATGAACTGAACTTTCATTTAATGGGTGTATGGTAACAGTGGCCCACATTTTTGTTATTTTCCCCGCACCTTTTGTTTTGCATACAAAATTATCTCTTCTGAAATTATTCAAAAGAAAAAGAATCTTTACTCCAAAATTGAGTGATTGAGGTAGGAGTTGCTTATTATGTCTCATATACAAATTTGTGTAGGCTATAAGACAAATGTCTAATAAAAACTGATATTTGCTCCCTAAGATATTTTGAAAATTTAAGGAATTTTTAAATACTACAGGTAATTTATTGGGTTTTACATTGGCTTATATACATGAGACACGCTTAACCTTAGCTGCTTTCTGTACAGTGATTTTGCTTAATCATCTGGTTATTCCCATCTGTTGATGTCTCTGTTCCTGACTGGAAGCTCCAGGAGGTTAAGCTATACCCTGTGATTTATTGCAAACTTTATTTTCTACATAGTTGAGTAGCTCTGAAATTTCTTCCTTTAAGTTCCAGATGATGTTGTCTGGTAAGCAAACACATTTCCACTGACACTGGAAATTCTATCAAAAGGTCTAATGAACCAGGTAGCATTCAGACACCTGGTTGTTTGTGTAAATTGTTTAGCTCTGGACTGAAGTGATCAGACCATTAAAATAAGTCCCTGAAAATCAGGATAAGGTCTAGGAATAAGAGATATGCAAGCAGAGTTAAGTAGCACTTATAAATTATGGGAATATCTTTGATTGTACAACATTTTCTAAAAATCATACTGAAATCTCATCAGTTAAAATGAAACACTGGCTGGTCCATCTGAATCGCCTGTGAATCTTCAGAACACATCAGTAGATGAGGTGTTTATTGTCCCACAGTTGATCCCACAGATGATCTTACTGTCCCACATCAGAAGATGATGGCAGTGAGATTAGCCTCTTCCAGGCCATACAACGTACTATCATTAGTGTGATACTGGGACTGTCTTGTTCGTTAATTCATCCATTCATTGGCCTCTCCAACCAGTGAGATAATCATGCTGCCAAGGCAGTTTTATTTATTTCTTTTCAATCTTATATATTTTGTTTCCTTTTACATGAGATAGGATGTACCAATCAAGGGGAAACAATCCAATTTCTTACCCTAAAGTGTAATGTTAGTTGTTGTTGTTTTTTTTTTTTTTTGTAGATGCTTTTTATCATATTGAGAAAGTTTTTGGTTAACTGAGTTTTTATTATGACTGAGTGCTGTATTAGGAAGAATTCTTTCTGCTTTTATTTTTGGAATAAAACAGGTATAATTTCTACTGTAAATGTTTGGTGGAATTCACCAAAGAACTTGTCTGGGCCTGGTGCTTTCTTTTTTGAAGGTTGTTAGTTGCTGATTCAATTTCTTTTTAGATATAGGCCTATCCATAGTATGTATTTCTTTATGCAAGTTTTGAAGGAAGTTGTCTATTTCATCTAAATTATCAAATTTATTGGCATAGATTGGTTCACAATATTTTTTAATTTTTCTTTTACTGTTCATGGATCAATAGTGATGAGCCCTATTTACTTCTGATATTGGTAACAAATATTTTCTCTCTTTTTTTCTCGGTTAGCCTGACTAGAGTTTTATTAAGTTTATTGATTTTTTAAAAAATCAATAAACTTTTGTTTTTTGTTTCATTCTGATTTTTTTTTCTGTATTTTCTTTAACATTTCCTTCCTTCTGCTTGCTTTGTGTTTATCTTGTTCTTCTTTTTCTGGCTTTCTGAGGTAGGAACTTTGATTATTAATTTGTAATTTTTTTTTCTTTTCTAATGTAAGGATTTACTAATGTAAATTTCTCTCTCAGCACTTCTTAAGCTTCTTCCCACAAATTCTAATATTGTTTACTATTATTTTCATTATATTTTATGCATTTTTAACATTTTCAATGAGACTTTCTCTTTAACTCATGGCTTATTTAGGAAAGTGTTGCTTACATTTCAAATGTTTTTAATTTTTCTGCTATTGATTTCTAATTTGATTCCTTTATGGTCAGAGAACATGGTCTGCATTATTTCAGTTCTTTTAAATTGGTTGACATTTGTTTTACGACTCAGGATATAATTTACCTTGGTAATCAAAAAGTACTTGAAAGGAACATGTGTTCTGGTGTTGTAGCAAGGGAATGTTCTATAAATGTCAGTTAGATCGTGTCAGTGGATCAGTTCTCTGTCCTTGCTGGTTTGCTGTTTAGTAAGTTGCAATTGCCAGTACTGGGGAATTGAAGTCCAAAATATAATTGTGAATTTGTCTATTTCTTCTTTCGGCTTCTTCAGTTTTTGTTTTGATTCTCTGTTATTTGGTGCATAAACATTTAGAATCACTAGATTTTCCCATGAGTTGACTCATTTCTCATTGTGTTATGACTATGTTGTTGCTCTTCATTTACTAAGTCATGTCTTACTCTTGGAATCCCATGAACTGCAGCATGCCAGTCTTCCCTGTCCTTCACTATCTCCCTGTGTTTGCTCAAACTCTTGTCCACTGAGTTAGTGATGCTATCCAACCATCTAATCCTCTGTCACCCCCTTCTTCTCTTGCTCTCAATCTTTCCCATCATCAGGGTCTTTTCCAATGAGTCAACTCTTTGCATCAAGTTGCCAAAATTTTTGGAGCTTCAGCTTCAGCCCCAGTTCTTCCAATATATATTCAATGTTTATTTCCTTTAAAATTGGCCAGTTTGATCTCCTTGCTGTCCAAGGGACTTTCAAGAGTCTTCTCCAACACCACAGTTCAAAAGCATCAATTCTTCAGCACTCAGCCTTCTTCACAGTCCAACTCTCACATCCATACCTGACTTCTGGAAAAACTATAGTTTTGTCTATAAAACTCTATATTCTAAATAATTTTGTTTGGGCTGGTGTATGTTATCTGATATCACTGTAATCACATTTCCTTCTTCTCTCTTTCTTTCTTCCTCTCTCCCACCCTTCCTTTTTCTTCCCTCCCTCCCTTCTTCCCTTTTTCTTTTTCCCTCTTTCTTTTTGGATTAATATTTCCATGACGTATTTTTTTCCCAGTCTTTGCCATTCAACCTACAGAGTCATTATGGTTGAAGTAAGTTTCTTATAGACAGCATATGGCTGAGTCTTCATTTACTCTGCTAATACGTATATTTTAGCTGTTGTATTTGGACTATTTACAATTTAGTAATTTACATTTACTTTAAGACCACCTGACCTGCCTCTTGAGAAACCTGTATGCAGGTCAGGAAACAAGAGTTAGAACTGGGCATGGAACAACAGACTGGCTCCAAATAGGAAAAGGAGTACATCAAGGCTGTATATTGTCACCCTGCTTATTTAACTTATATGCAGAGTACATCATGAGAAATGCTGGGCTGGAGGAAGTACAAGCTGGAATCAAGATTGCCAAGAGAAATATCAATAACCTCAGATATACAGATGACATCACCCTTATAGCAGAAAGTGAAGAACTAAAAAGCCTCTTGATGAAAGTGAAAGAGGAGAGTGGAAATGTTGGCTTAAAGCTCAACATTCAGAAAACAAAGATCATGGCATCTGGTCCCATCACTTCATGGGAAATAGATGGGGAAACAGTGGAAACAGTGTCAGACTTTATTTTTGGGGGCTCCAAAATCACTACAGATGGTGATTGCAGCCATGAAATTAAAAGACACTTACTCCTTGGAAGGAAAGTTATGACCAACCTAGATAGCATATTCAAAAGCAGAGATATTACTTTGTCAAAAAAGGTCCATCTAGTCAGGGCTATGGTTTTTCCAGTAGTCATGTATGGATGTGAGAGTTGGACTATAAAGAAAGCTGAGCGCTGAAGAACTGATGCTTTGGAACTGTGGTGTTGAAGAAGACTCTTGAGAGTCCCTTGGACTACAAGGAGATCCAACCAGTCCATCCTAAAGGAGATCAGCCCTGGGTGTTCATTGGAAGAACTGATGTTGAAGCTGAAACTCCGATACTTTGGCCACCTGATGCGAAGAGCTGACTCATTTGAAAAGACCCTGATGCTGGAAAAGATTGGGGGCAGGAGGAGAAGGGGACGGCAGAGGATGAGATGGCTGGATGGCATCACTGACACATGGTCATGGGTTTGGGTGGACTCCGGGAGTTGGTGATGGACAGGGAGGCCTGGCATGCTGCAGTTCATGGGGTCGCAAAGAGTCGGACACAAACTGAGCCTCTGAACTGAACTATTGTTATAATAATATCTAAATGTTCTGTTTTATTATTTATATTCTGTTTTCCCTCTTTCTTTTCACTCTACTTTTTCGTTACTTTCCCATGGGATTTGAAGATTTTTAGAATTCCATTTTTTAAAATTTATAATATAAGGCATATAATTTTGTGTAATTTTCTTAGTGGTTATTCTAGTGCTTACCATATGCGCAATGTTTTACCACTTCAGGTGGAGTGTAATAGTCCAACTTCCCTTTAGCTCCCTTGTTCAATTTTTAAAATATAATTGTTTAAAGTATTTCCTCTATACACATTGAGTGCCATGTCAAATGGGGTTACAACTTTTGTTTCAACCACAAAGAAACTTATGAGTTAAAGAATAATCTATTATATTTATTTTTAGTTTTAGCAATTCCATTGTTTTTCCTTTTTGAAGGTTTAAATCTTCCTCTGGTTTTTCTTTTTGTTTAGAGAGCTTCCTTTAACCACTCTCAAAAGGCAGGTGTGCTAACAACAAATTCTCTTTAATTTGTCCAAATATGTCTTTATTTTTCCTTCATTATGAAAGGTAGTTTGCCAGATACAAGATTCAAGGTTGAGAGTTCTTTTCTTCCAGTACTTGAAAAATATTATTCTACTTCCTCTGCCCCTACAGTTTTAGATGAGAAACCCACTGTCATTTGATTGGGGTTGCTTTGCAGGTAATGTATTATTTCCCTTTGTTCCTTTTAAGGTTATTTGTTAAAATCAATTTTTATTGGAATATAGTTGATTTTCAGTGTTGTGTTAGTTTCTGCTGTTCAGCAGAATGAATTAGCTTACACACATGTCTGTGTTATTTGCTCAGTTGTGTCCCACTCTTTGCAATTCCATGGACTTTAGCCCACCAGGCCTTTCTGTCCATGGGATTCTCCAGGCAAGAGTACTCAGTGAATTGTCATTCCCTTTGCCAGGGAATCTTCCCAACCTAGGGACTGAACCTGGGTTTCTTCCACTGCAGGCAGATTCTTTACCATCTGAGGCACCAGGGAAGCTCACATACATATATCCACTCTTTTTAAGATTTTTTTTCCATGTAGGTCATTACAGAGTATTGAGTAGAGTTCCATGTGCTATATAGCAGGTTCTAATAGTTATCTATTTATATGTAGTAGTGTGTAGATGTCAATCCCAGTCTCCCAATTATTCCCTCCCTTACCCCTTTGGTAACTATAAGTTTATTTCCTACATCTATGACTATTTCTGGTCTGTAAATAAGGTTATTTGTATCATTTTTAAAGATTCCAAATATAAATGATATCATATAATATTTGTTTTTCTTTGTCTGACTTACTTCACTTAATTGTACTTAGTTTTCAGTATTTTGATATGTGTTTTGGTGTGGATTTCTTTGAACTTATCCTTATTTGAAATACGCTCAGATTTATCAATCCACAGATTTATATTTTCCATAAAATTTGAATAATATACAGCTATTATTTATTTGAATAATTTTTAGTTCCACTATCTCTTCTTTTCTTCCTGAAACTCTGACAATATGAAAGTTAGATCTTATTGTCCCACAGATTCCTGAGTCTCTGTTTAATTTTTGTTAATTTTCCTGTTATTCTCTGAATAAACTCTAATTATTTGTCTTCAAATTTATTGCTTCTTTCCTTCAGTTTACTATTGACTTCATCAAATTTTCTATTTTTGTTATCATATGTTTTATTTCTATAATTTCCATTTGGTTCTTTTAAAAATAACTTCTATTTCTTTTCTTGTATTTTCTATCTTTTTACTTGCTTCATGAGAATTTGTAATTGATTGGTTGAAGCATTTTTAGGATTGCCATTGTAATATCCTTTTCAGATAAATTCAACATCTCTTTCATTTGGTATTGGCATCAGTTAATTATCTTTCTTTATTCAAATTATTTTTTTCTCTGGTTTGTAGTGTGAGGAGTGGGTTTATATCAGGTCTTATACATTTTGACTATTTTTGATTATTGATACTATTTAGATCTTCCATTTTAGCATCTACTCAGGTTAGTGTACAGTCTGGACCACTTTTATGGGCTTCAGTTCCAATGACAGTTTAGTTTTCTGACCCCTTGCAAAGCTGTTCTGGTTTCTTTCATTCTTTTGGTGTGACTGTATCTCCTAATCAGTCTTGGCAGGTGTTATTTGTAGAGACAGAAGGTACTATCCTGGCATGCCTGTTGATGCTAGGTGACATTCTGAGAGAAGAGGCAGAAGTTAGTGAACCTAGGTCTTCTTATTCCCCTGACTAGAGACTGGGGAGATACAGGGCTTTGCTGTTGCTGCTCTTGCTGTACAGATTGGGCAGTCCAATTCTGGAGCTTTGCTGCTGACCTTGAAGACAGATGCTTCAGGACCCTGTTTATAAAGCAAAGGTCGGGACAGCTGTGCTTTGCTACTACTACTGCTGCCTGTTGATCAGACTATCCAAGTTGTGAAGCATGGCTGGGATTTCCCTACCCGGTTTTGTTTTGGGCATCTCCCTTCCCAGTCTCTTGGCTTCGTTGTGTGTTTGTGTGTGTGCGCACCTGTAGTCAGTTCCAGGTGTCAGGTTTGTACGAATCCTAGGCTAGAAGTATATGGAAAATAGAAAGGAAACCTGGGCGAACTCACCATGCCATCATTCAAGTTCTGAGGTTCCTGGCCATTCCACCCTCTTCTTTCTAGCTTTTAAAGCTCCTTTATCATTGTCATTTGAATTATTTCCATGGTATTTAGTTGTATTTAGAGGGCATACGTGAGGGAAAGTGAGTCTGTGCATCTCATTCCTGAACTGGAAATGTATTCTACATTTAAAAAACTGAGATATAAATGCCTATAATATGTTAGTTTCAGATGTACAGCATAATGGCTCTCTGTCTATCTATAGATCAGGAAATGATCAGTACCACATCTAGGTAACATCTGTCACCATCAGTTCAGTTAGTTCAGTTCAGTTGATCAGTCACGTCCAACTCTTTGCGACCCCATGGACTGAAGTACCTTGTGGACTGCAGGCTTCCTTGTCTATCACAAACTCCTGAAGCTTACTCAAATTCATGTCCATTGAGTCGGTGATGTCATCCGATCATCTCACCCTTTGTTTTCCCCTTCTCTTCTCACCTTTAATCTTTCCCAGCATCAGGGTCTTTTCAAATGATTCAGTTCTTTGCATCAGGTGGCCAAAGTATTGGCGTTTCCACTTCAGCATCAGTCCTTCCAATGAATATTCAGGACTGATTTCCTTTAGGATGGACTGATTGTATCTCCTTGCTGTCCAAGGGACTCTCAAGAGTCTTCTCCTACACCACAGTTCAAACATCACACTTCTGTCACCATACAGAGCCACATTTTTTTCTTAGGATGAGGACTTCTAAGATTTAGTTTCAATATGTTTTAAATATGCAACACAGTGTTATAAACTATAATCACTTTGCTGTACATTATATCCCCATGACTTATTTATTTCATAACTGAAAGTTCACACTTTTTCACACCCTTTACCCTTTTCACTCATTTTGTCAACACCCCACACCCAATCTGTTCTGCATATCTATGAGTTTGCTTTCTTTTTCTTTTCTTTTTTTTGGATTCCACATATAAGTGAAATCATAAATTACTCTTCTTTCTTTGCCTGACTTGTTTCACTTAGCATAGTGCTCTCAGAGTCTATCCATTTTGTCACAAGTGGTAAGATGTTATTACTTTTTCAGTTCAGTTCAGTTCAGTTCAGTCGCTCAGTCGTGTCTGACTCTTTGCGACTCCATGAATTGCAGCACGCCAGGCCTCCCTGTCCATCACCAACTACTGGAGTTCATTCAGACTTGCGTTCACTGAGTCCGTGATGCCATCCAGCCCCATCTCATTCTCGGTCGTCCCCTTCTTCTCCTGCCCCCAACCCCTCCCAGCATCAGACTCTTTTCCAATGAGTCAACTCTTCACATGAGGTGGCCAAAGTACTGGAGTTTCAGCTTTAGCATCATTCCTTCCAAATAAATCCCAGGGTTGATCTCCTTCAGAATGGACTGGTTGGATCTCCTTGCAGTCCAAGGGACTTTCAAGAGTCTTCTCCAACACCACAGTTCAAAAGCATCAATTCTTTGGTGCTCAGCCTTCTTCATAGTCCAACTCTCACATCCATACATGACTACTGGAAAAACCATAGCCTTGACTAGATGGATCTTATTACTTTTTAGGGCTGAATAATATTCTGTTATATTTATTTATTTACATACATACACAGAAACATATATAACATTTTCTCTGTCTGTTCATCCATCAATGAAGACTTAGGTTTTTTCCATATCTTGGCAGTGAGAATGAGAATGCATATATCTTTTTGAGTTAGTGCATTGTTTTTTTAAAAATAAATACCCAGAAGTGAAATTGCTAGATTTTATGGAAGTTCTATTTTTAGTTTTTGAGGAAACTCCATATTGTTTTCTATAATTGTTGTACCAACACATTCCTATCAGCAGGACATGAGTTTTCTGTTTCCCTTGCCAACACTTGGAATTTCTCGTTTTTAAAATAACAACTATTCTAACAGATGTGAGGTGTTATCTCATTGCAATATTGATTTGCTTTTTCCTAATGATGTATGGATGTGAGAGTTGGACTGTGAAGAAAGCTGAGCACTGAAGAATTGATGCTTTTGAACTGTGGTGTTGGAGAAGACTCTTGAGAGTGCCTTGGACTGCAAGGAGATCCAACAGTCCATCCTAAAGGAGACCAGTGCTGGGTATTCATTGAAACGACTGATGCTGTGGCTGAAACTCCAATACTTTGGCCACCTTATGCGAAGAGTTGACTCATTGGAAAAGACCCTGATGCTGGGAAGGATTGGGGGCAGGAGGAGAAGGGGATGACCGAGGATGAGATGGCTGGATGGCATCATCAATTCAGTGCACATGAGTTTGTGTGAACTCCAGGTGTTGGTTATGGACAGGGAGGCCTGGCGTGCTGCAATTTATGGGGTCACAAAGAGTTGGACACAACTGAGCGACTGAACTGGACTGAACTGAATGATTAGTGATGTTGAGCATCTTTTCATGTACTTGTTGACCATCTGTATATCTTCTTCAGAAAAAAGTGTCTATTCTGATCTTCTGGCCATTAAAAAAAATTTAAATGACTGGCGTGCTATATGATATTAGTTTCAGGTGTACTAAATAGTGATTTGCATAAATTATGAAATGGTCACAATGGTAAGTCTAGTAACCATCTGTCCCCATCAAAAGATAATACAATATTATTGATCATTTTCCTTTTGCAGTATAAAATATTCCTGTGGCTTATTTGTTTTATCTCTGGAGGTTTGTACCTCTCAATCCTCTTCACCTATTTTTGCCCACCTCCATCCCTGCCCTCTGGCATCCACCCATTTGTTCTCTGTATCGATGTCTCCTTTCTTTTTTTTTTTTTTAGATTGTTTTGTAAATTCCATGTGTAAATGGGATCATATGGTGTTTGTCTTTCTCTGTCGAACTCGTTTCACTTAGGACAACACTTAGATCCATCCATGTTGTTGCAAATGGCAAGATTTCATTTTTTTTTCAAATTGGATTATTTGGGGTTTTTCTTGCTGTTGAGTTGTATGAATTCTTTATACAATTTGGAAATAAATTCCTTTGCATATATGTAATATTCAAGTATTTTCTCTCGTCGCTAGCTTGTCTTTTTCATTTTGCTAATGGCTTTCTTTGCTGTACAGCTGCTTTTGAGTCTGGTGTTGTCCCCCTTGTTTATTTTTGCTTTTGTTACCTTTGCTTTTGGCATCAGATCAAGAAGTCATCACCAAGGAAAATATCAAGGTGCTTACTGCCTCTGTTTCCTTACAGGAGTTTTATGGTTTCAGGTTTAATATTCAAGTCTTTAATCCATTGGATTACTTTTTGTGTTCAGTGACTACCCAGTTTCCATAACACCATTTATTGAAGGGACTGTCCTTTTCTATTGTATAATCTTGGCTCTTTGTCTACATATTAAACATTGAGATTAAATAAAAGAATGGCCATCTTTTAATCCAATGGATGTGTCTTTCCTCTGGGTAAGGAAATCTTTGGGATCCAAGAGGAAGAATTGTTCTCAACTCACATAGGGTCCTTTCTCCATTTCTTGTCCCCATTAGAGTCTTCTGACCTCTCTGCTTGCATTTAATGCAAATCTTTTGTAACTGCCTTTTGGCTTTTTGCCTGCCTTAACTAGCTCATCTGCTTTATTACTGTCTTATCCTTGATGGACCCTCACCTCTGTGATGGGGACCTTTTGTCTGCTTAACTTACTCTGTCCTAGGCCTAAATTGGAGCTCTATGCAGATAGAGTGCTTTATAAATGGTTTTGATTATGATAGGATGGGAGACCAGAAATGACAGTAACAAGAATAAAGTTGATAAATCCCGCAGCACTTATGTTGGCCACAGTCCCTGTGCTGATAGTTTTTGACAGTAAAATCCACCCTTCTCCAGCTATTGGTTGACTCCATGGGGTGCTGGCCAGTGTTCAGGTTAACCCTTGGAAGGAACCAAGGCCAATCAGAAGGAGCAGTGTTTGGGGTCAATTCCTTACTCTTGAGAGCTTTCTTCAGGAGGATTGCCCTCTGCTGTAAGCCACTTAAGAGAATTCTCCAGGGAATACAGCAATGACCTCACTTTCAGGGACCAGGGGTACCAACTGTTATATTTTTATATCCCTAGAGAGAATGAATTGCAAGGATTGATGAACAAGGGCCAGCAGGCTAGGTCATGTGTGTGGTTAGGAGCAACATATCAGCCCCTACTTTGGAGAGGGGCAATCTTAGTTGGGCTTCTTGGAGCCTGGATCTCAATGTGACCATCAACACTGAAATGACCTTCCAGGCTCAGTCCCTGGTGGTGACATTGGACCCACCTGTAACTGGATCACATTTGCAGTGGATTGGCCAAACTCTAAGCAGAGTGGCCCTAATTAGGAAGCTGGTAGGTTTGGGAAGGGAACAAATTCCAATCCCAAGCACAAAGAGTTAGAAGACAGGCCTAGGGGCTGCACTGGTGGTGGCTGGGTCACAGACCTGTGGATAGAAGGTGTCATATGAAGTGGGAGCTTGGGGGTAGAGGTCTGTGCAAGGACCCCAGGTGTGGGAGAGGGTAGGCTCACCAAATGGGCGATGAGGTAGGATCAGTCCTACACGGGGGAATCAAGTCTTTACCCACTGCCTTCCTGAATTTTTCTTTCTTTTTCTCTCTCTCACATTCAATAGGCTGCTTCAGCCTCAGGGCTTTTGCATATGTGGTCCTCTCTGGCTGGAACATCCTTTCTCTAGATCTTTCAGTGCTGGCTCTTTCCAGTCCAATGCAAATATCACTGCATCCTAGAGGCTCCCTCTCCCCACCCATCATATCTGGACTCTCTATTCCATTGTCCTGCATAGCTTTATACAATATGATCTCAAGTCATCATTCTTCGTTCTCTGCCTGCTCCTCACTAGAATGGAAGACCTTGAGAATGGGAACTCTAAATGGCATTCACTCTGTGTCTCCCCAGGACCCAGACCCACCCCTGGCATCCTCAGCTGAAGAAATGAATGTGCCCTCTTTACACCGGGTTATTTTTCTCAAGACATTGTTTGACACAGCAGGAAACTGCATATAAGAATCCCAACCCTGTCAGAAAGCAGAAGGATTTGTTTGGGAAAATGAAACAAAATATATTTTTAAGCTGCATAAACATATGATGAATGCTAACAAGGTATTTTCAAAATAAGAAGCACATAGAAACAGCTTATGTTTCTGGTCAAATGAAGTTGTAATCAAATCGTTATCAAAGCAAAAGAAAAAAAAAAGAAATCAAAATGAGTCAGAAGATTTTTGGAAAGATTCAGCAACTTGACTGACGTGAAGAGTTTTCCTCGTTAAATCTTGTTACTTCTGGGGGACACAATTTCTCAGGAGACGCAGGGTGAGGTCCCAGCCCACCAGCACTGTGGAGGGATAAAGAAACATGGCTTGCCATTCACCGCGAACTTGCTCTCAGGCCAAAAGAACTTCCACACAAAGGTTTGTCTTGGAGGCTGTGCTTTCCTGTCCAGACCAGCAGAAACAGCTTACCAGCAGAAATGCTTAATGACTGAGCCCGGACTGGGACGGCCACGCGGCTGCAGCTTTGTTCCTAAGAAGCCAGCCAATTAGCAGTCCTGGTTATTATTTACATTTCATGCAATATATCACTAAAACTGTGTTGATGATTTATCATTTATATTATGGGATTGTCAGCATAATTTATTCAGATCATGCTGAGATACCTGCAAAATTAAGTAAAAGAAAAAGAAAGGCCATTGAATCCAAAGATATTTCTTAGCTGCTGCTTTTCTCTCTCTCAATAAGGATATTTGTTAAGAAAAATCATGGATCGCTTAGCTATTAAATTGTTCCAGGATCATCTGCATTAAAAGTTTACTTGGTATTCTTTTTGGAGGCTCACTTAGGTTTTCTCTTCTATATCATTTGCTTTCTGTCTACCATTTCAAAGCAACACACACACACACACACACACACAAAGAAAAGACCAGTTAAAGGTAATTGTTTTTATTTTATTTTTTAACTTTTATTTTATATTGGATTTTAGCCAATTAAGAATGTTGTGATACTTTCAGGTGGATAGCAAAGGGACTCAGCCATACATATATACATGTATCCATTCTCCCCTAAATTCCCCTCCCATTCAGGCTGCCACAAAACATTGAGCAGAATGTCCTGTGCTATATAGTGGATCCTTGTTAGTCATCCATTTTTAAAATGTAGCCATGTGTACACGCAATTGTCTTTAAAGTTGTATAGATTAATATGAAAATAGAGTCTTCTCTTTCAATTTATATGGTATCCTTATCTTCTGCCTTACATTCTATTTGCCCTACCCTCTGATAAATAATTTTTGCTTATCAGAATTAGAGATTAAACATTCTGATTATTGAAGCCACGAATCATGTGGGCATTACAGGAAAAACAGTCAGCCTGTGAGAGGCAGGGTTGGGGGCGGTGGTCAGAGCCCTGGGTTCTAGTCCTGGCACTGCCATGCTTGTATGTGGCACTGGGAATCTTCTGTTTCCTAAATAGTGGGCCTGACATTTCTCAGAGTGTGATTGGTGGATCTCCAGCACCGTGCTCATGGGGTCTGCCCTAGACTGTGGAAGTGGGATGTCTGGGAAGGTATGTGATATTCTGCATCCTTGAATTTGAAAATCATCATCAGGCTAGGAGTCTCCTATGATCCCTTCCAGTTCCAGTTCTAAATACTCCATGTGTTGTATTTTGCATATTCCTGAAACTTTGTTTGAGAAACAAACTTCTGGTGATTGGTTCTTCTTTTAAAAATATTTTTATTGGAGTGTAATTGCTTTATAGGAGAAGGCGATGGCACCCCACTCCAGTACTCTTGCATGGAAAATCCCATGGATGGAGGAGCCTGGTGGGCTGCAGTCCATGGGGTCGTGAAGAGTTGGACACGACTGAGCGACTTCCCTTCCACTTTTCACTTTCATGCATTGGAGAAGAAAATGGCAACCCACTCCAGTGTTCTTGCCTAGAGAATCCCAGGGACGGGGGAGCCTGGTGGGCTGCCGTCTATGGGGTCACACAGAGTCGGACACGACTGAGCGACTTAGCATAATTGCTTTATAATGTGTTAATTTCTGTTGTGTGTGTGTGTATGCATGCTAAATTGCTTCAGTCATGTTCGACTCTTTGTGATCCTAAGGACTATAGCCCACCAGGCTACTCTGTTCATGAGATTCTTCAGGCAAGAATACTGGAGTGGGTTGCCATGCCCTCCTCCAGGGGATCTTCCTGTACCAGGGACTGAATCTACATCTCTTGTCTCCTGCATTGGCAGGAGGGTTCTTTACCACTAACGTCACCTGGGAAGCCCAGTTTCTGCTATACAATGAAATAAATCAGTGATAAGTATACAATGGCATGTTGCAGTCCATGTGGGGGTCACAAAGAGTCAGACCTGACTGGGCAACTGAACAACAACAGCGAGTATATACATTATCCTCTCCCTCTTGGACCTTCCTCCCACTTCCCATCCCACCCATCTAGGTCATCACAGAGCACCAAACAGCTCCCTGTGATATACAGCAGGTTCCTACTAGCTGTCTATTTTACACACTGTAGTGTATATACATGTCGATTCTAATCTCCCAATTCATCTCCCTCTCCCCTTCCTACCCTGTGTCCACATGTACGTTATCTATGTCTGCATATCTCTATTCCTGCCCTGGAAAGAGGTGTATCTGTACCATTTGATACCTGGTGATTGGTTCTTATTTAAAAAGCTGCAGGGGCTTCCCTCGTGGTCCAGTGATTAAGAAAAACACCTCCCAATGCTGCACACATGGATTCAATCCCTGGTCGGGGAAGACCTCACAGGCCATGGGGCCGGTAATCCCACAGGGAACAACTATTGAGGCCACAAGCCCTAGAGGCCATGTTCCACAACAAGAGAAGCCACTGCAATGAGAAGTCTGTGCATCACAACCAAGAGCAGCCCTGCTCTCTGCAACTAGAGAAAGTCTGCATGCAGCAATGAAGATCCAGTACAGCCAAAAATAAGTAAATAAATATTTAAAAGTGAAAATAAAAAGCTGCATGGGACCTTGGCTTTAAAGAGGACTCTGAAATGAACTATTTATGGTGTGAATCATTCTTCAAAATGCGGGTCCCCAACTTGCCATTGATTAATTTTGGGTTTCCTTCTTGTAAGGCCCCTGTGTGCCTCCAGCACACCTGGTAGGTTTGTGTGCAAGAAGAAGGATGAACATCACAAAGCAGGCATTTCAATTTCCTCATGCTGAGCTGATGATTTGCACTCAGGGCAAATCTGTGGATTACAGAGATGATGTTTGAAACCTCAGGAGTCCCCACATTGTGTCTTTGGACGAGAATATGTGTTTCTTTGAGGCTCCCAAAATGCCAAGTTCACACTAAACCATCTTCCAGGGAAGTTACAGAAGGACTTCTAGGTCTCAGGGGAAATTGCACTGCATACACCTGATGGAAGATTTGTATAGGGACAGCACATTTACCGTTTTATCTGGAATTTCAGGGGTTGTGTGGATGGCATCAGCCTTGGGAGGAGGACCTGCTGGCTGCACCATAAACTCCAGGTGGCCTGCAAGCAGAAATTACCCTGCCTCTCACCTCTGACTGCCCCATGGGCCTTGTTCTTAGAGCTCTGTATTCAAATCTTTTTCTCACCAGCTATTAACTATCTGCCCTCTGATCAGGCTCTGTTACCACCAACTGACACCACAAAGCTTGCCAATTAAATCTATTCCGTCTCTAGCAGTGCTTCAAGGGAATATTTTTCTCTACCCAGAAAAACTCCAAAACATGGTCAGCTGCCATGTTTTGCCTTTCTTTCCTGCTGGTCCATGTTGCAAGGGTTTGGCAACGGCTTGCCTATTGTCTGGTTTAGGTCATCCCTGTTATGGCTCACCAACGCTACCTGGTGATGGATAATTGAAAGGTGGTCAGAATAACTAATAGTGGAAGTCCTGCCTGCGTGTAGAGAATACGTTTTCTTTCCTCTGCTTATCCCACTCTTTCTCCCTCTTCTTTCAGAAGGTGCTCCATCCTTTCCCTTGCAGTGCCTCCATATGGTACTGGTGATCAACTCTGATTCTAATGGCATGCTGCCCATAGGTCCAGGGGTGGGTACCTGACAACTGGAATTTTTTGTATTTTGGATGTAAGGAGACAGATTTGTTTCTCTCCAGCAGTGGAAATCATGGAATGTCTGGCAGCTTTGGTGCCCACCTTGGTAGAGAGAGGGAGAGGGGAGCAATGAGTGGAGGGAGTAGTGACAGGAGGGTGAGGGTCCAGAGTGCTCTGGCTCCCAGGGCTCCTGAGATCCAGACCATTGCTGTACTTGTTCCTATGAGATCCCCGGAGCTTGCTCTTAAAAAAAAAAATGTGTGAATGTATGTGTGTGTGTATTTGGTTGCTCCAGGTCTTAGCTGTGGCTCTTGGGATCTTCAGCCTCCATTGTGGCACAAGACATATTTAGTTGCAGTATGCAAAATCTTAGTTGTGGCATGTGAAAACTATTTCCCTGATCAGGAATTGAACCCGGGCCCTCTGAATTGAGAGCATGGAGTCTTAGCCTCTGGACCAGCAAGAATGTCTCTCATCCTCAGAGCATGTTCTTGATAAACAAGTATGCTTAACTTAAACTCTCTTAAACACTGGTTTTTTATGCTTGCAACAAACCCAGAACTGCAATGAACTTTCTAGTTAGCAAGCTCTCTCTGTCTCTCTCTGTTCTCCAAATCTCCAAAATTTAGTGGAGCCATCTGAATAGAGATGAGCATCTCATGTTGCCAGATAGAAGAGATGTGTTATTTATCCTTTATGTTAAAAAAAAATAGGACAATGTAAATGTATAATGCATCTACTTCTGCTTCATCGACTATGCTAAAGTCTTTGACTGTGTGGATCACAACAAACTGTGGAAAATTCTTCAAGATATGGAAATACCAGACCACCTTACCTGCCTCCTGAGAAACCCATATGCAGGTCAAGAAGCAACAGTTAGAACTGCACATGGAACAACAGACTGGTTCTGAATTGTGAAAGAGTGCATCGAGGCTGTAAATTGTCACCCAGTGTATTTAATTTATATACAGAGTACATCATGCGAAATTCTGGGCTGACTGAAGCTCAAGCTGGAATCAAGCTTGCAAGGAGAAATATCAATTGTGTGGTAGTTTGAACATTCTTTGGCATTGCCCTTCTTTGGCATTGGAATGAAAACTGACCTTTTCCAGTCTTGTGGCTACTGCTGAGTTTTCCAAATTTTCTGACATATTGAGTACCCTCACTTTCACAGCATCATCTTTTAGGATATCAAATAGCTCACCAGGAATTCTATCACCTCCACTAGCTTTGTTTGCAGTGATGCTTGCTAAGGCCCACTTGACTTCGCACTCCAAAATGTCTGGCTCTGGGTGAGTGATCACACCATTGCAGTTATCTGGGTCATTACAGTTCTGTGTATTCTTGCCACTTCTTAGTATCTTCTGCTTATGTTAGGTCCATACAATTTCTGTCCTTTATTGTGCCCATCTTTGCATGAAATGTTGCCTTGGTATCTCTGATTGTATTTTGAAGAGCTCTCTAGTCTTTCTCATTCTATTGTTTTCCTCTATTTATTTGCATTGTTCACTTAGGAAGGCTTTCTTCTCTCTCTTGCTATTCTTTGGAACTCTGCATTCAGATAAGTATATCTTTCCTTTTCTCTCTTGCCTTTCACTCCCTTTTTTTCTCAGCTATTTGCAAGTTCTCCTAAGACAACCATTTTGCCTTTTTACATTTCTTTTTCTTGGGGAGGGTTTTGATCACCACCTTCTGTACAATGTCATGAACCTCCATCCATAGTTCTTCAGGCACTCTCTCAGATCTAATCCCTTGAATCTGTTTGTTACTTGCATTGTATAATCATTAGAGATTTGGTTTAGGTCATACCTGAATGGCCTATTGGTTTTCCCTACTTTCTTCAATTTAAGTATAAATTTGTCAATAAGGAGTTCATGATTTGAGCCACAGTCATCTCCTGGTCTTGATTTGCTGACTGTATAGAACTTCTCTATCTTTGGCTGCAAAGAATATAATCAATCTGATTTTTGTATTGGCCATCTGGTGATGTCCATGTGTAGAGTTGTCTCTTATGTTGTTGGAAGGAAGTGTTTTCTCTGACCAGTGCCTAGCCTTTGCCCTGCTTCATTTTGTACTCCAAGGCCAAGCTTGCCTATTAATCCAGGTATTTCTTGACTTTCTACTTTTGTATTCCAGTCCCTTATGATGAAAAGAACATTTTTTTTTTTTTTTTGGTGTTAGTTCTAGAAGGTCTTGTAGGTCTTCATAGAGCCATTCAACTTCAGCTTCTCCAGCATTATTGGTTGGAGTATAGACTTAGATTACTGTGATATTGAATGGTTTGCCTTGGAAACAAACAGAGATCATTCTGTCATTTTTGAGACTGTACCCAAGTACTGCATTTCAGACTCTTTTGTTGACTATGAGGGCTACTACATTTATTCTAAGGGATTTTTGCCAACAATAGTAAATATAAAAGTCATCTGAATTAAATTCACCCATTCTGGTCATTGATTCCTAAAATGTCAGTGTTCACTCTTGCCATCTCCTCTTTGGCCACTTCCAGTTTACCTTGATTCATGGTCGTAACATTCCAGGTTCCTATGCAATATTGTTTTTAAGCATCAGACTTTGCTTTCACCACCAGACACATCCATAGATGCGTGTTGTTTCTGCTTTGGTGCAGCCTCTGCATTCCTTCTGGAGCTATTTATCCTCTCTTCTCCAGTAGCACATTGGGCACCTACTGACCTGGGGAGTTCATCCTTCAGTGTCATATCTTTCTACCTTTTCATACTGTTCATGGGGTTCTCAGGGCAAGAATGCTGAAGTGGTTTGCCATTCCCTCTCCAGTGGACCATATTTTTCAGAACTCTCCACCATGACCTGTCCATCTTGGGTGGCCCTACATGCATGGCTCATGGTTTCATTAAGTTAGACAAGGTTGTGATCCATGTGATCAGTTTGGTTAGTTTTCTGTGATTGTGGTTTTCATTCTGTCTGCCCTCTGATGGATGAGGAGAAGAGGATTGCGGAAGCTTCTTAGTGGGAAGGACTGGCTGTGGGTAAAACTAGGTCTTGCTCTGGTGGGCAGGGGCATGGTCAGCAAATCTTTAATTCAGTTTTCTGTTGAAGGGTGGGCTGTGTTTTCTCGCTGTAGTTTACTACAGTAGGGATAATGGAGGTAACGAGGACCTCCTTTTGTCTCCTACGATAGATATTTTTATTTTCTTTTACCCTTGAAAGTATTTTAGAATGATCACTGATATCTGAAGTGCTATCAGAAGAGGAAACATTCTGGAGTGTGGGAATATGTGTGTGCATTGCAGGAGACATTTATGTGGTATTCTAGCAGCATGCTAAGGCCAAATTCCAGGAGCTAGAGTTACAGACGTCTGAGGACTTTCAGCACTTTGTTGCCACTGAGCAAGTGGAAAGACTTCTGTCCTGGCCATGCAGAGGCCACGTCACTCTCACTAGAGAATATCTGAAGCATTTTCTCTGCACCCCTCAAAAAGCTATGCTGCTAAAGTGCTTGAGGGCTAGGGTCTCCAGGCAATTAAAATTTCTAGTTACTTGAAGGATAGCCTCCTAAACCTTTATATTTTTGACTTTTTAGAGTCCTGGCAAAAGCAATACAGTATTGTAAAGTAAAATAAAGTAAAAAAAAAAAAGTCCTTTTTCAAATCCGCCTGTATTTTCCTGCTCTGGTGCACAACAGAATCCTCTTGAGGGTTGTGCATCTGTGGACCAAGTTCTTACTCACAACTCGGAAGATAAATCTTATTGTCTAAGACAAACAGATCAGACACAGAATGAGGAGAAAAACAGTAAGGAATCACTATTGGCTTTTAGTAGCTAACCCAGAAGCTGACTTTTGTATAAACTTCCAATATTAGCTTAAAAAAATGATTTGAATTGATTTGAATGGTTTGCTTTGGAAACAAACAGAGAGCATTCTGTCATTTTTGAGATTGCATCCAAGTACTGCATTCTGGACTCTTGTTGACTATGATGGCTACTCCATTTCTTCTAAAGGGATTCTTGCCCACAGTAGTAGATATAATGGTCATCTGTGTTAAATTCACCAATTCCAGTCCGTTTTAGTTTGCTGATTCCTAAAATGTTGATGTTCACTCTTGCCATTTCCTGCTTGACCACTTCCAATTTGCCTTGATTCATGAACCTAGCATTCCAGGTTCCTATGCAATATTGCTCTTTACAGCATCAGACTTTACTTCCATCACCAGTCACACCCACAGTTGGGTGTTGTTTTTGCTTTGGCTCTGTCTCTTCATTCTTTCTGGAGGTTATTTCTCCACTGATCTCCAGTAGCATATTGGGCACCTACTGACCTGGGGAGTTCCTCTTTCAGTGTCCTATCTTTTTGCCTTTTCATACTATTCCTGGGTTCTCAAGGCAAGAATACTGAAGTGGTTTGCCATTCCCTTCTCCAGTGGACCACATTTTTGTCAGAGCTCTCCATTATGACTTGTCTGTCTTGGGTGGCCCTATCTGGCATGACTCATAGTTTCACTGAGTTAGACAAGGCTGTGTTCCATGTGGTCAGACTGATTTGTTTTCTGTGATTGTGGTTTTCATTCTGTCTGCCCTCTGATGGAAAAGGATAAGAGACTCACAGGAAGCTTCCTGATGGGAGAGACTGACTGAGGGGAAACTGGGTCTTGTTCTGTTGGATGGGGCCATGCTCAGTAAGGGCTTCCCTGGTGGCTCAGAGGGTAGAGTGTCTGCCTGCAATGCGGGAGACCCGGGTTCAATCCCTGAGTTGGGAAGATCCCCTGGAGAAGGAAATGGCAACCCACTCCAGTACTCTTGCCTGGAAAATTCCATGGACTTCACTTCACTTCATGCTAAGTAAATCTTTAACCCAATTTTCTGTTAATGGGCGAGGCTATGTTCCCTTCCTGTTCTTTGACCTGAGGCCAAACTATGGTGGAGGTAATGAAGATAATGGGGACCTCCTTCAAAAGGTCCCATGCACACACTGCTGCACTCAGTGCCCCCAACCCTGCAGCAGGCCACTGCCGACCCTCGCCTCCACTGGAGACTCCTGGACACGCATGGGCAAGTCTGGGTTAGTCTCTTGTGGGGTCACTGGTCCTGGTGCACACAAGGTTCTGTTTGTGTCCTCTGAGAGTCTGCTTCCCCTGTCCTGTGTAAGTTCTGGGGCTCTGTGGTGGGGTTAATGGCGACCTCCTCCAAGAGGGCTTATGCCATACCCAGTCTACTGCACCCAGAGCCCCTGCCCCTGCAGCAGTGCACTGCTGACCTGTACTTCCGCAGGAGACACCCAAACACAGTTCTCTCTCAGTCTCGGTGGGGTCTCTGGGTCCTGGTGCACACAAGGTTTGTTTGAGCCCTCTGAGCATCTCTGGTGGGTGTGGGGATTGATTCTAAATGCAATTTTGCTCCTCCTACTGTCTTTCTGTGGCTTCTCTACCCTTAGACATGGGGTATCTCATTTTCACTCCAGCGCTTGACTGGAGTGAAATGCTGAAGAAGCTGAACAGTTCTATGAAGACCTACAAGATCTTCTAGAACTAACACCCAAAAAGATGTAATTTTCATTATAGGGAACTGAAATGCAAAAGCAGGAAGTCAAGAAATACCTAGAGTAACAGGCAAATTTGGCCTTGGAATGCAGAATGAAGCAGGGCAAAGACTAATAGAGTTTTGCAAGAGTATGCACTGGTCATAGCAAACACCCTCTTCCAATAACACAAAAGAAGACTCTACACAGAGACATCACCAGATGGTCAATACCGAAATCAAATTGATTATATTCTTTGCAGCCAAAGATGGAGAAGCTCTATACAGTCAGCAAAAACAAGCCCAGGAGCTGACTGTGGCTCAGATCAAGAACTTATTTCCAAGTTCAGACTTAAATTGAAGAAAGTAGGAAAAACCACTAGACCATTCAAGTATGACCTAAATCAAATCCTTAGGATTATAAAGTAGAAGTGACAAATTCAAGGGACTAGATCTGATAGACAGAGTGCCTAAAGAACTATGGACAGAGGTTTGTGACATTGTACAGGAAGCAGTGATTAAGACCATTCCTAAGAAAAAGATATGCAAAAAGGCAAAATGGCTGTCTGAGGAGGCCTTACAAATAGCTGTGAAAAGAAGAGAAGTGAAAGGCAAAGGAGAAAAGGAAAGATATATCTATTTGAATGCAGAGTTCCAAAGAATAGCAAGGAGAGATAAGAAAGTCTTCCTCAGTGATCAATGCAAAGAAACAGAGAAAAACAATAGAATGGGAAAGACTAGAGATCTCTTTAAGAAAATTAGAGATACCAAGGGGATATTTCATGCAAAGATGGGCACAAAAAGGACAGGAATTGTCTGGACCTAACAGAAGCAGAAGACATTAAGAAGAGGTGGCAAGAATACACAGAAGAACTGTTCAAAAAGATCTTCATGACCCAGATAATCATGATGGTAATGTCACTCACCTAGAGCTAGACATCCTGGAATGTGAAGTCAAGTGGGCCTTAAGAAGCATCACTACAAAGAAAGCTAGTGGAGGTGATGGAATTCCAGTTGAGCTGTTTCAAATCCTGAAAGATGATTCTGTGAAAGTGCTGCACTCAATATGACAGAAAATTTGGAAAACACAGCAGTGACCATAGGACTGAAAAAGCTCAGTTTTCACTCCAGTCCCAATGAAAGGCAATGCCAAAGAATGCTAACACTACTGCACAATTGCACTCATCTCACACACTAGCACAGTACTGCTCAAAATTCTCTAAGACAGGCTTCAACAGTACGTGAACTGTGAATTTGCACTAGCTGGATTTAGAAAAGGCAGAGGAACCAGAGATTCAATTGCCAACATCCGTTGGGTCATTGAAAAGTGAGAGAGTTCCAGAAAAACATCTACTTCTTCTTTATTGACTATGCCAAAGCCTTTGATGGTGTGGATCACAACAAACTGTGGAAAATTCTTCAAGAGATGGGAATACCAGACCACCTGATTTGCCTCCTGAAAAATCTGTATGCATGTCAAGAAGCAATAGCAAATGTTAGAACTGGACATGGAAAGACAGACTGGTTCCAAATTGTGAACGGAGTATGTCAAGGCTATATATTGTCATCCTGTTAATTTAACTTATATGCAGAGTACCTCTGCTAAATATGGGGCTGGATAAAGCACAAGCTGGTATCAAGATTGTCAGGAGAAATATCAATAACCTCAGATATGCAGATGACACCATCCTTATGGCAGAAAGTGAAGAACTAAAGAGCCTCTTGATGAAATTGAAAGAGGAGCTTGGAAAAGTTGGCTTAAAGCTCAACATTTAGAAAACTAAGATCATGGTATCTGGTCCCATTACTTCACGGCAAATAGCTAGGGAAACAATGAAAACAGTGACGGAGTTTATTTTTTTGGGCTCCAAAATCATTGCAGATGGTGACTGCAGCCATGAGATTAAAAGACGCTTGATCCTTGGAAGAAAAATTATGACTAACCTAGATAGCATATTAATAAGCAGAGACATTACTTTGTTAAAAAAGGTCTATCTAGTCAAAGCTCTGGTTTTTCCAGTAGTAATGTGTGGCTGTGAGAGTCGAACTATAAAGAAAGCTGAGCACCAAAGAATTGATGCTTTTGAGCTGTTGCGTTGGAGAAGACTCTTGAGAGTCCCTTGGACTGCAAGGAGATCCAACCAGTCTGTCCTAATGGAAATCAGTCCTGAATATTCATTGGAAAGACTGATGCTGAAGCTGAAACTCCAATACTTTGGCCACCTGATGTGATGAACTGACTCACTGGAAAAGACCCTGATGCTGGGAAAGATTGAAGGCAGGAGGAGAAGGGGACGACAGATGATGAGATGGTTGGATGACATCACCGACTTGATGGACGTGAGTCTGAGTAAACTCTTGGAGTTGGTGATGGACAGGGAAGCCTGGAGTGCTGCAGTCCATGGGTCGCAAAGAGTTGGACAAGACTGGGCGACTGAACTGAACTGACTGATAGCTAGTTTACAACACTGTGTTAATTTCTGCTCTACAGCAGTGATTCAGTTTATATGTGTGTGTGTGTGTGTGTGTGTGTGTGTGTGCATATAATGGGTACACACATGCACACACACACACACACACACACACACACATATATATGTCTTTTAAAAATATTCTTTTTTGTTGTGGTTTATCACAGGCCGTTGAATATAGTTCCCTGTTCTATATAACAGGACCTTGTTGTTTATCCATTCTGTATATAATGCATCTGCTACTCCTAAACTCCCAGTGCATTCCTCCCCCACCCCACCCCCATCTTGGCAACCATAAAACTGTCCTCTATGTCTGTGACTCTGTTTTGGTCTCATAGATAAGCTCATGCGTCATAGTTTAGATCCCACATACACGTGACTTCATATGTTATATGTGGGGCCCTGAATGGGAAACCTTAAAAAAGAGGGGCTAGCTTTGTGGTCGGGAAACTAAGATATAGGGGCGTGGTCTATGTTGTTTGTCAAAGTTTTTGATTGGCTCTCTTGATTTCCATGCACGGGGACAGCGGGTGATTACCATAGACTCCTGTTATAATGAAGGCCTTTAACATGATTGGTGCAACTAAAGGCACATGACAATTTGACCTTTAACGTGATTGGTGCAACTGAAGGCACATGATGATTTGACCTTTAACATGATTGGTGCAACTATGGAAAGTCCCTCGAAAACCCCCACCTGCTTGCCTTTGTAAGCTGAACTGCTCAGACAGAAACACCCCCCACCCCATCCCACAGTTATATGATTAATACCTGGTTTTAAAAATATATTCAGAAAAGTTAATACTTTTTGGATATGTTCAGAAAGGCTGTTGACTCTGAACGCCTTTCAGTGATGACCAGTTAAGTGAGGTTTTGGAAGGTATATATTAAAATGGGCATGGCCTAGTGTTGGATTGACGAATGCCCTCTTGGGATACAGTTCACTTCAGTCACTCAGTCACGTCCGACTCTTTATGACCCCATGGCATACCAAGCTTCCCAATCCATCACCAATTCCCGGAGCTTGCTCAAACTCAAGTCCATTGAGTTAGTGATGCCATCTAACCATCTCATCCTCTATCATCCCCTTCTACTCTTGCCTTCAATCTTTCCCAGCCTCAGGGTCTTGGGGCTCAGTGACTTACAAAGATTGGTTGTGACTCTTCTAGTTTCTGTGGTGGGCGGGTAATGATTGGATGGACAGTTTTCTAGGGGTTTATTTCCAGGTGAGCCTGGAGCTCAGGGTAACTTTCATTGTGAAGGATGACCTTCCTGGTTGGGCAGAGCACCACTTTTGTGTCTCCTGACTCGGTTTACCATGACCATTGTTAAGTGTCATGAATTGTCTTTAAAGAGTGATCAAGACTTTTGTCTTCCAGTTTGGAATGTACTGCTGAACGCCTGACATGTAAAGCTATCCGTCTTGGCTGATAGCTTGGTCAGGGACTGCCTAGCCCCAGCTGAGAAGGATGTAACACATGGTCCTGAGGAAGAGAAGCTAAGAATGGGAGTCATATGGGATGATGAAGGAAGGGGCCACAGTAGGTCTGAGGCTCAGAGAACTGGGAAGCAAGGGAGCTTTGAGAAGAGAAAACAAGAGCAGGGAATTGTTGCTTTGACTCAAGAAGCTACCGGAGAGCCCCAGCTGACCCAGGGTGGCCGTAGTCCATTTCGTATTTCAGTTTACCTCAAATATACATGCAAAATATGGCACTAGAAGATATTAAGAAGGTTTCCAAAAGAGTCTGTGCCAACAGGAATTTCAGTTTGCATACACAAAGCCCTGTTTACAAGAAGACAATGAATCTCACAAGTCTGCCATCTCTCTTCCTGAGAGGTTTGCTCTGTACACATCTAGGGGCTGAGTCCATTCTCAAGATAACTACTTATAATCTACGAAAGGGAAATGCCTTATGGAACACTCTATGTCTTAGCATGTTGGTGTTTTTAAGTCATGGAAAAATGGGAAAAATTCTTTCATAAATTAGTGTTATTTTTCCAAGCAAAATTTTTCAACTGTGTAAGAATAATCGCTCCTATCTTTATAAATGTGACATGAGATAATCCATAAATGTAAACACCTGAAGCTCCCCTCCACACAAACACACACATGCACACACAAATGTGTACATACACGCACACTTGTACACACACAGAGATGTAGTTGGTGATTATAACTTGGTCAGGTTGGAACAAAAGCAACAGACGTCTCCCTGTCACCAAGCAGACACCCAGCGCTTGTGCCTCCCATCAGCCCCGCTAGCAGCAATTACACAGTCCATGGGTGTGACGAGCTGCAAACTAAACATTTGTAAAAAGGCTGTAATTAATGCAATTAGCTATTTACACGATAGCCCATAATGAATCCAAAGGCATCTTTATTGACTATTGAGTAAATAATCTGACATTAAAAAGTCAATGATCTGCGAATGAAAAATTTTCTCTCTTTTTTTTTTTTGAAGGAAAAAAGATGAAGGAAAGAAAATTAAGGAAAAGAAGAAAACAAGCAAAAATGCTCAGCAAAGATGTCATGGCATAATAGTCCATTATGCCTCCAATTGAGCCGTCATGAACTATCAAAGAAATAATTGCACAATAGACCATAATGGCTTAATCGTGTCAACATCTTTGCCATTTACATATTTTTTTTTAATCAATGGAAATTAAGTACAAAAATGAGTCTTTGAGTTTCCATCCTGGTTTTACCTTTCTGATGGGGGGTTGGGACGAGGCTTGGGTTCTCCCTGCCACCTTCAAGGGAGTTCACTGGATGTATCTGTCGCTGGCATGGTTGGCAAGCACTGGAAGGGCACTGGAGGGGCTCAGACAACCATGCATGCTGCTGGGGCTGGAGGGTGCATCACTGGCCTTGCTGGTCCCTGTGGCAGAGTCAACAGTGGGAAGCTTTGGTGGTGTCCAGGTCCTGGCATGAACTGGCCTCCAACCTTCTGCAGGAACACAGGCTCATTCTCTCTCACTCATGCCTGCCTGTCTGGTCCCAGCCACTTGTCATGCTTGCAAATATAACCATAAGCAAGGCACTTCACCTCGCAGAGAAAACCAGCCATTTAAGTGGCTTGACCTCTGAACCTCTCACCATTACCTTGGTCCACACTTGATTTTATTGTGCCTCCTCCCACTCAGGGTTTGACTACTATAGCTCAATGGCCTCCTGGGGTGGAAAACAATAGTATCAGCTGATCTGCCTCTTCCTCACTTTTCCTTCTCTCTTTTACCTACTCTTTTGGGTACAGGATTGGTTCAGTTCAGTTTTGTAGGGCACAGTGCCTTCATCCCTGGCCCTTCCTTAAAGAACTCTTACTGCAGGTAAGCAATCGTGGATCCATATCTATCTAACATCTATCACTTATCTACACATATCCATACACAGACAAGTATATGTGTATTATGTTCTTTTAATATTATATAATTTTAAATCCTGATATTCATGCTTAAGGGCTTCCCAGGTGGCACAGTGGTAAAGAATCTGCCTGCTACTGCAGGAGACACAAGAGACATGGGTTTGATCTCTGCGTAGGAAAAATCTCCTGGAGTAGGAAATGGCAACCCACTCCAGTAGTCTTGCCTGGGAAATCCCATGGACAGAGGAGCCTGGTGGGATGCAGTCCATGGGGTTGAAAAGAGTTGGACACGCCTGAATGACTGGCCAGCAGCAGCATTCATGCTTAAAGCTGCAGTGGGCAGAGAAAAGCAGGGCGTAAGAGGCACCTTGGAGGGAGAAAAGGTTGTCATCCTCTGACCGTTTGAGGCACGGATGCTATGTGCAGTTAGGGCACGGGCCAGGAACTGGTGGCAGCTACTCTGGAACACTGAGAGCAGCTGAGAGTAACCAATCAGCCTTCTCTGAAAGAGTTTAACCTGTAAAAGAAATAACATTAGCTGACATCTGTAGAGAGCTTTGTGTTTATCAAATCCACTAACATACTTTTGGGGAAGAAAATGGCAACCCACTCCAGCATTCTTGCCTCGAGAATTCCGTGGACAGAGGAGCCTGGTGGGCTGCTGTCTATAGGGTCACACAGAGTCGGACACGACTGAAATGACTGCTACCCCATAGACGGCAGCCCACAGGCTTCCCCGTCCCTGGGATTCTCCAGGCAAGAACACTGGAGTGGGTTGCCATTTCCTTCTCCAATGCATGAAAGTGAAAAGTGAAAGTAAATTCGCTCAGTCGTGTCTGACTCAGCGACCCCATGGACTGCAGCCCTCCAGGCTCCTCTGTCCATGGGATTTTCCAGGCAAGAGTACTGGAGTGGGGTGCCAAGCAGCAACATATTTTAATGCCAGTTACTTCTCAGGACAAAACTCATTTGCAACAGTAAGAGTAAAAATAGCCATGAAATACCTAACAGCTCCATGCAACACTGCACCCTTCATGATTCCGACATTTGTTCATCACAGTTGCCAGCATGTAGAACATCCCCTGCGGCTCAGTGAGAGTTGAGTAAGTATTTACTGAATGACTGAGTGAATGCAGTCAGTCACTTTAAGATGTAAATCTCCAGTTTACAAATAAGGAATCAAGCTCAGAGAAGTATATGAACTTGGCTGGAGCTGCACAGCCCGTCAGTGGCAGATCTAGGCTTTGAAATCGGATTTTGCTGCCTTTCAAACCTGAGCTGCTCTCTCACCATCTTATAGAAGAAGCAACAGCTTCAGGCTATTTCCAAGCCCTGGGACGTCCGGCGAGTTGTGTTGGGTCTGTAGATGTTTGTTTCCTGAGCCAGGGACCCTGACCAGATGGAGCAGCTGGCTCACCTCCCCACATAGTCTCCCTCTTGGGAAAACTATGTCCTTTCCTTCAGTCCTGTGGAAGGCGACAAGGGCTGATGGGATGAGAGTCCTGATTTGTGGGGGTGTGGATGGATCTGAAATTATCAGCAGGGTGGGGGTGGGGTGTCTGGAATTCCTCTGTGCAACCAAGGAGGAATTGATGTACTGCCCAGGAGGGTGGGTCATGGGCAGGATGAATTGTACACCTGCATTTTTAGGGAACTTCTTGGTTCTTCAGCTGCTTTCCCCTAGTGAATATGCAGAAATCAATTCTCTTTTTAATTTGGGAATACAGCTTCTTTATTTGGGAGATTCTGGTTCAGGGGGGCAAGGATGGGCTCTGTGGAAGAAGAGTAGGCCTGATGATGTAGGTGAGCTGAAGGCTGAGTTGTGCTTCCACCGTGATGGAGCTGGGGTGGCTTTGCCACCCGAGGAATAGCCAGGGCCTCTGTGTCACTTGCTCCAGGTATAGGTAGGCCAAAGCTAGTGATGCTTGCCCAGCTGCGGGACGACTCTGGTCATCTCAGCATTTGTGCACAGACTCAGGGCCCTCTGGTTCACCATACGATACCACTTTTGTTCCTATTCACACACCCAAGGTGGAAGAAGATGAACCACGCTGGCAGGGCTCTGGCATTTCTGAGCAGGGCTGTGAGTTTTTATACTTTTCTGTACCACAGTACCCTTCAGCAGGGGGCCTATCTGCGCCACCCCTCACTGGCATGATGGCTTTCAAGCATTGTTGTCTGTGTTGTTGATGAAACAAAACGAAGCTGATTGCTGCAGGTGGCTTGGGGCAGACAGAAGTAGGTATTGCTACCAGTACACCAAGAAACCATTTATCAAAGTTTTATCTGATCTGAAGCCCTGGATTTATCAGTCACTGCTTACAAATGGCATCAAGCCAAGCCCTGTCTGAATGTGTCTGGAGCCAGCTTTGCTCCTCCAAGGAGTTGTGGCTGGTGTGGACATGGCCTTGAGTAGCCTAGCAAATGAAGTACCCTGAGGGTGGGTGTCCACAGAGGATTTTGCCCCAAGCAGCAGGAACCGGGAGTGATTGGGAGATGGGTGCTTTCTTGGTGAAGACAGGGGTATGTGTGCCTCCGACTGGGGATGGAAATCACAGTTGAATCCCAGCACACCAAGGACTCGCCACCTGGTGGGAGGAAGGTTCTCAGGAAAGAGGTGGGCAGATGTTCAGAGTTCTGACTTACTTTATCAAGAAAATATGTTGACGAGAGGGTGCCCAAACCCCTAAAAGACTGGTGATTTGAAAGCATGATTCTGAGGACTTCTTGTGTAAGATTTTAAACTGAGTAGACAGAAAGATACACAGATTTGCATATATATAATTAACAAACAACACTCCCCGCCCTCAAACAACTCCATCTAAAGGAATACCATGAAAGTGAAAATTTTAGTCATTCAGTCATGTCTGGCTCTTTCCGACCCCATGGACAGTAACCTGCCAGGCTTCTCTATCCCTGGAATTCTCCAGGCAAGAATACTGGAGTGGGTAGCCATTCCCTTCTCCAGGGGATCTTCCTGTCTCCAGGGTTAAACCCAGGTTTCCTGCATTGCTGGCAGATTGCTTATCATCTGAACCATCAGGGAAGCCCACATAGGCCAAAAAAGCCAGTGTTATATTGGAAAAAAAAAGTTTTGCAAGGTATATTTTATAGACCTTTTAGAAGTGATACAAAATAGAGTTTTTGTCTTTTTGTGATGAGAACAGGCATGACTTACTCTCCTAGCAACTTCAAAGCATATAAAACAGTATTAATAGCTATAATTGCCATACTGTACATTAGATCCCCAGAACACTTATTCATCTTATAATTGGATGTTTGTATGCTTTGACCAGCATCTCCCCATGTCCCCCACCTTTACCCAGTAAGTACCACTCTACTCTCTGTTTCTATGAAGGGGAAGAATGCTGTCTAGAAATTCTATGGAATTTTTAGATTCCACATGTAAGTGATACCATACAATATTTGTCTTTCTCTGACTTACATCCCGTAGAATAATGCCCTCAACATTCATCTATGCTGATGCAAATGGTAAGATTTCCTTCTTTTCATGCCTGAAGAATATGCTGCTGCTGTTTAGTTGCTAATTTGTGTCTGGCTCTGTGACCCCCTGGACTGTAGGCTGCCAGTAACCTGCCAGGCTCCTCTGTCCATAGGATTCTTCAGGCAAGAATACTGGAGTGGGTTGCCATGTCCTCCTCCTCTGGGGGATCCTCCCAACCCAGTGATCGAACCCAAGTCTCATGCATTGCAAGCAGACTCTTTACCAGCTGAGCTATCATGGAAGCCCATATATGTGTGTGTGTATGTGTGTGTCCATTTGTTGGTTGACAGGCATTAAGGTTGTATTCATATCTTGGCTATTGTGAAAAATGCTGCAGTGAACATGGGGATGCAGGTACCTCCTTGAGATCCTGTTTTCATTTCCTTTGGCTCTTTCATTACCTTAAACTGAGAATCCATGTCCAGGTCTAACTGTTGCTTCCTGACCTGCACACAGATTTCTCAAGAGGCAGGTCAGGTGGTCTGGTATTCCCATCTCTTTCAGAATTTTCCACAGTTTGTTGTGTCCACACAGTCAAAGGCTTTGGCATAGTCAATAAAGCAGAAACAGATGTTTTTCTGGAACTCTCTTGCTTTTTTGATGATCCAGCGGATGTTGGCAATTTGATCTCTGGTTCCTCTGCCTTTTCTAAATCCAGCTTGAACATCTGGAAGTTCACGGTTCACGTATTGCTGAAGCCTGGCTTGGAGACTTTTGAGCATTACTTTGCTAGTGTGTGAGATGAGTGCAATTGTACGGTAGTTTGGGCATTCTTTGCCCAGGCTTCTCTGTCCATGGGATTCTCCATACAAGGATACTGGCGTGGGTTGCCATGCCCTCCTTCAGGGGATCTTCCCGACCCAGGGACTGAACCCACAACTGCATCTCCAGCATTGCAGGCACATTCTTTACTGCTGAGCCAGCAGGGAAAGCCCCTTTAACTGGTATGGAGTGATAATTCACTGTGGTTTTGATTTGCATTTCTCTGATAATTAGTGATTGAACACTAATCCTATATCTACCTGTTGGCCTTATGAATGTTTTCTTTGGAAAAATGTGTATTCAGTTCTCCTACCCATTTTTAATGAGTTTTTGCTATTGAAGTATATGAGTTCCTTATATATTTTGGATATTAAACTCTTATCAGATGATTTGCAAATATTTTACCCCATTCAATAGATTTTCATCTTGTTGATCATTTATTTTACTGTGCAAAAGTTTTTTTTTTTTTTTAATTTAATGCAGTCTCACTAAATTTGCTTCTGTTTCTTGTGCTTTTGGTGTCATATCTAATAAAATATTGCCAAGATCAATGTTAAGGAGGATCCCCATTATGCTTTCTTCAAGGAGTTTATGTTTCCAACTCTTATGTTTAACTCTTGAATTCATTTGGGATTGATTTTTGTGAGTGGTGTAAGGTCAGAGTTCAACTGCATTCTTCTCTATGTGATTATCCCCACCACCATTTATTAAAGAAATTATTCTTTTCCTACTAAGTATTCTTCATTCCCTTGTCAACTATTAATTGACTATACATATATGGGATTTATTTCTAGGCTCCTGATTCTGTTTCTTTGGTCCGTGAGCCTATTTTTATGCCACAGACATACTGCTTAATTGCTATGGCTTTGTAGTACAGTTTGAAGTTAGGAATTATGATGCCTCCAGTTTTGTTCTTTCTCAAATGGCTTTGTCTATTTGAGGTATTTTGTGGTTCCATACATATTTTAGGATTTTTTTCTATTTTTGTGAAATATACCAACAGAGTTTTGATAAAGGTTGCATTGGATCTATAGGTAGTAGAGACATTTTAACAGTATGAATTCTTCTGATCCATGAACATAGGATGTCTTTCTTATTGTTTGTGTCTTAATTTTTCATTGTCTTGCAGTTTTTAGTGTACAGAATTTTATGTCCTTGATTAAATTTATTACTAAGTATTTTATTGTTTTCAATGCTATTGTGAATGGGATTATTTCTTTTTCAGAAGTTTTGTTGTTAGCATATAGAAAGCACAATTGATTTCTGTATGTTGATCTCGTATTCTGTAACTTTACTAGATTTGTTCATTAGTTTTAACTTGTTTTTGGCAGAGTCTTTGGGACTTTCTAAATAAGATCATATCAGCTGCAAACAAAGACAGTTTTACTTTTTCCTTGCCAATTTGGATGGTTTTTTCCTTTTTCTTACCTCATTGTTCTGGCAAGGATTTTCAGTACTGTGTGAAATAAGAGTGGTGACAATAGATAACCCTTGTCTTTTTCTGATCTTAGAGGAAAGGTTTTCAAGCTTTCACCATTAATTATGGTTTGGCCTTGTCATATCTGGCCTTTATTGTGTTGAGTTAGATTCCTTCTATATCTAGTGTGTTAAATGCTTTTACCCTGAAAAGACATTGTTTGTCAATTTTTTTGCATCTTTTGAGATAGTCATATTATTTTTATTTCATTCTATTAATATGGTGCATGCACGTGTGCTAAATTGCTTTAATCATGACTGACTTTTTGTGAACCTATGGACTGTAGCCCACCAAGCTCCTCTGTCCATGGGATTCTTCAGGCAAGAATACAAGGTTGCCCTGCCTTCCTGCGGGGGATCTTCCTGACCCTGGGGTCAAACTTGCATTTTTATATTTCCTGAATTGCAGGTAGGTTCTTTACCACTAGCACCACCTAGGAGTTCTATTAATATGGTGTATCATGTTAATTGGTTTGCATATGTTGAATCATCTTTTCATCTCATAATTTTCATCTCTTTATACTGTATCCATTAATATACTTTTATAGCTGTGGCCATTTTCAATACTTTTGCCCTTTAACCTTTATAATAGTTTAAAATTGGTAACAAATCACTATTTTACGGTGTTAGGATATTCTGAATTTGGACTCTGTGCTTTCCTTTCTCAGTGTTATATATTTTCATGTGTTTCCATGTTTCTAAGTAGTGTCCTTTCATTTCAGCTTGAAGAACTCGTGTCAGCATTTCTTGCAAGGTGTATTTAGTGGTGATGAATTCCCTCAGCTTTTGTTTATCACAGAAAGTCTTTATCTCACCTTCATTTCTGAAGGACAGCTTTACTGGGTAACATTTCATTGGCAGTTTCAATCTTTTGGCACTTTGAATGTATCATCCCATTCTCTCCTGGCTTCTAAGATCTCTGCTGAGAAATCTACCGATAGCCTTGTGGAGGTTCCCTTGTAAGAGATCAAGTTTTTCTTCTCACTGTTTTTAAAGTTATTTGTCTTTGATTTTGGGCTTCCCTGGTGGCTCAGTTGGTAAACAATCTGCTTGCGATGTGGGAGACCTGGGTTTGATCCCTGGGTTGGGAAGATTCCCCTGGAGGAGGGCATGGCAACCCAGTACATTTTTATTATAATGTGTCTAAGAGAAGATCTTTTGGTTTGAGATTTGGGGGAAAGTTATTAGCTTCATGATCTTGGATGTTTAAATCTTTCCAAAGGTTTGTGGAGTTCTCAGCCATTAGTTCTTTAAATAAGTTTTTTACCCGTTTCTTCCAAAGAGATACTAGGTTTGAAAAAAATATAAGTAAATTCAAAAGAGTAATCTTAGTTTTAAAAAAGTTTCACATTAGCTTCTATACTTGGGAAATTGCTCAGTCAATTTGGGGTTACCTGATAAAATGAAAAATATTGGGATTTTTAAAAGTTTTGATGATGCCAGAAAGAAGAGGTAAGGCCTCAAAGAAGAAATTATCCTAGAGCTTAAAAAAAAGAGCTTCTTCTGTAAGTTGGAGAATGCATTGTAAGGCCCATGCTGGAGTATTGATCATGGGAAACCACATTGATCCTGTCCTTTGATTTATAAGTTGACAAAATTCAGCCTGGGCTGATCTGTAGGTTCCCTTCCCATGAGACATGAAGCAGAGGTTCTCCAAGGAAGTGACCTTTGAACTAGACTCTACAGCTCAATTTTATGTCTTTTATTTAAGTGGAATGCTTGATTGATCCTCTGTTTGCAAACATTATGGGTTCCTCAAACAGAGGCCCTTTCTATATTGTTCACTGACATTCATTAAATATTTGGTAAATGAGCTGGCATGAAAACCAAAGGCTCAGAAAAAGTTCAAGTGGCCATCATTCTGTTGGCTTCTACTTTGTGACTTTTTAATAGACTATATTTTCTCTACTTGTCTGAATTAGCTGATGGCAACCCAGACACAGTCTTACAGGCAGAGCAGTGTGAGACTACACAACTCCTTCAGAGAGGGGTGTAGGGTAGAGAAGAAGCCTGGTGACTGCTGATGACCTTTAATAGAGAAACATACAAACTGCTCTCTTGGGAATATAAAAGGATTACTTCCTGTAGAGATGAAGAGAGAAGGGGGGAAACTTTGCATCACTATACATCGTAGCCAGCATACAACTAGAATATGGAAAACATGTTGGTTTCTTGGAGCATGAAAGCAAAAATACAAAACTCACATTATATTACTTCTTTTGAGTTTCACTTTAGGAGAAAGAGGAGAGTGAAAAAGTTGGCTTAAAGCTCAACATTCAGAAAATGAAGATCATGGCATCCGGTCCCACCACTTCATGGGAAATAGATGGGGAAACAGTGGAAACAGTGTCAGGCATTATTTTTGGGGCTCCAAAATCACTGCAGATGGTGACTACAGCCATGAAATTAGAAGAGGCTTACTCCTTGGAAGAAAAGTTATAACCAACCTAGATAGTATATTCAAAAGCTGAGACATTACTTTGCCTACTAAGGTCCATCTAGTCAAGGCTATGGTTTTTCCTGTGGTCATGTATGGATGTGAGAATTGGACTGTGAAGAAGGCTGAACGCCGAAGAATTGATGCTTTTGAACTGTGGTGTTGGAGACGACTCTTGAGAGTCCCTTGGACTGCAAGGAGATCCAACCAGTCCATTCTGAAGGAGGTCAACCTTGGGATTTCTTTGGAAGGAATGATGCTAAAGCTGAAACTCCAGTACTTTGGCCACCTCATGTGAAGAGTTGACTCATTGGAAAAGAGTCTGATGCTGGGAGGGATTGGGGACAGGAGGAGAAGGGGATGACTGAGGATGAGATGGCTGGATGGCCTAATGGACTTGATGGACATGAGTCTGAGTGAACTCCGAGAGATGGTAATGAACAGGGAGGCCTGGCATGCTGTGATTCATGGCGTCGTAAAGAGTCGGACATGACTGAGCGACTGAACTGAACTGAACTTAGGAGACATTTCTCCCTTAAAATGTCCTTATTTCCATGTTATAGTGTTCTCCATCCTCTCCTTCTCTGATTCCTTCCTTCCTAAATATGTGCTAAGTGGTCTCTAAGTGTCAGGCATTGGAGTTATACCAGTGAATGAGGGAGACAATGTCCCAGCCTTCAAGGTGCTTTCTTTCTTACAAGACCTATGGGGTTGATGCTTGTGTTCTTGACTGGAGCACATGTTCAGGTGAGGTCTGAAGACAGAGATCCAGGACATACACCTAGTAGGGTAGAACCAGTATTCTGACCCATAGCGCCCAAACCTTTATCTTAGCGGGTGGCCTGCCACCATTCTCGTACCTGCTAATTTTTGTAAGTTGCAGCCTGCAATTTATTTACTTATTTTTTAGACTGTGAGGCTTGCAGGATATTAGATCCTGGACCAGGTATCAAACCTGCAGACCCTGCAGTAGAAGCGTGGAGTTCTCACTACTGGACTGCTAGGGCAGTCCCACATGCTGACTTTTACGTCCCTTGAAAGCACTTGTTAGCACTGTCCAGTTAGAATCTGAATTGCTAGGGGCAGCAGCATGTATTTTTTAGAGTGATCAGCACAGTACTGTAGAGCTCTTCAGATGACCTACGTTGATTATAACATGGATTATTGGGAAAGAGTTCTCTCTTCAACCTGGCACCAGGCATGACCTTTGATCAAAAAGCAACATTTGGATCCCAGTTCTGGCCCTTGAACATCAAAGAGAAACAGGGTAAAGGAAACATTTTTGCAATGGCTGTGGGCAGGAATCAAGCCAGGCCTGGACTTCTGGGATGAGGAGGGCATGTTCCAGGGCCAGAGAGCAGCTTATTGTGGGACCTAGCAGGAATCACAGAAACATCTCGCAGGGAGGTAACGGGAAGAGGGCAGGGACCCGAGGAGCTCAGGGAGAGGGGTGGCCGATCCAGGTTGGTTGGTCCTGCCAAAAGATGCTTTCGAGCTAGGCAATGAAGGAGGGAGAAAGGAGGCTGGCTGTCCAGGCATTAGATACATGGATAAGCAAGAACAATGTGGGTGCAGGGACCACTGGAGGATGGTGGGTCTCCTAGTGCAGTCATAACACAGGCTCCCCTGCAAATGCCTACAAGGGCACATGCTTCCCGAAAACACTGAGACCTATGTGCATTCTGGGAAAAGTTTGGACTTTACTCTGTAGGCCATTCACAGCCATTGGGGCATGGGCAGTGACAATGACAGGATCCAAGTTATGTTTCAGAAAGACCATCCCGGGAGCAGGAAAGATGGGATGGCATTGCGGCAGTGGATGAGACAGCAGATGAGGACCTGCAGTGGGGCAGTTCTCAGGAGGACTCATGCAGGGGATGAGATGGAGATACTTCACAGGTGACCATCTGTGAGATTCTGGAGCTGCAGGTTTCCTGGCTGCCTGGTGGTGAGCTGAGGTGCACGATCAGGAAAGAGGTTCCCAGATTCCCGAGAGAGGTTTGGGCTAGAGATGTAATTTTGAGAATTACCAGAGTGTAAGTACCTGGAAGCTGTGAGTACAGATACCATCCAAGGGGAATGAAGAGAAGGAGTTGTAGTCAAGAGTAGAGATGTAGGTGACACTCACGTTAAGGACCTGGGAAGCAGGAGCTGCCAAAGCAGGCACAGCAGATGGAGGAAAAGAGGACCATCTCAGAAACCAGGATGGCTGAAATCTTCTAGAAGGAGGAAGAGAGCAAAAACTTGTGATGAAATTCTCATGTTGAATCGCTCATTATCAGAGAAATGCAAATCAAAGCCATAATGAGGTACCATCTCACGCTGGTCAGAATGGCTGCTATCCAAAAGTTGACAAACAATAAATGCTGGAGAGGGTGCGGAGAAAAAGGAACGCTCTTACACTGTTGGTGGGAATGCAAACTAGTACAGCCACTATGGAGAACAGTGTGGAGATTCCTTAAAAAACTGGAAATAGAACTGCCATATGACCCAGCAATCCCACTGCTGGGCATACGCACTGAGGAAATCAGAATTGAAAGAGACATGTGTACCCCAATGTTCATCACAGCACTGTTTACAATAGCCAGGACATGGAAGCAACCTAGATGTCCATGGGAAGATGAATGGATAAGAAAGCTGTGGTACATATATGCAATGGAATATTACTCAGCCATTAAAAAGAATGCATTTGAATCAGTTCTAATGAGGTGGATGAAACTGGAGCCTATTATATAGAGTAAAGTAAGTCAGAAAGAAAAACACCAATATAGTATATTAAGGCAAATGCATGTAATTTAGAAAGATGGTAACAATGACCCTATGTGCGAGACAGTGAAAGAGACACAGATTTGAAGAACAGACTTTTGGACTCTGTGGGAGAAGGCAAGGCTGGGATGATTCGAGAGAATAGCATTGAAACCTGTATATGACCATATGTGAAATAGAACGCCAGTCCAGGTTTGATGCATGAGACAGGGTGCTCAGGGCTGGTGCACTGGGATGACCCTGAAGGATGGGATAGGGAGGGAGGTGGGAAGGGGGTTCAGGATGGGGAGCACATGTACACCCATGGCTGATTCATATGAATGTATGGCAAAAATCACCACAATATTGTAAAGTAATTAGCCTCCAGTTAAAATTTTAAAAAAGTAAAAAAAAAATCCTAATGTTAAAGCTTGATCCATTTTAAAGAATATTCCATTGTGCTTTTACTGTGCTCATCATTGTAAAACTCATGTATCTTTTAAAATATCCACTTAGGCTCCCCCAAATTCATGTACTTGAGCACTATGGGGGTATCCCGAACTGAACTACTCTTTACTGGACATTGAGGTCATGTCATTCCATAAAAGACAGCAGTCCCTGAGAAAATGGAATATGGTTGGCTGTGCCTAGATTCATTGGGAAAAGAAAGACTTTGAGACTGTTGCTGTCTCTAAAAGATGGAATCTACATTGGGGCACCCTATCCTTTGTTGAAAAAATTAATCCATAAATAGTTTATTAAGGTTGGAAAGGCTGCCAGCGACCCTTTGAAAACAGATACAACATCTTTAAGAGATTGCAAAGGTAAATCTTATTGTCTGGGGAAATGACTTCTGCACAGTTATTTCTTTTATTGCTCTGCTGAATGTGACGGCATTACTCAGTTTAATAAATCCTAGGGTATCTCTCAGTCCATGTAGGTTGATATAAATATCTCCAGTTATGTCACATTACCACCTTTGTACAGCTATACTGGGCCCTGATGACTGGGGTCTGATAAATGCAAAACCTCATTTGGTTTGTGAGTGATTGAGCGCTAACACTGTTTAGATTTCTTAATATACTTGTATTAGCATGAATAAGTAATGAGCATGCCAGGCTTTTTTGAATATTTGATTGTATCTTTGTAATGGATTTGTGTCTCTCTCTTTGTGCTAATGTCATTGTAACTTTGTTGGTGTCATAACTCCAAGCCCTGGCAATTGATCTTTATCGCCCCATCTTAAGTCAATCACCCTCTCCTTGCTGAACTGCAGCATGCTTGCGCCTTTCTTTCCTGCACAATTCTGCATATTGTCTCTTTGAGAAGAGGGGCTGGCCACCAGCCTACCCTCAGGGAATGCCTTTCCTGCCTCACATAGAGCAGTTTTTAGATTTTTCACAAGAGGTCAATGGCGCCAAGGCTTGAAAGTTGACCACGTTGATGTTGATCAGTTGCCCAGTAATGTCTGACTTTGTGACCCCATGGACTGCAGCATACCAGACCTTCCTGTCCCTCACTATCTCCCAGAGTTTGCCCAAGTTCATGTCCATTGCATTGGTGATGCCTTCCAGCCATGTCATCCTCTGACTCCCTCTTCTCCTTCTGCCCTCAATCTTTCCCAGCATCAGGGACTTTTCCAATAGTCAGCTGTTATCAACAGGTCATGCTTAGTCAGTTAGTCAGTTCAGTTGCTCAGTCGTGTCTGACTCTTTGCGACCCCATGAATTGCAGCATGCTAGGCCTCCCTGTCCATCACCAACTCTCAGAGTTCACCCAAACCCACGTTCATCGAGTCGGTGATGCCATCCAGCCATCTCATCCTCTGTTGTCCCCTTTTCCTCCTGCCCCCAATCCCTCCCAGCATCAGAGTCTTTTCCAATGAGTCAGCTCTTTTCATGAGGTGGACAAAGTACTGGAGTTTCAGCTTCAGCGTCATTGCTTCCAAAGAACATCCAGGACTGATCTCCTTTAGAATGGACTGGTTGCATCTCCCTGAAGTCCATGGGACTCTCAAGAGTCTTCTCCAACACCACAGTTCCAAAGCATCAATTCTTTGGTGCTCAGCTTTCTTCACAGTACAACTCTCACATCCATTCACGACCACTGGATAAACCATAGCCTTGACTAGACGGACCTTTGTTGGCGAAGTAATGTCTCTCATTTTGAATATGCTATCTAGGTTGGTCATAACTTTCCTTCCAAGGAGTGTCTTTTAATTTCATGGCTGCAGTCACCATCTGCAGTGATTTTGGAGCCCCCAAAATAAAGTCTGACACTGTTTCCACTCTTTCCCCATCTATTTCCCATGAAGTGATGGGACCAGATGCCATGATGTTAGTTTTCTGAATGTTGAGCTTTAAGCCAACTTTTTCACTCTCCTCTTTCACTTTCATCAAGAAGCTTTTTAGTTCCTCTTCACTTTCTGCCATAAGGGTGGTGTCATCTGCATATCTGAGGTTATTGATATTTGTCCTGGCAATCTTGATTCCAGCTTGTAGTTCTTCCAGCCCAGCATTTCTCATGATGTACTCTGCATATAAGTTAAGGTCATGCTTAAAGTAAGGTCATGCTTAAATTATGCTGGATTCAGCATTATGTGAACCAAGAACTTTGGAGGAGATCAAATTGCCAACATTCGCTGGATCACAGAAAAAAATTGACCATGCCCTCATGTAAAACCACCAAATAGGAGTCATATACAGACCTTACCTCCAGAAAAACTCTATCAACTTGTTCATTACTGTGGGGTTGATGGGTTCACCATTGTATAAGCAGCTTCTATAAGCTGGCGGCTCTGAGGCAGAGAGGATTCCTTTTTAAATATAGGAAGGGCCTATAACACTTATTAAAACCTGCTCTTTTAATCAGCACTTTCCTGCCTGAATAGAGCAAAAACAACAACAACATTGTCCTTATATGAAATGGCCAATATTTTATGCATGTGGGAGTCACCTTCTTATGGAAGATTACATAATTTGTTAGCAACCGATATCCCAGGTCAAACACCTAGCAAGCCAGTTCACGTATTTCAGACTTGAATAGATTTGCAAGTGTGCCTACCTGGATTACCAGTTCCCTGAGTGCCCTCCAAGAATGTTGATGATACATCAGTGCCATGTGCCCATGGAGCAGGGAAGTGGCGTGGAGATAGTGACCTGAATTTGGGAAGAACCATGAGCACATTTCAAGTACAGAGACCTGCTTGTATTTCCATTGTCCCGCTAAGTTACTTAGTTAAGTGGAAGTGGTGGCTCGAACCAAGTCCATTAGTGCTGATGAGGACATAAAATGTGTTTGGGGTATTCCTATCCTCTAAGACAAAGCGGAAATCCAGGGAGAGATGGTACTTTCATGAAATGGTAACTGTAATGTGCTCATTGAATCTCTAATAAACAAGTTACAATTATTATTATAGAGATCATTCTAATAAACCTGGTTTGAACTTCTAATTGCTTTGCTCTGCACTAATATTTTTGGTTTCTAGATTCAGTACATATGAATTGAATAAACAATATTAGTTTGGCTTTTTATTTTGTTTCTTCTGGGACAATTATCCTTTCTCACCCCAATACTCAGTATCCTTGACCTGACCCTCTCCATTGGCCTCCTTTTATTTTGATCATTCAGGCCTCTGCTTTCCCCTCCTGTTAGCCACTGAGACCACAGTAATCCACCTTCTGTGTCCACACTGCTGACTCCACTTTGCAAAGGCATCAGGGCCAAGTCCAGGGGCAGCCTGATTGCCGGGTCTCAGGCTTTCCTCTCTGCTCTCACTCAGCTTGTCTGCCTCACAGCACTAATTGCTAGGGATCAGCCTCCCCTGCTTGACACACTTCGGTCTTGACTTTGGGAACCCAATCTCCTTTGCTCCTCTTCCCAGACTGCTGGGATTCCCCAGGACCTACTGCTTTCCTTTTCTCACTAGTTGCATGCCGCTTGCACCACCTCATCTGCGAGAATGGGCTGGATTGTGTCCTCCACAAATTCACGTGTCGAAGTCCCCAATATCTCAGGATGCAAGTGTATATAAAGGACTTTAAAGAGGTAATTAAGTTAAAATGAGGTCATTAGCATGGGTCCTAATCTGACTGCTGTCCTTATAAAGGAAGGAAATCTGGACACACAAAGAGACACCAGGGCTGTGTACACATGGAGGAAAGACCCAGATAAATAAGATGGTCACTTGCAAACTGAAGAGAGAAGCCTCAGGATAAACCAAACCTGCTGACACCTGGATCTTGAACTTCCAGATTCCAGAGCTGTGAGAAAATAAATACCTGTTGTTAGAGCTGCCCAGTGGATGTATTTTTGATATGACAGCTCTGGAAGACTAATACAGCTGTCTTCGGAGCTCTCAGGTTCTGGGAGGCATGTGAACTGCAGGTGTCTCTCTTGGATCCTGTCCTGAATATCCAGTGGGTTGTTGGGCATCTAGGATGCAGAGGGAATTTTTATTCCTTTTGAAGACAGCATTAATCTGAGCATGCCAAGAGACAGGAGAAGGAACGAGTAGGAAGAAGGAGATTGAAGCTGCAGGGAGGAGGGGACATTTAGAGATCTGGAGAAAGGGTCAGAGAGGGGATGGAGTATAAGGGCAAGAGATTTTGACTGGTAAGGTAGAAAACACCTTTTTCCTTAGGATGGGAGCTTCTTCTTGGACTGATTCTGTTAGTGATAGAACATAAACATGAGTTTGGAAGTTTCCCAAATCTTCCAATATACAGCAGAAATCCAGGTAGAGAATGGGACACCTGTACAAGTAAAGCGACAGGGAGTGGTAGGAAGGATCTTGCTGCCTTTGCCCTTTCCAGGAAGTAAGGTTGGAGTCTTGGGAGACACAGGGGATAGACGTGTGGTCTCTGGGGGACTGTCCATAGCCTCCTCTGGCTGGGGGATGCATGCGACTCAGCTGGAAAGAGAGTCAGGATGGTGTTGTATAACATAGATGTGCAGAGGGCATGAGTCAGCTCTGAGAACTTACAAAATGCTTGTGGCCCAAGGCCGGAATAGGGTGGCAGGTGCCTTGGGTTAAGGAAGAACTAATACCCTTAGAGCAATCGGGGGTCCTAGAGGAGAACTCCAGCATTAGAGTAAACCAGCTATCCCTGCCCTGATGAGTGAAGGGAGTTAATGGGACCCTGACCCCGGCAGGGGCTGAGTCATCGGAGGTCCCAAGGGAGTAAATAAGAAGTAGATTGGTCTGGGGGAGGGGCAGAGGTGAACAGTGATGAGTCCTTTGTGAGAAAAGAGGCAAATAAGCTGAATATCAGAGGAGAAATTATAGGATGACAAAGTTCAAGGAGAAAGATCAAAGCAGGATGAACGGGAACTTTCTGGAGTGGATCAGGAATTCCACAGAAAAACAGCCAGAGATGGGGACTCAACAGGGCAATCCTACTTCATCTCCTCAAAATTCCAAACAAGGAGGGTGATAAGAAGACCCCGCCATTAAGAGTCATATATGTCAATAGGCCCCAAATGCTGCTGTCTGGAGCCTGAACGCTGCTTTCCAAAAAAGTGAGGTGAGGTGAAGTCGCTCAGTCGTGTCCGACTCTTTGCGACCCCGTGGACTGTAACCTACTAGGCTTCTCCGTCCATGGGATTCTCCAGGCAAGAATACTGGAGTGGATTGCCATTTCCTTCTCCAGGGGATCTTCCCGACCCAGGTATCGAACCCAGGTCTCCTGCATTGGAGGCAGACGCTTTAACCGCTGAGCCACCAGGGAAGCCCCTTGAAAAAAGTGACGGGCTGAAATTCATCTCTTATTTCTCCTTCAAACTACACAGTGAATTTTCTAGTAAAACATTCAAGGATTGTTTGAGACCAATAGGAAACCGTACATGCATATTTCATTTTATTTTTATTTTTTTATTTTTAAATTAAATTTATTTATTTTTTAATTACAATACTGTATTTGTTTTGCCATACATTGACACGAATCAGCCATAGGTGAACACAATCTCCCAATGCCGAAGCCCCCTCCCACCTCCCACCCCACATCCACACCTATGGACAGATCAACTAAGCAGAAAATTAACAAAGAAACGCAAACGTTAAACGATACAATTGACCAGTTAGACCTAATTGATATCTATAGGACATTTCACCCCAAAACAATGAATTTCACCTTTTACTCAAGTGCACATGGAACCTTTTCCAGGATAGATCACATTCTGGGTCATAAATCTAACCTTGATAAATTCAAAAAAATCAAAATTATTCCAAGCATCTTCTCTGACCATAATGCACTAAGGTTAGATCTCAATTATAGGAGAAAAACTATTAAAAATTCCAACATTTGGAGGCTGAACAACACCCTTCTGAATAATCAACAAATCACAGAAGAAATCAAAAAGAAATCAACATATGCATCGAAACGAATGAAAATGAAAACACAACTACACAGAACCTGTGGGACACTATAAAAGCAGTCCTAAGAGGAAAGTTCATAGCAATACAGGCATACCTCAAGAAACAAGAAAGAAGCCAAATAAATAACCTAACTCTACACCTAAAGCAACTAGAAAAGGAAGAAATAGAGAACCCCAGAGTTAGTAGAAGGAAAGAAATCCTAAAAATTAGGGCAGAAATAAATGCAAAAGAAACAAAAGAGACCATAGCAAAAATCAACAGAGCAAAAAGCTGGTTCTTTGAAAGCATATTTCATTTTAAAAAAAGCGTGCAATGGCGTGACTCAGGTCCCATGTTTTGGCGTCATCATTTCTGCTTTGCTTGGGGTAGGAATACCTTCCCCGTCTATTTTCATTTTTACCATGTAAGTGAATTAGTCGCTCCGAACCTTGGTGTCATCCTTTTCTCTTTTTCTCTTCTCTGTTTCTAAATAGTCTTTTCCTCTGGTGCAGTAGAGGAAATGCACACACACACACACACACACACACACCCGCACACCTCACACACATACACACGCACACAACACAGCCTGATGCATTCTGACTTCTCCTGTTTTACTGAAATCAGGTCTCTCTACTATACGTCATGTGATGATGGGGAAGAATGTGCTAAAACAAACTACCATTTGTGTGTATCTCCTTCTCTATGAACCATCAGTAGGGTTGAATGCCTGTAGCAAGCCAATTGCTCTGTAGATTTTGTCCTGATTATTAAACACTGGATGTGAAATGCTAAGCATACAGAAGGAAGAGTTATCCTCTAGATTATGTAAAGTCAGCAGTGAAAATAAAAATTGTGGCGTGTATGTAGATGTTTATATCCTCTACCTTATAGTCTTACCGCAGAGCTTTGTCTTCTGCTCCAAAGTTTTTTTTCCCCCAGCGATGACAATGGATTATTTCTGTAAGCAAGTGCTCTATCCATTATTAAATTGATTATTCAAATCTCATTTAAAAAAGAAGCCAGATGGCAATTTTCCATTATTTGTTGCTACTGACAACCACCAACACTAAACTGAAAGATTTTCCTTTTTCTTTCTTCTACTGGCTAAAAGATCCTCCTGCATTTCCACGCAGACCAAATGTAGATCCCATATTGGAAACAAATAGCCAATTACCAAACAGGATTGTTGTTATTGATTATTTTAGAATCATCTTTGCATTGACAGAGCTGTTGTTCTTTTGATGATCCATAATTAACTTATCTATATTCAGGCAGAATAACTTTGTTCCCTGTAGTCATTCGGATGTGAGCATTATTGTTGTTATTTAGTTGTCATGACAGCAAGAAACATGTTTTTACATGTCCAGCATCCTGGTTATTTTAAGATCCTAATAAGTATGCCTTGCTAATGAATCAGAATAATGGCGATCTTGCAAAATAATGATTTTTAAAATTCTAAGGGAGGCTTAAAATCTAAACTCGAGATAATTGCTTGCACTTGTGATAATCATGAAGTATGTTCCTTTCACTATGCTCACTCACTTGCGTGTTCACACACGTGACCCCTTCTTTTTTCTAGGTGAATGCATTTGTATATTTCTGTTTTGGGGTTAGCATCTTTTGTGGCGATGGGACTTCCGCTGAAGTATCTTTCAAAACCAGCATTTGTCAGATCATCTCATGGCTGGGGCCACGCTTAGTGTGTTTATACTCTTAGAAACCTACCGTGGGAATCTATCTCCAAACTTGAATGGCTAATTTTTAACACTTTTTTTTTTTTTTTTTTTTTGCGTGTGTCAATTTACCTCTGTAGGTGTCTTCTGCGTGTGTGCAAGTTACTTGTTTTAAATAAACTGAAACTAAGAAGACTGTGCTCTGATTGAGTGGATTCTTGCAGGTCACCGTGTTGTCCCTCTCATGACTCCAGCTCCATCCAATGTTTTGGGTCTCTTGATCTTGCCAGAAGAAAGAACATTCTAGTTACATAAAAGAGACTGGCCTTCAATATGAAATATATGGATGCAAAAGTCCTGGGATGCATCCTCAGGATTAAAACTGGCCTTTGTTAAGTTCAAGAGGATTTTTAAAACTTTCCAATTCACAGCCAGCTAATTCCCTAGGTATGGGGAGGAAACTGATAAGCACTGGCCAGTAGTGCTAAATCCAAATTCTGGCCAAAAGAATAAGAAAACTCTGCCCCCTTCTGCCTTCATAAAATCAGGATTGTTCTGTCTTTTTGGAGAATGTCTAGTTGTTAGAGGAGGGCCAGGCAGGGAGATGGACTGCCCCCTTTCCTGGTGGCTTCTGGAGAACTCTCAAATAATTTGATAGCTAACAACCAGTTCCATACTGAACGTAAACCATGGGTTATCTCCCTTCACCCCTCAAAAGTAAAACACCTCTTTAGCATCAAGAAACACTTCCTAAGAATCAATTTGACTCAGTTCTAATGAGATGGATGAAATTGGTACCGATTATACAGAGTGAAGTAAGCCACAAAGAAAAACACCAATACAGTATACTGACACATATATATGGAATTTAGAAGACAGTGGTGATGACCCTATATGTGAGACAACAAGAGACACAGAGTTATAGAGTGGACTTTTGGACTCTGAGGGAGAGGGAAAGGGTGGGATGGTTTGGGAGAATGGCAATGAAACATGTATATTTTCCTGTAAGAAACGAAGCGCCAATCTATGTTCAATGTAGGATGCAGGATGCATGGGGCTGATGCACAGGATGATTCAAGTAGAGGATGTGGGGTGGGAGGTGGGAGGGGGCTTCGGCATTGGGAGATTGTGTTCACCTATGGCTGATTCGTGTCAACCTATGGCAAAACAAATACAGTATTGTAATTTTAAAAATAAATAAATAAATAAATAAATTAAAAAAAAAAAAAAAAGAAACACTTCCTGGTAGAAATATTGTTTATGTATTGCTCACCAGAAACATATTTTGGATCTGCATTTCAGATTCTTAATTCTGGCAATTGTAAGAAACAGCATCTAAACATATAAAAGCTGTAATGGTAAAAATATGCTAGCATACATGTTAAGTTTCTAATCAAACATTGCAAAAATGCATTAATCAGTATTTCATAGTTCATTACAGTCTGACTAATTTTAAAATCCCTCATGTAAATTGATTAAATGTCTTCTGCAGGCAGATAAATGGGCTTTTGTTTTAAGCAACCTTTACTGAGAAAACCATAATTCTCAATGACTCGATTCTTTCACATTTGTGACCAGGCTTGCTGTAGACAGTCTAGAATTTTCCTGTTTGCAACTGGACCTAGAAACCCATTGTAACATACTTTACAGGCTTAGGTAGCTAGTGTGTGTCTACTTGGTGCCCAAGGTTGTGCTAAGTGCCAAGAGAGGTGAGGGAATCATGAGACATGATTATTCCCTTATGGAAAGAGATGACTTATATATGTGCACTAGTAAAAGCAAAAAAATGTACAACTTAATCAAGATTGGCTATGGAGCATAGCCTATAAGCTTTCTCTCCTTTTGAAAAAACAAACCAACTCTGGATAGTTTTAAAAAAGAAGACTCTTTGTGACCCTTATGGACTGTAGTGCGCCCAGGCTACTCTGTCCATGGGGTTCTCCAGGCAGGAATACTGGAATGGGTAGCCATTCCTTTCTTCAGGGAGTTTTCCTGACCCAGGGATAAAACCCAGGTCTCCTGCATTGCAGGCAGATTTTTACCATCTGAGAGACCAGGGAAACCCCTAAAGAAGCAGGGTTATTGGCAGGATTTTGAAGGTGTTTTCAAGCTAAAGCATAGAGAGGGAAGGAACCAGAGAGTCAAAATTCTCAGCACTTTGTTTATCTCTTTGACCTGTTTCCCTGAGTGCCAGCCTATCCACATGGCTGGCAAATCCTCCCACTGAGTTCTGAGCTTGCCTTCCCAGTGGAAAAAAGTTTTCCCCATCAGTTCCCATAAATGACTCTGATTGGTTCAGTTAACTCATTTGGACCAATTCCCTGTGGTCTCTAGAAGGATTCTGACTGGTTCACCTGAATTACTTGGACCAATCACTGAGGTTGCCCAAAGACTGTGGTTGGTTTATCTAGGTCTTTTTCCACAACCTCAGTCAAAGAGGCAGGAACAGTTAATGAATCTAGATATCCTGCCAACTTCCTGGCCCAGGTCGGGAGCAGTGGGAGACAGATGTGCTACTTGAATAGCAGGACTTGGTCTTATAACTGTGAAGGCATCTTTAGAGCAGACAGTAGTGAGAGCAATCTAAGCATATCCATTTTGGAGTAGGAGAAAGATCTGTCCAAGGCAGATGTGTATTGGGGGACATTAAGAGATACAGGACACAGGACTATGTGAGACCAAATATAGCTGGACTTGAAAGTCTTTCAGAGAGCTTGTTCTTAAGTAGCCAGAAAATAAAATATTGGCTATTCCAGAGCAGAGGAACAGAAAGTTGATCTAGGTTAATTGGATGGGTGGGGTAAGAGACACATTTTGCTGGAGGCTGATGCTGAGGCCTCCTAATGATATGAACAGAGATTGGTCCAAGTGTGGCAGGAAGTTGGAAATCAGGGTGATGTGTATATGGCAATCCCAGTCTCCCAGTTTATCTCTCCCCTCCTTTTCCAGGTAACCATAAAATTATTTCATATATCTGTAACTCTATTTCTGTTTTGTTAATAAATGCCTTTGCATAGTTTTTCAAGATTCCACATATAAGGAATATCATACAATATTGTCCTTCTCTGTTTGACTTTCTTCACTCAGAATGACGATCTCTAGGTCCATTCATATTGTTGCAAATGACGTTATTTCATTCTTTGTTATGGCTGAATAATAATATTCCATTGTATATACGTATCACATCTTCTACACATTACTGTATATAAAATAGATAATTAATGAGACCTGTATAGCACAGGGAAGTCGACTTAATACTCTATAATGACCTATATGGAAAAAGAATTTGAAAAATAGATATGTGTATATGCATGAGTGTGCTGTGCAGCAGAAACTAGTACTATACTGTAAATCAACTATACTCCAAGAAGAAATTTTAAAAATGTCACATGACAATTATTTCTCAATAAAACTGATAAAATATAATAATGAAAAAACAAAAAGAGAGGATAGGTCCAGTGGCCTCCTCCCAGGAAGAGATAGCAGAGCTGGGTAGAAGACACGAGGGTGGGGATTGCATTTGAGACCTTTGAAGAATGGGGTGGTTCAGAAAGAGACTTAATGTAGTGGGATATAATAATAAATCATAGCTGTAGTGATAGCTCACATATATTGAGAATTTTTATGTTCCAGATACTGTTCTAAATGTTTCCATGCATGAACTCATTTCTTCAACCCTATCAGGAAGATGGGGCTTCCCAGGTGGTACTCGTGGTAAAGAACCCTATTGCCAATGCAGGAGACGTAAGAGACATGAGTTCAGTCTCTGGGTCAGGAAGATCCCTTGGAGGAGGGCATGGCAACCCACTCCAGTACTCTTGCCTGGAGAATCCCATGGACAGAGGAGCCTGGGACTACAGTCCATAGACTCACAATGAGTAGACACACTGAAGCGACTTAGAATGCACACACGCATCAGGTGGGTAGTATTGGTATCTCCATTTTGTAGATTATGAAGTGGGACATGGAGGGAGCTAAGCAGCCTGCCTGCAAGCACAGGGGTACAAGGGTTGGGGTTGGCTTGCGAGCCCAGCAATCTGGCCCACAGTCGACTAAGAGTGGGTTCATTGTTGCTAGGTTGAGCTTCAGGTGATATTGGCCAACCCCACTCATCATGCTCCAGTCAACAGGGAGAGGCTGAAAGAAGTCGAGGAGAGATGGAAGAGTGGATTAGAAGAATGAACACAATTTGGGGCTTGGTGGGACCAAGACAGGAAGAGTCCAAAAGGATTCTAAGTCTCAAACTTGGAGAACTGAGAAAGGGACCCCGATTCATCAAGGCTGTTTCCTCCCAAAGATGGGCTTGATTCGAGTGAAATCTTTGTTACAGTCTTGCTTTTTAAGAAAAGAAACAAAGGGATGATGCCCAATGTAGACCTTGGCTCCCCAGGTCAGTGGGTTAAATACTTTAAGGTGGTATCACAGATGTTTTGGGATAATATTTTTATTTTAATGTATTTCAGAGGACTTGTAACTAGCACATGAAAATCACGAGTTTGATGGAGTTCATTTCTTAGGATGAGAATAGTTGTTGTTGTTGTTGTTGTTTTTTTTTTAGGTTAAGCAAATTTTAAAAAGTAAGTTTTAGAACAGATGGCATGCAGATATGACAAAAGTTTCCAAGATGGAATGAAAATGATTGTTTGGGGCCAAGGTCAGATTCCTGCTGTCCTGGCCCCAGACAGCAGGTCCCATCTTGCCTCTGTGTATAATCAGACTCTCACCTCACTCACACACTTCCTTTTCTTTATGGCAGCTATGGCTGACTCCTCACCATTCCTACACACCCCAAAGAATGCCCCTATATTCATTATTTCATTCTTGCTTTCCTGCCATCTGCACTGCCTCTGGATTCATTTCTTCTTATCAGAATCCTACCTTTCATTTCAGTATCCTCTGGCTTTATTCATATATGCCAAAGCTAGCAAATGCAGATGCCTACCAGGGCCATTCAGCTAATGTAAACTGAATGAAGCAGCTGGGCCACTTGAAGACTACGAGTGTGGCAAGGATTCTGGGGAACTTGAGAGAGGGTGCCTCACAAAAGGCAGCCAACTGTGATCTCCAGAGAGAATGCAAAGTCGGGCTAGATTTGTTTCTCAACCTATTTTCTATCTATCATGTGTTATGGGACGTGCACTAAGTGTTAAGACACAGCTGACAAAGGAGGTGCATTTGCTTGGCTGGAGGGGTGAGCACATGCTCTGCAGAGCGTGCAACCTGTGGACACGGGTACCCATGCTATGGAATCAAAACTCAGATAAGCCCTGTCACCTCCTCCGTGAAGCCTTCCCTGATTGTTAGTCTCTCCTTCCGCACTGGGGCTGATTTCTTTCATTTCGGTATGCAGCCAGGTCCCTAGTGAAAGGGACCCTTGGGGATAACAGCATCTGAGATAGTAGGAGAGATCTCCAGGGCAATTTACAACCTCTACATCACATGCTGAGACAAAGGGAATCTACCGGCTTGGATGTCAAGAAAGGATCAGGAGAATCAAACCTCACAGTCCTGAAAAAACCCTCTGTTCAGGGGGCTTCCCTGATAGCTCAGTCGGTAAAGAAGCTGCCTGCAATATGGGAGACCTGGGTTGGGAAGATCCCCTGGAGAAGGGATAGGAAAGGCTACCCACTCCATTATTCTTACCGGGAGAATTCCATGGACTGTGTAGGCCGTGGTGTCACAAAGAGTCGGACATGGCTGAGTGACTTCCACTTTCACTTTCAAGGCAAAACCCGCCACAGAACCCTGCAAGGTGACTCTGACCTGCCTGTGGAACACCCCTCCCAGCTGCCGAGGCTGGAGTTTCCTGGCTCTCCCCCAGAGCTAGCCCCCTGTGATAACATGTGAAAGTAGCTGGTAACTCCTCCTGTGCCTGTCATCCTGGCCTGGGGCTGCTCCCACTGGCCTACCACATCCCCGGAATGCAACCATCCTAGGCAGGTGCTGGAGATGAAGATCTCAGAGCCCTGGAGCCCAGGAGCTTGCTGGCTGGTGGGGGGAGCAGGGCTCCACACAGTGTGGGCAATGCAGGGAGTTGTAATAGATGCTGTTCCCAGTGCCAGGCAACCCAGGGAAGAGCAACAGACGAGAAAGAGGAAAACAAGGGTGGAAAGGGGAGGAAAGGGAGGTATTTCTAGAAGAAGATTTCTGATCCAGGCTTTCCAGGGGGTAGGACTGTGCTCTGAGAGAGATCTGGGGAGAGAAACACCCAGGGGCTCAGTGACCCCAGGCTTACATTCCAGACCAAACTATAAAGTGCAATTGAAATGTATGTATGAAATTGAAAGTCTGAACAGTGTCAGATATTCTCTTTAACATATTATCCTTAATAAGGCACCTTTTTTTTTTTTTTCCCAGCTGACAGTCTGGCCGTAGATGGTCTCTGAAGGCCCTCAAAGATCTTAAATGGTTCTGCTAGTCAGATTAAAAAAACCAGTTAAAGAAAGGCAGGGCAAACTGATTCTTAAACTGACTGATTTAGTGCCTGAGTTTTCACTCCTTTTGGCTAACATTATTAAAGTTCTGATGGATTTTTTTTTTTCTTTCTTCTCTTTTCATTCATCATGAGGCTCAAGTAACTGGTGGGGTTGGAAGAGGCAGCCTTAAGTGCCCTTTGTTCTTATCATCTGGATTGACTGATGCGATGGTTACCAGCAGCACCAACCATCTCTGCAAGGGGCAAGGGGAAGGGATCAGTTTCCTTTGAACAAATCACCGGGTCTCCTGGAGCTGGAATCTGCTCACAAATGACCTCTGATTTTTTGTTTATTTTATTTTTATTTCTATTTCAGATTCATCCGAGAAGGAAAAGATTTATGTGGAGAACAGAGTGTCCTAGGTTCACTTTTTTCTGCTTCGACTTTTCTGTCTGATCTCTTCCTTGCCAAATTCTGAGTCTATGGAAAAATTGACCCAATCCTTTGTGTGTCATTAATAAAATTATGATTTAAGTTTTGTCCCCAAGGATGTTATGATGGAGAAACCACAGACACATAGCTAAGCCCTTTCATCCTTTTGTCTGAAAGATATGGCTTTTATCTGAGTAATTAGCTCATCATCTTTATCTGATGAAGGAACCACAATGCAAAGGTGAGGCTTTTGTTTTTAATGATGTTGTGAATTTGTTTACCTGGATTCTTCCTTAGCAAGCCATGAGTCAGCCCTGGAACGCGTGCCTTCCACATCTAAAATATTAATAAATCTCAGGTGCCAAGTTGCTCTCTCTGCGTGTCTAACATTTCCCTTATCCTGCCATCTAAGGGAAGCTTTCTTGCCATGCTTTAGTGCCAAGAGCATCTTCCGGCCTAAATGGTAACCTCAGCAGAAAGGATGCCTCTCAGGTTGGGTTTCGCGTCTTGACAAATCAATAGCTCCAAACCTGCCAGCCCTCCCTCTCACTTGGCTCAGTACTCAGCTTCAACCCCACGGAGGCCGTGTTCATTCCTGTGATTCTCCGTGGGTTGATTTAATAAAGGAGGCTCTCAATTAATTAGCTCCAGGGACTTACATCCAGATGTGGTTGTATCAAGCCCACATTCATGTTCGGAGGCAAGAATCAAACACGTGTGGGGATGGGGTGGCGATGGGGAAGGCTGAGTGAAGAGGCCAGATTCTGTCTCTATGGGGCAGGGGAGGAAGTGCAGACTGGAGGAGGGTCTGGGCACAGGTCTAAGAGCACAGAGGATGGAGTGATGCTGGGAGGTGCTCCTGGCCAGAGGACAAAGTGCCCCAGCCTCCTTAGGAGGAAATGAAAGCCTTGTCACCTTCTCCAACCGTGGTGGCCTTCTTTTGTGGGGATGTCAGAACTGCCTAAAGGATTGGCGTCTTCTTTGGGAGGTTGTGATCAAGTACAGTGGGGTACTTTTGCATTCTGTGCTAAAGCAACACACAGCAATGGTCCCAGCAAAGGGTAGACAGGTACATTTTGGGGTACAGAGCATTTGTTGATCTTGCCCATTCAGCCTCCTTTTGCAGCGGGTAGGGAGTGGCAGTTAGTGATACCTCATTTTTCTATTAGAAAAGGTCCTTTCCAAGACTTCCCTGATAGGCCAGTGGTTAAGAATCCACCTTGCAATGCAGGGGACATAGATTCGATCTTTGGTCAGGGAACTAAGATTCCGTATGTTGTGGAGCAACTAAACTCATGAGCCACAACTAGAGAGCCCTCACTCCAATTAGAGAGTCTGTGTGCTGCAATGAGAGGTCCCGCATGGTGCAAAGAAGATCTTGTGTACTGCAACTAAGACCAGACACAGCCAAATAAATAAATAAAGCAAACAGCCACAATAAAAACCAAAAGGACCTTTTACCCTGCCTTGTGGGGGAACAGCCTTAGGAAGACTGTCAAACAAAGTGCCCTACCGTCCCACCCTGGCCAGGAGTGAGCATGCGGCCTCAGCTTGGTCAATCACAATCTCTACTGGGATTTCAGTCTTGTACAGGGTTATGCAATAACAGAAACACAACAATTGGCAGTTTAATTCCAGAGGCTGTGTTCAGACAGGAGCATGGATTAACCCCCACAACTAGGTCTCAGATTTGCCTTGGTTCTGCCATTTGCTGAGTCTTGTTTCACAGCTTTCCTTTTTGATTCTGGAGCCTGGAGCTGCCTCATAGTATTCAAGATATTTTTCTTCTGTTTAAGACTAGATTCCAGTCGCTTACAACCAGTCCTAACTCATACAAGTGATTTAAAGGTCTGTAGCAGGACTTTCTGAAATATGATTTTTTACTGGGGAGGGCTGTTGTTACTAATCAGTCACACAACAAATGCTTCTTATGATGGAGGACGACTGGTTAGAGGGATTGGAAAAATGTATGTTAAGTTGTGACAGAGACCATTTTGCTGATGATAAATATTACAGTGGTAAGATGATATCTGATTTCTTATTATGCAGTGTTTTGTACCAAGGACATGATATGAATAATGTTTTAACGTTAACAAAACCTTATGTGGTTGGTGTGGGAAGTATCATCCTACTTTACAGATGAGAAAATTGAGACCCAGATGGAAAGTAATTTGACCAAGGTCACCGTAAAGGTGGTGGAACTGGTACTTGAACCAGAGTTGCCTCTCTTTAAGGCTCTGGATCTCTTCTATTTCTTTTGCATTGATTCTCAAGTCTAATTCAGTGAATTGTGTCTAATTCAGTGGTTCTCAGAAGAGCAGTGATTCTGCTCCCACAGGGGATGTTTTTCATATCTATAGACATGTTTGTTCATATCTATAGACATACCTACAGACATGTTCACATCTATAGACATGTTCATATCTATAGACAGGTGGTTCTCACACCAGGATAGGAGGCTGCTCCTGGCATCTTGTGGGTGGAGACCAGGGAGGCTCAAAGCATCCTACAACCCACAGTACAGCCCCTGTCAACCAAGATTTTCTAGCCCCCAAGTATCAATAGTGTTAAGCCTGAGAGAGCCTTTCTCTGCACAATTTGAACCAAAAATTTGAACCTACGAAGCACAGGCCAGAAACCAAGGCAGCTTAAACCCAAGAGGAAAGATTCCATCTTGTTCATCTTTCCATTACCTTTTTTTCCTTCCTGCTGTTTGGAGAAGGACAAACCATTTCCTCCTCCCTTCTCCGCCCCTTCCCTTTAGCTGTTAGCCACTCTAGAAATGTTTTTGCTGGCTTGGAGTCATCCAGCCTCTGCTTATTAATAATTTCCCTTGGCATCTGCTGCCAGCTTCCTGTTAATGGCTCAGATCAGACTGAGGCCCGCTGCAAGCAGGACCCCATCATGTCAGGCGCCTGTTCGGTCCAAGGGGTTAACACCATTTTCTGTTGCTCAGAAAGTGGCCTAACTAAGTGAAAGGGAGCTAAGTGCTTGACTAAAGGAGGCTAAAGGCACTGAAGGAGCTGTTATGATCTATCTGATAAATAAATATGCTTTTCCGAAATTGTCTACAGCTTTATTTATAGAAGGGGCCCAAATGGCTTGGAAGGAATCTGCTTAAGAAGCTCTTAGCTCTTCTGGCAGTTCTCACAGAGTTGAATGAAACACTTCAGGGTTGTTTTCTATGCCTTAATGATGCTGTGAGGAAAGCCAAGATGTCCCCACCTGCAGAGGGTGCATGAGAAGGAAGCCTTGTCTCTTCCTGGGAAATGAAGAGCAAGATGGCCCCACGTTCTACCCAACCTGTGACATCTTCCCACTCCCAGGCCACAGCAGGTGCGCTGTGGGAAAGGTGGGCAGCTGGTACCCACAGAAATCTGCCCTCCATCTCCTGGGAGGGAGAACACAGTCTGTAGGCAATGGTATGGCCACCAGTACTCCGATACTTTGGCCACCTGATGCAAAGAACTGACTCACTGGGAATGACCTTGATGCTGGGAAAGATTGAAGGCGGGAGGAGAAGGGGATGACAGAGGATGAGATGGTTGTATGGCATCCCTGACTCAATGGACACGAGTTTGAGCAATCTGGAGTTGGTGGTGGACAGGGAAGCCTGGCGTGCTGCAGTCCATGGGGTGGCAAAGAGCTGGTCATGACTTAGTAACTGAACAACAACAAGGCTCTAGCTGGACACCTTGTACTTACAACTGCTATTGGACTGGTTGCTAACCCTAGGAGATTTCACACAAATCATCCTCATTTCTGGCTTTCATTTTTTAAAAAAATAAAGGACTATTTTGCAGCACTGGTCCAATGCAGCAACAGCTGCCTGTTTTAGTCCTCCTACTGAAAATGTCCTCACACAGTTCCCTGCACAAAAATCCTTGAGTGATGGATGCAAGAATCCAAGCTTGTAGTCCCTGTCCTGAAGAAGCAAGATATGATCTAGTCATCATTTGGGAGGAGTTAGGGGCTTCAGGTGGCACTAGTGCTAAAGAATCCACCTGCCAATGCCGGAGACATAAGAGATGAGGGTTTGATCCCTGGGTTGCGAAGATCCCGTGGAGGAGGGCATGGCAACCCACTCCAGTATTCTTGCTTAGAGAATCCCATGGACAGAGGAGTCTGCGGGCTACAGTCCACAGGGTTGAAAAGAGTCTGACACGACCGAAGCGACTTAGCTTGCATGCACAAGGAACAAAACCAAAAAAAAAAGGATGGGAGAAGGAGATGTTGCTGGAAATGACAAAGTCATCAGGAAAGGGAGGGAGCTGGCGCTTGAGGCTGTGTCCACAGGATAGGAGGAAAGGAAGGAGGGCTCTTGGTGGAAATGGTGGGACCAGGAAGGGGCATGAGGATGAAGGTGAGAAGGCAGGAATGAGCTTGGACTGCATAGGGAGAGAAGAACAGGCTGATCTGAGGGTTCACTTGGGAAAGGAAGAGGATTGTGGCTGGGAGCTGTGTCCTGTGTGACTTTGTGGGGACCAGACTGGAGCAGGAAGGTTGGGTGCAGGAAGTACCATATGTCCTGCCAGACTTCTTCAGACAGTCATCTCCTCCCATCTTTCCCTTCACGTCCCTACCCAAGATTCGTCTTCTGCTTGGGAGCCCACAACTCTGAACTCTGATGCACCTGAGTGTCAGCAGGGTGGCACAGGAGACTAATGACTCACACCAAACGACTAAGGAGAGCGCTTGCTTGGTCTCAAGACACTGAAGCCCTGGTGGCCTCAGTGTGGGTCATTTTGAGCCAAGGCCTCAGCCCTGTAACCTGGGTCTCCCAGGCCTATGATTCCTGCTCTTCAGGGTGGCCTTCTTCTTTCTCTTCTTGGGCAGAGAAAAGGCATAGGGTCCCGAGTCTCCTGCTGCTGAAGCTTTGTTCCAAAGCCAAGGGTTCCTGGAGAAGAGATTTCTGTCTGGTGGCTTTACCCAGGAATGGCCAGTGAAAAATCTGAGTAAGAGATAACCAAGATGTTCCCACTGACTCAATTACAATCCTTGGTTTGATGTGCCATACAGCAACACATATCGATTTAAAGCTGAGTCACTTTTTGTGTGTAGGCACCACTCTGTTAGCTTAGGAATTAAACACCACTTCCATGTAGTTTTGTGGGCTCTCCCATGGAGAATGAGACCCTTCAGGTACTAGGAGTTCAAGGGCAGCATGGATATGTCCTTTTTCCCATGTCTTCTTTTTTATGTCCTCTTTAATCTTTTTAAAAAGTGAAGTACTCCATTGTGTACATGTACCACAGCTTTCTTATCCATTCATCTGCTGATGGACATCTAGGTTGCTTCCATGTCCTGGCTATTATAAACAGTGTTGCAATGAACATTGGGGTACATGTGTCTCTTTCAATTCTGCTTTCCTCGGTGTGTATGCCCAGCAGTGGGATTGCTGGGTCATAAGGCAGTTCTATTTGCAATTTTTAAGGAATCTCCATACTGTTTTCCATAGTGGCTGTACTAGTTTGGGAGAATGGCATTGAAACACGTATACTATCTTATAAGAAACGAAGTGCCAGTCTATGTTCAATGCAGGATGCAGGATGCATGGGGCTGGTGCACAGGATGATTCAGGGAGATGATGTGGGGTGGGAGGTGGGAGGGGGCTTCGGCATTGGGAGATCGTGTTCACCTGTGGCTGATTCATGTCAATGTATGGCAAAACAAATGTAGTATTGTAATGTAGAATAAAGTAATAATAAAAAAATAAATATTGGGTAAAGGAAAAAAATAAAGCTTGTTAAAAAAGTGAAGTATATTTGCTGTATAATATTATATAAATTAAAGGCATACAATATAGTGATTCACATTTTAAGGGTTATAATCCATTTATAGCTATTGTAAAATACTGCCTGTATTCCCTGTGTTGTACAGTAATAGCCTTGTACTTTCCTTTATACCTAATAGTTTGTACCTCTTACTCCCTTACCCCTCTATTGCCTCTCTCATTTCCCTCTCCTCACTGGTAACCACTAGTTTGTTCCCTATGTTTGTGTGTCTGCTTATTCGCTGTTATATTCATTAATATGTTGTATTTTTTAGATTGTACATAAAAGTGGTATCGCACAGTATTTGACTTTCTCTGTAGGATTTACATTATTTAGCATAATGCTCTCCAAGCCCATATATGTTGCTACAAATGGCAAAATTTCATTCATATTTTTGGCTGAGTAATATTCCATTATATATATATATATATATATGTATATATAACACATCTTCTTTATCCATTTATCTTGGTAGACACTTAGGTTGCTTCCATATGTTGGCAATTGTAAACTATGCTGCTATAAACATTGGAGCGAAAGTACCCTTTTCAAAGTCATAGATTTGTTTTTTTCACATATTCACCCAGGAGTGGAATTTCGGTATTTCATATAGTAGTTCTGTTTTCACTTTTGTCAGAAACCTCCATAATTGTTTCCACAGTGGCTGCCCCAGTTTACATTCCCACCAACAATGTTCGAGGATTCCCTTTTCTCCTTATCCTCACCAACGTTTGTTATTTATAGACACTTTGATGATAGCCATTCTGGCAGGTATGAGGTGATATCTCATTGTGGTTTTGATTTTCATTTTTCTGATGATTAGTGATGCTGAGCATCTTTTCATGTGCCTGTTGGTCATATATATTTCCTCTGGGAAATGTCTATTCAATTCTTTTGCCCATTTTTCAATCAAATTTTTTCTTTCTTTCTTTTTTATTTTTGATGTTAAGTTGTATGAGCTGTTTATATATGCTGGATATTAATCCCTTATTGGTCATATCATTGCAAATATTTTCTCCTATTCAGTTTGTCTTCTTGCTATTATAAATGATTTAAGTCTTTCTTTTCTTCTTCTTCCTTTTTAAATTAGCCAAACCACATGTGTGAGTCTTTGTGGAAACAGTCATTTTCTTGGCAAACTTTATATATATAAAATTATGATAGTGTGAGAATCCAGGCGAGGGCACTAGGAATGGATATGGAGAGGCAGAAGGGGAACATTTTTCCTCTGATGGTTTATGCCACAGAACAGATCTTGAAGTGACAAAAAGACCTTACATGTACTGGGATGGGTTGGTAATAGTCAAAAGGAGGCCCACCAACTTTCAACACTGTTCATGATGGTAGAAAAACTCAGAGCTCAATCCATTTGACATGTGAACAGGTTGGGCACAGAGTCTCTTGTTTAAGGCTATGAGGAATATAGGCATGATTTCAGAGACTCTTTTTGACTGGGGGCACACAAATTTTATGTTCCAAGATTTGAACAGATTAAAAACATTAAAAAAATATTCTGCTTCTGCTTCTATTGTATTTTTACTTTATTGCTGGTGCTTTCTCCTTTGACTTGCTAACGGGAATGTATTTTTTTTTTTTTCTTGGTACTGCCATTACCTCTTCCTGCTACTTTCCAGGTCACTAATTTTTCTGCTTAGAGTTCATTCTGTTTAGACCGATATGCTGTCTCTTTTAATGAGGTTATTTCTGGGTTATTAGCCTTCCTGTTATATGATACCTTATGTGGAGGCCCTAATTGATGTAAATCAAACACAGCTTGCAGAAAAAAGTCAAAGTCATCCTTCAGATATTTGGTGGATCTTGGGGCATCTCAGGAGTTCAGTATTTAAAGCTACTTTTTTGAGATGAGATTCCATGTAGCTAATAACACAAATAAATCCTTTCTTATTCGTAAATTAGCAGGTTCAGAGAAGTGGAAATTGAAGGAGAGCATTGGCATTTTGGTTTGCTGAATAAGCTTTAGACAGAAATTAGACTGAAAAGTATCGAGTGGGAGGGTTTTATTGTACAGTTCAATAACCTTGCCAACATATTTTTATTAAGGCATTCTTACATAAACCATTAAGCTTTAGGTTAATTTTTACAGATATTTTCTGGCTGTACTTAACGAAGAGGAGTAGAATGAAGCACAAGAAAGAATTTCCTCTAGAACTCTCAGGTCTCTCTGCGTAGCTGTGTGCGGGAGGGATTTCTGGGGCTCTTTGGTTGTCAGAGGAGCCTGTTGTTATGTGCACATTAGCAAGAGGAGGTTGCTATTTTCTCATTTTTGCTCCTGGACATTAGCTCTGTCATGGGAGATTCTGACGTGCAGGCATATTATTTTTATCTGGAAAGAAAGAAAAATATGGTTTGCTCTCTTTTTTTCCTTAAGGTCTTGTTCATTCATTATGTTCCCTGCCTGTCTCAGAGAGAAATTGCTCTCTGCCTGGAAAGGTGTGGCCAGTGCAAGACTCTTCAGAGGGAGAGGGTACTTCCCAGTGGAAGTAGGCTTGGGTGGGGGGTGGGGGAAGGTAGGGGTAGGGGGAGCCCCAGAGGCCACACCCACTCAGGGAAGTCTTGGTGCAGCAGAAGGTGCGGGAGGGTTGGGATCAGAGCCCCTGGCTTTAAAGACAACTCTGTTGCTTAATAACCACATGGCACTGGAGAATGCTGTTGTAGTCATTTAGTTGCTATGTCCTGTAGGACTCTTGTGCCACCCCATGGACTACAGGCCGACAGGTTCCTCTGTCCATGGGATTTCCCAGGCAGAATACTTGAAAGGGTTGCCATTTCCTCCTCTTAGGGGATCTTACTGACCCAGGAATTAAACCAGTGTCTCCTGCACTGCAGGCAGATTCTTTGCCACTGAGCCACCTGGGAAGCCCATACCTGGCTATCAAAGCATCAGAAACTCAAAGGTGACGTGACCTGACCCAACTCTCTGGATAACCAAAATCACAATCACCTTAGCACTCCTGACACACACACACGTGTGCACACACACACATGCTGCTCCTGATTTGGCACAATGGTCATATACCCTGTGCTGGTTGGTTTGGTGGAAATCCATGAATGTGAATAAAAGCAATGCGTTAACTGCCAGACACCATATAAAATGTTTGCTGTGGGTCTTTTTTTTCTCTATTGAAGTATAGTTGATTTATAGTGTTGTGTTAGTTTCACATGTAGAGCAAAGTGCATCAGTTATGTATATGCATCTATCCACTCCTTTTAAGGTTCTGTTCCCATATAGGTGTGGGGTCTTGATGGTGATGATCAAGGAAGTCTGAGAAGGGTCCAGGTGGGTATCTCGATGGCCTGTTGTAGCCAAGTGTTAGGGATGCTCAGTCAAGGGCACCTGGGGTTCACAAGGTCCATGGGGCAGCTCTGAACCTTGTATTTGTTCTCCATGGGAAGATGGGGAGAGAGTGAAGAGGCCAAAAGAATGGGGAGATGGGTGCTCCAGTCTCAAAATTGTGGTTTCATCCAGGAAGAAGACCACTAGAAGTCGCCACTTAGCAGTTTTGGGGTCTGGGCTGTCTGCTTTCCAGACACAAAGCCACCTGGGTCCTCTCTGCTCTGAGTCCTGCCAGCCTGGAGACTTGCAGGCCAGTGAGAGGCCTCCTAATTCTGTCTTAGCTATTTATTAAGACTGAGAGTCATAGGCCTTTTAAGTTTCCAGAAGAAACACTCAGCATTTTTGTCATGGAATCTTGGAAGATGAGAAGATTCAAAATTCCTTCAGTGCACAGTTTCCCAAACTTCTACCCAAAAGGATTATCCCTTTTATGTATTTTGTTAAACAAAGTGTTAATCGCTCAGTTGTGTCTGGTTCTTTTGGGACCTCATGGACTGTAGCCCTTGGAATTCTCCAAGCAAGAATATTGAAGTGGGTTGCCATTCCCTTCGCCAAGGGATCTTCCTGACCCAGGATTGAACCCAACTCTCCTGCATTGCAAGCAGATTATTTACCATTTGAGCCGCCAGGGAAGCTGTTAAATAAACCTGCGTTTAAACGTTTGAATTTAGTTTTAGAGGAAAATATATATCAATCTGGTACATGGAACTCCATCTCATTTGCAGTAAAGAGGGACTAATTGTGAAATGGCTACAGTGTTCTTCCCAACAGCTTGTTCGACTACCCACAGACACTTGAGCCACACCCAGAGCCAGTCACACACACAGCACACACACCCACAATGACACTGCCTGCCCAACACTCACACACCTCACAGACGTGCCCACACAATACACATGATGCACAAACACAAAATAACACACGACACACATGACTCAAGCACATGGTACACACAATAGATACGCCATATGCATAGAAACATGATACATATAACATACACACCATGCCTACACATGTTATATCCACAGCATACTCACATAGCCACCAGACACAAACATACAGGCACTAATCCTTTTCCACACAGAACGCACAGTCACATCACATCTGCAGTGCTAATGTCCAACACAACAATGACACACAGCTCACAGCACATGCAATGTGGAGACAAAATCACACACACACACTTCACATTCTTATGAAAAAGAAACATGGAAGGAAAACTTGAAATGTTAGCAGTAATTTTTCATTAGATGGTAGTATTTTGGGTAATTTTCATTTTCTCTGTTGCTCATTTCTATGCTGTCTAAATTTCACACAATGAATGGATATTGATTTGTAACTTTTAAAGAGAGTCACCATTTAATAACCCAGTGGTTTCTTCCTCTGGCAGCTCTGGACTTTTGGCTCAATGGTCTGATGCCCATCACATGTGTGTTTCTGGCAGAGGAAGATGCCAGTCACCTAAGGAGTCCAGAAATTCTGAGAAGGCATTTCTCAGCCCTGGACCCTCCATCTCCCCAGCCCCAAAGCTAATTTGGCTACAAGGATGTCAAGGTCGGGGGGGCCAGGCTCTGGATTCTGGCAGGGTCTCTAGCTCACTCCCCCATCCTCCCTTAGCCCCTCTTCCCTACTGTTTCATTCTATTTAAACTATTATTGTGTCTTTGGTCCTATTGTTAGACAGAAAATGCTTTTTTACTGACCTGAAGTAGATCTCATTTCTGTGCTTAGATGCTGTCTCCATTCAATGGACTCCTGGCTGTGGGCAGGTATCTGACTGCAGACTCTATATTTCAGTAAATAATCAATTGCCATTATAAATCAGGCACCATGCTTGGCTCTCAGAAGGTGGAGGTAGATCTGACTCCCTCGTGATGGCAGGCTCATAATAACTGAAATATGGTCAGTGGTTATTGCAGAGAGTTGACTTGATATTCTGAGGTTTAATATTAGCCACAATGATGCATAATAGTGAGACAGAGTTACAATTATGAATGCAAATGCATGTCTCCTGAGTTCTCATTCATCACCCATCTCTATTAGGCGTAACGCAAAACACTGGATGTTCAACATTCTGGGTTTACAATTTTTTTCTTTTTGTCTGTATCCCAACTAATTTTTTCTGGATTTCCAAAGCCATGCTTCTCCGCCTTCTGATGGCCACCCAGGTTCCCTGAGAGGTAAGTTTTGCTTTGGTAACTTTAGACTTTCCAAGCTTTTGGGGCAATGATATTAGGCATGGATTCTACAAGGAGCAAAGGCCCTGGGACATGTTGCAATCACAGGGCAAGAAACCAGGACAAGATAATTTACCACTATGATTTCCAAAATCTTTGCCGTGTTCTGTCCCTGAGTGAGGCTTGAATATTGCTTCAGTCTCTATTGGGGTGGGAGGTGTTGTATGATGAATAAAACTAAGTTTCTTATATTGTCTGTGCTCCCCTAGATCCAAGGAGGTTTTGGGCATTAGATATGTGGTGGCGCTGGTGATTTTGTAAATAAACTATGAAAGTGTACACACACAGATGTATCCACCAAGTGGAGTTTAGGGATCCCAGGGAATGGGAAAGGCATCTTTGGAGTGAGACCTTTAAACTGGAGCCTGAGGTTTAAAGGTGAACTGAGCAATGATAAAGTGAGAAAATATTTTATGCCAAAGACACAGCATGCATGAAAAACCTTGAGGCAGGATAGAGTGGAAGATACCTAGGACCACACAGGAGTCCAGTGGTAACAAGAGAGAGAAAGAGGACTGATACTGGTTGAAGCTGTGAACCTGGACCGGAATGCAGACTGGGTGGCCGTATTAAGTTTTGTTTCTTTATGAACAAGCAACTTACAAGAAGGGCATCCCCAGTGGCTCAGTGGTCAAGAATCTCCCTGCAATGCAGGAGACATCTATCCCTGGATTGGGAAATGGCAACCCATTCCAGTATTCTTGCCTGGGAAATTCCATGGACAGAGAAGCCTGTTGGGCTACAGTCCATGGGGTTGTAGAGTCTGACATGACCTAGTGACAAAATAACAAAACACCTCATGAAAGATGTATTTTGAAAATGTATTCAGTAGCATGTAAGGCATTCAGCAATACAAAAAATACTACAACCTGCACCAAAGAGATGTGCTCAGCGTCTTTGTGTCTGCAGATCCTCTCTCCACCCTTCACCTGACCTGTGCCCTAGAGGCTGACTCCTCTGCACCTCCTTCTGGCTTCCTGTTGGGTTCAAAGATTGGAGCAAACAATGCACGAGGGCAGGTTTATCCCTTGGTTCCCACACTATAGCCAGGTTCTTCCTGAATTCAGGTTCCTGAAACTGCTCCCCTGCCCTTATTGCTGTAGCCCACCTGGTGGGGAAAACCCTGAGAGCCTTGTGGTCTCCCAGCACCCTATCCTTACCTTGGTAAACAGTTCCTCGATTTACCCTATTGACTGTGTCTACTGTTTCTTGCTGGTACCTACCATCATCAGGAAATGAAGGGATCATTGTATGTGTGTCTCTCCTCATTAAATCCCCTTCTTGTCTCTCAAAAGTAAGCTCTGTACTTGATACAAAATGCTCATTCCTCCGCTGGGTTTGTGCTCTCCATCCACTATGTACAGCAGCCACACAGTCAGCACTCTGCCCCCATCCATTTGCCCTTTCCATTTCAGTGCAGTCTTGGAATCAATTTCCTTTCCAGAAATGGCATTCTCTGTTTTTCCTGAAACTTTCTCTGGCCATCAGTGTCCATTTTGTCCCCACTGTGACTGGCTAGATGTCCTGGAAATTAACACCTCATCCCAACAACCCTTCAAAAAGATAGATGGGAATTGGTGTATCAATACACCAGCTCCCTCACCTGGTGAGATATGCTGGGGCACAGAGTTTCTCTGCAGAGTTCATCTCCCATGGTGTTAGCTGGCTTAATACTGCAGGCTTATTGGAAGGAAAGTTATGACCAACCTAGAGAGCATACTAAAAAGCAGTGACATTACTTTGTCAACAAAGGTCCTTCTAGTCAAGGCTATGGTTTTTCCAGTGGTCATGTATGGATGTGAGAGTTGGACTGTGAAGAAAGCTGAATGAAGAAGAATTGATGCTTTTGAACTGTGGTGTTGGAGAAGACTCTTAAGGGTCCCTTGGACTGCAAGGAGATCCAACCAGTCCATCCTAAAGGAGATCAGTTCTGGGTGTTCATTGGAAGAACTGACGTTGGATGGCATCACCAACTCAATGGATGTGGATTTTGGTGGACTCCGGGAGTTGGTGATGGACAGGGAGGCCTGGCGTGCTGTGGTTCATGGTGTCGCAAAGAGTCGAACACGACTGAGTGACTGAACTGAGCTGAACTGATTGGCTGCCTTCTCTTCCCTCTGACATCCTTCTCTCCTACTGGTGTTTGCTAGGATCAGCTCCCAATTACTTATCTTCATTTACACTATTACCCTCCCAAATAAGATAATATGTATGTGTCTTTATGTAAACTTGCAGAGACTTACTTTTAGGCTTCATGAAATTGATATCATACTGGCTGAAATTTTTTGTATCTTGTTTCTGCTCTACATTATAGATGAATCTGCTAGATTCATCTATATGCAGAGTACATCATGTGAAATGCTGGGCTGGAAGAAGCACAAGCTGGAATCAAGATTGCCAGGACAAATATCAATAACCTCAGATATGCAGATGACACCACACTTAGGGCAGAAAGTGAAGAGGAACTAAAAAGCCTCTTGATGAAAGTGAAAGAGGAGAGTGAAAAAGCTGGCTTAAAACTCAACATTCGAAAAGTGAAAATCACAGCATCCAGTCCTATCACTTCATGGAAAATAAATGAGGAAACAATGGAAACAGTGAGAGACTTTATTTTCTTTGGCTTCAAAATCACTACAGATGATGACTACAGCCATGAAATTAAAAGACGTTTGCTCCTTGGAAGGAAAACTATGACAAACCCAGACAGCATATTAAAAAACAGAGACATTGCTTTGCCAACAAAGGTCTGTCTAGTCAAAGCTATGGTTAAGTTGGACTATAAAGAAAGCTGAGCACCAAAGAATTGATGCTTTTGAACTGTGGTGCTAGAGAAGACTTCTTGAGAGTCCCTTTGACTGCAAGGAGAATCCAACTAGTCCATCCTAAAGGAAATCAGTCCTGAATATTCACTAGAAGGACTGATGCTGAAGCTGAAACTCCAATACTTTGGCCACCTGATGTGAAGAACTGACTCATTTGAAAAGACCCTGATGCTGGGAAAGATTGAAGGTGGGAGGAGAAGGGGACAACAGAAGATAACATGGTTGGATGGCATCACCAACTCGATGGACGTGAGTTTGAGCAAGCTCCGAGAGTTGGTGATGGACAGGGAGGCCTGGCGTGCTGCAGTCCATGGGGTTGCAAAGAGTTGGACATGGATGAACAACTGAACTGAAGTGAACTGATAATGGTATCAGTTTCTGTAATTCATTCATTTTATTTTTCCCTAAAAAAAATTGTGAAGTATAGTTGATTTACAATGTGTTAGTTTTAGGTGCAGAGCAAAGTGAATTAGTTGTGTTCGTGTGTGTGTATATATATATATATATATATATTCTTTTTCATTATGGTTTATTACAGTATATATTGAGTATACTGAGGTTTATATTGACTAAATCCCTGTGCTATACAGTAGGGCCTTCTTTATCCATCCAATATATATATAACAGTTGGCATCTGCCAATCTCAAACTCCCAATCTTTCCCTCTTCCACCAGCCATAAAAAGAATGAAATAATGCCATTTTCAGGAATATGAATGGACCTGGAGATTGATATTGAGTGAAGTCAGAGAAAGACAAATATCATATGCTATCTTTTATATGTGAAATCTAAAATGAGGGTACAAATAAACTTATCTACAAAACAGAGATAGAGTTACAGATGTAGAAGACAAACATTGTTATCAGAGTTTAAGGGGGAGAGATAAATTGGAAGATTGACTTTTACTCACTGCTATATACAAAATAGATAACTAGTAAGGACAAGGAACTCTACTGAAAACTCTGTAATGGTTTGTATGGGAAAAGAATCTAAAAAAGAGTAAATATATGCTAACTGATTCACTTTGCTGTACACTTGAAACTAACACAAACATAGTAAGTCAACTATACTCGAATAAAAAATTTTTTAAAATAGCATATTCCAGATAATTTTTTGATTGCTGCTGCTGCTGCTAAGTCACTTCAGTTGTATCCAACTCCGTGTGACCCCATAGACAGCAGCCCACCAGGCTCCTCCGTCCCTGGGGTTATCCAGGCAAGAACACTGGAGTGGGTTGCCATTTCCTTCTCCAATGCATGAAAGTGAAAAGTGAAATTGAAGTTGCTCAGTCATGTCCGACTCTTCACGACCCCTTGGATTGCAGCCTACCAGGCTCCTCTATCCCTGGGATTTTCAGGCAAGAGTACTGGAGTGGGTTGCCATTGCCTTCTCCAGATATGTTGCAAATATCTTCTTCCAATTTGTGTCTTATCTCCTCATGCTTTTATAGTAACTTTAAATAAGCAGAAGCATTATGAGGTCATAAAGGTGGAAGAAATGATATGATGTGGTTGTGCTTTTATAAAAGTTTTCTTGGTAATCAGATGAATAGAATAGGACATAGTTCAGACAAGTGAAAAGAGAAAAACCCATTGGTGATCACTGGCATAGCAAATCAGATGGAAAAGTGGGTGGTTTAAAACTACAGAGAATTCAGTGATAATGGGGAGAAATAATTACATCCAAGAGATAATTTGGAGATGAATTTATGAAGCTTAATGGCAGAGGAAAAAAGTAGGTGTTTACTTAGATTCCACATGTGTTATCATGTAGCATTTGCCTTAATATTTCTGATTTACTCCATTTTGTATGATGATCTCTAGGTCCATCCATGTAGCTGCAAATGGCATTATTTCATTCCTTTTAATGGCTGAATAGTATTTCATTGTATATATGTACCACAACGTCTTTATCCATTCATCAGTTGGTAGACATTTATTCGCGTCCATGTCTTGGCTATAGTGCTGTTGAGAACATAGGGTGCATGTATCTTTTCAAATTATAGTTTTGCCTGAATATATGTCAAGGAGTGGGATTGCTGGATCCAAGGAGGGGATGATGGATTGGGAGTTTGGGATTAGCAGATGCAAATATTATTAAGGGCTTCCCTGATAGCTCAGTTGGTAAAGAATCTGCCTGTAATGCAGGAGATCCTGGTTTGATTCATGGGTTAGGAAGACCTACTGGAGAAGGGATAGGTTACCCCACTCCAGTATTCTTGGGCTTCCCTTGTGGCTCAGCTGGTAAAGAATCCGCCTGCAATGTGGGAGACCTGGGTTATATCCCTGTGTTGGGAAGATCCCCTGGAAAAGGGCAAGGCTACCCACTCCGGTATTCTGGCCTGGAGAATTCCATGGACTGTATAGTCCATGCAATCGCAAAGAGTCAGACACTACTGAATGACTTTCACTCACACAATATTTTTAAGGAATAAACAACAAGTTCCCATTGTAGAGAATGAAATTATGTTCAATATCCTATAATATACAAAAATGAAAAAAAATAAACTAAATCACTTTGCTGTATAGCAGAAACTAATACATTGTAAATCAACCATACTTCAATTAAAAGTACATTACATAAATTTAAAAATATCTGCTTAAAATTAGATTCCAGTAAAGACTGGCTTCCCTGATGGCTCAGACAGTAAAGACTCTGCTTGCAATGCAGGAGACCCAGGTTCAATCCCTGTTGAACAACACTATAAGCCAACTTTACCTGGTTGACATTTATAGAACATTGCCATCCAACAATAGAGTACACTTTTAAAAAAGTGTACATTGGATGTTATCAATATAAACACATTATGAATCACAAAAATAAACTCAATAAATGCAGAAGGATTCAGATCATATAGAATATATGCTATCTAACAACAGTGAAAGAAAATTAGAAATAAATAACAAATAAAGATGTTAAATTCCTTAAATATTTGGAAAATAAATAACAAATACCACATTTCTAAATGACCTGTTTGTCAAAAAATAAATAAAAATTGAAATTTGAATGTATTTTGAACTGGATGAAATGAAAACACAATATATTAATATTTATGAGATGCTGATCAAAGCAGCATTTAGAGGGAAATGCATAGCACCAAATATCTATATTAGAAAAGAAGATCTTAAACCAATGGCCTCAGGTTCCAGCTTAAGAAACTAGAAAAAGATGAGGAAATGTCAGTAAGCAGAATAAATGAAACAATATTGATCAGACTAGAAATCAGTGAGCTAGAAAAGAGAAAAAAAAATGAAACCAAAACAAAGTTATTTGAGAAATTTAATAAAATCAGTAAATCTTTATATATTTTTATCTGAACAAATAGAGTAAAGGTAATAATTACCAATATCAGTACTGAGAGTGTGATTTCTACAGGTATCAAGAGGATAATGGGGCAATATTATAAATTACTTTATGAAACCAAATTAGCCAACTTAACTGGCAAAATTCCATAAAAGACACCATCTACTAAGGATTTCTCAAGAAGAATTAGGTAACCTATAGCCTTTATCTATGGTAAAGAATCTGCCTGCAATGCAGGAGATCTGAGTTCAGTCCCTGGACTGGGAAGAAGCCCTGCAGAGGAGAATGGTTGCCCACTCCAATATTCTCACCTGGAGAATTCCATAGACAGGGGAATCTAGTGGGCTACAGTTCGTGAGGTTTCATACAGTGGGACATGACTGAGCAACTAACCTTTGCATTTTCCCAAGAAAACTCCCAGCCATCCAGTTTCATCAGTCAGTTCTGCCAAGCACTTGAAGAAGAAATGATAACAATTCTATAAAACTCCTGCAGAAAGTGGCAAAGACAAGAATATCTCGCATCTCATTCTATAGACCAGAACAATTCTGATACTAAAAATCAGATAAAGACAGAATTTAAAAGTTCGATATTCCTCATGCAAAGGTTCTTTAATTTTTTTTAGTAAATCAAATTGAACAAATAAAAACAGTCTTATCATGAGAAGAGAGTTGGGAGAGAGCTGGGGATGGGGAGAGTTGAAAGAGGAATTTTCATAGTGGGAGACTTAATTGTGTCTAAATACTTAGCAGGAAGGAATCAGCACCCACAGAGCAATATGGATCACATAATCTTTTCTAGATCAGAGTTTCTCAACTATGGTTCTGCATTTGAATTGCCTTAAGAACTTCGAAAAAATGCTGATGCCTCGGCCACTATCTTTATCCTCCAAACCTTCCTTCTGGAATGATGTTGGTAGATATGAAAAAAAGAATAAAAGTTCACAAAGTGATTTAATGTGCACTCATGATTAAGAACCACTTCCTAGAATATGGGGACCATGATCCCAAGCATAGGTCAAATAGTTGATCTTAGGTAGAGGAAAGCTGTTCACTCTCATGGGGAGAAAGCAAGTAAGATAGAAAGAGTTGCAGGTAAATTTGAGAGTTTGATGGGAAAGCATTAAGGTAGATCCTCTTGGTTTATATGAAACTTCACACAAAGTGACTCTATAATTCTAGACCCACCAACTAAAGATTGTCAGACAAGGAGAATGAGGGAGAATGAGATTGAAGGGCTTACTCATGGTTACACAGTGGTTGAGTTGGAACAAGATCTCCTGGATCTGGAGACACCATGACATCCCCATGTCTGAAGGGACCCCAACCCTATCAGTGAAGCAGCTGTGTTTGGGATAAGTTTGGGAAAGAGGCAGTTAAGAGTATGATTTGTCAGTCTCTGGAATTTTTTCGTTTAGTAAACTTGTATGTGTCAGATCTTAATTCATTTCAAAGCAGCAAGGATTGATGAAGGCTAAATATCAATAACCTCAGATATGTAGATGACACCACCCTTATGGAAGAAAGTGAAGAGAGGAACTAAAAAGCCTCTCGATGAAAGTGAAAGATGAGAGTGAAAAAGTGGCTGAAAGCTCAACATTCAGAAAATGAAGATCATGGCATCTGGTTCCATCACTCCATGGGAAATAGATGGGGAAACAGTGGAAACAGTGTCAGACTTTATTTTGGGGGCCTCCAAAATCACTGCAGATGGTGACTGCAGCCATGAAATTAGAAGACGCTTACTCCTTGGAAGAAAAGTTATGACCAACCTAGATAGTATATTCAAAAGTAGAGACATTACTTTGCCAACCAAGGTCCGTCTAGTCAAGGCTATGGTTTTTCCAGTGGTCATGTATGGATGTGAGAGTTGGACTCTGAAGAAGGCAGAGAGCCAAAGAATTGATGCTTTTGAACTGTGGTGTTGGAGAAGACTCTTGAGAGTCCCTTGGACTGCAAGGAGATCCAACCAATCCATTCTGAAGGAGATCAACCCTGGGATTTCTTTGGAAGGAATGATGCTAAAGGTGAAACTCCAGTACTTTGGCCACCTCATGCAAAGAGTTGACTCATTGGAAAAGACTCTGATGCTGGGAGGGATTCGTGGCAGGAGGAGAAGGGGCAACAGAGGGTGAGATGGCTGGATGGCATCACTGACTCGATGGACGTGAGTCTGAGTGAACTCCGGTAGTTGGTGATGGACAGGGAGGCCTGGCGTTCTGTGATTCATGGGATCGCAGAGTGGGACACGACTGAGTGACTGAACTGAACTGAACTGAATGGATGCTCAGGAGACAAATGAAAACACATGAAGGACTTAATGACAACATAATGATTTCTTTTTTATCACTATCTTTTCATGTTGGTTTTACCATGAAATTAATAATTTGTGTTCAACTTACTCTAGAGTTAGAGGATGTAGGGTCGGACCCTGGGAGCCATGATGGCCCACCCCCTCTTCTCCCTCTCGCCGGCGAGAAGGTCCCTAACAGAAGGATCCTCCCAGATCCTAGGAACCAATGACAGAACACTTCACCGATTGCCATGATGAGCCGCCCTTCCTCTGCCCCGACTGTGGGGAAGTCCTTATGCTCTAACGGAGGGAGCCTCCCGGATCCTGGGAACCAATGACAGCACACTTCACCAGCTAAAGCCACCCCACCCCAGCCATGTAGAGGGACCTATCAGCTCGGGACACCTCGGCCCGGCAACCTATCCAAACCCCCATCCATTAACCTGGCCATCCCTCACAATGTGCGTATATAAACAAACTTCTAACACGGTCTGGGCGTGCGGACTTCCGAGACCTGCCCGGTTCGGGTCCGGGAACCCCCACGCGGGAGCGCATCGTCATTAAAGCCTGTTACACACTCTTTTGGTATGCTGGTCGTCTTTTACCTAACATTCGGTGCCCAACATGGGGCTCGAGGCGAGGGCCCATCCCGCAATGAGCGGGATTTGCGGCCCCCTTGCATCTGGCCCGCGCTGGACCAGGTCACCCCGTCACCTCTCCAGGACCATTCATCCATCTGGCAGGATACGGGGTAAGTTCCATCGGTGGGGCTCTGGGGGTTTTTGCTTCCATGGCGATTAAGCCTAGGGTGTCCCAGTTCCGGTAAATCGTGGCTGTGTCTGGACTCCCTCTGCAAGCCAAGCTTGCTTCCTCGCCTCCTGTCAATTTGCAGATGCCCATCTTGGCTGAGTGGCCTTCTCCTCGCTGGGTTGATGGCCCGTCCGGGGACGCCTGACCAGACTACTCCCAGCCCCATTAATGACTGGTCCAGGACCTTCGCTTCATAGTCGCCATGGGGGCAGCTCCCTCCAAGCCCAACCGGCCCTGGTCTACACCACTAGAATGTTTACTTGCCAACCTCAGAACTCTACATATCTCTGGAGAAATTCGTTCCAAACGCTTAACCTTTCTTTGTTCTGAGGCATGGCCCCAATATTCTTTAGATAACGGCTCACAATGGCTGCCAACCAGAACTTTCGATTTAAACATCCTCCGTGACTTAGATAATTACTGCCAGAAGATAGGAAAATGGTCTGAGGTACCCTACGTATGGGCTTTCTGGCTGTTGCGCTCCTGTCCCACCCCTATATACCCACTGTTCCTCTTCTGAAATTCTTCTATCACCCTTGTCAACTTCTCCCATGTCTTCCCCTCCTCCACCACCCTCACAGCCCAGCCCTCCTGTGACAAAGCCACCTCTATATCCACCCCTCCTTTCATGCCCAGGTTCACTGACCTCCCCCACACCAACCTCCCCTCTATCGCCCTCAGCCACTCACTCCATATCCAACTCTCCTGTGACTATGCCTCCCGCCGCTCCCTTGACGCTGTCCTTGGCTCTGTCTCTCCATCCACCCCTTCCTCCTCATCGCCTCCTCCCCCACCACTCTCACAGCCCAACTCTCCTGTGACTATGCCTCCTGCCACTCTTGGCTCCGTCTCTCCATCCACCTCTTTCCCCCTTATCGTCTCCCCTCTCACTGTTCTCACAGCCCAACTCTTCTATGACTATGCCTCTCACCGCTCCCATGGCTCCACCTCAATATCCACCCCTTCCTCCATGCCCCCCGCCCCTTTCTGACTCACCAGTCAGCTCACACACAAGGTCGCAGACCGCTCCCAATCTGCCACCAGCTCCCTGCTTTCTCCGCCAGGGGGCTGGCCCAGAGGGTCTCACCCATGTCCACGTGCCCTTTTACTCCAACATCTTGCCCATATTTAACAACGGCTAGGCTCCTACTCAGCCAACCCCTCAACTACATCAAAAACTTTACCCAGCTGTCTTGGTCTTACGCCCTCACCTGGCAAGACATATTTGTCATCCTGGGGTCCACTACTACCCCCAAAAAAGAAAGGCCATTTGGGCCACAGCAAGAGTGGTAGCAGACCAGAGACATGTAGCCAGCCCAGCAGACCCAGCCTGGCCACTCGGAGCAGCTGCTATTCCAGACATAGACCCAGACTGAGACTGTCAGGAGGGACAGAGAGGCGGAGCCAACATTCACTACATGATAGAATGCCTATTAGAGGGAATGGAGACCACCTCCCTTTAGGTAGTAAACCTACTTAAGCTAGATGAAGTGACCCAGGGCCCTGATGAAAACCCAGCAGCCTTTCTTAACAGACTGACAGAGGCTCTCACCACCTATACCCGGATTGCCCCAGATTCTCCGGCGAGGGTTACTACCCTAGCCAACCATTTTATATCCCAATCAGCTTCAGACATCAGAAAAAAAGCTCTCCAAGGCTGAGGATGGGCCTTGGACCCCCTCCAAGACTTGGTAAAAATGGCCTTTAAGGTTTACAATGCCCAAGAGGAAGCCACCGAAGCCAGCTGCAAGGCAAGGCTTAAACAAAAGCCGAACACCAGGCTAACCTCCTTGAGAGACACACCCAGGCAACTGGTAGCAGCCCTGCGGCTGGCCACGGGACAGAGGGTGGGTCCCCAGAAGCCATTGCCAGGAGCCTGCTTCAAATGCAGTCATGAGGGCCACTGGGCCCGCCAATGCCCAAACCCCAGGCCCCCAACAAAGCCCTGTCCTCATTACAAATAGCCGGAACATTGGGAGAGTGATTGTCCCCAGGCGACTCAGGCCCCGGCCTCACCGGGCCAAGGTCTGGGCTCCCAAAAGGACATTTCCTCCCCACATCCCATCTTGGAACTTCTCTCCTTTGGTGAAGATTGATGGCGCCCAGACTTGGGGACCCCCATGACCCAAGCCGAGCCCAGGGTAATGCTTCAAGTGGCGGGTAAGTCTGTCAATTTCTTGATGGATACGGGGGGCTGCTTACTCGGTCCCTCCCCTCCTTCGGGGACACCTTGCATCCTTCCCAGGCCTCGGTGGTGGGTAAGGATGGCGCATCTTCACGACCCTTGCAGACTGGGCCACAGCCCTGTCAGCTTGACCACTTCCTGTTTGCACACTCTTTTCTGATAATCTCTTCATGCCCCACTCCCCTGCTGGGGCAAGATATTTTAGCTAAGCTTAGGGCCACCATTCACTTACCTCTCTCATTTTCCCAGTCTCTCACCTTGCCCCTGTTCCTCCTCTGCTCCCCTGAGGCTCCAATTGTCGACCCTACCATCTGGGACACTGAAATCCCTCTGGTAGCAATCCATAACACCCCCATCCTGATTAAACTACGTGATCCTTCCCACTTCCCAAGCTGCCCTCAATTCCCCATCTCTCAGACTCACCTATGTGGTCTTAAGCCAATCATAGACCATCTCTTAGGCCAAGGCCTCCTGGTCCCCACGGCCTCGCCCTGACATACCCCCGTTCTCCCGGTACAGAAAGCTGCTGGTGGCTACCGACTGGTCCAGGACCTTCGACTGATAAACGAGGCCATGATCCCTGCCCATCCAATTGTTCCCAATCCCTGTACCTTCCTTTCTGACATCCCTAGCAGTACGACTCACTTTACTGTCATAGACCTCAAAGATGCCTTTTTCACTGTTCCCTTACACCCAGACTGCCAGTTCTTTGCTTTCACATGGACCGACCCAGAAACCTTACAGTCCTCCCAGCTAACATAGACAATCCTCCCCTAAGGGTTTAGAGACAGCCCCCATTTTTTGGCCAGGCTCTGGCCCGGGATCTGGCCACATGCCCTCTGGCCCCTAGTGTCCTCTTACAGTATGTGGGTGACCTTCTGCTCTGCAGCCCCTCACAAGCTCTCTCTCAGATACATACCACTATTCTTCTTAACTTCCTTAGCTCTAAAGGATACCAAACATCTCAACAAAAGGCCCAACTCACCCAGACCTCTGTGACTTACTTAGGTCTAAAGATTACCCCCAACCACCAAGGGTCTAACTACTGACAGACTCAGCCTTCTCCAAGACCTCTGCCCCCTTCCACTGGAGAACAAATCTTGTCCTTTTGGGGTTAACAGGATTCTTCCAGCACTGGGTCCCCAACTATGCTTCACTGGTTAAACCCCTCTACACAGCCACAAAAGACACACCCACCGGACTGCTCTCTTCAGAAACAGAGGTCAAAAAGGCTTTCTGCAACCTCCACTCAGCTTTGCTGTCCTCTTCCCCATTCTTCCTGCCCAATCCCAATCTCCCCTATCACCTGTAAACTGATGAAAAAGGAGGCATAGCCTTTGGAGCCCTCATACAGCCTGCGGGCTCTGAAACGCTGCCAGTGGCATTTATCTCCAAACAGTTAGACCCCACCGCCCGGGATGGTTCCCCTGCCTACATATCCTGGCAGCAGCAGCTTCTCTATATACAAATGCAAAAAAAAAAAAAAAAAAAAAAAACAAAACTAATTCTAGATAAACCCCTAACTATATTCTCACCACACTGCCTGGCCGACCTCCTCGCTTCCAAATTCCTGTCAGACCTTAGCAACTCTTGGCTCCAGCAATTCACCATTACTAAGACACCCCCTGCCTCCTGCCAGTAAGTGACACGCCCTGTCCAATGCTGGATTGGCCTCATCCGCTGTGGCTGTTGCCAATCACAACTTTGGCTATACTCTTCGCCATTGGACTGGCTGTCACGGCTCCCCACAGGACTGGCCGCCCACACTCCGACTTTCACTGGCCCTTACTTACCTTATCATCTGTTCACTACTCCTGGGGTGCTATTCTTAGAACGGCCTGACCTGGCCATATGTATCTAGCCTGCCTTGAAGACTTTATCTTGACCCTACTACAAGACCTCTGGCTGGCTACCCCGATTATTGACTGTAACTCTTTCATCCAGGCAATTTCTGATCTGCACTTACAGGAGACCTTCCTCCTTTTCACAAAAGCTCAAATTGATTTTTTTCTCCTTTATCACTCTCCTCCTAATATCATAGCTAAACATGCTCTTGTCACTATTCCTCCTGGCCATGATAACATGGATGGGGACAACCTACGCCCTGCCCCCAGGGCTACACCAAATGAGACCACAAAAACTGGGTTCACAGCCTACACTTATGTCCACCAAGACTGTTATGCTCCACCTGCCCAGTCATGCTCTCATGGAGGTAAATGGTATTGGATGGCCAAGAGCCTTGGGACAGCCAAATCAAGTTCAGCCTCTAACCGCCATAAAGCTGGAGGCAAAGATCTCTGTTTTATCATGCAAACTCACTATGGAATGACAGGAGGGAAGGGGGCCCAAGATCAGAGGCAAAAACAAACCCAACATAAGGTCCAACAGGACCTCATAAAGTTAGCAACTGAAGCCTCTGATCCACACCATGAGCCCAACAAACTCCTAGACCAAGTTCATCAGACGCTCAAACCCTTAGATTTTTCATCCCAAATTTTCACCAGCATCAACGACACCTATCAGACCCTGACTGAAACCTCACCAAACCTCTCATGTTGGCTCTGTCTTCCCTTGAGACCCTGACCGTTCCTTGCCCAACTGATTCCCAGCAAATGGGTAGAGGCCCAAAATCTCACTCGAAATGCCACAAAAGTAACCTGGCTAATGGGGCCCTTGACCACCAAGGTACTGTATCTACCAGCCAATGCCTCTTGCGTTCTGGCCAATGACACCTCATTAACCACAGTGGCCTGTGATGGCTCAAGACGAGGCCCCCTATCCCCAAACCCTCCAATATGCGGAAAACCTGGGATATTCTTTCTCTGTAGTCAAACCACCTTATTACAGTGTTTTCAGCCCAACTGGACTCAGCCTGGCACCCTGGTCTTCCTTGTGCCCTATCTGACCATTCTGACCCCACAGGCGATGGAAGACCAGATCCAACCAACCCACCGCCAATGGAGGGCATTAGCTGCAGCTCCCCTGCTCCTTGGAGGAGGTTTATTCACAGCCTTAGGACTGGGGGCAGGAGCATTGGGATCAGCCACGCACTTTTGCTACAAGCTGTCCACAGACCTCAATCGAGACCTAGACAAGGTGGCAGACTCCCTAATGGCATTACAGACCCAGATAACCTCTCTGGCAGCAGTGGCTCTCCAAAATTGAAGGGTCCTAGACCTGCTAATGGCTGAAAAAGGGGGAAACCTGTCAGTTCCTAAGGGAAGACTGTTGTTTTTTTCATTAATGCCTCGGGGATAGTTCAGAACAAGGTCTGAGAACTGAGAAAAAGCATCAGACTTAGACAGGCCCAGTCAGGCGGTTCTGACTTTTGGGATGGTGGAAGTCATCTTGGGCAAAATGGCTTCTCCCACTTCTTGGATCCCTCACAGCCTTGCTCCTCAACCTGTTGATAGGACCTTGTGTTTCTCAGATCATCCTCCGCAGGGTCAGGGAGCTGACCCAGACGGCTACTGGACAGATGTTGATGGTGGCCACATACTCCACACTCCCGTCCAGAGACCCTGAGGCCCCCTAAAGGTCACTGGGATCTGGCCAACACCCTCAGCTCCAATGACACCCTAGTTCAGCAGGAAGTAGCCAGAAATGATAATGGCGTCCCTTATCCTATCAAAAGGGTCAGAATGTAAGGTCGGACCCCGGGGGCCATGATGGGCCGCCCCTCCTCTCCCTTGCACCGGCGAGAAGGTCCCTAAGAGAAGGATCCTCCCAGATCCTGGGAACGAATGACAGAACACTTCGCTGGTTGCCATAATGAGCCGCCCCTTCTCTCCTCCGACTGTGGGGAAGTCCTTAAGCTCTAATGGAGGGAGCCTCCTGGATCCTGGGGACCAATAACAGCACACTTCTCCAGCTAAAGCCGCCCCACCCCAGCCACGAAGAAGGACCTATCAGCTCTCGATACCTCAGCCCGGCAACCTATCCAAACCTCCATCCATTAACCTGGCCATCCCTCACATCGTGCATATATAAGCAAACTTTTAACTCAGTCTGGGCCCGTGGACTTCCGCGACCTGCCCCATTTGGGTCCGGGAACCCTGCCCGGGAGCGCTTTGCCATTAAAGCCTGTTAGACACTCTTTTGGTGTCCCGGCGTCTTTACCTAACAGAGGATAGTGCAACTTCTGGGTCTAAGAAGATAGGTTGATGTGTTCTACTTACATGTTTGTCTTTTGAGAATAAGAGGTGACATTTTCACTGAAATTCCAACACAAGCAGAACATCATTGGTTGCACTTTGCTTTTCTTACTTAACAACTTAGAAATATATGTCTTCATTTTTTAAATTATTGATTAGCATGATTTGAGAATTGTTTCAAAGAGAAATTTGATGTTACTAATTCACAAAAATATGACTGTCCAGCTCCCTTTCACTCCAAGAATTTTTCATTTGTTTTCACAGTCAGGAAGATGAATAGGGTATAGGAAACTGAAACCTCAGACCTAAAGGTAGTGAGTTTCTTGGGACATTTATAACCCTGCTTAGAGATTTCTCTGCCCAGGGACCATGGAGTTTGGGACTTCAAAGAGGATTTGATTGGGACTGGGGGAAGATGAAGGGACTCTTGTCAATCAGATATTTTGAACCTTTTAGCATTTGCTATTTCAAGTGTATGAACTAGCTGGCACTCACTAACAGGACAAAATAAAAAATTAATGAAAATTTAAACTTTCAAATCAAAAAGGTTTTTAAACTATTCAGAAAGAGGTATTTAAACTGTTGCATCTGCCTACTTATGAAAGAGAGATGCTACTGTTATTCACCTGGGAACTATCTTCAGTAATAAATTTGGGTAAAATTCTATCTGGTTTTCTTATGTATTCTTCTTATACTATATCAGTGCTGTAGGTGCAAGGGAATATGATTGGAAGAAGAAATGCATGTGGAACTATTAATATGTTAGACTAGAGTTTGCCCTTTCTTTTGGCAGGTTCAGTCAAACAGTTCAGTCGCTCAGTCATGTCTGACTCATTGGGACCTCATGGGCTGCAGCACAGCAGGCTTCCGTGTCCATCACCAACTCCCAGAGCTTATTCAAACTCATGTCCATTGAGTCAGTGATGGCATCCAACCATCTCATCCTCTGCCATCCCCTTCTCCTCCTGCTCCCAATCTTGCCCAGCATCAGGGTCTTTTCCAAAGAGTCAGTTTTTTTGCATCAGGTGGCCAAAGTATTGAAGTTTCAGCTTCAGCATCAGTCCTTCCAATGAATATTCAGAATTAATTTCCTTTAGGATGGACTGGTTGGATTCTCTTTGCAGTCCAAGAGACTCTCAAGAATCTTCTCCAACACCACAGTTCAAAGCATCAATTCTTTGGTGCTCAGCTTTCCTTATAGTCCAACTCTCACATCCATACATGACTTTTTAATATGCTGTCTAGTTTTGCAATAGCTTTTCTTCCAAGGAGCAAGCATCTTTTAATTTCATGGCTGCAGTCACCATCCATAGTGATTTTTGGAGCCCAAGAAAATAAAGTCTGTCACTGTTTCTATTGTTTCCCCATCTATTTGCCATAAAGTGAGGGACCAGATGCCATGATCTTAGTTTTCTGAATGTTGAATTTTAAGCCAACTTTTTCACTCTCCTCTTTCACTTTCATCAAGAGGAACTTTTGTTCTTCGCTTTCTGCCATAAGGGTGGTGTCACCCTCATATTCGGCAGGTTAGCAGATGTAAAATGAGACTGTGGGATTTTGAAGGGGTTCATTTTGATGACTTCAACTAATGAGCAAGAGTTTACCAAGAAGAGAGTATTATCAGTTAAGTTTTTACTAATAGTATTGGCACATCATTAACATAGAGTTAAATGCATAGATTTTAAAGGTGAAGTTTGATTAGTTTTAAAAATATGTTCATCCCCATGAACATATAGAGCGTTTAACACATTCCAAAGAGCTCCTTCATGACCTTACCCCATACATTCTGGCTGCCTCTCTCCAGAGAAAACCACAGTTCTGATTTCTAACACCATCGATTAGTTTCATCTGTTTCATGTAAGTGGAATCACCACATTCTTTTGCTCAGAAAAATGCTTTTGAGATTCTTCAATATTGTTGCATGTATTAATAGTTTTTTGTTTTATTGTATTTATTCATACATCACTGTATGAAAACACCACTATTTATTTGTCTATTCTATTAGTGGACATTTGGGTCCTTTTTTCTTTCTCCCTCTTTCTTCCTTCCTCCCTCTCTCTTTTGTTCTTTGTTTTGGTCATATGTATAATTTTATAAGAAATTGCCAAACTAATTTCCTAAGTATTAGCTTTACCACTTTCCTCTACCATCATTAGCGTATAAGAGTTCTAGGTGCTCCACATCCTCAACAACATTTAGTGTGGTCATTCTTTTTGATTTCAACTACTTTAAAGTTTGAAGTGATATCTCATTAGGGCTTTAGTATGCATGTCTCTGATGATTAATAATGTTGAGCCCTTTGGCATGTGAATACTAGCCATTATATATCTTTCTTTGTGAAGAATATGTTCAAGCTTTTTGCCCAATAGTTCTGGGGGCATTTTATTATTACAGTATAGGATGTATTTGTATATTTTAAGTACAGTCATTTGACAAATTTCTCTTGTCTTTGTCTTGAATATTCATTTATTTATCAATATTTGTTGATGAATGTTTTTAATTTTTATGAAGTTAAATTGATCAGTATTTATTTTCGTTTTTACTTAATTCCTTTGGGTTCTTCACTAAGACATCTTTGCCTGCCCTGAGAATGTGAAGATATTCTCCTATCTTTTCTAACAGGAGCTTTTAGGTTTAGGTCTACAGTTTACACTGAATTAAATATTGTCAGTGCTGCTGCTGCTGCTGCTGCTGCTAAGTCGCTTCAGTCGTGTCCAACTCTGTGCTACCCCATGGATGGCAGCCCACCAGGCTCCCCCTTCCCTGGGGTTCTCCAGGCAAGAACACTGGAGTGGGTTGCCATTTCCTTCTCCAATGCATGAAAGTGAAAAGTGAAAGTGAAGTCGCTCAGTCGTGTCTGACTCTTAGCAACCCCGTGGGCTGCAGCCTACCTGGCTCCTCCATCCACGGGATTTTCCAGGCAAGAATACTGGAGTGGGGTGCCATTGCTTTTTCCGGGAGGGGCAGTGGTATGAGGTAGGTATTAAAGATCATCTTGTTTCATATGGATATTGAAATCTTTCAGAACATTTTGTTGAAAAGAATATTATTTCCCCTGTTGAATTACTTTGGTGACTTTGTCAAACATCTTTGCCTCTATAGATGTGGATCTATTTCTAGACTCTTATACTATTTTCTTTTCTTTCTTTCTTTTTTTTTTGTTTTTACTTTCAGTTCAGTTCAGTTCAGTCACTCAGTCGTGTCCGATTCTTTGCAACCCCATGGATCACAGCACGCCAGGCCTCCCTGTTCATCACCATCACTCGGAGTTCACTCAGACTCACGTCCATCGAGTCCATGATGCCATCCAGCCATCTCATCCTCTGTTGTCCCCTTCTCCTCCTGCCCCCAGTCCCTCCCAGCATCAGTCTTTTCCAGTGAGTCAACTCTTCGCATAAGGTGGCCAAAGTACGAAGTTTCAGCTTTAGCATCATTCCTTCCAAAGAAATCCCAGGGTTGATCTCCTTCAGAATGGATTGGTTGGATCTCCTTGCAGTCCAAGGGACTCTCAAGAGTCTTCTCCAACACCACAGTTCAAAAGCATCAATTCTTCGGCGCTCTGCCTTCTTCACAGTCCAACTCTCACATCCATACATGACCACAGGAAAAACCGTAGCCTTGATTAAACGGACCTTAGTTGGCAAAGTAATGTCTCTGCTTTTGAATATGCTATCTAGGTTGGTCATAACTTTTCTTCCAAGGAGTAAGCGTCTTCTAATTTCATGGCTGCAGTCACCATCTGCAGTGATTTGGGGCCCCCCTAAAAATAAAGTCTGACACTGTTTCCACCATTTCCCCATCTATTCCCCATGAAGTGATGGGACCAGATTCCATGATCTTCGTTTTCTGAATGTTGAGCTTTAAGCCAATTTTTTTCACTCTCCTCTTTCACCTTCATCAAGAGGCCCTTTAGCTCCTCTTCACTTTCTGCCATAAGGGTGGTGTCATCTGCATATCTGAGCTTATTGATATTTCTCCCGGCAATCTTGATTCCAGCTTGTGTTTCTCCCAGCCCAGCGTTTCTCATGATGTACTCTGCATAGAAATTAAATAAGCAGGGTGACAATATACAGCCTTGACGTACTCCCTTTCCTATTTGGAACCAGTTTGTTGTTCCATGTCCAGTTCTAACTGTTGCTTCCTGACCTGCTTACAGATTTCTCAAGAGGCAGGTCAGGTGGTCTCGTATTCCCATCTCTTGAAGAATTTTCCACAGTTTATTGTGATCCATACAGTCAAAGGCTTTGGCATAGTCAATAAAGCAGAAATAGATGTTTTTTTGGAACTCTCTTGCTTTTTCCATGCTCCAGCAGATGTTGGCAATTTGATCTCTGGTTCCTCTGCCTTTACTAAAACCAGCTTGAACATCAGGAAGTTCATGGTTCATGTGCCTTTTCATTTTTCTAATATAAGCAGTTAATGCTATAATATTACCTCAAATGCTGCTTTCATTGTATCCTAAAAATTTTTAAGTGCTTTGTTTCCATTATTCTTTTAAAATAACTTATAATTTGCATTATGACTTTTCTCTGATCCATGGCATATTTAAAATACTTTGTTTAATTTCCAATCACTGTATATTAAAAGTTTTTAATATTTGCTAGTTTTGTCATTAATAATTTTAACAATTTAATTCTATTATATTCACAAAATACCCTGTATTTCACTGTATGATATTTATTGAGTCTTCTTTAATCTCTCAACAGATGGTCTATTTTGGTGAATTTTCCATATGTACTTGAAATAAATATGCATTTTGATTTTCAATGTTGTATTTTATGCAGCTCAGTTAGGTTAAGTTGGTTGAGAATATTCAAATATTCTTTTTTCTTTTTCTATCAACTACTGGAGAGAGGATAAAAGTCTTCCATTATAATTCTAAATTTGTCTGTTTCCCCACTACTTTATCTGTTTCTGCCTCATATGTTTTGAAGATGTGTTGTCACGTGTACATTCACTCAGCATGTCTTCTTGAACAATTAACCCTTTGTCAGTAGGAAAAGTTTCTTTTGTCTTTGGAAATATTTTTATCTTGAAATCTTCTTTGTGTGATTGTAATATCACCTTTGTGTGACTGTATCACCTTTCTCATTCTTACTTTTAATATATCTTTTTTACTGTCCTTTCATATTTATCTTATTTGTGTCTTTAACTTTGAAGAGTGTTTCTTACAGTCAGCATATAGTTTTGTCTTTATGCTTTAATCTAATATGAATAGGGTTTAATATTATTATTATTATTATTGAGTCACATTGGTTTTCTATTTTCTTATTTTTCATTTTCTTATTGTTCCTTTTCTTCTACTCTTGGACTAACCAAAATTTTTTAGTATATCATTTTTTTATTCTTTATTTTTGTGTCTAGACCTCTTTTTGGTTTTAGTATTTAGTATATGTCAGACACGACTGAGCAACTTCACTTTCATTTTTCACTTTCATGTATTGGAGAAGGAAATAGCAACCCACTTCAGTGTTCTTGCCTGGAGAATCCCAGGGATGGGGGAGCCTGGTGGGCTGCCATCTCTGGCGTCACACAGAGTCAGCTACTACTGAAGAGACTTAGCAGCAGCAGCAGCAGCAGCATACCTCCAGTAATCACCCTCCCATCCTTCCTGCTGTTGTTGACATACATTTTACTTCTACATATAAAGAAAATCTACAATAGAGTGTTATTTTATTTGTTCCAAAAATCAAATATTGTTTAAAGATTTAATAAATGAGGAAATAATAAATTTCATATTCACTCCAGGTATTTGCCATTTCTAGGGCTCTTCATTCATGTAGGCTTAAGTTTCCATCTTGTATCATTTCTTTTTAGCCTGAAGAAATTCCTTCATTTCTTGTGTAACAGGTCAACCAGTGATGAATTTTTGGTTTTGCTTATCTTAAAATGTCTCTATTTTACTTTTAGTTTTGATTAGTATTTTCACTGGATATATGATTTTAGTTTGACAATTTTTTCCCCCAGTATTTTAAAGGGATTATTTTATTGTCTTCTGACTTTGAGTATTTCTGATAAGAGATAAACCATCATTTTTATACTTTGTTTCTCAGAATCATTTTCTTCCTGGTTTAAGATTTCTTTTTAACCATAGTTTTCTAGCAATTATGATAAAGTATTCATTGGTATGACTTTCATTTTACCTACTGGAAGATCCTTGAGCTTTTGGATTTGAAGTTTATATTTTTGAGTTAACTTGAAAAATTATCAGCCTTGATCACATATTTTTCCATCTAATATTTTTCTCATTTTCCCCGTGGGCTCCAGTTCAGCATATTTTTGAATATTTGATATTGAATCACAAGTCACTAAGGCTTTTTTTCATTACCAATGACAGCAATACCATAAGCTATGTAATTACTGTAGAAAATTCAATGGATTCACAACATTGAGTTGTATATGTATAAACATAAAATGTAGTTATTTACTTATTATGGTAGGCCACTTCTGATGTAGATTGCCAAATCTCTGACTCCTTGTATTCCCACTCATATCATTCCCCTTACCTTGAGTATGCTGGATCTAGGAATTTGCTTCTAGTGAACTGAATACAGCAAAATCAATTAGAAGTCACTCCTGTGATTAGGTGACAATAGACTCCTCCATTGACTTACGTTCATTCTACTTGTTCATTACAGTAAAGCAAGTTACAACATGGAGGAGCACTGACAAATCAATAAATTAAAGATAGTTCAATTCAGTTCAGTCACTCAGTCGTGTCTGACTCTTTGTGACCCCATGAACTGCAGCACACCAGGCCTCCCTGTCCATCACTGACTCCCGGAGTTCAGCCAAACTTATGTCCATTGAGTTGGTGATTCCATCCAACCATCTCATCCTCTGTAGGCCATCTCATCCTCTGTGGCCATCTCATCCCTTCTCCTCCTGCCTGCAATCTTTCCCAGCATCAGAGTCTTTTCAAATGAGTCAGCTCTTCACAACAGGTGGCCAAAGTATTGGAGTTTCAGCTTCAACATCAGTCCTTCTGTGATAGGCCCTAACCAAAAACCAAAGAGGAACTGATGCCCTCTGTCCAGAAGCCTACAAGGAACTGAACCCTGCCAGCAACTACACAAGTAAGCTTGGGCATGGATCCTTTCCCAGTTGAACTTTCAGGGAAAAACTTGAGCCTCAGCTGCCATCGGAAAGCAGTCTTTCTCATTTAGAGGACCCAGATAAGTCATGGGTAGATACCAGAGACAGTATGACATAAGCTGTTGTTTTAGGTTGCTAAATTTTGGGGCAATTTGTTACACAGCAATGGATGACTAATACACTTTTCCTGTGTAGCATTTTTGGACTTATTACCTTCTTCCTTTATTAGCTATTATAAATAACACTGTATAAATAGCTGTGGGCACATACTGAATCTTTAGAAAGGAATTTTCATAAGTAAAAATGATGAGTCAAAACATATAAGCAGTATGCATTCTGATAGTGCATATAAAAAGTTTGGGAATGATAAGAGAAGATTAACGTGGTTATGCATAAAAATGAGACAGAAATTCATGAAGTATTCCATGTTTTTTAAAACTCAATTTATCTCTATTATTAAAAATTATTTGCTTTCTGGTGATTTACTATCTAAACACACAAGCATATATTATCTACATGATATATATTTTTATTTATACACTTGTATATGTAGATCTTTTTTTCCTCATTTATGTCACCATGGATTTATTTATTATAAAAAGTTACTTCTAGTGTTTTACAGTTTATAAACAATGTTGTGCAGTTGATAAGTTGTGACCAACTCTTTGTGACCCCATGAATCGCAGCATGTTAGACTTCCCTGTCCTTCACTATCTCCCAGAGTTTGCTCAAATTCATGGAGTTGGTGATGCTGTCTAACTGTCTCATCTTTTGCTGTCCTCTTTTCCTTTTGCTTTCAATCTTACTGTACATTTTTAAAAATATAAATTCCATATTCTTTTTGCAAGGGAGTAAAAGCAATTCAATGAAGGAAGGGTAGCCTTTTCAACAAATGGTGCTAGAACAGGGGCCATCAACATTCAGAAAATGAAGATCATGGCAACAGGTCCCATCACTTCATGGGAAATAGATGGGGAAACAGTGGAAACAGTATCAGACTTAATTTTTTGGGGCTCCAAAATCACTGCAGATGGTGATTGCAGCCATGAAATTAAAAGATGCTTACTCCTTGGAAGAAAAGTTATGACCAACCTAGACACTATATTCAAAAGCAGAGACATTACTTTGCTGACTAAGGTCCGTCTAGTTAAGGCTATGGTTTTTCCTGTGGTCATATATGGATGTGAGAGTTGGACTCTGAAGAAGGCAAAGCACCGAAGAATTGATGCTTTTGAACTGTGGTGTTGGAGAAGACTCTTGAGAGTCCCTTGGACTGCAAGGAGATCCAACCAATCCATTCTGAAGGAGATCAGCCCTGGGATTTCTTTGGAAGGAATGATGCTAAAGCTGAAACTTCAGTACTTTGGCCACCTCATGTGAAGAGTTGTCTCACTGGAAAAGACTCTGATGCTGGGAGGGATTGGGGGCAGGAGGAGAAGGGGATGACTGAGGATGAGATGGCTGGATGGCATCACCGACTTCATGGACACGAGTCTGAGTGAACTCCGGGAGTTGGTGATGGACAGGGAGGCCTGGCGTGCTGTGATCCATGGGGTTGCAAAGAGTCGACACGACTGAGCAACTGAACTGAACAGGTAAGAAAATTAAACTCAAGTTAAAACCTCAAATTAACTCAAAATTGACTATAGACTTAAATCATTAGCTCAGTCAGTAAAAAATCTGTCTGTAATGCAGGAGACCTGGGTTTGATTCCTGGGTCAGGAAGATCCCCTGGAGAAGAAAATGGCAACCCATTCCAGTATTCTTCCCTGGAGAATTCCATAGACAGAGGAGCCTGGCAGGCTACAATTCATGGGGTTGCAAAAGTCAGACATGACTTAGTGACTAAACCACCACATAAAACGTTTAGGAAAAACAGAAAGAAAAGATTTTGACATCTAAGGCTAGGCAGAGCCCTTAGATCTGGCACCAAAACACAATCCATAAAAGAAAAATTTGATAAATTGGACTTCACCAAAGTTAAAAGATTTTCCTCTGTGATTTTCCTCTGTGAAAGTCCAGGTTGAAGAAGATGAATGATAAGCAATAAACTGTGTGGAAATATTTAAACCACATATTCAACAAAGGACTAGTATCCTGAATACATAAAGAACACTAAAACTCAATAGCAAAGCAAAGCAGACACTCAAATTAGAAAATATGCGAAAGACACAGATTTTTCCATTAAGATGATATGCAGATGGCAAATAAGCACATGAAATGACATTTAACATAATGAACCAGCAGGGAAATGTATATTAAAACCATAATGAGATATCACTACATACAGATCAGGATGGTGACAATAAAAAATAGTAACATTATCAAGGGCTAGCAAGGATGTGGAAAAACTAAATCACTAATACTTTATTGATGTAAATGGAAGATGAGATAGCTATCCCTGAAAACAGGTGGTCAGTTTCCTATAAAACTTAACATGAAATTGCATTAGAAACCCCAAAGTATACTCCTGAATATTTATTCCAGAGAAATTGAAACTATGTTCCTATAAGTGCTTACAAGTGAATGTTTATAGTGGCTTTATTCATAATAGCCCCCAAACTAGAGACAGCTCAGATGAATTCAACAGGTGAATGGTTAAATTGTGGTACATATATATAATACGAGAAATAATCACTCAGCAATAAAAATAAGAAAGCTATTGATACATGCAGTAACTTTAATGGATCTTCAGCAAATAATCTGAGTGGAAAAAATCTAATCTCCAAATGCTACATACTATTTAATATTTTATATAACATTTTTCAAATGACAAAATGCTATAAATGCAGGAATTAGGGACAAGTGATGGATAATGGGAGGGAGGAAGGTATGATTGTAAAAGTAATGAGTGAATTTTGTGATGATGGAAGGTCCTGTATTTAGACTGTGGTGGCATATATGCTAACCTATACACATGATTAAATTGTATAGAACTGAATATATATAACATAACACATACATATATATAACATGTATATATACATAACAGAAAGATTGTGTACAAGGAAAATCGGAAACATTGGAGTGAAAATGTGGCTCGTATCAACTTCATAGTCTTGGTTGTGATATTACACTCTCATTTTGTAAAATGTTATCAGCAGTGAAAAATAGAAAGAAGTACATGGAATTTATCTGTATCTTTCCTTTCAACTGAATATGAATCTATAATTATCTCAATAAAATTTCAATTTTAAAATAGGATGAGCATTTTTATACTTTTAAATATATTAGCAAATTTTACTGTAAAAAAGCACACTAAATCATAATTATACTCATTAGATAAATGAGCTAGTAAACCAGCACCCTCACTATTAATGGCTCTATCAATTCTTGGCCCATGTCAATAAGACAGGAAACTCTACACAACAAACATAAAGCAGGATAAAGGAGTTATTTTTATCCTGATAAAAATTTACTTCACTAGGAGTATAAAAATTACATGATTCTTATATAATTATTTACTTCCTGTCCAATCTTACACAAACATATATCAAGTAAAAACCCATAAAAACAACATGGTGTTCTCCTTTCAGAAATGAACAGGTCAGGCAAATAACAACCGTAGAGAAAATTTTAAAATACTACCAACAAGGTTGATCCTATGTCCAAATATAACTTACATTTACTTGTAACTGCATACCTATATCAAACAAATAAGATACTCTTCAAATATCCATGGTATACTGAAAATTAAACACAACTTATGGCTTTAAGAATATCTAAAGTGAAGTCGCTCAGTCGTGTCCGACTCGTTGCGACCCCATAGACTGTAGCCTACCAGGCTCCTCTGTCCGTGAGATTTTCCAGGCAATAGTACTGGAGTGGATTGCCATTTCCTTCTCCAGGGGATCTTCCCGACCCAGGGGTGGAACCCAGGTCTCCCACATTGTAGACAGACGCTTTACCATCTGAGCCATCAGGGAAGTCCCAAGAAGATCTAAAGAAGAGGAAATAAGCCAAAATTTGAAACCAAAACATACTGAAAGTAGAAAAAAGGCAAAAATCAATCTAATTATAGCATAAAATTTTTTTCCTAAATATTGTGTGCTAAATAGGGAATCAAAGCTGAACATTTTTTTTGTATTTTTTTATTCCCAAACATGTTTGTGTATGTGTGTGTCTCATGTGTCATATGTGTTATACAATATGCATGGCATACACACTGGAACCATGAGCTCATACAGTGTGCATGTATGATTGTCAGTTTCCTTTTTAATTCACTTCATATATCAGAATATTTTTCCACATTAGGACATAAATATCTAGTTCACTTCTAGAAGTCTACTGAGCTAGCAGAAATATATAAAGCTCTATCAGTGATTTTAAAAAAATCATTGAAAAAGCAAGTTCATAGTAAACTCTCTACTAATAGAGTCCTAGTACTTAGTTGGCATACAGTAGTTCTTTTGAGCAAGCAACTGGGTATTGCAAAGCTGAACTTGTACATCATTTATAAACACTTAGTGTTGAAAATAAATGATCGAGTCATTGAATGAAAAAGACTAGAAAATGAAAAATAAACAAAAGACAACTGTAATGGATGCAAAAATGGTGACAAATTCCTCCTGTTCTGGCATCCAAACTCTTAAGCAGTACTTCCACACTGATTCGAATCTTGGCTATGGGACTTGCTTTAGCCAATGGGACATGGAAAAAGAAGCCATGGGCAGAGATTCAAATGCACATTTGGCCTCACTCTCTTGCTGTGGCCACCATGGGAGGAAGCCAGGGCTGGGCTGCCGCGTGATGAAAGCCATGTGGCCCAGTCACCCTCATCATCCTGGCCAACAGCCTGCCAGAGGCCAGAAGTCTCACCAAGGGCATCTTAGAACATCTAGCCATGAGCCTACTCACCAGCTGACCACAGATGGACAAGCGAGCCTAGTCGTGATTATTTGAGCCAGCCTGAGCCAAAAGCACGACCCAACCGACTCATAGAAGCACGAGCTAAACGTGATTGTTTTTAAGCCACCAAATATTAGAGTGGCTTGTTATACAACGAAAGCTGTGGCCTAAAGGTTGAAACAAAGAGGCAGTTGTTAGACAAAGTCACAAGTTGTGTCATTGTCCTTCCATCACCCTTGCCAATGAAATAAATTACTAGGCAAATGGTCTTTAATGGTATGTGTGGGGCTGTGGGATTCTAAGGTGCCTGGAGTCAAGCTGAGAGCAGAGGACACCCCATAGCCCCAACTCTGCTTAGAAGTATTTTTTTTTTAGTTTTTTATGACTTTATTTTTAAAATTTTACTTTATTTTACTTTAAAATACTGTACTGGTTTTGCCATACATCAACATGAATCCTCAGGGGTAGGGTTCACTCTGGAGGCTTTCATGTTGGTTTTCCACACGAGCCACTTCATCTGAAACCAGAAGAAACAATACAGGGGTGGTCAGAGGCCTTACAGCCCTCACTGGCTACTGGGGTTCTGCTCTCAAAGCCAAGGCTAAGGGGATACAGGCCAGATAACAGAAGCAGCCTGTGTGATGGGGAGTTGGGCTGAACCAAGAGGCAGCCACAGACCTCAAGGCCAAGTGGCACACAGCAGGTCTTCAGCACGTGTGTGGATGAAGGTGTACACAGTGAAAAAATCACCTGCACAGAAGGTGTGGTGATGCTCTGCACTTGGGATTATTCTGAGCATGATTCTTTGAGTTTCTCCAGGTCTAGAGCAAACATGTGCAGATGGACCCAGAATCATTTGCAGATGGGTGTGCCGAGCTGGCTGGTTTAGTCTCAGGTCATCTGAGTGAAAGTCAAGGATTTCTGCAGGAACCCGTTCTTCCACAGGTGCTCCTGCAGCCTTGTAAACAAGATGGAAGGGACAAGCTACATCTGTCTGTTTGCAGTTTTGTTTTTTTTTAAGCCCTTAAGAGCAAACAAGATGGTATAGAGGCACCACATCGGTTGCAGTGGGACCAGCGGTCGCTAGCAGTTTTTATTTGGCTTTGTTTTTGCAACTGAGAAGCGGGACTGGTGGGAAGTTGCTGTGCTTTCTTTCTGAGTGCCCTCAACCCAGGAACAATTAGAGACATCTCTGGTCCTGCAGAATCAAGAGCTATGCTATCCCTTTCTGATCAGGCTTGTGACCCTTCCCATGCATGTGGTGATCACTGTCTCCAGGGAACCATCATCCTTGCCTTCATATCATGCATGTGCTTACCAGCTGGGTAAACGCCCTGGAATCTGAAAACATGATGGCACATGAAAATTCACAATAAAATTTTCAAACACAAAAATGTAATTATAAGTGGAAATTTACATGTCTTCTTTCTTGATTTTTGAAATCTGGGTTTCAAAAGGTTTTGGACTTTGGAAATTCTGGGTTTGTTCCCTGAAGCTGGGTTTTCCTTCCAAGTTGGTCCCTAGCTCTCAGTTTCGTCTACCAAATGGGTCTAGCAGCCCCACCTAACCCAGTTATATAAATGAAAGTAGTTATAAATGAAACTGTAAATGGAGGAAATGAAAGCTCCACGGTGCAAGCCCTTAGCCTGCTTCATTGTCATATGGTCCTTGGCCCCAGAAGAGGTCTGAAACCATAACCCTCAAGTTGGTCACTCACAGGAATTCACTGGTCAGGAAATCCAATCCCACGATATTTCCAGAGATTCCTCAGAATGATTAGTCTCCCTCGCAAGATCTTTGGACTCTTCAGAGATCTGCCATCATGCATGTCTGTGGCTTGGGCACTCAGATGCTGACTCGGCAGTCAATGTGTGCCAATTTTATTACTGTTTTTGAGTCTTATGTTGACTTGGAATTAAAAGACTTAGAAATTAGGATGGGCAATTGTAGGAAAGAAAGAGAGGGAGGGAGGGAAAGGGAAAGCAGAAAGGGAAAGATAAAAGAAGAAAGGAAGGAAAGAAGAAAGGAAAGAAGAAAGGAAGAAAGAAAGAGTAGGCAAACAAAATAACAGCGTATGGGGCAGGTGGAGTGGGCATGTTGCTGCCACTTTGTCAGGGACGCATGTGCACTGCCTCACCCAGGAATATCACAGCTTCTCTTGGCAAACCTTGGTCCTTCTACTTCCAAGCTTTGTTGTTAAACAGTGACTTCATCTTACTGTGTCTTCTCCAATTTTCAACCAACCAAATGGCTCTTCTTTCCTCTGCCCCTGACATTCTGCATTTTCGTGGATGGCCATTTTTATCCTGGGATCGACTGGGCGGCCACTGGCACAGCAAGTTTCAAGGGTGTTTTTCCCAAACCGCAGTGTCTATGAACTCTGACATTGTCAAGATGGTCCCTGTCGACACATCTGCTCCTGAGAAGAGGAGAGAAAGCATTTCCCCTTAGCTTTGGGTTGATTTTACTTTTGTTCCACGAGACTGCAAAGTCTAGACCCATGATGCCTATCTAAAAATCTACCCATCTCACAAGAAAACCTTTGCTCTATAAATGAGATTACCTATCTCCCAATTTCGGTGTATAAATTGGCTCTCCATTTAGACTTCTTCCCTGCAGTACTCCTTCATTACAAAGCATCATTGTATCAGGATAACATTGGGAAAAAGAAAAGCAACACAACAAAATACTTAATTTCATTAATCTGTTTGGCAATACCAATATAATGAGGCATAATATTGATTTTCTTACTTGGGTTTTAAAATCTCTACTTCTTTCCACAGAATTAAATGCTTCAAACTGATATTCCACCTCTTTACAGTCGCATCTTTAATTTAGTTGTTATAATTAGGCATTAACGGGTGTCAGTAGGATAGCCAGTTAGAGACCATTCTGTTCTGCTTGTCTTGATTATCACAGTTTAGATGTAAAGTAAATTAGAATGAAAGACTATACAGTCCAATTACAGATAAAAGCAGCAAACTGCACTGTTGTAATTAGATGCCAGGACTATTTTTCTTAGATTTTGTATCTCTGAGGGCTCTTCTTGTAGCTACTTGGCTGAAGCCACTGCTGAAAGATTTCAGGATGGATCTGAGTCGTTGCAGCCATATTGTCTTTATGCAAAACTTGAACTTCTGACTGGGCTTTCTTCCTGGGAACCTTTCTCAGCCAGAGGCTATGAGGACTTGCTGGAGCATCTCTCCCTTGGGGCCAGGGATCTGCGTGCATCCCTGCCTCTCTCTGCCTGGGAAGCTGGGTAGTTGGATGAGACAGGGGCAAAATTTAGCTTCTTTATGAATTTATCTAGCTGTTCCTAACCTCATCCTCCTATATTTCCTATTTTCCCCCTCCTCTTCTTCCTCACTGATGTCAACTCTTGGGTGCTGCACTAACATTTGGGTCCAGAATGCTGGTCAAAACCATACCTTTAGCCCTGGTGTGGAATTTTCTGGAAGTGAGCATATGCTAGGTATGCTTCCCTGTAAGCGCTGCTTATTTTTGAAAACTGACCAAGGAGAACTTGATGTGGCCACTGAAGAGTGACCTGTAGGCAGCATGACCCATTCATTCATTTCACAAACATTTATCAACTGCTTCCCCCCACCCCACTTCCAGGCATGAGGCTAGATGCTGGGTTCACACCTGCTAGGAATGGGGACTCAAGGCCTGGTGAAGGTGGGAGTAGGTAATTGATGACAGCATGAAAAATGCTTTTGGGGATGAAAACTCTGAATTCTATAAAAGACAGAGTGGGAATACCTATCCCACATGAGAGATGGGACCCTCTCATCCATTAGGCTGTGGTAACTGACTTGTTTTGAAGGATGAGGGGCAGCTCTGTAGGTGGGTGGAGAAGTAGCAGGGAGGAAGTTCCAGCAGGAATGCCACGTTTAAGTCAAAGGCACAGAGCAGACTCATGGGTGGAGTGTGGCAGGCAATACAGCTTCACAAAGTAGGCAGGAGCTTGTGAAATAAGCCAAAGGAGGCAATGCGGGATCTCTCACTGCAAAAAGTCCACAGGGCCCTCCCTGCCCTGGAATAGAGTCCCCAGGTCTCAGTTCTACTGAAGTCCTGACACAGACTGGCATCTCCGACCACCATTGCCTCATCATTATTTTGAGTTTACCCCTGGGCTGAACTGGAAAGATCCCCTGCTTACATCCCTAGACCTTGGAGTGTAACTATTAGAGGGAGCCGTACTGTCTTGATAGGGTGTGGATGCTCAGATAATGGCTTGTCAGGAACCAGAGGGCTGAGAAAAGTGAGGCCATACTTTCATTACCGGTAAAAGGTTACTGAGTGCCCAGATGATACTCCCTGTGAGGAGGACCTGTGAGCTTCCTGTCACTGGACATATTTCGTGACTGGCTGGATGACACTCCCTTGGGACCCAAATAGTTATGGGAGTGCATGGCCTAATGGGGGCCTCTGCTGGGCCTCTTTTCTCACCACATGGATACAGGACATCACTGGACACATGTACAGAAGCTATGGTTATCTCAGTCCCCAAGCACTGACGGCCAGTTGGAGGACTGCTAACATCTATTGTGCGTATGTATGGGAGAGGAGCCTAATTTTCATCCTCCTGGAAATTCAAGTATCCCAATACTTCCGGGTGTATTTTGTAAAGTATTCCTCCATTATAGTGAGGGGGAAACAATGATCCCATCAAGGAGAGAAGGATTGAGCTGGATAAGGTCCCATCACAATCTCTGAGAGCACTAGGATGCACTAAGTTTTCTGACATCTAGGTCATACTCTGCGCTCCATCAAGAAGGTGTTTAGTTATCTGGACTGGTGCTATGAAAACCTACAATCCAATCCACTGTGCATGTGCAACACACACATGAAGACACATAGGCATACACACACACACACACACACACACACACACACACACACACACATGCATACACTAGATATCTAACAAAAACCCAAACCAAAAAGGAAATCTTATTCCCTGTAATTGTTCTTGGAGAGACTACTGTTAATTTAGGAAGATTCCTTTTTTTTCTGTGATGAATTAGTTTCCAAGAGATCATTTAAGGTGTGATCCAAGCATATATTTTCTTTTGCGACCAAACGGATCTGACCTCTTACTAATTTTGCCTACAATTAGTTTGGTGTAATTACCGCCACTTACAATTTAGTCTGCTTTCACTAAAAAAATTATTGTTCACGGGGTCATAAAACTCTTTAAAAATTGCTTAATGAAAAATGGAGCCTTGGAATGTTGCACAAGATAAGCCCAGCCATTAAATCCAGGACTTCCTGTGTGCATGAGGTGGTAGTTTGTACGAGAGGCTCTCCAGCAGTGTGTGTGTGTGTGTGTGTGTGTGTGTGTGTGTGTGTGTGTGTAGCAGCAATGTTTGTGAGAGAAGCTCTTTTATAGGTTCCCTCTTTGGCCCAGTGTGTGTGTGCTATGTAACTTGGCAGGGCCTGAGATACTACTTAAAACAGAGGCTACTCAGGATGGTCTGTATCCACCTCCTGCATTTCTCCTGCTGGGTCAGCACGTACAGAATGGAAATAATGAGGGAGTGGTCCAGAGAAACATATACTAGCCTTCAAGCCAATTTTGACATTCACAGGTAGATACAGTCTGAGCTAGGCCCACTTCGGCACATTCTTGTGATGGAGACCTCACAGTTGAGGTGTTCACCTGGTAGGCTCACATCCCTGTGACAAGTCTCCTCCCCAAAGCCATCTCCGATGGTGTGCAGCGACAGCTCACTCTTCCTTATCTCAAAGGGCCTCAGTCCCTCCTCCTTGCTCATTCTTCTTTTTCCCCTCATTACTGGGCTGGAAAAAAGTGAAACCAACAATCCTTGAACGCTCTCCAACAGCACATGTCTCTCAAGTCTGATGAATGTGCCAGCCTGCTTTGTTCTGATGTCCTGGGCATGCATATACATGTTCTGATGTTCACATGCTCATGTGTTATGAGTGTGCACACCTGAGTCAGGAGAGTCTCATAGAAATCCTTCAAACTGGAACAGAGCAAGGGGCAGAGAGTGAGGAGATGCTAAGAATGAAGATGACAAGTGCGCAGAGAATGAGGGTTCCAGTCTACAGCACTATTTGGGAAGTTAGTCATGGCTGGGTCTTCAGAACTAAATGTCTGGCCACATGGATGACAGAGATGGACTCCCCCTGAGACTGAACTTGTGGCTCCTGCCCCTTGATATCAAGGCTACAATCCAGCTGTGCTTTTTCCTTTAGCTCAGAATGGAAACAGTTTCTGTGTAAAAGGTGAGAAATGGAGTAAGATGAGTGAGAAATGGAAGGTGAGACTCAGCTCTTATGGCCAAGAGCAAAAACTCTGGCAGAATTAGAATGCTGAGCATTTGGGAAAACAGCTTTTCTCAGTTCATTTCACATAAACCCAACAAGCACCACCATTACCCAGAAGGAAACTGAAGTTGCATAATTATGGTCCCCAAAGCATGCTGTAGGTTTTCAATCTCTGAATTCAAATCTAGCGAAGATCTAAAGATTGTTTTAACACCCTTCTCAAAAGTCTTCCCATACATTCAAAACAAAATCTTAATTCCTTGCAGACCCTGTGAGGCCACTGTGATCTGAGCCTTCATGTCGCCTGGGCTCATCTGTGCATCTCTGAACAGCCACCCCTGCCACCCCTTGAAGGAGCCCAGGTAGCCCTCTGCCTGGAGACTCCCGAAAAACTCTTCATGACCCTATTCCAGGAGGGATTCTCAGAGAGTCCAGCCTGCTCACCCTCTGCCTTCCCTATCACTCCCTGGGCCCTCACCTGCCCTCATTTTCATCGTGGCATCTGGGGCCAGAGCTCAGAGGCGATGTTGCTATTTACCAGCTCCATGATCCTGACCAAGCCACCTAAGCTCTGTACCCCACAGTCTTTATCTGAAATAAGCGATCATAATACTGCCCGGTACTATGCATGTGAGAATTCAACAAGGCAGCACCTGTGAAGGGCTTAGAATGGCATTTGGTAGACAAAAAGCAGTGAAGAAGTAGTGACTATTATCACTTTTATGATTATATAATGTTTAATTACATAAACATTTTGTATTTAGTTCAGTTCAGTTCAGTCACTCAGTCATGTCTGACTCTTTGTGACCCCATAATCGCAGCACACCAGGCCTCCCTGTCCATCACCAACTCCTGGAGTTCACTCAGACTCAACGTCCATCGAGTCAGTGATGCCATCCAGCCATCTCATCCTCTGTCGTCCCCTTCTCTCCTCCCAACATCAGACTCTTTTCCAATGAGTCAACTCTTTGCATGAGGTAGCCAAAGTACTGGAGTTTCAGCTTTAGCATCATTCCTTCCAAAGAAATCCCAGGGCTGATCTCCTTCAGAATGGATTGGTTGGATCTCCTTGCAGTCCAAGGGACTCTCAAGAGTCTTCTCCAACACCACAGTTCAAAAGCATCAATTCTTCGGTGCTCTGCCTTCTTCACAGTCCAACTCTCACATCCATACATGACCATAGGAAAAACCACAGCCTTGACTAGACGGACTTTTGTTGGCAAAGTAATGTCTCTGCTTTTGAATATACTGTCTAGGTTGCTCATAACTTTTCTTCAAGGAGTAAGCGTCTTCTAATTTCATGGCTGCAGTCACCATCTGCAGTGATTTTGGAACCCCCAAAATAAAGTCTGACACTGTTTCCACCATTTCCCCATCTATTTCCCATGAAATGATGGGACCAGATGCCATGATCTTCATTTTCTGAATGTTGAGCTTTAAGCCAACCTTTTCACTCTCCTCTCTCACTTTCATCAAGAGGCTTTTGAGTTCCTCTTCACTTTCTGCCATAAGGGTGGGGTCATCTGCATATCTGAGCTTATTGATATTTCTCCCGGCAATCTTGATTCCAGCTTGTGTTTCTCCCAGCCCAGCGGTTCTCATGATGTACTCTGCATAGAAGTTAAATAAGTAGGGTGACAATATACAGCCTTGACGTACTTCTTTTTCCTATTTGGAACCAGTCTGTTGTTCCATGTCCAGTTCTAACTGTTGCTTCCTGATCTGCATATAGGTTTCTCAAGAGGCAGGTCAGGTAGTCTGGTATTAGTGAATTAGCTATATGTATACATATCTCCTCTTACATTGCCCTCCCTTGCCTACCCATCCCATCCATCCAGGTCACCATAGAACACTGAGCTGAGCTCCCTGTGCTATTCAGCAGGTCCCCACTAGCTGTCTGAGCTGTCTGTTTTACTCATGGTAGTGTGTAAAATCAATCTCCCAATTCTTCCCACCACTGTCCTGTGTCCATGCACACATTCTCTATGTCTGCTCTCATATTCCTGCCTTGCAAATAGGCATACCTATACCATTTTTCTAGATTATACATATATACTGTAATATACATTTTTTTTTCTTTCTGACTTATTTCACTCTGTATGAAAAACTCTAGGTCCATCTGCATCACTACAATTTCATTCCTTTTATGGCTGAGTAATATTGCCAAGAGACACATGAAAAGATGCGAATCACTAGTTATTAGAGAAATCCAGATCAAAACTACTAAGAGGAATCACTTCACACCAGTCAGAATGGCCATCATCAAGAAATCTCCAAACAATAAATGCTGGAGAAGGTGCAGAGAAAGGGGAGCCCTCTTGCATCATTGGTGGGAATGTAAATTGATACAGCCACTATATGGAGAAACAATACGGAGTTTCCTTAAAAAAAAAAAAAATAGAGCTAACATATGATCCAGCAATCCCACTAGCTGTCTAGTGGAAGTCCTTTGACCGGGCATGTACCGTGAGAGAACCATAATTCAAAAAGACACATATACTCAAATGTTCACTGCAGTCTTTACAGTATTTGCAGTAGCCAGGACATGGAAACAATCTGGATGTCCATTGACAGATGAATGGATAAAGGACACGAGGTACGTATATACAGTAGAATACTACTCCTGCAGCACTTTTTAAAGGTAAAGTATATTTGGCAGAAATAACTAACAACAGTCTGCCTAACAAATCAAGAGTTCCTTGCCTGACTGACACCCCATTGTTCCAAAATTCTAGGTTAAATATAATTTTATTTGCTATGGAATTTACAAGGGCATTATGGAAGGACAATTTACCAGTCCATGGAGCTGATAACTTCATGCCCCTTGCCCAGCATCCCACAGAGCCCTGGCACTTGAGAGAGGGTCATGATAAATAGACCTCTTTTGTTTTATGTAGCTTAAATCTGGACATTCTCTCCAGGGTAGAAGAACTCATTCCAAATTATCTTTAGGGAAAAAAAATAGCTTTTTAGATGCAGTGTTCACCTCTCTTAAGGGAACAGGATCTTTTAAAGTGGAGTTTGTTTCCAGAAATTAGTACTGAGACTCTGTTAAACTGAGTTCAACATTCTGCTTCAATCCTTATGTAAAATGCTAATTTAGAAAGAATATATTTTATGAAATGAGACATGCATGACTCAAAGGATGCAATAAATTGAGTTAGTGATTCAACATTCATAAAGAAGAAATTTGTGTGGGGTTTTAATGCCTTAGATATCTTATCTTTGTTTAGAAACAAAATTAATAGGTCTCAGCAATATTCCGTTGGTTTGGGGAGGGCTGGAAGGAGGAAGCTGAGTCCTGGGTTCACCTTTAGAAATTCCTGATACATCCATTGGAACCCAGTTGACAACAAACAAGTCTTTGCCACTTCTGGTATTGACATGTTGGGTGTTTTTGCTTTGTCCCTGTATACTAAGCATGTACTGATTACCATGTACCACATACTAACACAGAGAGCTAGGTGCCTTCTAAGAAATATTTCTTGAACTTCCAAGTGCCCAGGGCTGCTGTGTGGGGCCCAGGGATACAGCACTTTCCTTCACTCTGCTCAATCCCAGGTGGATGGACCACCAGTAAAAGTATATGTGATATAAGGTCCCTAGTGACAGGTGCCAGGATGAAAACAAAGACAGACGAGGGCCCCGGAAGTGATGGAGGAAGGCAAGGAGGCCTCTCTGAGAATCCCCTCTGGAGACAAAGTCATGAAGAGGTGCACTGGAGTTGGGGGGCGCTGTCCAGGCAGAGGCTGGCTGGGCTCCTTCAAGTTGGCTGGAGTGAGATGGGTGGCTCAGACGACAGTGGCCTTGTGGGGTCTACAGGAGGAAATGTGATGGAAAGTCCTTTGAAAAGTGTACTAGCAGGATCTTTAGATCTTTGCTAGATTGAAATTCACAGGCCAAACAGGTTGAGAGCCTATAGCATCTTTTAAGGACCACTCCTGCACAAATGGCAGCCAGGCAGGCAGGGGAATCAGGAAAGGAAAGGGAGTATGAAGCCAGGGAGAGGGAGTGGCATCAGCAGACGCGAGCTCTGGCCCAGGCTTTCTGTAGAAGGTGGCCTTTCTCTCGCATCACAGAGGAGGGCAGCCCCAGAGAGAGTGTGTCCACACACACACACGGCATCAGATGAGGCTTCCTCAGATCATTACGGGCATGTATGTGTCTGACATTTTTTTCAGCTTTTCCCTGGACAGCAAATTCACATGCTCAATTTTGGTGCTAAATAAGAACTCTAGAAATCTTGCCTGCTCAAGCAGATTGGGTGGCTGAGACATCTGGACTTACTGGACAGCCTCTGTGGTCTTCCCTTCCCTTCGTGGGCAGGGAACACATGTCCAGTCCAGCTGAGTATCTCTGCATATTGATTCCATGAGTTTTCATAGGCATCACGTAGGTAACTGGGCATCAGGGGAGCAACACTGGCTGTGAGTGAGTAACATGCCCCTTGGCTTATCCGCCCACCTTTTCCTTATCCAGTGAGTCAGGCTGGCTCAGAGCAGGAGCAGAAGGGGGTCATGTCCTTCTGCATCAGTAGGGTAGTGCTGTGGGGCTGGGCGGCCCCTGGATTCTGAAAATATCAGTGTGCTGGCACCCTTCCTGTTCTTGGCCTTTAGCAGATGCCGACCACCGAGGGGATGCTGACTGGAGGCCTCCCAGCACCCTGCACCCGTGTTATTACGGCAAACTTAAGAGTAGTAAATAAAAGGAACAAACGAAATAAAAACACAAAATGAAAAAATAATTAAAACAATAACTATTCCATTCATTCTGAGCACATCATCCAAGATTGCATTAGAAAAACTACAATAAAAACATGCTTTTAATCTGATAGTAAAAAGCCCAATAAAATAAAAATGAGCTCCATTAATGAAAATAATGGCTCCTACCCCAGCCAGTTAAAATGCTGAGCTTATGTGTTTTGGGGTTTGGGGAGCTGAGGACTGTTGTTTTTTTCTGCAGCGGGTGATAGATTTGCTTTTGTTACATACTGAGATGGCCCCAGCTAATTAGTATTGCTTAATATGGAATCTTACCTTTGTATGAGGCCCAAAGAAATTGTGTAGGAAGACAACCAATTCCTGGGGAAATGAGTGAAAAAACTGTGCTCTATTTAAGGTTTGGACTTCAGTAAGGAACTCAAATAGGTAGCTCTGTGTGTGTGTGTGTGTGTGTGTGTGTGTGTGTGTGGTGTGTTTCTCCTTCTTCTCTTCTTCCCTTAATCCCCACCCCCCTAACTCTCCTCCTCATTACTTCAATTTGCTTCTGTCCTTTTTAGGGAATGACTTTAATTTTCTTGCACATGACAGGTAAGCCCCACCTCAGACTCTTTTGGGGTGAAATGGAAGTATAAATAGATAAGTCCATGATAATAGGAGACCTCAGCAAGACCCTTTTCCTTTCTAGAAAACTGAGTGGCTTTGCTCAGAACTTCCTCCCACACCGTGCCTGCGTGAATCCCTGAATCTGTGTGCCCACCGTCCTGAATGGCCGCCTCGCAGCGGCCTTCTCCTGGGCTCTCCTCCTTTCTTCTCTAGCGTGCATTATCTGCTGTAATTTGTAATTGCTTGTATGTTTACTTGCTTCCTTCTGAATCTGTTGACAGTTGCTGCAAAATAAATGACGCCACTCACAGGCCATGTCTTGACCTCTGAAGACTTCGCTGAGAGCCGACCTCACCAAACACAGGATAGAACTCCGTTCAAAGAAACTCTCGTCCATTTAATCAACTCCTCTGCTGCCCTCCCAGGCCCCTGATGCGATGACTACAAGTACTTATTTGTTCAAATGAATATTAACATTGTAATTTAGTACCTAATTATGCTTCTCTAGTCATAACTGGAAATGTGGTATTAAAATTCTTACATGCTCTTTGGCTATCAGCATGTACCTTTGTCAATATTCTGGAATTGCTGGAGATTTCTTTAATGTACAGTCTTTGTGCTCATATCTCTCCCTGTCTCCAATCCTCCTCGCCGCTACAGATTTACTTTCTGTCGTTGCTGGCTATGTTGAGCTCTGTGGTCTTGCTTGAATAAAATAGGATGTCTTAGAGTTCAGCTCCTTCCTAAAGAAGTGTGTGCATAGCGGCTGTTTGAATGGCTTCGTCTTTCATTTGATAATAGTACCAGCCCCAGAGTGTAAGATCTTAGGATGCTACCATGGGGAAAATCCCACCAGCATTCAAGCATCATGCCTACCACATAATAAGTGCTCAATAAAGTTTGCTTAATTAATAATTCTCATCTTGTCTCTTATTTCTATCCCAGTACTGCTCAGTCTTGGCTGCACATAAGAAAACATGTATCTTTAAAAAAATCCTCATGCCTCATCTCATGTCAGAACGATGAAATCCGTGCCTCTACGAATGGGGCTTCCAGATGGTTCCAACAGGCAGGGAGGATTGAGATCCCTGCTCCAGGCAGAGCCAACATATGTATGCTTTAAAGAGCCACTGTTCTGTCTATGATCAGTTCCAGTGTATAGCAGCCATTGGCAAATGATCGAAAACTTCGTTTCTGCTTGGAACTGTTCTATGAACGGATTAGACATCTCCCTTTGAGTGGTGGGGGAGGAAGTGATGGAGGCTTTATATTCAAAAAATTACTTTTGAAAAGAGATTGTTGTATTTAAAAAGAATGTCCTAGTAGGAATTGTGTCTGCAAAGATGTTTGCTCTAACTTTCTAGTGTTTTGTGCAAATTCTCCCATAATAGAGTCCTGTTGGCAGGACTGGGTGTCCACTCACCAAGATGCACGTGGCTCATAACCAACAGCCTTACTATTAAGTGTACCATCCAGGGCTTCTGCTTTGAAAACATCTATTTGCAAATTGAAAAAAAGAAACCCAACAACTGATATGTCTAAATCACCTTCTAAAAAGCACATGCATTTTTTGACAATCATGTTTAGAAATAGATTTGTTGAGCAAAGAGGACCCAAGTGCCGGAGGATCACAGGGTAGCATGGGGGTTGCATGGACCTCCTTTAGGCAAATTCCTTGCCTTACCAAGAATCTTCACCCATGTCCTTGTATGCCCTAGACAGCCATCTTACCATGGCAGAGTGAAATTCCCCAAATGCTGAACGCAGCCTTGTTATCTTTAGCCCTGAGCTCTAGCACCAGATCAAGTCAGGAAAACATCACGAAGTGGATTTGGTTAAAGCCATCCCATGCATGAACCTTTGCACAATCTGAGCTGATTCTGCCCAGGACCATACCTTAGGAACAGTTTTACTTCTTCCTCTCCTGTCTGTATGACATTTCTTGCCTTATTTCCGTGGCTACAACTTTCAGTACTCAATTGGATGAATGGTAAGGGGGAAACTTGCTGCCTCTCTTCCCTGTCTTAGAGTATAATCATTCCATATTTCTCCAGAAGTATGGTGTTAGCTGTTGTGGATGCTCTTGATAAAGTTGGGAAAGTTCCCTTCTGTTTCTGTTCGCTGAAAGGGTTTTTTTTCTTTTTGGTAATACTAATGAGTGTTGAATTTTGTCAAACGTGTTATTTGCATCAATTGATATGATTATGCAATTTTTTCCTTTAGTGTGTTGACATGGCATATTCATTGATAGATTTTTGAATGTGGAACCATCTTGCATAACTGAAATCGATCCAATATGATCATGTGTTTAATTTCTTTTTTATAACGCTGGGTTCATTTGCTAATATTTTGTTGAAGATTTTGGTGCTTAAAGTCATAAGAAACAATAGTCTATTATTGTCTTATTTTTACTTATTTATTTGGCCACACTGGGTCTTAATTTTAACACATAGGATCTTAGATCATTGTGGCATGCCAGATCTTCAGTCGTAGCATGCAAATTCTTAGTTGTGGCATGAGGAATCTAGCTTCCTGACCTGTGATTGAACCCAAGTCCCCTGTATTGGGAGCACAGAGTCTTAGTCACAATGATTAAGTTAAAATAATTGTCTTATTTTGCACAGTATTTGTATAGTTCTAGCATCAAGGTAAATAAAATAACTTTGGAGGTACTTCTTCCTCTTCTATGTTCTAGAAAAGACTGTGTAAATTTTTGTTACATTTTTTTTTTTTTTTTTTACTTTACAGTAGTGTACTGGTTTTGCCATACATCAACATAAATCTGCCACGGGTGTGCATGAGTTCCCAATCCTGAACCCCCTCCCCCACCTCCTTCCCTATACCATCTTTCTGGGTCATCCCAGTGCACCAGCCCCAAGCATCCTGTATCCTGCATCGAACCTAGACTGGTGATTCATTTCTTACATGATATTATACATGTTTCAATGCCATTCTCCCAAATGATCCCACCCTCTCCCTCTCCCACAGAGTCCAAAAGTCTGTTCTATACATCTGTGTCTCTTTTGCTGTCTTGCTTACATGTCTTGCATACACATATATGTATTCCATATATATGTGTTAGTATACTGTATTGGTGTTTTTCTTTCTGGCTTACTTCACTCTGTATAATCGGCTCCAATTTCATCCACCTCATTAGAACTGATTCAAATGTATTCTTTTTAATGCCTGAGTAATACTCCATTGTGTATATGTACCACAGCTTTCTTATCCATTCATCTGTTGATGGACATCTAGGTTGCTTCCATGTTAATTCCTATTTAAATATTTGATAGAATTTTTCCATTGAAATTGAATATTTCTGTTTAAAATTATTTGTAATGACAAATTCAATCTAGTTGGTCATTATAGAACTAATTGTGTTATCTATTTCACTTGGCTTTGGTAGTTTGTGGTTTTAAAATATCAGTCCATTTCTTTTAAGTTGCTAAATTTCTGAGTAATAAGTTGTTCCTTCTACTCCACACTTAATCTTTTAATGGCTGTGGGATCTGTTGTACTATTCCATTCCATCCTTGATTTTGATGATTTGTGTCTTTTCTCTTTTCATCTTGGTTAGTCTTGAAAGAGGTTTATGATTAGAAGAAAAAAAATTTAAGGACCAACTTTTTGTCTTATTGATGTTTTTTCCTACTGTTTCTGGTTTTCAATTTCATTGATTTCTGCTGTAATCCTCATTATTTTCTCCTCACCCTGCTTATTTAACTTATATGCAGAGCACATCATGAAAAACGCTGGACTGGAAGAAACACAAGCTGGAATCAAGATTGCCGGGAGAAATATCAACAACCTCAGATATGCAGATGACACCACCGTTATGGCAGAAAGTGAAGAGGAACTCAAAAGCCTCTTGATGACAGTGAAAGAGGAGAGTGAAAAAGTTGGCTTAAAGCTCAACATTCAGAAAACCAAGATCATGGCATCTGGTCCTATCACTTCATGGGAAATAGATGGGGAAACAGTAGAAACAGTGTCAGACTTTATTTTGGAGGGCTCCAAAATCACTGCAGATGGTGACTGCAGCCATGAAATTAAAAGACGCTTACTCCTTGGAAGAAAAGTTATGCCCGACCTAGATAGTATATTCAAAAGCAGAGATATTACTTTGCCGACTAAGGTCAAGGCTATGGTTTTTCCTGTGGTCATGTATGGATGTGAGAGTTGGACTCTGAAGAAGGCAGAGCACTGAAGAATTGATGCTTTTGAACTGTGGTGTTGGAGAAGACTCTTGAGAGTCCCTTGGACTGCAAGGAGATCCAACCAGTCCATTCTGAAGGAGATCAGCTCTGGGATTTCTTTGGAAGGAATGATGCTAAAGGTGAAACTCCAGTACTTTGGCTACCTCATGCAAAGAGTTGACTCATTGGAAAGAATCTGATCCTGGGAGGGATTGGAGGCAGGAGGAGAAGGGGACGACAGAGGATGAGATGGCTGGGTGGCATCACTGACTCAATGGACGTGAGTCTGAGTGAACTCCGGGAGTTGGTGATGGACAGGGAGGCCTGGCGTGCTGCGATTCATGGGGTTGCAAAGAGTTGGACACGACTGAGCGACTAAACTGACTGACTGCTTGCTTTGTGTTTACTTTGCTCTTCTTTTTCTATTTTCTTGAGGTAAGAACTTAGATTACTGATTTGAGAATTTTCCTCTTTTCTAATGTATTTACTGTTATAAATTTCTCTCTCAGCACTGTTTTAGCTGCACACTACATATTTTGATATGCTGTATTTTCATTTTTATTCAACTGTACATATTTTAAATTTCTGTTGCGATTTCATCTTTGGCCCATGCAATGTTTAGAAGTGTGTGGTTTAATTTTGAAGTGCGAGGTTAAGGGAGAATTTTGTTGGTTTCTTGAAATAGAAAATTGCCAGGTTGGCTTCTGAGCAGGTAATATGAAATGAGTGTTCAGGGTTTCTTTATAACTTTTGATAAATATAGAAAAATATAAGAGACGTAACTATCTGAGCTACATCCACAACCCAAACACAGGCAGTTATTAAGTAAGATTATGGTTACACCATCCTTTGCTGAAAGTGGTCTCTTTTGGCTATTGATGTTTACATAATTGCCTCTGCTTCTCACTTTATGGGAGGGTGACACCATTTGGATGATGAGGAGGAGGAAGAGGAAGATGAAGATGTTCTGAGACACTTTGTTCATTCCCTGCCCTTATCCATTATCTATCCATCCACCTGTCCATTGATTTTTCTATTTATCTATTTTTATCACACTTGCCAAGCTCATTATCACATGAGAATCTTTACATTTGCTCTTCCTCTTTTAGAAAGCTCTTTCTCTGAAGTTTTATTTGGCTATCTTCTTTTGTCCTCTCTTCAACAAAGTCTTTCCTAATCATTCTAACTAAGGTAATTCCCTCTTATTTACTATTAACATCATCTTTTAAGATACTCTTCCCTCTTTGAAATCATCTTCTTTATTTTTATCTGCTTATTTATTTTCAATCTTCCGTGTCAGAATACAAGTTTCATGAGGGCAGAGACATTATTTATTTTGTTTCCCAGTGTATTATCAAGACATAGACTGACATATATACAGCTGACAATTCATATGCAACTCTTTATTAATAAAATTAATAAAGGTTACTTTTCTGACTATATAAGGTAGTGAGTAAAAGTGCAGACTCTGCAACCAGACGGCCTGCATCTACTTATGCAAACTTGGGACTAGCATGCAATGACCTTGGGCAAGATATTTGTCATTTCTGTGCCTCAGTGGTCTCATGAAATGGAAATGGTAGGAATAGCATGAAATGAGAATAGTACATAACTCATAGAATTATCATTGTCAAGAGGATTAATAAATCAGAATTTGAAAAGGTACAGTGCCTAAAATAGCATCTGGCAACTTTATGCATTTTAAAACAATAACAACTACTAAATAATACCTAAGGGCCAGTTTTGGAAAATAAAATAAAAAATAAATGCAACTACAACCAAGGAAAACAATTCTAACCTTGAATTTTAAGTGTAGTGAGTACTTCTGAGAGATTCTCAAATCCTAGTTAGGTACTCATGAAGAAAAAGAAGCCACTAGACTTGACCGCATCACTAACTGCCTTGGTGATCTTGAGCTGATTCAGAACTTTCTCTGAATCTTTTTTTTTAATTGAAGTATAATTGAGTTTAATGTGTTAATTTTTCTGTACAGTAGAGTGATTCAGTTATATGTGCATTCTTTCTTATATATTTGCCATTGTGATTTAGCACAGGATATTGAATTCCCTGTGCTACGCAGTAGGACCTTGTTGTTCATCCATCCTATATATAATAGTTGGCATTTGCTAACTCCAAACTCCCAGTCCTTCCCTCCCTACTCTGCTTTCCCCTTTGTAGGCGTAAGTCTGCAGAACCTTCTCTGAGTCTTAATCCCTCATCTAGGAAAATTAAGGTTTGTAGTAGAGCATCCCTAAGGAGCTCTCAGATTTTGCAATCTCCACTTTCCAGGATGTGAGTGGTTGAAGAATCCCCACTGTCTTGTGTGTGGCTCCAGGCTGTCATGTGTAGGAGAGTCTGGGCCATACTGGAGACTCCTGGAGGCAGGATACTTGCCACTGCATGGGGCCTCCCTAAAGCAGGACTTCCCAACTTGCTGCTTTGCCAGACCCCATGACTGCAGACAACCACAGCATTGAAAGTGGCCTCAGCCTTTTGACAGTCTGGCCTGAAGGCTCACAAACATGACCCAGAAGCCAGCCTTCCGGGGAGCCACCCTAGAGTTTCAACCTTTGTTTTGATGAGTGAGTCAGGGCAAAAGGCATTCCTCTGTACACACACAAGGCATTAATGATAATAAATAATAAGCTCCTGGCAATTACACCAGTGAGTGTAAAGTCAGGGCGACGTGTGCTGCCAGTCGATGGTGGTACTGGAGAGAAGGTGAGTGGCAGAGCTAGGAGTGAATGCCACTTACTGCAAGATTAATCACCTGTCAGAGCAGAGTTGTCACTCACTCTCACTGGGCCCAGGGTGTAGAACTGTGAGGCCTGTCAGTTTCGTTGGACAGGGAGGTGGGAAGTGTCTGATGGGGACAAGCTGCCCAACCCTCCACTTGAGGCCCCGTGTCCCCTAAGCTTGAGCTTGTGGAACAGCACATCTGCCCATGGGACAAGCAGAAGCCTCCTTTCTGCCTTTGATGACACAGAATGGGTCGGAAGTGCCTCCCCTGGAGGGCTCTCCAGGGTGGCCAGGGAGACAGAGGCATGAACTGCTAAGGACGTGGCCCAGCCCACACAGACCCCTAGTTCTGTGTCAGGAGCCCTAAGTCCTGGCCCAGATTCTTCCACTTGCTCATCCTGAGACCTTAGGAACTCACATAATCTCACTGTGGTAGATTCTATTGCCAAGCATTGACTAATTTCTTTTAGTAACAATTAGAAGCAGAAATCTCTTCCGTTTCCCATCACAGGTCCTTCACCACTCCCACCCCACATGTATATCCACAATGGGAATTCTAAGGCACACACAAGCAGTCATATTTTTAGTATTTGAGCTTCCAAGGGTCAATGAATGTGTACTCAGTTGCTCACTTGTGTCTGACTCTTCGCGACCCCCGGGACTGTAGCCCACCAGGCTATTCTGACCAAGGGATTACCCAGTCAAGAATACTGGAGTGGGTTGCTATTTCCTACTCCAGGGGGATCTCCTAACCCAGGGATTGAACCTACATTTCCTGGCAGGCAGATTCTTTACCACTGAGCCACCTGGGAAGCCTCCAAGGGTCCACATTTTGGCCTAAAAATAAGTATAGAAGAGTACTTGCTGACTCAACTCTCAGTTCCCACTCTAGAGTGGAGGAGGTGACCACTCTCCCTGGGATAAGCAAGAGTGCTCTGACAAACAGCCACGGCATCCACCCCCTTCTGGGCTGAGTAGAACCCCAGAGGGATTGGGGGAGCTAAGAGCAGATGATCTCTGGGCCTTGCTTCCCGAGCAGGGTCTCCAAAGTGGAAGGCCCAGACTGGCCCTGCACCTTTGCAAGGGTTGATTGCAGTGAAACAAGCCTGGTAACTAGGTGATTTCAGCAGAGCAGGAGAATCCCAGCTTCCTGCCTTTCCCTAGGTGTGTGGGGAGTAGCCACCTTTCCAGAGCCCCAAGAAGGACTCAGATGATAGTGGAGAGCTGGCTCCTGATCCTGGTGAGTGAGGGGATCTTACAATGTACTGCAGCAGTGTGGACATGGCATCGGGCAGAAGATGGGAGATGTAGATGTCTGTGCATTGGTGTTTGAGTGAGTGAGACATCAACAAAAAGCAGAGCTTGGCAGTTCAGCAAATGTGCATGGGCAGAGGCTGACCAAAGTCTAAAAACTGCCATCTCTCTCTACCCTAATGCCCAGGAAGAAAGAGAGATGCGAAATCCTAAATGGCTGAACTTAAGTCTGAACTGACAACTGACTCAGAATTTAGGATTAAAGAAGAATTAAATTGAGTTAAACTTCATCAGCTAACCAGGAAGGACCATGATAGAGAGCCGGGTGGGCTTTCCAGTCCAGATTGAAGTGTGTTGGTGACTTTCTGAACATACCCGTGTTTGATCTCCTCTGGCCAGATGAGGATCAGAATCACCTGGGGCATTCTGAAGTACCATGCCTGGGCAACGTCTCAGGGAGTCTGATGAAGTGGATCTGGGTTACCGTGTCTCACCTGAGTGCAGTGGCCTGGCAAGGTCACTTCTGGCAAAGTCAGAAGCCCCTTCTCAGTGTGACTGGGACACAGCAATGGCCACTCCTGAGGGACAGGTGAGGTCTTGACATGTGGCTGAAACTCACTTCTATTTCTGCTCAGAGGGATGGACAAAGATGCTTTCCCCACTGACCTGGCTGTTTCACAGACTTCAGTAGAATGAAGCGCCTTCATTGTGCTTGGGAAGCAATGGGGGTTCAGAATAAGGACTTCCTTTCAGCTCCAGCAGAAGAATTTAGCTTCTTCGGATAGAGTGAGCTCCCTGTTAGTTGAGGCTGATTGTCTAGTCTTGAGGTAAGGGGGTTCAAGCAGGAGCAGAAGAAGTTGGACCCACGCCCCCCTTGAAGCCTGAATTTCTAAGGCTCTATGACCAGAGGGTCAGTGATAGGCTTGAGGGAATCTGGCAGTGGTCAGTGGTGTGCAACAGTGTCATCCCTCCTTGCCTGGACTATAGTATTTGGAGCATCTGCTGGGATAGGTATGTCTACATGTGGGTGTGGTAGTGGCTTGCCTTGTCTTTTGCTTTTGATTTTTGATAGAAGGTTTTAAAATTATATGGAGTAGAACTCATCATATTTGCCTCAGGAGTTTGCTGTTGTGGGGGCAGTGGTAGTGATTGACCCTGTATTCTGGGGAACTTGCCAGAAGTAAAGGGAGACAGAACAGAACATAGGGCTTCTACCAGAGTTGACTCATGCATCAGCTCTAATGTTGTTTACTATCTTCTGCAAATTTTCTCTTCATGTTTCCTCCTTATTTTTCCCCCAAATTGGCCTGTTTGTCTTTTTCTAATTAGTTGGCATGAATTTTTGTATGTATGGAAATTAACCTTACGACAAATATTATTTTCTAGCTTTATCATTTCTATGTTGACTAGTATTTTTCCAAACAAATGCCTTATATTTTTATAGGGTTAGCTATAACTCCCTTAACTTTTTTAAATAAAACATAAAGAAGAATAATTTATTTATTTTAGAAAAAATAAATAAGATATTAGAAATAAATAAGAATGAGTTCTGTGACAAACTAGAGGGGGTGAGATGGGGGTGGGAAGTAGGAGGGAGGTTCAAAAGGAGGGGACGCATATACCTATAGCTGATTCAAGTTGATATATGGCAGAAACCGACACAATATTGTAAAGAAATTATCCTCCAATTAAAAATAAATAAATAAAAAATGAGTTTCCATTCTTATTATTTAGAAAGGCGATATTAACACCTGGATTGTATGAATCATCTTCTGATTTTCTGGTAAAATTTCTTTGTTTTATTTGAACCTTTTAGCTGGTTGAAATTTATTTTTGCCTCTGATTGTGGGATGTGAAGTCGCTCAGTTGTGTCTGACTCTCTGCAACCCCATAGACTGTAGCTTGCCAGGCTCCTCCATTCACTTGATTTTCCAGGCAGGAATACTGAAGTGGGTTGCCATTTCCTTCTCCAGGGGATCTTCCCAACCCAGGGATCAAACCCGGGTCTCCCTCACTGCAGGCAGACTCTTTACCATCTGAGCTACTGGGATAAAAGTCTTTTAAATTTTATTTCATTTGGATAACCAGTTTTGCCAGCATTATTGAGTAAATTCTTCCTTGATAACTCAGTTTGTAAAGAATCTACCTGCAATTCAGGAGACCCTGCTTTGATTCCTGGGTGGGGAAGATCCACTGGAGAAGGGATAGGCTGCCCACTCCAGTATTCTTGGGATTCCCTTGTAGCTCAGCTGGTAAAGAATCCTCCTGCAATGTGGGAGACCTGGATTTGACCCCTGGGTTGGGAAGATCCCCTGAAGAAGGGAAAGGCTACCCACTGTAGTATTTTGGCCTGGAGAACTCCATGGACTGTATAGTCTATGAGGTTGTGAAGAGTCAGACATGATGAGTGACTTTCACATTGCTTAAATGGCCCAGTTGTTCACATTGAATAAAACACTGTCTTTGTCCAATATGAATTTCACACAAATGGGGATCAAATTTTGGAATTTCAATTAATTTCTAAGAATCTATTTTCCTATTCATATGTCAAGATATTGTTGATTTTCATTATAATGGCTTTTGAGAAGATTCTTAGAAGTCATAAAGTAAGTCTCCACCCACCTTCCCCTTACATTTTTGGAGCAAGTTTTAGGCATATTCTTCTATTAATATATGAATTCAAAAATAAGTTAGCCTTTTTAAATTCTAGTTGGAATTGCATTAAGTTTATAGATTAATTTTAAAATTTTATATATATATATATATATATATTTATATACACATACATATATAATATCTTCTCATCCAAGAGCCTGGTACACTTTTCTAGGCATTTGGCTTTGTTTTACTCTTTTCATTACAGCTTAAAATTTGAGTCATATGCATCCTGTGACTGTCCTGTTAAATTTATTCTTTAATGTTTTTCATTTTTGTTGTAAATGGAATGATTTTTCCTAATTCTATTCTAAGTACTTAATACTAAGTAAAATTGCTATTGATTTTTACATATTTAGCTTATATATAGTTACCTTGCAATTGTTTCATTACTTGTAGTGCGGTTTTTTCTTCTCACCTGTTGATATATTGCAGGTTGTCTAGGTATACAACAGCAAAAAGATAAATTTGTTTGTATATTTGGATGTTCGTAGCCGTCATTTTCACTTTGTGTTTTGCATCGTCTAGAACTGCCCTATCCAGTATCGTAGCCATTGACCTCATCTGGTTATTAGAATTTAAATTAAGCAAAAGTAAAATTCAGTCCCTCTGTCACACTAGCCATGTTTCAATTGCTCAATAGTCACATATGACTAAGGGTTATCATACTAGATAGCACAGAATAGAGAATATTTCCACCAGTGCAGAAATTTCTATTAGACAGCACAGCGCTAGAGCATTCAAGAAAATTGTATGATAATAATAGTTATGGTGGTGACTTCTGGATAATTCTTGATTTTAATTGAAACATCTCATTATTTTTCTTCTTAAAGTCATTCAATAGTCAAGGAAATATAACTTAGATTAATCATGAGATTTTATATTTTAAAAAAAAGATCTATTATCAACTAATATTGGTAAACATGGGGAAAAAGGATGGTCTCAAAGTTGCTAGTGAAAAAGTAGTGTTATAACCCTTTGGGCAAGCAGTCTGGTAACATTTAGGAATATACATGCTATTCCTGTGATTATCCTCCAGTAAAATGACCCCTTAGAAATGAAATGACTAATACATAAGGACAGACTCGTATACAAGGGTGTTTACTACAGTGTTCTTTGCATGAGTCAGAAATTAAACAGCAAGTTTTGCAACCAGAATGGCTAAAGAAGGTGAGGTATGGCTTTACCATGCCATAGCCTGCAGCCATTGACGAGGAGGAGCTGGAGCTATATTCAGTGACTTTGAGGAACTGCTATGAGGTATTGTTGAGTAGGAAAAATAAAATGCAGAAAAGTGTGTAAGATACATCATTTTTGTAAGTCAAACAATGAAAAATACTCCAAAGAGTAGCTGCTTATGAATGACATAAATATGTAAATAAGATTATATCAAGTTCTTTGTATGGGTGTGTATAGGATATATGAATATGGGGAAACTTACAGGTTGTTAACATGGGTTATCCGGCAGAGCAGATATGGGATGTGGTGCTGTAAGAGAATGAGTGCAGGGAGGGCATGGTAATAGTATTTATGCAAAAAATATATGCATATATGTGCATGAATAAAAAAATCCATAAATGAAGAGATGATTCCATTGATTAATAATGCTCATTTCAAGGTTGTGTGACTTCAGATGACTCCTACCTTTTTTGTGATTTTAATATATTGTTGAATTCTATGCAGAGAGCAAGTAAGCCAAGTTAGAAACAGCAGAACTCTTTTATTATAGAACCTTTCACCCAAATGCTTAGCACAATGCCTGGCAATCACTATGTGCAGAGAAAACAAACTAAAAACCCCAAAACACAAAGGTTGAAAACATTTGTAGTTTTGACACTATTCTTTAAAGTTAATCTACATCCCAAAGTTAGGCAAATACTTTATTTCTGGATATTAAAAATTATATATATCACATTATTTAATTCAGTTAACTTCAGTAGAGATTTAAAAAAATTAAGCCCATCATTTTCCTTCTCAGATGAATAAAAAATCTCATGTAATGTATGATTTTAAAATACATTAATTTTTGAAAATTAAATAGGATTTAAAATTAGTTTTGAGTTGCATTCTCTTTTCTGAGAAGTTCTTATAAAATTCCGTACTCCTTTCTTCAAAACATGCCCAACACCCACAACAAAATAAATGCACACATACGTGCACGCACACACAATCCAGGCTGGAAATTATTAGCCAAACTTGTGGAGCAAAAGCAATTTCCCATTATTTTCTTTTTCTTAACTTTTTCTGGCATTATCAGTCGTTTATCTTTCCAGATAAATTTTAAAAACATTTTGTCAAGTTTCATATTTCTTCCCCTGCAAAACTTGCTAGTATTTTGTTTGGGACTGTATAAATCCAATATATTAATTTGGAAAGAATTAGCATCTTTGCAATGTTCTATCTTCTTATCCAGAAATTTGCATTTTCCCTAAAAAAAAATCTCATAAGCTTTCTTTATATATTTAAGACTCTTTAAAATTCAGAGTGGTTTTTTTTTTTTGACATAAAAGTAAGATGTATTGGTGGGTCTGAGTAAGGAGGAGACAGTGCTGAGGCTCTCCTGAGCACAGGGCCTGCCATTTGTCTAGGGAGCTACCCTTAGGGATGTATCTGGCCCCATAGCCATTGAGATGAGCTGTTTATCTGGCACCATGTTTTCAAATTCATCCACATTAAACTTAGTAAATCCCTACTTCTCTTGGAGATGTAGATCTACTGGAGGCCAGGAAACTTGAACTTAGCCCTCCTTGGGGCCTCAGTCACATGCTCCTTGTTCTGCAGCTTGCTATGGATGGACATTATGACTCAGCCAAAGTGGATCCTGGCCCCTGTGCCCTGAGGCTTTCTAAAGGTGCTGCGTATACCTGTCTGGAGCCTAGATTGGGGACCGCATGCTGATCATGAGTATCTGCTGGAACGGGCTATCTCCAAGTCCCTTAGCACAGCCGGTATAAGCAACAGGCTGCATACACTACCGAGGAGCCGTTGCACGTTAGGCCTCCAGGGGGAAATGAACACGGCTGGCTTAATTGGCTGCAAAGAAAATTCATGTTTATTGAGTGTACATACGGCAAATTCACCCTTTATAGGTGAACCATTCTTCAGCTTTTGACAAATATATGCATTTATGTAACCATCACTGTAATCAAGATAAAGAATATTTGAAAGTGAAATTTACTCATTCATGTCCTACTCTTTGCGATCCCATGGACTATACAGTCCATGGAATTTTCCAGGCCAGAATACTGGAGTGGGCAGTTGTTCCCTTCTCCAGGGAATCTTCCCAACCCAGGGATCAAATCCCAGTCTCCTGCATCCTGCATTGTGGGTGGATTCTTTACCAGTTAAGCTACCAGGAAAGGCCAAGGATACTGGTGTGGGTAGCCTATCCCTTCTCCAGAGGATCTTTCTGAGCCAAGAATTGAATGGAGTTCTCCTGCATTGCAGGTAGATTCTTTACCAGCTGAGCTACAGAGAAGCCCAAAGAATATTTGCATCACTGCATAAAATACACCCTTTCCCCTTCTAGTCAACTTATATCCTCACTCCTATCCCTAACGTTTTGCTTTTCTCCTAGAATGTCATATAAATGGAACCCTAGAGTACGTTTGCTAATAACCCTTTGATTATCCGTGTAGTTTTGGTAACGCTAACCCCATCCCCCTGGCTTACAAGCAGGGGTTCAAGAATGACCCCTTGACACCAGCTGGGCTAGTGAGACTCAAGCCCAGGAATTCTGTTGCAACTAGTACAGAGATCTGTTTCCACAGGGTCACTGAACACTTGGAAGATAAGCTTGGAACTGCTGAAGGTCATCTTACAAGGATGTGGGAAGAGGCTGCTCATGAACAAAGCCAATAGTCAGGGAAAGAAGGTTTTTACATCCAACCAGGCCTGAGGATGCACCCCTGAATTTTCAGTTACTTGAGCAAATACAGTAGCTTGCCAGCTTTTGTTTGTCTGTCTTTCTGTGCCAGTCAGGATAAGCTTTCTGTTATAGAAAGAGGCTTAATGAGGTTCCACATGCAAATATTTTTTGAGGCCCACTATGCACCAACGCATAGAACATGAATTACTTGCATCAGTCTCAAACCAGGTACACCAGAAACAGGGCTCTGATGAAGCACAAACACAGATAAATTAAGGAAGTTTTAACATACATAAATACATTTAGTCTGAATATTTTGAATGTGTCTATACAGTTTCAGCTCACCAGATTATTTCCCAGACCCAGCTTCTCCATCTAACCCATCACTTCTTTTCTCAATGGACACTGACTTTAATTTTCTCTAAGGAGCAGAAAAGGAAAGTGGAGAGGACATTGCTGTTTTGAGTAAATCCCCAGGACCAGGTCACAATTCACCTAAGTTGACCACTTATTCTGCCTTTAACAAATCAGCTTCTATAACATTTTGGTGGTTTAGTATCTCTTCATATATATATGGGTAATGAAGAAGCGAACCTGTGTTTATTTGCAGATGATACAATTTTATAGATAAGGTTTAAGAAATCTACAAGAAAGCAACTAAAGATAATAGCCAAATATAGAAGGTCTAAGATACAAGATAAGCATACATGATCCAGAGAGATGATATGGGGTGGGAGGTGGGAGGGGTTTCAGGATTGGGAGCTCGTGTACACCTGTGGCTGATTCATGTCAATGTATGGCAAAACCAATACAGTATTGTAAAGTAGAATAAAGTAAAAATAAAAATTAAAAAAACCAAATATCCACTGTGCTTTTATATTAGTCACAAATAATTGGGAAGTTGAAAATTTTTGTATTAATAATATCAAATGTTTATACAGAGAAATTTATCAAGATGTGTGCAAGACTAATAAACAGAAAACTAATCAAACATTGTTTAGAAAAATTAAAGAAGACCTAACAAAAGGAGAGATATACCATCTTCATGGACTCATTATTGCTGAGATGTCAGCTCTCCCCAACCTGAGTCACAGATTCAATGCAATCTCAATTAAACCCTTAGTTTTTAGTTAATTGAGACAGACAAGGTAATTCTAAGATAGTGTTTCTTTTTTTTTTTTGCTTTTTAAAAGCAAAGGGAATAGAATAGCCAAAACAATTGTATGAAGAAAAAGTGTAGAAGTCTCACAACATCTGATTTCAAGACTTAATATACGGCATCAGTAATCATCACATTAGGCATAATCAGCGTAACTGGCACTGGAATTCCCATATAGAGTAATGAAACAGCATAAAGTACCCAGTTGTAGGCCCACCCTTACACAGTCAATTGATTCTTGACAAAGGAACCAAGATGAGTTATGGGAAAAGGATAGTCTCCCAACAAACAGTGATGAAACCAATGAATATCCATATGGAAAAATCACTACCCTTAACTTGAAATGAATTGAGTTATATTCATGATAAACATATACAAGTTTTAACTCAATAATAATAACCAAATAAAAATCAAGAATATAAACATCCAGGGAAATTTTCAAGAAGACAGCTGAACAAGAAATCAAATGTCTAATCCCTTATAAATTGGATTAGGGTTCTATGTAATCTGAATCAAGGTGTGGAAAGAACTGTTTTTTTTTAGGAGAGGAGTAAAAAAATAAAATGTTTCTAAAGTATGCTCGGAAGAAATCAGATGGACAAGCAACAGTTAAAAAATTAAAACTAAAGACTAATTAGAGGAGAGGGAACTAGTTTTGCCAAATAAAATATATTATAATGCAAAAATACTTATTAATAAATTGATGTGATACTTTCTTGAAAATGAATATACAAATACAGAAAGTAGACTAGAGAGATTCAAATCAGTTTTGTTAGAAGTTCTGAATATTTGAGGACTATTCCACAAATGATACTGGGGTAAATGGAAATCTATACAAAGGAAATAAACTCAGTTTATCCTTACCTCATATCCCAAATAGGTGAAACGGTTGAACAGTTAAAGATTAAATAAAAATAAAACTAGAGGGAAGCCTCAGTACATACTGAAATAATCTCTTGTCTGAGAGGTGGCTTAACACTAGGAAAGAAATCATAATAGGTCAATGGTTTGGCTCTGTTGAGATTTACATATTTTATTTTGAAGTGAGGTCACAAAGCAAACTTGCAACTGGGAAATATTTTCTACAAATATCACAATATTTTTACCCTACATTCAAAAAGAATTCATATACATACATTTATTTTTATTTATTTTATTGAAGTATAGTTCATTTACAATATTATGTTAATTTCTGCTCTACAGCAATGTGATTCATATATATATGATTCTATATATATATATATATGAGGAGGGAATGGCAACCCACTCCACTATTCTTGCCTAGAGAATTCCATGGACAGGGGAGCCTGGTGGGCTGCTGTCCATGGGATTGTACAGAGTTAGACGTGACTGAAGTGACTTAGCACATATATATGTGTGTGTATGTGTGTATATATATATATATATATATATATATATATAAGAGAGAGAGAGAGAGAGAGAGAGAGAGAGAGAGAGAGGGCTTCCCTGCTGGCTCAGAGGTTAAAGCATCTGCCTCTAATGTGGGAGACCTGGGTTCGATCCCTGGGTCGGGAAGATCCCCTGGAGAAGGGAATGGCAACCCACTCCAGTATTCTTGTCTGGAGAATCCCATGGACAGAGGAGCCTGACGGGCTACGGTCCATGGGGTCCCAAAGAGCTGGACACGACTGAAGCAGCTAACACCCACACACAAAACATACAGTACGTATGCACACTCTTTTGCATATTTGTTTCCATTATTGTTTATCACAGGATATTAAATATAGTTCTCTGTGCTATACAGCAGCAGCTTGTTGTTTATTCATTCTATATATAATAGTTTGCATCATCTAATCCCAAGCTCCCAATTCACATATAAACTTAAAAATTAAGATACCCCAAAGGAAAAAAAAATGCATAGGCCACATAGAGATAGTTGAGTCATACAAGAATAAAGGTAAATGACAAGTGAGTATAGAAAATATCAATCTCATGAGTATATTTTAAAACTAATAATTAAAACAGTAAATATGATACCATCTTAAGCCATCAAGTTTATAGATTTTTCAGAACTGTGATTCCGACACCAGCAGGGGCACAAGACAGAACATGGAGTTGGAAGAAGACTAAATTGTTACATCTATTAAGAATGCAGTTTAGCAATATTCATAACATTTTTTAGAATGTTCATATTTTTAATTTAGTAAATTTACTTTTAAAAATAAAATTCTTAATTTTAAAATGTACTAAATTGCCTCATAAAATAATGTAAAATATGGACAGAAGTTCCTACATTATTCATGATATCAGAGAGAGAGAGAGACAGAGAAAGAGAGTGAGAGAGAACTGAATTCCAACAATATAGAGGGAACAGTGGGGTCCTCTGATGGCTCAGACAGTAAAGAATCCTCCTGTCAGTGCAGAAGACCTGGGTTTGATCCCTGGGTCAGGCGATCTCCTGGCGAAGGGAAAGACTAGCCACTCCAGTATTTTTGCCTGGAAAATCCCATGGACAGAGGAGCCTGGTGGGGTACAGTCGGTGGGGTTGCAAAGAGTCATACACAGCTGAGCGACTAAAACACACGCGCACACACACACACCCCAGAGGGGCAGTTGATCAATACCTTCACATTCACACTCTGGCATACTACGAAGACATTCCAGTGTTTACAAACTGGGTTGAAATATATGGGAAATTGTGTGACATAATGATAAACAAATTGAGAAAAATATTTATAATACAAGGTTAATATGCATAATATGCAAAAAATATTTGCAAAAAAAAAGTGATCCAATTAAAAACATGCCAAAGGCTATCAATAGATAATTCACAGAGAAGAAAACCCCAGTAGTCATTAAACTGAAAAACCATATTCAAACTCAGGAAATTGGGAAGTAAAAATTAAAGAAAAAATGAAATACTATGTATTACCCACCAGGCTGACAACAATGTACAAGTGATAACATTAAGTGCTGGCAAAGCAGCAAAGCTCTAGACATCCCATGTATTGCTGGTGGGGATGTGACTTGCTTCAGCCTTTTGGGAAAGTAATCTTAGAAAGCTATTAAAATTAAAGTATGCATATCCTTTGACCCAGCAATTTCATTTTATAACTCCATCTTACAGAAATAAAAGCATTATTTTTAAAGAAGAGGGGAGAATACATCTTCTGAATGTCCATTAACAGAGGAATGATTAGATATACATTGTGTGTGTCAGAACTATGGAATATGATGCAGTTATGAGAGATCTGTTTTACCAAAGGGACACCATGATAATTCACTGAGAATAAAATAAGTCACAGAAAACAAAAAATGTATGATATATGTAGGAGAGTAAAAACCTATTTTTATTAAATCTTTGTTTTCTTTCTAACTTTTCTTTTTTCTCTTATCTTTTCTCAAACCAATTCCTTCCTTCCTTCCTCTCTTCCTTCTTCCTGTCTTGCTCTTCCCTACCTGTCTTCTTTCCAAGCTTTCTTTTTCCTCCCTTCCTCTCTCTCTGTCTTTCTTTCCTGCATGTTTTCTTCTTTATCATTCCATTATGTCTGTCCATCTGTTCATTGCGTCTTACGGACAAAAATGCAGTAATATAAGAAATAGCACATGCTGTTAGTATCAGTTATTTTCTGAGGATGGAGTGGCAGGAAGGAGACAGGTTGTTAATTGTGTTTTTGTGTCTGTTTTTCATCACTGGTTACAGGGAACACAGAACAATTTTACAATTTTGGGGAAAAAGATCTAAGAAAAAGATTTTATGACATGATAATGCTCTGAACTCTATTTTTGTTTTGTTTTCTTTTGGTTTGAGATACAGGTGAAAGAGATTAAAAAAAAAAAAAAAGCTCCAATATGTTAAGAGCTTACTCTGATGAACAGAGAGAAGTGTGTTGATGAGTTTTGTTTCTTCATATTATAATGTGCTTTCCAAACCTAAATAAAAAGCATTAAAAATGTATTAATGAAGTCAGGTTGCTCATCCTCTTTCACTCAAGGGAGATGTGGATTGTGCTTTTTCCGAGGCGTCTCTAGGGATGAACCACCACACTAGGTTCCCCACTGCCCCTGGTTTCTGGGACATGAGGAAGACCTAAAGGGGGCAGTGGAGCCCAGGCTGAGCCCTGCTCACAAGGGCATATCAGCATCCTCATATTTTGAGGTCCTGTGTGTCAGCTTCAGTCCTCCTGTCAGCCCATAAGACAGCCCTGCAGGATATGATCATAGAAAGAAGAGGGAATCCATTCCAGATGCAGGAAAGCAGTGAGTCAGGATGGTGGGGAGGTTAAGGGAAGAGCCGCATGGAGGAATCATTGGCGCTGTGTGTGATCTGGGCCAGAGCCTGTCTTGTGGGAGCTGAGTGGGGCCAGAAGCTTCTGGAGCGATCCGACTTTGGGGACGATCCTTGCTGGGCATGGATGAGTAACTCTTCCAACCCTGGCAATAAAGTGGGGGAAGGAGACAGTAGATAAGCAACGGGCAAAATTAAAACCAGTAATGAGCCATATGAATATTGCGGTGTGATGATGCTGGAGACACATTTATTTGGGAGCACTGCATGTTCTCGGAGAACATAATGGCAATGTGGTTGGTGTCCTCATTTTCCTCCACCGAGTTTCCGCTTATTGGCCCTGGAGGCTGGCAGCACCCGCACCTGTGCCCAGATGCTTTTAAAACCTTGGCAGAGAGAGGCAGGCCCATAACGGAGGGAGGCCAGAGCTCCAGCGCCTTTTCAGTGGGGAGGGCCGTGAGGGCTGGGGAGGTGGCCCCTGCCACCACCCTTGCCCACCTGGGCGAGCAGCAGAGGCTAAGTCCACCAGAAGGCTGCCTGTGACAACAGGGTTGTTGCACGTCCTTCAAGGGGATGCTTGTCCTGAAACTACACCCCAGGGGAGATCCTGCATGTGTGGGGTGTCACATGAGTTTGTGCTGAAGAAGGGCGGGAAGTGGTTTGAATCTGCTGCACCCTTCCAGGGAGCTGCTCTCCATATGGGTCAGGGCTTCCACCCAGAATCGCTTCCTCCTTGAGCCACTGGAAATGCGTTTCAAGGACTAGGGTCCTGAGGCTGAAAGGGTGCAAGAGGCTGAGCTGTAAGGGGGAGGACAGCAAGGCTTAGCCAAAGGGGCTTGGTCAGGATGAGTCTAGAGGCTCTGACTGTCAGGAGCCAGTTTTACTGGACCGTGTCCTCAGGGCCCTCCCACCCTATGCAGGTGCTGGGGAGTCAGGCAGCAAGAGTTCGGTGAACATGTTGCGGGTACCAGAGGTCCACAAACCTCCCACACTGTGTTACTAAGAAGGAGTTGAGGCCAGAGCACCACTGCTGAGTAGTTGGAGGAGGGCAGAAGGGTTTATTAAAGCCAAGATGACTGCATCCTTGAATCAGCTTCTCCCTCCACCAGGTGGGCCAAGAACCTTGCTTGAGGTCGGGGGTTCTAGGACTTTTGTGGCTTTCCTCCTGTGGGTAGTTCCATGCTTGTCTACTGCTTCTGAAGTTATAGCTAGAAAATACTTTTCAACTGGAAATTTTCAGCAAGATCACTCCTAAACTGGGTCATGGGTCTGAGCCTGATCAATTTGTAGAAATACTATGTGTGTGTTAGTCATTCAGCCTGGTCCGACTCTTTGTGACTCCTTGGACTGTCACCAGCCAGGCTCCTCTGTCTGTGGAATTCTCCAGGCAAGAGTACTGGAGTGGGTAGCCATTCCTTTCCCCAGGGGATCTTTCTGACCCAGGGATTGAACCTGGGTTTTGTGCACTGCAGGCAGATTCTTTACTGTCTGAGCCACCAGGGAAGCCCAGATATACTATACAGCTGCTCATGGTTCTTTAAGGTATGCTTATTTGTGAATTAAAATATACATGCTTATTGTTGGGCTTCCCTGTCCTTTACTATCTCATGAAGTTTGCTCAAACTTATGTCCACTAAGTCAGTGATACCATCCAACCATCTCATCCTGTCACCTCCTTCTTCTCTTGCCCTCAGTCTTTCCCAGCATCAGGGTATTTCTTTTCCAATGAGTCAGCTCTTTGCATCAGGTTGTCAAAGTACTGGAGCTTCAACTTCAGCATCAGTCTTTCCAGAGAATATCCAGGGTTGATTTCTTGTAGGATTGATTGGTTTGATTTCCTTGCTGTCCAAGGGACTCTCAAGAGTCTTCTCCAACACCACAATTCAGAAGCATCAATTCTTCAGCACTCAGCCTTCTTTATGGTCCTTACCCATACATGACTACTGGAGAAAGAATAGCTTTGACTATCCAGACCTTTGCCAGCAAAGTGATGTCTCTGCTTTTTAATAAGCTGTGTAGGTTTGTTATAGCTTTTCTTCCAGGAGCAAGTGTCTTAATTTCATGGCTGCAGTCACCATCTGCAGTGATTTTGGAGCCCAAGAAAATAAAATCTGTCACTGTTTCCAGTTTTTCCCCATTTATTTGCCATGAAGGGATGAGACTGGATGCCATGATCTTCATTTTTGAATGCTGAGTTTTGAGCCGCTTTTTCACTCTGGTCTTTCACCTTCATCAAGAGGCTCTTTAGTTCCTCTTTGCTTTCTGTTATTAGGGTGGTTATCATCTGCATATCTGCATACACATGCTTGGTGACAGAGAAATAATTTATACAGTGAAATGCATTCGTAACTGATACACATACTCATAAAAGTTCTTCTCCACGTGTACATGAAGATGTGCTGGACTCTAAGTAGTTTTCAGGGACCGCTTTGATTCAGCATGATTCTGAGTGCTGAGCCCGGAGCTCTATGTGTGATGGAATTCTGTTGTAGCTAGGAAGCTCTGAAACTCCTCTAAGCCATTGTTTCCATGGTAAAAACTGGAAAAGCTAAGCCCAGAGAAGAGAAGGTGTTTGTGTAAAATCAGGGGACAGCACTCAGAGTGAATTCTGTGGATGCCCCTTCCAGCTATCTGGCACCGTCTTCCATCCCTAACTGCTTCCCCAACTCTCCGTGCAATTCTGCCCAGCTGAGGATGGCATCGACGCCTCCCTTCATGGTCCTGATTCACAAAGTCCAGAGCTGAGCAACTTCTCAGAAAACGGTTCATTCCTCTGCCCCAGCCACATGTCTTAGGCCTTTCAGATGCTGCATTCCAGGAGCTAACTTCTGGTAGAGAGAGTGTTTGTGAGTGTGTGTGTGCGCGTGCATGCGCGTTTACACATACACTTGCCAGTGACCCAGATGCTCTGGCACAGGCCCATCCTTCACGGGGCCAGGGGCGTGAGCTGGTCTGCGGATGCCCCTAGTAAAGTGGCCCACAGAAGAGCACTCCACACACACCGCAGGCAACATCCCGTGGTCTGGGCCTTGGGAGAGAATATCTGGCCTGTTGGCTGGAAGCTGAGCTGATAATTGACACCAAGAGGGGAATTGGCTCTTTTAAGACAAATGCTTCCAGATGCCAGGATCACTGGGTCCATGTTCTTACCCAGATGGGTCTGGGTGGGAGCCAGGAGAGGAACAGCAGTTGATAAAGTCAGAAAGGTAGTTAATCATCAAGTAGCTGGCTGGGGCAGATTCCTGCAAGGTCAGGCTTACCCAGGATGCCCTGACAGAGAAAGAGTGTGCCAGGACCTCGGAGAACCAGGGGGCTCCACCGTCTCTCCTGCGACAGTCAGTCCAAGCCCGGGGTGCTGTGATGTTTGTTGGTTGCTGTCAGCAGGAGCCAGCTCCCCAGATAGGGCCCAGCCACATGGGGTTTGCAAAGCCTCTGACAGAATCAGGTTTTCTATGGCGATTACAATTGACAACCTGTTTCCTGGTTGCTGGGAAGCCTTCATGGACAGGGACTGTTGACACATTGGTTTCCCGGACCCAGCTGGAACCAGGCGAGGTAAATGAAAAGCAGGGAAACTCAGTGGAATCGAACCTTAGGGAATCTCAAAGGGGCCTCTGCTTGGTGTGTGATTTGGGGCATTTAACTATTTGAAGTGTGTGAGCAGATGGTTTCACTTTTGAAGGGGTGGTGTGCTCTTCCCACACCACCGTGTTAAGAGGGCAATAAACTGATGCTGTTGTCGTTAGGCTGGTCACAGTTGATTCCGTGTTCTCCAAGGGGAGCCTTCTCAAAATATTCTGGAGTTACGAGACATAACTGGTCTCTCAGGGCCTGGATGACCACAGTAGCCTCCCCAAAGACTTCTCTGTTTCGTTCTTGCCCACACAGTAAATATGGAAATCAGATCATATCAGGACCCCTACTTAAACCAATCTGATGCCTTTCCATTGAAGTTAGAATGAAATCTAAATTCTTTATGCCCTACAAGGCTTAGGTGAAGTGGCCCTGCCTATTTTCTTGTTTCATCTATTGTCCTTTGCCGCCACATTGGACTCCTTCCTGGTCTTCAGAATTGGTGTGCCCCAGGACGCTTGTACTTGCCCCTCTCTGTGCCTGAAATGTTCTTACATGGGTGCCACCTCTTGCAGCCAGCCATTTCAGTTCAAATCTCACCTCTTCAAATATATGAGTTAAAGCAGCCTCATCCTAGTTGTTTGGTTCCCCATTGCATTGATTTATTTTTCTTAACGCATTGGTCAGCTTCTGACATGATCATGATGGTGCTTTAACTTGTTTACTATATGACTTCTCCACCTAGAACATAGGTTCCCCAAGAGCAAGACTTTGTTGGGTTCACTGCCATACCCCCAGTATCTAGAATGGTTCTTAGCCAATGGTAGCTCTCCAGAAAAATTTGAGATGAATGGACAAGCAGAGGGACGAATAGATGGGTGGATCAGTAGATGAATGGGAGAGTAAGCAGGTAGATACATGGTGGGCTGGTAGGTGGATGAGATGGTGCATAGATGTATGGATGGTTAGTAGAGTGAGCCTTTGTGATCCAGGAAGAGTTTCCAGATAAATGTCATTGTAACAGGGTTCCTTGAGAGGGTTGAATACATTGGCAAAAGATCAAGCCAAGATCATTCTCTCATTCATGCTTTTCTAGTTTAGAAAATACTTGTTTCTTCAAATGTTATGTACACAAAGGTCTAGCTGTTGGGAACTTATGACATATTTTCCTGGGGATATTTTTTCTTTCCTTTTATTCAGTCAACAAGAAACTAGTTATAAATTCTGGATGAGCAAACTTTGATAATGAACTTTCTCTTCCCAGTGCAACAGTACAATGGTAACTGCCAAATTTTTCACCAGATCATCTCCTGTTCCTGAGTAGAACACTAACTTGAAGAAAATATTTTGTTGTATAACTAAAATGGACTCTCCTGAGAATGAACTCTTCATTTGAAATGGTGTATTTCATGATGAGATGCCACTGAGGGGCTAAATAAGGGCTAAATGTTCTTGTAAATTATTTACTTTAGCAATTTTCAGGCAAGATGCAGAGCTACAAATAACAATACTAATTATTATGGGGAATTATTTCCTTTTTGGTAACATTTATTATTTGTTGATAATAAACATAATAAAAGCTCTTTCAGGAACACTTAGAAGTGTATAAGGGAGACTACCATGCTTACGCTCTAATCCTACCATTTACGCTGAGATGAATATTTTAGCTGAGTTTTTCTTTCTGTCAATTTCTGTCTACACACACATCAACATACAGGTGTATTTTACATGGTTTTAATTATCCTTTACATACAATTTATATTACTTTTTTCATTTACATGATATTTCATATATTTCCGCAGTTCATTTAAAAACTCTTTGTAAAAAAAATAAAAACTCTTGATAAACATTATTCAACTCTCCATTGTATTTAATTGTATAGGCCAGCCTTGTTTAGCAGACATACAATGTGAGCTGCATTATAATAAGTAAATAAAATTTTTCAGGAAGCACAATAAATAAGTAAGAAAAAATAGGTAAAATTAATTTTAATCATGCATTTTATTTACTCTCATATTTATAAAATTTTGTCATTTCAACATCTGGTCAATATAAAAATTATTGAGATATTTTACATTTTTTGAACTAAGTCTTTGAAATCTATGTGTATTTTACATCTCAGTTTAGATCAGTCACATTCGAAGTGTTTAGCAACCATATATCTTATAATATATAAGTAACCATATAACCATAATGAACATGGTTACCATGTTCATTAGCCCAGGACTAGTCTGTTGAAAATTTGTATTACGATGGTTTGTAAGCAGTGGAAAAGATTTTATGTTAATTCGCATATTCTAACTTAAAAGACCATCTTCCAAGGATAAAAGAAGTCTGAAATTAGAGTTCTAGTTATCTTCTATGAGGTCTCAAGGTGATTAATTCAGTTTGATAGCTACAAGATACAGCCTCAATTCCTCAAAATGCTAAATGAAGTGGAAAGATGTTGAAAACAATGTTTTTCACATTACACATTTGATACCATTTTGCCTCTTTTCAAAGATGATTTCTTAGGCGCTAATGAAAGCTGATGTCTCTTAGTATATTAAGATCATATTCAATACAAGGCAAATGAATTGAATTAGTTCAGATGGTATTGATTATTATCAGTTCGACTTCAGCTCTGGATCCATCTACTCTCTTCAGCGGAATCCTTGGTTCTCCGGGGAAGCTCACTGATGTCATAGCCCCCTCCTGCTTCCTGTCCTCATGTTGGAATAAAATGCTCATCCCTGGGCACAATGATGGGACTATACTGTGCAGGCTCAATTTTAAAATTTATTCTTGAGCTGAAGGATTTGAGATGAGTCTAGTGGATGTAACTGGTCCTCATGTGATGTTTCAAGGCAGAAACATTTTGACTGGCTGTACAAACAAGACCTCATGAAGGAGGGGAGGGGAAGAGAAAAGACTGTTTCCATCCTGAGGGACCTTCTTGCTTAGTTATGAGGTCCAGCCTAGCAGGTTGCAGAGGCAGAAGAGATAACCCAGAGCCCATCTGAGCTAATGGAGACCTACCTGTTGGCTTATGTCAACAAAGGTCCACCCAAAAGCTTTTACTTGCTCCCTCCCACATGTCATGTTTGCATCCTGGGGGCACAACAATGAATCAGATAGTGTGTCTGTCTTAAAGGTGATTCACCGAGGGAGATGGGCAAGCAAACCCTAAACTACAACTTACCTCTGGTGGTAAGAGATGTGCCTGGAATGCTGTATGTGGCGCATTCACTTGATTGCTCAGCCCTCAAGTGTGTCTTCCTGGAGAACAGGACTGACTTGCCATGTGACCTCAGGCAGGCTCCTCCTCATGCATCTCTGTGAAATCAGTGTAATAAAAGTAACTGGCTCCCTGGGGTGATAGGGGAGAAAAATGAGATAATTCCTGTTAAATATCTTGCATGGTTTGTCACCCAAAGCAATTATTTACTGAGTATTGGCTGCCGTTACTATTACTGCTGTTGTTTTATTGGAAGTCAGGGAGCACACGCTAGAGCACAGACTGTGAGTGATGGTGAGACATTTAAAGCAGGGCAGAGATGTGCACAGGCCTGCAGTTTTAGACAATTGCTCTGGTGTAGGGGCTGCAGCATTGCCTTGCAGGAGGGTCATTGGGATGCCATCCAAGTGGAAGTAGCGTCTAGGGGACTTGGCTTAGAGCTGTATTTTCATAACAAGGGTATTGCTTTTATTAGATTCTTGGTTATGATGAATAAAATAACACCATTGAAAAAGAGATGCATTTATTTTCATGAAATATTTTCTTTTTATGTGTCCTCTCCTTATCCTTGTCATCGCTGTCATCCCAGGGTGTGTCTTGGAAAGAGGAGGGCATGGGGGAGAGGGGTGCTCCCACCGTCTGCCCACTGGGTGCGAGATGGAAGAGTGTGTGGGCATGGGGAGGGAGCTGGGAATGGACTCCAAGTGACAATACAAAGTAGCCTCAACACCCACCCCCAGAGAGGTCCGGGCAGCTCTGCCCAAATAGTGGCTCCATATTTATACAGCCTCCGCCTTCTCCTTTATCTCAGCCATCAAAAGTTTAAGGAGATTTAAAAACCACTGGGGTGTTATGCAGAAAATACAGCCTCAGGTCACTGATGGAATTCATGCCCAGGTTCTGCCAAGGCAGGGCCGGAGCCCACCCCTCCAGGGTGTCTGGGCTGTCACTCTCCTCATTCGTCTTCTTGATTGTAAAAATTAAACACATGCACAGGAGGGCTTGGGAGGCAGAGTTATGGGGGATATAAAGTGCCTGACAGCATATAAACTTGGCTGTCCCGCAGTGGAACACCCAGTCACATGGTGCCGAGAGGGGATCCTGGAGATGGGAGAACAACAGACAAATTGAAAGGGAAGAGGGGGCAGGGAGTCCACCGGCTGGGCAGGGGGCTTCTGTAGGCCCCAGGGTCTCCAGGAGCTGGGCTGCTCCTCGCTGAGTGTCCCCTGGCTGGAGGTGGCAGAGGAGGAAGCAGAAGCCACATTTTCAGGAAAAGATGCCAAAGCAGCTGGGGGCTGACACGGATGAGGCAGGAGTTCCGGTGAAAGACAGATATGCGAGATATCAGGGTTCCCCCTCATGTGAATGCTGGGGAGCAACCATCATGAGCTTTGCTAAGCACGGCACCTGTAGGCTTCAGAGGAGATGTGGGGAAATTGCCAGCCTGGTGGGGAAATCTCGAGCTGTAGACACAGGCAGAACCAGAGGCAAAAACTACATCTATAAAGCGGGAAATCCAAGCTACTGGGGCTCCTGCCCACAGGGCACCGGGGGTTCCCCTTGGTTTCAGGGCTCCCCAGAAGGCCATGACCACCTGATCTGGTGGCCCTGTTTGGGGGCTTGAAGCATTGTCTGCTACGGGTGCTGCCCCCGTGTCCAGGGAAACTCACTAGTGGTTCCCCTGCCAGGATATCTGGGGAGCAGAGTCATAGATGCCTCAGTGTGTCTCGGAGAACTTATGCAGCCTGGCCCAAGGTGCTGGCGGGGACCTCTCGGTCAGTGTGTGTGTGTGTGTATGAGAGAGAGAAAGAGAGAGAGAGAGAGAGAGAGAGCGGGCGAGCTGGGAAGAGTGGAGGGAGGAAGGAAGGGAGAACACAAGTTATGGGATAGAAACTGCAAGTGCCATAAGGACTAATAACTGCTTATTCATTGTTTCTTGCCTTAGATGTTTCTAGAAGACTTACCATGCACTTGCCTTGTACATACCAGACTCAGTCCCAGTTTCACTGAGCCCACAGAAAGATATTAACCAAATGATCACACAATTATTTAATGTACAGCTGAGGTAGATCAGTTGTTCTGTGCTGTATCAAATGTGCACCGCTGGCCTCCTCTGGCACCTCCTTTGTTTGGAAACTTGCCTGTGCATCTTTTGAGGTGCATGGATTTCATCATGGGAAAGTCAAGGGAGAAACATATTTGCCATCTCTATTTTTTTTTTTTTTTTAACCATTTAGAACCGGTTGTGGATGGAGGTGCCAATGTTAGTGGGCACTTCTGAATTCTAGCTTTACTGCTTCTATCTAGGTGAAGTTTTAACCCTCTATTTAAAAGCTGTTTAATTTCAAGTGTAATGTTCATACTGAAAAGTGCACTGATTACAAGGGCCCGGCTCAGTGATTGGGACACACCTATGTAACCAGCACCCAGACTAAGCATCGGGACACGAGGAAACTGGGCACATCTCCCCGGCCAGCAGCTCCCAGAGCATCCCACGTCCCGACTCACATACCCCGTGGGCCAGCCTTGCTCTTTAATAGACACACAAGTCATATGATCTCTCTGTACCTGTTGTTCCTCCTCAGCCTTGTGTCAGGAAGTGTCATCCACATTCTGCGGGCTTTGCTGGTGGGAGTCTGAAGAGTCTTTCTCTTAACTCTGACCAAACCAGGAGGGTGAAGATGACCTGAACATCGGACACAAGCCTGATGGTTACCAGCTGCTGTGCCATCTCCCCTTGGTCTGACCCCTTGGGCCACCGTCTAGGAACAGAGGTCTCTCAGGGCACCAGCAGCTGGGATGAGACATTCTGTACTCCTCCTCTTTGCATTTCTCATCCCTACTCTCACTGTAGAGGGTGTACATTTAAGAGCCTGGGTCACGGGACTTCCCTGGGGTCCAGTGGCTCAGACTCTGCACTTCCAGTGCCAGAGGCTCAGGTTTGATCCCTGGTCAGGGAACTAGACCCCAGATTCTGCAACAAGTGAACCCTCATGCCACAAGTAAGCCTGGCATAACCAAATAATAAATATTAAAATATTAACAATATTTTTAATAAACAGTAACATTTTAATAAATATTAAAATAAATATTAACACAATAAATAAATATTACTTAGATATTAAAATACATGGTAAAATATTATTTTTTAAAATAATAAAATAAATATTTTAGAAGGAGCCAGACCGCCTGGGAATGAATTGCTCTGTGACCTTTGGCCATTTCTTAAGCTGTCTGTGCCTCTGTCTCCTTGCCTCTAAAATGGAGTTGACATTAACAGCACTTATTTCATATGGCTGCTATGAGGGTTCGATGTGAAGTTTGGCAGTGAGAGCTACCATTGTTTTCAGACCAGTGCTAACTTGGGGATTTGGACCAGGATTTTTCTTCTTTTTTCCTGGGTGAAGAAACAGAAGCCTAGAGAGGGAAGCAAGCTGCATCACTTAAGAATTCCCCTTTTCTGAACAGGCTCTTCGGGTATCATGGAGGTAGATGCAGAAGGTGAAATTGCTACGACGATGCTGCATGGATGCCGTGCCCCATTGTCTTCCAAGGCCGTTGTCATCCTTTATTTCATACACACCTGTGGCAATCCTATTGCATCAGATGCACAGGTCTCATTATTCCCAATAGATCCCATTTCACAGATCAGATAACTGAGGTCCTAGAAGATCACACAGCTACCAAATGGTCCACCTGGGTGCTCTGGCTCCTGATGTACCTACCTCTCCTCTTTTCTTCTGGTTATTCCTCCAGCTTGTAGGAGAGGGAACTTAGGAGGTATCACTAAAACTTCATCTCTTGAGCAGAAACTCCTAGTGTGAACCTTGGCACATTTTAAGGCTATGTGTTTATCCCCTGCTTCTCAGCAGCTCTGGAATGTTCTCACCCTCAGTGGGGAACTCTGCCAATTAGCTTTTGACAAATCCACATATTTAATAGAATTTTCAGTCATGCTTTTGAAATAGACAAAATAATGCTTACATATCAAAGGAATACACAAGTAAAATATATTGGTTAAGTTGCTCTAGTTAATTATTTTTGAGTTTCCTGGCAGCCAGAGCAAGGCTTATTGTTAGCAAGAAGCATGGCCCTCTTCCAAGATTCACCAAACACAAAGCTATTATTTTTGTGTGGTTGTTTCTCCCCTAGGCACTTTTAAAAGTTAAGACTGGGGATGACAACTTGGCTCTCAGGAGTCTTTCTGGGGAGGACTGGGAGTTAGTGAGTCTGGGTAGCTGTGTGGAGGGCAGGTAAGACTGTGGGGGGGTGGGGCTGGCCCAGGCATGAGGGTGCTAACAGTGGTTGTCTTCATGACCATTACGGTCATCCCTCACGATTGCTGCCTTCTAAACCAGGTGGATTATCAGAATCACCCAGGGATGCTTTATTTTTAAAATATCCATTGGTCCCTCTTCAGGTGTCTGGATCATGACCCTGAAGCGAGGAGGTTTAGCAGAAGCCAGGCAGTGTTCTATTAAAGTCTTGGATCCAGGCATCCTCCCAACAACCTATGAGGATATGGTATGATTATACCCACTTTGCAGATGAGAAAACTAAGGCAGAAAAGTTGAAGTCGGGTGATCAAGACCCAGTAGCTGGTGGGTGATATAATCTGAATTTGAACTTGGGCTCTTCTACCTGCATTGCGAGCCCTTCCTGTGCTGACGCAAATCAGAGGGAGGGCTTGCCCACCAGATGATGCTCATATGTTTTTATGCTTTTGTTTTCTACCTTGACTACAAGAAATTGCAATGTTTATGCTGCCCCCAGTCAAATGGTTCCAGAATGTATGTATTTGTAGCTGACTTCATGTACTCTCAAGTTTCATTTCCTATTATGTTTGTGAATGGTACAAATGGTGGCCTCGGGCTGTGAACTTGGAACATGGATGCAATCTAATATAGTAAAGCGAGGTGCCTACTTCTATCTGCATGCCTTCCTTGCACTGCTTCTGTTGTGTTTGGGATGGCCATTCATACTTGAGTATGAATTGGGAGACAGAGGGGCTTGGTCAAAGTCCAGTGTTTGTGGTCCCGCTCTGGGGACAGGCGTGGCAGCCACAGCAACCGGCAGAATCCCTGAGAGTCTCTTTCTTAGTCTGAGGATTACCCTGTTTGTCCAGACAGGGTCTCTCCAAACATCCCATCTGGAGGCACTGCCTGCCCCCGATGTGGGCACAGAACACAGACGTGCCGACTCTCTAGCCAAAACCCTGGCTCAGGGCTTGCTGTTGCCCTGAGTGGGGGTGGGGGAGATGCCATGGCTTTAGAAAAGAAAATGAAGCCTCACTCTTCAGCAGAAGACAGCGAGGCATCCTTGGCTGTTGCAGCAAATGCCGATTTCCTTATAAGGGTCTGGCTGTGCAATGGGGGAAGGCCAAGGAAAGACAGGCTAGATTTTTGTTTTGATGTTTGTTTTATTCTGGAACAGAAAGTGGACCCGGTTGGGGACTGGATCGTCGTCCCACGTCTCTTTGCATAAGGACACGCATACATCATGGAAGAAGACGGGCAAGCGAGTCATCTGTCTTGGGGGAACTGATTGTCCACGTGACCAGGAAAAGGGCAGGAACCTGTGGGTATTAATTAATCCAGCCGGCCACACAGCCTTCCTTGTTTATTAGGGAAAGCCACGGCATTTGGCCAGAATGATGGGTTTTTAAAGATTGGAGATTTATTAAGAGGACAGCATCTGCTTACTGTTTTGTGAGAATTCAGTGTGTCTTTTAAGGCTGTTGGGAAAAGTATTTGTGGTGGGTAACACAAGCAAACACTTCTTTTGTCACTTTCTTGTCATATTCCTGCCAAAATCAGGCCTCCTATCCTATCTACACAGACCCCCAGCACCGCCAAAGGGTTGAGCCCCTGCTCCCTTGCTGCATGACTGGGGGTCCTGAGGTCCTCTCCAGGTTAACACAATGCAGCCTCAAATTCTAAAGTCAATTGCTTTAGTATACGTGGAATAGCTACTGTGTGCCAGCCATGACGGAGGCCTGGTTGACCCTCAGGTACTCATGAAAACCTGTAGTGTTTTCCAGATTGTAGAACAGGGGATGCACAGACACTTGGCTCTGAGCTTAGCCAGTGAGGACTACCCTTCCAGACTTCTGTCACACACACTACCATCACCCACCTCTTGGCTCTGGGATGCAGCCTCATTTCCACCCTCCCTTTCCCTGCTCCAGGTTCCTCAGAAGAGATTCCACTTCAAGATCATCCCAGTTAACCCCATATCCCATATCCACCCTGATACAGACGCCTGAATTGACACCTGTAAATATTTGTGTATGTCTTGAAGGCTTGGATGAAGGAGGATTTAGATTGCAGGAACACAAATGACGTCACAGCCTGAGTTGTGTATCCGATTTGTAAAAGCCCTCAGCTGTTGCCACGGCTGCAGATGTTTCGAGCATTGGCTTACAGTTCCTCAGAGCCTCAATGGTCCCCTAAGAACCAGGAGCCCAAAGGGGGCGCACATGCTCCAGAGCTGTTGCAGGTGATTTTAAGCCACGTGGAGGAAACCACCCTTTATTTAGATATGTATTTATGTTTAATTTCATTGATACCATCTCTCTATGGCAAGTGATACTCGTTTTACTTTCATGGTAGTCATATAACTTAAAAAAAAATGGTTTTGTATAAAAGCAAGCCATTTGGAAGGAAAAATGTTAGGTAGATGGCAGAGCAAGCATGACAGAGATGGGCCAACACAAGAGGATGAGATGCCCAGGGACCCACTTCAGGTGCCCTCTTCCTGGTAGAAGCAGCAGCTCTCAGTACTGAATCCCAGTCCCCAGGTCCTACAGCTTCAGGAGGCCACTCCACTTTATGAACCTCTATGTCCTTATCTGATGAGTGGGGATGGTTACATCAGCCTTTCACCACCTAAAGACAAAGATAGATGGACAAGATAAATTGAATAACAGTGTTATTGTTGTTATTTACATTAGTATTTATTAAAGAATCTAGCTGCTAATGGAGGAGATGTGGGTCCACTCCCTGGGTCAGGAAGATCACCGTGAGAAGGAAATGGCAACCTGCTCCACTATTCTTGCCTGGGAAATCCCATAGATGGAGAAACCTGGCAGGCTATAGTCCATGGGTCGCGAAAGAGTCAGACAAGACTGAGCAAGTAAACAACACCAAATAAAAAACCAAAAATGTGCCAAGTTCCTGTTCAATGTCAGCTCCTTGCTAGGCACCCCATAGATGTGACTCATGACATCTGTGAGACCAGCATGACATATATTTTAAAAAACAAGGCCTTTCAAAATAAGAAGTCAGGTATTCCCACACATCCCATCATAAGATAGCAGGGAGCAAACAGTGAGAAGATGAATATTCTCTAACTAATTCTACAGAATTAATTAAATTCACATTTTGAAATGCTGATTTAGTTCTGAATTTAACTGTCTCCTGTTTTTATGGAGCTTGTAAAGAGATTAAAAATATCTGTCCAGCAAAGTATCTTTAGCCCATGCCCTGCTTTCTAGCATTCAAAAGACAGAAGCATTTGGGAACATGGCCTGTGAGAGAACATTAGGAGAAATAGAGGTAACACACAGCATCTGTGCCGACAGTGGTTGTCTCTGGGCTCTAGGAACTGTAACTGTATTTTCTTTCTACTTCTCTCTCTTTTTTTTAAAAGACTTTCTATTTCACTGTATTAATCCAAAGGTCTACAATATGCACATTAAAGTCAGCAGATACACGAGAAAATTTCAGCATAGAGTCCAACTTATAAATTTGCAGAAACTCCCTCAGGGATCTGAGAAGCCAAAATGATCTTCATGATAACATGAAGACATTATTTGGCCTTTTCATTTTGTGCTGATGGTGAGTGAAACTGCTGGTGCCTTAGCAGAATCGAGGTACTCACAGTCCCTGTGCTGCTCACTGCCACGCCGTGCAGAAAAGGGAAAAGCCACTCTCACGTGGGGTACCCTGGAATATTACTCAGCCTTCACAAGGAGGAACATCCCGACACCACTGTACATCACACATGAACCTTGAAGACATCATGTTAAGTGAAATAAGCCAGTCACTGAAAAGATAAATACTGCATGATTGCAATTATATAAAATGCTCAGAATAGCCAATTAGTGGAGACAGAAAGTAGAAAGGTGGTTTTCAGGCTGAGGAACTGAGGGAGGGTGGGCAGTCATTGTTTGACAGGTCTCGAGTTTCAATTTCCTAAGTGGCGAAGAATTCCAGAGATGGATGGTGGTGATGGTTGCACAACAATGGAAACTACATACATAAGAAATGGTGAACATGGAAACTTCCCTGGTGATTCAGTGGCTAGGACTCTGTGCCACAGCAGGGGACGCGGGTTCCATCCCTGGCTGGGGAATTAAGGTCCTGTCCGCTTGCTGCATGGTGCAGTTAAAGTAAATAAATAAATAACAAGAATAAAAATGTCTCCTCAATTTAAAAACAATGGTCAAGAGGGTAAACTTTGTTATATCTTTTGCCACAATTAAAAATAAATGCTCACATTTATGTACAATTACATGGATTATTTAAAAGATCCTGAATTTGAAAAGAAAGAATGGACGTGATGAAGCAGTAACAGTTATTAACTTCATTCCATTTCAGTCTTCGAGCACAGACCTTTGAAATACCCTGTGTGATGAAACGACGCACGCAGAGCAATCCTGTCCCACGTTGAAGCTGACAGCTCCCGCGAGGAGAAGCGGCTGTGTTATATGAGGGGTCCTAAGATGGACCCCCTGCCTTTTTTTTTTTTTTCCTTCACAGAGCACCATTTTCTCTTGAGAGAACACTGATACACAGACTCTGGTTATTCAAACTTGACTATTTGGCAGAATTTTCTGGAAAATGAACAAATGAATCCTGTCACTTCCAGGAAAATAACTGACAGTATTTGTTGCCAATGATAAAATTCAAGCTTTCAAGAATTTTGAAATACTTATATCAGCCACCATGAGCTTGACAGCTTTCCAGAACTTAAAGAGATACTAATGAATGTGACTTTTTTTTTAATATTGTACAATGAATCGTGTCAACATTGGAACATCTCACAGCTTATTGAATAGATAATATTCAAGCGACCAAGGCTTGTTGTTACCAAATCATGAAAGGGTAAAAGATTAATTCAAACATCAAGATAACCCGGTGGATTTAAATGTAACAGAATATAAAAAGTTCATGTATTTTCAAATTCCCTATTGTAACTAACCTTTAAGAAACTCCCAGTGTCTGTGTTTTGGTGTAGTATCAAAGAAGAATATCCACAATTATGTGAAAAGGCTATTAGCACACACCTCCCTTTTCCAACCACATATCTGTGTGAGATCAGATTTTCTTCATAGACTTTAACAAAAACAACATATTGCAACAGACTGACTGTGGAAGCAGATATGGGGTTCGCTTGTCTTTTATTAAGCCAATCACAAAAGACGCCTACAAAAATGTACAGTGACGCCACTCCTGCCACCAGTTTTCTGAACATATTGTTATTTTTTTCATGGAAACATTCTAGATATGTTAGTATATAATAGGCTTACTGTTCTTTTTCAATAGATTATTAAGTGACTCTTTAAAATCTGTCTTAATTTCAATTCCTAAGGACTCACCTCAACAAAAGCACCAGGGT